>JALDNG010000024.1:1277500-2530000 GCA_024349245.1 Neodontobutis hainanensis
TGCCTTGACACAGTCTCTGTTGAGCTCCGCCGTTCCTCCAACCGAGCAACCTGCACTTGGACCCAGTCATCTTTTTCTTTTCTCTTTCTTTTTTGTGCCATACTTGGACTGGGGGACAGAAGAGATGACTGCGGGGACAGAAGAGATGGCTGCGGGGACAGAAGAGATGACTGGTGATGGGGCTACCACTTGGTAATCGGTCATCATCGCTGATGGCTGGAGGTCTCACATCCGATAAACCAGTGGAGTTTGAGCTGGTATCAGTCCCATCCTGTGAATATGAAAAAAATAGCAAATAGTATAAGTTATACATAAAAGATGATGCATTCATTGGTAAATCATAGATAGATAGAGCTATAATAACTGCATATTCATACATTGCAAATGCTAAATTGTTGCATTTGTATTTTCTGTAAGCCAAATAAAATTACAATCTATTATATTACATAAATACAACCCATTACATATAATTACAACCTATTACGCATGCTTTTGGACTCACAGTTATATTATTTTTGCAAAAAAAATACCCATGTGGTAGCATTGCTAGTTAAGTTAGCTAACCGAAACACAATAGAAGTACATAAAAGGACGTGCATTATTTACCTTATCGTCAAAGTTTGACTCCGTAAGCCGATGTTTGACATGAGGTGCCAGCCAAGATAGGAATATATAAAACGCTGGGATTGTTTTTCCTCCTGGATCCCCGCTCCTTGAGGCAAGTTTTTTACGGAGACGAACGTACTTGTCTCGAGAGTTCTTTCATCTCTTCATGCACTCCGCTACATCTAAACCCACGTTGGAGATGGCTGTATTTCCTCACTTCTTCAATTAATCGCTCGGTAACTTAGTCCATTTCCATGTTGGCTCTTCACTGAATTTCGGAATTTAAAAATGGCGGGCGGTCCAGAGAGCAGAAGACCATTCCGGAAATGCGTAGGAGGAAACGTGATACTACCAAGCCGACCAATCACAGATCTTACGGTCCGCGTCGTCGCGACGCGTAGTTACATTTTGGAGGAGGTGCGCGTCAGGCTACGGCGTAGGGTACGGCGTAGGGTACACGTCACTGCGTATGCTACGCCGTAGCTTCGACGCGCACCCTACGCAGAAGCATAAATCAGCCTTTACAGAAGGCTATATCTAAAAGTAATAATTTTTTTGGAAAAACTTAATAGTCTTAATAGCAATAATAGCAATTGTTTTGAGTTTATATCACTCAATCTTTCTAGGTTAAAGTTTTTTTTTTTTTTTTTTCCCCAGGCGCTGTTACTATTCTGGATTTACATACAATTTAATTTGCTTAATTAAATAAGTCTTTAGAAGGCTGCTTCTGATGGATTCAGACCTAGTTGATTACATTGTATTCAATAATTAGTTCTTATAAACTTTAGCAAACCTAATAATTAACACTGGTCTCATGTGTTTACCTTAAACAGTAGAACTTTATCCAAACTGCTCCACAACTGAGCTACTGCCGCCCCAGGTCTCTGCTATTATTAACTCTTAATAATAGCAGATATGTATTGGCAGTAATAATTAATGTGAGGACCAGAAGTACGTCACAAAGGACCGGATTTGGTCCGCGGACCTTAAGTTGGACAACCCTGGTTTTTACACTCAGTGGCTACAGCAGAGACACAGAAGGCAGCACATGAGCACCAATACATAATTACTTCTCTCTGACAAGAGCCTCAAACAGGTAAACACTTAGTTTAAGACAGGTCTCACTGTGTTATTAAATAATAACTTATGGCTCAGAGATGGTTCAGACTCAGGACAGCAGCCTCAGTTTACAGTTTAGCCTCTTTATATTCTCTCTGTTCTCTACTGGTGACGGGAAAATTACTTTATACTCATTCACGCTCCACTTTTCTGTTTTTCTGTCATATTTCTTAATAAAAACTATTTTACATCTTCAAAGTTGTTGACATGTGATGTAGACTGACTGACTGAAATGTTCTGATAATCCCTTTAAATTCTTGGTTGTAAAGAAACAATAAAGGAAAAATGCTATGGTGGGCTAATACTTTTTTACGATACTGTATTTCCTGTAGCTCAAATTAATTTCTGTAAGGAAAAACTTGTCTGCATCAGGTGACACATTCTTTAGCATATATGGTTAGCTATGTTAGCTGCATGTCAACACTTTACCAGCTGTGTTTTTAAGGTGATTCCAACTCTTGTCACTAGGGAGCTCTTACTTCTGTTTCATTATGTAAAGTAGAATAGACACATCTCTGCCTCATCTGCTGCAGTAGATGGAAACTGTCCTGGACATAGGCATCAAGGATTTCTCATATTTGCCTTGATAGCTATGTTAGCTACATCTGTTGATGCCGCTCACCACTGCCAACTCAGATGCCCTTTCAAGGTAGAAATCTCATTTTCCTCTATCCTTGCAGCCTCTATGTAAAGTCCCCTTTTCTCCTTTATCAAGCTGGAAAAAATAGGAATGTCCAGAAGGCTAGGCTCGATTACAATTCTCCAATTGACCTCTTCCCCATAGCACTACCCCTAGTCCCTCCAAAGGAAGGGGCGAGGGGTACATTTAGTCATTTAGCAGACACTTTTATCCAAAGCCACTTACACAAAACTTCCATTCACCAGTGTTACATTTACAGTTATTATATATATATATTTTTTAGTGGACTCTTTCATTAAGGTTCCATTCACCAGTGTTACGTTTACAATTATTATATATATATTTTTTTTAGTGGACTCTTTCTTTAAGGTTCCATTCATCAGTGTTACAGCTGTAACACTACTGGAGGCAAGATGGGGGGGTTAAGTGTCTTGCCCAAGGACACAACAACAGTATGAACTGTGGGGAGAGCAGGAATCGAACCGCCAACCTTTCGGCTCTACTACTGAGCCACTGCGGTAGGGCTACTGATAACTGTGTTAGGCATTAGCTAATAAAAAAACTTAAAATGTAATGCAAATATGAGACTGTGACCTGTTGATGTGATGCTAACGTTGGCAAACAGACATTTTTCAAAAAGGTTTTGAAGAGATTAGTATACAGATTAGTGTGGATCATGAATATGTCTGTTAGATGGGGAGTGAAGCCCCTCCCCTTAATCCAAATGAGTATTGGGACATCCGTTCGCTTCTTGTGATTGCGCAAAACCAAGGGGTAGGGGTAGAATTGGGATTGGTCCTAAATAGGGTAGTAATTTTAGACGATGTAAATAAATAAGTAAAAAAGGGCAGAAAAATGTTTGTGGCTAATGTTGCTGTTAGCACCACAGCAGCTCACATAATGTACAGTATGTAGTAATGCTGTAAATGTTAAACACTAATAATCCCCAGAGAAAGCAGTCTTATGTGATGTCTTTAGTGAAGTAGTCAGAAACTGATCTGTGGGAACTGCGTAGAATCTCTGCAGCTCAGCGTCTACTTTGTTGATTAATGCAAATTAGACACGAGGTTGGAAGCTTTTAACGTCTTTTAACAAAGCTTTGTGTGCAGTGGAAATTATATTAGACCTGGTCTATGGAGACAAAGAGAGCTAAGACGTATCCAACCTAAACTGCTTTATTTTCACTCTGAGGTTTATGTATGCTGCTGCTGCTCTTGTTGTTTTGTATTAACCAAAAATTATAAAAAATGTGTTTTAGTTATTTTTTAGCCATATTGCCCTGCCCTATGCTTAAGTGATCAATTTTTTTTCAATAAATTGTACAGATCAGTGGTTGTTTATTTTCCAATCTGGTAAATGGAGACAAATAAGTAAAAAGTATTGTGGTCTTAATAGATAAAAAGGTTCTAAATGTAAAATGGTACATTTTTAAAAAAAGGACAAAGACTTGTTGCTTTTTAGTTAGGCAGCTCATATCCTGGGTGCCATGGCAACAGTCATCTGTATGACTGGGGTATTGGTTAGGCATGCACAGATCCCGCAGAATGGGTTACGCTAAAATCAACACTGGGAGAATGAATACAGAAAACTTGACAACTTTTCACCCAAATAGTTTTGAGGTGTCAGAAAAGAAATCTAGTCAGGCCAAATAACTCTAAAGGAAGTATTTTCTCCACTACCTTATAACTGCACAAGAGCTGAAGAAATAATATATAATATACAGCCTTAGAATTGTTTGTGTTTTCTGTAGCAGACAACTAAGGATTCAGAAGGTTTAGTGAATACAGTGGAAGGAAGTATTTAATCCTGTCATAAACATATAAGTCAAACTCCTGCTTTTTACAGTGAGTCAAAACTTGACCTGAGTGCCTTTCAGTCGGCCAAACAGACAGCTTGGAGCTGAGTTAAAGTGCCTTTAAGTCTATTAGAAAGGATAATCCAAGTGGGAAGAGAGGAGGAAGACAGAAGCAACCACAACACTCTGTCAATTCACTTTCTTCACTGCTGTCATGTGATTGTCCCTCATGGAGCCTGTGGATTTCAAACACATGGCCACCATATGCTTTCTTCATTACTTTGCTGCCGGAGATATGGCCTCTCAAGCCTTGACATAAACAGGAGCGGGTGGAAAACAGGATAAAGCTTCAAACATTTACCAGGGAATTGTCTTTTGTTGGCCTCCTAAGCTCTTGTGTTTTGCAGATTGGACTACAAGTACTGGTCACATTTTGATTGCATCGCCACTGTTTGACAAATTTGCCGCTATGCAGTATGTCCGTAATAAGTTCTTACCTTTTTGCCATCTCATTATTTTCTACAGCATCTGCCCTTGCACTTCTGGCTCAGTTGGTGGTTCAGCTGGACTTCAAAAGGGAAGGTCTGCAGCGCTGTAGATAACACCGTGTATACCCCGAGCACCACCAGGACTTCACAGAGCCTCTGCTCAGTTGCTCTAACAACAGGTTGGTCCCTTTCTTTGTCTTAGGTGCTTGTTGGTGTTTTTGGTGTTATTTCTTCAGCACTTTGCCATCTTCAGGTTCAATTGTTGTGGCGAGCTTCAAGCTTAAATGTACTCTTGAATTGCACTGTGGCCCTGCACAGGTTGTATGTGTGCCGCTTTTGAAAGATGAAAGAAAGAAAAAGCTTACTTGTACTTTCTTAAAATATTTTTTGTAAAATAATTACGAAATGATCTTAGAATACTATCAAACACATTCAGGCTCTCAAACTGTCTGAATCCTTTAACAAATATTTTGTTTAAATAGTTTTTCACATTCTATTTGACTGAAGACTTGTGTAGTGTACATCGGAGTGCTGTTCATTCCTAATGCCTAAAGTCTGGCATCTTTTAGCTCCTTGTTGTTTCCATGGCAGCGGCACGTTTGTGCTCAGGTTCTACATGATTTCCTTTGGGATACAACACCTCTCACTGCGCTCTCCAAGAACACCGGCGTCCATCTGTGGATTAGCTTAGGACAGATGTCTTTGGGGATATAAGCACATAAACAATTTTTAGACATTTGTTACATACATTTTTCATTAAAAGCATGAGCAGAAATAGAAATAAACTTGACTAATCTACTTCACTTGTTGACAATTACAAAAATTTCATTGCATTGTATAACTACACTATTGTCTTAAACAAAAGGCATTATAAATAATTGCTCGAGATTATTTATTTTCATTCTCATATTATCTATTCTCAATACAATTTCACATAAAATGCCGCTACCTCTAAATTTTTTTTTTTATTTGACTGATACCCTGTGCACCCAGTTAGATTAATAGTGTCTGAGGTGAGAAAAAGTTGGAAAGTCATTGGTTGGAGTGCAATCATATTGAATTTTGAGGTGTCTGCTTCTCATTGAGCCACTGTAAACCTCTGAAAGGTCTCGCCTCTCTCTCCTGGAGCTTGAGGAAGAAGCTGTTGAGAAGGTGGGGCCATAGAGGAAATGAGGCTACATTCCAGCAGTGATTTATGAAGTGTCTTTCATTTTTCCTATAGTGGTTACCAATTGGCAGCTGGTCCAGGTTTGGAGTAAAGCAGGGTTCGACCGATTAAAGCTTGCACATTGCAACAAAGTCATTAGTTGATAAAGTGTGAACCTAGTCTAAGCACAAGTTTATTTTACCTAATGCTCTAGATTTACACCACACTATGTTTTTCCACATAAAAATTGTATGTTCCATTGTGTTCAACTGATCTTAAACTAAAAGTGAGCGACTTCTTAAGTGTAGTTTCTTTGTGACCAGACACGACTTGATCCATTATTAATATTTGTAAGAGACTCCAGCATGGTGTGAGAACATGACAGCAGCCACAAAGGTCACCTGTGTAACAAGACAACGACTAAGTTCTCATAAAACATCTCTGGAATGTTCAAGCAGCTTGTACAACATTGTCCAGCTCATCCCAGAGAAATATGGAGACAAAGAATAACATGACTATATTTTAATTGTATTCAATGAGGTTTAGTCAAAGTTACATAAGGCTCTGTTTTATTTTATTTTTTTTAGCAGCATTATTCAGATGGAATCAAGGCCAGAGAACACAATACTCCATTGAGCCCACACCAAACATGGCTCTTGGGGAAAATGAGAACAAGTCATAGAGGGTTTTGTGTTATCCCTTTTGAACTTAAAAGTGATAATTGTCTTAGTTTTATTGTTGCCTTGACCAATGTTCACATTGCAAGAAAAAGCAGTCAGATTTTTTTCCTGGCTAACTGACTTTCTTGTTTGCCTGATCTGATTTGTTCCTCTATCTCTGTACACATTCAATATCATAAAGTCTATTTGTGCATGTAATTACTGGCTAAAAGTACTACATGAAAGTTATGCCCAAGTCATTATTCACTTTCTCACTACCAGAATATGATGACTCAGAAAGTGGAACCAATAAATTGTTCACTGACATGAAATTAATGACTAGGAGATGATTCATGTTTAATCATGTTTTATTGTGTTGAACTGTCTGAAATTGTAGCTAATTTAGTTATTACCGTGTTTAAAAATGGATATTGTAACACATCGCTTTTAGAAGACAATACATGAAATAGGTTTTGCAGAGTACGCACTTTTAAATGATGTTCATTTGGCACAAACGGATGCAAGCTGTCTGGCCTTGTATGACCTACATGTCTTCAGCTGTCCATCATCATTACACAGGTTTAACTCTTCTGTTCAAACCTAGGATTTACTTCTGATATGATAAGATTATACTTTCCCAGGCTACAAAAGTTTTTCTTTTTCTTTTGCCATATACCTTGTCATTGTCTGGGTTCCTATTTGTTTTTGTCCTTGCTTTTATAGAGAAATAAGTACAATGCCACCACCATTTTAACCTTTTTAAAGGGGCTAAATATTACTGCATTTTTAAATATTCCAAAAGGTCCAGTGATGGTTAAAAGAATGTGTGTAATACCCAAATGTCAATAGATAGCTTGGATAGCCGGTTATATCACTTTGTATCAGTAGATGGAGTCATGAGCGGCTTCCTCGACACACTTCCCTAGTTGCCTCTTTGCCTGGAACAAATAAAAAAGAAGGATTTCTTTGCCTATAAAATAAATTTTTGTTGGTGTAACAGGTGCATGTGGCTAGCGCATGTATAGGTCAATTGGCAAATTTAAAGTATCCCTAGTGAATGTCTGAGAGACTGAATGGTTGTCTGTCAGTGTCCTTCTCCAAGTGTCAGCCCTGTGACTAACTGGATACTGTCCAGGGTGTATCCCTCCCTAAGGCCCAAAGTTGCTGGGATAGGCTAAAGTTGCCCACAACCCCTAACCAGACTAGAAAATGAATGGTGTAAGGACAAACGGGTATTTCCTTTAATTGTAGTTTAGAGTTCTGCTTCAGGCCAGCTGTTTTAGTAACATTTTGACACACAACGGATGTCCTTTGATATTGCTACACTGAACTGTGTCAAATGGCAGGCGTCCCAACCACCTAGCTGTGGATCATTTGCTACTGGACCGCACAGAAACAATAAAAGCTCAATTCTATTTAAATTTCACTGACTATTGCTGTCTCCTGGTGTTATATTTTGTACAATGACTGCTTCTGCCTGATCCTCTTTCCCCCAAGACACAGGCAGTTTTCGTATATGCTGCTACATGCTAAATCTAGCAAAGATTTGTAAAAAAAAAACAATTTCTGGAGAGCTTCTTTGGAACAGGGAAAGCCCCAATGATTGAGTATTTTAAAGAAAATACGACTGTCCTACTGTGATTGATATGCCGCAGCTGCTGTTACAGCAACCAAAAGATAATGGAGTAACCCAAAAATATTGTGCCCAGTTTTTTCATGCTGCCTCACTGGACTATAAATACTTGAATTCATCATAAATCCAGTCTGTATGCTTCTTAATTGTAAATATTCCTTCTGTCACCTTCCCTCTGTCTCACGGTTATCAAATGTCAAACAGCTGGATACACCGTCTGGGCATCTGTTCATTTCCCATAACTCAAAGTCCACATCCAGTCTTGTTTACGTCAAACTTCTAAATCCTGTTCTCTCTGCACAAGCCAGCTATTTTTTTTCCTTTATCTTTTATTTTTTTATTTTTTTTTGCCGCTGCTGGGGAAGTCTATTGGGCTTCATTTTCTTGTGCAGGCAGCTGCTCAAAACCTAAATCGGCTCCCTTTTCTCTATATTAAAACACCTTTAACTGTATTTTAGCTGTTGCAGAGAAAATTATACTCTTGGGTGCAGGAAGAGGCTAATTGCAGCTGAACATTCGCAGTGTGGAGAGTTTCAACAGTTGACATATGGAGCGCATTAGAAGGATCACAGGAACTCTTGAGACATGCCTACTCCTCGTGTAGACTAATTAAGCAGCGCAAGAAAGAAAAAAATTCTTTGTTGTGTTTTGGATGAAGCTGTAGAACCTTGTCTGTTTTCAAATCCTCGAAGCAAGAGATGTGTTTTGTCGGAAAAGCATATATTCAAGTTATTATGAGTGCACAGTGATAAGGGACATAGAGTGTTTAGCCTTAAAGAGTAAGTAAATTAAAATTGCAAAGATGGGCAGGTTAAAGCGGTGCACTCTGCAGCATGTTGCCTGCAGCGTCCTCTTGTTCACTTCCCATCAGACAAACAGGGAACAGGAGCGCTGACACATCTGCGCCGGTGACTCACTTTTACATGCTGATGTAGGTGCGGAACTCTTCCCTCGTGGTTTCTTTTTCAGTGACTTTGTGTCTTGCGATATGGAGGATAAACGATGAAATCCCAGCATTCTTATCTTAGTGCTCTGGCTTCTGCTCATGGGTTCCAGACGGGGCCCGTGGTCTTACTGTTTGCCAACTTTCGGTGTTGTTTTCACTGACAGCTTTTTCCTAGCTGTTTGTCCACAAAGGGATTGACCCTGAGAAGGAGTTAAGAGGAGGACAGCAGTTGCGGCCCTAAAAGAGACACACGCAGTGAGAACTGTAAGTAGACAGGCGCAGAAGGTTTTGATGTAGAGAAGAATTGTGGTCAGTGGTGCGCATCACATAGGATTACGCAAAAGTTCAGTAGATTAGAAGATCATGAAGTCAGCAGTTATATTTAACTGTATGACTAAATATTGTTTTTGAACAACTTTTAAAGTGTTTTCCTAGTATTTTACAAAAGGGGGTTTGTTAGATGCTTGTGTTAACCATTTTCACATATTTGCTATTTTTGCCTATTTATATAGAAAAAATGTGTATTTTTATTTAGGTGTTCGTTGTTATGATGTGTATTTTTCGATCATTGTTTGTGATTATGTCCATCAAAACTAATTTCCCTAAGTAGAAGCAGACAGGAGCATGACATGAACTTTGTGTGGCCAGTGAAAACACTCTTTTATAGCAACTAACAAGGCTTCAATACTATAACTTTTGTCTACTAACGAGAACATAGTATTCAATTCTTTTATCAAACGACTTGTTATTCTGTTACTTATTTATAGAAGTCTTGGAATTACAAGCATGTTGTGTGTTTAAATCTCAATCTGCATACAAAAAAATATATTTATATACATGTTAGAAATCTAGTTCTTTCTGCATGCTTTTACTGCAGTAGGAGTGTAAAAATTTCAGTGTCTAGCAATTTTATTATAATTTTTGGGGTCACATTTCAATATAGAATTGTTTTATTTTTTATTTTATTTTTATTTTTGATACAAAACCATTTTTGATTTAGGGTTGCTAATTAAATTCAATCGAATGAAACTTTCACTAAGAAAATTAGTTGAAGATTATGTGATAAGATGAAAAAACATCTAAACATTTCTTTTAGTTTCTAAAACCTATATTGATACAAAATTAGAACTGTGCATGTATTAACAGGGTCAAAGCCTCTGTTATCAAGTACATGTTACAAGAAATGAATTCTGTAATTAATAATAAAAAAAAACGTCTAAACTGCAGTATATAGTTTAGTCAAAGTCTTATCTCTTGTCATTTCTCCTTCTTGCTTCTCCAAACTAGGAATGTGCTGTAAATCTTCTATTGTTAGCTAACAGGTAACCTATCCTAAGGTAACCTAAGTGTTCTTTGTGGCCACTATAAATCTTGTTTTAGCTTGAATACATGTATACTTCTGAATCTATATGCACATCTAGTTAAGCTATTTGGGTAACCCTGCTACTACTAACTTTTAAAATATTTATCAGAAACCAAAAAACAACCAATTCATGTCTATTTATCAGCCTAAAAATATTGGGCTCACTCTAAGTGCTGGCTCAAAGATTGATTTTTTTTTTTTTTTTTTTTTTTTTGCAGTAAACCTTGGAGCCCGCTCAGGGTCATATCCAGCTCCAGTCTGACAACGCCAAATGTAGCAGTAGCTAAACAATGTACATCTTTAGGTGTGTTGGCACATCTTAGAGAAATCGGATTTATTGTGATTGAAGATGTTTACTTAATATTTTAAAAGTGGGGCTCAACTGGTTCAGAAGAATTTTGAATAAAGCTTTATTTTTAAGTATATGAGTTAGGGCTGCTAACAATTATTTTAATAATCGATTAATCTGTCAATTATTTTTTGATTAATCGATGAATTGGATGAAAAACAAAAAACAAGAAATGCACTAATTTCCAACCCTTTATTCAAAACCAGAACTAAAATCTAGTCTCTCGCTCTCTCTCTCGCTCTTTCTCGCTCTCTCTCTGAGAGAGATCCCTTGAAGCTTATTCATTAAATTATTACAATCATTGTACTAAGTGCAAGGTTCATTTATACACCACATTTAACACATTTAAACACAGCTTAAGATGCTTTAAATTTAAATATAAAGTTCAACACACAAAAATATATTTGTCAATAATAACCTATTGGACAAACGCAGAATATACACTGCAAAAAATGCTTTTCTAACTTAGTAGTTTTGTCCTGTTCAGTCCAAATATCTAAAAATTCTTAAATCAAGATACTTTTACTAGACACATGAAATGGCATAAGAAATTATGTCTTGTTTTCCGAAAAAAAAAAAAAAAAAACAACTCAAAATTAAGTGATTGTTTAAAACAAGATAAATTATCTGCCAATGGAGTAAGAAAAATAATCTTAATTATATATAATCTCAAACAGAAGTTTTAAGCATCACTTAATTTTCTCATGCCATTTTTCTTGTCTAGTTATCTTGATTTAAGATTTTTTTTATATTTGGACTGGAAACTAGACAAATTTACTAAGTAAGAAAAGCTTTTATTGCAGTGTAGCTATACGTGACAACAGATTGAAAAATGAATGGTCCAAAAAGGCGAGTGAATAATAACATGTCTTTAGTCTTGCAATGCAAAGTAACTATACCACCCCTGCTTTACTACTGTTATTAATGAGCTAATGCTAACTTGTCATGCTTGTCAAGCTGGATAAGGAGTAAACACTAGCAACAGAGACATTACGTTCCTCCATACTTCAATAGTAGGATTTTGTAGTGATTACCCTGCTGTTGAACTCCCTTCTTCTTCATCAAAGACTCCAATGTGCGTTTCAGGTGCTGGGTCATTGCCATGGTGCTCCCGTGCCATGCCATGTCGCCTTTGCATACTTTGCAGTTAACACACCTTTTCTGTTTATTTAGTGTAAAATGCTCCCACACCTTGGATGACTTGGGGTGCACGGATTCCTCTGCCTCCGATCTTTTTTTTTTTTTTTTTTTTTTGCTCCGTGCTAGTGCTAGGCTAGTAGAGTTCGGCGCCTCAAAGACAGGGCGCCGAACTCTGCTAGCCTAGCACTAGCATCAGTGCGTGCTAGCACTAGCATCAGTGCGGGAGAGAGTGTTTTCATTCCGCTCCACGATCAACTAAAGTTTTTATTTTTTACATAATAATCAAACGTCTCTGCGTTGCACGACACAACAAATCGATTATGAAATTTGTTGCCAACTCTTTTAGTAATCGATTTTAATCGATTTGATCGATTCGTTGTTGCAGCCCTAATATGAATAAGAAAGATTGAACTATATTATTCATTCATTCATTAATTTTCTACCGCTTTCTCCTGTTAGGGGTCGCGGGTGACTGGAACCTAGCCCAGCAGCTTTGGGCCTGAGGCGGGGTTCACCCTGGACAATGGCCAGTTAGACACAGGGCTAACATTTAGAGACAGACAGTGACAGACAACCATTCACTCTAATATTTATTCGCTAGGGACACTTTAGAGTTGCCAATTAACCTATAATTGGACTGTGGGAGGAAGCCGGAGTACCCGGAGAGTATGGAGCTAAAAGAGTCTCAAAAAAGATAAATGCACACACATGATTCACAAATGCACACACATGATTCACAAATGCACACACATGATTCACAAATGCACACACATGATTCACAAATGCACACACAAGATTCAGAAATGTATTTCTGATGCACACACAAATATATCGTGATTTACAAACTGCTTGCGGTCTGTGAACTTGACTGCATTTGTGTGTGAATTTTGAGACTCCTGACTCCGGTCGACACACAAATGCATTTTTTTAAACAGGGAATGATCAGCAACCAATCATATATCTCCCTTGTTTTAGCCAATCAAAAGAACGCACCCCACGCGGGGGGTTGTTTACTTCTTTGCCAATCACACCAACGTGTTCACACAGCGCGAAATGCGCTGTATGGCGCGAGGTAATGCACCTTTGTGAAGTTGGCTCCCCACCAAAAGGGATTGACTCCAAAACTATCTAGATCGTTTGTGCTTTGTTTGTGCTGCAAAAATTTTTGTTTGTGCCGTTATAATTTTTGAGATATTAATAATTCTTTTAATGGTCATATGAGGTCACCCAGCCCCCGAAAATGCTTTAAAATGTTTTAAACTGCCCCAAAATAGTTTAATTAGTTTGTGCTTCGTTTGTGCTGTTTTGTGCTGAAATGATTTTTGTTTGTGCTGTTATCGTTTTTAAGAAATTATAAGATTAATTTTCGGCCGATGACGTCATCCAGCCCCTCATTTGTCGTAAAGATGGGTAAAAATGGTATCAAACGTTTAGGCTTTGTTTGTGCTGGTTTGTGCTGTAGGTATTAATGTTTGTGCTGTAATATTAATAAATATTTTTTGTATTAACACCACAATTTCCGGCCAGCTGATGCTAACATCCGGGCAGCTAGCAAGAGCGATTGCTAAACAAAAATCTTCTGCATAGGGCTTCACTGTTAGACAAGCAAATTAATAATCTTTTGTTTGACTATTTTGTGTATTATTCAAATGATATATATATATATATATATATATATTATTCTTAAAAACGATAACAGCACAAACAAAAATCATTTCAGCACAAACGAAGCACAAACTAATTAAACTATTTTGGGCCATTTAAAACATTTTAAAGCATTTTCGGGGGCTGGGTGACCTCATATGACCATTAAAAGAATTATTAATATCTCAAAAACTATAACGGCACAAACAAAAAATTTTGCAGCACAAACAAAGCACAAACAATCTAGATAGTTTTGGAGTCAATCCCTTTTGGTGGGGAGCCAACTTCACGAAGGTGCATTACCTCGCGCCACACAGGAATTTCGCGCTGTGTGAACATGTTGGTGTGATTGGCAAAGAAGGAAACAACCCCCTGCATGGGGTGCGTTGTTGTGATTGGCTAAAACAAGGGAGATATATGATTGGTTGCTGATCATTCCCTGTTTAAAAAAATGCATTTGTGTGTCGAGCGGAGTCAGAGGAGTCTCAAAATTCACACACAAATGCAGTCAAGTTCACAGACCGCAAGCAGTTTGTAAATCACGATATATTTGTGTGTGCATCAGAAATACATTTGTGAATCTTGTGTGTGCATTTGTGAATCATGTGTGTGCATTTGTGAATCATGTGTGTGCATTTGTGAATCATGTGTGTGCATTTGTGAATCATGTGTGTGCATTTGTGAATCATGTGTGTGCATTTATCTTTTTTGAGACTCTTTTAGCTCCATAGGAGAGCACCAACGATAACACGTGGAGGACATGCAGATGCCTCACAGAAAGATCGGAGTCTGAACGAGAATGTTTTGGATCGGCCGGGTTTTAAACTCACGACCTTCTTGCTGTGAGGCAGGAGTGCTAACCACTCTGCCATGTGCACTGTATTATGTAATGTAAATGTAAAGTACATTATATTTGAAATGTGTCTTGATAATGGATTGTTATATATGTGTTCATGAGGTTGTATTTATGTTTTTGTTAAGTATGCAGTAGAGATGCTGGTAAATAGATATAAAATAGATGGATATAGATAGGCGCTGAATAAGAATCAGCTTGGCGACCGTCCAAGGAGAGCAGTGTTTCTGTCAACATATTGTGCATATCACACTTGAACACTGGCAAATCTTTTTTACATCGAAGTGTGTTGTCACAAGCTGATGCGAGTATGCACCAGTTGTTTCCTAGCAACATGTTTCCAATGAAAGGGCATATAATCAAATTAATGCATTCCAGCATTGACCACTATTATTTATTCTATAGAAAACCTACCCAGACAAAGGCAGTGGCAGTCTATTGTGTTTACTATCTGTGATGTCTTGTAATAACTAAAATGTGTGATGCAGGGCTTGTGCTGTTCCTTGTGGGATTGTGTTTTATGTCTTCATTGTCCAAGCAAACTAAAGCAATTAAAGGTGGTATATTAAATATACATTGTGGCTACAACTTTGTGTTAGATAGCGTTTACGTGTTTTCTTTGTTTATTATTGATGAGACAACTACACTTATGCCAAATTCAAACGCTGAAGACTAAAGAGACAATTAAGGAAATCCCTGAGCACTTAAGTTAAGGCAGCCACCTTAAAAATAAGCCCCCACCACCTTGACTATTGACTAATGTAGTGATATTAAGTCCATGTAATATACATTTTTTTTTAACGAGTTTACCTCGTTGCCTCATATTGTGGTGCACTGGTGTTGAAGCAGAGACCAGAGGCATTTGAGGCAAATATATGTGTATAAATGGCATGTAATAGCTGTGGTAAAGACGATTGAGCTTTTGATGCAATAGTGAATGTGCAAGTGTATTGCTGTAATGGACAAAAAAGTCTGAACAGAAATTTACAGTGAGAAAAGTGTAGAGTTTATTTATAAGAAGAAGGGACAAAGCTTGAATAGCAGGAAAGAAACTACACTAAACAACATTGACCATCCTCTACGTGCTGTATAAGGGTTGTATACTTTATTCTGTGGTAGGTAACTATTGTTTTTCTTTAATGAAATTAAAAGTGTCAAGGAATACATTATCTTACTTTTAAATATATTGTAGTACACTTGTTCTAGCCATATGTTATTGTTACCAAATTGTGAAAGAAAAAGAGAAACGAAAATAACACTGTGGCAACCAAGGGAACTTCAATCTAATTGTTCTTGTATAATCCAGACTAACCATTCTATAATTTTTTGAATACTGCATTACATCACCCTAATAATCCATTTTTTTCAATTAAGTCCTCAGCTAATTCCAGGTTATAACTAAAGTAAATCAATATTATGTGTGCTATCTTTTTGTAAGAATGTCTTTTAATGGTCATTGTGGTGGGCAACACAAAGATGGGTGTGTTGAGAAGCTTGCCTTGTGTTTAATTTCACACTTTGCATGAGACCCTGTGGAAGTTGTTCATGTTGTAAAGAAACAGAAGGTGAATGTACTCAGAAGCATTTCAGGGGGGTGTTGTTTGTTTGTGGTCTGGATATGAGAAACAGAGTGCTGCTGATCTGTTATCTAGCAGCTTTGTTGTATTGATTAAGCTTGAAATGCATGTGTTGTGTATTTGTACTCCTTTTGTCTTTTCTCTGTCGGTATGGTTATCAAAACTGGTGCAACAAATACAGAGGTGACGATATATTGAGAGCATCGAGGAGCTTGCTTCTTGTCAGCTTAAAGTGCGAGGCAGGTTCTGCATTATTCATTCCAGGCACATGCTGGTAAATTAAAGGTAAAGTGATAGCAGAGAGATGTGTCTTGCTTGGCTCGCTGCTGCATTTTTAACGTGTGGACTGGCACTCAAATGTCTAAATGTTAACAGTGTGTTTCCCTTAAAACTGTTACACTATGGGACAGGATGTAGACAATATGATATGGAGTGTAAATAATTCAGCTTGAGTGCTTGAAATGGAATTTTCAGTCAATTGCAGCCTTCCTCTTTGTTACCCACTACTGTTGCTTTGAAGATTTGCTGAGCTGAAATTATTTCTTTATTAACATCACACAATTTATTTCTGTATTCTTTAAGGATATGTACAGAAATATGTTTATTGTATCCCATGATCCTACCAGTATTATATGACTGTGCATCTGTGTTTTACCTATTTATTCAGAAGGTAATGAGGCAGCAAAAGCCTGTGCATTTTTAAAGGTGCATTATGTAAAATATTGTACTTTACAGCTGAACTAAGGAACACATAAGACTAACGTTGTGTGTATATATATATATATATATATATATATATATAGTATCTGATAGGGCTTACATGAAGACCCAGAACAGGAGGAGAGTAAGGTGTCAAATTACAGTGCATTTTTATCATCAGATGCTGCAAAAACACACTCCACCCTGTGCATACATTTGCTGTGTTTTTATCTTTACACCATACCATACGTTAGGAACTATAAAATCTTAATTTTAAATGTCCGGCATTAAGATTATTTTGCCTATTTACGTTTCCTAATTTGTGTTTTTGATTCTTCTGGTCTTTAGAAGCGCTTATTATAACAGTGTCACAGTATTGGTGAGTTTTAAGTCATAAGGGTCCATGACTTCTTAAAAGCCCAAATATGCCTTTAAAGTCTGTATTTGTCTCTGTCTGCCCCAGGTATGTGGGAGAGAGAGAATGGGGTGAATGGAAGCACCATTTAATGCACTTTGGGTGTCTGAGAAGGGTACATAAAGGCGCTATATAAATGCGCACCATTTACCAATTATCCCACGCCTAATGTCAGCCTATCTTGTAACGTCTCACCTCTGTCAAACCTTTGTTGCTGTTTTCGCGGGGTAAAGGTAGAAAGACATAACACTTTATTAATCATTGTCTTTGAAGATTATTGTTCATCCTGGTCATAGTTGTTTAGTATTGTATTGAAAACATAACATGACTAAACTGAGTAAAAATAAAAGTACAAAATTACTGTGTGCCCGCTACTATTTAGCCTAAATTGAACGTGGAAGTGCTTCCTCAGCAAACTGTTGAAAAGGACAGAGATTTAACTGTCTTGTGTGTCTCTTCCTAATCAGCCCTACACCTCTCACCCACTCATTCTCTGTAAATAATTCAGGACAGCTCTCTGCTAGCTCTAGTGAAAAGAATACACACTGCTTATACATCACAGATAGTCAAGGGACACAGGAAACTGCTGCATATGCACATTACAAGAAGAAGTTAAAATGACCGACTGCAGTTGTACAATGTTTTTTTTTTTTTTTAGAGATGTGCCTAAAAAGTGCTAAACTGTGTATAATTTTCAATTTGACTTACTATTGTCAGCATTTAAAATAAACTGTAAGCCACTTCTTATATGCTACTGCTAACAAGCAACAAAATTAGCAAATTATTCATGTAAAATTCCAAATGGGCCATGGAGTTATTTTATTGAACTAGAAACAGCTTAGATTTACCTGGTTGTCCTGCTATTCTTTAATGATAGGAGGCAAGCTGTAACTGCCAGTTTGAGTTTTGTTGCAGATTATGTTTTATCTCTGGTTGAGTTTCCGGCCTTTGCCCACTAGAGTGCAGCCTAATCAGAGAAAAATCAGGGGAAGCACAATGAGTAGTAATTTTATGCCTCACCCTTTTCACACTTAATGTGCACCATCAAATTTAGCTTCCAGTTTCAGTAGTAACCATGGATATGAAGGTCAGTGAAAGTGTTGTATATAAATGAATGAGTTTATTTCGGTCACATCAAATGAAATTATGTGTACCCATGCACTTTACAATACATCGGCATGTCCATATACATACAGCACAAAATAACTGATTAACGTATAGGTTGAAGCCACAGCTTCTTATCCTTACCCTAATTACATTTGCTCAATCCACCCTTTTAATAGTTTTAATAAAGCAGCTTTTTTAAGAAAGAAAAGAGAAAAATAAACATAACTAAAGTATTGTTTGAAGTGAAAAAGAGAACTACTCCTCTTGAGTTCAGCTGTATAACTATTCCACAGGTTTACCCACTCTAAAGAAATGCAGTTTTTCTTTACATTGCTTCTAAACCCTTTTCTTGAATATGTTTTTTACTTTATACAGTATATGACATTTGTTGTGTTAAAATCAAAAAAACATACATTTTTGGTATTTGATAAATATTAGTTTAGTTGATTCATTATACGCAGAATGGTTTACAATTTTTTTTTTTAGCTTTTTCCTATAGAATAGAAAAAGCATAATTACACACAGTATGTAACATTTGGTATAATGAGAGAACTGTATAGAATATACAGTGAGTTTTCATTTAAGACATACTTTGATTTATGCAGTATAGCAATTATTTTTTATATTTTTGTTTTTACATGGATTAAATGGTTTCATTTATTTGGTTTTATTTAAATTCAAAGATAATTTATTAATATCAAACCGTGCTTTTAATTTATACAATTTTATCTTAACATCATTATGAAGCTGATCTAAGTTTTTCCCAGAGCAATAGCGAGTAATGTCGTTGGCAAATACTGCTTTCTTAGTAGATGTAAAGTAATTCTTTATGTTTATGTCACAACAAGTGTATCAAATGTCTTTTTCATCAACTAAGAAAAGTAAGTTGTGAGATTGTGGCAAATGTCAAATGATAAAATACACATTCAAATTAGAGTCAGTTTTTTTCACCTTAAAGGTTCATGTACTATGTTTTAATAATACTGATAACCTTCCACTGTGATATCATAGTAAATAATACCCATTTCATTATTGCCTAACATGCAGGGGGGAAGAAGATTTTGGACACAAATATAGCTTTATGAATCACTATTTGAGTCTTCAAGGCTACTAAATATTAATTCAATGTGATATTTAAATTCTTTTTTTGTTGTCTTTGATACCGACAATCAGTTTTGTTAGTTTTTCTTGTAAATAATAAACAATAAATATAATTAATATTTGTTTGTGTCAACCACATCTTTTTAAAACACCAAAAAAAATTCTTTGATTGTCCAAAAACCACCACTGTATCTTAGACACACACTCAAACAAACCTTTAAATAACAGCGTCCCTAAGACCATGCACCTTTCACAAAACTTTTACTAGATTTTACAGCAGCTCCCGTTAGTACATGCAAATTAGTGAGCTTTTATCTGACTGAATAGTATGTAATTCTTGAATTGCAGAATATTAGCTATAATAGCAGCAAACGTAATGGATCCAAACTTCAGAAACCATTATGAATTGTGTTTATTAAATAAGGTTCTGAATGTTGACATAACCTAAATCCAAGGATAATAAGTAATGACACCTACTAGAGCCACCCCTGATACTCACTCTTTTGCTGCTGCATGTACATAAGCTTTATGACTCGCCCTGTGCCTTGGTGCAGTAAGTCTCCACTTTATAGATCAATACTGGAGCACTGAGCTGACACAGTGAAAAGCAATATTCATAAATAATGAACAGGACACCCTTTCACCCTGCCATGCCTCTTATTCTCAGCCTAGAAAAAGGACAAAAACCACAAAGCAGCCTATTTTTGCACTCGTTTTGACTTTGGCTAGAACATTTGTCTTTGCTACTGTGAACAGTAAAGGACAGACAAACTTTTAATACAACTCTACCTTGTTCTAGTTCCACCCTGTTCCACTCGTCTGCCCTGATTGTTTTAGATTGGAGATAAAGGTTTTGTGCTTTGTCATCTCCTGTCTGTTTCTCCTCGTGTGTTGTTTGTTGCGGAATGATAGTGGCCTAGTGTTTCAGGAAATCTTTGTTGCAGTGAATCACAGGAAGGTGTCACCTTTAGTAATGTTCCTATCAGCTGCAAGGAGCGGTGTCAGTGAGTGAACAGGGGGAGCAGCTTTAAGTGCTTCATTATAACCATCACTTTTAGGTTTGGTTGACACTTTAGTCAGCTCACAAAGCAAATTATTTTTTCGCAGACAACACTAGAATTTTTACACATTTGTAGTTTGTATTTTCAACAATTGCATTGAATTGCATTCCTAGCTGCACAATTGTTTTTGCTGAGTGTCTTTATGGAAGTACAATATTTATCTGTCATACAAGAGTTATAAACACTGTCAAATTACAGCACACAAAATTGCTGGTAGTCTATCTCTAAAAAAAGAACTCATTCTTATCTCTTGTCCACTTTATATGGAATTTCTTGATAAATTCACTGCTGCTGTTTGGTAGAATATTGCTCCCATAATAAGATTTTAGAGCAAGTGGCAGCAATGTCTGCCTTCTGGCTTTTCTCTCTGCATTTTCCGACAGACTCTAACAGATGTATTTAAACATTTTGATATGGATGACTTTGTAATATTTACAAATGATGGCCTATATTTTTTTCTATTTACTTTATACTATTTTACTATTCACATGAACTACTTGATTATGGTCTGTCAGTTAACCATCACAAAACTAATTGATATTAGCTGAAGTTAACCATTTGTACGATAGCTTACTAGTAGTCTGTTTTAGTACATGCCAATATACATGCCTTACTTTCTTGCTTGTACTTGTTCAGCTCCACATTTGTTATTCATTCATTCAGTTTCTTCCGCTTAGGGGTCACAGGTGACTGGATGTTTGAGTAAATTGGGGGTTTGAACTCTGCAAGTACAGTGAGACTTCACTGTAGCTGTACCCCAGTGTATTAGTCTTATACATATGTCCTCAGATGTACTGTGATGTCAGCAGAAACACACGTGGACTTTCTTTTGACTTTTGTGTTTGTTCATACAACACATGTCAGTACAATGGCCTTAAAACCTGTTTCTAAATGTTCAGAGAATATTTGGGTTGATTTTACTGAGGGGTGTGTTGGAGCAGTGTATGACGCCCAATTATGACAGCCACAATAATTCTGTTTACAACACAGCGCGGAGTGAAGGTGTGGACTACTTCCATTCATGGCTGTTGCTTGATCCACTGATATTGACACAATATAAAATTTTTATATATCAACAATATCAACAGGGGCGGCAGTAGCTCAGTGGGTAGAGCAGTCGTCTTTCAACCCAAAGGTAGTAATGGTTCGATTCCCACTCTCCCCACAGTTCATACTGTCGTTGTGTCCTTGGGCAAGACACTTAACCCACCTTGCCTCCAGTGGCTGTAACACTGGTAATTACTGTAGAACAATGTAAGTCGCTTTGGATAAAAGCGTCTGCCAAATGAATAAATGAAACAAGACACCCACCTGGAAGACATTTATTCTTTATTTAACCAGTTAAGTCAATTGAGAACCAATTTTCATTTATTATTAGGCCCGAGCCGGTGATGACCGGGAAGGCCCATTGTTTTTGCTCAAGTTAGTTTTTATTTTTTACATTTTTATTATTCTTTTTATTTTTCCCCGAAATGATCCTCAATTTGACCCAGTAAACTGAAAAATGACTCGGGGGCGACCTAGAAAAGTCAAAATACATTGGGCCTATGGAAAGTGAAAGTAAATTTTTTCCAATGTAGAAATACAAAACTTGGTACATCCTTTGACAGCCACACCCTAAACTCAACAGGAAATCCACTATGTTGGGTGGAATGCGTGACCACCAAAATCGCACCCCTTGAGCTAAAGGGTTTCATCTAAACAAATTTGATTTAAAGCACAAAATGCAATCCTCCAGGTACATGTGTCCCCACGGTATCAAGGGAGGCGTCTTTATTCTTTCACATTCATACGAGGCAAGGAGGGTTAAGTGTCTTGCCCAAGGACACGACAGTATGAACTGTGGGGAGAACGGGAATCGAACCGCCTACTTTCTGGTTGAAGGACGACTGCTCTACCACTGAGCCACTGCGCTCAGAAGGGCTGTTTTGACCGGGTGCTCACTCTGGCCCTTGCCTTTTCAAATGAAAAACACTATAGCCAAGGAATTTTTAAGGATAAGAAAGCCATGCTGTCCTTCACAACAGGTTCATATGAGTTCACATGGCCCCATGTATGTGGGAGGGACCTATTGTAGATGTCTTTAGTGATAGGGGAAGCTGGAGCACCCAGAGGAAACCTTCGCAGACACGTGGACAACCCAGGACCTTCTTGCTGTGAGGCAGGGGTTCTAACTACTCTGCTACTGTGCAACAAGGTCGAGACCAGGAAAGGGAAAGTTGTCAATTGCACAAGTGCCTGTTCACAATACTGCAACAATAAATTAAATTTTGGTTGTGTGTAAAGTACAAGGCAGGAAAAGAAAAGGCCTGTCAAACCAATGAGCATCTTAACATAAAAAAACGTCATAGTGAAATGCATTGCAGTTATAGCCGTAAATATTTTTCTTGTTTGCAAACTGACACTGTTAAATTAATGTTATCGACAGCAAAAGCATTTCCCATTCTTTAATTGTCTGTAAATGATGGTTATTTAATATGCAAGCTATTTATAGCAGGCTGCTGTTTCCTTTCCATGGTGCTGTTTTGCTCATCTTTTTGTGCCTTGCTTTTATCTCTGCCCCTCCTTCATGTAACACTCTCTCACAAGGCCACTCTGCTTCATCGTCTCTTGTAATTATTAGCGTCTGAGCTGAATGATTTTCATGGCTTCTCTGCGTTCCACCAGACTTATCAGGTTAAACATCTGTGCTGCGGGAGCTGTAATTGTCTTTTTGGAGCTATAGCAGATGGGAATGACCGCGTATTAGGGCAACACTTAAAGTAAAAAAACCTGTATATTATGAGAATAAAGTTGTATTATTTTTTTGAGAACTAAGTTACCATATTTTGAGAATGTGAAGCATTGTGTCACTTGGCTGAGCCATTTATAAGTAATACTGTCAAAGTTCTGACTACATGGACCATGACTCACGGACAACGGATACAAGGTATACATGGAACATGTAACATGGCCATTACATTTTTAATGGAGCTTGTTTTCTTGGGCCACTTTTGCACTATGAAGGGCATTATGGCAGCACTTCTTTACAAAACCACTTTTTTGGCTCGGTATATTGTTGCATTTTAAGATAAACACAACACTGTTCTGGACCCTGACTCACAACGGATACCGGAGATTAGCTGTTGGCCTTCACTAACAAATGGATGAGGCTGGAATTGAGGAGTTATGGGAGATCTCTTTTGGATTGGGTGAGATGGCAGTCCGACTAGCATCAATACAATATCAAAACTATGCTACGAAATGTACTACATCATTATGACACTATGGACAGTCTTCTGGTGAATGAACCGACCAGCGAAAGACAATATAATACATCAAGAGTGGTCTCAGGGTATTTAGGTGTCGCTAAAGCAGATGCTAAAGTCTCTCTGGACTCAATCCACTTTACTGCTTCAATCTTAATTTTTTCTGTCTAAGGATTCAAATATACTTATTTTTTATCCAGTTGCATAAGTTTATCTTGTGTGCTGCGCAACTGTTCAAAATCATTATTAAACTAATCCCAACCACAGCAAAACTTTAAAGTAGCCCACTTTTAGCGGCCCTTTTATTAGACACTTTCCTTCTTTCTTTCCAACATTAGGCATTTTATTCCGCTGATTATTACCGCACTCATCAGCGGCATCTTGACCGCAATGATAGATTATTACCATAATAATTCTGTCTGCTCCGTTATTGTCTCCTGAATGCTCGCCCTCCCCCCACCGCATCCTTATCAGTCCTTCTGCTGCATGTGGAGTGGCTTGGATATCTCATAATATTTTATCCCCTGCTTCCACAATTAACAGAACGACGAGCAGCTCGAATGTAATATGAGGCAGGCACTTTTCTCAGTGCAACTTGAAGGAGCTTTGTTGGGGAGGTTTGGACAGTGGTGGCAACAGCATCTGACAGGGAGAGCATCCTCACAGCACAGCAGCCGATAGCACTGGAGGGAGTGGAAAGAGACAGGGGGGGAGTTGAGAGACGGGAGGGAGTAGTGGCAGACGTTGCAACATCACAAGAAGGTGGTTTGTGGATGTGAGTTTGAAAAAAAGAAGGGGAGGAAGCGGCTAGGCATGAGACAGAAGAGTAGAGCTAAAGGAGTGGACTTAGTGAAGCAATCACCAGGGAAATGGAACGGCAAACTATGCTTCCCAAGTGCCCCAGTGCGGATTAAGGTGAGCGCCAGCATCTGTGCTGTGGGAAAGCAGTGACGGACTACCTGTGGCTCAGCACCATGTGGAATACATAACAGGAGCAGCTCTTTGCACAAGTGAGGGAATTTGCCAGAAACTTCCTTAGGTAGCTGCAAAATTTTTTATTTTTTTTTTAACTCGTATAAGCCCAGCACTGCCCGGGTTCCAATGAGCAAGTCCATGTGTGGCTGTGGTTGCAGCATTATCTCCTCTCTGATGAAGAGACTGGGCCGTACCGCCTGCTGCTCAGACCTGCTCTCCTGCAGCCATACTTCAGAGCAGCTGCAGCGACTGGCCACAGGCTGCCCGCCGCGACCCAAGGTAACACGTGTCAGCCTGCTCCATGCTATCTATAGCCTGTATCATCACTTATAGAGGAAGCATGTTGGGCCGGATCTCAAATTTGTGAAATACACTGGCCTTGTTTATCTGCTTTGCTCGTCCCAAAAGATTTCTCAGGTACAAGAATCAGGGCAGCACAGTAATTAATTCTTTAATGGAGCCAGGTGATTTAATGGCCATCTTGCTGCCTTGACAACCGTGGCTTTCAGCACAGTCATTCAAATGGATGCCTTCAGACTGTCTGCGGTTTACAGCGATTGCCGCCCGCCTCAATTGGAGAAAAAGCTTTTTCTAATGGAACAAAAAAGCCAAACGAGATTGTGTGTCGAGGTGCTTTGTGCATGTGTATCTGAGAGAGTGAGTGAGAGACTAGCAGTGTGATTTTACTGTAATGGATGTAGCCTCTAGAGTTCCCCCTGTTTCAGTGCTTCTTATACACATAACTGTTTTAGGTTGCTGAGTCCTTGTGGAAGCAGACACAGTTAAACGATTCACTTAGTCTGCAAGATTTCTGCTCTCAGGAGTGTTGACAGAAATCCACAAATGTTGTGATATTACTCGCTGTTGCATGGCAACTATTCTAACAGGCAAACATGAGTGACAGTTTTATGAAGGCGGAGACAAAAACCTTGATGCTACTTTCACAAATGTATTCTTGTTCTTGAAAAGGACAGGCTCACATTAAGTTGTTCAGTGACGGAAGTAGAGATAAAGGCTGTTTATCTGTGGAGTAGCTCAGGGACAAAGGTCTCACTTTCTTCCTCTGAGACATCACAAGGCACCAGCTCGAAATAGAGCCATCGATTAATCCCTCTGCTAAGGGTTGCACTAATACTGTGTGTTTACAGGAAGATGCTGCAGTTAATGCACATTAACTTGTTATTTTGTACACAACCGGATGTGAAGCGTGGTGTTTAATTGTCTGTTAAGTGCACATTTTCAGTCTGCGTTACGCTGTTTTACATTATGGAGCTGCTATACATCTGTTACTGTGTGATTTGTGAAAAGCCAGTGTTTTCCCCACACCCTCCCACTGTTTTATTAAGGTCAGAATGGTGTGATTTATTGCTGTTAAGTTCGGTCTTGTATTTTTCTCCTTTCTCTTATTCTCATAATCATGCACATATGCATATTTATAGTCAGTCTATTTTAACTATCTTACTGACTCTTTTTATGTTGCACCTTCTTTTTTAAAAATACGATTATGTGATTGACTAACCTATCACTTATTTTTATTATTATTATTATTATTATTATTAGTAGTAGTAGTATTATTCAATATGACAAAAATGTTGTCATCTAAAACAAACCTGGTTTTGCATTTGGACTGGTCTGTAGAATGAGAGTGTCTAACTGTCCAAACTGCTGCCCACCAATCAGAGCAGGCAATGGGGTCTGTACATAAAGAAGCACATACTTACCCAGAAGTGCCTCATGTTGAGTGTGTAAAGCTGTGTGTGTGTGTGTGTGTCCCAGTTGTGGTTTCATCTACAATCTGCCAACTTGGCACTACACTGAAGAACTCCCACACCCTCCATGAGCAGCTTCTGTCTGGATGTGTGTTGGACTTCCAGACTGCCGCGCTCACACTTTCAAGACTAGTCTACAGTGTTAATAGCCTTCCCTGCATAAAGAAGAAGCGGCAAGTAAACTCAATCAACGCTCGACCACACTTAATTAACAAACCAAGTAAATAAACTGATTGTGTTAAAGGCTCTTAAGGGGATTTTTGTTGCTGCCTTTAAAATTGTTACACATGAGGAGTTACTCTGTTCTTTACCGTTGCCCCACAAAAGAGTGGAAATGTGGAAAGACCACTTACAGAGATAGGAAGGTAACCTTTTTTAGCTCTACCTGATGAGACCATGTCTCTTTTGTGAGAACACGATAAAAATAAAATCTTTTTTCACTGTGTTTACCCTCAGTCTGGTCCTACCCTAGTCTTGTCTGCTGGGCACCTGCATCAACTGTTTACTCAAATAGAGGGTTGCACCTGCCTTTGCAAGACCTCCAGACTAATTTGGTCCACTTCACAGCTCTTGTAGGGCCACAAATAGACTCTTGAATGAGTCTTGTGTCTGATGTATTTTAGGCCAAATTTCAGCAGGTATTTATTTTCTATGGTCTGAAGCATCTGAGGTATTACAAGTCTTGTTTCATCCTCAAATACAGGAAGCAGAGACGTTTTCTCTGCCTTTTGTTTGACATTTGATTCAAGCGTGTTTTTTTTTTTTCTTCGGCAAAGCATTAATTTGCCAGATAAATGTGACTTTAGTTGTTTTCCATAAACATATTCACAGTTTGAACATTTGCATTTGCTTATTTAAATGGTGAATCTGGGACACACTTCATAAAAGCATTTTTTGCTGATGCTTTGTTTTTGTCTCTGATCAAAATGCACTTGCTTTATATTGTCTGGAAAAAGAACTAAGCGCCACCTTTTTAGAATCTCATTTTAGTTGCGAGTTGCGTTCTTCACTATGTTTTGAACAACAGACCCATTTGATGCGGTCTTCAGGTAACTAATTACTGAGTGTCGGCAGTTCCGGTAAAAGGCAGGGACAGCTTTATCTATTCATTGCCTCCCTTTTTGAAAGCTTACAGCAATAAAGTGGCTCTCCCAAAGGTGGGGGGGGTGCAATGTGAGCTGGGGCTAATGCTTCCCACCGCAGCAAAGGGACTATAGAGGAAAAAGAAGAAGTCTTGTAAAGCCACCAGTGATAGTTTTCTCAAGGTCAGAGCAGTTGCTTTTGACTGAAACAGATGAATTATTCCACATCTCTCGTGTAGCAGTGAAGAGGCGACTTGGTGGTGCGGCTGGCAGCAATGCTGATTCTTAATTTGTCACACTTGAGATAAGCTCGAGACTTGTCATGGGTCTCTCGGCACTGCCAATATTATGTTAAATTCAGCCAACAATAAATCTCTATGCAGTGTGCCACTAGTAAACCGCTAATGGCATTTTGGTCACCTTTTGCTGTCTGTCCTAGGTTTTGCTAAATGGCTTTGTGGTTGTGGATTTATGTTGTGATAGAATTTCTCTGTATAAATGATAAGCACCGGACATTTTTACTTCTTGGATTTAAGGCTGAAGATGTCAGTAATATAATACAGATAAAACTGTCATCTAACAAAATCAACAATATCACAATAGTACAGTCATTTAACATTAGTCAATAGGTGCTGCACTTATGTCACATTTTGTGTTTGTCTGCTTCAGTGGACTGAAAAAGAAACACCTGTATTTTCTGACCTGTAGGCCCTAGTTGAGTATGTTTTGTATCATTTGTTTTATCAACATGTTTTTAACACAGTGGGCCCATTCCATAGATTGTAATGGATGTCGTCTGCCCATTGCTCCCCCATTCATTGATATTGGCCTTACCACAGGGCAATAAAATGGCAGTTACATCCGGGCTTTTCTGCTGTTACTGCATAGTAAAACAATAGTTTTCAGATGGCATAAACTGACGTATTTATCAAAAATTCCTATCAAAAGCTTAAGCCGTTCTTGAGTCGCGCTGACCTGGAGAAAGCTATCCATGCTTTTGTTAAGCTCCCACATAGGTTACTGCAATGCGCTCCTGTCCTGTACTCCCTGCCCTGGCTCCCTGTCCAGTTTAGAATTTATTTTAAAATTCAAATTTTTGTTTTTAATGCACTTAGGGGCCTTTCACCTTCTTATTTGTGTGAGATTTTGACCCCTTATCAACACAGCAGAGCGCTGTGTTCTGCTGGGCAACATGTGCCGCAGGTCCCCCGGTCCCGTTGCAAACAGTAGGGCAATTGTTCTTTTGCAGTGGTTGGTCCTAAACTCTGGAACTGTTTGCCCATTAAGTTATGTTCCAATACTGACCTCCCTCTGTTTAGACCTACTTATTCAGAATGGCTTTTGACACTTAGTGGCTCTGTGACACTGCTCTGTTTTTATTGTGGTAATGTGGTTTTTGAACCCACTATTTATTACTATCTATTTTTAATGTTGTTCAGCACCTTGGTCAATCTGTGTTTTGTTGTTAGGTCCTCTATAAATAAATAAATTATTGATTGATTGATTACATTGCCCAACCCTTATAGCTACAGTTTTGCCCAGATACAGAGTACTTGCAAGTATTGGAGTGACTTGTTCTTCACCGACTCCCATGCATGTTGCTGTAAGAGTACTTGAATCAGTGCAGTTTCTGTTTCTGGGTCGAAGTCTTTAGTGACCTCACAAGATCTCTAAAACACTATGTAACCTCTGTGGACTATTTAAGAAGCCAAGGGAAATTACAGTTTTCAGGAACATGTTTCCACAAATGATTAGCATTGGGACTTTTAAGATGAACAAAATAAAGTTGCTAGTCACCTCACCAACCCCTCAGTCATTACAAAGGGCTGCAATCTATGGTGAACTCAAAAATGTACAGTTTTGGCCACTACTTTATCAGTGGTTAAGCTCACTTTAATGAATACATTTACTTTGACTCTGTGACTGAATAGTTGCTGCTCTATTTCTTGCCTTACAAGACCTAAATTATCATAACATAGTCATTATCTTAAGATAAACCAAAATTAGTTACTCGACACCTTGGTGAATAATGTAAACACCAACTTATAAATGGACATTGAAGACATTATTGATATACTTGTGTTGCTAACTTATTTGTGTTATGTGTAGTTCAAAAGACATACTGCACTTTTGTTTTCTCTACATCACATAATCACCCAAAACATTTTTGTTTAGTGACCATAACTGTATAATGCTTTTCATGATGCCTTGTGAGAAACTTTGAGTGCTCACCATGACATAATATATATTGCACTCTGTAGTGACTAGGGAGTGGTTTCGGACACAGCCTTTGACTTACAAGGAAAACGGAGAGGTAGAAGATGGAGTGAAAAAAAAGGCCTATTTTGTGACCTATAATAAAGTATTGTATATTCTAACTTCCTGGTTTAGTTCTAAGGAATTATAAGCATACTCTTAAATTAATACACATTAATATCTATATTTAGCCCTACAGTGATGGGTAAAAACTTATTTTTCATAACTTTTTCCATCCAACCATCCCCTGCATCCACAAGCCGCTACTTTATCACAGCTGGATTTATTAAACCTGCGGCATTTATATTCCGGTACACATTTTATGGTAGACAGTATTGAGTATTATTTGTATGCTGCCTATTCAGCCCACTTCCATTTGGAGCAGACCTATTCACAGGTCGCACATCCTACTTCACACAACTCCTATTTACATAGGTTTTTCTTGTCATTTCAGTGCCAGTCGAAAAAAATTGGGGTTTAAATTGAATTTAAATGTGGCCACAGAGGTAGCCAACAGACTCTTTACATAATATGTAAAGAGTCTGTGATTTGGTGCTAAAAAATCTTACTGCTGCTATTTTTATTTTAAACATGTTATATATTTAACTCCCAGAGTGCCACTGTTCACAAGCTTTTTATATTTACTTTTATGTACAGTATTTCATTAAACAAGCCCAGTATTATCTGTGCCTTTTCCCATTTCTCTGAAGCAAGTCCTGACGAATTGGTTGTGACAGAAGAAACTGAAATATTGTTTCCTGTTTTGTAGTCTAGTCTTGCCAGATGTCTTTGAAAGAGCATTTTTGTAGCTGCAATATTTGCCTTGCTTAAGAACAAAATGGTCATTGAGCATTTATTTGGATAACAAGTGTGATTTGTTTTCTTTAACTGTTTTCTGATTATATGTGCTATGCAAGGGTAAATGTGACAAGAAAATTTGAATATCCTAATTAAAATTTCAGTGGTTTACTTTAATATACAGTATGTTGTCTGTGATCCAGTGAAAAGAGCTGCTCTAATCTCATAGAGATGTCTGATATTTATCGCCCGCCCTGGCTTTTTCACATGTTCTGTCAGGTGGCTGAAAGTGCATGGAGTGAAAGCACGTCACTTTATTGTCAGTGTCTTAATAGTGACAACCCTGGCTCTGGGCTTTTATGATGTATTTCTTGTTGCTTCGATGCATCTGTCACTTGGAATTATGGAAGGTGGCCATTCTGCTCTACTGTCTACTCTACTATCATACAAAACATACTGTATATAGATTATCATGCTTTTTAATGTGTGATTTTTTAACCTACCTGTTGCCATTGTCTACGTTATTATACAATGTCAAGAATCTAAAAGTTGTAAGATCTGTATCAGATTGTTACCCATTTTTGATCCTGTATATTTGTTTTTTTTTGTTGCTTTTTGCAGCATGTCAAGCCCTTCTCCTCCTCAGACAGCCTAGCGAAGGTGCAGGAGGTAGCAAGCTGGCTTTTGGAAATGAACCAGGAACTGCTGTCGGGGGACAGCAGCAGCAGGCAGAGTCGCAGGCCGGGGGGTCCGGCGGCCCAAGGTAACGCCTCCTCCACGGCCAGGGCGCCCCAGCAGGCGGCCGACGAGGGCGATGAAGACGAGCACATGAATCGAGTGGTGGAGGAACAAAGGGTAAGGCCTGTCTATATAGTCACATAGGTACATGAAGCTATGTCTCACAATATGATAGTAAGTGCAAAGAGTTTTAAGTCTATAAAGTTGTTGAGTAAAATATACACTTAGGATATTTAAACTATTCAGTAGTAGTTAAGTATAGCATAGTAGTAATAGTATTAGATTAGGTATAATATATATAACTTTTTATTCAACCATGTCTTAATGTAGCCTGCGGCATCACAAGTTGACAGTGAAAGAGAACCACCATGGTCGGCCAACGAGTCAGGAGCCAACGGCCCTCGACAAGACCAGGACGGCAACGAAGAGGAGCTTGGCAACGAGGTGAACGGACGGCCAAAAGGAGGCCGGTGGACTTGGGGGGCCGAGCAGAGGAGGCTCCGGGGCCAAGCGCTCGAGGAGGAGGAAGAAGAGGAGGAGGAACAGGAGGAGAACAACAACAGCAGCAGTCACCAGGAGGAGGAGGAGACGGAGGAGAGGACCGAGGGAGGGGAGGAGCCGGGGAGGGAGGACGAGGAGCGTGAGGAGGAGGAGGAGGAGGAGGAAGAAGAGGAGGAGGACGAGGAGGAGATGGACCAAGACAGTGATGACTTTGAGCATTCGGCTGAGAGTGGGAGGGAGGAGGAAGAGGAGGAGGATGAGGAAGGGCTACGATCTCCCTCTTTAAGGAACAGTGTGTCTGCCCCCAACAACAACCTGGACTCGGGTTGTACGCACCAAAGCTCTTCCAACAAGAAGGTAAGAGCGAGTTTGGAGTGACACTGATGGCAACAGAAACTCAATCACACGCTGCACTAAAAATAACAGCTTTTCAAATAGTCCCCAGAGCATAGCAGTCTACAACACATTAATACAGCAGACAGCAGTCTTTGGATCCCTTTCAAAATAACAAGAATTTTAACACTGGGCTCGTCATATTTAATCTCAGGGTTAAAATCATTATGCTTACATTGTTGCATCAAAAATATTCACGATATACTCATGCTATGGTGTCAAATATAATAGCAAGTTAGTTTCAGTTCAAAGACTTGTAGTGTTATTGCGTGTTCCATATATTGCCCAAGGTAAGTCTTAGTATTGTATATTCTAACAAATCGTAAAAAAAACATGCACAAAAGGTGAAATATATTAGATAATATTAGGTGTTTCAGAATGCATCAATATAACTGCACACAGTGAAGTTTTCTAATGTCATATTTTTGGACATAAATTTTTCAAATTTTTTTTTTACATTTTTTTGTTTTCTGCAAAATAAGTACTTATGCACATAAGTCACACCAAATCCACTTAATTTATTAGACAGTGCCATACACTGAAACTTTTTACCAACTTACAACAGCTGTTGTAAAAAATTAATTCTTCAGTTACTGAATTTTGTACACAAATCTTTCCAACAGTCTCCTCCCTGGACTATAGTGTTAATCTTTAAAACAATAGCGCCCTCTTTTGAGACAAATATGTTATTACATTCCATAAATGCTCTGCCTGGAATGCTTATACTTAGACTTTTGATCAGGATCCTTAAGATTTATTAGTTACTGTTCTATTTCAAATAACAAGAAATATGTTTTTATAAATATTAACATAATATAATGTTATATATATATTTTCTTTTTTTTCTTACCCGCCAGTTAAACCACTTTACAATTCTTTGCACCTTGTTTAACACTTTCTCATGAATTGTAATCCTAGTTCATGAAAGCCAAAAGTGGTACATTGTATAATTTGATTTTTGGATTCTGCAACCTACAACACAAGGCTGAAACGAACTTATTAAGTTAGCATTTGTTCCTTCTATTTTGTTTTGTTTAGAAGCATTACTTTTGTTGTCAATACATCTTTTTAAAAACGTTTTTTTTCTTAAGGCAATGACAGCATCCAACAAAGTAATTATAACTTCTCAACCTTCTAAACATCCTGCTGATTAATCCACCAATCATGTGTAGAATGTCCAGAGCTCGTTTTAGGATCCCTCAAAACCTCAGGGACGTTCAGAGCGTGTTGATTGATCGCCGACTCGATGACTGATGACCGTGTCTGCGAAACAGAACAACGTTTGATGCTGAGAGAGGCGTATCACATCGTCGAATTGTGCTCCAGTAACAGATAATGTTCAAAGGCCCCCGCCTCGCTTTAGGGTTTGTTGATGCCACACTGTTATCTACCTGCAGTGATTGTTTAAAGTGTGTGCTTTGGTTTCATTTTGTCCCTTGCTTTGATTACACTAAATATAGCCTTATAGTGTGAATTTGCCTCTGTGTGCCTCTCACCATGCGACACAGCTGTCAGATAGGTTTGTCAGGGTCTTATCATCACAGAGGCCTGCTTGCTTTGATGTTTAACATACACATTTTGTTGCTGTGACTCCTGGTTGCTTGGATTTAAGAGGCGTGTGAAAATATTTGACTGCTGTTCCTCTTTAAGACCAGTACAATGAAAGTTTATATTGTCAGCATCTAACTTCTTTAGCTAATTGTGGATTTTATTGTAGCAAACCTAGGTCTGGTGATGGCATTAAGTGCAGTTTGAAGGGGGTTGGAAATGGACTGATTCTTAATAAATAGATATTCTAAATTTGCTCCAGGGCAAAGGTTGTGTTTGCTTTGTCACATAGAGGACCTTGTTGTCATCACAGTTGTGTTGGTTTCTTCCTACACAGGCTACCTGATTGGGTTGTAACAGACCTGGCAACTGGTGACTGTTGTCACTTCAAAAGCTTGTCTAAAGTTGGAATGGAATGTATTAATAAGTTAGGGATGCGCAACTAATCGCATAACGCATCTCGTGCAATAACTGAATGCTTATGAACCACATTAAAATATATTCCATACACTTTGCATGTCAAACTAATGCAAATAAAACAACCTAATGCAAAGTTACAGTAGGTACCAGTTTGTACAGTGAGAGTGGAAGTTAGTCTTAAGTTAGAACTGTATCTGTATTTCTTATAAACTATAAACAAAATACTTTCCCATGGGGGAAAAAAGAAGCTTTTAAACCAATTTTGACATGTCAATATGATTTGCAATATATTTTTTTCAAATACCATGTTTCCCTGGTTATCTTTATTATAGCCTATATTACTAGTGTTTTCTATTAGAGAACAAGGTGGCCTGCTGCAAGAGTCAAATTTTCTCTGGCATAGCCTCAAAATGAACCAAAAACAGTGTTGAACTTAAAAAACAGCTCTTCACATATGTTAACATTAGTTAAAATGTTACTGATTTAAATCTACTTGTGTAAATAACAAAAATCTTCCCATAAGGAAACTGCATTTGTGTTGCCAGGCAAACAAATCTGTTGTTTGCCACAGCCCTTGTTCAGTTTAAAATAGTGTTTATAGATGTTGAAATATCTTATTAAATAATAAATATTATAGTTTTATTGTGGTGTCAGATTTCCTGTTGTTGGCTTAAATGTCTAAATTATCACCAAATGTGCTTTTCATACTGGAAACAAACTGAACTCTGAACCCGTCATTTATCACCTTTTTTTTTCTCTGACCAAAGACTTTTGGTTTGAAATGCTGTTTGACTGGACGTTTCGGTTGTATTTGACATGGTTTCTTCAGGCCAAACAAAAGCTGTCCCACACATACATTTATTTCATACAAAGCCATTCACTTATTTGCAGGTCCTGGTGTTGTCTTGCAAACTACATGAGCATTCTGACACCTGGAAAAAAGGCCCCTGCTAATAATGTGGAGTGTCAGTATCTCTTTGCATTGGGACTAAAACATTCATGTGGAGTAATGCAATATGTTGCCAAATGTTCATAGCCAGACGTGTTTAAACTGAAATGTAGAAACTGCATATTAAAGTGTAGTACATACTGATATCTTTTCTGTGGTGCATGTCTTGGCACGGGTCCCACTGTCACAGGTGTTTTCTGCTTGAGTCACTGCTACTTCTTTCTTTACACTGCTCTGACCTGGTGCCATACATACGCTAGGGAATGTTTGTTATTTAATATTTATATTCCTTAAGAGCCTAATTTATAACAATTATACATTCAAGCAGTTTTAGTTTATAGATTTTAATCAAATTTAAAAGGCCTAATATTGAGTTATTTTAAATGACAGAATACATGGTGTTGGTGGAGCTAGTGTAAGCAGGTGTTGATATGTGTATACTGTGTTATATAGACTATCCTCTGGGAACTGCTGGTATTTAGCATTGGCAGGAGAAAAGAATGTTGAAAGGTCTTTTTAGGAAAGGGATAAAGATTGTGACACCTTGGACATAAGCATTATGCAACATAATCCTTATCATTTCAGTTAGTTAGTGTAAAGTCTTCATAACAATCTCCAATTTCACAAAGAACAAAAACACATATTCCACATTTTTATTGCTGTAAAAGTTTCTTAAGCTTTTATGGTTTAAGTGTATCAACTGTGCACATTTATTTTGAAACATCCCCAAACTGCCTTTTACGAATTTTATTTATTTTAATTATAGGTGAGTTTTGACCCTCTGAGGCTTTTGTAGTTTGTGGAATAGAATTTCAGCAGAGAGGGATACTGACTTTTAATGACAAATTGTGGTCCTGAATTTCTTACTGTAAATTTTGCAAACCACCATGGTGTTTGTGGATTAAATGCATCATAATGATTCATCAGACCTATTTGGTATTTAATAGTCTGCAGTACTAGAGCAGAGTGAGTATGCCACCAGGATATTTGCTTTTTGGCTTTAAAGGTTTGTGTACTCGGAGATGTGTCTGAATCTGACTAAATCCTAATTACTGTTTCATCCCACACCTTAGCATTTGCATACTTGGGACCAAAGTCCTAATGATTACATAAATCTAAATTTAGTAAAAAAAAAATAAATCAGTCTATCCACTTGTTTTCTAATCACCACCAGTTGCACAGGGGTTCTTGTTCTTCTGTTATCAGACTTTCTTGTATAAATATTAGATAAGATGGTCATTACAGTTTGAAAGACATTTATACATATGTCATAGACATACACATTTTACACGTTAGATGTATTCCATGTTTCCAAATGCCCTTGTAAAGCTATGTTTTATAACTTCAGTAAAAAAGACACTAGAATAACAGATGTATATCATTTATCACTACTTTTAAATTGCCTTTGGATTCAGTGAGTATGTAGCACTTCAGCAGCAGCACGCATGCTCACAGACAGAAATAAGAGGCAGCTGCACGTTCATGTGTGTGCCAGGCAGGACAGGGCAGGACCGGGCCAGTGGAGGAGGAGGTAGGGAACTTGTTGGCGCAATGTATTCAGCAGTTTTTCCCGTTTTATTCTTTCTTCAGAAAGTAGTTTGCTGTTGCGGCAAGCTAAAGGAAAGCTAACGCCTAGTTATCTCCAGTTTCTCAGAGTTTTACAATACCCTTTCACTGGGTGTTGCTACGTATACCCAGACAAACTAGTATCTTTACTCTGATTTATCTTAGGAGAAGTTTGATAATTAGCTGTTGTAAAGGTTTGTCCTAAAAAAACAAACCACAAAAAAGAATCAACCTGGCAAACTAATAGTACAAGAGAATCCTGAACACACTTTATTTAGGTACAATGCAACGTTTTGGCCGCCTTCGAGCAAATGGTAAAAAAACCTCAAAGGAGCCATCTTAGATACTAGATGAGGTTTTTCTTCATTTGCTTGATGAAGGCCTAGTGCTGAAATGTCGCGTTGTACCTAAATAAAAGATTGATTTTTATTTTATTTTTTTTGCAACGAGATGGTGTGCCGGATTCTTCTGTAAAAAACATTGCTACTAATGTAGTCCTTTTTAAAACCTGGATTATTTTTTAAAGGCTGAATTGTGAAAACAATTATTATAGCATCATAAACAAATCATGGTATAAATGGCTTTTTATAGTGATTACAAGATACTTTATCAATTCTGAGATCAACTGGTATGACTGGTAGGAGAGTAGAAACAGTCCCAAAGTGTCTCCTTTTGTAGATTGTTTGCCCTGACTGTAGACTGCTAAATTTTCTTTAAAATACCTTTGTAACCCTTTCCAACTTTATGTAAAGCAACACTTCTTGATAGTAGCGCTTCTGAAAGCTCTTTTTGGTGAGACATGGCTCACATAAACCTGTTCTTCTTGTGCAGAGCAAACTCCAAAAGTTTGAGGGGTTTTAATCAAAGTAGCTGTAGTCCACACCTCCAAACGTATTATCTTAATGAGACTCCATGTGTGCTAAAACCTTACTCCAATTACCTTTTGGAGTCAGGTTCAAATACTTTTCCCACAAGCACTATGAGGTTTTTTGGTTGTTCTCAATATATTGTCAATTTTTGTTGTCACTTATGGGTAGGGTCTAAATCCATGGTCCGTCCTACTTGCATCAAAAATACAAAATGGAATAAAGTTGTAGCATTTTCAAGATGTTTTTTCTGATGGGTCAATTCTTTTTGACAACAATATTTCAATATTCAAACATTACTTTTAAGAGACATTGCAATCTGTTGCATGGCAGATCTGTCACATTTACAACACATTCTGTAGACTGTGCCTACAACATAGACCCGCTGTTCACAGGGTAACCACTCAGGCCACCTTCTTGCTCTTTCTGTTTGCAGTTATAGCCGGTACTGCACTTGTCATCACATCCACATTAGCCTCTGCTGCAGCTAATTAAATGTTTTTGGAAGAAAAGGCTGGCTGTGTGTTGTGTCTCCCACACACTGGGCCCATCACTCACACAAAACCATGAGCCATAAAGCACCGGTTTTCTTATCCACCCACATCTACACAGCTACACTTTGAGGCACTAGCTGTGTATTTTGACAACATTTTGTTATTTCTTTACTTTCATTAAACACTGGTCTCCACCTCCGCTTGGCCTTTTGAATGATCATTACGCAGCACTGCAGTCATCCTTCCCTTACTTTTTTTGATCTCTTTGGTGCTGACTTCAGAACTTTTTGAAATCTGTTTTTTTGGCACAGGCTTAAGGTCTCATTAATGGACCATCTTTTTACAGCGTACTAACAAGGGTAAAATATTACAAAATGTCGACTCCTTCACCAACATTTAGTTTGTTCTGCATCTCCTTATTACAAAAAAGTTTAGCCAGACTTATGACCGAGAGGACAGTGAACATGTGTTCTCTCAGTTCTGTCTGCTCAGCATGTTTTTTTTTTGTCTATAGCTTCTGCTTCGATGTGCAACCAAAATGAAACGTGGACTTAAAGGATTTCCTCTGCATGCACTGTACAGTACATTTACGTTTAACTTGCAGTTTTTAGTACATGGGAGAAAGACAGACTAAAAACATGCTGGTGAAATGATTATCATAAACTGCATGCACCAGACACTTTGCAATGTCTAATATGTGGACCTCAGAGTTTACGCAATAAGAAGTTGTGTATCCAGGTTATTTATATTAATGTGCTTTCAGCGTTTAGTGGTAGTATTGACATTAGCTTAGTTTAATAGCTTTTTTTTCTCGGTATAGCTGAATCAATACTTAAACATATATTTAGATAATGAACCTGGATGTTAAGGGGTTTCTAATTAGTTTGAATCTTAAACAAAAAAGCTAATTTTGCGACATGTAGATTTTAACCCCATTTATCATTGCATTATGGTTGTGTGAACTTACAATTTTGCATTTTGTATCATTGCTGTATTTCCATTTTTGGCCACTAGATGGTGATGGAACTATTCCCCTTTTGTATGTGCTGGTGATAGTGCACTGCAGGCATCACCTTAAACTGCTTGCTTTTTCTTAGATGGACACCATTAAACAGCATGTTAGCTCAGATTGGAATGAATTGGCAGTGGTGTTTGGCAGTAGCTAGTATTTGTGCTGCTGGCAGATGTGTGGGAGGAACAATCAAGAATAAGAATTTGTTATAATATACTTTTAAAACTCCAGAAATGCTTTTGAGATATCGCAACCCGTAGTAACTGGTTATGAGCTGCTTTAGTAAAACAAAATCTACAAATACATCATTAAATACATTTTTTTTTTATTATTATATCCTTTATTTAACCAGGTGAAACTTCATTGAGATTAAAAATCCAGTGACCTGGCCAAAACGACAGCATTACACAATGTTTTAGACAAATACTGACATTAACAAAAACACAAATAACAATATTTACAATAATTACGCGATGGAGCTTGGTATGAGATATTTTTGATAAGTTCAACACTGGCATTGAAAGTGTTTCAGATGGTGTCCAGTTAAATAGACCTACATGACTTGCACTTCTACAAGGGGCTGATCATGTTGTAGCACTGGTGCAGCGTGTCTTTCAGATAGCTCTATGGACTAAGATTAGTCTGAAAGCTCAAATAACCCCCACAGGCCGAGGACACGTCACAACCAAGACACTTATTACACACTGCACGTCTCTGTTATTGATCAGATTTGGACACACTGAGCTCAGAACAATACACAGATATTTGTATTTAACACTTGTATTTCATGCATAGGCTAAATGACCAGTTCAGGAGTGCCCTATGATGGCATCTCGATCTACATGCTCAGTCTGTTGCACAGCTGTTGATAAGCTCTGATTAAGCTAAACATCAAACTCAAAATCAAATGCTAAGCTGTACATATTGTCCTACTGTCAACTGTTAGCGGACAGTCCCAGATCTGTGACGCCAGAGATGTCCAGGCAAAGTAATCTAGTAGCAGTAGAAGTAGTAGAAGCAATGAAGTTAATTGTTATTGTTGCTGTATCGCAATTTTACTATTCTGAAACTCCTTTTGGACATTTATATTTTGTAGTAAAGGCTTTGGCATCTGACACTTGGTTGAGTGAATCCTTGTTTATGTGCACTCACTGTGTGTGTGTGTGTGTGTGTGTGTGTGTGTGTGTGTGTGTGTGTGTGTGTGTGTGTGTGTGTGTGTGTGTGTGTGTGTGTGTGTGTGTGTGTGTGTGTGTGTGTGTGTGTGTGTGTGTGTGTGTGTGTGCGTGTGTTCATCTCCTGAAATATCCCCACCGTCTTTGCTGACATACACTGACTGACATTCCTCTGTGTGTTCATTGGCTCATCACAGTTAAACAAAGTTTGTATTAGGTTAATCAAACCTCAGTTTTACTGATAGTGTTTGTGTAAACTGTTGGTGAAGTAAACCAGGCACCAAGAGATGATGAAGGCCTCTGATTGGGGAGGAGGCCAAACAGGGCCAGAAATTACCACAATGAGGAAGTCCCCTTGACGCTTGCGCTGCAGGACTAGAACTGGTCCACATTCCAACAGTGCGGGTCATGAGAGCAGATTCCACAGATCTTGTCAAAGGGAGAGGCTGCGTGGTCCATCCTCTTTTCGGGTCCTGGTGGCAGCTGCTCCACCCGCCTGGCCTGTGAGCAATGGTGACCTCACAGCTCAGGATATTTTAAAGGGTGCCGGTCAACACCCAATTGAGTAGATGGGTACAGAGCCTTTGCAGGAACAGTATTGATAATTCTGCCTAATGCTTATGAGGTCCAGAACGGCTGAGAACAATGATCAGCTGTTAAAAACTATTACTACTCTTCCCTAACCTTGCTTCTGGGATATGACCCTGACCTGAACTTATCTTATTTTGCAATGCTGCGGCATTGCCCTATTCCCGGTTTCTCTTCTGTCGGCGCTCGGAAAAAGATGCCAAATGCTGCTTGTGGAAAAGAAAAGAGTTTGTATGTCCTGTTGGAGAAGCAGGCGTTGGACCTTCCCGATCCCAAGGACATGGTCTCAGAAGCCTTACCCCCACATAAAGTGCTCAAGATATTTAGCATCAACATCATCGCGCAGGGATTGCCTTTCTGCCGCAGACGGGTGAGTATCGCACGAGTTGGACAACCCAAAATGGCAATGGTCAACGCACTCATGGTTGTTATTTTTAATTATAGTTTTAAATTAGTAACAATTTATCAACATGGATTTGTCACAGAGAGTGGTTAATAATCCACCCCTAGGTTTATTTTCCAATGTGCAGCAGCATAAAACACAACCCATTCAAAAAAGAAAAGATAAAAAAGTAAATGGCTGCACCAACGCATTGCAATTTATTCATGGCTGTTTAGTGCCAGTTCTTTTAAACAAGCCTAAAATAAGCAGATTAATTTTCTTTCTTGTTTAGAGCTAAATACCTATTAGATTTTCTGTAAGCCGGTACATATTAAGATGTTGATGACACTAGAGTCATCCCTTAATTTTGTCAAATGTACCACATACAGCTGTGTTGTCACTTTACACCCGAAGCCAACAAAGGACGCAGCACATAGCCTTAAACAGTCATTTACCGCTGACACTATTTTTAGTTTAACTTAATCAATATGAATGTGTAGATAATGAGATGTGTACAATCAAAGTAGTATATCAGTGTCTGTGTGTGTGTGTTATATGTTGATTTGTGTTTTTATATATATATATATATATATATATATATATATATATATATATATATATATATATACACATACATATATACATTCCTAACATGCTTTGACCCTAGCAAATGTTAATGTGGGAAATACTGCTTTGTTGTTCAAGGGATGGCATAAGCTTTGTTGGATTTGTGAGAGCAAGACGAGAATAAAAAGGGCATGCATCCATGATGACCATATATTCTTTTTGTTCAACTGTGAATAATGTTGCCTTATAGGGGCTCTAGAACAGTGCCCAAACTCAGTCTACATTAGACATTTCATTCGGATTAATTTAGCATGTAACTAGTGAATGAAAACAGGTTAATCTAGTCTTTACTTAGAAGAACGTTCAATGTTAAACATATTCAATGTACTAAATGTACTCTATCTTGGCACATTTTTATAAAACTTTTTTACTTTTTTTAAAACTTTTTAAAACAATTCTGTTTTTTCAGCTACAAAACAATGTTAAACATTTCAATGCAACATGATCCATCAATGTTGCAGTTTCCTTTTACATTCCATTTTTAGACAGTAGATTATACTGGTCCATTTTCTGTCCCGTCTGCATAATGTCATAAAGGACGTCTGTTTTAGATTTCTCATTGTCTACCTCATTACCGTTGCATTTGAGATGTGGCCTATAAATTCATATGGAAAAAGAGGTTGTAAAACATTGGACAAAGACTGAAATAGAAATGGGGCAAGATGTCAAAATGTAGTCAGCTGTTTGTGTTTACTGTTGGTTTTCTGATTCCGCTCTGAAAGACCAAAGAAGTGGGTGGTATTACAAAATCCTAATACATGTTGTTTATACCCTAGCTTTAGGTTCAAAGGATAAGCCGACATAGGCTGGTCGATCTTTCTTGTGTGTTGCCGCTACAGGCTTAACATTGTTTGGTCGAATGCATGGCTTTTTTTGTCTGTGTTGCCCTTCTTCACAACAAAGATCAAAGTATGCACACAGAACCAAAACATTGGAATTTATCTGTCGCCTTCACGTTATAACCTGTATGATTTGAAATGGATATTGCCATGTCAGGTCTAAAACTCCAACAATTTCATTATTATTAAATGCCCATACATACACATTAAACTTTTACATTCCACAGCATCTATGTTCACGCCAAGAAATGCTTTAAGTTTTTTGAAAGTGAAACAGTACTTAAGTTGTTTATGCGTTCCATTTGGCTGGATGAACTAAATGGCAGATCCCTCAGGCCCGGTTCATGAGGTTTGTTTCTCCCCTTGCTCCACGTACAGCTTGTTCACGTGGGCTCTGCTGTGCATGTGGCATCTGACTCCAGTGAATGGCATAGCTGACATTTCCCCTGCTCTCTCCTCTTTGATACAGCTAAAGCCTTGTGAAAGTATGGCATAAAAAACTTAAAGCAGCCCGGCCTAACTTTTAGTCAGTAGTACATTGAAACCTAAAAATATATATTCTCGTAATAATTTAATGGTTCTTAGACATGAGATTGGCTGAATAATGCCCATTTCACTGACACTGTACCCTCAGCTGGATAGAAACCTGCAAAATAAATGTGAGTGAGTGACATGCTTTATAGCACTCAAGTAGATGGTGCAGAAATGGACCAATACACTGGGCCCTAGCAGAGTTGTATTTGTCCAAATTACACTAAAGTGAGCTACTAATTCAGAAGACGGTTTGGATAATTCCCTCTTGAAAGCAAACACACACTATGTAACAACATAATCTGTAGATGGATCTGCACCCTCTGCTGGCTACTGGTTACTCAGTGCCACTCAAAGTACAATCTCAAATTGGATCTTATATTACAAAATAGGTGTGTATCATTGTTAAAAGTGGTGATATGATTTGTGATATTTGAATTTTCAAAATTGACTTTGCTCACATTTTTGCATTCACATGATCAGTGGCAGTCCTATTTTAGTTTTCATCTTATTGGTACTATTATAAAAAAGTGAATGCCTGATAGACTGAATATCATAATAAGTATCATTGCAAGCTTTCTGTCCATTATGGACAAGGCATTGATATTGCAATAAAGATAGATACATTTTTTTGTTTGTTTTTTGTGCATCCATACTTAAATTTTATTTCTCATCCATAACTCCTTTATAAAGAAAATAGGCTAGTATGACATATGCCATGCACTCACTACTTGGTGTGCTCTTGGGTTTAAATAATATGGTGGTAAATAAAGCAAGTGAAACACTTCTCCCTCTTTTCAGAGAATCAGGGTTTGATTAGCGACGCACAGCAACCGCAGGGCAGAACATTACTAAAATAGGAAGCCACAACTTGGCTCTAAACCTTATGTGACAGAACTGCAAAAGAAATAGTATGAAAGTTGTGTTGCTTTGTTGTAGAGTGGTGCCTCCTTGTGGTGTCTTGCACAAGTGAATTGTTGGTTATAAATTGATAAAAAGGAATTTCAAGATCTAGAAGGAAATCTACAATATCCTAGATTTAAAAACAAGCCACTGGATTGTTAGGTAGGTAGTTTAATGCTAGAACTTTTTATATCAGTTTTCTTTTACTGTACTATTTACGCCAATGAATACTGCACTAATGATGGTGCATACGGTACCACGTTTGACTGTTGAATGGTAATGGAAATGCCTCTGTAAAGATTCTGTACTATTCCAGTAAAATTAAATGAATTCCAGTGGAAACATATAATTGCGGATATATAATTGCACCTCTTAAGCATTTGTTGTTTCTTGTAATTACAATATTTCTGATGTGGGCCAAGCACCTGTGGTCAAATTCCCACAATGAAGTGTCTAGTGTATCTTAAGATCTTGCTGTCCAGAAGGGGGATCCAGCTGTTAGAGAAGATAGTTATCATGGTATAGAACCATTAACAGCAGTTGCTTGAGTTGCAGTATAGCGTTTCCTTCCCACTACACCCAGCGCTGTCTGAATGTTGAGTAAGGAGATCTGGACGTGCCCAAAGAAGCTATGTCTGTATCACCAGCAGCTATCAGGGAGATGCATTTGCTTTTTAAAAACAGGTGCTATGGGTGTGTTGAAACTTTTACTGGAGCCTTTTTTAAAGCTGTTTGCTTGCTAATTAGCTTGCTAATCATAACTACTGATATGACTTTTTTATGAGAAACACTATTGCCTCATCACGTCCTGGCAGTAAAGGATGTAAATTAGGTTCTTGGTGTTTTGTAATTGAAACAAATTGAAACCAGACATTTCAGTATTATTAGAATATTAGTTTTCAGAATTGGAAAAGATTTGGGTTCCCCTTAACCAGAGTTGGGTGTGTGCTGCGTGACAGGAAGGGGGACCTGATACTCCGAATCCTGTTGTTAGGATGTCACATGATCACAGGGAGCTTAGGTGATATTTGTTCTCACAATTCACATTTCAAATATTATACATGAGCAAAACCTTGATTTAACTTCCACTTATCAAATTTACCAGTGTATCATAAACATTACAGTTGGCTCAAGACAGTTTGTAAATTTTACAATTTACTGATAAAATGGTTAGCAAAAGCACAGTGGGGTACTAGTATGTATGAGGATCAGCTAGTTTTAATTGCAGTCAGCCGAAAGATACCAGATAATGTTTAGAACATTCAATTTACTCTTTTTAAAATATGCTCCCTCAATAAATATGCTTACAGTTGCCAGTTTATAATTTGCTGTAGTGATATGCTCTGTTTTTGTAAATAAATTGTTCTATGTTACATGTTTGTTCCATGTTATGTGGAACTGTATACCATATTATTACAAACACACATCTATTCAGTTGTATGGTTGATCAGGTATGATGATCTGCAGCTTTTTGGACCATGTTATATAAGTTAGCTTAAGCTTTCATAAAATTAAATACAAAAATCTAAATATGTATTTAGGTTTATTAAATTAAACTGTCAACAAATGCCAGCATATACAAAGTTACTTTTACAAAAGGAAATGTGTTTGTTAGGTTATTTCATAACAAACAAAATGAATTTTGTTTTGCCGGAACATGAACCATAAACTAATTCAAAACTCTGTCCACAACTCACATTTTGTATTGTACATGTCTTTAGTGGTAGGAGAAACTGGAGCACCCGGAGGAAACCTACGCAGACTCAGGGAGAACACGCAAACCCAACACAGCAATGCCCTGCCCAGGCACCTGTGTATGATTGCACCAAATGGACGCGCGATGGCGCCAGAGTGAACCAAACTACTTAGTTCCACTTTCAATACATGCGGCATGACTTCCACTGCCTTTTCCAAACTTATTGTTCAGTTTCTGATGGAAGTGTGGGAGCTGATGCCTTCTTAGATGATGAGCTCTTGAAAAGCATCTTCAGAAGTAGAAACTCCCTTGACTGTTCCACCAAAGCCATCAGTCTTTGTAATGACATTTCCTCGCCTGTGGCTGCTGAGGAATATTGTAGTCGACAGGACAAGAAACTAATTTATCTTTGAAGTTTATATTCTGTATTTTTCTCTACTATTACTGATGCAATTCACTGAAACACACTGCCGTAAAGTTGTCTTCAAACTGGAGAAACTTCCATTTTACATTTTTTTTTCTCTGTTGGTTATAAACTACACTTTACAAGTGTTTTATTATTTGCAGAAACTGTACTGTAGAAAATTCTACTTTACTACAAGCACAAAGTTACTTGCATATGATCCCATTTTTAGTTCCACAAGCTCCAGTTTTGATGCAGAATCAACCTTTTTGTCCTTTCGCCGTTGTCCTTGTTTCTTACTGTCCTGAAAGGGCCGCACTGCTGCGCCGTGCAGGACGGTGGATTCCATTGCCCTTGGGCTCCAAATAACACTGAGAGGAAGGCATCTGGCATTGGCTATTCTGAGAAGCAGAGCCATACCAGGGAGCATACAGATCCAGTCAGCTAGCTAGCCAGTCCCCACATCCGCCAAACGGGTCACTTTACCCTGCGTTTAAACTCTGCGGCACCTGACAGTATCGTTTTTAAGTGGCTTGGTTCAAATTTGATCAATGTAGTGGATGAACTATTGACATATATTGGTGCAGTAGCTTTGACTGTGGAATAAATAGCTGTGAGTTCAATCTGAGGGTACAGTGTTGTTCGTTGTGAGAGGGACAGTGATGAGCGCCCACATGCCACAGGGCTGCCTGAAGACGCTGACATTTCCCACCGTTCTCCAGATACAAACTTCCTTCAGGGAAGTCACAAAGCCCCTAAGGACAGCTTTATAAATAAACACGTAAAGTATAATGATACTTTTTTGCCTTTCACCAAGTACACCTACATGGCTTTATCACTTCAGTAGTTCAGTTCAGAATCAGAATATCAGAATATGCTGTGAAATCTGACTGCTAGAAAATTGTCTCAGCGTTTGTGGTATACATACAAGAAAATACAACTTTATCAAGTGTTTTAAAGATAATTTTAATAAGATAAAAGAATGAAAATAATAATAACTGTTTGAAATGATGAATTACAGATTAGAATATCTTTCAGATTGTTCAGATCTTTCATTTTCAGTGTGTTAAGGCCGCACAATATTAGAAAAACATGCAATATGTGATAACTATTTTCAATATTGCGACATACCCTCTTTAGTGGTGTAAGAGTTTAATTGATTTAAATTGGTGCAATTGGTGATATTGATATAAATTTGCGATTATATTGTGCAGCCCTAGGACAAGTGCCATCTTTTTGGTAGAGAATAATAAACTTGATAAAATATTTTTTTTTAAATATTTGTAATTGTATTTTAACTGTTAAAAGTACAAAGTAACAAAATATTTACAATCAATAAAATTGTGTAAACAAAATTATACATTTGCCTTGTTGGATATATAAGTTGTTTACTAAAAGGAGCTATAATATACTTTTTCAACAGTAGTAATATCAATATCCTTTTTAACAATGGGGAAACTACATACCAACAGATGTTCATCCATATGCAAACAATTACAAAACCTAGAACTCTTTTGAGACAAAATGGAAACACTGGATACATTTTTTAAATAATACTTTCTGTTAGTAATTCAAAAATCTACCAATACAATAATGTTTTTTGCCTTGCAGGATCTGACTGCCAAAATCTTTATATACTTTTCATGGTACTTTTCACAGTGCGTTAGTCTCGGTGCACAAGAATCCTGACCTTCAGCTGGCCGCCTCGTGTCTTTCACTGTGTCCTGTTCGCTATAATCTGGCCAACGGTGAAGACAGCCCCTGAATGGATAGCTGACCGGGTGTAACTGATGCCACTGTCTGCATAGTTGGTCTAATCTGTACATAACCCTGCAGTCTCAGTCACGGTGTGTGGGCTTCCTTCTTTTGATGGGCACTTTAGATGTACTTTGGTGCTTTTCGGACACACTGTGTAGCCAGCAGCATTTTTATAAAACTGCATTCAACTCCTACTGATATGCTCTAACATGTTTGTGTATCGGGTAAATTGGTGATAGTTGAAATTCCTACTCTTAATAGAAATCAGAAATCATTATTTTCAGACATTGATGGGAAGTTTGTAGAATGTAAGATGTGAGGAATTTGTGTCGACTACAGTCCCTGTTTATAATTTGCACAATTTAGAAATGACCTTGGTGGTTCTGTACCTTAAGGTATGACAAGTAAGGCCACATTTAGACCAAAAATAGCTCCGTAAGGGCAGCTATGAAACATAGTACCAGTGAAAATATAAAATATGATCCATCAGGTTTACAGTGAGTATGTCCTATATATTGGGAAGGCTTCTCACATGCCAAACCAAAACAAAAGAATATATCACAGTTGTTTATTGAGCAGTGTACTTTTTGTGGCTTTGACCTCTTCAGCAGTTCTGTGGCACAAACCTTTTTAAAAGACATTTTAGTAACAAGCTGCATGTTTTCACACAATGTTGTTTTCTGTTTAGAAAACATACATTACATTGTTTTCCTCATGCTATGACAACACAATATGATGTCAGTGCAGTTTTGCTTCTGTAATCATTGAGGATTTTGTTTCCTTTCAACTAACATTTTTCACCTTAAATAGAAAGCAAGCATATGGCAGCCTAATGCAATCATTTAGCTTTGTTTGGAGATAGCCGAGGGAAGATAGCGGTCGTATGCCTGGCTGAGTGTTAACTCTGTGTTCATTAAATGTCAGCTCTAGCCCGGTCTACATTATATCCATTTCATTATGTCCTTCCTTCTCCCGGAGCCTCCGGCCGGTTCATTCGTTCATTTAAATTTCCTCCATCAGTAAAGGTTATTTCTGGTGTATTCTCCAAACAACACAATCAACACAGTCCCCTCACACTGGACCGGCTGTTTATTGTCCAGGACAAATATATTGTTATGTCTTGGTAAAAGATTTCTCCCCCCCCAAAAAAAAATGAGTATTATTATATATTTTTTTTAAAGACTGATTCATTTTACAAAACCAAAACATGAATAATAGTCTCCAAGGAAAAACATTGTCAGACAAAGGCAGCACAAGTCAACTCTTGACTAGGATGTGACAATGATTTTAATGTATTATCTGAATCTGTATTCTGCATAATAATCAAATAGACACAGATAAAGTAATCCTGCCACCTAGTGTTGTAAGAAAATCATGTGCGACTGTGATTTGGTACCAAAAACAATGTGTTGCACCACAAAAAAGCACCATTTTTACCCACCAGCCTCTGATTTCTTTAGACTCATTTGTTAAAACTCTAGCATTGCGTTGTAGGGATGGTTCGATCCAATATTTGTATCGGGTATCAACGTCGATATTGAATAAAGTTCTAGAACGGATATCGATGACCAATCTGACATAAAATTCCTGCCAGGCAATTTAAAACTTTACAGAGACGTGGCCCCTTTAATGGTGTCTCATTGCAGCTGTGCAACCTGTGACATCATGTACTAGCAACAGGCTCTGTACTCGGGTAATCAACCTAATTCTCTGCGATTTGGAGAATTTTGTGACTGATACGCTAATAACTTCCAACACTGTTGGCGATATATTCAAAGTTAATGTTCCAACGTATGGTGATTAAAAAGTCAAATTATAACACTACAAATTTAATAAAGCACTTGCAGAGATTTTATCCAGAAGAGCAGATTGAGTTCAACGAGTGGAACAAACAAAAGGGAGTCAGCTGCTTTTGTACTGGATGTGAAATTCCTGTTTCCAACTCCTAATTTGTATCTACACTTCACTAATAACAAATAATTTGTGCATTTGTTTTTTGGATTTAGAAGGTTAGGAAATTATTGTTCATGTAGTGTCTTATGCCTTGCCCAGGGATGCATACAGTTAATTAGGTAATTTAGCACTTTTTAAAATGTGACTTTAGTAGCATCTCTATTGCATTGTAGTAGAGATGGACAAAAACATAGACACTAGCATTCACTGCCTGGTCCTCTTGTTTTATTGGTTGCTGAATAAACACAACATAGTAACCCTTTCAACCACTAAACTCCACATTCAATGTAATTGATTATTTTTAGAATTAAAGTTTATTGTGGATAGTATATTGTAAATCGTCTGATGTGGTACTATGGGATTCCTTCCCCTAATAAATTTTCTGTCCTGGTTTGTAAAACGCCATTGTGTGTCGGGCATTGTTTTAATATTAATGTCATTCTACAATGCCTTTTCAAAACAAAATGCATTAATGTATGAGTAGCAAAAGCTAATTTCAGGTAAAATGACGGCGCACTATACGTATGTCTATAAAAAATATACAATGTGATCTAATGAAACCGTTTTACTTGTCTTTAGGTTTTTATATTATTCAATTAATTTGTATTTATGTAAAAATCAATTATCTCAAGGAGCTTAACAAGAAAAAGATTAAAACAAACAAGCAGAAAGAGTCCAACTATGATTTTGTATTTTGTGAAATGGGGGAGAAAAAAAGACTCCCACACTGAAATACTAGATATTAATATTAAGTCACGTTATTCATTCAATAGAAGTCAAAAAGTTAAAAGTCTTGAAAGTGAAGACTAAGTGCAGTTTTATTTCTGCCTAGACGCTCTCTGCACTCAGCCTGGCCGTGTGTGGGAGTTGTACCTTCTCCTCAGACTAACAACCGCACTATCATTGTTTGACTGTTTCAGCTCGAGTTTGTTCCTTTTTAAACTCAAACACTGAAATTGCATTTTACTTTTCGGCGTGGCGCTGATACCATTTCAGTAGGGCGCTGGTCTGTAGAATTGGTGGAGAAACGGAGAATCCTTAAAATTGATTTCTATAAAGCCGGAGAATTGCTTCATCACCTACACAACATTGCATCAGACGCCCACGCCAAACACCTTCATTACAGCCCTGCGAGTCTCATACTCCTCCTCCAGTTCCACAAGTGTTTGTGGCACATAAGAGGTCGTTTTAAAGGTTAGGCTGTCTGGTTGCGGTGCGGGGATTGTCAATTCATTCAGCAAAGTAAGGTTTTTAAAGATTTTATCTGATTTAATAAAACATATTAATAAAAATTCTAAACACAATTTACGGAAACCATATAAAGAATAACATTGCTTCATTAACACAATTTTTTTTTTTTTTTTTTTTTGCTTTAACCTTTTTTCAAGATGACCTGGATGACTGAGAACCTTCACAGACAGTTTAGTGTAATGTATTATTATTTTGCGGAGAAAAAATAATTGGTCTGGTTTTACTTTTTTAATTAAAGACCAGCTGGAAAGGTCCCTCGGCTGCTTTTGGGAGTGAGTGGTGTCTGAGACAAGGACGGCAAAAAGAAAATCCAACCATCATAAAATTCCTCAAGGTTATTATACCATCAGAGTCTTGGATTGTTCCATGCCTAGCGAGTGCCTACAGACATTAAGGTTTAACTGATTTGGCATTACCCAACACCACAAATACACCGTAGGCTTGAGGTTGTAAAATTGTTTGTCTATTAGATATCGACGACTGTATTCTTTCATTACCTTGGATACCAATAAACAAAACAAACAATACCACATTGTACACATGCTAAACATAGTCATCACCCACAAAGGAGACGTGCATTTTCTTCAGCTGACAGCCTATCATTCAGATTGTCGTGGTTTTTTTTATTTTTTTTGGAGAGGTTACATTGTTTTGTGTCAGTTAGCTAGTGTTCAAAATTGTAATTAAAATGAAAGGTATTGTTTAGCCTTAGTGCTGATAACTATGGTCTCCAAGTGTATTTTCTAACTAACTATAGTTTCTTTGATGTATTTTCATTTTCCCTTTCAGAACAATTCTCTGGAGCTACTTGGCATTGAACTACAGTTCTCATTTAAACAAAAATCAATCTTACAATGTCATGCAATTCTTTTAAATACTATAATCTTCAGTTGCAAGTGCAATGGATTTGTGTTGAAATGTCACTCCTATATTTGGCTTGAGCTTTTCTAAAACAAGTGTGTTCAGCTTGTTCACCAGAATGAATGAACAATCCAAATAAATAAATTAAAGAAACAATAAAACAACAAGGTCTTTACCAACTCACTTTACATTTTCTGGATTGTTTATGCTACATTTAACTGTGCATTTTCCTGGTTGATAATTTTATATTTATTTATTTATTTATTTATTTTTTACATGTACTTTTACAAAAAGGTAAGAAGAATACGCATGATTTTATTACATATAAATTGATTTGTTTAAAAAAAAGTAGTATGTCTTTTGGAAGGCGAGCTTAAACATGCTGCTGCTTTCAGTCTGTTAATTCACAAATTAACAATTGGTAGCCTCCAGGGGGCAGCATACACTAAAAGTTACAAGCTCCCTGGTCTAGTTAAGACCCAACTGACCCTCCCTATGACGCTACATTATTTCTCTTTCTTGTTTGTACATTGATGAACACTACATTCATATTATGTTGCATTATTAGTAATAATCTAAAATGTAGAAAATGTAGTTCTTTTTGTTGTCCTTTGTAATATGTCTTGAGTTGCTTTGGTTTAGACGGTAATTGTAGCTGTCTTGATCTGTTGGGTTGTGAAAGGTTGGTAACGTGGCAAGCCAAGTGACAAGCAGCATCACAGCAGGAACGGCACGTTGTGGCCCTTGAGAAAATGGCACAACTCTCTCTGCTGTTTTCAGAGTTTTTTTTTACTGGGTACTGACATTGTTGTAAAAGGAGCTTTCAGAGGCTTATTTTGTAACAGACTGTTTTAATGTACCCCATGTCCCTTCTTTTGAGAAGTGCGTCAAGAGATGCTTTTGATGGAAACGATGAAGCAGTTTTGTAAAGCAGTAAACGCGGATAATTCTATCTTAAAATAGACTGGTAATGTTATATGAACACTATATGTTCATAATGTTTAATACATATCCACAATTCAGATTTAAATGCTATCATAAAATATTGTGGCGGTTTGCCAGAATTTACATTGTTCTTAAAGAGAAACTGAGCTGAGGCCTGAGTGCACAACTTGCCATTTTACTGCAAAGAGACAGTAATGGAAGACTAAAAGTACACTTTCTTCTCGAGTGTCATCACTGTCTTGAATACGACCAACAATAGATTAAAACACAGCTTAGTTTAAGTCACTTATGCCTGGATTTGCGACTTGGTTTATTTAACTATTGAGTTTTTTTTTTTTTTTGTTATAGGCATTAATTGGTGTAATTGAATGTCTTCCCCAAATTTTGTAAATTTGATTCCAAAGTTTTTTATAATGGTAACAAAATTGAAGACGTAATCTAGTCAGAACCTCTAACAGGATGTCCAACACTGTGAGAGGTCCCCTAAGTAAACCCGGCTCCACAGTAAAAAATAAATAAAATAAAATAACTGTTTTTTACTCGTGGTTTAACTCCTGATTTTCATCATACTGGCTTTATAAATACGTTTTTATAACAATACCTTAAAGGACCATTTGGCAGTATATATGTTCAAGTTTCCTTCTATGTTTTTATTTTAGAAATTACCCATATTATGACTCAACATTTTCTCCCAATCACTTCTCTGCTTTTGTGTGGATATGAATTGAGCCTTTGCCCTAGTGCTATTGGGCACAATGAGAATTTTCATTAGCAATTCCTGGCTCCTTAAGGCAGTATAACAACACGGTCAATAGCCTCTCCTATGATGAGGACAGAGGAGCGCGGCGTGGGGATTAATTTACTAATACAAAATGGAAAATTGATAATGGACTCCACTCATCTGTTCAACCCCACACATAGATGAGCAAAGAACGGCTGCACCTCCTGTCATGCCAGCTGCAGTGTGCGTATTTTATTACTGTGATAGATGACAATGTAAGGCATTCGCATGGCTACATTAGATTTCCCAGCCCTGTCTCCTAAACAACCAGCAACATCCTAAGCCCTTTCATTGAAAGCCTGATGTAATTAGCACAACCTCATTACAACCCGTGTATCCCCTCCCTCTTGTTTACCATTAGCTCAGTGGAAAAATACCACAATGTTGGACAGTCAACTAAAACTTTTCATTTAGTTTCTATTGCTCTGATAGAACACTTCAGGGAATTTATTCTGAAATCTTACCCGTACTTTTATTTCCTCTCCAATGACTCTTTTCACCTAGTAAAATATCTTAACGCTCGGCGAAATCTAAAACCTGTGGCAATGGCGGAATTTGTTGGAAAACATCCATACAAGAACCTGAGAGTGTCTCTTAGCGGATCAGTTTACTTGAGTTCCTTCCTCTCCACTGCCTTCCTTATTGTGCAGATGCTACCTGGGGATTTAACCTCAGCTGAGTTCTAGTCAAACGGACAAAAGGCAAACATGTTTCTATAGATATTGCTAGGGACATCTCCCACACCCACAAAGACGACAGTAATATGTTTGCCATCAAGCTCAGTGCAGTATGCTAGACCATCTTTCCTTACTTTTTAACTTTGCTCACTTCCCTGCACATTACTGAATGGAAGATATATTTATTGGCAGTAATAACCATTCAATTCACAGCATAACTTTGAATTACAAATGATGTTGGCATTAACGTAGAGATGGCCAAGGGATAAATGCGTCTAAATGACTAAATGTAGATGTCTGATACGAATACATGTTCTGCCACACCAATTTCAAGACATTAAGAGGTCATATGGCAAAGGATTTTTTTGTTTGAGTAAAACTCAATCTTGCTGTTGCTCACATCTCCATCTATTGGAGTAAAATTATGCGTGTGTGTGGGCTGAGATTGCACTTTCGGAGTTTTTTATTTCTGTATTAAACTATATTGTTTGAAGGAACTATATGTTTTTGATTTAAGTGGGAATATCACACAGAGTTCAAGCTATGGAACCCTGGTTTCTGAAAGAGTTTAACATAGAAACATCAAACGGCTTGTGCAAACTAAGTTCTCTGTGCATATTATTAAGGAGAGTCCAGAGAAGTAGTAAAGTGGCTTAAGGCTTATAGCAGACACACGTGCACTTCATGCTTCATCACCCTTGATGTTCGCGAAACCTTCCAACACCTCGACACGGCCTCAGCATGCTACAGTGCGTTGGAGAAAGTGCTGATTTGCTCTGACTGGCCTCTTTAATTTGTGATGAGCGTGGGACCCCAAGGGGCTGCCGGAGAGCCTTGTGGCCAGGTTGTTCTGCTGCTCCAACCCTCAAGCCAGCTGTAGGAACACCTGCCAAGTCAGCGCTGCTACAGTCCAGTTCTATTCTCACCTCTGTAAAAAATAAATTCAGGCTTTGCGCTGCCCTCTTGTTTTTGCCTCTGGAGATGGAAGCATTAATTTAAAGCTTTTGTGTGTGACTTTTATGTCATCGGATAATGGTATTTTATGCCAAAATCAAAGTCCTTTTGCTGTTGCAGTGCTCAAGGCTTAGGTTGTGACTGCCACGCCCCTGAACAGTAACAGCACATCTATTTAATAGTGACTGCTTTAATGCACAACCACTGGTACATTTTTGTTTTGAGTGTTGTTGCAGAAAAAGACGGTTAGCAATACAACAGAACTGTACAGTGTGTATTCTGGTGTATCCGAGCCTGCATTGAACAGCAGTACTTTTCATTGACAAACGTACAACATCACAGCCACCACCACTTTTTAATTATAATGTGAGAAGTTTGGTAACTTTTTGAAGTGAATTCTCAAGGTTGGTTAAGAGTAGGTATATAACATTCTGAAATACACACATTCTGAAAGACACAAATTTTAGCTCAACAAACTAATTGTCACAAAACATGCTCCAGTCATACTCTGTGTTGTTCTCCAGATGTAGTCTCATTATAATTTTGTGTTGCTTGGCATTTTTTTTAAACAAAATTAAACCAAAGCAGGTGATGACAAAACTATTTAGCATAAGCTTCCCTCATTACAAGCACTCAGCAGAATAATTGCGAGTGTGTAGTGTTATCAATCAAGGCAGCCCTCCAAGCTACAGATTTGTCTACCCAACACAAACCTACTAACTTTCTCTGATGGTTCTGTCCACACCTTTGCCTTTCAGCATTTCTTGATGTTTCCATTTGTTGTGTTAATGTCCAAGTGTGATGTGCACAAACGCAGACGACTCTCCTATTGCAGAGTCTGGCTGGATGCACGGTTACAACCCATTTGTAGAAGACGTGTCTCCTCTGCATAACAATTAAGCAACACCGTCACCAAGTGAATCGGCAACAGATGGCATGGCCACTACAGGAGAGACAAAGAAAGGCTGAATGTTTGACTGTTTTTTGCTAAATCAATTGATAGCTAGTATGTCCAAGTTGTTCTCTAGTGTCCATTACGTTGTTTTTTTAGATTTAGTGACTTAGATTGTTTTTGTAACACATTAATAACACCTGCCCAGACCCAACTGGGCAGTAATTTTTGCAATAAAATAGACTATGTAAGAAATTTAAGCCTTTATTAACTTACTTCTACAGAGTTCATTACTGAATAGCAGGCCACACAACCATTGCCAGAATTGTTTGACTCTAATAGCAAACAAGAGCTTCATCCCTGGATGAGGCCAGAGGCAACACACTACAGCCTGGAGGCCAGAGAGAGTGAATTCTGTTGCCAGGCAACAGTTTACAGACTGTGGGGGCACCGGGAGCGGGGTACTCCACTGCTGCTCACGCCCCTGTCCTACGTCAGCGGCTTGCCAAGATTAGATCTGGAACTTGCTTGGCCTTCAGTTATTGATCTGCTTGTCCCTGCGTAAAAATGTGTTCTGTACATCTTATAACTCGCTGAGCACTCAATCTGATCATTCCTGATGCACACAGAAGTAAAAAGTACAATCTAACTTCTGATATTAGCTCAAAACCTGTACTTTATTTGACTTTTTTTCAACCTAGAGTAAAGCAAGAGCAAAAACAAAGCTAGATCAATTCCTTCATGTATTTGTGTACTTTTTGCCTTCCTCTCTCCCTTTGAGGCTCTTTCCACAGCCGGCCATGTTTGCTTGTTGTTGATTTGGGATGCCTGTCTGTGATGGAGCCTTATTTGTTTCCTGAATGTCTAATCTGCCAAGTTCATGCCTTCGGCTACCCGCTGAGAAGGGCTTCCTTGTTCTGTGTCTGCTTGGCGATCCCAGTGACTGCTGTCGTCCCCGGCTTCTTGTGCACATTAACATACAGCTGTCCCACAGGATGTAGTGAGACAGACCCCACGAGCTTCAGAGGGAGCCGGGCACTCCCTTTCCTCTCCCAGATTCGATTCGCAGGCAGAAGTCGCAGCAGATGGGCCGTGGAGATTAAACCACTTGGCACATGGCAGCCATTGTGTTGTGCCCATTGTGAAAATGAAAGGTCAGCTAAAGGGTCAGGGTGAAATAGTGTTATAGGGCCTACCTCCTATTCCTGTGCTAAGTAGGTGACAGTTTGCTAATGATTACTTTTAGCTTCGATCGTAAGATCAAAAAAGCCTACAGCACGAGTCAAAGTGAGGGTCAAAGGTAGAGCTGTCAAATATACTAATTTAAAGTTCCCTCCAAAACTTTTTTCCTCCCCTATTCTCACCCTGCTCCATTGAAAACTGTACCGATTCCTCTCCACAATACATTATAATAGTGCTTTCCATTGATTTGTTGAGTGGTGTAGACCAACAGACAATGGGAGTGTGCCTTAATCAAACCGTCTCTTGTTTGCGACCATGTGATGGGTCAAAACCTGCAGTCATCTGCTGAACATTCTCATATTATATATTATATATTTCCATAATAAATCTTAAATGACATATTATTAAATAAGAAAAAAAGTTTCCTGCTGTGTGTGTGTGTGGGACAAATCAGTTTTTTTTTAATAATTGTTGACCTATAGCAGCCTTAACAGACTTTTTGCCACTGGGTCTGTTAGAATGTCTTGACATTAGGCACATTTGATAGAACAAGGAAGTCAAAACCGAATGGTAAATTGTAATTGGGAATTGCTTGCTTCACAGTATACTGATAGACAATATGTTTTGCACTCAGGCATTCAAGAAATCAGTAATACCTACAATCCTCTTAATTTCAAATAAAATAGTAGTTAAAATAGTTCCGTTTAACAGCAGTCTCAAAACCTTTTCACTCCAACATGACAACATAGCACATACGCTTTAATAAATATAATATTTCAAAGGTAAAATTTGGTATTTTTGTTAATGTACCTTTTTAACTGAGTCTTGCATTTTCTGCATAACTCATTTTGTTTTCCTTTTGAGGTATGAGCAAAGATAATTTCTTTCAGTGCAATCTTCTAAGCACCCTGCAGGATCTAAGTGAATGCTATAAGTATTTTCTAACCTTAAAAATTTCTCATTACAGTTAGTCAAAAATATTATGCCTCTAAATGTTATGACTGATTAAGATCATGTTTTTGCAATTAATCTACTTCCAAATATCTTGCAGCAGTGAGACACGTGGTTTTAGACAGAGCCTCAGTAAATGGTGAGCAAACATCAGGACTTGTCAGTAAAGCAACTGAATCCTTTTGACTCGTCTGACATTTGAAAATCTTGAGTTTCAGCTTGTGTTTGACTTAAAGGTCATGAAAATAAAGTGACTGTGACATTAGCCTTTAACTTTAACATTATTGTCTATCGTTTAACCACAGAGTTCGTCAAAGGTCAATATGGCCCAAAATCAGTAAAAAAAAAAAAAAAAAAAAGAAAATATAATTTTGTCTTTTCCGAGCTAGATTTGAAGAGCTATAGCTAAATATGAGGTTTGAATAGCTTTTTTGTGGTTCATTCATGTCTCTTTTAACCCCCCACCTGAGATCCCCAGAAGGACAGTGTGGTTTGGAGCGGAAAACATTAAAGCCTTCATTGCTGTCGCGGTTATAAGACTATGACAGTGTGCGCTGAGGGATGTCTATTTTTGGGAAGTTGTCCCGACCTCAGATCCATTTTCCAGTCTTCTGCTCATTTCATTGACTGGACAGTTGGCTGTGTATTCTTTTTGTTGAGAAAGTTAGGACGGGAGTCAAAAAGGAAGTGACAGCCATGTCACATTGTTCCACATGAAATATGTAAGTGAAATTCCAAGGACTTTTCATATCCCAAATGAAAGCAAATGAAAGAATTGTGAAATGTGATCAAGGATTTTTTGCAGTGTTAAATTTTTATTGTTATACGGCAATTGTTAAACCTTTTAAATAGCCTTCTACAGTCATGCCTGCAACAGCTCACCCTAGATTAGGCTAGATGTCAATTGAACATCAATGAAAAACTGTTTTTTGTAATAAGCCCAACAATGGCCAGGGTGAACTGATTATACACTGCATGCAACAAGGTGAAAATTTGCATGTAATACCAGGTTGAAGCTTGACCTCAGTGTTAATCTGCCGCTGTTTTCAAGTTAAAACCCCACACCCCTAACCTTAGAAGATGATGTCAAATATCCCTTCACTATTGTGGGTCAGTTCAATTATACTTGGTGTAAACACAATGTAATTTATTTTTATACAAGGGAAAAACTACACACTTAAAGTATAAATAATCCTTTAAGTTTATATAGGCTAGTATTACTGTCATTACATTTATTTAATATTTTTTTTGGCCATCACCAACAAGTGTTAAGTCATGGCAAAACTGTATGTTCTGGCCATCCTCTGGTGATGCACAATCATCTGGTGATGCACAATTAAACAGTTGCACAATTTATGAGTGCCAGCAACCAGTGTCAGAAATTTCTGACAAATTTGGATCCCCATGTACTATCTAACCCCGCTTATCCTAAGCTTTGTTTGCACTTACTCCCAGTTGTCCTCTTTTTCTGTAAGTATGAAAGGAATGAAGTTGTGCATCGTAATGTGTTGTAATCATATATGATATACATTGTATTTAATGGAAATGCAAAATCTCCCATTTGTGCTAGAATGTGGGTGACTAGAAGCTCACCCCTCCATCTAGTGGTACAAAATTGTAACAGCACTTTGATCATTGTTGATTTTATTTTATTTTTTCAAATATTTCACTATTATTATAATAAGTTAAATACTATTTAAATAAAAAGACTTAGTTGTCCAAAACCGGTTGAAACTACACCAGTTGTTATTGATGAGAAACTATTAACTTGTTCTCCAGTGAATTCAATGAATGCTATCTGTTCTAATAATACCACCTGTACCTGAGCCTTGCTGTAGTGCTCTCTCTTTGACAACACATTGTATTTTCCACTTGGGGGCCTCAGGGGAATTTCTCCTATCTATTATACATGGACTAAACCACTACACATGAGCAAACACATAAACAAACACACAAACACCAAGCTCCTCAGGGTGTTTTTTTTCCCAATGACCCAATATATACTCTCCTAGTCATTGCTCTGCGAGAGAGGAAGCAGTGTGCTTTCTGTGTAGTTTTAGTGTGTAGGAGTGCTCTAGGAGGATGTGTCAGAAGCTGTGCGAGTTGGAGGCAGGCAGAAAGAAAGGACTGCAGCAAAGTCTGAATCAAATCATGCATGGCAACAGTGAGGCAAAACTGCTGCTGATAATTAACACCACAGACTTGAACTTGGATTTAAAGCTCACAGAACCTTTTTAGAATCTATTTCCGGCAAATTTTAAAGTAATTGTCTGAAATATTTAAATATGTACAATTGAATTTAGGTCTGTACAATGTAGAAGAGGCTGTTTTGCTGTATGATTGTGTAGTGACATAACATATATACCACAAGACTTCCATCATCAGACTCTGCAGGGTTCACAGCTCTTATGACCTTGCTGAAATGAAACATTTATGGCTCTACACTCGTGTCATTCAGAGTGGCTGTTTAAATCTTGGGAGACAGATCACTCGTTTTTTCAACCCATACTGTATAAATGCCTGAGCCTCCTGTGCTGCGTTACTGAGAGTCTCCTTCAGAACAACAAGGTTCACTTTTCCTCGTGTATTAAAATTCCAGTGTAGATTCCTTTTCCTATTAACTTGCTTTGCCTGGTCCAGAAAGGCCACTTGATATGGTCTAGCCCCAGGGTTGGAAGTTAAAAATGGGGTAGAACTCTTTAAAACATAAGAAAACCTGATTAATGTGTTACCTATAAGAACCCCCTTTACATTCTTTGCCACAAGTATAATTTACCTCTTATAATGCTACCTTTTGATCATCACCACAATGAAGATGTTGGTAACAACCATATTGGTATCTGTTCAATAAGCAAAACCTGGGATATGAACATCTGATACAGCTGTTTGTGTGTCTGTCCTTGCACAGGCATGTCACATTAAAGCAGCACAAAGATAGTGGCTCAGATGATAAAATCTAATACCTTACTTGTGTCTGTAAAAAGTATAATACACTTAAACACAATTTTAAGGGTTTGTGGAAGTGATTCCATTTTCTTCAGTTATCATAACAGTAGGGAAGAAAGTGTTTCCCAAAGCATTGAACTAGAACACCTCAGAATTTCAGATTCTGTTTGCATTTTAATAAAAATTGTAATCTGTAATTATTTTACAGGGAGGTTTTGCCACACAGCGTTCAAGTAGACCCTATGATAAATAAACTTCCCATTTGTGTATAATTGTTAGCACCGACTTAAAACAATATGTTACAAATTTAAAAAAAAAGTTTTTTTTATACTATGGAACATTAGGCAAATAGAGTTAATGTCACTTTGGTCAGAACATTTTCAGTTTTATCTATCTACACTTTGCCCATCAATTTTGAAAACAGGTGTGTTGGATGGACAGGAACAACCCGGCAAACTAATAATACAGAAAGCATACCGTCTCTCCTTTCATTAGAAATCAACCTTTATTTTAGGTACAATGCAACGTTTTGGCACTAGGCCTACACTTAAATATGGCAAAAGCAGAGATAACTGCTTGTGGTCTGAGAATGGACAAACCTGCAGCTCATTTCTTGAACATTAATTATTTATCTACTTAGCATTTTTGTAATACATATTCTTTTGACTAATGTGATGCAGACCCTGTCATTTACATATTGTACCCATTATGGTAACACATTTTTTGAACTTTGACTCTGCCTGACATATATGCATCAGTGCATGTTTGCATTTTTATTACTATTTCCATTTTTCTCTAGAGTGACGTCAGTGTGGCCCTCAGAAAGTTGCTATTAACCACTCGGCTGGTGGTCCATCAAAGATAACAATAATCCTAAACAGACACTTAAGAGGCAGCCTTGGCTTTCAAAGCCTGGCCCGCAGACACATCTAAACAAGATCAAAAGTGCCCTTCACTTTCTGGAAATTGAAAAGGAATTTGCATGGCAGTCACATATTTGCATCTGTTTGACTCTGACCTGTCAAATGTTATTTTGTTTTTTAAGTCTATATTTATTTGCTGCCATTGAGCTATTGAAAGTGGAACTGACACAATGAAAGCTCAATTTCTTAAACTTTTTGCCAGAGCTCCCAGACTCACCTGTCAGTAGGTTTGAGCTAAAGGAGTGTCGGCAGCTACAGCTCTCATCCTTAAGACTAAATTGCTTTCACAGCTTGATGCCTTCCCTTTCTTTTTTCCTACTTTGACGTCCTGCAAGTTTAAAAAGAATCCCACCATTCATCATGGAACATATTGTGCACAACTGCACTGGACCTTTTCTTAGACGCCAGAGCTATTCTTCTCACATTGTCTTTTTTTTGGTGAAACGCACATTAATATTATTAGTCATGCAAGGTGCGCGTAAAATGACTATTTTTAAAAGGATCAGAAGAGGATGTTTGTGCGTGTTCTGCTGGAGCATCCCTGTCGGAAGCCTAACAAACATAGTGACAAGCTTTCATAATCAGATAAACTCCAACGTTCTTAATTTACAACCTTCCTCTGGCAAGGTGAGCTTCAATTTGGTCCAAAAGGTCACCACATATGGTTGCTCTGATCAAACGGAGGTAAGATGATCGATGTACTCCACTCAGTTTAACTTCTAAGACTAAAGCTAAAGGAGTAACCTCTGATATCTGATCCGCAAACCATAGATTAAGGAGAAATCTAACATCCACTCGAGCGTATTTTCTTTGAAGTCCATTACTTGAACAGCAAACATGCAAATCAGTGCATTTAGATAACGGCCAGTAGAGACTGATAGAGCTCCAGATGAGATAAGTATCACAAGTAAAAGCCAAATCTCAAAGGCAGAAAGTTTAGACTTGGAGACTAGCGTCCCCAACAGGATTTCCGACACCACCTTGAACATATTTAGGCAGAAGATGAGCGAAGGCCAGCAGGCACAATTTGGCTTGCTGCGCTTCGTCAGGGCTGCTTGGTGGTAATTCCGGATGACTAAACGCCTTTCGTCATTTCTGTGTGAAAGTCAATGCCAGGCACGGCCATCTTTCACCTGGCTCATCGCACACTCTCCAACAGCCCTCCTTCATTTTTTGAATGAGACATGACGCCGCACTCTGCATCCAAATTCAGCACCAGGATGGGCCCATCGCAGCAGAGGGATTAGGAGTGGAAGGAAATGTTAATACCTCTGAATTTGGCTTGTGTAATTATGCACAAGAAGATGGAATATGACCTAAGAAGATGATTTGAATGTGAGAGACAGTAGTGCACTTAACGTTTTTTTCCCCTTCTTGACTGCATTAAACTTTCAACAGTCTTTCATGTTACGTGACAATTTTGCAGCTTCCAGGTTCATAGCAAACTTAGGTGGCTTACTTTTACAGGTTTATTGTGCCAAAAACTATTGTGTACAGTTGAAAAACACATTTTCCATATTATAAAACCCTCATCAAAACAACACGCTTTGCATTTTGCTATCTTGGGAATGGACATTTAAAAATGTATAGAACCCAGTGGAAGGAGCCATTAGTTTTTTTTACTTTCCAGAGCAGACAAACTAAACTCAGCTGAAGGAGAAGCACATATTTTAAATAGTTATTATTTCACCAAATTTTCATGAAGTTTTTAGGACAATTAGAAACTGCATTTCAAATAAATTTAGTTCAACTAGGCCATAAATCACTTTCCTTCACAGCCTTTGTTTTTCGAATAATGTTGTGTAACCATTTCAAATAAATAAAATAGAGCCTGCTATATTTTAGTTTCTCTGATTTATAGAGGTAGTTCATTCAGCTTTCGTCGAGACTTCCAGGCTAAATCTGGCTGTATTTTCTACTGGGTCCAACATCATGTAACAGCAGAGCTACCATATGCGCTCACAGGCTTTAGAAAGAAGGGTTCTGAGCAGTCTGCTGCAAATTTGCCTTAAATGTGGCCTAAAACTACATACTGCACCTTTCAGGTTACTGCATTTAACATTGACTTTAGTTTTTATTATTTTGTTTTTTGTTTTATTGTTTTAAACAGCAATATGTAGCAGGATGAATTAATACGCTTTAAAATCAACATGATTAAATGTGTTTTCTAAGCGCTATTGAATGCGTTTGCACTTTGTGTTTTAAAGTTTTAAGTAATAAACCTATAAAATACTGTTGAGTGGAAGACAACCATACATTTTAAAAGTAGAAGACCTAGGTCTCTATATACTGTGTGTGTGTGTGTGTGTGTGTGTGTGTGTGTTTCGACACAGTAAAAATGGATTTGTGCTCTATAGTGTACAATGAAAGGACTCTAGTGTGCTCATATGTGCTTATTATTCAGCTGAGGGGAGATTGACTGTGTGTGCTGAAACATAACAATGCCCCACAAGTTTAAGGCCTGCTCTAGGATGTGCCCCAGAAGAAGTTCCTCTTAGCATTCAACAGCTTCCATACTAGGGCAATAATAATGCATATTTAAGTTGAGCTTCATCAGTATAGGAGGACATATTTTCTGTAGAGAATAAGTTTCATGCATCCCAGAAAAACCGAGAAATTTAGGCAGTAGATTTTGTCATAAATGACCTGAAAGAAATCAAATGTCAAAATAAAATCTATAAACCCCTTGAATTTTGTGTTTTCACACTCTTAAGGCCTGTACACACCGGGACAAATATTGGCGCGCGTTATTCGCCAGCGTTTTTCAACGCGTTTTCTGTGTTCACACCCAAGCGATTTTTGCTGACGATGAGTCGAGTGAACATGCAAATTCATTTCCTGACATTAGATGGCACTTAATGTAAAACAGAAATACCCCGGTACACAAGGTGGTGCTGCACAACTTTACGCTTCTAACACTCGCTTTTCACTCAGAAGAAGAGAGCAAGTTATTTTTGTAATCGATGTCACGTTTGTCATAAGTTCTTTGTGTTCCGACACCAACGAGACCATCAACTCTACATTCATCTTGTTATGCCTAAATGCCACACGTTTGTGCAATATGATCAAGTGATGACATTTTATCTGAAAAGTCAACTGTCACTGAAACATTGCAACATGTGAAATCAACAGTGAAATGATTCTTCACTAAGTGCAGGGCAACATCTGAGCCTTGTGGAAAAATTGTTAAGACATCCCTAATTTTAACAGGCCAAGGAAATTTTATTATAGAGCTGTTTAATAGTGTTGTTTGTCCACATGGAAGCCATCTGAGTTTTGTTTTAATCATAGATATTACTGTTTGTGGATCTCAAACAGCACCGAGCAAATAAAAACAAAATCATTAGCTTTGTGAGTCTTGAGTCTCATAAATACAATTCGGTGTTTAATGTCTAAAGCAAAATCTTACTGCCTGGTCCACAAGAGTATAAACAGGGCTGTACTGCTGTTGCTACACTGCAATCATTCGCTCCTTTATTGGAAAGAAATTATTTACTTCTTGTTATTTGATGACTAGGAGAAAGAAAAAATAAATACATTTTTAATTTCCGCAGTTTAACTTTGCCCCTGTTTTTGTGGAAACATTGCCAGTGTACAAGATATTTCACTTTCCCTTTCACACGCTTTGGTTGAATATAGATTTTTTTTAATTAGCCAAATTGTTTTACTAGTATACATCTGCTTTGGATTCAATTTGTGAATAATGGGCGATAATTGCAAATACTGACCTCTGTTCTTCATTTATTTCCACAAGAGCCCATTGATGTCACATGGGAGATAAACGCTGCCTCTCAGATTTAATTTCTTTTTCTGACCCAACCCTGTCAAACTTGAATGTTGGAGTCGCGTGGGTGGCAGTATGTTATGTTAATTTTACTCCATGCAGATGATGCTATTATTATCCTCTGCCAAATGCCATGATCCATGCTTTCCTTATTCATCAAACCTCCCCCACACGCATTGCATCTGTCCAGCCCAGAACGGAGATCACACTTAAGCATTTCTCTGAATCTATTGAGAGGAGACCCCCCTACTCCACAAATTTTTTTTTCTTTTTTTCAACCAAAGGACAATCGCACAATGACACTGCCCCGTTTAGTGATGCATCACTGCCCAAGAAGTATTTGCCTCCTTCAAGTTCACCACCTTTCATCAAACATTTGCTCAAGAAAATCCTTTTCTTCCTGCAGCGTGGTTTTTCTTCCCACCAACATCTGGCAGTTTGAAATTCCTCCCTTTGCTCCAATGCCACGAATGCCTTAGTCCTCGGTTAATAATTGATTTCAACACATAGAGAATTGCTTCGATGAAATTGGATGCAGAAAATGTCAAATATAATTTACATAGTTACAAGTGCCTTTTAGACGTGGATTGGCTTATGTTAATGTTGTCAATTTTACCACTTTTATTCTAATGCCTTTTTGTATTGGAACTGTAGGAGATGCCAGAAACAGCTTCTAATTCTTTAGAAGAGAAATGGGAAACATTTTGGCATGCGCATTGCTGTGTGTTCACAAATGGTTATCCTCAGTCATGTCATTCACTTCCATTTTTTATATAACAATAGGGATTGCAGTATCTCTTTATATGAATATTTTTTTCTCAAAAGGATGGGCCAGTACAGCCCAAAGCATTGCTATTACAATGTATGCCACAAGTTTAGCTACTGCATAGTTTCCTCTACAGCTGTAACATTTTTATGTAACACGATATTTTACAGTGAATTATTCACACGGACAACTTTTTAAACTAATATATTCACATTTTTTGCACAAAATATGCAATGTGACTAAATCAAGATATACTTTAAGCTGTGTTTAACTATAGAACTACCATTTTGGTTCGCTTCTCCCTGTTCATTTGAACAGTGCCCCCACTTAAAAACATTAATGCCAGTTTAATTAATGTGTAAGAGGGGTAGGCCTAGGTAGGATTGTAACAGATCATAGTGTTTTGTGGATTTTGTTTGCTATTGTATTCAGTTAGCATTTTTATTAGGCGTACATGCTTTTTTAAATCAAATTTCAACACCATTTTAAGAGTACATGGACTAGTACATGTTGGTATTTTGCAGCTGTGTACACAGTTCCAATGCCACAGATATTTTTATTATATATCTTTCATTGTGTTAGGTATTTTACTTTGCTAAGAAAGTGAATGAGTCTGGCTGATCAGGCTAGGAACAGGAGAATGAATGTCCTTGTTAATTTAGGCAGTGTATCATATCAGATATCACCACTGTAGGTTTTAGTTTTTTTTTTTTTTTTTTTTTTTTTTACCGATTTGTGTAGTATTTGAGTCTACTGAATCTTTTGATTAGATTGATGCACAATCAAAGTGACACATTTGGATAAGTTTTCTTCTTCACTGCAAAATAAAAGACAATATTTTTAGGCATCTTCTGTGGTATGAATGCTGCAGCAAAAGGAGACGTTACCTGCAAATGATATATTTTTCAACCACACTAAGGACAGAGAAGCTGTTTCTCACTAACATCTGACCAGCAAGATGTTGGGTGTGATGCACGGCAGGTCAATATATTTGCCGCCCATCACACCCTTGCGACCCGCGCATTTACAGGGTTGAGGCTTGTAAATGCTTTACCGAGCGGCAGAAGGGGAGCGACACAGAAAGCCTGGGCCCATTCAAAGGCCACAGTGCAGCTCTTCTCGCATGCCAAGCATTCCAGCGTGCTGTGTAAAGGTTGGAGTGCCACAGAGAAGCCAGCGGGCCTTTCTCATGAGGACCACCTTAAACACACCCAGACAAAGCTCAAGCCTCCCGTTTGATGCCCACCAACCGTCACTGATTACGTTTCTAGTCGCACCACAGCCTAGTGAAAGTTTAACATACCCACTTTAGTAAAGGTTCTGAGCACTTGTACTTTGTCATGAGAAAGACATTAAGTTCAGACTATTTGAAAGTTTAACGTCATGCTCTATACAACAAATTTAGAATGTATAGTTGCAATCTATTTTTTACTCGTCATTGGTCAACTTGACTCGTCAACATTGAATTAATGGCTGCCATAATTAGAGGGAAAGTGTCTAGTCCAGCTCTGGGTACAACACAAAATACAGCACATAAAATAAAAAAAAACGTCAAAAAAGAATGCCTAATTTAGGTAATGCCTAATGTCCATGTTGCTCTTCACGTTAGCAGTCATTGAGGCTAACTTGTGAAGAGCAAGTTACAAGTTCATTTCTATTATGTGAATTATGCAATAGCTTCATACATTGAAAGTAACCTTGATCTGCTGATATAATTGTTCAGATTTGTCAGTTGGAAATTGTTAAGAAATATTGACATGGTCAATTATGATTTTGTAAGGCATCTTGAGTGCAGTGCATGTGGCACATTTAAAACCATTTAAGAATAATGTTGTAACATGCCATAAAGCCACAGGACTAATGCCAGCATCAAATTTAATTTAAAAACACACAATCTGTTTAAAAATGCCACTTGTGCAAATTTAACATTAAAATGTGTTTCACTGGCTTCTCTCTGTGACCTAATGCAGTTTGGCTGGATTGTTGTTTAATACTCTCTCAAGAGCATTTGTCCAGATTAATCAAATGAAAAGCTCCCAGTGGCTTAACAAAGCTTTTGGTGTTAGAGGAAAAGCCATCATCATTAAGGCTACTGTGTATGAAATGCTCTTGTTGCTATGTTATATGTGTAAGTGAAGCAGCCATTTTGAGGCGATCATTTCTATAGGTGTAAATAAACAGTTGTAGAGAACAGAGCAGTAAACAGTTATTAAATGGGCAGGTGCCTTCAGCCATTAGAGACTATTTTTAAATGCAAATATTTGCCTGTCTGCTGTGTGGAAAACCAGGTGCTACATCCTGGATCAATCCAGACCACTGCTGATGGAGAATAATGGATGGTTATGTATCTGAGATAGTGACTGGTCTCTAAGCAGCAGGCTGTGTTATTATATGGCCATGAATGTTACTTGTAGAGTACACAGTTATACAACTAAGCCAATAAAGATACAGAAAATAAAAAAGCGCCCTTTAATGAAGAATCCAGAAGTTTTTGGATTACCTTTACAATTCAGTTGGCTATTTAATGCAAAAAGTAAGTACAATCAAATCAGTTATTGACCTTAAACCAGTACTATTGAGCTAACAAACATCCTTAAGGCTACACAGTCATGATAGTTTTCACCTGCTCCACTGGTTTGAACCCTGTTAATGCATAAACATTCTCTTTGCTGAGTTCTCCCTTTTGATTGGATAAAAGGGGACGGGATACCAAAAAATATAGAACTAATTCCGTTAAGTTTAGGTTACTAACGGGACAAAGCAAGCACTGAACATTCTTTAACACACAATGTTTTTGTCAGACTCATTGCTTAATTAAGCCTTCTTATTGTATTGCATACATGCAAGAGAATTGACGGTTTGTGCTTCAAATGTGTTTACATGCATTATAAAAGTGTACTTATATTGTATATATAGGCATTAATTTGGAATGTCTTCAACTGTGTGTAGCAGCACAAAAAGTTGTCTGTTTGAAAATTGACTTTTATTACCCATATATTAATCCCAACATTTATCACTTCTCCCTTAAAATATCAATACAATAATAAATACTAACAAACAGTGTCGGCTATTTTGAATAAAAGTTCGTTCACTCGTCTATCTGAAACATAAAGCGTTTTAGAAGACTCCTGCATCAGAATACTGCAGGAGTGCGGTCCCAGGACGTGCTGTGCAGTTTCGAATAGCAACAAGTGGGGCTGGATGCGTTAAAAAGTGAGGGTACCCCCCACCCTTTTTACGCGTGTGCGCGTGTTCATGCCCCCGGTAGTTCTCCGAGGATACTCTGCGCACCGCGTTGAGCCGGACTGCACCATCGCTGCCTCCTCCAGCGGGGGGGCTGTAATCCGATGCTGCTCGTCGTGCTGCTCTGACGCTCTGCCCGCACTCCTCCCCTTTTTTCCTCCGCTGCGAGTGTCACCCCTTCCCTTCATCTGCTCACTCCCTGAGAGGCAAGGCGAGGCAGCGCACACGCCTCTGGGAGCGTCGCAGAGCATTGTTTCATTACAGGAGCGAGCCACCACGGAGCTTCTTCTTTTCCCCTTATGCCTTCACCGGGGGATTCTACCGCATGCACGACAGTCCGGTGACGTGCCCGAGCATGATCACAGCAGAGGCAGCGTCGGATTTACCTGAGAGTCCACTGCCCTCAGCCTCACTTTGTCACTGCGCGCTGCCCAGCCTCTACACCGCTCTGGACTTCACCGTTTGTCACTGAAGAGCAAAGGGAAACACACCGGAGCACAAGGATGGGGTTCTACGGCACTTTAAAGATGATTTTCTACAAAGTGAGTAGCGTCGCCCGACAGTCACCTCCATCGTGTCCCTCCGTGTCATTATTTACCGCTTGACTCAGTCGCCCTCGTTATCTTTTGACGCGTCTCTCTCGGCACACCGTAGGTCCACTGCGGAGGATGAGCAGCAGTGTTGCACGCCCCTAGAGACGCCGTTTTAATTGCTCGGACCTTTTCTGAGATGTTATGTGTTAGCGCTACGGTCAGTGTTGTAATATCACGACGTTTCCTTCGTGACAACTTCAGCCTTGTACATGAATGTTACGGTTTAGAATAAGGAAAATATCATAAAAGCCTTGTAAATCAACACGGCTCTATAGAAATGCTTGTGAAAAGGGTGGATTTAAATACATGGGAACGTATATTTAAATCCACCCTTTTTTACATTACATATAATCGTGCTAGGACCTCTCTCCTTCTGCTTTGCACCTGCCTAACCTCTTGTGATGCATAGCAATAGCAACACTATTTCCTCTATTACAACCATGCTGGTGTAGTCCAAGTGCAAGGTGCAAAACAATCTGGCTTATTCTCTTTCTTTTTTTGTGATGCAGCAGTGGTGGTTATCTTGTCATTGACCATAGTGACTGCTCGAGATGCTTGCGTTTGATTTGGCTGCTGTCGAAGGAAGCCTATTTCTGACATTGTGCACCCGCCTCAGGCTCCGAGCACAGATAATGGGTCACTGTGTCAGATTGTGTAAGGTCCAATCAGGACGTTTGGTGTATGATGTTGAATGGCGTCCATGGAAAAAAGGCGCTCCTAGAAGGACCAGCAAACAGGGATAGAACACTCTACTTTAGGTAGAGTACGGAAAGTAAACATTTGAATGGGAAATCAGACTTCAAATGAAGCTGTATGAGACTCTCTGAATCCATTTAATTACATTTTTGCTAACAACTTCTAAACTCCTTAATCCCAATTATTCTCACAAAAATGACCATTTCTGGAATGCGAGCGCTCCAGCTGCTCCACAAGTGCCGACTGACATAATGCAACTGTTTTCAGTGTTGCTTGAAATATGAGAAATCTTTTTTGAATGACTGATGCTGCAGGATGTAGTCCGTGTTGAAACGAATCAACACATTATGTAAGAGTGATTGCCGTCTTTAAAATATCATTAGCTTCTCTGTATCCATCTGTCGTGCTTTTGGCCTGATCGCGAAGGGAGCCAGAGGAAGGAGGACTGATTAGTGGTGATTTACAAACACGCTGCTCTCCGGTTACCTTTTCCCAGGCTGAAACACAAGAAGAGCCCGGCTGTGTTTGAGGTTTTTCTACATGTACACACACAATGAAAGACAGCAACTCCCCCTTCTTTTCTCTTGCCCTCGCACTCTACAACACACACAAAGCACACACCCAACGCATGCATACACACACCCAGGCTCTCCTTGGCTACTAAACTGCCATTGCAGTGAGATCACCGCTTCAAGAACAAGGCGATTGGGTTGAAGAGTGGGATCTTAACAAGCTGGCATATATTATAAACCCCCTGCTTTCAACTGACTAATCAAACAAGGTCCGCCAGTCAGATATTTGGAGATAAGTGGAGTGAGCAATGCGCATACATGCCTAGCCGGTTGTAGACAACAAACTACAAATGTGTCCAGCTTTCAATAAATAACCACAATCCATTTGCTCTTATATTCTCAACATAAATCACTGCTTTTTAATGACTGTCTCCTCTTGTGTGGCTACTGCAGCTGAGGAAAGGATCACAAATTACTGCTCAGACCACAGTCTAATGTCCAGAGGGCACCTATTCTGCGGTTCATTGATGTGCTGGTCATGTAAACCACTCGTGCCCTGGTTGCCTTTTGATCCTGCAAACACCTCGCTTTAAGAATACACATTAAAAGTATAGCATAGAATTTGTTTTGAAGTCTAATATATGAGTGAAAGTGCATGCTCCAACATGCCTTGATATACAATGTGCAATTTCCAAACTGAAATGTGCCCCCAAAGCTGAACTCATCAGGCACCAACGCACACAACTACCAGTTAAACCAAATTATAGTGATAGACAAAAACACGTCTTGAGAGAAACGTATAATCACGGTGCAGTAACGCTGTACAGTTGGCTCGCTTTGCTACGATAAAATGCTTTACAATGCATCTAAAGAGAGTTCTCTGAAAGGGTAATGTGTATTGAATATATTTGTGGATCTTGACTGGAGTAGCCTGGGCTGCACCTTTTTCACTGCAGGTGGAGTCTTGCCGTTGAACAAACGCAACTGTAACAGTAGACAAGCTGTTGACGGATGCAGTGATTGTTAAAAAATAACTCATCCGGTGCTTTGGATGAGTCATTAAATCCGGCTGATTTGCATGAAAGGCAAGAATGGAGAGAAAACCAGTCCCTCTACTTTTAGAAAATAGATCTCCAAATCACTCAAGCTATATTTCCACTGAGTAAACCCTAAAGGTTAGCAAATATGGAAAGTAGTTTCCATATGAGAAATCATATTTGAAGCCAACGTTTTAACAAGAATAGAGATGCAAGTAAATCTTGGTGTTTAGTATTCTGATATATACAACGTAAAGTAATATTGTTGTCAAATTATTTCAAAATGTTCCTGGACTTTAAGAAACAGAAAGCTAAATCTCGTCCAAACAAAGCCAAATGTGGTGTGAGGGTTTAGACCCGGGTTAATACGACGTTCTTAATTTTGTCTTGGTTCAGTCTTTAATATTGATTTAGTTCCTGCTTTGACAAGTGGAATTTAGCCCAGAGCCTTGAACTTTTTATTTCAAGAGAGCATTCAAATATCGCACATGTATCGTTATTGCAATATTCCCTATCGCTTATTTTTCAAATCTCATGCAACCCTAGTTGGAACCTTTTTTGGCATATAACTTACCTGTTATTGTACCACCAGAGCAAATCATACTGTTTTATCTCAAAAACAAAGCATATTTATTGGATATAAGCCAGAATACCACAATGTATACATTTTTGGCTTTGAGATGAGAGACACTGATCACTTGCATGTGTGTCAGGAAGCGTTGCCAGAGAGAGTGGCAGGCATGGGATGGAGTAAATTGGCTCGCCCAGGCCTTACACAGGCGCCTTTGTTTGCTCAGTAGGGTAGGTGGTAATAGGGCCTGGTTGGTGTATGCAGGTGAAAGAGAATGATAAACACTGGCTTGCTTGGTTTGTTTTCCTTTTCCAACTATCACTAAGAATCAAATTTAAGTGCCAAAGAATGCACCACAAGTTTTTTTCTTTTTTTTTTTTTTAGTCTCTGGCTATTATGTGCTGCCTTGCTGCTTAGTAATAACTGTTGTCACATGCCTCCAACACAGAATACAATCCAAATAACACTGTCTAGCATTACAATTCAATAACATTCCATCATTTCATCTGCAGATAGGTTGTATCATTCTACTTTGTTATCGAACATGGTAATAAATTGAAACTGTAGCCAGTGCATTAAAGTTTAATTTCCCATTTGCATTTCCCACCTTGCTGCAAGACTCTGCAGCCTGTTTTTTAATATGCTGGGTTTCAGACAGAATGTTAACAAAGTCTGTCGGATGCAAAGCCATTTTGTTGTTTTTTTGGAGGAGCTGAATCACTGGCCTGGGAAAATTATACGGTCTACAACACATGAAGCATATTGTTGTTATGGTCTCATGCTATAACATTGCTTTCTTTCTCTTTTGACAGATGAAGAGGAAGTTGGACCATGGCCCTGAGGTCCGATCTTTCCCTTCAGGAAAAAAGCCCTGTAAAGGCTCAGAATATCCAAGGTAAGCATAATCTAACCCTCTCATAAGACCACCCAGCTGCTTCAAAAGAGAATCACCTATCTGTATTTGTTGTTGTTTTAAGTCTCCACCTCCCTTTATTTAATATAACCTTTTGTCCTATTAAGCTTTACACCCTTTAAATAAACCCATCTAACAAGAATCCATAACAGTATAGGCTGAACGCTATATGTGGCTTCAAACAGAATTCTCCTTCACAATATTGTATATGTGCAGGGCTCGTCACAGCACTCCCAGATGTTGCTCAGAGCATTCATATTTCATGCATGTGTTCACATGTAGATACATTAAAATTCAGACTGAACACTTGACTGTAAATGTTGCCGTGTAACTAGCCCGTCTCAGCTTCCTCTCCCATTAAATATAAATCAATAATGAAATGGACCCCCAGCTGCACACTCTGCTGTCAGAGTATGAGGGCGCCCACTAGATGGGATTTCTCCCGCTGCCCGTACATTACAAGGGCAGGGGGGTGCTCTTTGAAGTCCTGCCCTGCTTTATATACAGAGGGTCATTCAAAAGGGAAGCAAATGGAATATTAATTTTCATCTGCGAGTCGTTTTGTTTGACTAACATTTAAATGTATCCATAGAAATGTAATTTGTATAATGCATGTCTTATTTACATAAAACTACACTATGTACTTTTTCAACTATCTACTTGACTTGCTATAGGACACCTTGATCTGATAAAACTGATTTATCAAGACCATGATCAATAATTAAAACAAACTTTCTTGTGGTATTTTAACACAGCATCCATATTAAAGGAAAATAAAAACGCTTTGAAAATTGCCTGTCTCGCTTGTTGATTGGTTGTCAGTAAAAAAAAATTAATGCATCAAGTCTGGATGTATTCTCAATTTTCTGTTCTCTGTATTGCAGCCCGACAGGAATCGTCCCGTGTCCGGCCACACCCACCACATTCGGTCACATCCGAACAGCCAATGGTCAGGGGCAGCAGAGACGGCGTATCACCTCAATCCAGCCACCTACGGGTCTCCAGGAATGGCTCCGAACATTTCAGGTCAGCCCCACAGACTTCACAGTCCTCTTCCTTTCTTTTTTCAGTCCCAGGGGTGTCTCGGAAGCCTCAAGGAAAAACTCATCAAAAAGCAGATGTTGGGTCCAATCAATGTTCACTTAGTCGCCCAGATAATTGCTGCCTTGTTGTTCTGGCCCAGTACATTACCATAGGCACTGTAGCGTGGAATTGGAATTAGCAATACCTGCTTGGACTAAAAGCAGCGTTATGGCTTCACAAGTCTTCTACTATAATGATGGCTTTTATTATAGTTGTCATCTTTAGTTTTACATTATATAGGCCTAACTTTTTCAGCCTGACAGCTTATAGAGACAGTGCACAATAAATCATCAACTGAAGGCCAGACAGACAATGAACATATACACATTATTAGAGATTTAAAGCTGCAGTGGCTGAAATCTCCTTCACTCACTTTGTCAGTACGATTTTCTGTCACCGTCTTTTTGAGACTGTATTAGCATTCAGCTTTTAATAATAAATTAAGCTAACATAAAGTCTGACTTGTTAGCTTTGTTAAACGCTAACACATTTCACTCTGAATAGTAGGCTATCAATGATATTATAACTTTGCAGGTTGTAACGACATGTACATACAAAGTATGGTGTTAGTATAGTCATTTCCCATAATGGTGATTACCTTATATACAGTATAACCTGTTTTCATATCCTTGTAGGCCATATTATCGTTACCTGAACAGAAGCAGCATTATTAAGTCATTTCTTGTTTTTTTAAACATCAGCTCTACGGAAATAAGATGTCATTTAAACATATTAGCCGTGATGAGGGGGCTTTGTGATTGACTATATAATAGGTTGTCATGGATTTCATTACCTAAGAGATTTCAAGTCATTATGTGGGAACAGCTTGGCCAACCTCTGACACCTGAAAGTGGTTGTATTTATTTTACATTAGTTCTTAGCCCAGAGCTGCCACAGTCTACTGTCTTTAATCTATAGCAAACCTCAAAGCTGCATTCTGTACATTCCCCAGTCTGGTCCCAGCATGTAGCTTCTATTAAAGGGCAGGACTACAGAACATGCAGCACAGTCGGTTTTATGAATAAAAGTATTTGGGAGATTAAAACTTAATCAAACAAGTGCATTTTAATGTAAAAGTGAATCATGTTGAAACTTATAACCAGTACACTTCACCAGAACCCCATGTCTCTTTGAACTGTTATATTACACAACCTATCTCGTGTTGTGTAATAAATCTAATAGGTGCATCCTATTACCTGCAAAGAAGCTAAACATTATGAAACATCCATGACTTGATGTCACGAGGTTTATATGTATCAGCTTTTCCTTTTCCCCCCCAAGTGATTACAAATGGCAAGCTATTAGTAGAACACATATAATTTGTTCCAAAACCTTCCATTATTGTTCCTGTCTTGACCATAGCTTCCAAAGAGATTATTATTTTGTTTAATGAGCATCCACAAATTGATCTGTAACGTTACAGGACTTGGTAAAAAACTTTTTTTTTTATCTTCATGTATAAATGAAATTAAACGTGCATTTTCTATGACCCTAAAACAGAGTGTTCATGTGTGACCCCTGTGTAATATAGAGGCACATTTGTTTGTTGTTTTGTATTAAATTGTGTAATGTCTGGCAAGATTCTGGAAAAACATTGTTGTACTTAAGGTGCATAAACTCTAATTTCTGAAGTGATATTTTGAAAGCGCAAATTAACTTTTATAAAGTACTGTTCAGACACACTTTTAATTTGCCTCCAAATACAAACCGATAAAGTCTGGCTGTCTAAGCACACTCTCCAGTCTTTCCCTGAACGTCTGTACTCCGGCATGTCATCAGCAGCTCATCAGTTGATCAAAAGGAAAACTCTTGAGCATCAGTGAGCCCTGCTGAATTCCCAGCAGATTCGAGTATCAGTGCTGTGATCACAGGTGTAGACTTGTCACAGGGAGATCTCAGGAGGCTGTTAAAAGGCATTTATCTCTTAGGCTATTGAGGATATGACTTAAAAAGAGGACATTCATGTGACAAGTTAAACATCGTGTGCAATCACTTAAACTAGTCAAAACAGGGTCTCTAATTTGTGTTGACTGTAAATTTGCAGGTGCATAAATCACAGGAAAAAACAGGTCTTAGAGGTGAATACAGCTTGGATGAAGATTAATATAAAAATAATTTCACTACACCATTGTTTTTTTTTTAACAAAAATGTACTTCCAGGAGCTTTTACATCTACCTTTTAGCTCCAATAATATGAAGTGATATTTTGTTTTATGACTTTATCTGCATCTCACATTGAGAAATGATGAAACATTACTTTTTGTTTAATTTGTTTTGGCTATTGATAATTAGCAGTACCTAGGTAGCTGATGCTTTCTAATTCCTATAAAGTTAATTAGTTGATTACATAGTTTATTTTTTGTGTGTGCTTCTCTTTTATTTTAATATGACATCATTTAGAAAGCATAGTATTGACAAAATGTGTTCCATTTTGATCAACTGTCTGCTATTGTTCTAAAAAGTGTGCATGGTTTGAGTGTAAGTGTAAAGATTAGGTAGGACTTTTAAAGCTCTAGCTGTAAATATGTTGCTGGAATACCAATAATCAGTTAGAAAATTGACATGACACAAAAGTAGATGTTGGACATTTGTGTGTAAAGACCTGAACCCCCTGATTACATTCAAAACCAGCACCTCTGGCTAAAGCTTTTAGCTGCCAAATTACAGGTAGTTTTTGTGTGCCAGATTTTCCGTCCTGCCTCCAAGCCTTTAATCATTGATAGAGTTTGGTTTTTCCGCAGAGGAAAAACAACTGACGGTGGGGTCCAAACTGCATATACTGTTGCTCGACAAGTTTTAAACAACTGAATATTCAGACAGGACTGAAATCCTAAGCTCTCTTAATGTCATTGACAGAGCATTCTTTGTCTAGATCAAATTTGTGTTGGCTCGAAGAAATGGACAGGTGCCTGAAGGAGTGATGTGCTGCTGCTCAGGGCACGCACAGTGAGATCATTAATGCGTTACAGAACCATTACATAGGGCTGCATGTTCTCAGAGCACTCCAATCAATTTATTGTATCAGACCTGCCAAAAGAAGCTTGCACAGGCATATGTAGGTCTCCGGTTTGTCAGCGGCAAACTGGCACCTTTTGCCAATAACACTCAAGTGCAGATTTTATACATGAGTGGGTTGCATTAGCGTTTTTTTAATCCAGATGTGGGTGTGCATTTAAAATTTTCTGGTAGATGTCAGCAAGTAGTGCCATATAACTTGTGACAGCCACCTCTCTCTGTCCTGAGGCATTGCTCAGGATGGGTGCCAATAACCCATTTAGTAGAGACGAGACATTTGGAGCCATGTAGAGGCATGTCTGATAGTCTAGGCTAGACGGTACATAAGACAACAAATATGTATCTGTAATGAATTGTGGTGGGACATAATAGTTGATGGTACTAGTAGATTTCAAATCTATATTGGCAGCAGTGGCTCAGTGGGTAGAACAGTCGTCTTACAACCGGAAGGTAGGCGGTTCGATTCTCACTCTCCCCACAGTTCATACTGTTGTTGTGTCCTTGGGCAAGACACTTAACCCACCTTGCCTCCAGTGTCTGTATCACTGGTAATTACTGTAGAACAATGTAAGTCAAATGTAAAAAATATATATATTTTATTTTATTTGAATGCTTTGGCATACAAATTGACAAATGTCTCTGGAATGCAATCTCATAGAATTATTGCGATACAACAGGTTCTTTGCAATATAAATATTACAGCTGTTGATATTGCGATAACAATTATATTATGATATATTGTGCAGCCATACAATAAACTGTGTCTTCATCTATTAAATTCCCTAAGCTATGGTTACCACTTTTATCATTTTTTAAACTTTTCTCATATTCTTCCGGCTCTGTGTTTAAAAACTGGAGCACAATCAGCAATCTTAGTCCAGCTCTAGTGCAACTAAGCAAATAGCATGTAGCTTGACAAAGCATGTAGCAATAGCTTGACTACAAAGTGTATTAGCCAATTATGTAAATTAATTGCAGTGCAACAAAGTAATTGCTGGTTTTAGTTGGACAAAGGCAATAATTTGAATTTTTTTAGTTTCATGTAAATAAAGTAACTATGTAATATAGAAATGGATGAGGAATAAAAAGCACTGTAGAATAATAATAATAATAATAATAATAATAATAATAATAATAGTAATACTACTAATAATAATAGTAATACTTGTGCCTGTCTTTACTTTATAATTGGCTGCAGTTTAAACACTAAAAGCAAGATCTTTGCAAAGCCAATAAACTCTTCTGTGTTAAAATATTATAAAGGCATTCAAAAGATAATCCTGTCATTTACAATAATTATCTAATATAATTATTTGAAATGGATGTCAACAGTAAACTACGGACTCGAGTGATTTGAAATGCCATTTTATTTAGCTGCAATAAAGGTCCCTAACATCATTATCATGCATGGCTGCCAATCCATGCAGCTCAGTGCTTTTCATTAGCTTCACCTTTTTGTTCACTGACACCAGCTGTCACTTTTACGCTGAATATGTTTAATGCTTTCCACTGTAAATCTAGGCCACTTTGGTAAACAGTTTCTTTCTGCTGTGTGTGTGTGTTGCAGAGCTGGACTGGCCCTGAAAAGCTGCTGGCGCTGGATGAGTTGATTGACAGCTGTGAGCCCACACAAGTCAAGCATATGATGCAGGTGATCGAGCCGCAGTTTCAGCGAGACTTCATTTCCCTGCTGCCCAAAGAGGTAAGCTCCCGAATTTGCAAATTCTAAACCCTCCAAAACTTTCCCCATGTTCTCAAATACCAACCTAAACTTTGGCGAGATTTCCTTTCCTCTCACGGCCTAATCCTGTCATTGTCTCTGCTCACATCATTTACCAAAAACAAACAGCTTCCAGAGTGGGCGTCTCGTTTCCTTTCCTGCATCATAACTGACAATACAAACAACATGAAGTGCCACTCGGATGATAGGATCACATAGGGGATTCTTCCAAAACAGCCTCAATCCTCTGTATCTGATGCAGCTGATCAAATAGTGAGCACCTTGTCGCTGTTTGGCAGGTGTTTCGATGGAGGCAGGTAGGAGATTACAGAGTGAGGCAATAGGATGCAAGCTTTCAAGATGTCTTCGATTCATGCTCCAAGACACAAATATACACAAGCTTTAAGTGTCTGGTCTCACATGGACATGAGACAGGCCTAAGCTCTTCTTTTCTTGCCTCAGTTGTTCTGTCTGAAAGCTAGGTTTTATGTGGAAAAAATATGGAGTGGCACTGTCAAAACAGCACAACACCTTAATATGTGAATTCTACAGATCTAAACTATAGACTTTTTGCGGGAATAAGGCTTATCCTCTTTAGACGTGTTGGCAATGCTCCCACTGGTCAGAATCAATACTGCAATGAAAAATCCCACGAGGGCCCAAAAGGATTCCTCTTAATGCTGCAGTGTAACAAAATCATCTGTAATCTTGTAAAATAACCTGAACCTGGGTGTTCCGAGTATGTGGTATGCCCTCTACCAGGTTAGCCGCAGAGGCATCCCTTGAAGCAGTTTTTATGCATGTGTTATGATTCAGACATATTGCAAATTACCATTTTTATTAAGATTAGCAGAAGAAAGAACGTTAGCATCTGGACATAGTTTTAAGTATAAATTACATTCATAATCATCTTTTTAGTGTCCATCTAAAACAGGGGTCTAACACTCAAATTACTTGAGGGCCGCAGGAGGCAGAGTCTGGGTGAGGCTGGGCCGTATCAGGTATTGTTAAATCCTCTCAAACGTCATTACTAATAGTTCTTAAACTTCAATGGGTTCTTCTGAACCTGAGCTACCTTGAACTTAGATGGAATATTGAAGAACATAAATGAGCTGGCTGAATGGCCCCATTGGATGCCCACTCCCCTCAGTGATATTGTCGGTAACATTGAATTTGTCCAGCTCAAGGTCAAACATGCTCATTTCAGACACAGTAAGAAGCAGTAATTTTATGACGGCTATGTGATGTTACACGGGCTCCTCCAATGTTTCTCTGCCTGCATCAAGCCCAGCCAATGGCCTGCCCCCAGGAGCCATATACTCCATTGTGATGGTAGGTTGGTTCAGTTCCAGCTTGCACAAAAAGGAACCTTCCACCCACATCGTGGTAAAGTGCCATTCATATAAAACTCGCAGGGTGCACTAACATTAAACTTTAATATCGTCGTGTGGGCCACAAAATACCGTCTTGCGGTATTCTCTAAAACAACAAAGAAATGACGTGATACAATGCCCTCAAATAGTTACTGTGAGCTTATTGATCAGAGTTGGGGCAGCTGAATTAGATTAACTAGGTAAAAAAATGTGTGAAGACGAAAAATGGCTGACTTTTTTTTGTTGCCGGAACTCAATAAAAATATTTTTTATTCTCCTTGTGAAATGTGATACAAATTCCAGAAACAACCTCTGCAAGGTTCTATTGATTCCACTTACTGACTTGAAGTTTATTCATTACACCTCTAAAATATCCTTTAGGAATGTGATTTTTCTTCTGCTGAAACTAATTTGTAACACCTGAAAACCCCCAAGGAGTGGACGTGACAACTGAACAAATTCCTGAACATCAAGTGCCTAATGAGCAGTGCACACATGATGGCTGCACTACTTACTGTGTTCATTATTACATTCTAAACTATATACTCATGATCATGAAACGGCATTTAATTTGCTTTTGGGTTTATCTCGGATTATTGTACTTAAGTAAAGCATCCATTTCATCCCCTGTGTATTAGAAGTCAGACATAATCCTCACCTTTTCATGAGAGCACTTGACCAAACAGTGCTCTATTTATTAAAAATCCACAGTGTGTTCAGGAATGATGACTTCCTGTGGCTTTGGATACTCATTTAAATATTCTAGGAAAAACAGGTCATTGTGGCATTTCTAGTTTTTTTTTTCTTTACATGGGTGCAGATTTGTGCTCATTACCAGGTTTTGTATTTATATGCAGGCTTTGGCTCAGTGAACTGTGTCTAGGCCATTATCACCTGCTGTCTGAAGCTCCCATTGTGCTTCACATCTTTTGTTTTGACAAATGTCAGTGAAATTCTATCATACTGTCATTGTCTGGTCTTTTTTTTTGCAATTAATTGTTTCTTTAGTTCAGCAGGTGGGAGCAACATGGTACAACATGTAGGGGTGGGCAATATGAGCTAAAACTCATGTCACAATATTTTCCACTGTCAAAACAAAATCAATATTATATTGCGATAAGAGAAAAAAAAATGGAATCAACAGGCAAAACATGTATTTCAATCTTATATAACTAGAAAAAGTGTGTGATTGGACATAGACCTGAAAAAGTACAATTGTTCAACATGAGGAAAGCGTATATAAATTAAGTTAAACATTTTATAAAAAAATATTAATATTTAATGAACACACCAGGTGTTGAAACAGTGAGTTGTGGGACTCTTTGAGGTGTATTGAGCTTAACTTTTTAAGCACAGATTACTACTCAAGAGAAGTTGTGTCCTCTCACCCGAAGCAGCAGAGCTCAGTGAGCTGATCAGCAGGAGACAGAGACCTTCACAGAACAGACATGGAGCACAGTTCAATGCAGCATTGAAAGCTTGAATATGAACGTAATATTCCGCTGTAAAATCCAACGCCCTGTTAGTATATTTACGGCTCATTTGGAAACTATAGCATCTGCAATTGTACTATGGCAGCATGCCATAGTTTACTTTTTGTGGAAAACACACAAATTGAACTGTCTAATCTACGGAATCTTGTCACTTTCATACCCACAATAACGATAATATCACAATAACCTAACTGAAGATATTAAATTTGAAACCTAACCCATAAATGACAGTGAAGCTTTTCATAATTTTTTTAAAAATCAGTTGTCTAAAATTAAGGTCACAAGATACATATCACGATAATGTATTGCAATAGTGTTTCATGATACTGTATCACATGTGGAAAACAATCCAATAACGATACATGTAATATATTTTTCCACCTCTATTCAGCTCCATATTTGTTTAGCTTTAGTGCTTTACATCCTTTGAACATAAATCCCTCTTGTCTTGTACTTCACTATCTACACACCTGTTTCCTTTTTGTCTTTTTAAACCCTAACATTCCTGTTGTTTGTTTTCCAACAGCTGGCTTTGTACGTGCTGTCATTCCTGGAACCGAAGGACCTCCTCCAAGCTGCACAGACGTGTCGCTACTGGCGCATTCTGGCAGAAGACAACCTGCTGTGGAGGGAGAAGTGCAGAGAAGAGGGTGAGTCTTGAGCCACTGCAGCAGACAGGCAACATGTGGTCGCCCGGCGGTAGCTTTCCGAAGCCACCACTGTGGTCACTGCTCGGTCTCCACTCAGCTTTAGTTTTGTTTACATCTACTTTAGCATTCACCTCTGAAATCCAGTTAGGCCAACCAGCTCCCCCTTTGTGTGTTGACAGGCATTGATGAACCTCTGCCTCCCAAGAAGAGGAAAGTGGTCAAGCCCGGCTTCACGCACAGCCCCTGGAAGAGTGCCTACATCAGGCAGCACAGAATAGACACTAACTGGAGGAGAGGGGACCTCAAATCGCCCAAGGTAACTTTCCCATGCAAACTTTATGTCTCCGCAGGTTTGCTTTGGTCCTATAGATCTGATATTAAATTGCCAGGCCTCACAGAGAGACAGTTCGATAAGGGTCTGAAGTGTGGACTTGACAGCAACTTTGTGATGGCTCAGCTTGGGCTCTGCAGTGCCACTCTGAATGCTAATTGAGCGCGACTTGAAGATGTTCTTCCTCCATTTGTCTTCTTTCCTTAAATAAACTCTGCAAAGCTTGCCAAATATTATTAGCTAATCATTAAAAATCTACTAAAAAGCACACACTTTGGTCCGCAGTACTTTGAATATGCAGCGACCCCTGTCGTTTGCTGAGTTTGCAGTCCTGTGAACCAAAGACTTATTTTTACTTGGGTTACAAAAAAGTGCTGTACTGCTCAGTAGAAATATTTCTCAGTTCTAGCCTTTAGAGACGCAGATGTGCTTAAAGAGCTGTTTACACCCTAAGCACTTGATGACATTCCCTTCTTATCTCCTTTCCACTTTGACGTCCAACGCTCCGGAGACTTGTCCCTGTCAGCTTCAGTTTCCGCTGTTTTCTCCTCACTCCCCATATCTGCCGTACCACCAACACTTAATCTTTCTGGCAATCTGTCCCGCTCCCATAGGTGCTGAAAGGTCACGACGACCATGTGATCACCTGCCTCCAGTTTTGTGGCAACCGTATTGTGAGCGGCTCGGACGACAACACGCTCAAAGTGTGGTCGGCCATTACAGGAAAGGTAAGATCACAATTTTATCTATGTTTCTTTCATTGCTTTTTACTAATGGACTTCAAGTTGCTTAAACCTGATGAATTTTTTAGACTTATAGCCTTATAAGAACATAAGAACATTACCAACATTTGGCTTTGCACTTGGACTGGCCTGACCATGCTAATGTGTGCATAAAAACACTCTTGCCAGCGCTCTTTTAATCTTGGCCAATTCTCTCCTTCACATTTAGCCATTTTCCGACTTGTTACACAGCACATGTCGATGAGCAGAGTTAGTATTCACGACTGACGCTGCTGCAGCCACACAGGCCTCACGCCGCAGCCCTACACTGTGAAGAAAGGCAGTGGTTATACCATTTAGGACAGCTTCACACAGGCTTGTAAATCAGAGTGCATTTTATGCTACACTGCAGAATGTATTTTTGAAAAAGGCTTCTAATAAAAATACCTTTTTTTAATTATTATTATTTGGATCTAGGTTGTGTTAATGTAGTGTTGGTCCTATTTTGCATTATTACTATCAGTAGTGAATTATTACGGATATTGTCCTGAAAGAATAACCTTCAGGAAAGAATGTGAAGCCTTATTAAAAAAGATTGAAGAAACACACTGACTTCTTACTGCTGCACTGACTGAGAGGAACAGATAGTAAAGTTTGGCGTTGGGCCCAGTGGTGATTACATGCATATCAGTCACAGCAGATGATCGGAACAGATTTGGTCAAGGTCATCTGATAGGCGCTCAAATGGCTCTTCTTTACCCAAACACTAATACATTCATGTCTGTCTGTAGAGTTACTGGAATCTTCTTGGAACCAGAAGTCAGAAATAAGGCATGGTCTTGTTGGAGTAGTATTGTGTAAATGAGGTTGGTTTGGCACACTTACAGAGGCCTTTACATAGTTAAAAGGAGTACTTCAAAGTGTCCGAAATAAGTGTTACTTTGCCTCCACTGCTTGTCCGATGGCTCTCTTGGGCAAAAACAAGTAAAATTAGAAACTAAACAACATTTCCTTAAACAAAGTTTGTCTTGTTTTATAAATAGCCAGATGCTAAAATAGAACTAAAAAAGCAGCTGTTTACAGTTATAGATAATGGTAAATGGCATGGATTTTATATAGCGCTTTTCCCTCTACTAGGCATTCAAAGCGCATATAGATAGATTGACTTTCAGCTCTAGATTTGTCATTTAAAAACATTTCTCTCACAAAAATTCATTTAACACTGTCAAAGTGTCAAAAATGTTGTGACATCAAGTGCCAGCCCCTAAAATCTAGGAAACTGTTTGATTTTAAAGTGTTGCAACCTGGAAATATATCAAATTTTCTTTAACTGTTTTTTATAAAGTTAGGCAGCTCCACTTCCAGCCATTGTTTGCATTGATATACCTGATGGCCTTTTTATTATATATTATTTTAAATTATACCTAATTTACCTTTAAATGTGAGCTATCTCCCTTCTAGAAAGACTTAAATAATAATTTATGAAGTTCACTATAATAACCAGCGCTCCAGGAGTTCCCCATGCCTTACCTTTAATACTCTGTGGAAACAAGCCTTATGCACGTTCTTTACTGGTTGTGGATTCAGTAGCATCTTGTTGGCACTAGATTTCGGAAATGTCGATTTGAAGATGAAAACACACAATTCTTTTCTGTTAGTTCTCTGTATTCAAAGCACACTTCTGCATGGATTTTTATCTCTGTGCTTCCTTAACCCTCAACACCAGAGAGAATCCCTCCCGCTGGAGAGGCACGGCCAATTAAAGCCAGTCGACCATTTCGGCTGAAGTGGATGTCGATGCCGATAAAACTAACAAATCAAAAAACAATAGGCTTACCGGCACCTGCATTTATTTGAACTCAAGATTGTTTATTGTCTTTGGCTGTTTGTTTGCCACTTCCTGCTGCTTTGTGATGTTGTTAGTTGGATGTGTTCTCCAATGGGCCAATATCCGTCCGTCTTCAGCGTGTGCAATATAGCATATTGCAGCAAAACATCTCCCCCATTACTTTCCTTTTAAAAGTCATTCGTTCAACCTTGGTTGCCTTTTACAGCTTCCATAAATCCCTCAATGAAAGCTCATAGTATCCATCCATTGGCAGGTCGCTCTCAATATTACCCAGGGCTTACTTAGAATCGGATCGATAAGAGAAGGCAGACAGGAGATTGTCTAAAATAAGGAAGGCTAAATTTTAGTCTTTAAATGCTCTACTTGTGTGAGAATAGTGGAAGTAGCAAAAAGTAATGGATAAAAGTGCATGTGAATATGTATTTGTAATTTAAGCACATTTATCTGATTCTGGAGCCATTTGTTTCTTAAGTCTAAAGTTAATTGCAATATATATATATATATTTTTACTTCCAGTGATTTTTTTATTTTGTCTAATGGGCAATTTTTGTAACTTTTTACTTGTATTTATAAGTTTTTCATTTTTGGACAGTCACTTGTGGCATTTTGTACCATCCAAAATTTTTTATGGTTTCACTTGTACCTAGCCCTACCAACTATACCCATTAATTTCACAAAGTGAAAGAGTTACATTGATTTTCACACAGTAGGAATCCTGTTGAACAAGTCGTAACCGTTTACCTAAAATGGGCCGGGCTTTATACTTTATATACACTATATGCTATATACAGAGACCAGGTATTCTTTTTGTAGAATAAAAAATAACTAGGAAGGCTGGCAAGGCAAGATAGAACCACAAAGCACCAGAAATTCACTGTTAGTTTACTGTTAATAGTTTTAAAAGACCGTAACAAGAGTTGCATATTTATTTAAATTTACATGCACCCTGCAATCTTACTTTTGTGGACCAGATGCCATAATTTGAAACAATGGACTGGATTTCTATTCATATACGATGAATAGATGTTTGATTTTGAGTCACTTCTTATTCTTCAGACAAAGCCTTGCTCCAAATCTGGGCAGAGTTTGTTCTTTGAGATTAAACTGAATAGGCTCGAGCTCCCTGATATCATCGGCTATTTCTGTCTGTTCCCTCCGAGTGCAGATTTGAAATAGTGCTCTGGAGTAATGTACAATACTGTAGGTGGAAGATTTAACTATTAGGATTGAAAAAGAAATTGGTCACAGCAGACAAACTGTTCCAGAGATAGTGCAGTGCTAAATCGTCTGCACGGCGGCTTGCACTCTTTTCCTCAAATCTGTTTTGGTTCAGGTTGTGCAGTTCAGGGTTATTTCTCAGTGATAGGGCAATATGTGTAGGGTGCAGCAGCGTTTCTTGACTGCACAATAAGTGTCTGGTTGTTCTGCAGTTTGTCTTTGAGCTCGCTCTATATCCTCAAAGAAGTGTTGCTGACAGATGTTCCTAACAATTGTTAAATGAAGTGTCTAATAATGAGCACAGTGTTTTAAAGTTACTGGGGTTGTCATACCTTACATTTTTTTACAGAAAGAGTGAAGCCAAAATTTGCTAAGTGAGAGAATGGCGGCTGCTGTGACAGTTCTTTAGGCCCTGTCTTCACCTATTAGCCCTTGGTGTTTGCATGTCATTCAGTTTCAGTGAGAGATGTCAGTCTTGTGTGGAGGCACACAAACAGCCACACAAAACCTGCGCGCTTGAAAGGAAGCTGCCTGGTGCTCAGCGGAGCAGTGCGTGTCCTTGGCGAAGGCTGCCAGCAGCGCGCTCACCTGTCAGCCGCATCTAAGATGGCAGACCTGTGCGTGGCCGTCACATTCACAGAAAGGTGTCCTCTGGCAGATGCTTTAGATGCAGAGATACCGGTTTACCTTTCACACCTCGCTTTAATAAGAACAATTAAATGGCTGCAGAGAATAGACCGTGGGCATTGGGACTGCACAATCAATTGCAAATGTATACATTGCAAAAAGATGAATCGGAATAATATGTATTTCCAGTGACAGCAGTTAACATCTTTCCATGTTAAAATAATTCCTCAGTCAGGTTGAAATATTGTGAATCAAACAGATGAAAGTTAGTGTCAGCAGTCAGTGTAAGAGTTAGTCTAGTACTAGTGTTTCTTTTTTAAATTAAATTAAAAATATTATTGTGTAACAATAGTGCTCTTGACTCCAGATTACAACATTTAAATAGACATTTAAAAATTAAGTCATATTTCAGTCCTTCAGGACTAAGAGTGGAAGGTAATCTTTTTTGTAAAGGAATATAAGGGTTTTTGTGTCATGTATAAAACTCATACAGTAACAAGGCTATAAATGTCTGGCTCATGTTGTTATTGCAGTGTAAGCAGTCTTTGCAAATGTGGGAGAAATTAAACATGTTGACATCGGCAAAAAAAAAAAAAGGACAACGGTCTGGTAGACCAAGCTAACTATTCTCCTTGTCCTTTGGGATGTCCTTAGAAACCCACTATTTGAGTCTTTTTTACCTTACTAAAGAATTATATTCATTGAAAAACAGAACTAGTTATATGCAGTTGCAGGTAAAACTGTGGACAGAGAATTTCTTTTAACACTTAATTTTTCATAACCTATTCATCAAAAGGCTTTGTTCAACCTTTGAAATGGAAAAATAAAAGAAATCAATTAAAGTTCTCACAAATGAACAGTCCGTGCTGCAGCCTGGCTAATCTTTTAAACATGCGGTGCAGGTGTATGATAATGCGAAGGCTTGACCTGAAATTGTTTGTTGTAACCTTTTCACAGCATTAGCCCTGCTGACACATTATTTTCTGAGTTTAAGGTTTTGATCCATTTTAATACAAGGGCATAACACAGCATTAATAAACAATCCATCATTCATTAACAGATTATTATCTATTGGAGACCTATTCCTGTTGCATTGATGGAATATTAAAACTACAATAAATACTGCTGTGTTTAAAAAAAACTCTGCAAGGTCCTTCACAGGTTCATTAAAGGAAGCTAATCTTTTTTCTGTCTGCCTCATTTCGGTTGGTTTCACAGACAGATAAAGACGTCTAAATCCTTTATTGCAGATTTTCTCTCTTCCCACGCAGCATTTGAGTGGGCTCTAATCACACACTGGGAATGTTTTTGTTCTCGAATGCATTACCAATGGCTTTGATAGACCAAAAAGAACCTTGTATATATACCTCTCTAACATTTTAAGATGTGATACGTCATTCATTCTTTACAAATAGATTTTCACAAAGTATTTTTTGAGACAATAAACCGTATTTACCAAGCAGTGTTATTTTTGACTTAAGTGGAGATAGCAGTGTCAGCTAATCAAATGAGTGATAAGCTCCACACAAGTTTTGATGTTCTATATGAAGAGAGTTACAAGCACACTTAAATTGTAAATTAAAGATGTGGAGCTGATACAGTAATGATGCAAAATATGGAAGCTTATGAAGTGCTAGCAAATAAACTGATAAATGAATGTTTCTTGCAGTTTCTCAAGATTTCTCACATTTTAAAAACTGTCTGGTATATTTTAGCTATGTAGCCTTTTGCCTGAGGAGAGGGTGTGAACAGTTTATATTTTCCTGATGGAGATGGCCCTGATCCTGCACTTGCTGATGGTAATGTCTTCCAGGAAAATTAGTTAGTTTTTTTTTTTTTTTTAGCAGACTTAACGTCTGTTTGCAGAGCCTTACTTTAGACGGGCAGATAAGTTTCTGTAGGATAACATGATAATGTAAAAGGCTATGAGATTGTGAGAGTCCATCCTGCTTGGGAAGAAAGAAATTTAAATGATGGTCTTATTCCAATCAGACTTAAAAGGCATATCAATATTTTAGTCTAACTTCTTTGAGTTGAGCGTGCCTATGTTGCCATTTTGTGTTCGTTTTTTCAATTTGTGTTTTTGCCCAAGTGAGGTTTTTATCGACCAATCAACTCTCGGCAGTGTTAAGCTAAAAGTAGGTCATACCAACTGAACTGAATCATTGGTGGGAATGGCTCTTAAATGGAAAATCCTCCTGGTGTAGCTTTGCTAAGAAAGGAATCTGGTGATAAAACAGGCCAGGCCTTAGTGGTGTAGTGAGGTTGATTGTTAGGTCACGCCACATTGGCCCACAGTTAATGAAGTGATCCTTTTTATCACAGGGCAGAGAGGCTGGAGCGTCATCTACCTCCTCCTCCACACCCTGCAATAAAACCTCTTGCTCCTTGGCGGCTTATCGGCTGCAGTCAGGGGGAGTCACATGTTGTACACTCCAGCACAAAAAGTAACACAGAATTGAGGGACGGATAAGACAAAAGTGTGAAGATGCAAATGTAATTGATTTAAAAAAATGTCATAAATGCTCTAATCAATCGGTAATCTATCATGACTAATGACGATAAATGGGTGCCTTTCTCAACTCTCAGAAAAGCCACACTTATTGTACGGCTTTGGTGGGTATAGGACTTTGCAGTGTCTTATATATTTTCACTTGATTTTTTTTTTTTAGAGAGGTAAATTGTATTTGATTAAATTGCTATTAAGTAGTATAAAGAGACCTGTAAGTCCTTTAATGTAGCGGAACACGAGGCAGAAATCCACATCTAGATTTGACTGAATCTACATGCAGAAATGGCTATTGCTAATCAATGCTAGCTTTGTTTGAGTAAAAAACTTAGCATTTTAGCATCTAAAAATACAGTGCAAGAATAAGACCAGTTATTTTGTGTTTTCCATCAATTCTCATTTTCACGACCGCAGTCTCCCTACCACCTTCACACCACTGTGCGTTTTGCCCAAAATTAAAACATTCTTTAGCATTTTGGACAATAATTATGAGGATGGTGTTCTCACTAAACAAAACCACACTCTTTTAAATATTGCACAGCAGTTGTTTTGTTATGGCACCTGCTGTGTTGTGTAAATACGCTGGAAACACTCAGCAAGTAGAACAACATTAGCACCATTCAAATATTTTTTTGTATAACATGTATGATGAATCCTGCTCCAAAAATATTCCACTTTTTTTTTTTTTTTGAGTTGAGTCACATCATTACCTTTTCTTGTGACTGTAGTGTGAGTGACTGTAACCATAGCACAGGTTCAAACCAATGCTTATTTGGGAAGTATTGTGCCCCATTGCTTCCAAAACTGATGTATAAATCTGACTGGTACCTTACTGCTGTAGTGAGAAGATGTGTTTAGTGGCCTTTTCAGCAGATAAATAAAGGCAATTATAAAATCTCCAGAAAAGCTTGGACATTTTGTCCTATACAGTGACAGGTGCAAATATTTAAGGTCCTCTTTTCTTGAAAGGTCAGAGCAAATTCATTTCACATTTTGTTCCCTCAAGGCAAAAAGGTACCAGGAACAAATTCCAAATGTGGCTTTTCTTATTTTTTAGATACTCCTATATAAATAAAATCTTCCTGAACGACTTTGAGATTAACCACTCTCCTTTATATTTTTGCGTTTGCAGTGCTTACGGACGTTGGTGGGCCACACAGGAGGCGTCTGGTCGTCTCAAATGAGAGACAACATCATCATCAGCGGCTCCACTGACCGCACGCTGAAGGTCTGGAATGCAGAGACAGGAGAATGTATCCACACCCTCTATGGGCATACCTCAACAGTGCGCTGCATGCACCTACACGAGAAAAGGTACGCAGAGGAAATTTTGGTTTTTGAAATGAGTCACATTTGCAGTTTGCATTATGTTTTGTTGTTAGCCAAAGCTGTAATGAAGATCAGTCAGCTAAAGTAGTACATATTAAAAATGGAAGACAAACATAACCTGCTTTGCTAACAAACATTCCCACGGCTAAATCGGCAAGCTAGTTTTTGCTTGGTCAACCACAGTTTGATGTCCTGTGAATGACAACTTTTTTTGCCATGTCTTCACTCCTGATTGGAAAAAAAAACTCACCTTCTGATCGTTCTGATCCATCCAAGCTTGTGTCCTCTAAAAGAGAACTGGGAGCTTGAGGGTACTGCGCAGTATCTTGGATATTCCTAGGATTGCACTCTTCTGGACTGAGATGCCTAGTGTTTTACCTGGGATCTGCTGCAGCCACTCCTCCAGTTTGGGGGTTACTGCCCCAAGTGCTCCGGTAACCACGGGTACAACTGTTGCCTTTACTTTCCAGGCCTTCTCAAGTTCTTCTTTGAGGCCTTGGTATTTCTCTAGTTCCTTTTTCCTGATGTTGACATCACTTGGTATTGCTATGTCAACCACAATGGCTTTCCTCTGCTGTTTGTCCATCAACACAATGTCCATTTGGTTCGCCATTACCATTTTATTGGTCTGTATCCTGAAGTCCCACAGGATCTCGATTGTTTGACCAATACCGAAGTATCTCTAGGATCACTGCTGCTGAAATGTATCTCAGCTTGTTGGTTTCAGTGATGGCCATTGTAGGGATTGTTCTTAATGCTATATTCACATCTTCTAGGAGACTTTCTGATGGTACTTCACTCAGCTATAGAAATCGGGTTTGGGGTTGCCGGGTGTTCATTCTAGCCATATTCTTATGTCATAGGTCAGTTGCTCCCTCGCTCAGCTTGGTTGTACTTATTGGGGCTTTGTACCCTATATGCACGTGGGTAGTGGCTGTTAACTCCCCTATGACCTTTTGTCTTGGCTCCCCCTTGCTGTAGTATTTGTGTTGTTCCTTGTCAATCTCAAGTTGTAATAGCAGTTGCCATTTGTGGATGTTAGAACACTGAGCTACTAGTTGTTTTGCTGTTAGTGTTAAATGTGGGTTTTCAAAGTAACCATGTTTCCACATTCTCTTCATGTAACCACTCTGACAAGGGTAACTAGAGTAGTAGCATTCCAATAGAGACAAGTTCTCGCATCTCACCCATTTCTGTCTTGTTCCAGTAGCCCATTTATCATCAAGTTGCTCTGGTTCCTGACATAGACCTTGTTTGACAGGGTAATGACTGTGTGTCTCGTAATTTGGTGTCTCTCAATATGAGGTAGTGGTAGTGTAAAGTGGGTCTTGACTAAGGACCCACATCGGAAGGTTGGTTACTGCCCTATGTATTTTATAAATGTTTTTTATAAATGTTCCCCTTACTTATTAAGTGCTGTCACGCACTTAAGTCTTCACAGGACTCATCCATGATACATAAAGAGATAAGACTCCAATTTACAATAGTAAAATGTGTACAATATATTCGGGCTTGAGACGGGTATTGGACTTAGCTTAGTATTTTTATCAAAGCACCCAGCCCTACCTAATGCTACTTACCTCGAGATAATACTAGAATAGTTTGATCCCACCAATCAAAAGAGCAACTCAACAATCCTAGCAGAGGTCAGTATCTGTGCCAAAGTAAACATGCATCCTCTTAGTGATTAAAAAGAGCCTGTGAGCCATCTTAAGAGAACTACTGCACACTCATTCACTCAATATAGACTCAAAGTGCTCTTTTGGCCTTAAGGACCAACAAGGTTTTGTGTAGCACTTGGAGAGTTCCAGAAATTGCTAATTTAAACAAATTCCTTTTATGAGTTTTTCGGCAATTTATCACAGTTTCTCATTTTTAGTCATCTTGAAACCTTAAAGTAAAGTAACCTGAAAAATGTAAAATCTAAGTATGCAATCTTCTCTTTAGGGAGTTCTCTGACTAACTGTAGCCTGTAATGTGTCTTTTCTTTTCCGCTCGGTGGTAAGACCCAGCTGCAGGAAGCCAGGTTGGGTTAAGAAGGTGTTTGTACATTCAAGTGCGAACATGAGTATGACGCTGTAGGTTACTGTTTGTCAGCGACGAGCCTTCATACCCTGCCACATTATTCTGTCAACGCGGTTGTCAAACTTTGAATGAGCGCTTATGTTGCCCTATTCAGCTCATTTTCCAGAGAGAAAACTCAAGACAGGTGGACCTTTTTGTGAGAAACTGCACCTCGACATTTGGACACGGGTTAAATAAATTGTTTTCGCCGCACCCATATTCTGAAGTCATTGTTCCAAATGCTGTAGGGATTAACTTAAGGTGACCATATTTATAAACCTAAAACTGATACACTTGAAGGTGGAGTTAGTGTTAATATTTTAGCTCAACTAGTTGTCTTTATCAGCTGTACAAATAATTTTTTCGTCAGTAACATGGCTGTCCCAGTGGCTCTGCTTTGCAACAAAACAAAAATCCATTTTCTGGTAACCCATCTCATTTTCATTTAATCAGAAGTGAGAGGTATTTAAGTGCATCTGTGTATTCCTAAAGTTCAAATAAGAGTGGAGCAGATGAGATGTATTTGACACTAGTAGCCGTATACATGTTTTTGAGCTTAGTAGATTACTTGTTTTCTTAAGGTTAACAGTGAAATGCAATGATCAACTGCAGAAAATGACTGAGTAACCATTTCTTTAACCAGACAAAAAAAAAGTGTGCGAACAATAGAACCGCAGTAAAGTTAAACAAGAGAAGTGAATAAAGGGGCCCCAGTCCGACTAGGCTGATTTATCACATTATAGAAAGATAAAAGATGTATATAACTCAAATAACAAATTCAAATTACTGCACTGTCGAATTCAGACATGTACATGCAATTGAAGGTCCAATTCTAGTCTAACAAAAGCAGTATTTTGAAGTTTCTATAATGCCTTTTTATAAGTGGTAAAATTTCTTTCTTGGTTGTTTATTGGTTAAGCCTGCAACATACATGCTAAATGTATTCAATGACAGTCCACGGACTAATGTAATAAGGTTTGCTGCATTGGTTTGGTAATTTGCAAAATAGTAATTTGAATCCCAGTGACTGCTCTAACTGTTCAAACATAGGGACTTGAATGAAACAAAGACAGTCCCCATCAAAACAAGACCCATAATCAATCTGGATTAACTTCACAACCCAACTCAGCGTCATGTTTGTGTGGCTCTCTCAGGGTGGTCAGTGGCTCTCGGGACGCCACACTGCGCGTCTGGGATATCGAGACCGGTCAGTGTTTACATGTGCTCATGGGCCATGTGGCGGCAGTGCGTTGTGTCCAGTACGATGGGAGGAGGGTGGTCAGCGGTGCCTACGACTTCATGGTCAAAGTGTGGGACCCTGAGACAGAGACCTGCCTCCACACGCTGCAGGGCCACACCAACAGAGTCTACTCATTACAGGTCAGTTCAAAGAACTCGCACATTTATACAACATCAATGCATTCATGACTATTAATTAACTACAATGACTTATGCAGACACAAATGTAAACTTTCAGTGGTGTGTGTAAAACAAATGAATAGAAAACTGAATAGTCTGCTTGGTAAAGGTAATTTGGTCAATCGTAAATTTTGTTTAACAGAAAGAAATACCCTTGACATATGTGAGTAAAACCATCTCAAAACCATTACGTTTTCATTACATTGTATGTTCATTGTTCACATTTCTCGTTAAGGTTCTACAGATTTTTTTGAATATGTATTTTTTATTTTTGGGCCTTGAGCATCAGTTATTCACCTCGGAGCACTCGCTGTGAAATTAATTCTTAAAAAAAAAATATTTATGTGCAAAAAATGTCAACTTTAAGCACATACTGTAGGCCATCCAATCTGCCATCTTACCATTATTTTAAGAGATACAGGAAAACCTCACAAAACCTTAAACCGAATAACTATTTATTTGTAATATGTTGTTTCCAAAGATGTAACTAAAACACGTTGTATGATGCTGGAAAGGCTAGGAAAATACTTTAATATATACTACTAGGGCTGTCCATAAATCACTTTTTTTTTTGTTTAAATCCCTAAAATTGAACACTAACAATATTAACCACAGATTTAAGTATGTAATAATTACAAACCAAACTCAAATTTCAGAGATTTCATCAGATAATCATTCCCTGATTTTCATTTAACTTGTTTTGCTCATTTTAAGCATCTGTAAGTTTTTTCCGAGAATTTCTACTGTTTGCTTTACTGCTACATTTACAAGTATAATATGACAAAACAGTGCTATAAAGACAAGGAAGATATACTATGTGTATGGCTGTATCAGAGGAGGTCAAATCAGTACAAGAGGCTCTAATTTCAGTATGTACTGGTATCGGTATTAGCCTTGAAAAGTGCCTGAATGTCAAATTGGAAAGGATGCATCATCATCATCATCATCATCTTGTTACTGTTTAGATGGATTAATACCTAGTGGCAAATCTCCAGCTATATCCACTGTTTGTTAAAAGTTACTAACTCTGGCTTTGACAGCTGAGCTCAATACATACCACAGCCAACACCCCAAATTCCATTAACACACCCTTTAAGACAACACTTTCTGTTGTATGTGTTCTCTACTCTTCTGTTCATGACTTCTCTAACCTTTGTTCCAACTTAACTTGATTTAAAAACTCTGTATTGGCTCTGAATTTATTGTTTGGTTCTTCAGTGCAGAAATGAACTGCTTTGTGTCCTCTAAGATGTCCTCTCGCTGCTCTGTGATGACGGTGCACTTTAGCCGGTGCCATCACCCCGAATGCGGAGGCTGTTTGCTGATTTGATAAATTGTTTTTTTGTGCTGCGCTTCATTGTTTGTGCCCCACTCCTGGAGAAAATGAATGTTTTAACAGATCAATACAATTCAATCATTCCCCTGAGTTTAATCTGGAGTTTAGCAGAAAAACATTAGCTGTCTTGTCAACGTGACAACTTAAATCTCATCAATATTCACTGTGAACAGAACGGCTTTAACTAAATGAGCTGAACTATGCCCCCGCAGTTCGATGGGATCCACGTGGTGAGCGGCTCATTAGACACGTCCATAAGGGTCTGGGACGTGGAGACGGGGAACTGCATCCACACGCTGACAGGGCACCAGTCTCTGACCAGCGGCATGGAGCTAAAAGACAACATCCTGGTCTCAGGCAACGCAGACTCCACTGTCAAGATCTGGGACATCAAGACGGGCCAGTGCCTGCAAACTCTCCAAGGTAAGTAAGAGTCATGAAATATAAAGATGAGGTGAGGCTGACAGTGGATTTCAATAATCTATAGGTAGCTTTTCCTGAATTCTGAAATGGTTTCCTTGGTTCCATCATGTGTCTTGCATAGTTTGTGTTCCTCAAGAATATAAAATCTATCATGCTCTATTGATGATCTAAAATCTATTATTCACAAGGAATACTACAACAATGCTTAGCTCTTTTGGCCTCTATGGATGCTAAGGCTAACCTTGATTTTATAATAAAAATGACATTACATTGCTTTGTCAAATATTCATGATGTTCACACCAAACAATGGCACCCTCTTTATTATTTTTGTAAATGGATATCTACGTTTGCACACTTCTCGCTATTTTATTAAATTTTTTTATGAACACAAATTTTTTTGTGTTCTTTTTGCCTCTTTTCCACACACAAAACAGTTTTGTTTTAAAATGCCTTCCAAAGTAACATTCTTAAAACTCCAGATGAAGCAGAGACAAAACAGCGCTTTTAAAATCTGCAGCGTCACAACTGGAATTTCCCCACGGGTATAATAAACGGGGATAATAAAAAAGCAATATAAGGAAATAGTGAATTGGGAACAGGATCCAAAAAAGGCACGTCTAATTTGCATAAATTGCCATACACCAAGAGCATTAAACACACACTAATGGTCTTTGTGTGACTTCATCCACTCCCAATACTCCAACTCCGGTCTTCTGTTAATGTCCAATCCTGCCTAGCACAAAAAAGTTCAGGCTCTTAGCCATTGCTTCCTAAAGTGATACAGATGGGCTAACTCTGGTATGTATCAGTGTCAGTATAGGTGGCTTAGTCACTGGATACATTAAAACGTGGGTTGAAAACAGAGTGGGACAACGTATAGTATATATAACCAAACTGCCTTCACATTTCCACTACAGTAAATTTGCTCTTAAAACCTTCTTAACAGTTTCAAATGGGAGTATGTTCAAACCCACCTAAACAAATTAAGCCAAATTTTTCAGCTGAAGTTGATTTGCATTTGGTGTAGTGTTGCTAAAGTGGAAACCTAAGTATTTGTGACCCGCATATCTGTGTGTGGCACTACACCGACAGCAGCCTGCCGCTCTCTGATTACACTCTCATTTTCTTTGTGTCTGTTTAAATACTTCCAACTCCATTAGCGCCTCACAGGAAGTTTGAAATCCTGCTTGAATGGTACCAGCGAGCAGCAGCGCCCCACCCCTTTATGGCCTCATTAGCAAAATACGGCTCTGTGTCCTGCTCCTCCAAACAGCACACAGCAAACAAAAGGATGCCCCAGTGAGAGCCACTCCGACCAGGGGGAGGATGCATGTTTGTCTTATGAAGAGGGGTGACACGGGGGGGCTAATAGTGCGGGGTGAGGGTCAGCCATCTTTGTAGGTCACATAATTAGGGCAGGGAACAGTTTCTGCTATTCATTAGTGTGTTTTGATAAGACAATGGGCCACTACGAGGCCGTCCGTGTGAGCAGCGGCGGTAATGACGGAGCAGGCTGCTTTGTTGTGGTAATGCGGTTGTTGGGGGCTGGTGCGCACCACTGTAGCACAGCCAGAGGGAAAATACAGCCTTTGAACTAAGCACAGACAAAAGCATTAGATGTGAAAGCTGGTTGACGGAAGGACTTCAACAAATGTTCTCTTCAAATGCATTGCAGAAATGAATGTCTGAATTTAATAGCTGGAAAAAAGCTGTTTTATTTGGTGGCGGTTGATTTGCTGCTTGTTTGTGTTTTGCCCTGATTTAATTAAGATATATTTAGGCCCCTTAGGGAATTCTCCAGTCGCCCCACACACTGATGGTACAAACGTAGAAATACTCTCAAAGTCTCCTCTGTTAAGGCAGTAACTCTAACAGCCGCCATCTTCCCTTTGACCGTGCCCTGATGCCAGCTACACACACACACACACACACACACACACACACACACACACACACACACACACACACACTCAAACAGGAGAACAGAGGTGCAGCTGAGCCTCTGTCAGTGATGGGCCTAAACCTGTCTCCAATAGTGTGACTTTACTACGCTGCCGGAACTGCCTCAGGAATAAAAAGATGAGCTCCTCTCCTCGATTCACACGCTCTCAGGTTTTGTCTGCACCTACTTATTCAGTGTCTTATTTCCAATTGCCACCACTCTTCATTTCAGATTCAATCATTCACATGTTTACCCTGTGCCTGACCCTGAAGGTAGAAGATATTTTCAGAGACACATGGTGCTTTCAGACAGCATTTCCTATAGCCCTTAAACAATGGCTCCTAGCAAGTTCTTCTAGCTCTGGTTTGGTTCCTTAGACTCAGAATGTTTTTTAGATAAAATGTTTATGCATAGGCCAATGGTCTATGAAAAGTACTGTTTATGTCAGATTATATTTAATTCAGGCTGGGATTGCACATTGTATTTCTTTGAAAGAAAGTCTGAATTCTAATTGATAATTTAATGGTCTGTGTTGTTGCCAGTTCAATCACCCATGTTGTACTGAAATATAAAATTGCAACGTTAAGAATAGGTTTTGCTTTAAAGTTAAAGTAAGGTTTGTAAGGTGCATGAATTTGCACAAACAAAACTGGTGAAAAGGCAAGAGCTGGCAATAGGATTATTCAGCTCAAAAATTTTACAGAATGTGCAAGGTTTCTGAGAGAGAGAGAAAAAAAAGACAGCATTTTACTTTGCAGACCGTGTTTGAAGCGGAGTGATTAGGGTGTTCACTGCAGCCAGCAGTAGTTCCTATAATCCCTTTGAGTTTCCTGTGGTCTTTTCTGAAATAAAGCTGGAGCTTCTCTCGATACCTCCTTCTGAAACTTCCACATGTCTAAAGCTTGTCCTTACACTGACCCTTTACCTCCTCTGACCGTCTGTCTCTGTTTGTCCCTTAGGTCCGCACAAGCACCAGAGCGCTGTCACGTGCCTCCAGTTCAACAAGAACTTCGTCATTACCAGTTCAGACGACGGCACAGTCAAGCTGTGGGACCTAAAGACAGGCGAGTTCATCCGGAATCTGGTGACCCTGGAGAGTGGCGGCAGTGGCGGCGTGGTGTGGCGCATCCGGGCCTCCAACACCAAATTGGTCTGCGCCGTGGGCAGTCGTAATGGCACCGAGGAGACCAAACTGCTGGTGCTAGATTTTGACGTGGACATGAAGTGAGGAGGCCCGTGACGGGGGGAAAAAACAGGACAAAGAGAATGAACGGCGAGAGGGAGGAAGTAATGGGAGATGGGCGTCCACTGGTCTTCACCCGATTCTCCACGCACCCACCACACAACAGCCACCGTCCTGTCCTCTGCGTCCTCCGCCTCGTCCCCTTAGGCACATGTTACTGACCGCCACATGCCCTCTGAGTCAGGGGGGACCGGGCCGGACATGGGGCAGGGGTCTATCCTCTGATTATTTGGGGCAAGAAGAAAAATGGAAGCAGTGCTCGGAGGCTGACCTGACTAAAGCTGCTCCTCAGTTTTGGGTTTGGCTTGGCACAGACTTGGTTTAGCTCACGCCTGACAGATTTTGGACATGTACAGAGATATATTATTTTTTAAAGCCCTTTCCCACCCTCCCACCGTCACCCGTCAGCGCCCACAAACACTTCCACGTGCACTCAGATGGCAAAGTGCAGTGAAATCACAGCGGTGTACACAAAAGAGATTGAGGGAGATGTTCAAGGTGCATTTCCACAGTTTAAGAGCTGCTTGTTGTGAAAGGAGTGAAAGCGGAGAGATGATTGGCTGCCAACCCGAGGGGCCTGTGTTCAGGCTCATTTCTTGTCACGTTTCTGTTCTCCATGTTCTTCACTTGGTTTCTGTAGGTCTTTTTACAGTCTAGCACACAAACACAACTGTGAATTTCAGGACTTTTACTTTTACTCAACATTTACTTTATCATATGAAAGGGTTTCATGTTTGTTTTTGTTTTTTTCCCTATTTGCCGTTGCCAATAGCAACAAATCCCAGTATTAGAACCTGCTCTGTTTAGGTTTGCTGTCATTATGTCACAGGGTTTTTATTGGAGTTGTTTGTTGTTTCTGTTGTACACAACCTGGGTGTGTAGCACATCAATGCTGTCCAGAGTTTTTCAGTCCAGCTGTGCAGTGCTGTGATGAGAGGAACTAAAGCTCCTCTGCTCTCGGCCTGCAGCCCTTTCCCCTCTACGTTTCCCCAAGTGGCCAAACTGTATTTATGCTGCTAGTTGAATGAAAAAAAAAAAAGAGATGGAACTTTTACTTGCTGTGACGTTTTAGTCCCAGGCGAAATTCTAAATTGTACTCCATTTTTGGATGTAAAAACAAAAAACAAAAGTTAACATCCACCTTTTGATTTTAGTTTGTTTTTGCCACTGAAACTTGAGCCAAACGTGCCTCTACGAGGCGGAGAGGAGGTGTGTGTCGCCTGCAGAGGATCGAGGGGATGTACACTGTTGGCGTGTGTGTGTGTGTGTGTGCGTGCGTGCGTGCGTGCTCGTGTGTTCATGAGCATCTTGTAAACACATTCCTTGGGACAACGCTCTTTCAGCCTGTTCTTTGGGGAAATGTACAAATGCTGTGTGAACTGGCCGTAAAAAAACGAGAAAAACTATGGGATGTTGTTTGAACACGTGAGAGAAGTGTCGTACCCGTGTGTGATTGTTGTTCATTCAAAGATGTCTGAAGCAACAGAGGAGAGCGTTGTGTGTGTGCGCTGGAGCCCAGTGTCACTCAGTGTTACCTGTGTCGCAGTGAAACCGCTGAGCACCGACCATCAGTAGGAAATATACGAACAGAGGCCGCAACCGTGAACACAAACATTGTAGCCAAACAAAACCGTCTCAATCTCCAAGAGTCACAACTCAAGCTGAACTGTGAAAGTGGTATAACACTGTATATTAAAAAAGAAAAAACAATCTCGCTCTATCTCCTCTTGTTGTTTCTCCCTCTGTTTAATTTATGATCTGGTTTGAAAATCAGATTTGTCGCAGGTGTTTTATTTTTTCAGTTCATGTAAACTGCCTGGCAAAAAGAAAACAGTCAGAAAAAAACCTTAAAGGGATTGTGTATTTGTTTGATTCACTTAGAATTTTATTTTCTTATAACTTAAGTGCAATAAAATGTGGGTTTTTCTTTTTTCATTTCAAGCATATCAGTTGTCTGTTTTTGTTTCCAGCGTGAAAGCATTCTTTATGTTTAATAAAGCAAATGATTTGGTTTATTCTATCCATGGGGAGCCATCTGAACAGATGTCACAGAAAGGATTCACAAGCCACATTTAACATGAACAGTGCTCACTGCTCTCAGCACTGGCAGGGTCGATTTACTACAACTCAATCAGTATGGAGAAAATATTAAAGAAATCCATCCTTAGAAATAGTAACAATTAGTTTGACCAGTAGAAAATCTGTTTATGTAATGGTTTATTTATATTTTATTAATCTCTTAGTAATTTTTTTAAAATAACATCAATATTATACTGTTTCAAAACATTATGCCGATTGTTTATTTATTTATTCACTTTTTTTTATGAGGATTAATCCCTTGAGATGAATCATCTCGTTTTCGAGGGGGTCCTCTTGCTCTCATTCATTCACTAGGGACAATTTAGAGTTTGCCAATTAACCTGTACATGCATGTCTTTCTGCTTAGGCACATACTTTGAGATGTGTGATTAAATGAAGCGCCACCCGTTTAGCTTCATCACAAACTGGTTTGTAGAGCCAAATCAGCAACAACCTTGCGCGCTCTCACCGTTGCACCACGGCATAAATCAGCATCTGAACGTAGCAAACTCTCACATCACAGACGTATCTGTGGTCTGCGCTGTAAATATTTACTGTGGATGTCCTGCTTCACGCTGTGTCCCAGCAGAGGACGGTGGGTTGTAAGCTGTTTGTGGGCCTCTACAGCCCTGTCATAGCCATGTACCAGAGTGCGCCGGTTCCTCTTCTGCCATAGTATGAAACACGGTCAGCACTAGTCTACAAGACTGGTTAAAACAAGCTCACATTAAAAGGTCTGTGCTACATGAAGGATCAAGTCAAAGGTAAAAGCTCTCCTGCAGTTTTAGTTCTGTGTTGTCTGTGCTACACAGTCTCTTGTGGATGAGTGAAAAGTAGCTTCCGTTAAAAAAATAGATCTCATAAACACAAAGCATATTCTTAAATAAAAATCACGTTTTGAAGGATGGTCTCCTGTTTAAAGCATGTGCAGATGTTCCTCTTCCTTATGCAGTAGTATGTCATTTCTATTCTAGTGATGAGTAAACCTGGTTCAGACTGTGATAACGCTGATGAGGAGCTGAAGCAGCACAACAACTCAGCACTACTATTACAGATATTTTACTTTTAAGCCCTGACCTCCAAGAGGGGTCACTGCCCTTACTATCAATATTTCTTACCAAGGCCTGTAAAAAGTCAAAGCTGCAGTTTGTTGAGGGGAGTTTGTCTCTCAACAGAGTCGAAACAATGTGATGGGTTTTCAGGGCAAAGGCCCCAATTTAGGGGCTCCATACCATTGGAGTTGCCAGCTTATTTTTAGGGGTATATCGGCCCTAAATGTGACCCAGTGGTAAAGTAGAGCCAACATAATATACTAGTAAAATATAAACTGACCAGGCAAGTATAAGGCTTGACTAGCCATCTGTAAAATAAATTCTTAAAATATTAACCACAAAAGTGGAAAAAACAAAGTATGAGCAGGGAGCAGGAGAAAATAAGCTAAAATGCAATATATTTTGTTTCCAGGGTTGAAAATTTGATTTCCCCTAATTTTAATAATTCTTTATAGACCCACAACCTGCAAACATGCTGCAGACAATGTAGTTTGTTAGAACTGCTCAAGTTAAAAAGAATAACGGGTAGGTTTTATAAACAATGTTAAGCCTTGATTCTTTTAGATTTAAAGCTTTTGAGTCTGGGTTTTGAGGTCTAGTTAAATCAAAATTGTACTCATAATTTTACTGAAACTTTGACCAGCTAAAGATCATCTAAAATGTACCATAATTCAAGGAGTTACATCAGTTTTGATTAAGATTATGCAGAGGTTACAGGTCACAGGTGAGGCAGACATGTAGCTAAATATTTACATTATGATTGAAGCAGCAATTTTAATCCCAAAGAATAAATAGTAATTAACAAAAAATATCAGGCTATAGAAAATAATTTGGATAATTATACCATTCTTGATAATTCCTTCAAAACCATGTTATGTTGTGAAATCTGTGAACCACAACCAAATTTGAATAAGAAATCAGTGAAACATGGTGTAGCCTGTTGAGGCATTAAACAGGCTACACCATGTTTAATGCACAGCACACAGTTCCATTTTTACAGCCACAGACCTGCTTTATTTCTGCATATAATTTGTGCAATGTTCATTAACGTAATGAACACTCCCCACCCCCTTCATGAGTCCTCTGATGTTCCCCACAATCATAAATACAAAGTGACGCCTTTGACCTCTAATCACAACAGTAACTGACCAACATCTTAGGACCCAGAATTATGTTGTTAATGTGTTGTTGATGCTAGGCAGCAGTGCCAACTTGTTGAAGACTAAGTACCAGGCTCACCTACCAATGTTCCTCCACCTTAGCTCCAGGGTAATGTCTTGTCTCGTGTTGTTTTCATCCGCTCATTCCTGGTGCTAATTTATTTTTGATTTAAACATATCAAGTATCCTAGAAAGTAACAAAATAAAAGCGAAGGAGCTAATTAACAAAAAGTTATCTATGAGCTGGAGCTGTGAAGGCTGCCACACTTGGGGTACCATGGTAACAGAAATGCACCTAGGTTGTACTGTGCTAATCACAAGAATGAATGTCTCTATTAAACTCTTCAAGTGAGCAACTAGCTCATCCTAGCTTAGCATATGGTAAACACAGAACTGAACACAATGCAGTCTTCATACAAACAAACATAATCTGGTGCATTCAAATTCAGCGAAACAGATTAATCTGCCCCCTAACCAAACGGCATCATTACATTTTAATCCCTTTATTAATATTTCTGCTAAAACCAGCTAAGCTTTTGTTCACACGTGCGTCCTCCTTTTCCTCTGGGCTGTGTATATAAAGCTTAACAAATGAACTGGGAACCAACATGTACACAGTTCTGCGGTCTTGTTTATTTTTTTAATGGTCAGTGTCTATTTAATCTGACCGTTATCGGTCATGAGCCTTTGAGTACACAGCGGCAGCTCGGTGTGCTCTGGGTTGTGGATTCCTGATGGCTGTTGCCTAGCGATAGCTGTCTCTGGCCCATCCATAGAGCTCTGCATGCTCGGCAAGTAAAACCTGCTTTGTGAGGATGCGTAGAGAGCTGTACATCCTCACATGAATGGGTGTGTGGGGGAGTTTCCACTTTGGTTGGCAGGGTTACACAGAGCGCCTGTTCTTTCCCACTCATGAGCTGTGTAAGCTGCGGCTCGGCTCCACTGACCCGCCGCACAGATAGTAATCGACTCTTTCACACTGGATTTGTTTGTGAGCTGAGACAAAATAGTTGAACGAGTCAAGTACGCCTTGTGTGAAAAATTGATCAGCAACTGTTTTGGTGGTCAATAGTCAAGCATTTCTCAGACATTTTTAGTGAGAGTTGCTACTGATGCCCCCCCACACATGCATTGACTCAACTCTGAAGGACATTGTAGCTTACAATAAGATTCAGGACAACCCCAAATGAATGTATTATACTCAATCTTGGTAAAACCTCTGTTGTGGTTCAAGCTGTATTATGGTTTATTGAATAAATGGAGCAAAACACTGCAGTCCTTTGAACAGTTAAAAATCCTTACTTAAGCAAAAAATGAAAATCAAATAGCGTCAGTATGTACACAGTTAAAGAAAAGAACAAAAGAAGGGCGAAAGACGCTCAGTGGGCCAAAAAACGGTTGTACATAGGTTGTGAAATACATGCAAACAGATACACAACCTCTGACTTTTTCAGGTTTAAAAACTGTTGTTGAGCAGGAGACACTGATGTATGTCCACAGCCTGTGCCTTTAATGAACTTAATTTTAGGAGGTGATGAATCATCTCATTGGTTTAGCTTATTAGCCATTTATCTACCTTACTCGTAGCTCCTGGATTGTCCTGCACTTGCTCTTGATGAATGAACGTCCTTCTTCCTGCCAAGCCAAACACATTGCTGCTATTCTCAGCAGTAGCTCACTCTTGTTAATGTTTAAAGCCCTGGATGTGAAGATAATACTCTTCTTCTTTTTATCCTGCATCTCTTTGTTGGCTAATCCTGGCCCGAAGCTTTGCGCCGCTTCTCATTGCCAGCACAGTCTCAAAAGGCCTTAGCATTAGCAGCGCTAGCATTTCACATCTTAGCATAATCCTGTTTCGGAGCTTTGTTGGGACCTGAGTACTGATAAAGAGGCACTTTAATGGTTCTAACCTGCCGTCAAAGGAGAATGTCGAGTGCAGTTCCTCACCATTGATTCGTGCGGATGTGAAATGTCTTCATTTCCTTTGGGGCCGGTGTTGATGTCAGCCATTAATCTCCTGGCATGGACGTACACCGTAAGGTCGACAGGTCCGAATGACTACTCTCCTGTGGCTAAAGGTGAGTGTTGCTTTTTATGGACCTACACAGGGTTTTAGGGTCTAAAGAAATTTAGCTTGGTGGAGGGTGGGATACTTGATCATTTGCAAAATCTGAAGAAAATGCTATTGTAAAATTAAACTTTTTGGAGGGTAAAAAAAGAAAGCTAGCTAAAACTTGTTTTTTTCACTGCTAGCCAAGCATATACTCCACATGCATTTGGGAATATACAAAGGTAGTTTTGCAGATACAGTTTTGGGGGGACATGGTTTAACTACTTTATATCCTAATTAGTGTAAAGTTTTAAATGGAATTCCTAGTTTATGGTCTAGGATTTGTTTTTCCTGGTCTTACAATTCTCCAAGGTCATAGATTAAAGCAGCCCTGCATAACTTTTAGCCTACAAAGGCCTATTCTCCAAATCATTTTGATGGTTCTTATGAGAATGGTAGAATCGTGCCTATCTCACTAGCACAGTACCCTCAGCTGGACAGAAACCTCCAATGGAACTTTCCTGTTCTGGGGCGGTGGCATATGGCGCGAGATACACGAGACACACTACCATACTACACAATAAAGAAAATAGGCCAATACACAGGACCCTAGCAGAGTCGTATTTGTACAAAATACAGTAAATTGACTTTACCGTTTCAGAAGACATGTTCTTTCTTTCAAACTTGCCACTTGGATAGTCTCCTGTAAACCTGTAAACAAAGATGGCGGTAGTTACAGTACAGTTGCACAGACAGGCAGAGCTGCTTTAAGTTCTGCTTCAGTTCTGTCTGTACCAACTGATACCCTGTATATAACCTACCAGAGTCTTACAACATCTTTTCTACTGACTAATGATCTACATAGTTCTACATGATCTACAATAGTATCTTTATACTACTAAAAATAGAATATTAGTTTCCCAGAACACTTGTAGGCAGTTTTTACACATTTTACAAGTTTATTTGCATCACTATACCATATGTCTAATGCATAACTTTCATCATATCAAGTTAACACATACACACTTAGCGTATGTGGCCCATAGATTTTTAAACATTTTACAGATTACAGACACAAATGGAATCAAAAATCTTTTTAGCTTTATTCAACTTTTTTACTCAGGGTTGTAACCTAGGCTTTCTGTACAGTAAGTCTGTTAAATCTTGTTTGCCATTTCTCAGATCATAATTTAAATATATACCTTCACCTTTATCTAAACAAATTATGTTTTCGTAATGACGTGTAGATATTGGACAATATCCAATTTTTACGTATACCACGGTTTCATAATGCCACACAAATTATATTTAACACTAATACAATTGCATACCATTCAGGTTCAATGAGCTGATGTGACAAGACCAGAAGTTTCTTTATTAAGAAATTTATGTACATTATTTATTATACTATATTGTATATAACTAAGTTTACATTTAATGCAATTTAAGTGGTAACAACGATAAAGGGATGCTGTCATACCCTTCATACTCGTGCTGTTCCATGCCTAGACATGTAAAATATTGTCCTCACTGCCTCTTTTAACATTTTCCAAAACAGTCCAGAGTCAACTTTAACTAAAACACACTTTTTGATTTATGGCTTTGTGTACAGCCTTGAGCCTGACCCTTTTCTCCTTTCCACCTGTTTGGTTCTAAAGACTTGTTCGTTCTTAAAAAACAGCCGTCACACCAGGCCGAAATTGGCAATTTGAATACATTCCTGTGTTTGATCACAGCTCAGCGGCGCAACAAATCTCATCTTGTGTTTGATAATGAGATGTGTCGGCGGCTGTACGAGAGACGCCTCAGCCTCTCCTTTCTGAAACAGGGCCAGTTAATAACACCCAGGTGAGTATCAGGCACGTTAGATGAGAAAGATGTCTTTGATAGGATTCATGCCCCGCTACCACTTATTCTAGAGACACGCTGGCAACAGGAGGTAGAGTCGTGCAGGTTGTTGATTCAGAATCAAACTTTTCTCCACAAGCTCCACATTCAGTCCACATTATAGTCACAATTACTGTCATTATCCAAGTCACTTCTTATTGTCGATGCAAAATGTAACTAACATTTTTAAGTAAAGAAATACAAATGCAGCATCGGCAATGCATCTTACATTCACTCCCCTTTTGAATTCACTTTTTGATGTTACTGCTCATTGATGGCATCTTTTCTAAAATTATGCCCCAAAACAAATTTGTAGTCCAATTATGAAGCATATAGCTACAACAAGACACTGAGCAGTGATCACATACTTTTATACTGACTTGCTGAATACATGCCAGGACACTAATGTACCTAGTAATATTGACTTCCAGATGACTCAGATGGTCCAAGCTGGAAAAAGCCCTGAGGAAAACCAGAACTAGAGAGATTGTATATTACAGCTGCCATAGGAATCCTCTGTCCCTTCTTACAAAAGCAGCAAAACTAGGGCATGTCTGCTGAGAAAACATCTCACATACTTTGTATTTAATTTTAAATATGAACTACACTTAATCAAAAATAAGATAAGATGTACTTTATTTATCCTCAAGCAGAAAATTCACATGTAACAGCAAGACAAGACAAGGCTTCCTGCCGCACTTCAGTTTAATTTTAGGCTGAATTATTCTGTGGCAGAGTTTGTTTCACACAGTTCACTGTGGGTGGTTTTGATTGTCGAGAACTGCACTGATATTGTCCAACATCCTTCTCTAGACTGTCCAGTTCCAGTCCAACCAAGTTTTTTTGTTTTACAGATATTGCGCTTTAACCTTGACCTTCTCAAGGTAATTCTGAACTGACTAGCTCATTTTTTATGGCTGAATATTTCTGTCTTTGCGCCTTATTCTTAAAAGTGCTGTGCCGGCACAAATAATGTGGAGTTGTAACGGTATTTACAAATGCAAAAAGTATTCCTGCAGAAGTAAATGTGCAAAAACAAGAGTAGCATGTCCTAGAAACGCTGCATTTGGTTTACTGATGAAAATGAACCTTGTGCTTTTTAGTTTTATGCACATTTACTGCGCCCTTTTAACTTTTGACTTGTTGAAATAGCTTGTCTACAAGGTGCGTCATATGTCACTCTAGCAGCCGACCCAGGATATGGCATAAAAGAGGACAGTGTGGGTGACTGAGATGAGATTTTGGCTATAGAAGTTCCCAGGAATGTCATGGTAAGGTGCATAAAATATGCTAATGAAAGTCTCTTGTGTACAGTGTACACAAGAGTGTTCCCAGTACTGTTCCCTGAGGTGCCCCAGCTTATCACTCAGCCAGATAGTCAAACATACTACCACTCTACATCTGTGTGAACAAATCTGTAAAAGCAAGCTAAATTTACAAAATCCTAAATATATTGTTTACAATCAGAAAACCAATACATAGACTTTCCATAAATACTGGCTCTGTTTAGCTTCACCTTGAGCTAATTCAGAAAGATCCATAACTAGAGTTATAAATGTAGATCAGTTATCAGTTACCTAAACTTGTTCCCACACAAGGGCACTCTGCAGCGGTTCACCATTTGTTTAAATGTTAATGTCACAAGGGTCATGGGGGTTAAATGACATCCATGTGAGTGCTGTGAGTGTCTGACCCTCATTGTGTCCCATTGTGAGTTTGTAGTGGCCTGGGGGGGGGTCAGGTCACTGTTAGCTGTGATTAACTCCTCTACAGAGCCACAGGCCACTCTCACACTGTCATTATGGGCTGTCCCACCTCTTATGGACGAACGTGGGACAGGCAGAGGTGATGATACTAAAAAGAGCTCCTGCGTCCCACTGAGACACAACAGGTCACAAGGTCAGCGAATGACTGGGACAAGCTGAGTTCTGTGATTGTGTCATTAATACAGTCTCATACACTGTCTTCTGTGAATAAAGACTTAAATAAAGGTTAAATGGATAAAAGTAGAATATTGTGTCAACTTATTCTGTCGATTTTATTTCTAAAAAAAGACGTGTTCTGACATCTGTTGTTTAGTTTTCCTAACCCATTTATTTTAGACTACAACATTTTAACTGTGTAACATTTGCTATATTTTAAGCTACCAATCATGCACAAAAAAATATCATATCATGTTTTGTTCACTGTTCTGGCTGTTCTGGGCAAAACACTTAGCCTGGCACATCCTGACGTGAGCTCTTTATATATTCTATAAACAGGAAGTCTGGCAAAGCTCTGTAGGCCAATCAGTTCCTCAGATATGTTCTCTAACGTGTATCATGTGTTTATTTATCACAATTGAATGCCACTGGAGTGTTGCCTTGCGTCACACACTTAGATGACCCAAGTTCTTGTTCAAAACAGTCAAGAAGGCGGAACTGCAGAGAGTTTGTTTGCCTCTGCTTTTCAATCAGTTTAAATTAAACATTACTGTTTAAAACCTTAACAGCAGACATTGCTAAGAGCGTTCCTTTTTAAATAAGATGTTTTTGTTTGTAGATTGTCGCCTAGCTAACGTCATGTCCGTTGCAATTCTGATTGGTTGGCCCAGAGTTGCTTTGCCCCGCCAATGTTTTTTTAAACCATAAATGGCAGCTTGTTTTTGTGTTGAACTGTTATAAGGGTTTGCTTCCTGAGTATAATTTTGAGTTTTTTTACATCACTAAGTTTGACATAGAATTCAGCTTTGTAATACAGACTGTGCCTGTGTGTCCTCACCAATAAATGGCTTCAGCCAGGCTTTTTAGGGTTTGATTCTCACTCCTTTCTGCACTGTTTAGACTGGGACATGATGAGCTAGTCAGCTAGATGTTTATCTTCTGTCACAGAGATGCACACACACAGTGAACGAGGTGAGTAAGTGACTGAGGCTGGGAGTCTCTGGTCTCATAATACAGTACATCCATGCTTTGAACGTGGAGAGGTGAACATCTCCTGCTCTGACTGCAGCGTGGCGGCTGGAGAGGGGGCCCACGGCAGCACCCGCTGCTCGGTGAGAAGAATATAAACAAGTCTCCAATATCACCAGGAAAAGTCACAAGTTGCTAGTCGCCTTTTTGAAAAAGAGTTGCTAGAGGGATCTGGATAGTCACTAAATATAGTGACAAAGTTACTATTTTGGCAACATTTCTTGCCAAGCTAGACACTTAACCCACCTTACTTCCAGTGCCACAGCTCTGGAGTATGAATGTGTGATTGTAGAGGTGAGTTTGGTGGAGGTCGAGGAAGGCGTGAGCACCTTGTGTGACAGCCCCCTCTCTGTCTGCCACAGGTGTGAATGTAAAGTGCTTTAGTGCCTGAGAAGGGTACAGAAAAGCGCTTTATAAATGGACACCCTTTATCATTTACTTTGCACATTGATTATATACTATATCAAATGCAGATTTCTTTCCACAAAACATCAAAAAATTATCTGCTAAGGATGTTAGCATCTGTCTCTCAAGATGATTTATGTATATATTTGGCTTTAGAGATTGTTTTGTTTTAGTTAGAAAATTTAATCCAGCTGAACTTGAGTCAGGATGTTGCTATATGCTAGTTGCTCTTTACATAGCTAGTTTTAATGCAAAGTGTTTTCTAACTTTCCCCACTAAAATGTAATTAAAGTGAAGTTCTATTGTGCAGATTTAAAGGATCACTGCCCATGATGTTAGCGGTGTGTGTGTGTGTGTGTGTGTGTGTGTGTGTTCGTTCGTGCGGACACACGGGCCACTACCCTGCAGCACCTGCATCGCTCTAACTGATGAGCACAAGGTGTGTATGGCGCTCTCATTTATCTACACACAGGAGATGAGTAAGCACATTCACCTGCACCGCCGTCCTCCAGTGCTAATTATGCGGTCAATTTTCTGCAACAGAGGACAGTGAGTGTGAGCGTTTTACTCCCATTTATTATATCTGCATGAATATGGAACAGAGAGCTCAACCTCAAGTGAGCCGCTGTCAGGATGCAGCGGTAGTGGTTGTATTTAGTGTTGAAGCAGTAGTGTGTGAGTGTGTGTGCTGTAGGATAAGTCCAATGGCAGACTAACCCTTGCCCAGACACAAAAAGAGGATGTTCCAATCCCCAGAGCCTTGACCTACAGCATCGTTCTCAGTCTGTGTGAGTCCCGTGACTGAGACATTTAACCCTTTGCTGTGGAGTCAGTTTAGGTCAACATTTGTAGCACATTTTACATTAAATCTCTTATTGTTGGCATTAAATTGTACATGCTATTTTATACACCAATGAATATTCTACTGTACGTTTATTATACAATGAAAGTATCTATACGTTTATTGTACTGACATCAAGAGCAACATGGCAGCCTTTTTACTGATGTACTATAAGAACATAAAAAAGGAAAAGGTAAAGATAGGATAGATGTCCATTTCCTTCAGCTCTTGTGGGAATACCAATGCATTCCCAGGTCAACAAAAACTGTCGACCGCTTGTTTCTGAGCTCTTGTCCTTTCGCTCAGGTCCCACAGGCACCTAGGTGAGGGAAGAAGCCATAAGAAGCCTTATTCAGCTTCTACATTCACCACTTTACTGTGGAAGTTGTGACAATCAGTCTGTCAGGATCATCTCCTTGGGGTTTGAGTGTCCAATGAATCATGGGAGCTATGTTGTTAAGGGTTAAATGCCCTGGTAGGTTCTTCCAAGGCAAACACATCCTAGATGTAAGACCAGACAGGATGTGGTTCTGATGCTCCTTATAAATAGCAAACAAACAAGAACTGTTATCTGTTCCAGGACTTGCTTTGAGGGGCTTTAGGTTAATCGGTTAATCGAGTTTTTATGTCTGACTTTAGTTTTCTCTGACAGCTCTTATTTTTCAGGATGTCAACATAATCTGATGGATTTAGTCTTATATTTACCATAATACACCTGCTGTTACTTTTTAAAATAGTTACATTTCCAACATCTTTTGTACTGTTCGACAAGACATGTGTTCATTCGTTCATAAATCCGAGAGCACGGGGTTGCATATTTTAACTTGTTACAAAACAGTGAAGTGATAAAATGCGTCATTATCTGGGTTAAACATCATCAAGAGTGGAGGAGGAGGAGGGGCTGTATGCAGAGAAAGCACTAGAGCAATTACTGCAAGTGCCTTTAATACCAGGACACTAATTACACTCACCATCTGCAAAATATGGTGCACGGTGATTCTGCGCCTGTAGAGATGTTAGCTTTCATCATGATCACACTTTTCCCCAGGAGGCTCCTGCTCAACTTGGGGCTGATACAAACTGCAAATGGTTGCTGTCAAACGCTGAGACTTAATGTGTGATTATTCTCCTGTTGGAGGTCAGAGGGACATGAAAATGCTGTCGCCCGTGTGTTTAAGGTAATTTGATGGGCTTAATTTAATCAAAAAGGTGGTTAAAAGTGCTTTGTGTGAGATAAAAAAGGAGTTAGCAGAACATAATGGATCCTGGATGGAGCCGACAAACAGGTCCAGGCTTTAGGCTCATAAACACCGCACTGTCACATTGAAACAGGGCCCTGGGAATGGAGGCAGACATCTGTCTTCTGACCTTTTGAAATCTGCTCGTTTGGTAAATTAGACGCATGTTAGAAATGTAATGGAGTGCCACATCATTAGGAGCTTTGTGGAGCAGCAGCAGTGAGAACTTTAAGACAGTAGTGTAATGAAGTGGAACAGCATACTCATATATCATTAGTCTGTTCAGGTGCATGTGCTTAAAGACACATTTTATGGGAAATAATGGAAAAGTACACTACAGAGAAATTTCTGTTCCAGTCCAAATTCCAGTCAGGAATGTGAAAGCTGTCTGTGACACTCCAGTACTATATGCTTATTCAAGTTATGTCTCAATTAAATAGGTCAGCAACTTTTCCTAGTTTTTAACAGAATAGTTTTCATGACAGTTTGATGAATGGTGCACAGTGATTCTGCGGCTTTCACAAAAGATTTTAAATCTGGTGACAATCTGGAGCCAGTGTAACCTAAAGAAGAGAGGAGTTACGTGCGCTCTCTTCGGTTCTTTAAAGACCACTTTTGCCGCTGCATTCTGGTTCATCTGCAGAGGTTTGGTTGTGCAGACAGCCCTTACATAGCATAGTGCTACTGTCACAAAATCAAACATCTCAATCTCTGTACTCACAAAACAGTTTTGTGTATGCAACATGTTTTTGTAACAGATATGGCTATTCAAGTCAAACATTGAATAATACTGTTTTATGCAGCCCATGTTCATAAGCTATTTGTGCTATGTGAACATGATGATAAATAACAATCTGATCCGATGTAGGTGGCACCAATAAAGGTAGATATAATCTGAGCTGTGTTTAACTCTAAGGAATAGTCCATTGAAAGCTGTTTTTTTACTTTTAAACTGTACCCTGACCTTGAGTATTGCTGCTTTTCCTGAAGCCTGTGTCTTTAAAGCAGGAGTTGATATGACCTGAGGACCATCAACGTGGGACAGTAAATTACAGCGACCCTTCCGGGACCTCGCCTTGACCTCAGGCCAGAGTGGCTGGATCTGATATGTTATCACCGATTCCAAATGGCCTCCTATCACTGCTCTGCATGTGATGGATTTTACCTCTGCATAATAAAGCCTCAGGAAAGTGCCATTTATCGTCAAATAGTGTGTAATCACTATTGATTCTCATTGTGCCATTCGCTCTAATCACCTTAATATGAAAAAAATAATATAGATAATAATAAAGCTTGTGTTAATCCTTCTCCAGACCTACACTAAGAACACTATACACTGTCTTATATATAAAAAAAATTAATTAGCATTACATCAAAGGAACAGTTGCACGCTGTAAACATCGAATGTAATTAGGAGCTAATGAAAAAGAGGAACTTTCATTCCTTTATAGTGACATTACAGCCGTTCGTCACATCAATATCTCACTCTGTGCCCCCGTCGGGAGAGTGGATGAGGCAGGCGCTGGGTGAGGCTCATAACCCCCTCCCGGGTGAGATCAGACAGTGTGGAGCGTCTCCTAATAACAAGCGTAGGAGCCCAGACTGTCAACGAACTTCAAAGGAGCTAGAAAAACAGGCAGCCGTCAGAACTCAGAGACGAACGGGGTGCACTGTATGGGAGGAAGGTTTGGATAGCAGAATTGCACAGGCCTAACACATTTAAAAACACACAGGTGCCAGTACTTGCCAAGCCTCAACAGCAGAGTTTGCGATGCATGTCTTAAAATAAAGCATCCATGACTTGTATGTTGATTGATAACGATGATGCCATTGCCGCTGGCTGTGTGGAAGCACTCGCATGATGATGTGCACCATCATAATGCTGATCAAAGGCCTCGGATATCAAATATGAAACGTGATGATGAATGTTTGAAACAGAAGGCAGTGTTTTAAGGCCCATTGTGGGCTCAAAAAAAGATGGAAGAGTGCTGGGGGTCGATTTCCTAGTTTTAACCTAAAGAATGTTGATGTTTGAATGGATTATATTGAGGGGCACCTTGCTGGTTTATTTGCAAGTAACTGTCGCTCATTGATGGTTTTTGAGATATATTATTTAACTGACAGAGGAAGACTATAAAACAGCAAGGGAGAGTGGATACCATAGAACAAAAAGATCCAAGGCAGAAGTTTAACCCAGATTGTGCTGCTTTATGTGGTTTATGTTCTACCAGTTGAGCCACCAGGGCGCCCCTTTTGCCTCTTCATTTACAAGTTCTAGTATCCGAGCTATCCTGTGCCATTTGAATGAAGTGACTGGTGGGTCCACTGAGGCCTAGGGTCCACATGGCCATTGCTGAACCTGTTTGGTACACTAATGTGTATTTGAGATGTGGCAGCAAGTAATGAGGTTAATCAGTCAAGCAGTGGATAGCACCTGTTTACGTTTTACTAGCACAGGATCAGATGATTATTGGTTTAGTATTGAGCAGATAATGGCCATCTGAAAAGTATGAACATACAAAGTATGAGCATATACAGCACTCAAAACTTAGTTGGGGCTCCTTTTGCCTGAATTACTGGCATGCATGATCGACTCCATGCATCCAGTCACCCGTGACCCTTAACAGGACTAAGAGATAGAAAATGAAAAAAATAAAAAACATATAAAAAAATAAAAAAAACTTTGTCCTTCACCCTCCGCGGGTAGTCTCATCCTTCGAGCTCGGGTCCTCTACCAGAGGCCTGGGAGCTTGAGGGTTCTGCGCAGTATCTTTGCTGTTCCTAGTGCTGCACTTTTCTGGACCGAGATGTCTGTTGTTCTTCCAGGGATCTGTTGTAGCCACTCTTCCAGTTTGGGGGTCACTGCCCCGAGTGCTCCGATGACCACGGGCACCACTGTCACTTTCACCTTACAATTCTTTTCTAGCTCTTCTCTGAGCCCTTGGTATTTCTCTAATTTCTCATGTTCCTTTTTCCTGATGTTGCAATCACTTGGTATTGACACATCAACCACAATGGCTTTCCTCTGCTGTTTGTCCACCACCACGATGTCTGGTTGGTTCGCCATTACCATTCTGTCAGTCTGGATCTGGAAGTCCCACAGGATCTTGGCTCGGTCATTCTCTACCACCTTTGGAGGTGTTTCCCACTTTGACCTCGGGGTTTCCAGTCCGTACTCTGTGCAGATGTTCCTGTACACTATGCCAGCCACTTGGTTATGGCGTTCCATGTATGCTTTCCCTGCCAGCATCTTACACCCTGCAGTTAAGTGTTGGATTGTCTCAGGGGCCTGTTTGCACAGCCTACACCTTGGGTCTTGTCTGGTGTGGTAGATCTGGGCCTCTATTGCTCTGGTGCTCAGGGCTTGTTCCTGTGCAGCCATGATGAGTGCCTCTGTGCTGTTCTTCAGTCCGGCCCGTTCTAGCCATTGGTAGGATTTCGTGATATCAGCCACTTCAGTTATGTTCCGGTGGTACATCCCATGTAGGGGTTTGTCCTCCCATGATGGTCCCTCCTCCAGCTCCTCTTCCTCTGTTCCCCATTGCCTGAGACATTCACTGAGCTCGTCATCTGTTGGGGCCTTATCTTTGATGTACTTGTGGATCTTAGATGTTTCATCCTGGATAGTGGCTCTCACACTCACTAGTCCACGGCCGCCTTCCTTACGGCTAGCGTACAGTCTCAGGGTGCTGGATTTGGGATGGAACCCTCCATGCATGGTGAGGAGCTTTCGTGTCTTAACGTCTGTGTTCTGTATCTCTTCCTTTGGCCACCTTATTATTCCTGCAGGGTATCTGATCACTGGCAGGGCATAGCTGTTTATTGCCCGTGCCTTGTTCTTGCCATTGAGCTGACTTCTTAAGACTTGCCTTACTCGTTGGAGGTATTTGGCAGTTGCTGTTTTCCTTGTTACCTCTTCAAGGTTGCCATTTGCCTGTGGTATTCCAAGGTACTTGTAACCATCCTCAATGTCTGCTATTGTTCCTTCTGGTAGTGAGACCCCTTCTGTGTGCACTACCTTCCCTCTCTTTGTCACCATTCGACTACACTTCTCAAGCCCAAATGACATCCCAATGTCAGAGCTGTAGATCCTGGTGGTGTGGATCAGTGAGTGAATGTCCCGCTCGCTCTTAGCGTATAGCTTGATGTCATCCATGTAGAGGAGGTGACTGATGGTGGCCCCATTTCTGAGTCGGTATCCATAGCCAGTCTTGTTGATTATTTGGCTGAGGGGGTTCAGACCTTGTCCCCACTGCAGAATAGCAGTGGGGACAGAGCATCTCCTTGGTATATGCCACATTTGATGGATACTTGTGCAAGTGGCTTGCCATTGGCCTCAAGGGTGGTTTTCCACAGCCTCATCGAGTTTGCAATGAAGTGTCTTAGAGTCCTGTTGATGTTGTACATCTCCAAGCATTCAGTGATCCATGTGTGTGGCATTGAGTCATATGCTTTCTTGTAATCAATCCAGGCATCTGGTTGTACCTATTGGGTACTTGTTTTCTCATTGCACCTTTCTTGGCCTTGACAGATGGCTTACTTCTCTCCGTGCCTTCTTGATTTTAGCCTCCAGTCTTTGTTTCCATGGTAGGTCTTGTTTCTCACGGTTCCCATGGTTGCTTTTATAGCCAAGCATCTCGAGGATCACTGCTGCTGAGGTGTATATCAGCTCATTGGTTTCAGTGATGGTTGTGGTAGGGATCGCACTCAATGCTGCATTCACATCTTCTAGGAGACTTTCTGATGGTACTTCACTTAGCCGTTGTATTTGACGTTGGGGTTGCCTTTCATTCATTCTCGCCATGATCTTGTCTTTCAGGTCAGTCCTTGCCGTAGCATTTGTGTTGTATCTCGTCAATCTCAAGTTGTGATAGCAGTTGCCGCTTGTGGATGTTGGAACACTGAGCTACTAGGTGCTTCGATGTAAGCGTGGACTGTGGGTTTCGAAGTAACCATTCATCCCACATCCTCTTCATGTAACCCCTCTGACTAGGGTTACTGGAGTAGTAGCATTCCAACAGAGCCTTGTTATCGCATCTCGCCCATCTCCGTGTTGTTCTTGTTCCTTTTCCTGTTCTTGTTCCAGTAGCCCATTTGTCATCAAGTTGCTCTGGTTCCCCAACACCAGACGCAGACCTTGTTTGGCCGGTCGCCGTCTGATCCGGCATCTCATAGCATTTATTGTCTCTCATCATTTTTTATGAGGTAGGCAGTAGCGCAAAGGGTTTTGCCTAAGGACCCCCACTGTATATATATGTAGCTCACACGGCTGACCTGTCTAATATCAAATAACAGCAAAAAAAAAAAAGAGACCAAGCTCCGCATTGAGTCTAAGTGAAATCAGGTATATATATCATATATATATATATATATATATATATATATATATATATATATATATATATATATATATATATATATATCATAAATAATCATAATAAAAGTGTATATATATCATAAATAATCATCTGGACTTTTGCCAATGATTTTCTATAATGTTTTTGTAACCTTAGATTCATCTTACACTAAATTGAATGTTGCATGCTCCAGTGTAAATGCTGTTGTAAAAATCTGATATCCTAATGGAGGAAGAAGAACCTCCATAGTAACAGTAAATGATGAAATGAATGCATATGAGTGTGCGTACTGGATTCTCTCAGAGGGAGCGCTGGGTGAAATAAGGTAGCTGGGGCATAAGGGCCTCCCCAGCCGAGCATGATGTATGCAACTGCTTCGCTCCACACATAATGAAGATGCTGTGGGCCCGTTCACGGCGGACGTTGGCTGTGCAAGACACGCACCGCCAGAGCCCTGTGATAATGAGGCCCGGGATGAGACGACTAAACAGGGATTGGAGAGATGTGCAGCAGGCTGTTGGCAGCATTGTGTTGTCTAAACCACGCTCTTCACACTGACTGCAACAGGAGGACGACTCTTTTAGCTGTGGAAAAAAAGAGAAGGATTGTTACTAAAGAGGAGAATAAAGAAACAGCATGACATGGTCATTGGCCACAAATAAGAGTGGACTCAGTTAGTAGTGGCTAGCTCTGAGGCCTGTTTGAAAGAAGGGGTTAGCTCCATTGACACTGAACATTAATGGCTGAAATAGGACTGAAAAACCCTAATCACTTGTAGTGTTCTATTGTGAGTATGCCGTTTTGTATGTTTAGTTACAAGAGGTCACACTTTTTGGGAAGGGCCATAGTGCTTTTTGTATGTTGGTTTTTTTGAATGTAAAAATTATGGTAAGTACCAATTCTAACAGCCTGGTTAGCCATCCTAAATCTGTTTAATTCTATAGAAAGCATTAGTCTGGCCCCAAGGGATTTGAGTTGGATTTCTAGGGGGTCAGAAACAACAGACACAGAATTAACAGCCTCTGGACAGAATTGGGTAGACATACAACCAATCAAAGAAACAAAGCATCTCATGAAGCCTGTCCCAATTTAAATAAAAGTTTATAAATGGTTTAAAGAAAATCTGGCAGAAGTGTAAATTGTTGTTAAGGGAAGAGATCCCAGACTCATTTTATTACAAATTACAAATTGAAAGGGAATGGCTGGCTACAACTCAGTGGCAATTGTTTTATTTTATCTTACTTAGATAACATATAGCTTTCAGTATATGGTGGCATCTCCAATAATCCAATGAGAAGACAAACTCATTAAAAATGTATGTATGTGGCTTGACACCAAAGGTCGCACTAGACTTTTTCACTTTCCGTCATTTTGACAAAATTTTCTGTCCTCTATTATTACCCGTCAATTTAAATTTTTATACTTTAATAATAGCTTTTCGTTTTACTCACATTTTAAGAAACTTCAATACGAGCAGAGGACAAATTATTTGTTTTATTTAAGAACAACAAATAACATTACACGAAAAGTGAAAGGATATTTTGTGATTGAACTCTAGAGAACACAATATGATTCTGACAAAAATGAACTGAACTTAATTCAATCGCTGTTGTTCAGCCCCTGTCAAGTTTGTTACTTGTGTTAGCTTTTCTACAGACGTTGCAGAACATTTTTCCTCCTTCCTACCTCAGCCACGTAAACTCCTGTTCCCACTGAACACGATACTCCCTCTTCTTCACCTCCTTTTTGCTGCTGGAGTGTCCTGTAACAGCTGTCGGTGACTGCTCAGTGTCCTACATTTATTCATTTAGCATGTCTGTGAAGGTTATTAGTCATCCAGGACATTTTGAAAAAAGGTTGAAGTAAAAGCATCTGGACTTAGTTTTACATTTATTCATTTAGCTGACACTTTTATCCAAAGCGACTCACATTGTTCTACAGTAATTACCAGTGTTACAGTCACTGGAGGCATGTGTCTTGCCCAAGGACACAACAACAGTATGAACTGTGGGGAGAGTGGGAATCGAACCGCCTACCTTCCGGTTGAAGGACGACCACTCTACCACTGAGCTACTGCCGCCTCTGTTGGTTTTCCTTCAGGCTCTGCTGCATCATGTCCTCTTTTTTTCACTTTTATTAACAATATCAGATACTATTTGGTGGTTTAATAAATCTGCTGCCATCACCTTTTTGCAACTAAATGCAACGTGACAAAGACGACACGGTTCAAGATAATTGCTGATTGATATGTACATTCGCCACCAACTGGTCAGGAGTAGGAATTACAATAAATCATCCTCAGAGTAGTCCATCAAAATGATGGATGGCATTCAGATTTTTCCATCCCTGCTTAAAAAAACCCGTCAATGACGGAAAATATTCGGTTAATGCAACATCTGCTTGACACATTAAGTATAATATGTAGGCTACTTATTATATACATTATAGTGTCTTTAAAACAACAATTTTAGCTAAATGTGCCTATTATATGTATGCTTACATTTACTGTATTATATTTTTTGAGATATATATATATATTTTTTTTTTAATTGAAGTGTAGGACACAACCAAAACACCATCCCCAGAGACCCCAGTGTTGTGTACAGTCATGTTTGGGACATTTTTCTCCTAAACTGGCAAGAAAAGAGAAAGATAGAAAAGGGAACAAACTAACTAACAAAGCAAACTGGCTGGAGACAGGCCACTCTACATTATGTGGTGAGGCTCCAGGCCTCTCCTATTAGTATTAGTTCACTTATTTTTTTTACAGACAATGTCTGTGAGAATGTGCTTGATTCCCCTGTGCTGGCAGACAGACAGGAAGCAGAATGGAGAGGTGTCAGTCAGCAGTGAGTGGGTAGACAAGATCTGCAGCACACCAGACGACTTGACATCGGCGAACACACTGTTTCCTGTTTATATCAGAGAAACAGCACAACCGTGTCCTGCTTTCGGCTGTTTGCCATCCCTCAAAGTGCGCACAAGCCCAACTTTAATCTTTCGTATCTTTTGTTGGAGAGCGAACTTCATCCAACCTTCCATCAAATTATTTTGACAGCGATGCGGCGGGCGGGGAGCAGATGGAATCAGGAGGATGAATGGGTGCTATTGCAGCGTCTGGTGGCTCCCAAATGAATAAAAAGCGAGCATTTTATCACATTTCAGTAAGAGTGTGTTCTGTATGACAATAGCCCAGTTCCATCAGGAGGTACAGCACAGGGCTGTTTGGTACTGCATGCTTTTCAACGTGTCCAACGTCCATTGACAAAGGGGTACTCAGGGTTCCAGAATGAGTATAAACCACTGTGATACCTGGACGATGGAATGGTTAATAAAAGTAATGCTATAAACACAGCAGTCCGTTTACTGTTTGACAGCACATTTACAGTCGGGCCTAATTTGGATAACCTTGCGCTGCAGCTCAAGTTTTGTGAGTTTACAAACAATTAGTCTTGACCTGCTCCAAGCAAAGTATTCACAGTCCAAACCCTGGCCTTATCGGCTTGTTGTGTCCAGTAATGTAGCTGCACTGACAAGTCTGGGCAAGTTTTAGGTAGGCGCTGCTCTGATTGGATAAAACTTTGGTTCATAAATCCAATCTGTGACCAGGTATTCATTGAAAGTACCTGCCCTTTTGCAATCGCTTTCAACAGGAGCCCTATGAGACTATGTTCTGTGGAGCAGTTCTAGCTGGCAGAGTCAGGTTATAATTAAGAAACAAAAGTGAAAACACAAAACGGCCACATTTCCATAAAACTGAAATATGTCACACTTAACATGAGCAGAAATAGAGAACTGGAACAGAGGCAGAGTGGTTAACACTGCTGCTTTACCATAAGAAGGTCCTGGATTTGATTTCCATTCAGTGCAGGGTCTTTGTGTGTGGAGTTTAGCATGTTCTCTCTGTCTCTGCGTAGTTTTCCTCCGTGTGCTGCGATTATATTTATACTTGCTTTGCCACTTGCTGGAAAGAAAAAGCTATTGTTCCTTTGCTTGTTGTTTCCACCCAGACCATTTCTGTTTATCAAAAGCATTAACACCAACAACAACAACACAATCGAGCCTCCCATTTGAAGTCCCCACATCAGTTCAAGAGCCGAGTCATTAGCCCGTCTCATTCCAAGCTTCCACTTGAACCAAAAGGAATGATTAAACAGTCTGCGATTGGTCAGAGATGTTCTGAATCTTCAGGCGTTCCAAACTTCAATCAGCCTCTAATTGAAAAGTTCTAATGAGGTTCATCATCCGAGCTTGGCTGAGGCACTCCAGCTCGACTTGGAACAAATGACGGCATTTTAAATTTCCTCCCAAACAAACCCCGGTGGAAACCCATCCACACAAGAGCCTCTCATTCTTATTCTTTATCAAGCTGAAAATGAAGTGACATTAAGCACGACTGAATGCAAATTGAATGCGAGAAAGCAGTTTGTATTTTTCATTTTGCTGCGTCTGTAATTAGTCGTAGTCCATTCAGAGTCACAGTGGAAATGGAGGAAAAAACAATGCATACATATTGCATTAGGGAGCAGGCGGCAGGGGAGGAGCATCATTAATCAAAGATCCATAAACACAGCTCATAATAATCATCTGTAGCTTAATAAAAAATCTATTTGGACAAAGCAAATTCGTGAGAAAGAAGTGTGAAATGATTTGTCAGTGTGTGAAAAGGGGTTGCTATGGGCTGCTTTACCTCAAGGCCGTAGTCATGGGCTCAACAGTGACGTGCACAAAGGCAAGGAACTCATTTTACGCTTTTTATAAAGAAAAGAATTGAGTTTTCTTAAATAAATTAGCTTCCTATGACGGAACTAATAAACCATTTCCTGAAAGTCATTTCCAAAGTTATTTCCTGAACACGTCCACAGACAAAAATAGTGCTTCTGAATCAGAAGACGTGACAAACTCTGGAAAAAAAGATCTAATTTAAAAAATTTTAAGCAAAATCAACTTAATTCATACGTGTCCCAATACTTCACGCAAGAATGTGCTCAAAAGGTAAGCTGAGTGTGAGTGCTCAGTTTGTCTGCTCTTGGCATCAGTATGAACATTTGAAAAGTACTTGGAAGTCATTTCAAAACGATATATGGAGCTTCAAAGGGCTATTTGATTAAGATATTTTTTCTTTAGCTTATTTTTTAATTTCAAATTTAAAGCCTTCAGCTATGAATCAACCTTTTATTTCAGAATAAACCTTTAAAGTTTCAAAATAAATGCCTCTAACATTTACATTTCCTTTCAAAATTAGAGCATATTTATTTAAAACCAAGGTTAAAAATAATAAAAATTATTTTATCTAATAATTAGGGTGAATAAATATCTTTATTTTTTTCCTCTGAGTTTGCCTATTGACTCATCAGATCTAGTCAATGTAAAATTCCATATTTTTTTCAGATTTACAAGGAATATAAATGTTTTGAACCAATCATGGGAAGGGGTATATCTCCCTCTCAGCGTTTTATGATTACAGACTTGCAATACCCTTTGCATAAATCAATTTTATGACACATGGCTTGTGTAATACCTGCAATAGTGGTTTGCTGCTGTAGCCATGCAACCGGAGCTTCTGTTAGCATTCTTCATTCATTTAATTCTAGTGTTTAGCTCTGAGTATGTGGGTGTTTGTGTGTGTGCATTCATGTTTTCACTGTGGAGGTGCTTCAGGAGGAGGCCGAGCTGCTTCCTGTGGGTATCATAGCGAGGCAGGACACTGACAATCAATCGCCACTTGCCTGGATCAGCCCAAATTAATTTCCCAATCATTACCTGCAGGGATCCGCCACTGCTGTTTTTCCTCTGCAGATCTATAATGCAAACACTCATGTATTGTATATGTGTTTGTTTGGTGATGCACAGACTAGACGCAGTAAACTATATAGCTGGTTGAAAAATGAGCCCCCCTGGGCATCAAGGGAAGAAAAGCAAAGGAAGAACAGAAATTGGCCCAGGAAATGAAGAGTGTGTGCTTGATAATGTTTATGAGAGAAAGGAGCCATTTTTCCAGACAGAGGTGGAGTAGGCTTTTTACAAAAAAAGCTGGCAAAATGTTAAAGGCCCATCGAGAAGCACCACTCCATCTCACTAATAGCACTGGAAGTGAAGCAGCCGCTGATCAATACCCCACTGCACTGCAATTATTGTGGAGGGGAGAGGGTCAATGTTAATTGTATTTATTTACCCTGCATTTCTGTCCAAAACAACACAATTTCTATGGATCCAAATTAGAATTAAATCCACATAGAATTTAGAACAAGATGAACGCATTGACTGTAATATTAGTAATTTATTTTGAGCAGTAATGTGAACGTACTTGAGGTGGGCCTAATAAATATGAGGTTTAATAAGGGGCAAATAGCATCAAGAGACATGGATGCAGACACCTGTTTGTTAAACAGACAAAACCCTTATTTGTTTCTTGTATACCGTAAGGAATGATCTGTAAAAAAACAACCACTTAAGACATTATCTATGCTTTATTATTAAGGATTTTCATAGAAAACATTGTTACAAAAAGGCTTGGCCAATCACATGCTTGCAAACATTTAGGTCTGCTCATCTACTTCCACACTAGAAAAAGAGATGCTCCCATTGGCTGTTGATTTGAAATAATATTTACTTAAACAATTACAGTCAAAAAGCATAAACCAGGTCCTCGTCAGACAATACAAGGCTCAAACAATGGATTAAATTGGATGATATGGCTGGATATGTATGAAAAGTAGTTGTGACAGGATGTCATTACTAAAGCAATTACATATCTTCTGGGTCACATAAGCGGTGCATTATTATTATGTGAACAATTAATCAATGTCAGAGCAAGTAAGGAGACAATGTGTTTCCAGATGTTCATACACTGACTAGTTGATTGCTACAGTCAGCGTGTGTCTCCAGAAGAGTGTGACTGGAGTGATCGATTGTGTGGCTGTAAACGTAGACAATCATAAATTCTGCTTCAAATGCACCAGACATGATTTCTACTTAGTTTGAACTTCTATTTTCTTTTGCATTACCAACACAGTCTGCCATTGCTTACACTCTTATCCACACTTTTCAAGTCAATTTTCTTTTTTTTTTATTTCTTCATGACACTTAGGGTGCGTTCACACTTTATTTAGTTTTGCATCACAACAGAAAATGATCCATTAAGTTTGGTCTGCTGCTGCTGCTGCTGCAAAAAAAAAATAAAAATACGAGCTCTTCACAACTTTTGAAATGCAAACAAAACAACAATAACAAGGCATTTTTCAAGAAACACTCTAGAGGGTGCTGTCAGCCCAAATGCTATTAAGACATTTTACCTTCTTGGTGCTCCGCGTTTTGCTTTGGTTAATTTTTCCGCTCTCAGTTTCTCTTCCTGCTTGGGCTGTGCTCCACTTGGGGTCTCCCCTTAAATCAAACCAGAAAACCAACTGAAAACAACAGAAAACCAACTGTTTTGAATAAATTTGTAACATTAAATGCTTGTACAATGTGCTGGAGTGCTCCTAGTTTGCAAGTTTTTTCCTTTAGGCCTCTTTTGTCATGTAAACTGTTGAAGAACTGTCTCTGAAACAAGGTCTAAGACACACTTATTGTCACTGCTAAGACTTGTGTTGTCATTTGAATGTAGTTAAATTGCTTTTACTGTCACAGAGGTCATTCTTCTCTGTAGTCCCTTTACTTTACCTTCCTCATTACTGTGCAGCAGCTCTGATTTATTATATGTTGTATTATCCTTAGAGACACAGCCAGTACACACGCATTATGAAATCATAATGTTTTCTTGTCCATCTTCCAATTCATGTTGAGTGAATGTTTGCTTTTTGCTAATTTCCAGCTCCAATATCCTGCTGGCATGGTGCCGGGGAGGACGGGAAGAACAAGAGCACAAAGACTCTGCAAATTCAAACTATCATAAGTCCAAATGAACCTATTAGCATAATTCTCAGCACGCCTTTTTCTATTTATTTTTTTTATAAATGTGTGAGCTCGGGGGCATTGCTGGGAGCATTTCCGAGCCATCTCCATTACGGCGCACTTGTCAGACGGCCAGCGGAGCAGAACGAGGAAGGAGGACCGCTGCTCGTAATGAGACAGACGTTAACAAAGTTCAACATGGAGAGATGGAGCTGATGGAGAGAGATGGAGCTCAGATGTACACCGCTCAAACGTCCCGGAATATGGTGGCTTCTTTTCTCAGCAACATGACATTTGGAGAGAACTTAGAATGAAGATGATAACAATTAGAGGCTTTCTGTCATTTGAGGAAGAGAAACAATGTTGAACTCTGCTTAATAAAAGCATTAGTAAAAAAAGAGTAACGTGTCCACACATCAGCAGAAATGATGGTAACATTACAACAAGTGTTATTACAGCTTTTTTTTAATTGGATTTGCAGAGTGTATTGCTGCCGTAGGCTACTTTGACAAAGATCTTGACTTACTCATTTGCATTATTCAAATTAAAGTTAAATAAACTAAACTTGTCGTTTATGTTTTCATTAAATTTTGGAGGATTTGTCTGATCAAAATAAGCCACACATCTACAAGGCATATAATTTTTAACCTGACCTGTAAAAGATAAAGTCACTAATGGATGATTCTAGCCACCCATTACACTGCACACTGTCGTCTTCTTAATGGCACTGATGTAAGTACATAATTATGTTGATGTCTTGCATTTTTATTATGTATACTTGTATGCTTATTGTTGGCTCTAAAGCTAATTGCCCCTAATAAAGAAACATGCCCATAACAATGTAGATTTTATGTTTTGCTTTAATTTGACAGAGGAAATAGCGGCAAGACAGAAAACAAACTGAGAGTTAGGGTTTTAGCACAAGCCAAAGGTCAAACCCAGGACCCTATGGTTATTTTCTGCCTTCTACCCAGGGAGCCTCCATGGCACTGCTGTCAACCTTCAAACTCAAATGTCATGGCAAGTTCTTATTGCAATGGCATTCTTTTGTGCTCACTGACTCATCCTTTTATATACTAATGATGCAAGGTCAAAGAACAACATGGCGGTACAGAAAATGGATGCATTTACATTGCGCTTTTCCCAGTGCTGACTCTTAAAGTGCTTTACAACAAGCTCCCATTCACTTATGTGCTCTAAAAACCACCCGCTCAATGCCACCTCCAGATTGAGACAAGACTGTGACACTGGAGGTGAGATGGGGTTCACTGTTCAAGGACTCTTAGAGGAGGAACCAGGATGGAACCACTGTCCGTCTGGTTATTGGACCGTATATCTTTGCACATTTTCTGATGACTTTACCTCAACAGACGGTGCCCTCTATTTTTACACAACAAGAGAGTTCTATTTTTGTGTTGTACCAGCTTCTGGCTTATGTATTGAAAATGAAACACAAGCGCAATAATGTCCTTGTCCTAATTTTAAACATCTCTTGCTTTAATGCTATACGCTAAAAATGAGCTATAAACTCAGATCTCAGCTTTTATGTTTCGCCAGGTCACCTCATTTCCCTTTAATATTTAGGCATGTGGCCGAAGACAGGGGTCTGCTGAACCCCCAGTGTTACCTGGGGCATGCTGACACTGATGACAGTATATGATGAAATAGGTCAGTAACAGTGTTGGCTAATATCTCTAAGAAAACATGTCAGTATACTGTAACTTGGTAAGAGATTCCTAATGATATTATACCCACAGCAACATTAATGTCACAATGGACTAACTTAATCACAAGACAATAATGATAATAATAATAATAATAATAATAATAATAATGATAATAATATATTTTATTTATAACACATTTTTCTTTCCGGAGAATCTCAAAATGCTACAGGGGTAAACAAATAAAAAAGTAAAACTACAGCATAATAACAATCAATAGAATAGAAAGGTTCTGCTTTGAAAGGGTCCAGGCTCTGTAGTGTCTGTTTTGTAGTCGATCCGGGATGAAACAGTGAGCCAGTGCAGTGAATGTAGAATGGAGGATATGTGATCATTTTTACGGACTCTCATTAGGACTCTGGCAGCGCTGTTCTGGATGTATTGTAGCTTCTGGATATTTCTGCCAGAAAACCCAATAAAGAGTCCATTGCAGTAGTCCAGCCTGGTGGAGATAAAGGCATGGACAAGTTTCTTTGCATCTGGAAGGGTTAGAAGGGGACGGACTTTGGAGATGTTTCGAAGGTGGTGGAAGGAGATCTTGCAGATGTGTTTAATGTGGTCATTGAAGGTCAGCTGGGGGTCAAACCAAACCCCTAGGTTTGTGACTGAGAAGGAGAGAGTGATGAGGGGTAGTGCCTCAGTTTTACTGGAGTTCAGCTGGAAGAAGCTGCTTCATTAATGCCTTTGTCTCATGTGGTTAGCCGTGACAGGGCTGTGGAGGGGCTTGGGGCAGTTTTGATGTAAAGTTGCGTGCCATCAGCATGTCTGTGAAGGTTCTTAGTCATCCAGGACATCTTGAAAAACAGGTTGAAGTAAAAGCATCTGGACTTAGTTTTACATTTATTCATTTAGCTGACACTTTTATCCAAAGCGACTTACATTGTTCTACAGTAATTACCAGTGTTACAGGCACTAGAGGCAAGGTGGGTTAAGTGTCTTGCCCAAGGACACAACAACAGTATGAACTGTGGGGAGAGTGAGAATCGAACCGCCTACCTTCTGGCTGAAGGACAATCACTCTACCACTGAGCTAATTCCAAGAGACTTTATCAATTCTGAGTTCAACTGGAGCCTATATCGCTAAAGGGAGGAGTTTCCCCTGAAACCAAACCTGATGGGCCAGGCTGTTCAGCATAACATTTTACATTTATTCATTTATCTAACACTTTTATCCAAAGCGACTTACATTGTTCTACAGTAATTACCAGTGTTACAGTCACTGGAGGCAAGGTGGGTTAAGTGTCTTGCCCAAGGACACAATGACAGTATGAACTGTGGGGAGAGTGGGAATTGAACCGCCTACCTTCCGGCTGAAAGACGACTGCTCTACCCACTCAGCTACTGCCGCTCATAACAATGAAAGGACCGAGGGGGAGCATGTAGAGAATGAATAAGATTGTTAAACAACAATATTGTTGTTTGTTAGGGAACTGCTGAACACCTTATGGAGCTGATTGGATTTGAGGCAAAGATAGACTGAAAGACTGTATGACTTAGAGCAGGAGAGATTTAGGACTGGAAACAGAGAACACTCAATAGGAATACGGACATTGGATGTTCAAGTCTGACAGGCTTCTGGAACAGTAACGCATATGTAGCTATGTATTGCGTCATTGATTAGGCGGTCACACTTGTTTGTGCTAACCGGGGACAGAGCTACAGAGATACAGATACTGTAATCACAGCTTTGGTGTGAAAAGGCACTATAACACATTATGACCAGAACACACAGTTCTAACAGAGATAGTCACGGATTAACGTACAGATCTTAGATCTTAAATCTTAAATTGGGTTAAGGACATTATATATGAATAATTCCCCAACATTGTGTGCTTTTTCTAAATTTATTCTGGATTTCTAGGGAGAACCTTTCTATTGTAATATTGTACGGCATATGCTAATAAAAAAAAGTAAATACATACCCTGGGAAAGAGTAAAAAGTATTTCTCCTCACTAGTCCATAAATGTCTAAGTGTATGGTCTTTTTCAGTTGTTTTTGCTGGTCTCGTTTGCTGTTGTGTGGTTTTAGCCCCTTGATTCCATTTGCGTCAGACCATTACATATATTTTTCATTATTCCTTTTCCCCAAACCATTTCATGTGTCATTCCAGTTTTCTTTTTCTACACAGCTTTGTCCCTAAAAGATAAGAATCTTTCACATGCCTCAGGTTTTATCACTGAGAGTGCATTCTTGAAGGATTACTCTAACGGTGACTACATCATTTTGTCTTTACTATTTTGTGATCTCTGGGTTGGAGAAATATTCGAACATTGTTCTGTCATGGTGTCTGATAGGCCTCAAGACATTTGACTTTTTCTATTGTATTGCTTTGTTCAGTAAGTCAGTAGCATTTTTTCAGACAGTGTTTGTTCGACAATAAAAGTACATACCCAATCCCACTATTTGTATTTCCTGCACAAAAGCTCTGAGATAGAAAGATTTTTTTTAAGTTGCAGAAGTTCACTGTTGTGTTCCAGAACAAGCCCACATTACAATTCAGAGCTGGCAGCCTTAAAACCACACTTTACCGTCCACATGAGCGAGGTTCTAGCGTTTACACAAGACAACACAAATCACAATGACAGTGCCTCAAAGTCAGAGTTGATGTGCAGACGGCTTCACGTCTCCAGGAACTACCAGAGTTGCAATATTAATGGTCACACCTAAATAATGAATCTGCCAGACAACAGAATGTGTAGCTGCTGCACGTCAACAAGCCTTCAACGTGAACCCGACAAGCAGGCACAGGAAAAATATGACTCTATCAATTAGGCATCAGTGATCATTTGTACTGTCTTCTCACATCACTAAAACAGTCCTGGAGGAAATACATTACTTTCTATCTCAGGCCCATTTTTCAGGCGTTGCTTTCCATTTCTCTTTGTCTTCCTGCTCCCTTTTAATCATGCTCCCGACTCGGCGGGATCCCGCAGTTTGTCTTGTACAATTGCAAGAGTACAGTATCAGAGATCCTACATAGAGCACAATGGATCCACAGATAAAGGCCTCCAAATTGGCATCCATGGATAGGAACGTGGCAGTATGATTCCAGTGGACTGTTTCTGTGTTGTTTTGGCAGCTCTATGTGTAACCCTAGCCTTGCTATGAGCAACAAAACAATTTTTTAATTACGGTAATTTTTTTTTTTTTTATGTTTCAAAAAAGTTCCCAGCTCAAACTTTGTATGATGTGAACATTAAGATCCTACATTCGTTCTGCTTTTCTGATAATTGCAGGGGTTTGAGCGGATTGATGACACTAAATTATATATATGATCTCTCTTCAAGTCTTCAAGGCTACTAAATATACATTTGATGACGCGATGGTTACTTTGATACTGACAATGTTGAGAACTGACATATTGGAACTGTCAAGAATTTAGTTGTGTTTTCTTTGTAAACAATAAACATATATAATAATATATCATTTGCATTTGTTTGTGTCTGTCTAATGCAGTAACACCTTTTGAAACAGAAAAGATTTTTACACAGATATTTTATGATTATGTAAGATTTTAAGGGTGTCCAAAAACTTTTTTTAACCCCTTTATTTTAAACAACAAAAAGTGCAATCTTGGTTGATTACTAAGCTATTTATCTGGACAAAAACATTAATGGAGAATGCTCAGGAAGCGGGAATCATACTTGTAGCAAATGGCTTTGGATTTATGTCTAATATAGAGAAAGTCTTTCCAATCATATTATAAGTTATTATTAGAGGACAAGAGGCGTGTTGCACTCTTTAAGTTGGTTCTACTACACTGCTACTGCTTCAGGAAGACACACAAGAGTACACAGCTCTGTTTTTTTCAGACTTTGGTGCATGATTATCTAATTCTCTTTGTGTCAGATGCAATTTCAAAATAGGGTGGTGGTCGGGACATTTCTTTTATGTGGGAGACCCAAGTTTGTGTCTAAGGAGAGGTTTTGCTTCTAATATTGTGTCACATTTTTACCTGGACAGCCATCAAAAAAATGTAATCTACACAAAGAATTAATTTGGTTTGTGTTAATTTTAGTTTGATTTCCTGGGGATGGAACAAATGGGTTTAGATTAAAACTATCTTTGAATGCTATTGAATAAACGCACAACCTAGAATTACCAGAATTAAGTGTGCAGTACCAATATACGCAGAATAAACTGCCACTGGACCGACACAATTTGAAAAACATACAACCAATCAGAGAAACAAAGCACGTCCCATTTTAGATTGATTTCCTACAAATTAAATTCAGTTTTGAATGGGAGGAGATCTAGAGCCACTTTGCAAATGGGAACCATTACATGATACAGTAAATTTCATGCAACCCCTAACCATACTAAAGGTAGAAAATGAATGAATGAATGAAAGGGCTGTTTCTAGTACTTTTGCTCTGGCAGCTGTCTGTTCCATAGGGCTCATTATAATCCCTCAGAGTTCCCCTCGATTCCATCTCTGCCTCTATCCCTGAGCCTGATCTCTGACTGCCACCCCTCTCCCTCCGCTGGTCCATCCATGGCTCTGGTTGGCAGGTAATTACCAACCAGGTGACAGCGGCCCATTCCGACAGTTGAAAGGTCATCAGTGCTGTGTATTTTTTTTTCTTCCCCTTCCTTTTTGGACTTTCCTTGGGCCAGCTGAAGTTCCTTGAGCCGACTCTCCCTGTGAGGTAATGCCAGGTGGTGACAGAGCAGAGTTGTTAGCTGGCTCTGTGTGTGTGTCGTGTTGTCAGTCTCCCGTCCACATCCTCCAGAGGCGTCTTTGATGCTGTGACTGAAAGGCAGCCAGGGGAGAGGCCTTGATTTGTGCTTTAGCCACTGTTATGGCAGCAGGAGTGCTGGGTAAATGCAGCAATTGAAGTAAATGTGAGAGGATATAGAAAGAAAGTGAAAGAGTGGCAATAGCAAAAAAGATGAAACCCTATTCCTGGTTTGTCATCGAGCCGGGGGCATTTAAGGACAAATCCAATTCAATTTATTCACTACAAATAAAATATTTTCATTCTAAAAAGTATACTATTTTTAGTCCTGTGTCCCTGTAGTAACTTTATAAAGTAGTTTAGATGCGTTATTATATATATTTTCTTCAAGCAATAGAAGATGCCACTACCTGATTTGTGTTAGTTCTCTACAAAAAGCATACATAATATAACATTTCAGGTACGGCACCACCAACAGTGGCAACTGGTGGTGGAGGGTGGGTTAACGAATAAATTAAGCTATAATCAGAATATCATTTGTTGGTTACTGAAACAGTTTTTTTTATCTGACAAACTTGGCAAAAACCGAACTCACTGAAAAGAAAGTGGAAACAGAAAAAGTTGTTGGGCGCCCTCTGGTGTGGCTGTCAACTAGGAATTTCCCCATGGGGATAATAAAGGGATAAAAAGGTAAAATTAGGTTTAGCCATTTGTCTCTTAACCCATTCCTGCTCCATTTCCTAATGTTCCCATTTTCCTCCCGTTTTCCCGCCCTTCCATCTCCTCACCTGTGCCCACAACATATGATAATGTTAGAGCACACACTACAGAGAGCAAGATGACTGCAACTATAGAGAACAAAAAGAGTTTATATTCCTTTTGTGTAATGTTTCCTATGTCTTTGTACAGAAATGAAAGTAAAAGTGTTACCTTGACATAATTTAAACAATTCAAACAACTGAAGCTGTGCTTTGCCTCATGCCTAAAAGTCAGACTTACAGTACCTTTGCTTGTAGAAGCGTATTAAACATCAACAAACAACATTACAACGAGAGAGCAGATAGGCATTCTGTTTGTTCTCAGAGTCTGTTTCCTGCTCCTTTGTTCCTCAAAGTGCTTTAATGATACTTCATGTGATGTGGTCAGCTTTGTGCCGGCTGCGGCCCTCATTTATCTTACTCACAGAATTAGCACATTAGAACCGCATCCTGCTTTGTGTGTTGTTTAAACACTCATTAGCCTTTCATTTAGCATTAGCTTCTCAGCGCTAATTGTGGCACAAAGGCAACAAGATGGAGTGTTTATCGTCATAATGTGCTCTGAGGTTAATGATAAAACCAGAGTGTGTGAAGCAGTAGTTGATAAAACAGTGGGGTATTTGAACTTCTTTAACAGGGCTGTGTGTGGTTCTGAATTTGAAAAATTAACTCTACTCGGCAGTAGCTCAGTGGGTAGAGCAGTCTTCCTTCAACCTGAAGGTAGGCGGTTCGATTCCCACTCTCCCCACAGTTCATACTGTCGTTGTGCCCTTGGGCAAGACACTTAACCCACCTTGTCTCCAGTGGTTGTAACACTGGTAATTACTGTAGAACAATGTAAATTGCTTTGGATAAAAGCATCAGCTAAATGTATAAATGTAAATGTACTCACAGATGGAGCATGTGCACATAGTTTCCTAAAAGTATCATGAGAACAAGTGTTTGCTAGCCTATTTTTAGCCCCACTGGCTAATGCCGTGGACTGATATTAGCTGATAGTAGCTAATGCTGTTTGTTTATATTAACAAATAATTGTAAATCTCACTTTGAAGGTTTTTGTGCCTAACCAGCCACAAACCCCACTGCACGTCACTGTGGCAGACTTAGCACTGGAGTAGCTCATGATTCCCCCTACTGGTATAAATAGATATAACAGAGCTATAATGTTAACAAATAATAAAAATAGTAATGAACTTTTTTTTGCTTGTGAAACTTTTGACTTAAAGACTGTAAACACTTGTGTTACAAATGTTACAAGAAAGAGGATATTGTAGACCCTTTAAAATCTGTCTCCGGACAATCTCTGCTGAAAAGCGACTCAGCTGGGAGTGAAATTACACTAAATTGAACTATATCAGGCGCAGTCTGCCACAGCGCTGTCACAGTGACACTCTTGTGATATTTTCAGAAAAACTTAAGTTGTAAGCGTAAGTTGTGTGTATTATTTCTGCTCATTCTGGTACTGCACACTCGGACCTGACTTACATAAGACCTCGTTGTCTTTTTTTAGGCGTACAAGGCTTTCATTTGAGGTGCAGCATAAATGATGTACGGCCCTGAATGACGCACGTAGACACAAAACAGCAGAGAGGTTTCCTGCCGTGGCCACCACTCTGGGCATAAACAGTCGCCACCACGCTGGCAGCCTGTCTGAGTCACTGACTAGACCGCGTGTGTGCTGTGTGCACGAGTACTCCCCAGTGTCCTCCAGGGCTCAGAACATGGAAGTCAACTCAAGCGCATTAGTCAGAATCAGACATTCAAGCATAAACACACTGTGTGGGTCTGAAGACAAACAGTTGTGGAGACACATGAGGGTGTGGCGGCTGACCAACACCACAGAGCTCTCTGGAAACTGCTGACTACAACTGCAACGTGGCCACGCTCAACCATAATTTACCAACAAGACCAGCTAATACTTAAAACTGGCAGCACTGTTATCATCTTAAATTACATTAGTGCAGCTCTTCAGCATGTTTTTAAGAACAAATCTCCTGATTTACCCAGGACAGTCCCAATTTTTCCCAGTGGATATCCACAAAAACACTAAAATATTCTGGTTTTGCCCACTCCTGAATGTCTCTATTTTAGTCTGAACATCAACAACAAAGTTCCCATGGCAATGGCAATATTAACCAAATGAAAACGAGGCCTGTAGCTCAATAATTATTGGTTCTTAAGCGAGAGGCTATTGCTGTCCTTCTCCAGCATTCACTGTTTGACCATCAGCCAAAAAAAAGTTGTGATTTACAAATAAGCTCATGGTACAATAAAATTGTTTGAGACAAGTAGCCTACATGGTAATGGATATGCTGCGTTGTGTTTGTTATGCCAGGACTAAATAAATTCATCCCTGCTTAAGTTTGAAAATATGGTCACACTAGTTTAGTCAGGCTAAATTGCAGTCAATTGTGGTATTAGTCGTGGTTAGGTGCAATTCACAAACCAGTCTAGGTATTAGTGGGTTTAGGCCACACGTATATGGGTATTTTATTAACGGATAATTTTTGTCTCTGTTTATAAAAATACCTTTGTCCACACAGCTCCACTGCAAATGTATTTAACAGTTTTCCTCACCACAAGATGGCGGTAAACACAGAGTTACAATTAGAGCATGCACAGTGAGTTTGTTTTTTAGGCAGCGCTAGACTCTTGTCTGAGGCAAAAAGTGATTGATTTGTGTCACAGACAATAAGATGGAAGTGTTTAATGTGTCTTTACAGTAAAAACAGAAGAATGGATTTGTTTCTGAAGGATTTTCAGCCAACGATGTGGTGCGTCGTGCAATAAGATAATGAGAGCTCCAGACTGAAGTGAGCTAAGTTCATCTGTAATGTGTTCTGCAGTGCTATGTTAGCTCTGTGTGGACAAAGGGCATAAACGCATAAAAAAGTATGCGTTTACCCATGTACGTGTAAAATTAGAATTACAGATCTCCTCAACCCCACCGACACATCGTCCACTGAGGAAGCAGAGGCCGAGGGCTCAGAGGTGGACTTGTCCATCACCCAGGCCGAAGTCACTGAGGTAGTTGGGAAGCTCCTTGGTGGCAGGCCACCGGGGGAAAGTCTATGCCAGAGTACTGGAGAGGAAAATGCGCCTGATAGTCGAACCTCGGATTGAGGATGAACAATGCGGTTTTCATCCCGGTCGTGGAACACTGGACCAGATCTATAACCTCTCCAGGGTGCTGGAGGGTTTATGGGAGATTACCACATGTGTTTTGTGGATCTGGAAAAGGCATTTGACTGTGTCCCTCATGGCGCCCTGTGCTCTGAAGTATGGGGCCCTTTACTAAGGGCTGTTCAGTCCCTGCACGACCAGAGCAGGAGCTTGCAGTAAGTCAGACCGGTTCCCAGTGCATGTTGGACTCCGACAGGGCTGCTCTTTGTCACCGGTCCTGTTCATTATCTTTATGGACAGGATTTCTAGGCGCAGCCAGGGGCCGGAGGGAGTCTGGTTTGGGGACCACAGGATCTCGTCTCTGCTTTTTGCAGATGATGTTGTCTTGTTGGCTCCATCAAGCCAAGACCTTCAGCTGCACTGGGACAGTTTGCAGTCGAGTGTGAAGTGGCTGGGATGAGGATCAGCACCTCCAAGTCTGAGACCATGGTTCTCAGTCGGAAAAGGGTGGCTTGTCCCCTTCAGGATGGTGGAGATGTGATGTGGTCGATGTACCGGTCTGTCGTGGTGAAGAAGGAGCTGAGCTGTAAGGCAAAGCTCTCGATTTACCGGTCAATCTACGTTCCTACTCTCACCTATGGTCATGAGCTTTGGGTCATGACCAAAAGAACAAGATCTCAGATACAACCGGCCGAAATGAGCTTTCTCCGCAGAGTAGCGGAGCCTTAGAGATAGGGTGAGGAGCTCGGTCATTCGGGAAAAGCTCAAAGTAGAGCCGCTGCTCCTCCACATCGAGAGGAGCCAGCTGAGGTGGCTTGGGCATCTTTTTCGGATGCCTCCTGGATGCCTCCCTAGGGAGGTGTTCTGGGCATGTTCCACCGGGAGGAGACCCCAGGGAAGACCTAGGACACACTTAAGGGAGTATGTCTCTAAGCTGGCTTGGGAACGCCTTGGTATTCCCCCGGAAGAGCTGGAGGAAGTGTCTGGGGAGAGGGAAGTCTTAGCGTCTCTGCTTAGACTGCTGCCCCAGCGACCCGGTCCTGGATAAGTGTAAGAAGATGGATGGATGGATGGACTCTCACTCTAATGTAGTCCTAATCTTTTTCAGGTTGTTACCAATGTTTTTGCGGAATTAATTATGCAAATTAACCGGGTCATTCATTCTAAATCCTAGCTTTAGAAGAGACTTAGGTAAATGATACAAAAAAGATTAGGGCCACTATAAAATATAAAAAAAATAATAATAAATTTAGAGTAGAAAGTTTTGAGATTTGGAAAATTCGTGTTCTTTCTTGTGTTTTATTTGGAAATACCAGAAATTGCACATTATTTTATATGTTTGTCTGATTTGTTTCTAAAAAATAAATCAGACAATTTACAGTCATTCACTTGAGTAGTCTTTTAAATTTTTTGGATGACTTTTTTTTACTTTTTTACTCTTTATTTGACGTCTTAAAGATTATTTAGTAACGTGACTCCTACTTGAGTACAATATTCTGCAGTTAAGTTATGGTTCAGTGTTAACAAGGTCACTGCTGAGGGGTGTCCATTAAACTCAATCAGAAAGGTGTGACTTACAGTCACACTTGATAAACGGCAATTACACTGTACTTTGGCATAACATTTCGGACGAGCTTTGATTCAATCGATCTTCAATAAAATATTCCTTTAGCACCTTGTGAAATAACAGAATCTCCTCTTTTTCCAAACAACATAAAAGGTAATCTCCCAATGCCAGTGTAACAACATCTTCTGTCCACACTTCCAGACACCAGAGAAAGAAGGATGTTGTGTTTATGAGAAAGCACCCCACGTTCTGATTGATATGCACCAACTGTCCTTGTGGAGCTGCAACTACTGCTGCACTAAGGAATAGAGAAAAAAAAAACGGCACCAAGCCACAGATGAAAAGCCCACAGCTCTCTCTGTGATCCAGCTTCTGTGTTGAGCCCTCGGAAAACAGTACAGAGCTGCACTCTAAGCCAAACAGCCCCGCGGATGTCAACTCGTTAAACTCATGTAAAGCAGGCTAATTGATGCTCCTCTGTGTCTCCTGATACAACTCTATCCTTATTTTAAAGCTCCTTGTGCATAGACTTCTGAAAAGGTTAAAGCGTTGAATCCTGGATGTGATTGGATTTGACTTGAGTCTTTGAACAGTGGCTAAAGAATAGAGTTTATCCCCAGAGATGCAATATAGCCAAACACAGTCATCACGGTGTTTGTGCACAGGCTTTTATTTGGTTGTCTACTGCTAAAGGTCAGAGTGTTCTTGTTGAATGTGTTGAAAGCAAAAATCAAGAAGCACACCACAGAGAGTTGAACGAAGACATCACAAGGAATCACAGGAAAATGTTTGCGGATCAAATTAAGTGTTTGTTCCACTTGTTTGGAAAGAAACATGACAGAAAATCATCTCTTTTGTTGTCTTCTTCTCACATGGTGGTTCTGCTGCTTTAGGTGTCAGATTTAACAGACCTCAAAAGCGTTTTATGAAACAAATTTGCAATGTGCAGGTTTGCCTTGAAGTTTAGAATAATTAAAATGGCAAAAGCAAAGTCTTTTGCAAAATAGATCTGGTGCGTCAGATCAGAAGATGACCTCCTATACTACATACTAGAATATTTACTACAGGGTCTCATGGCCAGGTCAACTTGAAACAGGTAACATTGGCTTTGGATTTGTGGGCAAAATAGAAAAGTCACACAAAATTCATTGCACAATAACCTCCTAAATATAACATCACAGCCTTAGTTTCTCCCTTTATAAAGTTCATCCTAAAAATTCCTACATCTTTTGCTGATGATACACTTTCCGGAGAGCACATTGTCCCTGCTGTGTGTCCTTCCCCTCTTCCGCTACAGGTTCACGGAGCATGTTTGTGATTCTGAGTTGTGCTAAGTAGCATGAATGATGATCTGCATTTTAAGCACTGTTTTTTGTGTGACTGAGCAGTAACAAAATTACCTGACTGCTTAGTCATAAACCCTGCACAGTTTTGGTAAATTTATGGCTAAATTATTATCACAGCCTACTAATTCTGTCCCTTAATCTTGACTGGAGTTTAGGTAAAAATAGTGGGTTTTGCTTTTGAAAAACCACCAACTGCAGTGAACAAACAGCACTTTTATCTTGCATCCACATATAGATAATAAAGATATAATATAGAATGCTACAGGCCTTCTTTTACCACCAGAAAGCGCTTAAAAATATGACAATTTTTAGTATTTTGTGGGTTTGTTTATTGCAAGAGAAACCATGGCTTAGCTCATTAGATTAACACAAAAAAGGTTCGACAGTTTACAAAAACAGCAACAGATATGCACCCTGTAGGTCTCATCAACACCAAAACAGCTCCTTAATTAAAATACATTAACATGAATAGCTATTTCCAGCATCAATTAATTACATACGGAGCTAATGTCTCATAAATAATAAAAGTGAGGCGAATGGATAAAAGGATAGATGGATTTGCGGAACACATTAGAAAGACGTTGAAGCGCAGACGGATGTATCGTTGGCAGGTTCTGCTGCGTCAGTCGAGTGTCGCTCCCACACAGACCCCTGCTAAAGGGGTCAGCGGTCGACAACTCGGTTTAGGGGGAACAAATGTCTGTGTGGTTCTGCTTAAGCCGTCTGCTGACAGTGAAGACTCAGCAAAGACCCGGGTCAATTCCAGTGCGGCCCAGCGTTGCTAATACCATCAAGTGTGTAAAGCCAACAAGTGTCCCACAAAATGCTCCCAGGAAGTGTTGTGTCTTGTTTTTGCAGATGTAGCGTGATGCATATTTGTCCTGATGGTGAGTGAGCAGAAAAAAAAATCTGTTTGACTAATCTTAAAAGGCAGCCATGTCGAATTCAGAGACTTTTAATGAGGAAAGTAGTTCCCTCTTCTCCTCTTCTCTCACTCAATCCCCACTTCCTCCTTGCACCGTGCAGCAGCTCAAATGAAAAATGCCACGGCTTCATATCTTTGAGTAATCTCAAAAAAACATTCCCAAGGCTCCCTTCCAAGTTGAAAGCAATTCTTTTGATATACTGCAGAACAATTTTATGCCCAATTCATTTATTCCCCAGGTACTTTAATTGTGAACTATTTCCACAGCCATTGTAAATTTCCCGCCATCTAATATCGTTAGAGAGACGCTGCCGATTCTTTTCAAACTTTAGTGGCTGCAGTTGAAAAACGTCATGCTCACTAAGTACTTTATTACACTGCCTAAATTACACTCATTCACTTTACATACTTTAATATTGGCTGTCAGTTTTGGGTAGTTACTCATAAAAGGTTATGTCTAAGTTTACTTTGTTATTCATCGCTGTAAGTATTCATCTGAGGGATTGTTCATGCAAACATGCATTTTGCTCTCCATTCTTTCTAATCCATCAGGTTCAAGAATGCTTTTACTAAGCAAAGGGTATGCCTTCAAGGTGCAGCCCAGTCTCTTCTAAGTCTTGACACTCTTTTTAATAGAGACTGGGTGACTCACCTCTGCTGCACTTCTTTCATGCTCCTCTGGACGTTTCTTTGCTAAGAACACATCTCGTTAGCCAACTCCACTTCTTGTAACAGGACAGGGTAAAGCCCCACATGGAACTATTGCTGCTTGATGTCTGTTGGTCCAGTCCAATTTCTAGTACCCTCTTTAACATTTTTACCTTCATAAAGTCCTTACAATGGTTAATTGGGTTGTAGTGGTGTGTTTGAAGTACGCACTATCACCCTCTGGTGCATCTAAGCTGAAAACAGCACTTGCAAGTTCACGCAAGAGTGACAATGTTGAACTTGAGATACCATACCTTTCAACTTTAAAATCTTCCCATTTTCATTAGATCTATTGTTATTGAATGTCCTTCGAGATAGAGCTACTGTTTTGTGATATTTATTTAGCTTACGACTCGCAGAGCTGTTATGTTACTACGCGGTGAGGAGTGTATGTTTCATTTACGACGGTTCAAACAGTAGTTTCAATATTATACTAAATGCCCCAAATACTGTTTACAAAGCGTCAGTGACTGGCTTCACTTTTGAAGATGTAAGATTTCAAAAGGCCAAGGCTACTAAGTTGTTATGACAATAAAATCTGCATTAAATTAGACGCAAAAATATAAGTAAGAGAAAATATTGTGATTATTATAAATAAAGTGATTTTTTTACAGTTAACGTTTTGGTTGACAGTGAATAAAACAGTCAAACAATGTAGATATTATAACTTTATAAAACAATTTCTAAAATTACCCACCTCCATCGAGGTTTTCATTTTTTCTACTCCATTTGTCATTTCTTTTTGCAAAACTATTGCGCTGGTAAGCGTTGTTGTCCAGAGCTGCACTAAGAGTATTTAAAAAAAATTAAAATATATATTAAAAAAGGGCCTAAATCTTCCCACAGTTTGATTTGTCACTGTTGGATCAATAAGTTTTTAAGGCTTTTTTTTTTTTTTTGACTGAAAAAAATCAATCACAAAGAAAATAACAATAATTATTTTTGTCAGGACTAGTAATGACATAAGCAAATTGTCTTACCTTGAAGAAGCCAATTTGAGACCACCTTAGGTCAGTTGAATTTTGTTTTACTTGAACTTTTAACTTATTTTATATATTCACTGGCATTATTTCTTAAACCTTAGTTGTTTGAGTAGTTCCTCTCCTTTGCATTACTAATTCTAATGGGGTAGTGGCCCTGCACCACACATTACCATCTGCAACTGTATATTATATATGTATTATGTTTTTTTGGTCTTTTTAACCTTTATGAGAAAAAGTCAGGGGACAGGGTGAGAGAGGGATGACATTGAGCAAATTGGACCTGAGTTGAATCTAACCCAGGTTACCAGGAGTATGTGGTATGAGGTCCACCAGGACGGCGGAGGTGCCCCTCATCTAAACAAACATCACTTTAACTGCTATGTTATTGACAAAGGTGTTCTGTTTACATTATTGTGTTTCCTGAAGTGGGCAAACAGGAATAATATATAGATTTCAAAGCATGAATCAACAAGGCTTAGCTAGGCTAGTCATTCTATTGTGTCTTCTTGTAAGTAGCTTATAAAAATGGGACAGGTTGGTGGTTAGATTAAAAACAATACTCATACTTGTCTCCTGCTAATGTTTACAGTTCACTCTCCTCTCTGTCTTCTCTGCCTTTCTAGCCTCATAACTGTCTGTTTGCTCCACTATAAACTAATTTGATCCATCAGTGGAAGTCACATCTGATCCCTGACAACCACAGACCACATCCGTTTCCAGAACAACATTAAAACACATTCTGCTTCTGTCACCAGAACTGGCTTTGACAAAGAGCTGCACTGAACATAACACAGCACCGGGTTTTATTTAGTTTACCCAACTTTGAAAGTTTTTAAGATTTAGTCCTACATTAGCAGAGGACAATGCCACAAAACATATACACTGTAGTTTTAAAGTCTTGGGTTAGAAAATGTAACACTAAAGACAGAAATATCCTATAAAATGTAAACAGCAACAGACCATGCATTTTCACTTATTTATATGACAACTTTACTTGTCACAGTGTTAAATCATTGAAATTAAAATCCCATAAAGCAGTACAGTGGTCTTCCCTTTAGTAAGGGGACTAAATTATTATTTACATTTTTTTCTGACAGAGCACAATATGCAGCTGTGATCGCTTTCAATCGCTGGCTTAAACCAAGCAGCACGTAAAACTTGCACCTGCTCTTTTAGTAACCATTCAGTAAAAAGAAGTCAACCCCAGGCCTCTGAAGAGCTGGGGACATGTGCAGTTCATGCAGCATTTCGTACTTGCTCTCTTTTCCCCATCAGCTCGAATCCAATCAAAGTCTAATCCATGTGCAGACTCCTGAAGGAGCAGGTCATCTGTTAGTAAAATGAAGTCCTGGCTCTGTTTATCTTTTAATTAAAGCCTGATAGATACCATATTACATTAATAACACACAGAGAGTACATGTGTGATTCTCTTACTAAACCTGTGGGATAAGAGGTGTCCTATTATGATATGAGTCCTGTAAAGCCCGGATTTAACAAGCTTCTCAACTGGAGGAACTCTGCGTCTGAATGCCTACGTAAAGTGAATGGAATTGCACATGCTCGATTCTTTGTGACATTTTGGCAAACAAAGCGTCAGTGTTGCGTATATACATGATGCCAATATCCAGATGAATACAACACTCCACTGAAGACAGGAAACAAGGGTTTGCATCAGCCAAAGACAAACTCTGCCAAAAATTAAAGGGATAAATGATTGAATACTAAAATATTGTACAAACATGTCAATGCAGCAGATGATTTAGAAAACTGTTTCCACTTGACGTTACCTGCGCAGATGACTGTTGTACAAAATTCAGGCAGTGATAACATTCACACAAGTGACACAAACAGGTTTGAATGGCTACTAAAGATAACCATCCTTACCTGTGATCTCTTTCCTTGTAATCAGGGTGTGTATAAAAGGTCAGTGAGTTTCTGGGCTCCTGACCAACCCTTGCATCTCTCATCCTGTGCTGCAAAACATCTGAAGGAAAAGGTAATTGAACTATATAACACAAGAAAGGGATATAAGAATGAGAATGCTAATCAGCAGTGTTCAAACTCTAATTAAGAAGCCGAAAATGAAAAGGTCAGGTAGACCAACAGAAATTTTAGCCACAACTGCCAGGAAAACAGTTTGGCATGCAAAGAAAACCCCACAGATAACTTCAGCTGAAATACAGGACTCTCTGAAAAAAGGTGGTGTGGCTGTTTCAAGATGCACAATAAAGAGGCACTTGAAGAAAAATGGGCTGCATGGTTGAGTCGCCAGAAGAAAGCCAAATTTGCACTCATCAGCCCGGAAGCTGCGTATGGGACGTACTTGGACGTTCCAACATCAAAACTGATCTCAAATGTGCAGTTCATGCAAGACAGCCCACAGTCCAGAATTTACAGGAACTGGAGGCTTTTTGCCAAAAAGAATGAGCAGCTTTACCATTTGAGAAAATAAAGAGCCTCATCCACAACTACCACAAAAAACTTCAAGCTGTCATTGATGTTAAAGGTGTCAATACACGGTATTAAAAACTGGAATATCAGACTTTTTATCAGGGTAATTTGGGTAGTTTCTATTAATATTATAATTTAAAAAGAGTAAACACAGTTGTTTGACTTTTCTGATTTCTTGATTTTTTGTAGATTGTAACGTGTAACATTAGCTCAAAGTGACTGCCTTAGTGCTCAGAACCACTATGCTAGGCAAAGCAAATCACAAATGCATAAGATATAAAAAAAGGGGGGTACCTTAGGGGTAAATCATTATTGAGCCCCTGGAACCAAGGTTGTTGTCCCAAAAGTTTTTTAGCTCTATATTTTGTAGCCTTTCAATTGTTTAGTGTTGAAGGACCACTGTAGTATAAATTAAGGAAAACAACTCAATCATAACTACAGTCTCAATAGCAGACACTTCATTCAACTAAGTTAATCAATTGCTTTTCTTCCTTAAGACAAAATCCAACGTATGTGGTCCTTGTCCTGCATCTATTTCTTGAAAACAGTTTCTAAGCTCAGCGCTATACAAGTGGTCCTGTATTGTAGCTGCTGTTTACTTCCTGCCCTCCATCTTTTGTGTGTCATCAGAATCACATGGCTGCCAACAAGATATGAGGGACACCTGGATCAGAGGAGAAATGAAGCATATAAGGTGCTACTGAAGATAACTAACGCATGAAGAGTAGCTACTGCCACAAGCACCTTTAGGATGAGGCAGTGTCCAACATGCAGGATTTAAATACATGGTGGATATTCTCCGTAAAGTCCATGTACCAGTGTATGATTTTATCCCTAAGCTTAAATAGAATGAGCCTGTCTCCTCCAGATGTGCACTAACTCCCTCTCTTTGTTGTTGTTCTATAAATACATGCAGCGCTCCGCTCTAGGCAGGTCTACTCCGAGACAGAGCAAAACAAGCGCACAGCAAAGTGAACTCAAGCAAGTAAACTTAACTCCCAGATCTTTTTGTCCAATGTAGATCCTCACTTATTTAGAACAAAAACTTGACATAGACAGTAAAAAGGTTAAAGTTAGCAAAGCTTAATAGTTCATGAACAAGACACTGGATACATCTTGTCACTACTTCTGTTTGTGGGGAACGATGCACTTTCCATGAAGGAAGCAAATGTTAGAATCTCTTTAAAAGTTCTCTCACTTTTGATAATTTTTGTTGTATTTGTTGGCAATTTTCTATATTTTTCAACATTTCTAATGGACGCTACAATGAGGGATTGATTAAGCAGAGAAAATCTGCTTAATCTACGAGGAAGGAGTGTCTATTGTGTTTGTCTGGTTCCAGACATGAGGAAGAGATGGCTGCAGATCTGGGAAGCAAAAATTTTGATTTTTATGGAAAATGTGAACTCCCAAGACAAATAATTGAACTAGAGGCTCTTCTGAAAAACAACAAAACCTATCATGCCAGTTGTTAAGTTTATACCCAAACAACAACTTAAAAGGATTGACACTGATCAGAGCAGCTAAAGATGCTTCAAGTGGGATGAGTCAGGGAGGAAGGCCTGCCTTGTGTGTGAGCAGTTGATGGTGCTATTGAAGGCATGTTACAGTTAAAGAAAAGATCTGTGTCATGGTGTGGGACCTTGGCAGTGGGACTGAGACCTATTATATACCAAGAGAGTGGCATTTTGTTGTGGTTGCAGTTTATATTTAACCAAGAGCTGTCCCAGACACTGCCTGTGACATCATCAACAGAACGGCAGTAGCTCAGTGGGTAGAGCGGCCGTCTTTCAACCGGCGGTTTGATCTCCGCTCGAAACATCCCAAAACATCATAACATCCCTCTCTCCCCCACATACTGTCGTTGTGTCCTTGGGCAAGACATTTAACCTACATTGCCTCCAGTGATATTCTGTAACACTGGAAAATAGCTTAATGTATGTAAAGCACTTTTAGTGCCTACTACAGTAGGTGAAAAATTGCTATATAAAAAATAAAAATCATTATTATTATTAACTGTTTCCAGGAACAGACCTAGCACCTGATGCCTTCTGCATTTTTGTTTACAAAACAACATGGACCATTCCCTGCACTGGGCTTTTGAATAACAGAGAGCAATCAGTGGACGTCTGAGATCAGTGAGCTGCAGGACAGAACACCACACCAACTGAATCAACTAATTTGAAAAGACCTAACAACCGAATTTTCCCTTGGGGATTAGTTCAATTTGAATTTAATTGAATGTGAGTGAACAGAAGAAAAAGGCTGGTAAATTTCTATGTTGAAAGGTAATGATTTGTAGAAGTGTGATAAAAGAAACATAAACTATTGGATATTTTGCAAATTTATTATTAAAACTTATTTTAAAACTAATGTAGTTCTTTGCATAAGTGAATTTCATTATTGAAATATAAGAGCTTTGCTGTGTCACGTGTTATGTGCAAAAAACTTTGTGTGTAATTGTCAATGTCTCTATATCAGGTGAACAATGATGCAACTCATTATGCCAGTGGGAAACAGTGCCTGGGTGACAGGACCAGACCCTCAACACCACCACCCACAATGCATCTTAAGTGAATGTTTCCTTCGTTTACAGATGTGTTGACATCAGTCACTGGGGGTGAGGAGATTGATGATCTATCTTGGTGAGCAGAGCTGAACTTTTGCTCTCTGATGCTTAGCCGAACAGAACTTGCAGCATTGCACATAGACACATTTAGTTCCAGCCTGAAAGCAAATAAAGCCAATTGTGTACAGTTACAATCAGAGTAAAGGTTTAGCAGTACCCCCAGGAAAATGACACCATTGGATTTTCAACAAAGACCTCAATAATACCTCACCTGAAGCAGGTGGTGCAGCTTTTCATATACTTATTTGCATGGGCCACAGTAAAAAATAAGTTTGAGCACCCCTTTGACTTTTATACTTAGTCATACTTACATAAGTTAAAGTAAGCACAATAGGCACTCTGGCATCTTCCTTTTTTGCATGCATAGTGGAAGTTCTAACTCAAAAATTGCCTTTAGTGAACGCATGTGACTGTGAGGGGTTGTTTATCAGTGTTTGTCTCCAAGTATCCAACCCCTGCAACCTGCAACAGGATAAGCTGTAAGAATGAATGAGAGTTAAATCACACATTGGTACACCCCTCAAACCTGCTCCACATCAGTGTATTATTCACTCAGTGCCGCACCAATTTCTATTTGTTCTGTTTTCCACATTCATCCTCATGTGTTTGCCTCAAAACAGATAAAAGATCTTCAGAGTGTTTTTATTTACTTGAAGCAAACGCTGCCTTCAAACAGTTGCAATCTGTTTCAAGTCTTTATGCTAGGTTTGGCTGATTGATTCCCACTTCAGTTTGATGCCAACATACAGATGTGAAACAGCATTTATCTCCACTCAACTGTCACAGACAAGTTTTGCAATTGGATTTGAAGTAACCACTGTGTTCACAGTTCCATCAGACAGAAGACTCTATGAAATGTACAGTTTGAGGTAAAGTTACATCCTTAAAGAAGTTCAGTGTTGGGCGTAATGAGTTACATTAACAAATTATGTTTTACTGCAACATAGTAGTGTAAGGCACTACTTATCAGTTTTCAGTACTATTTTACTTGGTACACTACATGTTTAGTAACGCATAGGTTACAAAGCACTGTTAGCCCAAATTTGTTTTGTTTTAAAACAGTAAGGCCGCAAGACCTCAAGGCAGGGGGGTACTGGCAATACGGGGAGTTCCCTGGTGGGCCGGCTGCCGGTGGTCGGCAAGTCAGCCCCGCTGTTGCGCTTCTATTCAATTTTGAGGCTGCGCCGCGCTGCCCCTGAATACGCCTTCTCCTTACAGATCTATACAGGGGCTTGCATTCACATTTGTGCTCACCCTGTTTATAACACAGCGAGCTTGTGAAAGATGCTTTTTCTAAAATGAATCAAAAACAGGCTTAGGTGCTCTCTTTTACAACAGCAGCTGGAGGCTTTTATGCTCATGGCTACTTAGCCAGATGTGCTAAAGAAGCTGCAGAGTGAAACTATTATAGATGTTACTGCGGAGGTTACTCATAGAGCTTATTTTTATAAGGTCTTCTGACCTGGCAAACCACAAAGACTATTATTTATTTATTATATTACAGATGTATTATATATATTTCTGATTCAAATCCCCTGCAAACAGATAACGTCTGGTCCTGCTCAAACAGACTTGAAACTTGCAGTGTTCAATGTCAGGTCTTTGAGAAAGAAATCTTTTTTAATTAATGATTTTATAATTTCAAATAAGCTTGATTTTATGTTTTTAACAGAAACATGGTTAGACAGCAAGACTGGAAATGCTGTCCTTATTGAATCTACCCCATCGACTTTCACATTTTTATCCAAAATGCGGGAAAACAAAAAGGGTCGTGGTGTATGTGCCTTTCTTAGAGATAATATTCTTATCCAGAAACTATCATTTGGGGAGTTTTCATCATTTGAGTATGTGTCATTCAAAATGGAGTTGAGGTTTTCTCCATCTGTTTTATATGTTGTTCTTTACAAACCACCCCAACAATGTCATGACTTTATTGATGAGTTACTGAAATGCTTTCGGTTATCTGCACAGAATATGAACAAATAGTCATATCAGGTGATTTTAATGTGCATGTGGATAATGTTTCTGACAGGAATGCCAAAGAACTTTCTACTATTCTTGATACTCTTGGTCTTTGTCAGCATGTTAATGAGCCGACCCATAACAGAGGTCACACTCTGGACCTGGTCATTACAAAGGGTGTTCATATTATAGATGTCACTGTGATTGATGTTGCTCTGTCTGATCATTCTTGTGTCTTCTTCCATCTGCCCATAATTCCAAAAGTTACTGCTGGACCTACAGTTGTTCAGAAGAGGCACATTAATGATAACACCAGGACACAGTTTATGGAGGCAATCAGGTTTGAAAATGCCTCGAGGTCAAGTTGATGATTTGTTGAATTGTTATACTTCAAGTGTTTTAAATGTTATGGACACCATTGCTCCTGTTAAGGTTAAAGTGATGAAGCGGCAGAAGGCTTCGTGGAGCAATGCTCCTTCTGTCAGGGCACAGAAAAGGGAATGCCGAAAATACGAAAGAAAATGGCATAAATTGAAACTCTTAATTTATTATGAGGTATACAAAGAAAATTTGCATGTTTTCAATCAAACTTTGCAAAAAGCAAGAAATATTCTTCTCAGAGCTTATCAACAACAGCAGTAACAACTCCTGTGTCCCGTTTGCTACAGTGAACAGATTAACAAACCCTCCAGCTCCATTTCCTCCAGAATTAGTTTCCACTAAATGCAATGAGTTTGCATTGTTTTTAACGACAAGGTTCAATGCATTAAACATGCTACAGTCCAAAGGACATACAACAACACTGCAGTCACATAGGAGACCTTTGATTGAGTTTACACATTTTACACCCATTAATGACAGAACAATTGAAAAAACTGTCTCCAGCCTGAGTTCATCCACCTGTTGCCTCGATGTTCTACCCACTAGATTTCTAAAATCAGTACTAAGCAGTTTGTTACCACAACTCACTAATATAGTCAATAATTCCTTACAGTCTGGAACATTTCCAAGGGCCTTAAAAACTGCTGTCATCAAGCCTCTCCTAAAGAAGAGCAGTCTTGATGCTACAGTGCTCAACAACTATCGGCCCATATCAAACCTGCCATTTTTAGGAAAAGTAATCGAAAAAGTTGTATATCAGCAACTTAATGACTTTCTATTACTGCTGCTTTGATCCTTTTCAGTGAGGTTTTAGGCCCATCACGGACTGAGACTGCACTTATCAAAGTCACAAATGACATCCGTCTGAACACTGACGCGGGCAAAGTCTCTGTCTAAGTTCTGTTGGACTTGAGTGCTGCGTTTGATACAGTGGACCATGAAATCCTGTCACAAAGATTAGAGGACTGGATAGGTATCACTGGAACTGCTCTTAAATGGTTTCAGTCCTATCTTGAAGACAGGAAGTACTTTGTTTCAGTTGGTAACTGTTTATCAAACCAAATGGCCCTGACATGACATTTTTCCACAGTCACATTAAGTCACATTAAGTCAATTACATCATCTGCATTTTATCACCTTAAAAACATTTCCAGAGTCAATGGGATAATGTCTCGACCAGACTTAGACTTATTCATGCTTTTATCTCCAGCAGGTTAGATTACTGTAACGGCCTGCTCACTGGTCTCTCAAAACGAGGGTTAAGACAGCTGCAGCTTATTCAGAACGCGGCTGCCCGGGTTCTAACTAACACCAGGAAGTACAACCACATCAGTCCAGTTTTAAAATCTCTGCACTGGCTTCTGTTGCTCAGAGAATAGACTTTAAAACAGCACTACTGGTTTACAAGTTTCTAAATGGTTTAGCACCAGAATATATTTCTGAAATGCTAGAAGCTTATGAGCCTCCTCGGACTCTGAGAACATCTGCGACAGGCTTCTGCTCGAGTCCAGAGTTAGGACTAAACAGGGTGAAGCAGCGTTTAAGTTTCATGCAGCAAAAACCAGGAACAGCCTCAACTTTAACAATGTTCAAGTGGAGGTTAAAAACCTTCCTTTTTAGCTCCGCCTACACTACAACTTAAATTGTCTTTTATCTGCACTCTTCTTTTAAAATGCTTTTAATTTTTCTTATGTCTCTAAATCTAAATCTTGTAAATTGTCTTTTATTTCTGTAAAGCACTTTGAGTTACCCAGTGTATGAATTGTGCTATTTAAATAAAATTGCCTTGCCTTGCCTATTTCTAAACAATCTGCAAAAAATTGTATATTGATATTTAATAACATGTTAGGCTAACTACAAAGTCCTTTTAAATTATATACATTTTCATTGCAGGCCATAGTATGTAGGCTATGTTATGCTGAAGACCCTTCAAAATGAATGATCTTACATTTAATATTAAGTGGTAGCCGTGAAGTTACAATACTTAAACGAGTAATATATCAATTCACCTTGTATGCACTTTTTATAATTTATCTTTGCAGGAAACTCTATTAACCCTGTGCTTGTTACAACAGCCAGCATACATCATATGTCTTCATAATATTATATCACCCCAGAGACCCCCCCCCCCCCCCAATTCCAAACAATAGACCGATCACAGACATTTTTACATTTTACGTGTCTCACAACACGTAACAAAAAAAATATATAAATTTTGCAGCGCCCAGGCTGTGATGGCATGTCTGAACTAATAGAGATAGAGTTCACATATAAAAAAAAGGGACCCAACATATCCCTAAATTTACCAAGTGAACAATGTCGTCAGAACATTAGCTTCTCTAGTCTCAAATTATATAGTACTTCCTTCACACAGTGATCATACACCGAAGGGCAGCTTAGCTTCCAAATAAGTAAAATAAGTCTGCAGGCTAGCAAGGTAGTAAAGGCCAAGTCCCGTTTATGCACAGCGTAAAGGCTAGCATCCAGGAAGACGCCAAAGATAGCAACCAGCGGGCAGGGGGTGAGAGTCTGACCATATGCCTGACCAATTGTAGTGAAAATATTGAATGCGTTCAGCTTAGGGCAGGCCCAAAACATTTCAGTGTAATTGGCTGGTGAGTGACTGCACCCATTGCAGGAATCGCTCACTGTCGGGTAGAACTTAGCCTTAGGACAGAGTAATGGCAACACCTAGGTATCGGAACCCATCCTCCGCCAACTTAAATGGCGCAATGGACCGTGGAAGCACCTCGGCTAGCAAATAAATAGTTTTCTGATAGTTAAGCTTATGCCCGGAGATCCTACAAAAATGGTCTAAAAGGTCAGTAGAGAGCTATAGGGGACAGTAATGTAAAGAAGCATGTTATCAGCGTAAAGTGAGACTTTGTGGATGATACCTGCCCTGGAAATGCCTTTAAGCTGTCTGTGCCTTTAAGCAGCCAGATGGCGAGCAGTTTGATCACAAGCAAGTTGGCAGTGCACAACGAGTCGTCTCTCTTCATCTTTGAGATAATGCTTATAAGCTGTCCCCACACGTAGGCCTTAGAGGCCTCCCAGAGCGTGCATCTTGATATCTTGGGCGAATTGTTCAGTTCCAGAAACAGGGACTGTTAAGCACTGTTTATAACCTTCCTTGGAGAGCCAAACAGCATTAAATCACCAACGTTATAAGGAAAGAGGACAGTCACACAAGTCAAAATCAAGGTAGGGGTGTGATTTTAAATGGCAATACTATGGTAGTTGCAGGAGCTAACCTTAGAGAGTAATCTGGAATCTATGAGAAAAAAAGTCAATGCGTGTATAAGTACAGTGGACATGGGAAAAGAATGAGAACAGTTTAGTCACGGGGTTCCCATGTCTCCATAGGTCTGTGAGCCGTCCCTAAGAATGTTAAGGAGACTTAGACAGAGAAATCAAAATCGATTATATGATAGTTCTCTACGTCGGGGGAGAGGTAAAAAGTTTTGAGACAAAGGAGTCATCATCCCAATTTCGCCATGCCCACTGGCCAGTAGGGCAATACTGCCTAAAATGTATTGCAATAACAATATAATTGACAATATAATTGATGCTAGACAAAATACTTTACAACTGCACAACTTTATTAGTGCGCATTCAAGAAACAACCTTGTTTTTAAATAGCCTACATTTTAAAGTGAAAATTTGTACCAAAATCAACAGTGCACCAATTGGCTCACTGACAATGTCTCTTTAATCAGAGGCATTTTCAAATAACGCCTTGACAATGGAGGTGGAGAACATGGTCCACTTGGACTCAATGTCTCCAGCCTCCCTCGGAATCTGGTCGAAGCTCTGCCGGAGGTGCGAGTTGAAGATCTCTCTGACAGGGGACTTGGCCAAACATTCCCAACAGACCCTCACAGTTCTTTTGAGTCTGCCAAGTCTGTCCAGCTTTCTCCCCCGCCATCGGATCCAACTCACCACCAGGTGGTGATCAGTTGACAGCTCTGCCCCTCTCTTGACCTGAGTGTCCAAGACATACAGCCGGAGGTCAGATGAAATAACTACAAAGTCGATCATCAACGTCCAGCCTAGGGCGTCCTGTTCTACGTGAACTGATGGACACCCTTATGCTTGAACATGGTGTTCATTATGGACAAACTGTGACTAGCACAGAAGTCCAATAAGCCGTTCCTCCCAATCACACCCCTCCAGGTGTCACTGTTGCTGCCCACGTGAGCCTTAATGTCCTCCAGTAGAACGAGTCCCCGGTCGGACCACTTTCCAGCACAACCTACCAGAGACTCCAAGAAGGCTGGGTACTCTACACTACCATTTGACCCATAAGCACAAACACCAGTGAGATACCTAGTAGTTGGGTTCCAGAGCCCAAGTTGTGCATGGAGGTCTATCTCTAGTCGGTATCACTCAACCTCCCGCACAAGCTCAGGCTCCTTCCCCGCCAGCGCGCTTTATCTGAACCACGCTTTGTCTGGCCCGCCACCTAGGACCTGTTTGCCTTGGGAGACCCTACCAGGGGCATATAGCCCCTAACAACATAGCTCCTAGGATCATTCGGAACACTCAAACCCATCCACCACGATAAGGTGGCGGTTCAAGGAGGGGGATATTGAACACGAGGTAGCTATTTAAATTTTTGTTCAAACTTTAAGATTCTTCAGAAACACAAACATGTTAACGGTTGTAGACTTAAGAGATGAGCTTTGCCATTGCAACCAGTGCTGAATAAGTTAGTATTGGGGGTTAAACATTTTAAGCATTCTTTTAAACCCCTCTCTTTTTACAGTCTGTATGGGCATCATATCCTTGGCCAAACAACATGTTATTAAAATTTGTAAGGTCGTAAGGTGTACCTCTATTAAAAGCTTTTATCATGATATCACTGCTTAGATAGTCCAACAAGTTTGTTGTATTTGCTCCCTTTGCTGTAATGACTCGCATACATGTTTTAGAAAAAACTGTGCTCTGCTGCACATCCAATGGTGTAAACTCAAATCAATTCCATATAAAAGATTGCACCCCTTTTGCTAACAAACTCCTCCGCGCTGCTCTCTTCGTCTTCCACTGATGTCATCCTTTATGCACCATGTGTTTAAGATGAAACTAACCACATGGCGCATGCGCGTTTAACCCAAATTTTATTGCAATATTTCAGTTTCATATTGCCACCCAAAATTACACCGGTATTATTATGACCCAGCCCTGCTGGCCAGGATGACAGGGACACCATTATAGCACACTATAAGAAACAAAATGACCGTCGGAATCTGACACAACCTCACAAGAGTTTAACGCAATGCTTCTACAAATCTTTATGGCTGCCCCTCTGGCCCTGGCGTTACACTTTGAATGGAAAACATCTCAAGCCAGTTTCTTTTAAGTCTCATTATCTTGTTGTTATGAAGATGCGTTTTCTGAATAAAAAATAAGTCATCCTCATGCCACTGCAACTGGGCCATGACCTTATTTGCCTTACCAGCGCTCCCCAACCCCCTCATGTTCCATGAAACAAATCAAAAGCTTATCCAGGGTCAAACAAAGGACATGACGAGGGAGACGGAGTCTGGATGAAGGAAGGAATAGCAAAGTCGAAGGGCACGGGTAATAGCAAGAGAGAGAGAGAAAAAAAATAATAATTCAAAAATAAACATGCACCAGTCATACCACACATATCTGGACCACCCAAGTAGAGGAAGCACGTAGCACTGGCCGGTCCAGGCCGCAGCCTCCAGAGATAAATTCGGAAAACAGTGTGTTAAATTCCGCAAAAAGAGCTGACTTGTGCTTCGATAGCATAGTTGTGAGCAAAGCAATGGTGGCCGCAGTTGCGGAGTTTGTCTTTCCATTGCACCTCATAAATTACAGTAGCAAAATGCTAGTAATCAGTTACTCAACAAGTACACAGCACAGAGTGAATGTTTATTAAAGGTAGAGTGATACAGGCAGGAGCGCAAATATGTGACTAATCCATCTCGCCATCAAGCAGAAGTCCATGTGTCTTTGTGATAAAAAGGAGAAGAGATACATCCCATGACACTAATGTCTTCCTTGTGTTGTCTGATTTGCTGTGTGACTTTCTGCATAATTTAACACAATCCTCTCTGCAGCTGTTCTACTTAAAGTTACTGTGAAGGCTGGCTGTAGATTACAATGATAATGATCATAAACCAGAACAATGTTTTGTCCAGTCTTCATTAGAAGCTGACCCTACAATTGGTCACCATCACCCCTCAGTTTGCAAATAAATGCCACTGAGTGTGTTTACATGGTTTTGAGTATTACATTTTGGTCTCTGTGCATGCAAACATCATCATCTGATCTTGCTACTTAGAGAACATCAAGTAAAAAACGGGTTAGCCAGCAACAAGACTGATACCAGGTAATCTTACCCAGCCGCTCTACCACTGAGCCACACAGATTTTACTAAGCCTACTCTTGGAAACATTAACAAAACAGCTCTGCACAACTGAGTCATGAAAATCAGTGCACAACACAAACACTGTAGCCTGGCAAGTCAGGTGTCAGGCTGGAAAATCTCAATGCCACCTCAATGCGGGGCAAAGCGACTCGGGGCCAATAAATCAGATTTGCAACGGACATAATGTTAGCTATGTGACAATCTACGAAAAAGTTAACTGACAAACATGGCGTGCAAAAACATCTTTGAAAAATTAACACTCTTAGTGCTGTCTGCTGTTAAGGTTCTACACACGTAATGTTGTCGTAATTAATAAAACGGATTGAAGAGCAGAGACGAACAAATTCTCAGCATTTCCGCCATCTTGACTGTTTTGAACAAGGACTTGGGTCATCTAAGTGTGACGCAAGGCAACACTCCAGTGGCATTCCAATGTGATTGATCGGTATGGACCATATCTGAGGAACTGACTGGCTTACAGAGCTCTGCTAGACTGAGTTCCTGTTTATAGAATATACAGAGAGCTCACGTCAGGCTGTGCCAGGCTACAAACATGGTGCTGCTGTTCTCTATTTGCGTAGCTCTTAGCTCAGAGCAGGCCTAGTCAGAGAGAGAGGCCTCTGCTCATGTGGCCCTTAATCAATGGCGGTGACAGGCATTGAAATTAAGGCCTGCAGCATGTGCCCCTCATTTCCTGTGTGTATGAGGGGCTTTAGCTCCTTCACATTAGACTGTAGTTTCCCTGCTCTCGCTCTTAAAGAAAATAACATGGCTGTTGTGGGAAAAAAATATATTAGAATGTAAAAAAATTCCACCCACAACTTGAGCTAATGTATGCAGTTAATGTTCTGTCATAGTTTCAAACTTTCAGCTGCAGTGAAGTCTGTCAGTCCGTACTAACAATATTTGAATTTGTAAACTACGGCTCTATAGAAATGGAACTCACTTCCAAACAGTATAAAAAATGCACCAACAATGACCTCTTTCAAAAACAAACTCAAAACACACATTTATCTCACTTGATTATTGACAACTGTAATACATCTACTCATGCTGTAAATGTTATTTTTTTTATTTTTTTAACTATTGTTTTTTTCTTTTCTTTTGTTTCTTTTTTTCTTTTCTTCTAAGTTTGTTCTTTGCTACAACTTTTCTGTAATTACTGTAAAGGACATTGAGTTACTTTTGTACAAAATAGGTTCTAGAAATAATTTTTTTTTTCAATAGAATTGCTCATCACATCAACTGTTAACTGTCCCAAAATGTCCCATCCCAGTTGTGTTAGTATTGCAACTTTGTTTCTCTTCACTTTGTGTCTAATGTGGGTACAAAAGACATATGATGTACAAACACATGGTATATGAATTGTGCATAACTGAGCGTGAACATATGTGTGTATAATTACTGGCCCAGTTAACAAATCACTTGTCAACAATTTGTTGTTGTTAAATGTCGTGCGTGCTGTGTGAGACAGGGGCCCAAACCTGCCATGTAAGGGCTTCTCATTCACATGCAAATGTGTTTTCTGGGATTTTAGCTCGCAGTCAAAGGCTCATTGTGTATCCCTGGCTTCCTGTTGCTCTGCAAATTTATGATGTCATTTGTGATTCAAATCAATGCACCAGGGCATTGAGTACATACACACTGTTGTGCATATTAGGACTGGGGAGGAATATGTGAGCTTTGGGGCTTAGCTTACTGGACACCGGTAGTTTCCGAAAGCGGTTGACTCAGAATAGTTTACGGTGGGCTAAAAGTTCATTTGAAATGGAATAATGATAATCATATTAATGAAAAATTTTTAAAAAACTCATTAATGAAACATGACAGCTTTAGAGGACGTGACTTGCATGTGTTCATGATTCAAGAGTAGGATGAGGAGAATTTCTGTATCTTCTTTATACAATTAGATATTTCTAAGACTTTGCTTTTTATTGCCCGGCTTTAGTTCATACCCAATATTTGTATGAGATGAAAAGACAACCTATTGGCAACCAAATGTTTTCTGCAATATATTATCTATGCTTTCCAGACAGTGAGCTGTTTAGCTTCAGCAGTTTAACTATTTGGACTTTAACATAGTGATGTATCAGGTCTCCAAAATGGTGGCACAGATAAAATGTTGAAATTCAAAGCAACAAACAACATTTTCACTCTACATCTATTACTTTGTGGCACTGGGCCTTTTGCCTGTTGTGCTACAGTGCACAGCATATTTTATTAGAAGTTAGAAATGTTGCTGTATGGTCTACTCTCTAAAAGAGGGGTTGTAAGGGAGTACTGAGGACTCAAACGCTCAAAGACGGTGAAGGTAAGTGTTTCTTTATTAAAGAAACCCGACAGAGAGGTGGACAGGAAGCTGGAGAGCTGAGCTGAGGACTGGGGTCGAGCCGGGAACTGGGACCAAGCCGGAGAGCGAGACCAAGGGCTGGATTCGAGCCAAGGACCAAGACCGAGCCGGAGAGCTGGGCCGAGGGCTGGACCCGAGCTGGGAACTGAGCAGGTAAGTAATCCACGGATCAGGCAACAAGAAAGGTGAGCAAAATACAAGGATGTTTTGAGTCTGGCTGTTCACACAAGGCATGCTGAACGAACTGGCAGAGAAGCGGTGGACAGGAGAGGTTTAAATACCTCACTGATAGCAATAGGCTGCAGGTGTTTGTAACAGTGATGGCAGTGATGAGGTGAAGGGGAGAGGAGAGAAGTGGAGCGGATCCCTGAGAGACACGGAGTTGGATCTGACAGGGGTAAGGTCAAATCATATACTTAAAGTCGTTCGTACAATGGTTGTTTCTATACAGGGGTCATCTTTGCACTTTAACTAATGCTAGCTATGGTACCTAATTGTTAACACATAAACCAGACTCTTGAAGTCTTTTTTAAATTTTTACTAGTTTAAAGTACAGTAGCAAAAGCATGAAGCCATATTTGCAAATATAATTTATTGTGTTGCTTACATTATCTAATAGAGTATTTGTCCTTTCACACCAATGGAAAGATGTTCTAATAGGCACCTCACAATAGCTCTCCATTCCCTCTAGTGGTACAAAATGATAAAGTGGTCCCAGGATGGCACTTTATGACTCTGTTTTGTGTAACAAGAATGTAATAAATAACATCTTTAACATATCGTTATTGTAATGTGTATATTTGTAAACACTATGGTTATGTGGATATGGTGAGTTACTCTGTGATTTCCCCTCCACTCTTCATTATATTTACATACATTCTTCGGATTTACCGACAGTCTTTGGATTTTGACTGAAAAATCTCAATTAAAATGTGTGACCTGCATAACCAGAAATCAAAAACTTCTAATTTAACAAGTCTCCCTCAAGATAGTCTTCAAACAGCGCTCCCCTTTTCATCACCAGATATTTAGGTTCCTCGTCTCAAGATGTTCTCAGACGTCAAGCCTCAGGGCATCGACCGTTCTTTTGTTTTGTCGCCGCTCTGTTCTGATATATTTTCATTTTCTGTTCGGCTGCAGACATAATGACCTATACACCCTGGACACCGGCTAATCCGCTCTGCTCTTTAAATAATGGATGCACATTTACCTCTGACATCCCTATGTTTTGCTTTTTCTCCAATATTACTCTCTTTCCAACAAACTCAACAGCTGAGACGCTTCACTTCAGGATGAACACGCTGCCATTTTTCATAATTGCTGCAGGATGGGATTTTCATTCGGCCAACCCGCTTGACATTTAGGAAAACACACACACACACACGCATCCATTAAAGATAGCTTAAAGTCTGGAGCTCAAGAGAATGAGAATACATTCTTAGCACTAAAACATTCAGCGAGCAACACTGTTAAGATGATAATTATGATTATATAAGAGGTTAATGCAGTGTATTGTGGTTATAAGTATAATTACAAGGCAAGCTGATGAGTGTTATCAAGACTTGGTGCTAAATGAGGGCTTTGGAGAGCTGTTAATGCTGTCATTCAGGTGCAGCAGTGTTTCTAAAGAATAATGTAATGGTGACTGTTTAAAGAACTTTATTTTAAGGTTTACTTTTGAATGTTTGCATTGTTCCACTCTTCTTTATCTCTCTGAATGGATCAGATCCATCCTTACATACCATTGCACGATCTTAGTTACACTTAGTCATCCCTAAAGCAGAACGTAGACTCCATATTGTGCGTCTTCAGTCACTGCTCCAAAACTCTGGAACATGTTGCCTCTGGAGATAAGACCTGTTCCCGGCCTGTCTTAAAATTGCCCATTCTCTTTTAACAATGTGAGATTTAACCATCTGCCCCTTTGTGCTTGAGGACAGAACAGACAAACTGAGCACTGCTGTGGGAGAAGCACATGAATTCTTCTTTTTTGAACACATAATCTTGCACAAAGGCTCATTGAACATTTATGAACTTAATTGATTTTGTTCATACATTTTTAAATCTGACCTAAATTTAATTTGCTCAGAGACAGCAGCATGTCCCAGCAGGGCTACCTGTTCAATAACTGTAGAAAGGAGGCATGAAAGGTGTGGAACTGCAATCTGCAAAGTAGCCACTGTAGCCACTTTCACATAATTAGTCCGAACGTAATCAAGGTAATCTCATTCGTGCTCTTGCCACGAGTCTTTGTTCACACAGGCAGATGAAGAAAACGACTGTGTTGTTAATGTTCATACATCTCATGAATAGTCCGGTGACTATACTGAGAAGCAGGAGGAGGGAAGATCAGTGGAGACGGTGATTATTGCGCAAATATTCAAACTACACTTATTTGAACATGTACAAAATTTAACCAAACAGTTTAAAGTGTAGTTCAAACAGCTCCAGATGCACATGTAGCTCCATGTAAAATGTTCACAACATGGGGCGCCGTGGACTTGTCACTAGGGTCCCTGAAGGATCGAGTGGAGTTGTGAAAGTTGGGGGGGGGTATTTTGTTCAATTATGGTCATTCATCATACAGCACGATTGGCGTACGTTGTGGATCTCAGTGGATGCGTGAAAATGGCTTAGATGCCAAAAAATACTTTATACAATATCTTTACTGTTACACACCGGTTTATAATTTATTGCTGATGATTAATGTAGGAATAATGCTTGTACGAATATATATTTATTTTAAAGGTTTCCTGCTAATTTTCACATTGTTGCATTCTGTAATGTTGGTGGCTGGTAGGCGGAGAACATTAGCAGTACAGACTAATTAACATGGGCTCATTGACAGCTTACAGAGTAGAAGCAACAGAATTATTGTACTTTATTACTATAACAAACTGAAATAATACAAAGTCTGGTCTCCACGGCGCTAAGTCAACATATCATACCGCTCGTTACTCAGAGTCAAAGACTTGCGCTACTGGCAGTATATGGAATAGCTTTGTGAACCATGACCTCTAGTACCGATTAAAAACAAAGGAGGCGGCGTAAAGAGGTGCGATTTTGTACTACACACAGAGACTGGCTATTATAATATGGTTATGGCCAGACTTTATGTTAGCAAAACCATTTTAAACAACTTAAGCGGAAAGAGACATGAGTATTATACAAATTAACAAATAATAGTAGAGCAGATTACACAGCTTTTTTTTTAGAGCATGTGAACAGCTATGGTAGCTCTGCAGGAAAACGCTCACAACAAACAAACCTAGTTAAAATACGTCTGACAGAGATTTAACTTAAATTCAAGGTGGTACTGGACATGTTTATTTTTTACATTTTTGTTATATTACTTGAAAATGGTTTTACTGGCTGATAACAGACATTCAATTATGTACTGTAAAAAGTATACATCACCCTTAGATGCAATTGGGCCCAAAAACATCAGCCAATCATTTTTGTGGTCTTCAAAATAGCCATTGGCCCACCAGCTTGTATACGCATATAATGCTCAGTTTGTATTTATTGTTATAGCTCCGGCGTTAGCTCGAAGTTGCACAGTGGCTTATAAGAAACTCCTTAAACAAGAAGCCACAAAAAGAAATGTGTTTTTAAAGTAGCTGAGAAGAGGGGAAGAAGGATGAAATAAAACTGTTCCTAGTGCAGCTTTTCATCGACTTCTTACCGAAACTTAGGCTTATTGTATTGTTGTAAGGATAATTCATTTTCTAGAGATCGTTATGCATATCAATTAATGTTCTGTCACTGCACTTGTAAGGCAAAATGCAAATATGTTTATTGTATAATATTACAGTACTCTACAGGCCCAGATAGCGCTACAGCAGGACAAAGGTGCAGCTTCATTCTGTGAAAGGACACAGATCAAGTGTTTCAAGATCAACTGACTGTTCTCTAGATAGCCTATATGTCTTGTTGTATGGCTCCTTTTTGCAGTGTGCAATATAATTGTCTTTAGCATCCATTGATGTACATGTAGATGATAATGATGTGAACACTTTGAACGACGTTAAAAATTGAACGCAATTATTACTTTTAGGCTGTAGTAACACGAGCCTCTCATGCAGTCCAATGATTTTTCTTTTGTCTGTTGTAATACTATTAGAGTTGCAATAAATATTAAATGTTTTTCTTCCACAAGATTGACTGGGATTATTAAACTGGGACTCCAGATATGGAAACACAGTTGGCGTCATACTCAGAGAACAAGGAGTTTGACAGACTCTGATGCAGGTGACCACTGCAAAAGGCCCGATACCTCTACTCCTCCACTGGCAGAGGCAGCTCTGGCCTTTACTGAGGATGATGTGACAGGACACTCACCAGACTACCTTGTTCTACCTTTTGACAGATGCATCAATAAAGATCCCAACACAAAGACACAACGCACCTAAACCCTTTTGAAGTTTCCATTGTTGAATGGGTGAGTATTTACACACTTTTTATTTGATTTATTTCATCAGTACTAACTCCTGAAGGGAAATCCACAACATGATTTATAGTGAGTATGCAATTGATTTTTAATCAACCTTTCTCCACATCTGTATTTCCCTAGATATGTCCAAAAGGTCACACAGTTTAGATGTGGAGCCTACAGCGCTCTTTATGATTTGAGAATCTCCAATGTTCTCCTGTCTGGAAATAACTACATCATTTTCTGGAGCTTTAAATGTTAAGTATAGTTATGTACAAAATAAAATATCATAGATAAAGAAATAGTATATCTACAGACTAGTACAAATAATTTTTCCTAATAAAAAGAACATACGGTTAGTATTATTATAGGAGCATTTCCATGACAAACATGAGCAAGTTTCTGCAATAGACTTTATAAAGAATTCTTATAAGACAGAATATTTATTTACTAATGTAATTTTAGTAGATACACCACAGACCTGGGACCTCATTTATAAAGCTTGCCTACGCATGGAAAACCTGTTTTTGCCAACCTTCTACGCCAAGAATTGGATTTATAAAAATCCAACTAGGCGTGAAACTACATCTACAGTGTGTTCTTCTGCGCATCTACAGTGTTCTACTGCACATCTACAGTCTGTTCTACTGCGCATCTACAGTGTTCTACTGCACATCTACAGTGTTCTACTGCACATCTACAGTGTTCTACTGCACATCTACAGTGTGTTCTACTGCACATCTACAGTCTGTTCTACTGCACATCTAGTGTGTTCTACTGCACATCTACAGTGTTCTACTGCACATCTACAGTCTGTTCTACTGCACATCTACAGTGTTCTACTGCACATCTAGTGTGTTCTACTGCACATCTACAGTGTTCTACTGCACATCTACAGTGTTCTACTGCACATCTACAGTGTTCAACTGCACATCTACAGTGTTCTACTGCACATCTACAGTGTTCAACTGCACATCTACAGTGTGTTCTACTGCACATCTACAGTGTTCTACTGCACATCTACAGTGTTCTACTGCACATCTAGTGTGTTCTACTGCACATCTAGAGTGTTCTACTGCACATCTACAGTGTGTTCTACTGCACATCTACAGTGTTCTACTGCACATCTACAGTGTGTTCTACTGCACAGCTACAGTGTGTTCAACTGCACATCTACAGTGTGTTCTACTGCACATCTACAGTGTTCTACTGCACATCTACAGTGTTCAACTGCACATCTACAGTGTTCTACTGCACATCTACAGTGTTCTACTGCACATCTACAGTGTTCTACTGCACATCTACAGTGTGTTCTACTGCACAGCTGCAGTGTTCTACTGCACAACTACAGTGTTCTACTGGACATCTACAGTGTTCTGCTGCACATCTACAGTCTGTTCTACTGCACATCTACAGTGTTCTGCTGCACATCTACAGTCTGTTCTACTGCACATCTACAGTGTGTTCTACTGCACATCTACAGTGTTCTACATGCGCGAGCATGTTGATGACGCCTCATCCCTGGCTTCTGCAGGCGCTGCCGCCTTGGCGCACTCCTCCCGCTGACGTGGCGTTGAGGTGCGCTGGTTACAAGAGAGGTGGCGCTGCTGAATATTGAGTGGCTGCAGGAGCAGGGCCCCCCTCAACACTATAAACATAAATAAAAGGAGGTCCCCCTGTCTCCCCTGGGTGGGGCGCAACAAAAAACAACGGAGAATAAAGTCTCCATGTTGGTACCCTCAGGAGCCCGCTGTTTTTCTTCTCCGCCGCCACTGGCATTTTGGGGAGCAGCGGTCTCCAGCGCAATGTTAAGTGTCCTGTCATTTCCTGCCTAGGTTCAGGATTGAGGCGGATGTCTAACATCCCCCCCGCAAAACGAATTGTCAACACACACAAAAAGGGGGAGGAGCTGCCACAGCAGACTGTTTCTGAGGTTCGCTATCGGAAGCGAAGCATACCAGTATTACGTTTTTTTGTTCGGCCTGGCCTTCTCACCCTGTATATATGCAAAATGCATGGAGGCAACCTTGGCTCCTTTGTGACCCCAGGGCATCCGCATTCTGAATTACATAGACAACTGGCTTATATTGGCTCAGTCTCAGAAGCTAGCGCTTCGACATTGAGATGTCGTCCTAGCTCGTTTCAAATCTCTAGGGTTGAGGCGAAGTGCCAAGAAGAGCCTCTCTCTGCCACCCAGAGAACAACATATCTAGTGGTTGTTTGGGACCCAACTACCCTGAAGGCTATCAGGCTAGGCCAAGAAGTGACTGTGCACTTCTTTAAAGAATATTGGGTCTAATGGCATCTGCGCCCACGGTGATACCTTTGGGCCTTCTTCAATTGAGACTGTTTCAGCTGTGGCTCAGAGCCAGGGGGTTTCATCCAAGGGCCAATCCCCTGAAGCAAATAAGGGTTACGTGCTGAGGACTTCGTACCCTATCTATGTGGTTCAGACCCCTAGTTCTCACTTTGGGTCCCACGCTAGGTCCATGTTGTTGTCGCATAATGCTAACGACAGATGCATCATAGGATGGGGCGCGACCTTAGATGGCCGTCCAGCCCAAGGGATATGGAGAGGCCATCATCTCACATGGCACATCAATTGCCTCGAGATGAAGGCTGTATTTCTGGCCCTGAAATACCTCCTCCAGCAGCTAAGGGGCTACCATGTCCTTGTGCAAGTAAACAATACGGCGGGTCCTGCTTTGGGCTCAGGACAAGGTCCTGTCCCTCATGGTGATTCATATTCCTGGGCACACAAATGGGGAGCAGATTTATTGTCCAGACAGGCTGTCACACACGGGAAGTGGAAACTCCACCCCGAGGTAGTGAGACAAATCTGGGAAAGACGAAGTAGAGGTGGACCTTTTTGCTTCAAAGCAGACAGCATAATGTCCCCTCTAATTCTCTCCAACTTCTCTAGCTCCCCTGGGTCTGGACGCGATGGCCCATACGTGGCCCAGACTGCGCTGTTATGTATTCAACACTGTTTACTCCCCTTTCTAGTAGCGCCCCGTTGGCCAACCAAAGGTTGGTTCTCAGACCTATTATTTCTCTTCGACGGCTTGCCATGGGCGATTCCGACCAGAAGGGATCTCCTTTCTCAGGCACTGGGGACAGTGTTTAATCCCCCGGCCCGAGCTCTGGAACGTTCACGTTTTATAAGATATACAATTACAATTATAAGACATCGGGCTCCCAGCCCATGTTGGAGAGACTATTTGGAGTGCTAGGTCTCCTTCTACTAGGAGAGCCCATGCCTGCAAATGGCGTGTCTTGAAGCTTGGTGTGCTACACTCTATGTTGACCCAGTTCACTGCCAGATTGTTGAAAGTGTCTGCAGGACAACCTGTCCTCAGGCACTAATCCTAGCACACTCATGGTCTTTGTGGCCGCCATTCGGCTTGCCACACCATGAATGACGGGGTCTCAATACAGAGACAACTTCTAGCTGCCTAGCTACATTCAAGTGGCCAAGCGGTTGAGGCAGCCCACTAGAGCTACGGTTCCTCTCTGGGACCTAGCTATAGTGCGTGAAGTCTTAGTAAGCACTTCTGAACCGCAAGAGTCAGCGTCTGTCAGGCTTCTGACTCTAAAGATGTTTTTCTGGCAGTCTTTACCACTCTTAAGAGGATTGGGGATTTGCAGGCTGGTCAGTTTGCCATCCTGTCTAGACTTTGCCACAGAGCTGGTCAAAGCCATTTTGCTACCTCACCCTATTTTATCTTCCAAAAGTTCCACTTTTGACCCTAAATCCTGTCATTCTTGAAGCCTTCTGTCCTCCGCCGTTTACAACACCGGAGCAGGAGAGACTTCACTGTTTCCAATACGTGCCCTCCAGACCTATGTCCACCGCATTAGCCAGTGGCATAAGATTGAACAACTGTTCGTATGCTACTGAGGCTGCAAGCTAAGGGCTGCAGCCACCAGCCAGATCATATCACGTTGGGTGAGGGATGCTATTGCCCTGGCCTATGAGGCGCATGGTCAGATTTCGCCTATAGGTGTGAGGGCTCATTCTCTTAGAGGGTTTGCAGCTTCAACAGCTCTAGCAAAAGGTGCCCCTCCGCAGTAAGTTTGTGATGCGGCAGACTGGTTATCCCACACATTCATCAGTTTTATAGTTTGGATGTTCATACTAATCCGGGCTCGCATGTCCTTGAGTCATCATCTCAAAATTGTGTTTGAGACCTCTTTTGTGTTTGTGCACACTTCACAACCCGAGGGGTCCAGACAATTGCAGAGCGGCGGCGTTGGTATTCTCGTTCCCCATAGCGTATGCTACGCAGCATTGAGTGTAGCTTTTGATAGGGAACGTCTCGGGTTACTTGACTGTAACCCTGTTCTCTTAAAAAGCGGGAACGAGGTGCTGTGCTGTAGTGCAGCACTGGGCGTGACCGGGCGCTTTTCAGACAAAGTTGACCTGAAGACGCTCCCGCGTCATGTGTTCTTATACCCTCTGATGAGCTGCGTCACCAACAGAGGTTATATAAGCCAATTCTTGGCGTGGTTGACACATTTGCTTCACAACTGGTCACACATAGAGTGTTTCCCCATACGTAGCATCTCGTTCCCGCTTTTTAAGGGAAAGGGTTACAGTCAAGTAACCCGAGACGTTCTACTGCACATCTACAGTCTGTTCTACTGGACATCTACAGTCTGTTCTACTGCACATCTACAGTCTGTTCTACTGCACATCTACAGTCTGTTCTACTGCACATCTACAGTCTGTTCTACTGCACATCTACAGTCTGTTCTACTGCACATCTACATTGTGTTCTACTGCACATCTACAGTGTGTTCTACTGCACATCTACAGTCTGTTCTACTGCACATCTACATTGTGTTCTACTGCACATCTACAGTGTGTTCTACTGCACATCTACAGTCTGTTCTACTGCACATCTACATTGTGTTCTACTGCACATCTACAGTGTGTTCTACTGCACATCTACAGTCTGTTCTACTGCACATCTACAGCCCTTACAACAGCCATGGTCTGTGACCAAGATGGTTCTACCTTTGTGTGATGCTCGTCACTCATTACATGTCACAGAAGCAGTGCTGTAAACTCTCTGCGATATCTTAATTTCTGAATTAGCTTTTTTGTTTCATTTTTAATATGTAAATGTGTAGTTGTAATAATGAAAATTGTTTAAATGTTATCTAAAATGTTTAAATTATAAGAGGAGGTAGTTCCAGCATTCACTGTAAAACACATCCACAGGTGGGTAATGCTGCATGGACCGGACCGGCTCGTGCTCCTGCTCACTTCTGGGTTTTTGGTCAAACCCACTCATGTTTTGGCAAAATTCATTCCCAGGAGAAATTGCATTGTTCTGCTTTAGTTGAATGGCGGGCGTGACTCGAGGCGGATTTAAATGCAAACATTTTTTCTGCAGGTGAGAGTTATAAAGCAGAAATTTTATGCAGGTGGGTGTACGCACGGTTTTATTAATCAGGATATTTAAGTGCCTGCATCAAAAAAACAGGTGTGCTTTCCCCTCCAGCAGTGCTAAGTTTGTCCTCTGTGGGCAACTGTACTTGAACAGAACAAGAAGTCTATATGTATTTTACCAAGATAGACAAGTCTTAATTTTCTGATACATTATTGAAGACATAGCCTTCAATATATAGACTGATGTTAACTGTATTTTACATTTCACACAATGCATTTTAATCTTTAACAGATTACACTTATTTATTTTACTGCTAGAATTGTAAAAATTAGGTACTTGATTCGGTGAAAAGTGAAACTTGCACTTGCAAATTTGCAGACTTATCTGTGAACAAACACAAGAAACGTATTGCCAATGTTTTTCTTTTAGTTTGTGCTGATTTGCTCACAGCGTTCTTTAGCAGTTGCCAAGAAATTTGTGTCCAGCCGAGCTAAATAATATTATGGCAGCAAAATTCTGTGGTGAAAGATATTATTAACCACTGTTTTGGCATCCAAGTTCAACTGTAAGATTATTGTGAGGCACACTACAGTAAGTCAGCTGCTTGTGATGCAGTAAAAGTCTGAGCTACTTCTAGAGAACATTATTCAGCTCTTCAAACTTCTTGTTCCTCGACGGATGAAGGATGGAGAATTGTGGCGGCAAAGACACCATATTTTTTAGTCTCTATGGAGCTGGGTTACTTTCTTTGAAAAACTCATATTCGACTTGATTTGCAGACATTTTTATAATTCTGTAGGGAATGTGCATTGATGACTGGCATGAGTGACTGCACCTAGAAAGAGGATTAAACTCTTTTCATTTATGTATAACAGGTTGGTCCAATTTTCAGTTTTTGTTGATATAAGTTATTCACTAGCCTCTGGTGTTTTCTAATATAGTATGTAGTCTTTCCAAATTGGCTTAAGTTTTTCATGCCCTTTCTTTCTGAACTCATCTTTATAAAGCTGCAGTAAGCATCGTTATTTGATGGGGTCATGAGGTAACTCTGCAGGATATAGCAAATAAATGGCCTGTGATAAAAAACAGACTTCTGCTCGCTGGTTGTTTTTAGACTTTTAGGTGGAAAATTGGCCAAATAGTGGTCTTTTTAACCAACGGCAATATAAAATCTGACTTATGGCTTTCACAACATTTTTACTAGGTTGGCAACATTTATTACATTTTATGTAAGTCTGGAAATATGGTCAACCTAGCCTAGAAGAGACTTGTGAGAGCCATTGCAACTGTGGTTAATGAAGTGCATTCACTCTTTGAACACAGATGCTTGTATTGAGGCACGGACTGTAGTTTAAAGGCAAGATAATCACAGGCTTTCACCAGTTGATTGGAAACAAATCCGAAACGGTCTTCCACCTTTTCCCACTGTCTTCATTTATTTATCCATTTAGTCGTCTCCAAACACTTGTCCTTGTCAGTTTCCAGCTTCTTTTCACACAATCCTCTCTGTTGTTTCGGAGTCTTCAATGCAAAGTGATGGAGTGACAAAACACTGTCAATCACAACCTTTTTCATGAGCACTCGAAATTCTTGGCTGGTCTTCTGGTGTGAAAACATCTGAGTCTGTGAAGCCACGGTCTCATGAAGAGTGCGAGCGTCGGACATGACTCGACTGCTAATGGATCTGCAGACGACTTAAGACTCTCGACTTAAGAAAATGCTCTCTGTAAAGCGGTGTTTTGCAGTAAAGCTTGGGTGCTACCTCTTGTGAATAATGCTCGGGGCTGTGAATGCCGACAGCCTATTTGTCAAGTCTTTCAATTAGAAACGAGAATGCCTGTGTGTTCCCCGGAATGTGGTTTTTGGAGATATAAATGGGTAAACAGAGCTATTTAGCGCGGCCTAATCACCAGACTTGGCTCCATCCTGAATATAATTAGCTCCTATTGACGTCTCTTCACACTTCTCAGCATCGTAAAGGTCTTATTGTCTTAAGCCACTTTTCTCCTGAACGCTTCGATAAAAGGGCAGATTACTATGGCATGGTTTGGTTTGTGTAACTTATAAAGACGCCCCTGTTTCCACTCTGCAGAAGAGAGTCAGCTACATAAACAGTGAAATCATGCAATGCAAGATTTATCGCCTTTAACTGAAATAAAGAGGCAAGTAAATCCTCATATGTTGTGAGAAACCAGTGGTAAAGCTGCGTCAGTAAACACTAGAAGAAGACCGGTTCTGGCTGATCCCTAGCTTTCTAAACTTTGCTGCACTAAATTAAAACCTTTTAATGCTTCAGTCTTTTTTCATGTCACATGATGTTGGTGGTATCTGAAGGAAACACATCTGAGCATGGGGAGGACATATAAATTCCACAAACAGAGAGAATAAACATTCAAATTAATATTTTTATAGTTAAAAAGATGAAATAAAAAATAACTAGTATAAAAAGAAATCTTTTTGGGGCTGGAGACTTCAGACTTCAGACATGGCATATCTTCTGCGAAGTTTTCCCGGGGGATATCTGCAAAAAAATGTCTGTTAAATGACTAAATGTAAATGTAAAAACACTAAAATGTCCCACTTTTCCCCTCTTCCTGTCCTGTCTCGTTTGTTTATGCCAATCCTAAAGCCAAAGCAGCACACTTTGCTGGGAACTCATTTGTCAGTACACTGTCTGAGTGTCAATAACAGAGTTGCCATGGTTACGCCAATATTAACTAATTGGAAAACATCAACAGTGTTCCACATGTCTGTATAACTTAACACTGATTGGTCCATTTACATGTTTAAGCGTGAGGATATTGCTAAGTGTACCTTCTGCAGGTTTGACCGTTTCAGTCAAAAAGAAAGTCTCCATTTATTAATGAGCTTAAGAAACAAAACTGTCTGCTTTTAGGAAAGCACATGGTTGTTACATGTTAATATAATAAAAGTTTTTTACTGTTTACTAGTGGTATATTAATTTTACGCAGGATTTAACATTAAGGAATTTCCTTTAAGCTGCTGTCCTTTGATTTGTTTATATAAAATCAAATTGTCCCAGTTTTGAGGTTTGAAAATCTGTCACTGTACTCTAAAGGTAATGCACTCTACTGCTGCTGCTTTGCTGTTGTTGTTTTGAATTGATAAAAAATAATAACAAATACATAATTATAAATAAAATACATTTTTAGGCTTTAATACAAATCGATCAAAATTTAAATTAAATTGAGATTTTATTTTTAGCTTTATTGCCAGGCCCTAGATGGAGCAAGTGATCACCGTGGTTTAACTGTGTAACGGGCACAAAACAGCTGTTTTTATGAAGTTCTCATTTTAACCCAAGTAGGAATTCTGTATTGGCCATTCACCACACTGCATTTTTTAATCAAACCCATATCTCAGTGTTTGAACTACAGCAGAGGGGTTTACCAAAATCATACCTTATCCTTTTAGTCAACCCCTACAGTAGCACTCCAGTGAGACCGTGTCTAAACTAGAGCTTAAGGCAGTGTATAAAAGTTATGCAATGGTGTTTGGTTTGTTTTTCATCATGTTTCTAATGGCGGCTTGCGACTCGTCAAGCTGGAAGGCCATGATGTGACATTTGGTGACATTTAGCTTCGTTATGTCAATGTCGGAGTTTTAACATGAAAGGTCATGCCATGTGAGAGTTAGCCATGACACCAGACTGCGTACACAATCTTTTGTATTTCACATCAACACATGTGGGATTATTGGGGTTTGATTTGAGGTCCTGACATGCTTTCAGTTTCATTTCAAGTTCATTCAGTTCAACAATTATGTGAAGTTTAAACAGGAAGCAGGCTGTGTTGGGGCTGAATGTCGCTGAATTTAGTCATTAACATTTTAAGTGGCTCCAAACAATCAGCAAGATTAACCCAAAACAATGTTTTCCATTTGTCGCTGTGACTCAAAATCCAAATAAAACTAAAAATACATCATGTAGTTCTTAATAATTAAAAAATAGGATGCAACAAAACCCTTAGAGAGGAATCAGTTCCCACTTTATGTTAAAATAATGAGGCTGCATTTGACAAAGTATTAAACTGTATATGTTTTTGTTTTATTTGCCTGTGACTAACATGACATTGTGAATAATTAGACATGCAATAATTACTACCTCAATGTCTATAAAAGATTGTAAACTGACCACTGGGTGATAAAACAATAAACACACAACATGTCATATAATGCTGGTTCAGTTCTTTACAATTATTTTGAAAAATAACTACAGACATTGGCTTAAATCACACTGAATCAGATTTTGTTATGAAATGAGTCTGAAATGGATGCATAACATAATAAATTGTATTACCAGCACAAAATATTTAGTTTGAAACCATGTTAATAGTATGCTGCCTGTATATCATAAATAGTAGTAAAGTATTTTTCTGCTTTGAAACATGTTTTTTTTCTTTTTATCACATAATATATTACATAAATTTGACAAGCTTTACTCAATGAAATGCCTTAAATCATAAAACAAAGAGTGGTAGCTATGAGTATCATATTTTTTCCTCTGAATTATCAATATTCTATGATCTATGTATTAAAAGCATACCATTGTTGGAATTCTTTTGACATCAACCTCAGGACTGGCTCTCAATAAATATTGTGTTGTTTCATAAGCTAAAGAAAGATATGGGCATTGATAAATATTAATAGGTGGGACTTACAATATGTCTTTTTGAAACAAATTTGAAACAAAGATTACCTTGTTTAATATTGCAACAGATACAAGACTTGTAATAAATACTGACCTCACATTGACGTCACAGTCGCAGTAAAAAAGCTGCTGGAGCTATGGCTTCATCTGATTGGACAGATGGAGCCCGAGTGGATATGGTCCTGATGGAAAGGAAATGTTTGATGTATGTTGCACATTATCATATTGTTTAATGACAGAATGGGCAAAATATGACTCCTTTCAGTCACATTGTGTAAAGCTTTGTAGTACTATATATAGGTGAACAAAATAGAAGACAGAGATATGTTTTCAGTATGTGATGTATAATCACAATAAAATAACACTCATACAATACTGCATTTGTGTATCCGTTGAGGGAGCAATTATTTCCATTACTTTGTGCTTTACTAAAACTGCATAGAAAGGAGAAACTGAGCACTGCTGGAGGAAAAGCACACTTCATTTTCAGCACATATTCCTGCATTAAGGTTTAGGATATTTATGAACTGTAATGATTTTGTTTCACTTTTTTAAATTAAATCAACCACAGACATTCTTAAACTGGATTTGTTCATATGTCCCTGCAGGGCCACCATACCTGTTCCCATGCTCTAAAGAGTAAGACTGTAAGTTAAGGTTAGGATTGCAATCACCACCAAAAGTGTATGTTCAGTAAATTTTTAGTCAGAATGTTTAAATGTGCATCAAATCCAATGAATCTCTAACAAACTGAACTAAAATACAGATTTAATTTTGTCAGCAGAACGAAACAGTGGATTCAAAGAAACTACAGTGTTTTGAATGTTCTAGGGCACCTACTGTTTTTGTGTAACTGTGTAACTCCTCTATTGAACGTTGGAGCCCACAGTGGCCTCTAATTGGACGGGGACTGGGGGACACTTGTGATAGTGATGAGAAGAGTGTTGAACGTTCGGAGTCTGGAAGCCTGTGGGAACTCTCACCACATCGTCTTCTGACAGGATCGAAGTGTGGCCGGACACGTCCAGGGAGGCCAGCACAGCCCAACTAATTACTGTGGCTTTTAAAGGTTCATTGGCTGCTGGTTTACTCCTGTGTTTGCTTCATGTTGCTGTATGAAGGAGGGCCCATTAGTGCGAAGTGTTCTGTTAAGGGTTGCCAACCACAGAGAAACAAACTAAACTGGGGATTTAATTAGGGCTGCAACAAATAATCAGATTAATCGATTGTAAAAATAATAGTCAACTAATCATCAATTAATCTCCATCTGAAGTATTCATAGACTCTGAAACCTGCCATGTGCTGAGAGAAGAAGGTTTTTTTTTTACAAAGGCAGAGCAGTAAATCCACAGAAACAATAAAAGAGATGTACACTCACCTAAAGGATTATTATGAACACCATACTAATACTGTGTTTGACCCCCTTTCGACTTCAGAACAGCCTTCATTCTACGTGTCATTGATTCAACAATGTGCTGAAAGCATTCTTTAGAAATGTTGGCCCATATTGAGAGGATCTTGCAGTTGATGGAGATTTGTGGGATGCACATCCAGGGCATGAAGCTCCTGTTCCACCACATCCCAAAGATGCTCTATTGGGTTGAGATTGTGACTGTGGGGGCCATTTTAGTTCAGTGAACTCATTGTTATGTTCAAGAAACCAATTTGAAATGATTCGGTTTGTGACATGGTGCATTATCCTGCTGGAAGTCGCATCAGAGGATGGGTACATGGTGGTCATAAAGGGATGGACATGGTCAGAAACAATGCTCAGGTAGGCTGTGGCATTTAAACAATGCCCAATTGGCACTAAGGGGCCTAAAATGTGCCAAGAAAACATCCCCACACCATTATACCAGCACCACCAGCCTGCACAGTGGTAACAAGGCATGATGGATCCATGTTCTCATTCTGTTTATGCCCAAATTCTGACTCTACCATCTGAATGTCTCAACAGAAATTAAGACTCATGAGACCAGGCAACATTTTTCCAGTCTTTATCTGTCCAATTTTGGTTGAGCTTGTGCAAATTGTAGCCTCTTTTTTCTATTTGTAGTGGAGATGAGTGGTACCCGGTGGGGTCTTCTGCTGTTGTAGCCCATCCGCCTCAATGTTGTGCGTGTTGTGGCTTCACGAATGCTTCTCTGCATACCTCGGTTGTAACGAGTGGTTATTTCAGTCAAAGTTGCTCTTCCCTCAGCTTGAATCAGTCGGCCCATTCTCCTCTGACCTCTATCATCAACAAGGCATTTTCGCCCACAGGACTGCTGCATACTGGATGTTTTTCCCTTTTCACACAATTCTTTGTAAACCCCAGAAATGGTTGTGCGTGAAAATCCCAATTACTGTATAAAACAATAGTTTTCAGATAGCAAAAACAGAAAAATCCAGAGGTGTCATGTAGTATAAACTTAGCTCTCGAAACCGGAGTCATCTTTTGTACCAGGCTATAAACAGGATTTTTACAATTGTAAAGTCACCATTGGATTTCTCCTTATATTTCCGCTTTTGGAGCCTGCCCTCTGGTCGACAGAGGTATATCCCTGTATAGTGGCGCCCTTACTCGAGCCCCTTTTAAGGGGTTCCATGAGAGAGGCTTGTGTGGCACTAGCTTTCCTTCTGCTTTTCCCTCTCCCTCCTGTGTGTTTGTGTGGGCGGAGTCTACGGAGAACTGGAAGCTACTCACCTGTGGGCAATCCACCATCAAGCCCCAGCCTTCAAGTAGCCAGCTCTCCAGTCAGATGGAGAGCTGTAGATGGTGATGTTCGATCGACTTGCAGTGTTGAGTATTGTACCTTATCTTGCCTTCTTGTGTCTTTGTCTGCATTTTCCAGACCTGCTCCGCCATATTCTCCAGCCTGTTGAGCAGCTTACCTCCCTCATTGTTGGAAATAAACAACATACTTTTTCAAATTCAATCTTGTGTCTACATTTGGGTCCACATCTATTGTGCTGTAACACTCTGGCTGGACAGCATGTCTTTTCACCCCTGGGTGTGATACCAGCCATCTGAGCAGAAATGAAAACTTACAAAGTGAATCTTATTTAGAGAAAACATGTGCCCTTATTTGATAGTTGTGTAAGCTTGTCAAATCACGCATATTACTTTATTCTTTTCCAGGGAGCCATCCGGTAATAACTCCATTTAGCAGCGTGTCTTTTTGTTTCCCATTGCTACCTTGAGTGTGCAGCCGTGTTAGCCACAGCAAACAGAAATAATATTAAACCTTTATTTAACCAGGATAGTCCCACTGAGATTACAAATCTCTTTTGCAGGGGAGTCCTGGCCCCATGTGTGTTTGGGGGGGACTGTTGTACATGTCTTTGGTGGTAGGGGAAACCGGAGTACCTGGAGGAAACCTACGCAGACACAGGGAGAACATGCAAACTCCAGATAGAAAGGCCCTGCCCAGAATGGGATTCAAACCCAGGACCTCCTTGCTGTGAGGCCGGCGTGCTAACCACTTTGCCACTGTGCAGCCAACCATTAATGATTGCGTTAATTTTTTTCAACACACTAAACCAAAAAAACAAAAATTAAAATAGAAGGTTAACACGCTAATTGTTACCAGCCCAAGCTATAACACTTCTTTGGGTCCAACTCAATCCGACAAGGTTTGTTAGAGTTACAGTAGATTTTTTTTTTGTTTCTAAAAAGGTTGCCTTGTTACAGACTCACCACAGCCACACCTGATAAGATATAGAAAAATTTACATAACATTTGTTGGCACACATGTTTAGATGAGTCTGTCCAAATCAGAAGCCAGGATCCCAACAGCCATTTAGAAGCCAAGGGTCTGTTGGGTTAGAGGTGGGGCCATAACATAATTTTTTGTTTAAATTTAGATGTCTAAGTTTAGTTTTTCTACATTGTAAAAAAATACTTTTACTATCTACATCCCATTGACTTTTTCACACATTTTGGGTGTTGCCATGGGAACACTGTTGTAGATAGGGGGGTGATTGTCTTAAGCAATTGTCTTGGTGTGTACCAAATGTCTCTACAACATCAGAATTTTGGGCCCCATACAAAATTTGTAGGCCTATTAGAGTAGCCCTATTATTTGCATTGTATTATGTCCAATCCGACAATGTTAGTGAGCGTTACAGGAGATTTTATTGTCCCCAAAATGGCCTCCTTGTTACGGCCTTTCCCCTGCCAAACCCAATAAGATATAAAAAACAAAAAAAACAAAACAAATGGATAACTTTTGTTTGCATGTGTCTAGATGATACTGAGCTTGGACTTGGAGCCCTTTAAATAAAAACCCTAGGAGGTACAAATTTTGAGTGGTGCTAGTTAACTGGTTCCAACCACAATAGTGGACTTCCTGTTGGGTTTGGGGTGTGGCAACTTACTTTTAGTTGACATAGCAGGAATTTTGTGTTGCCTAAAAATAGTTGTAAACATCTATATCTATTTTTTGTTAAGCAATTAGAAAATCCAACTGTAAACTCCAGTCCCTGACACACACATTTTATCAGCTTACTAATACTTTCACATTTTCCTTTTTAGAAATTTTAAAGTTCACTTCTAATTTCCTTTTTATAGGAACACATTTTTCAATTTAAATGAATATTTGTGCATTAACCTTTTTAAATCTCAACAGCAGTGCCAATAAATGTATAACCCCAAGCATGCCTTTCATCATAGATCATGTGAAGTGCCAGGTTTTTTATGATGAGTGGCCCGTAAGTCTTGTCACTGACATATATTGTCTATACCTGCTCTTACCAATTCATGACCCTTCAGAAACCACCTAAATGGAACACAAAATTAGACCCTCCAGCAAGAGTTAGGTATGTATAATGATATAAGACTTTATTTTCGACCCTCTTTCTGTATTTCAATCTTTTCTGAATACTACAGTATAAACAGAGACAGGGCAGACACAGCAATTTAATGCATCACCTCCATTAGTTTTTTTCACTTGAAGTAGCTTGTATTTAAACGAGGTATGTTATTTATGTGAGGTATGTCTATATTTGAGAAAGCCACAAGTTAGATATTAGATTGAAGATACAGTCAGTAATTTTAACCCAACACTTTTTTTTGTCATTTTCAGCAAATTCTCAACAAATTCAAAATATATGAAACAAAATCAAAATATTGGTTAGTTGGTTGATAGAATAAAGAATTTACTTTTCACATTAGGGGTATGTTTATATCATTTTCATACATAACATTTTAAGGTCTACTGTGTAATTTTTAGGTGCTGGCGTATTTTTGCCGCCCTTTCACCGTAGTTTCTCTTTATTCTATTATTCTACCGGTAACGTCGCACTCTCTCTCTGGCTCCCTCTAGCTGACTCTGACGCTCTGGTCTCAGCTCGTTCACTAGCTCTCCTCCTCTGTCTAGCTCCGCCTGCCTGTGAAAGAAGTCTTTTTGTTTAACTTGGTGGGACCGGCTGTCTTGTTTGCACTTTTTTCTTAATTAGGGCTTAGACTCGGGTTTGTGTTAGGGGTAAGGGCTTTCAGACAGCTTCTACGGCCCTGTAAAGGGTTGGCCTGTCTGACTCACCGTCCTTATATTCTTTTTGGCCGCTCACCACCGTTTATTTGTTTTGTTATTTTGGGAACGGGATGGTTTAATTCTTAAAAAAGTTAAACTAAATGACAAATATATATATTTTTTTAAACTATAACCCTTTGTCTCCTGTGTCCTTCATGAATATGATTACTTGGGTCGTAACAGTAATGTCTGGGGATATCTAGTGGTAGCAGTGTTGCTTGCAAACCCATATCTCACAACCTGGTTTTATTATGCCAGTGAGCAGAAATGGTAGCCCTGTAGGGAAATGCTGTTGGCTACAAAAATACTGTATGTAAAGGCTGGAAGGGTTATCTGTTCTAATCGGCTGATAAAAAAAAAGAAGAAAAATCAATGATCTGTTAGTTGGCTGATGCAGTTTTCAGAGAATAAAAGAGTATTAAGGTATGAATGTTGGTAGCTTGTAATAAATTGTAGTAATGATTTTGCACCAAACAAACCTTGTGTTTTTTTATACTATAACCATAAGGAGTATTGTTTTTGCTAAAATTCAAAGTTTTTTTTTTTTAACATAAAATTACAAGCACAGACCATGGAAAAACTTTCAAATGCAACAAACATGCAGTCACAATTTGACTGTATCAAGTAGTTAGATTCTTAAGCCAGAGCTTTTGGATTGAAAAATGTAAATAAAAAGTAGTAAAACAGGGTTATGTTATCACTTGCATTGAATGTTGTCTTAGCTAACATGCTAAACAGGGGTTAGTAGAAATTATTTAATGCCACTTAAAATAGATACATGATAGCAAAACAAGGGACATAAGTTGATAATGACAAGCAACCATTCAAAGAACTAAAGAAGTTAGACCCTCCTCCTTCATTTAAATATTTAATCTCAGTTAAGAAAGCTAACCCTAGTCCGTACGGTCTAGTGTCAACTCTTCTGCCACTGATTCTAAAGTAGTTTAAAATCATATTTTTCCAAAACAGACAAATGTAAAGAGTGTTATTTTGAAGTGATCATACAGTTTTGAAAACATAGACTTGACCAGTCAATTCCGACAATTTTAAATCTTATACACTGAACCTTTAAATAGGGTATTACAACACTATTCACAAAACATATTTCAGTTAATTATTTATTGATGATTAAATCCAACACACACAATAGCTACACTAATTCCCTCACCTCATTATCTCTTGATGTGAACGCTGATTAGATAACTTAAAGAACACATAATTTCAAATTATATTAAAACCTTCCTTGTGAATCCACCATAATCGCATTAGCTCTTGGATTGCACTGAAGCATATTATTTTATTCACTCACTAGTTATCATTTATTTCAGTCTTGGCAAGGAATGTTTAAATGAAATAGTTTGAGTTATGCATTATGAATTATAAGCGGATTTTTTTTTTAATGTTCATTGATACCCACGCTGACTGAACAGTCCCAGAGTCTTCTCACAGAAGTCTCTATTTAAGGACGACGGGGAGAACATTAATCTCAGGTGGGCCGGGTCCGCTGTGGTTTCTGCTTAATTAATAGTATGCCATCTGTCAGTTGTCACAGGAGCGAGACCACAGGCTGCTCGGGCTTTGATCTCAACTGTCTGCGCGTCTGTCTGCGACGTTTGTCTAGACGTACCTGAGCGGTCAATAGTATATAAGCATGTCAGCTCTCACCTTCTTTTTACTAAAGGATGGGTGGAGTGACAACATCAAGTGCAACACAGGGTAACAATAAAGAAAAGACAGAAAAACAATGTTAAAAACTGTAAGTCTTTATTATTGAGGCCAAACCATTCCAAAACAATGGAATAGCTGTACATCAGTTATACTGTACATATCATTTACATTTATTCATTTGGCAGACGCTTTTATCCAAAGAGACTTACATTGTTCTACAGTAATTACCAGTGTTACAGTCACTGGAGGCAAGGTGGGTTAAGTGTCTTGCCCAAGGACACAATGACAGTATGAACTGCGGGGAGAGTGGGAATTGAACCAACTACCTTCGGGTTGAAAGACGACTGCTCTACCCACTGAGCTACTGCCGCAAATATGAATATGTTTCTTTTTGGTAATATCAAAAAGATACTAAAAGGAACAGATGCCCATGCCACCTCACCTGGCTTCTTTAGATGTGGAGGAGCAGCGGCTCTACTCTGAGCTTTTCCCAAATGACTGAGCTTGTCAACTTATCTTAGCCATGCCATCCTACCGGGGGAAACTCATTTCGCCCGCCTGTATCCGGGATCTTGTCCTTTTGGTCATGACTCACAGCTAATGACCATAGGTGAGAGCAGGAACGTAGATCAACTGGTAAATCGAGAACAGACCAGTACATTGACAGCATCACTGCAGAAGCTGCACCAGTCCGTCTGTCAATCTCACACGCCATCCTTCCCTCACTTGTGAACTTGGACTGATGGAGCCAACATGACAACATCATCTGCAAAACGCAGAGATGAAATTTTCCGGCACCTGAAAGCACCTAGAAATTTTGTCCATTAAAATAATGAACAGGACCAGTGACAAAAGGCCACCCTGCTGGAGTCCAAAATGCACTGGGAACAAGTCTGACTTACTGCAGGCAATGCAAACCAAGCTCCTGCTCCGGTCGTACAGGGACCGGACAGTCCTTAGCAGAGGGCCCCAGACCCTATCCTCCTGGAGCACTCCCCACAGGATAAGGTCGAATGCCTTCTCCAGATCCACAAAGCACATGTGGACTGGTTGGGAAAACTCATATGCACCCTCCAGGACCCTGGAGAGGGTATAGAGCTGATCCAGTGTTCCAGGACCGGGATAAAAACCGCATTGCTCCTCCTGAATTTGAGGTTTAACTATTGCCCACAGTCTCCTCTCCAGTACCCTGGCATAGACTTTCCCGGGGAAGCTGAGTGTGATCCCTTGTAAAGTTGGAACACACCCTCCGAGCCCACGGCCTCAGCGTCCTCAGTGAGAACACCTTAAAACTGTTGTTTTACCATCATGTAGTAAAGTCTGGATGTAAACTTTATCTTTGCTTTTGTTATTGATTAAACAACTGCTACTGTAAATCTATAGTGAGAATGACTTCATGACTATGTCTGGTACAAAAAAGTATGTTGAGAAGGGAAATTTTGAATGTGCAATGGTACCGTTTCAGTGTAAATCAAGATGGAAAACAGAAAAATAACCCCAAAAACATCTACGCATAAAAAAAAAAAAAAAACTATATCCCTTTAGATGAAGTCCGTTGAAGCCACACATGTCCACATTACCTGCACCAAATAGATTTGTACTAATGTGAAACAAACCAAAACTTTTAAGATTTTAGTATGAAATGGTCAGGCAGAGTCTCCATCATGAAGAATAGGGCAGAATTAGCATATTTTGGTACCACCTGTTTTTGTTTGCTTTCTGTTTGGTCTGTGTTTGTAAAAAAAATGTAAATGGCTTATTTTTGCTTGTAGCTGAGACTCAGAGATGTGCTGCTTTGCCAAAAATTTCTGGGTCTCTGAAACCTTAAAGGCCCCTAATTGGGGTCCATAGGAAAACATTTAAATGTCCCCCACCTGGGGGGGCTCTCGGGCTTTAAGGTTATTTTGCTATATACTGTATATTTTATATTACCTTATTGTGGTTAGTTGCATCATTGTCTCTTAAAGAGATGCACATCAGACTTTAATCATATTATTTATGATAAATTTTGCTCATAGAGCAATATGTTGGTGGGAAGTATTCCTTCCTCTGTCCGACAATATCACTGTAAACAGTGTTGGCAGGGCACTGGATGGTTTGCCAGAATCTCTTTGAGACCGGCCGATAGTCCTTCTCCATGGCCTCACCAAGCTTCTCCCAGACCCGAGTTTGGGTCCACAACAACAAGGGCTACAGCCTGCTTGGTCTCAGCTGCCTCAGGAGTCCCATAAGTCATCCAGGCCCGGTAGGACTCCTTCAGCTTGATGGCCTCCCTTACGTCCGGTGTCCACCACCAGGTTTAGAAATTGCTGCATGGACAGGCACCGGAGACCTTACAACCACAGTTCTGAGTGGCTGCATTGACAATGGCGTTAGAGAAGATGGTTCATGGTCCACTTGGACTCAATGTCTCCGGCCTTCCTCTGGATCTGATCGAAGCTCTGCCAGAGGTGGGAGTTGAGGATCTCTCTGACAGGGGACTTTCCCAAGAGAACTTCACAATAAGTTTGGGCCTGCCGAGTCTGTCTAGCTTCTTTCACCGCCATCAGATCCAACTCACCACCAGGTGGTGATCAGTTGACAGCTCCACCCCTCTCTTCACCCGAGTGTCAAAAACATTCATCCGGAGGTCAGACGAAACAACCACAAAGTCAATCATCGACCTCTGGCCTAGGGTGTCCTGGAGCCACTTGCACTGATGGACACCCTTATGCTTGAACATGGTGTTTGTTATGGAAAAACTGTGACTAGCACAGAAGTCCAATAACAGAACAGGGATAGATTAGGGAGCAGTTCCTCCCAATCCATGTGTCACTGTTGCTGCCTGCGTGAGTGCTGAAGTTCCCCAGTAGAACAACGTACTCCCTAGTTGGAGCACTTTCTATCACCCCTCCCAAAGACTCCAATCACAAACAACAGTGAGCGACCTATCCCTCGTCTGAAGGCGCAGGGAAGCGACCCTCTCGTTCAACGGGGTAAACTCCAATACACAAGATGCGCAGTGGCTCAGTGGTAGAGCGCTTGTTCTATAACCAGAAGGTTGGTTCAATTCCCCCTCTTCCCTGTTCAATGGGATGAATGGAAGCACAATGTAAAGAAGCGTGCCAAATAGTGTTATATAAATGCAATCAAGGGGCATGGTTCCAGAGCCCAAGCTGTACTGACTATCTCTAGTTGGTACCCCTCAACCTCACGCACAAGCTCAGGCTCTTTCCACGCAAGCGAGGTGACATTCTGCGTTCCTTAGGCCAGTTTCTATGTCAAGATATCGGGTTGTTGGGGCTCTTGCTTTTGACTACTGCCCGACATACTAAGCACAAGCCCCTTACGGTTCATCCTGCAGGTGCTGGGTCCAGGGGAGGTCAGCCCAACATTGCTCTTTTAGGTTGAGCCCAGCCGGTCCCCTTTTTTTTTTTCATAAAGGAAAAATACTTTGTTTGCCCTTTTATTCAATAGTCAGTGTAGACCGACAGGAAAACGTTGGGAGAGAGAGGGGGATGACATTGACCATATGACCTTTTTTTTACACATTTTTTATTTACATTTTGTTAATGGAAATTTATCCATCATTATCTTGTCTGACTGCAACCTTGTGCCCCATTTATGCTCCACCAACAACACAGCAAAAAGGTGGGCCACTGTCCCCTTTAGGGCTGCATTCCATATAAAGTCATCCAACTTTGAGTGTGACATATAACATACTCTAGAAGCTGTTTGTTAGTCATCCAGGTCATCTTGACTACTAACTTCTTTTGTAGTAGTGAATTTGAAATTGGGCCAGCTCCAAGAAAACCTGGTTCCCACTGACTCACAGCTTTTTAAGATTTGCTTTCAATACATGTTTAAGCATAAAAGTGATTATATTAGAGCTTTTCTACTCCATGACTGTATAGAGTCTTTCTTTTAAATCTGAACTTTTGCTGTTACCAGCCAACATCTACTTTTTTATAAATCAAGCACATCCTGGTTCAATTAACAGAACATTGTTAACTGTTTAATGCAAATTGTGACGTTGCAGTTTATTTTCCCTGCCATTTTTCCTATTAATGGTTGAATTTATGTAATATTCTTACATACATAGTGGTGTTGACAGTGTTTTCTTTACCCGTGTTCTTGGTGTAAAGTTGGTGAGGTCCCAGTGTCATTAGTCTCCTCATTAACACCAGTCTGGGTGCCTCCAAGGTCCCTGTAAAAGCCAAGGTGAAGCTTCTGTATGTTGTTGCACATCACAACATGCTGAAAGCACTTCTGACAGCAGCCGTAAAGCACAGCCGACTCTCACTTCAATCCCGCCTCCCTCGAGGAAGCTCCGCAGGAGGAAAACACTACTCAACAGTGGCAGAAGAAAGAGCTCATCTGAGTTTGACACTGAGCAAAGACGAAGTCACTCACTTTTTCTTTGCACAACTTCATTTCAAAAGACAAGAAGCAGTTTCTGGAAAAAACAGGATTGGCACAGATTCAGAGAATTATAATCTAATACACTTACGATATTAATTAAATTTTCATTAATACATTGAAATACTTGGTGGCAGAATTAGTGACAGAAACACTTAAACGACTTGCTCACTTTTGTCAGGCAGAAATCCAATTAATATGCAGCTCTATTAATATTGCTGCTCATTATCATTACAGTGTCGAGACTGTGACTGATTGATTGAAGAGCACTGTAGGATGTCTTCCCACACACGTGTCAAGAATCCATCACTGAAAGGGCCTATATATATGTATAATTCTTTTTTTTCCCTGAAAAGCACTAAAAATATTGCCAGGAGGTGTTGTATTATGTAAATATCCACAGATGAATAGAAATCTGCCATAATGCCGCTTCTGACTTACAACAGATTTAAGTCTGGCTCTGACATGAACAGCTCTCACACAAACTGAAAGAATTTCCAAATAGAGTTCATTTATGTTTTTCCTGTTGCAGGTTATTGCTTCAAAATGAGTTAAGGGAATTATGTAAACTGTAGGAGCAAAATGCCACCAACTGACTCCAGTCCTTTAACCCCGGTCAGAGAATTAGGCAAAAATAGAAGATCATGTAGATGTATGTGAAAGTATATAGTTGTGCTCATAAGTTTACATACCCAGGCAGAATTTGTAATTTATTTTTCAGAGAATATATATAATAACACAAAAACCTTTCTTTTACTCAAAGTTAGTGGTTGGGTGAAGCCATTTATTGTCAAACAATTGTGTTTACTTTTTTTTTTTTAAATCATAATGACAACATAAATTACCTAAATGACCCTGTTCTTAATACCGTGTATTGCCACCTTTAACATCAATGACAGCTTGAGGTCTTTTGTGATAGTTGTGGATGAGGCTCTTTATTTTCTCAGATGGTAAAGCTGCCAATTCTTTTTGTCAAAAAGCCTCCAGTTCCTGTAAATTCTTGGGCTGTCTTGAATGAACTGCATATTTGAGAGCTCTACAGAGTGGCTCAATGATATTGAGGTCAGACTGAGATGGTCAGTCCAGAACCTTCACTTTATGCTGCTGTAGGTAATGACAGGTTGGATTGGCCTTGTGCTTTGGATTGTTGTTATGTTGGAATGTCCAAGTACGTCCCATGCACAGCTTCCGAGCTGATGAATGCAAATTTTTCTCCAGTATTTGCTGATAACATGCTGCATTTATCAGTTTCTAGTGCCTTTATACATAGTATAAAGTATGTGCCTCACACATCCCAAAAACATTGGACAATCCACCTCCATGTTTCACAGAAGGAATGGTGTACCTTTCATCATAGGCCTTGTTGATTCCTCTCCAAATGTAACATTTGTGATTGTGACCAAAAAGTAAAATTTTGGTTCCATCACTCCAAATGACTTTGTTGTTTTGCTTTGTTTGGTGCATTGTAAGTGGAATGCTTTGTTGCATTCGCATAGTAATTGCTTTCTTTTGGCAACTCCACCATGCAGCCCATTTTTTTGCAACTCCTTATTAAAACAACCATACCACTTTTTTTAGAGAGTGCTGTATTTCAGCTGGAGTTATTAGTGGGGTTTTATTTGCATAAAAACATAAATTTTTTGTTGGTCTACCTGACCTTGGTTTGGTTTCAACAGAATCCCTTATTTTGGATATCTTTTTATATCCTTTCCTGTTTTATACAGTTCAATTACCTTTTCTGACAGATCCTTTGACAATTCTTTTGCTTTCCCCGTGACTCAGAAAACAGACATGGCACTGGATGAGAGATACAAGGGTCTGTCAGGAGCCCAGAAACTCACTGACCTTATATAACAGATCACAGGTGAGGATGGTTACCTTTAGTATCCATTCATACTTGTTTGTGTCACTTGTGCATGTTATCAGAACCAAAATCACCAGGGTATGTAAACTTTTTATCAGGGTCATTTGGATAGTGTCTGTTGTCATTATGATTTTAACAGAGTTGTTAAGAGAATTGTTTGGCAATAAATGGCTTCACCCAAACACTAACTATGAGTGAAAGAAAATTTTTCTGTTATTTATGTTCTCTGAAAAATAACCAAACAATCACAAATTCTGCCGGAGTATGTAAACTTATTAGCACAACTTTACATTCTATGCCTCAACCGTATATTGTACAAAGTTTTCTCTAGAAAGATTTCACAAGATTTCAATGAGTTCAAAATTTTACTAAAATCCATCTTGTACTGCTCATGGCAAAGTGTCCTCTTGCAACCCGTTGCTAGTTTGAACCAATGATGTTCCAGCACTGACAGATTATGGGCGCGTTTTATGTTTGACAACAACGCAGGGTTTTACTGTAATTAATGAAAACATTGCCTTGGTCTAATTGGTAAAACTGTGGTAACTCACAGATAATTCATTCAAACAGTGGCCAAGTTTTTATCTAAACCACCTACCCTTTCCATCGAAGGCCTCTCAGTTGAAACTAAGTAACAGATCATCTGGCAAGTCAGGTTAGTACAGGCTAATGTATTATTACACCACAATAGTGTTTGCCTATTTAAAAAGTGGAAAGAACTTGTATTTTAAATTTTCTGTTCCTAGAATTGCCCAGAGCAGACAAACTGGCCACTTCTTTAGCCACAATTTACCATTAAAGCTCCGCTACTTAATTTTCATTTTCCATCCCTGTCTCCGATGCCTCTCTTCCCCAAAAGCAGCCTAGGAACCTTTCCTGCTTTTCTTTAAAAAACAAAGTAAAACTGCATCCACAAAATACTAATACATTCCACCAAACTGAGGTTTAGAGCTTATCGTTAGCTTTTGAAAGACATATTCAGTGCTGAAAATACACTTTATCCACATCTATAAATTTCCTGAGAAGAAGGTGTTGACCAATGATCCTTTTTCAAGCACATGATTTGTGCGAGCATGTGATTGGCCAAATTTTAAAATCTCTTATATAATAAACAGCTGACATAATTCCAAAAGCCTGATTTAGAAAAAAAACTCTCAGGTTAAGTCTGTCCCAGGCTGACGTTTATGTGAATGGCAACAGAATGATTTATTTATTTTTTAAGCTATTTGGGCTATCTCCACTGGTTTTGTTCATTTACAACAACATGTCTCTACAGGGCTACCATAGAGCTGTAGAAAGGATGAAAGGGGTGTGAAAGTACAATCTGCAATTTTATCTGTCCACCTTTAAGAAAATGTCATTATTCTTCTCTGGCTCCAAAAAGGATTATTAGGACACACTGTTTTATTCACCATTCCACTGGAAGCAGGGAATTAAGGATAATGGCTAATAATAATAATCTTTATATCCATCTTTGTTTATTCACCTTGCTTGAGTTAATGCAAAGTAAATGTTTGAATATTAAAACTACAAATGGTTGCTTTAGAAAGTTAATACATCTGTATGGGATATTAAATGGTCAGCTAAACTGCAAATCGGGCACAGACACAGATGCCTTTCCTGAAGCACTATCTTTTATTGTGTATTAAAGAAAAAAAAATATATAAGACATTTTAAATAGGCTATCAAAATGCACAACTTATTGCAACATTTGTTTTGGCTGGTTAAAAAGCAAATCTAATCTAGTCATTTCTAGATTAGTCATAATCTAGAAATGACTATTGTCTTTTCCAACAAAGGAAACAAACTGTGCTCACAAAGCTAACAATATCAAACTGTTTGCTCCACATGAATAAATGGAGATACGGCAGCATAAAACAGCTCTGTACAAGTGCTTTGGTGTATATATTCCAGTTGCGTCCACTGGGCTTTGCTTTGAAGACCTTCTGGAGTAACACAAATCATGTTTTGGCTTTGGCGCGCTGGTTTTATTGCCCCTGAATCACTGGGACGTAAGCAGGACTGACCTTGTGTTCACAGCTGTGGTGGAACTGGGCTTTCACAGCAGCGGGACGGGGAAAGAGACCAAACACAGTGCACACCGACGGGCCCGATTGCAGGTTAATAAGCAGGTTAACAGCTCTCAGATTAAAGCCAGCTCCTTCACGGCTCTCTTGTGTTTTGTGACTTCTTTTATTCAGGAACAGTCAGAGGGGCAGAGTCATTGTCTGTGGGCTTGTCAACACTCTCCTAACAGTCATTCTCACAGGTATCCAACAGGGAATATAAAAGTTTAATCACAGCAATAGAGCCTTGTAATTGCATTAGGTAAGCAAATTTTCTGTGCTATTGTGATACAGTCATTGATTGATATGTGGAGCTGCCGTGAGAGGGACGAATGATAGATACCACTAATGACGCTATGGATTGACTGGATATGATCTCTTTATATGACGAGAACCTCACTGGGTCCTAATAATAATAATAATAATAATGGATTGAATTTATATTGTGCTTTTCTCCCAAGGGACCAAGGGACTCAAAGCGCTTACAAGCCGTCCATTTTTTATTCATACACAGTCACACTGGTGGTGGTAAGCTACAACTGTAGCCACAGATGCCCTGGGGCAGACTGACAGAGATGTGGCAGGCATTTTGCGTCTAATTCTCAAGTGATTTTAACTTGAGAATTAAAATCCTGGATTAAAGCAAGTATCATCATTCTTATAGACTGACAATATATTAGCTGTGGCCTAATATGGTCATGAGGAAATAGTACACAACCAAGACCAAAGCAGAGTAATATTTGCAAATATTGCTTAAAATAATGAGCCGTTGTCCACTTGGATAGGAGTGAATTCTTCTACACCAACCTCAGTGCAGATCAAATGTGCAACAAGACTCATCAAAAGAGGAGTCTGATGAAATTTGAACAGACTACATTTATCAATACAGACCAAAAACAGGGAAAAGGAACAGCGAGACAAAAAGTCGCTGTCTTTTAGAATAAAACATGCTTATATGGCCAGGGGGAACTGAGAAGGAAGCTGGTTTACACCAGAACTAGACCACAACAAAATCCAGGAATACATAAGGAAAAATCCAGAATCACCCCCAGAATCTGAATGAGCTCAGTGGTAGAGCAGTCGTCTTTCAACCAGAAGGTAGGCGGTTCGATTCCCACTCTCCCCACAGTTCATACTGTCGTTGTGTCCTTGGGCAAGACACTTAACCCACCTTGCCTCCAGTGACTGTAACACTGATAATTACTGTAGAACAATGTAAGTCGCTTTGGATAAAAGCATCAGCTAAATGAATAAATGTAAATTACAAAAATATTATTGCCTTAAAAAGCTTAAGGGTTGAACCAGAAGTGAATCTTACTTACCCTAAAACAAAAGACACATATTTATAACAAGTCTATAATTTTGATGAGCTTTTTACCATGTAATAAGTTCAGCGGTTTTTGGCAATGTGCATGTTTATCACAGTTTAACAGTCTCTGATGAGGAAGCTAAACCAATCCATTTATAACTCTGACTCATTCATGTGTTGTTATTTAGAGTTCCGTTTCAAGTCCAGTATAACATAGTCCTAAGTATTGAGTGACTTGTGTACATACACCCAGAATATTAAGCCAGTTGTTCTCTACCCACTCACTGATCTTTAGCAGCTTTGTCCATTGAAATGTATTGCAGCACACGTCTAAATCCAGCACTAAACCAGGACTAAACCTAGTGATTATGACTAAGCTGTAATCCCAGGACTAACAGATTTTACTTTGTTTATGTATTTCTGAAATAACATTGTCAAAGTTATTAAGACTAATGTTTTTTACATTATTGTGGGAATTTATTATTGCTGGACTCCCTTTGAACCTTGGTACATTGTATTCACAATGCTTATATTTCTATGGCTCCATAAGTCGTGTGTGGCCATGTTTTACAAAGCCCTTCTTTCTTGTGTGTGACCCTCTGCTGGTCAGAGCACACCGCCTGGACCCAGTGCAACGACAAAGGGTAAGTAATAGCCCCTACATGGCCGCCAGCCTATGCAATCATCCCTGCTATTCCCTGGCTTGATTTATTGAAAGACAACGACCTCTGCTCCCACTGAGTCCACGCTGGCCTCCTCCCAAAGCAGCTATTGTCTAGCAGCTACATACAGTATTGTCATGAGGAGAGTCAGCTGGTAATACAGTGCCCACTAGAAATAATAAAGCACACTCTGCATATGGTGTCCTGGTATGATGACAGGAAGGATTTACTGAATTAAAATTTTCAGTTGTGTTCATTATGACCCTCTGATACGTTGCTATTCTGAAGCATCAGGGGACTGTGGCACAGTGGTTAGCACTATTGCCTCACAACACAAATGGTTGGACAGGCCCTTTATGTGTGGAGCTTGCATGTACTTCCTGTGCTTGGGTGGGTTTCCTTCAGGTACTCCGGTTTCCTCCATCAACATCCACAACATGCTGGGCCCCCCCGGTGATGGCTGCAACAATGAATTTAAAGGGCTAATAAAAAAAAGAAGTAAAAAACAAACAGGAAAAAGCTAAAACCAAGTCTAAAACATTGTGGAACGCATTTTCTTAGAATCTAGACAGAATTTTTAACCATTAATTTCTTCTACCACGTGCAGGAGTCTATCTCTGATGCTTTGGACATGATAGTGGGCTCAGCCTTGACGACTGGTATATAATCGCAGAGCGAATACTTAAAGACAGCCATTAACTTTCAAAGTCATTTACTTTGGGCAATTTAAAGAGTCACCAATTCATTCAATACTATAAGTGCATGACTTAGGATTGTAGGAACAACACATGAAGCAGCGTTTAAGTTTCATGCAGCATATACTTGGAACAGCCTCCCAGATGAAGTAAAACAAGGCTCAACTTTTTACAAGGTACAAGGGAAGGTTAATAACCTGCTTCTTTAGCTTCGCCTACATTTAGCAAGACAACTGAAAAGGATTTTTTTAATCTGCACTATTTATCTTAGTAATGTTTTATGTTTTTTATTCTAAAACATGTCTATGTATTTTAAATCTTTCTTTTATTTATGTAAATAAATAAAATTGCCTTGCCTAGGAGGAATCTAGAGTGCCAGAAGAGAACCCAAGGTAGCACAGGGAGGACATGCAGAGTCCACACAGGTACATGGATTGAACCCAGGATCTTTGAGAGATTTTTTTGTTTGTTTGTTAAATTTTTCATTTTCTAGAGATTGGAGAGCATAATGATCCCAAAGTTAGCTTGTTCTAGAGTAGGGTGACCATAAATCAGGGCTGTCACATTCCGAAAAGAAAGTTGTGAATTGCAAACGAGCAAGAAATGTATCAGTTAATGTATATGCTGCATTTGCCTTCTTTGTAAGTCTGAACTTTCTGTCACACACTGTTCCATGAAGTGAAATAACGTAAAAATAAATATATAAATAAAAGTTAATCAATAAAACTAGTTTATTTTTTTACTGGTGTTGTAATGATTTTGGGTGACATCTTATTCCATCTGTTAAGGTGCTGTCCTAAAATTTCCTGTAGAATTAGTGTCCCAGAAGTTTAAAAATAGGGTAACCTTATGCAAGCTGCTAATGCTATCGGTTACCTAATGACTGCAGAAGTTCATACAATATCAATAACTGCATGCACAAATGGATCTCAATTGATCATATGCTTTGACAAGACAAGTTGAAGCTTGTGGCTATTCTAGCACAACAACACAATCGTTCATCACCAATGCAAATTTGGGAAAGCATTATGCACCCTCTGACTTGGTGAAAAAACACTCAGATGGTGGTGTCAGATATGCCAAACCAATGCCAACCCAAAATGATGAACAATAAAGTCTATTCAGCACCACATTGTGACGGAGCACGTCCGTCAGTGATCACGGGCAGCATACACATAAACATTCACTCACTTTCATGCATTTGTTTATTGCTCCACCCATACACGCAACCATGCAGAATATACAGAACATACAGACTCACTTACTTTTTATCTCTTCTTCTTCCCGTTTGAGGACAGCGTGATTAAACTGGGCCATAACTTGCTGGTGCGTTAAATGTATTGTGTTCGCGCTGTGGCGCGCATCACATGACTAGAGAAATTAATTACCTTTATGTATATTTATTGTGTTTGTGTTATTCATTATGTGTATAAAGTAGATACACTGTGAATGAATTGATGTCAAGGAACAATCAATGTTTTTTTTATTTTATTTAGTATTTACAAAATACTGAGACCCAGTGGGAGGGGCAAAGGGGGATAAAAAAGGGCCCATTTCAGACCTTGGGGGAGAGAGCCAGTTATGCTGAAGGTAACATGGCTAATGTGGGTCCTACTGAGACCATTTAAAGGGATTTTTGGACTCTTGAGGCACTTTGGAATTGACAAAATAAAAACCTCTTGACACTCAACTTCTGACTATGCCTATGTATGTAAAAAAACTCTGTGACACATATAATTTGCACAGTTAGTGTGACCTTTTAATCTTAATGGGTCAGCATCCTTGAATGATCAACAATAACAATCAGGGTGGAACTTCACAGTTCAGTGGACTGTTATACATCTCAGTATTAGTCTGCAACAAAAGTGTAGCAGAAATGGACAAGGCAAGAGTTTAACTATTTACCATTTTTAGAGAGTCATGGTTTGATGACAGTGACCCAGACTAAACCAAGACTAAACGCTAAAGCTAAGACCGCAATAAATATAAATAACAATAAATAATTTATGAAAACCTATTTTGTGAGGGAAAAGTAGCTATGCATTGTAGATTTCACTCTTGTAAAATCATTCTGCAATGACAATGGAAATGTAATGTTTATATGAATTTAATGACACAGAGGGAACCTATAGCATAACAGAATTTCATTGTTGTTGAACTGGCTTTGATTGATGCTTTAATTAAAAACACTTCAATTACCCCTCATGCTGATGGCGGATAGATATTGCATAGTCTTAAATCACTCAGACATTAGATGGAGCTGATTTGGAGACGCAACTAAATCACTTCATAGCCACATCTCAAGTGTTCATTTACTCACCATTCCACTTTGTCTGGACAAAATGTTTTATGGAAAGACAAATATTTCCACTGGAGCCAGGAGTCGCTCAGCATCCCGTTCACAGACCGTCATCAATCGCTTCGCTGTGTGCACAAGCGCTGCCAGGAGCAAGCATGCTGCTAAAATAATGTGGCTTCACACAGGCCTTGAAACTAATACAGAAAATGTGAAGTCTGCACAGAAAGCAGGCGGCCAAAAGTGCGATAACAAATCATACTGGAGCAGGTCTTTATCAAAATGGCTTCTTTTCTCAAAATGAACAAAATGAAACATTAGATTGTTGCTGTTCAAATCTGAAATAGAACATTTCACAGACCCACTTTGATTTTATACATTACATGCAGTGTTTTCCACACAGTGAAGAGACATTGGTGGCCTGTCAAAGTCTATTTCCATGCCGCGGTTTAAAAAAAATAGCAAGTAAAAGAATGGCACTTTGTGGATGGATAATGGATACATTAAATTTATATGGTAGTCTTTTGCATTTGACGTGAGCCAGTGCCTGTTCTGTGAGTTTCCTGACTGCTCTGTGAGATTCTCAGTCCTTAGACTCGGCAGCACCTGCTGCTGAGCTGCAACAGCGAGAGAGTTAAGAGTGTGAGGAGACGGCTTTTTTTATGCCAACTGAGTGATGCTGTAGCAGTTATTCACCAGAACTTCAGTAGAATTTTGTAGAATTTTTAGTAAATGAAACCCAAAAAGGCAGAGCTTCATGTTAAAAGGGTTTGAGTGGGACCCATTTGCAGTACGCAGGACACACAGATTGCAGTGACCTTTACTGAAAGACTGCAGGTGTGTGAAAAGAAGAAGACTTTACAGTCACAATGACTTATTTGCATAAATCGTAAATCTTTGTGAAATCAACACGGTGAATGTCCTCTGGATGTAAGCACTAGATGAGTGCAGCTTAAACTGTCCCTGCAACAGATTGTTTCTGCCCCTCAAATAATAGTCTTCATCCAGCCCCAACACAAGAACTTATAGACTTTACCTGCCAGTGGTCATGTTATTGTTTGGTGTTTGTGTGATATGTGTCTGTTCCATAAACACATTTAATCTACATCATCCTTTTTATAAGTTCAGGTTACCACATTTTATATATATATATTCTATTCTATATAAAATAAACTGAAGTGAACCCCGAGCTGTGGATGTAGCTCCTCCCACTTAACCTCTGTTGGAATGACTCAGAGGTTTTACTGCTTATCCAGAAAGTGGACAGAGAGCATGTAGAAATGAGGAAAGGGGATGAGGTGAGTACAAATCCTCTGTCAGCCTTCATACCAAGCTGTGTTCTCCATCAGTAGGTCTGGGGGATTGGGGAAGATCCACTCGGCTGGGCACAGGAGCTCAGAGAGTGACAGGCGACAGAACACACTCGGCTTATACACTGCCCTGGCCTTAACCCACACCTGCAGTCGCTTGCAATATCTGCCCATTTGCTTTTCCACTACTTTCTGCCACAGTCTCTTCACACTTTACTCTTGAGGCTGAGGACACACAATATTTTAAAACATGGGAAGTCACACTCAACATTAAAATTATTAGAAGAAGATTTTGCCAGAACTCATTAATGAAGGGTTTCTGATATATTACTATTATAATTAGAGTACATTATACAAGGCAGTGTAAGACAGAAAGAACTGATATGATTTGTAGCGGACAGAATGGAGTTCAGGGACCTCCTGACAGTAACTGCAATAGAGGTCCAACTCACAGAGACACGTGTGACACTCGCTGTCATGTGTCTTGCCCAGGTGACACCTGCTCTTAGAGGATATAGCACAAATTCCAACAGCAGGCAGATGGATCTGAAATAATGAAATAAAAATTCAAATGTGTTTAATATTTATGACTGCTCAGGCCACAAATCCTCAAAATCCTGACCAGATTCAAGCAAAAAAAAAGGTCTTTACTCAGTCTGCACTTTGACAGCTATTCAAATTCGTTCACTTTACATAATCGGACAAACTAACCTAAGCCCTATAGAAAATGCATTCGACTGGGCCCATGGCAACATGAGCCCAAAAAAATATGCCTTAGCTAATGCTCTCATATTCAGCATAATAAAGAGTTGGGGACTAAAGTTGTTGCAAACCTATGAAAAACACCACAACACCCCATTCCTAATAACAGTGCTGAATCAACAGTTACTGAAGAGAAAGATGACAAAGGAGAAGGAGAAGAGGAAACTTTGCCCCTCTTTTTGTCACAATGGAAACTAAAGTCTGCCCTTGACTTAATTCAGTGGACTGATATTGTTCCAATATTATTGTTGCCATTCTCTTGGGATTAGTTAAAAATGTTGTTTGTAGCAGTGTTTCCAAAGTAAATGTAACATATTTTCACTCATTTATTTCCTTCCACTTCCTGTTAGGGATTGCAGGTGACTGAACCTACCTCAGCCACTTTGGGCCTTAGGTGGGGCACACCCTGGACAGTGGCCAGCTAGACACAGGGTTAACACTTGTACAGTGACAGACAACCATTACTTCACTAGGCTAGCTATTTTCAGCATATTTTCTTACCAGCAGATCCCCATTTTGCCACATGTTTAAGACATCTTTTCACCCTTGTACATTAGCTGCTTGTTTTGCTTTTTTATTGACCCTCGGCATACAGCACTTTAGTCTACTTTCTGACGTTATTCTTTGGTCTGCTTTTCATTCTTACTGCAACCAAATTTATATTTTTTTAGAAGCAGGATGTTGGAGCCATAATAAAAAAAACATTTTTTTTTTGTTTGATGGCAAACTGTAGTGTCCAACTGAAAAGGCATTTTTATGCTACACCCACCACCCCAACTGACCTCTGTGCCGTCTCAATAAAGCCGATGTAAGGAGGTCTAACTCACTGCAGCCAAAATCGGGCAAAACTCATTTGTGTGCAACCAGCTCCTGTCACTTGTGGCTCTATTCTTATTCTATACTTCCATTATTATTTAACTTGTTGTGCATTATATCTCCGGCAGCAAAAGCACAAACAGGCGCTCCTTAATGCAGGATGCAGCTTGTGTCAGTGTGTGTGGTGGAGCGGCTGGGTGACAGGTGACTGGAGCGCAGCCTCACAGGTTCATTACCGCCTGGCAGAGTGAGCACTCCGGGGCACAACGGTTGGAGGTAAGGCTTCGGGCTTCCTCATCAACATCCTGTCACCTCCATTTTCATAGTCTGAGGCTTGGCAGTGCGCTGACCCGGTCCCCTGAGGGGAAAACTGTCTTCTTCCACAATAAGACACTGTAGAGAGACGCAAGAAAAACACTGGAGTAGTTTAGATGCACGATAAATAAAAAGCTTGCTGAGCTTCAAACAGTGACTGATGATAAAAAGGAATTTCTATTGCTTTATAAAAAATCAAATAGACATTGAATATGCAACAAGTATAATGCTAGGATTCGGGGCTTTAATACACAGGACTCCACCACATACAGTCAATATTCCAAAATGGTTTCATTAAGAAGACACAATCCAAAAGACAGTGAGAATGTTTAATTATTAATATAATTAAACTAATTAATAATTAAAATTATAATAATATAAGAATATAATATAAATAATATAAATATAAACTGTGGATAAAAGCGTGTACTAAATTAATAAATGTAAATGTAATGTATCAACAGGAAGCGCAGTCCCTGTCCACCTGTTATATCACTTTGTACCACTAGATGGAGTGGTGAGCCAATGCACTTTTGAATGCCTACTAAGTGGAAAAGAGCTATAAAAAAAAAGAATAATAAATTAGAAATTTGTGATGCCCAGCCCAATTGCTTTTAGTTCTACTCAAACGGGAGGATTATTTTGCTTTCTAGGACATCGGTGATTCCCGCTACCTCCAGCTTCCACTCTCCTCTTTCTCTCTGGCTCCCCCCTGGCCTGCCAACATGCAGCTGTTTAGCCTGCTGCCTACAACTTATTTCTTTTGTTTTATTTAATAAACAGGCTTAAACATTTATTCTCCAGTGTCTCTATCTTTTGCAACGGAAATAGATCCAGGTCGTAACATGTTCCATATTTAAGAGCCACAGCACAGATTAGCTCAGGAATGGTGTGGACACAGGTGATTTTGCGACTGGACTCATTGCCATTTGTAGGAGTTTCTCTTTCACAGCGCAAATACTAGGAAGGAAAGTATTTAAATGAGAGCTGCAGCTTAAGCCAAGGTTATCGACTCGCAAAATCCGCAAATAGTAAGAAGACAAGCATGTCTTCAATTTTGACATTTGGCTTCAACCAGGTAGGGCTGAGGAGGAAACAGCACTGCACACTGAACAATCAACATCTCTGCAAACAGAAAAGTGTCTTATTGTTCGCATATCCCCACTAAAGCATGTTATCTTTTAATGAAGCCAAACTTAAATACAGAAAACAGAAAAAAGACATAAGATACGTTTAAACTACATTGTAGTTACTTTTCATTTCTTTGTGTGTTGTTCTAATGAATTCATGTCTAAAAGATCTTACCACATGTATCCACAGGAGAGTGACACAGGTCTACTATTTCAGTTAAGACCCTCTTTAATGTTGGACAAATGTCCGAAAACCGCTTGAACTCCTATAAAACTCCTCCTTAACACTGAGGATGAGTTTTGTTTATTCTAATGGACACAGAATGAACTGCCCATGTACGCAAATGACAGAAACCTGAACTCAATACCCATTGGCTGGTCATACTAGCACATTCAAAAAAGTTTACACCAACATCAACAGATAACAGTTTTATCTCAAACCACCTTTGCATTTCTTAGGTGCATTCACCATCTTAATTTTCTGTAATATGCTGCCCTTTTTTATTTTCTGTCTTGATTCATTGCAGACACTCTCCTCTGCATTTCACTTGTCTAAACAACTCTGCCGCTCCTGTAATAGTTTTTCTTATCAATGTCACCAGTCACTGGATAAATTATAGACTTGCTCTGCCTATTTTATCTTTCTACATTGACCAAGTGAAGCGACCTTGTGCTGCTATGTTCACAATGACTAATGTAAAGCAGTGGAGTTCCCGACCTCGTGAGATTAGCCACATTCTATTTCGCCAAAGGATTGATTTAGAATTGATGTCGTAAAAACTTGCTCAGACATATAAAATGAGCTTTGCCGCACAGTCATGTATTGTAGTCTTCTATCTGCCCTCACATTTACTACTAACTATTTATCATTACAACTTAACTCATTACAAGCGTGTTACTAAAGTTAATAATTAGTAGTGCAATAGGCTCAAAGCTCCTGTTAAAATTGTAAAATGTTCTCTTTAATAACATAATTTTGTTTCATAGTTTTTTTGCGAAAATTACATAGAAGATATTACCAATTACCTACCTACTATTGTTAATTTGTCTACTGGGGGTTGCACTGTTTTAGTAAGAGTAAAAGACCTAACACAACACTGAGACCCAGAACTGAAGATGGATGACAGCAATGGCAATTTTGCTCAACTCCTTTGCTGTCAAAATAACCCTCTGTGGCATCCTCCATACCAAAAAGGAGAAAAGTAGACAGGGTGTAGCGTTTTCCAGAAAAATGGACCACTTCCTATTTTTTCACAGAGAAAAATGGAAAACCTGTGTGTTTGGTGTGTATGCAGCAAGTTTTAGTGCTCAAAGAATATATTATTTAGGCATCTATGACACTCATCATGGGGAAAAATGCCACAGCTTGCAAGGAGAACAGAAAAGAGAAAAGAGAAATGAACTCTAAGCTGGTCTGTTTTTACCTGTAACTGAGAGTTTAGAGAGGTAGCACTTAAAGTTAGCCATCTTATTGCAAGAAAAATAGCATTAGCATCAAAACCATATTGTGAGTATGAGGTCATGAAAACATACATAGACTACATTGGCCTTTTTCAATTGCAATATAATGCAATTGTACTTCTAAAACAAAGGGAGAAAATGTGGTTGCTTTTAATTATAGGTTATTTTTGTTTTACTGGGCTGTATGTGGCCCCTTGAACTAAAATGAGTTTGACACCTCTGACCTAATGCCTGGACGCTACACCCTGACTTTGATATTCAATTTAATGCTAAATTGGCTTACTCCTGAATTGTGTTAGGGGAACAAAAAGCAGAACACTTTCTACCTTCACTCTATATTGACTATAAAAAAGCATTACAAATTTCAAGATGCAATCGTGAGAAACTTTTCTAAAGGCTTAACTTGAAAGTCCCAAAATGATTTCACTGCAGTGTGAGTGTACTTTTAGCTGTTATCTTACTTACAAAAGGTAGAAGAAGGAAGTCATGCAATATCAGTTGGCAATATGTTTAGCAGAGGGTGAGAAATAGCCAGGCTTGTAATTGCTTTGGGACAAGCTAGGATGGTTCATGTGCAACTGGAGATTTTCTTCTGGTCAACCATGAGGGCAATAAGACAGATAAGAAAAAAGCTGAGAGGAATAGACAGAGAGAGGTCGATTTTAAAATGTTTTCAGATGAAATAGAGGCATTATGGGCCTGTGGGGATACAACTAAAGCCTCACAGCTGGCTGCTCTTCCAAAAAAACTTTCAGTAAAGAAAACACACAAGAAGAAGAGAAGAAGAATTTCGATTTGTTGTTGAATTTTTAAGCATCCTTTACAAGCAGCTTGTTCTTATTCTGAAGTGTTATATACAAACATACAGTCACTGCCTTACCTTGTATTACATGATCTGCAAGCCTTACCCTAATTTCCTTGTGTTGCAAAGTTCACTTTTTTTTAGTATTTACTATGCCCTATCCACTACTTTTGAATTCAACTTGAGGGAGTACTAGTGAGTTACTAGTACTAAGCCTACGACAAACCACATGCATCAACTTTATAAAACAATAATTTTTAAATTTTAAGTTGCATCTGTCTCCCAAACCATGGTCTGCTACAAATACATGGCAAACTTTGAATACTGGGTTAAAACTTGCAGTACTTGTTCCTAGAGGACAGACATCCATCCAGCCGTCTTCTACCGCTTATCCAGGGCCGGGTTGCGCGGGCAGCAGTCTAAGCAAAGATGCCCAGACTTCCCTCTCCCCAGACATTTCCTCCAGCTCTTGGGATACCAAGGCGTTCCCAAGCCAGCCGGGAGACATAGTCTCTCCAGCGTGTCCTAGGTCTTCTCCGGGGTCTGGGGCTGGGACATGCCTGGAACACCTCCCGAGGGAGGCATCCAGGGGGCATCTGGAACAGATGCCTGAGCCACCTCAGCTGGCTCATCTCAATGTGGAGGAGCAGCTCTACTTTGAGCTCCTCCCAAGTGACCGAGCTCCTCACTCTATCTCTAAGGGAGCGCCCCACCACCCTTTAGAGAAAGCTAATTTTGGCCACCTGTATCCAAGATCTTGCTATTTCTGACCCAAAGCTTACGACCATGGGTGAGAGTAGGAACGTACATTGATTGGTAAATAGAGAGCTTTGCCTTGCAGCTCAGCTTGACTTGTACTTTGACAGCATCACTGCAGAAGCTGTACCGTTCTGACTGTCAATCTCACGCTCCCTCCTTCCCTCACTCGTGAACCCTTCTCCGGGGCTACTTGAACTCTTCCACTTGAGGCAGGATCTCTCCACCAACCTGAAGGGGACAAGCCAGCCTTTTCCAAATGAAAACCATGGTCTCAGACCTGGAGGTGCTGATCCTCATCCCAGCCACTTCACACTCAGCTGCAAACCGTCGATGGAGCCAACAGGACAACATCATCTGCAAAAAGCAGAGACGAGATCCTGTGGTCCCCAAACCAGACTCCCTCCGGCCCCTGGCTGCGCCTAGAAATCCTGAGGAGTGTGATTCCTCTGTAGTTGGAACACACCCTTCGGTCCCCCTTCTTGAAAAGAGGGACCCCGGTCTGCCAGTCCAGAGGTACTGTCCCCGACCGCCATTTGATGTTGCAGAGGCGTGTCAGCAAAGCCAGCCCCACAACATCCAGAGACTTGAGGTTCTCAGGGCGGATCTCATCCACCCCCAGTGCCTTGCCACCGATGAACTTAGAGGACTATAAGAAGACAGACACTAATTGTTAAATACATTTAGAACATAATAGTGAGTGAAAATAACTTGATCTATGTCACTCTTTCATAGCGATCATACAAAAATAAGTTTCATATGAATACACTTTCAATTTGTTGTCCGGATTAAGTCCTGAAAAAAAACAACATTTTGCCTGTAATGACTGAAAGGTGACTGTGTGCTTCTGTCCTTGTCTCTCAGTGCTGTTAGTTGTACTAGTCACTTTAGGTAGAGATTTCCAACCAGCTTGATGTTTTATCACTTCTGAATATTAAATAAATCAGCCTTAAAAATGCATTATTTAAAAAAGTTTAAAGGTTTACGGAAGTTATTAGGGAGTAAAAAAAAAAAAAAAATCAGTGACAAAGTGCGGACTCGACTGGAAATGGTTATGTCCATTAATTACTCCATTAGTCAATTGCAATTTTTTCCTTTTCTGTCTAATTTTCTGATGGGATCTGCAATATAATTTGTGAATTTTCTATTCTATATTATGCTTTTAAGATTTGTCATGGCCACATGCCTTGTGGACAATAAAGAAAGAATTTAACTGTACAGAGAAACTAACTATGCATATAACAATACATGCTTGGAATCTTGAATCAATGATAATCATATCCACAGAGTAACTTCTAAAATAAATGCATAGTGTAGTGGTAATTTCCTTTATTTTATTCCACAGACACTGCGTTCAGTGGACTGCCCTTTGCTCATGGCTTGATAAAGCCTTCTAACTGGACTTCTGTCTTTGTCTATGCGTTTATATGCACAGAAGAGAATTCGACTATCATGTCCACAGTGTCCACTCAGGCTAAAGCTGCATTCATGTAGAGCTAACATTAAACTTGATTTGACTTAGAAAACCACAATTCTAACTTTCAATAGGCACATGAAGGAATCAGATGCCGCAGTAGGCTAGCTTTATTGAAAACAACTGATCGTCATGTTTGCATCTGACTCTACATTATGCCAGGTTTGGAGCATGCTCAGAACACTTTCACTTGACTTATTAGTATCCATCTAGCAAGGAGCCCACTATAAATCACAATATAGAAGTGTTTTAGGACGATTTATGGAAATCTGTATTGCTGCCACTTAAGTCATACTAAATTATTTACATGGATTTTAAACGATTAAGATTGGAACATAATAATTCAAATGACTCTATTGAATGCAACTATACTGACTGATGTCTATGGCAAACCAGGTATTTTAAATGGAGGCTAGAAGGCTGTATCTATGTCAGTAGAGGATGAGATGAGCCAAACCTAACTGTTTTACACCTTGAGATGAGGAGGTGTTGTAGCATCTTATGTTCTAGTGGCTGTAACACATAGCCCCCAGAGGAATCATGTCACAGTTTGGCTGTTACTATCAGCAGCTTTTGTCAGCCCTGTTCTATTACCACTCTGCCATAAGAGAAAAGCTGTAAGAAAGGAATTGGAGAACCTGCCTCCTACAAATGTACACTCTTTGCATTGTCATAACCAAGCCTGTTTACTGTCTCTGAGGTGTGCGCCTTAATTAATAGCTGGAGGCTGTTCTTGTGTTTAGACGTCTGCAATGGGAGTTTATAAAAGCGTAGGCACGTCTCCACCCCAAGACAGACTCAAATCAGGGAGGAAGTAGCTGGTAAAGGCCAACTCGTGATTCATTTAGCTTACTCCAACTCTTTTTTGGCACTTTTCCTGGTCGCAAATTACCATAATGAGACACAAAAATCTTATTAAATTGAACACACTGAAGGCCCGAAGGCAATGACTCAACATCATTTGTCATGGTTTTGTTTTAATCATCTTTTATTTGGTTGTTTTTGTCTGTACGCTGAAGGTGTTTTCATAAAATGCCCTGCAAAGTTTACTTAGCGAAGAGAATGATAACAAATACACCACATCAGCCACAGTATTGCTCCTGTTTCGCTGCCTCCTTGTTTCGTGCTTTATTTCCCCAAACAGTCATTTTCCGGTCGGGCAGCTGAGTGGATTCTGTGCTGGCTCCTTAGCCATGGTCGCTGCCTGGGCGCACGAGGGAACCGGTGGTTCCATTAACTAAAGCTGGGCTCAGAAAGAGGGCCAACAGTGCATGGCGCATAACTGCTGAGTATTATAAAGAAAAGGACACAAGACAAATAAGCAATAGATAGATAAAAAAAGACAATTAGGCTAATTCAATCTGCTCAGAAGAATCAACTTATTTCAAACAGTATATATTAAAACTTCAATATTTATAAATGTCTTGTTGTGTATAGAGTAAATCCTTAGGACAGACAAGAGTGGACTCTACAAATTCTCTCACGGAACAAAACAGGTCAGTCAGCAATTAAACTGGGGCTATATCCAGAACAAAGTTTTAAAATGCAAAAGATTTGCTGTGCTTTCACATAACATCCAGACAACAATTCTATTGACTGCTTGTCTTCTGTTGGTTATCAGAGGAAAAACAATATGGTAACATTGTGAACCAGTTTATGCTAAATAATACTATGTGAAAGTAAACTTTATTGGAATAAACTGTGATGGTAAAACACTAATGTGGAATGGGGATTTCATTTTTTGCCATATTAAAATTGTAATGCACAAATATGTATAAAGATGCAAACATAATAATAATAAGTTATACTTGCAGTTAAAACAATGTATAGAAACTGCCTTAATCCTTAAAATTGTCTTTTTACTTTCTTCAAAAGCTGTAGAAATAGCTGTAGAAAGGCTATTAGTATAAATGCTGAAAATGCAAGTGTTGCTTTTGTCCAACATTCAAGTTACCCCTTTCACACATTAACTATCCTCCAGGCAAGTGTGAACACACAATCCACTCAATTTTCTCACCCTGAAAATATATCCTACCGGGCCCAGTTCAACCTCTGGAGCAATGTAATGTTACAATATCCTGACTAGAATCCGCCGAGTAGACGTGCCAACCTGATGATGTGTATTAGATGTGGCTGGTGCTGTAAGCGGAGTTTACAGAGCGCAGAAGCCTTTTGTTCTTCACAGCTTACTTGTGCAATACTTTCCTTGGTTGCTGTGCCCTTGCATTTAAATAAACATAATATAAGTATCATATATAAGTAGCTCATTTCAATGCCAGCTTCGTGTTGTAAACTGCCATTTTAATTAAACATCATACCCTGCTCCCACATGTTCTTCTACCCGTCCACACTCTAAAACATGAACTCCTGCCCAAAGTCCGGTCAGGGAGCAAATCATGGCCCAAGGTGAGATTTTAATGTGGCCCTCAGCTTCTGTGATAAAAAAGTATTGTTTTCCCCAGCAACAAACAGGTTCAAATCCAACAAAACCTTTTCAAATCCAACTTAAACCTGTTCAAATCCAACTTAAACCTTTTCAAATCCAACCAAAACCTTTTCAAATCCAACCAAAACCTGTAAAATCCACCCAAAACCTGTTCAAGTTCAACTTAAACCTGTTCATGGCCAATTAAATCCTGTTCAAATTCATCTAAAACCTGATCAGATCCATCTAAAACCTGTTCAAATCTAACTTAAACCTGTACTTGTAGAGACTGTCGGCCCTTGAAAATGTTCCTTAAATGTGACCCTCTTTTAAAAAGTTTGGACCCCTCTGTTCTAGACTTTTTGGCATCTCCAGACACCGTCTAGAGGAAATGTGTGAAAAGAGCTTAAGTCAAGTTTTATGAAAAGTTCCAAAATGCAAGGAACATAATAACAGTGGCAGAAGGAACAATTCTCCTTAGGCTTATCATAATATTCTAAAATGGCTGCCCTATAAGAGCATAAGACCAAATCCGGTACTTCACTTTGATTTTCCCATCACAATATGATGCTTGATTTACTTTTGCAATAGTAAAAAACAATATAAATGCATAGATGCAGAATAGTCTCAGCACCCGTGATGCTGGATGGGGCAAAGTGTTTCTGGAACAAATTGTCCTTATGTGGCATTTTGAGACTAGCACATTATTATAGCCGATATAATCTTGTCTTTCACTCCAAAGCACCACTTGAAACTTGGAAGTGTTTCCTCCCGAACAGCGAGACCTACTCTAGCCCTCATCATCTGTGAACACTTCTGCTCAAATATTCATTGATATGCGTTTTATTTTTATGATCCAGCCAGCGCTCAGTAGTACTGCGGAGGTAACTTTAGTGCTACAGAGAAGAATAATGGCTCATGCTGCGACCTTACTGATGGCTCCGGTGCGGCTGTTAAAAATAGACCTGGCTGTCCGCCTCTCCTCCTCACTCTCACAACACGCCGGCGTCAGTGTCGCACCTGCCGCGCTCAGGCTGTGGCATAAGCATCTCCACTCAGGCAGAAGACCAGCTCGTCACCAGACACACCCTGAGCATGAGTCTGTGTGTGAAGGTCAGCACACACAACATGCATCCTTTTACAGCTAGAAATATGAGTGTAAGTACTGATTATAAAATGCTTGTGTGGCAAGGGAGTGAATAACAAGTCATTTTTGTATTCACTGTAAATAATTGGGAGAACAAGATAAATTTTGTCGTTGAGGAAATTCTAATCACAGCATAGCTCAGCGAAAAGAAGCACACACCTCTATACATTTGTAATAAAGGAGAACCATGTTTCTGAGATCATGGCTGCTTTTTGTCCCAGGTTGCAAAAGTTTCTTTTTCACCATTCGACATTCTTCGGTGCCTGCCATCTGTAGTTTTTGGTTACATCTGGTGGAAAAATTTCTGTTTACAATTTCAGACAAAGCCCTGCGACTAACTGGCCACTGTCCAGGGTGTACCCCGCCTCAGGCCCAAAGCTGCTGGGATAGGCTCCAGTCACCCGCGACCCCTAACGGGACAAAGCGGTAGAAAATGAATGAATTAATGAATTTTAGACAATTTTTCATTCTTCCTACATCTACAGTAGTCCTGCAGGGAGATGCTGTTGTTCATAATCAAACCCACTGGACAAACTAAAATCAGGTCATAAATGCAATTCTTCACAAAAACTGAAGACAATTTAAGTTTTTGTGCCCATTGATAAAGAAACTTTTGGGATCTGTTAATTTCTCTAGGAAAGACTTATGGACCTGTGTGTTGCCATGGATACAACCTTGTTTAAACAAGGGGGCAACTAGTTCTCCAGAGTTCAAGCTTGCTAAGAAACCTGAAATTCTGGGTTGGAAGGGCTGCAGAGTGGGAGTAAAGCCTCAATACAAAACTTTTCTACCAACAATTATTATGGTGTGTTTGTGATCACTGCAACAAAGTGAATGAACTTAGTAGAAACTTGTATACTTGTATACCGGATAGCTCACTTGAACTGCCTGGCTTCTCGCTAGTCTTATTGTTGTGGTAGAATTTCTCAAGGGATTTGTTTTATAATTCCTCCAGATCATTTGGTAGTAGCCTGGTGCTATCATTAACTAAAATAAAAAACACAACAGTAGTCCATTTTAGATTAGATGGTTTCAGAGGGGCATTTCTCTGGCTTCACAAGGGAGAACTATAGTCAAATTAGAGCTGATAAAAAGCACATTTATAGTGTTGACACTAATTGCGGTGATTTACAGAGTTAGGACTCAAATAAAGTGTCCTAATGTGGCATTTTTATCAACCATTAGCTCTGTCCTTAAAGCACTTAACATGGTTTAGTGCACTGTTTGAGTGAAATCTCAGCAGCACGAGTCAGGAACTGCTCTTTACAATAAATATACACTATATCCAAGCTATGACTCATGCTGTAACTGGTGTTAATGTAGATTATGAACATCCACAGACTTTTCCAGAGAGATATTTGAATGTCTGGTCTCATATGGTAACACAATAAAACTACTGTGCAGTGGGATTTATGGATTTTCTAGGGTGCATATTAATAATTCATAAAATTTAAAAGTCACACAAGTGAAGTTTAGAGACTATAACTTTTTAGAGGGTATGTGCAGACAGTTCTATTGTTATCAAAGATTTCTCATGGGTCGTGGGTGACTGGAGCCTTACGCAGCAGAGGTAGGGTAGACCCTGATCAGTGGCCAGTTGGTCACAGGGCTGACATTTAAAGACAGACACTTAGCGAGACCATTCACGCTCACATTCATTCACTATGGACACTTAAGAGTTGCCAATTGACCAATACAAACAATGTCTGTCTTTGTTTGGTGGGAGGAAGTCAGAGTACCCGGAGAGAACCGACTGTAACATGGGGAGGACATGCAGAAAGGCTAGAGTTGGTTGAGAATGTTCGAGTCGGCCAGGGTATGTATGTATATATATATATATATATATATATATATATATATATATATATATATATATATATATATATATATATATATTTATATACACTTATCATCACTGTGTCATAAACAAGTTTACAGCTTCGGCATACAGTGAACAATTATATTTACAAGGAGACAAATGCTGTACTTTTATCTTTATCATAAACCTAAATGCACACAATGTCCCAGTGTCTCCTTCGTCACCTCATAGGAGTGCTTGCATGCAAGTAATCAACACATAATACACTTTCCTGGTTTAATTTCTCACAGAATAAAATGTGATGGATTTGCAATCACAAGCTCTGGTGCCAGTTGTATGAATGTATTTTGTTGTGAGGTGTAACAAGTCAATTACAGCAGAAGAGCTGGGCAACACCGCTCAATTTCAATTACTGTTATCATTCAGCTATAACAGATGCTTGTATGAAGAGGCAATGCAGCCAGACAGAGCGGTACCGGGGCTCGATCCATGGATAGAAAAGTGCAGGGGATAGTGAATGAACAGCCGTAGTGAGGAATCAAGGGCAAGTCTGCAAGTCAAGCTTTAAAACATAACATTTTTTAAAATCAATGCATGGTGACACATCTATGGCCAATTAGCAATTGTCTAGTTCTGGGTGATTGTATGAAGTGGGATACAAAAAAATATATACTATACTATAATATGTATTTCAGCTAACTCAAGGCTTTAAATCGACAAAGATATTATTTGCATCGGATGAATAGAAGACCAAACTAATCCTTTGTGGAATACATGAAAAATGGGTATAATTAAAATATTAATGATAACAGACGGTCCTGTTATACCAGGACTAAAACCTATTGTATATGTTGCAGGAACAATAATGTCAAGACGGCACTGACTGAGACCAGGTCATGTCAAGTATGTGACCAAGACGAGACCAAAACCTATAGCAATCTAGATTCAGGAACAAACACCAAAGTATGATAGATACCAGTGAACAGTTATAAAAAATCAAAACAGTCAAGTTATGTTTTTGACCAAGGAGGATGGAGGCTAATGTTTGGTGAAGGATGCAAAGTTAGAGCAAGATTTTATAATTAAGAATAATACAACAGCAGTAGTCAAGTAAACCATTTGTGATCATGGTTGGTCTTGATGGCCGATGCAAAATTAAGTTTAAGACCATCCAAGACCAAGAGCTTTGAAAATGACTATATGACTTACACACAAGGCCAAAAGAAAGACTCAGGGTCCTATCAGTTTTTCACACATAACTCCTCAAAAGCTTAATCTTTCTTCTCTGGCTTCTGCACAATCCAATTAAAGCCTAGAGTAATCACGCTTTGTTTCTCAACAGTTAATTTAACAATTTACAGTTTTTTGCATTTTTCTCTTTGCATCATTTTAATATTTGGCTTTGAACAGAATCCAAAGTTTTGAACGATTGAGAATGATTTGCTGCAATTTCAAACACAAGTCCCAAAATTACATTGGGTATACATAGTCTTGAGACCTCAAGGTTTTTAAAAAATCAAGAATAGATTTATTTGTATTATTTATAATATTAGTGTAAACTCATTTAAAGTCCTGCAAATAATTACATTGGTCCATTATCTACCAGACAACATGGAAGGCAGTGTTTGTTTATGACATTTATATAAAGTACTTTGCTTATTGCAGCCGACAGTTGCTTCATGTGTTGTCTTAATATAATAAACACATGCATTTGTGATTTAAGCCAAATCAAAGACATATATTGTAAAGTACACTTGTCTGGCCATCTATACTGTATCCTCAGGTAAATACCATTCTCTCAACTCTTCTCCATAGAGTGTAGTTCTATCGACAAGAAGACAGAACAATTTAGGTGGAACAATCATTAAATCTGAATATAGACTTATCTGCACTTCGTACATGTGTTCTAAATCAGTGAAACACACACATAGAGGTGCACGAGGCAGAGTGGTTATCACTCCTGCCTCATCAGTCATCCTCGGCTGACTCCAGTCTTTATGTGAGGAGTATGCATGTCCTCCACGTGTTACTGTTCTCTCTCCGGGTACTCCAGCTTCCTCCCACCGTCCAAAGACATGCATTTATAGGCCAATTGGCAACTCTAATGTGTCTTTCACTGTCTGTCTCTATATGTCAGCCCTGCGACTAACTGGCCACTGTCCAGGGTGTACCCCGCCTCAGGCCCAAAGTTGCTGGGATAGGCTCCAGTCACCTGTGACCTTTAACGGGACTAAACGGTAAAAAATTAATGAATAAAATGTCTTGAATGCAAAATCTGCAATACTTTTTAGTTCTATAAGAAACATTAGTACCACTATTTATCTGCCTCTTTTTAACATCTTGGTATTGGTAGATGATTTTCTTACACCTTTAACACTGTAAAGAAATCAGATTCAACAGCACCCAAAATTAAAATATTAGCCAATATTAAAAGTTAGCTGTTGATAATAACCCCATTACAGATATTTCAGGTTTGTCTGGAAGTCTGGAAATTAGTTCCAGAAGTTGTCCAACACTGAGATGCCATTTACACAACGATGCAATTTGCTAAAACCGCAATGAAGGTGTGAGAACACCAAACAGCCCAATAATAGCTCAAATAAAACATTGTCACACTTAGGGCAGCACAAACACCAAGGTGCAATGCAGGAGAGGCTCTTTTAACTAAAATGTTTAATGGATGCTCCACAAATAATAATCAGTATTTAAAGTACATGTCCAAAGCTTTAAATAGAAGCCCCCTTTTATAGTTGCAAAATATTCTGATCATTTTATGAAGGATCTCAACATGAGGACAAACTATAAACACCAGCCTGAAGCTCTGAAGTAATGCAATTTTAAAATAGCACTGTGGATCTTTCATGTGTTGATCTTTTAACCACTGGGGTGTGTTGCAAAACGCTGCAGCAGGGGCTATCCATGTTCATCTCCAGGCAGTGCTCGTGAACGTTAAGCCGAACGTAATGTGATAGTCAAGTGTACAGTGAAAGTGCTTTGTGTCCACTTTACAACTTATGCTCAACCTGCTCTCATAATTGGTATGGATAAGTACTTGTGATAAACAGGACAAACAAGCTGTTTATCTGTTTAATAAAGTGTTGGAGGTGGCAAGAGGGAGACTGCTGATTATTCCAAATGAGTTTCTTCATTGCAGTGATCTATCAGCTTTGAGGAGCACTTTCTGTTCTTTTTGCAATAAAATAAATGTTTGAGTCTAAAATTCAGCTTTCTGGGTCAAGCTTCAGATGAGTGTTTGATGTGAGTGCATCCTCAGTAGTGCAAACATGAAAGGTCCACAGAGATATCTACCCTAAGGAAAAGTTAGATTGATGTTTGATTCCATTTACTTTACATTATATACAAATAGTTATTAGTGTCCAAAAGCAATGCTAATCAACATTTCTATTGAAATGTTACATATATATGCACCTGACTTACCTATGGATGGTAATCATGATACTTACCAATCCTATCCTGCATGCCACCAACAAAAGGCATAAATAAAGTAATGCTACAAGCAGTGATAAGGCCCTCACCTGGCGCCAAAGTCTGTTGCCAAAAAGCTCAAAAAAGGGCCCTTTAATAAATACGCTTAATATTAGGTTTATGAGAAACTAAGTTATTTTATGTTTTGTGCGACAGATATCTAACTAAACCCAGAGACTTTATTATTCCTCACATACATACACACATAATGTGCACCAGGTTTAAGTCATATATCAAAGTACTTTTAGACGTCCCACAGGCCTTATGTTAGGGCAGTATTAGCAGATTCTGGAGCATTATCATGGCAACAAGTTTGTACATACAGTAGCTCTTGTGTCTTCCTCACATAAGGAATATGTGAGGAAGACCCATGCCATGTTCTTTGCATTGAGTTCCTATTGGTCTTAAATAACATATAGAGTAATGAAGACTTTTTCTTCCATTTTTGTTTATTTCCCACTAACATGGTTTTATATTTGGAAAATTATATATTCCTAAGCCATTATTATCTTCAACTCTGCCAACTAAATATGATACTACCGGATCGTGTGCAAGGAGTGATGAATCAGTGAGTCCTGTTTTGTTCACATTACATATACAATTTCTATGAAGGAATGGTAGTTTTTGAAATCATCTATTTTTGAAGAGCATCAGCAGAAATCTGGAGCCTCTTTCATTTGCAGCAATGTTGAGAACATACAAGTCCTGCACAGCAAGGCCTGGCTCTCTCTTGTTTTGAAGTAGCACTTTGAAGCACTCTTGTAAAAGTTGATGTACAGTAATAGAGGGAATGCATTTAAACAAAAACAAATATATCTAATTGAAAGCTAAAGAGAATTCAGGAAGACAATGTGAAAAGATTGACAGCTTGTGACTTCAACAAATAAACATTGTCTTAGAACAACTAATACCTCTTAATAATTCAAAACCAGAAACCCCAGAAATGGGTTTAAGTGTGTTGTTTTGAATCCCATTGTTTTGAAGAGACTTTAACTCTGCAGCGGCCCAATCCACACTGCTACATCTGAGCAGTTCATCAAGAAGAAGAAGACAGCTTTAGTCTGCGGCAGCTTTATTACAGCCTTAATCTGCTCTAAGCCACTGTAATACTTTCACTGACCTCCTCAAAGAACTTCTTTTGCTCTAGTTTATTTGTGTGGGAATGTAATAACTTTAAAATCAATGCGCTTTCATTATCTCATCCTCTACTGTCTCTATTCAGCTTCTTACGTTTCAATTTCACACTCTTTCTGGCATTATAGAAGTTCTGCTAATTATTGATTAACTTAAACTACCTGTAAGTGTTGACAATGATGTAAGTGCCACTGTCTTTGTACACCTATTTAGTACAATTACATTATCTTAATTAAGTTCTACTTTGAACAGCGTTGTTCTGTTACCATGATAAATTTCATAGGCCCTATAATTTCACTGCCGTTTTCACTGCCATAATAATTTGAACTGTTTTAGCATTTTAAGAGAAGATAAAAACATTATCTTGGAAATTGAATTTTGCAACAGTACAGAAACAAAGTATCACACAAGTAAAAAGCCAGCCTGGTCCAAAATTTGTGCGTTTTTTGGCTTTGACAGACCCTGCACTGCTGCACTGATGTTTCTGTATTCTGAGTCATGTAAAAAGCAAAATAATTGTCAAAGGATCTGCGGGAAAAGGTAATTTAACTGTATATAACAGAAAAGGGATATTAAAAGATATCCAAGGAATACATAATGCCAATCAGCAGTGTTCAAACTCTAATAAAGAAGTGGAAAATGAGGGATTTTGTTGAAACCAAACCAAGGTCAGGTAGACCAACAAGATTTTGAGCCATAACTGCCAGGAAAATAGTTCGGGATGCAAAGAAAAACCCTACAAATAACATCAGCTGAAATATAGGACTCTCTGAAAAATAGTGGTGTGGCTGTTTCAAGATGCACAATAAGGAGGCTGCATGGTTGAAAAAGCCATTACTACACAAATGACTTACAATACACCAAACATCACAGAGACAAGCCTCAAAACTTCTGGAACAAAGTCATTTGGAGTGATGAAATCAAAATAGAACTTTTTGGAGAGGAATCAACAAGGCCTATGATGAAAGGTACACCTTTCCTACTGTGAAACATGGAGGTGGATCACAGCTGTTTTGCAAATGTGTGAGCTACAAAGGCAAAGGAAACTTGGTCAAAATTGATGGCAAAATGAATGCAGCATGTTATCAGAAAATACTGGAGGAAAATCTGGGGAAAGCTCAAACGTGCAGTTCATGCAAGACAGCCCGAGAAATTACAGGAACGGAGGCTTTTTGCCAAGAAGAATTGGCAACTTTACTATCTGAGAAAATTTTTAAACTCCCGGACCCTCTAATTCACGCAGTTTGGTTGAGCTGCGGAGAATATATTTTTCTTTCTGGGTGGGGAGGTCCAGAAATGTTGATTACTAAGCACTGTCAGCTTGGGCCTACTTATCTTCTTTCTGTCAAATGTATGAAATCTACTGTATGAAAACTGATGTCTGCATTGTGAAAATCGTTTTGAGAGAGTAACAAATCTGAATATAATCCTCCATATACTTTAATATTAAGGCTGTTATAAAGTGCTGGCTTTATGTAGGGCATTTGCACAAGGCACGTGCATTTCCGTGCATAAAACCAATTGACGCTGGTCATTGAGGCATTATTTTGCGGCACTACAAAGAAAAAAAACCCACAGTATAAGCTTCTCAGTAATGACCAGATAATTCTCACGTGTACCCTGTTTCTGCATGTCAATGATTCATAGAAATCATAAATAAATAAAATTTCTGCTTCCCATGAGTCATAATGCACAGTCTATCTGCCCAAAGCCAGAACCTGCAGTGGGAGAAGGTGAACTAATTTAGCAATTATCCATATTGAGACAGACTTTATCAAAAAGAGCCTAAGACTCAGACAACAGCTCCGACATTAAGAAAAAACTGTGGACAATGCAGACAGACTTTGGGCTAATATTAATAATATATTTTTAATTATAGCTCCCCCTCATTTCTAAATCACCAGCCGCTACTGGTGCTGGACATTATCATTGATATTAAAGTCTAAATAAATACCATCTTAAGGCCTTGTTTTTTCACATGCGTTTCTTATTGCAATATGCTATTATGATGCTGGTGATTGAACAGTTTTTCACATAACATCCATTAAAGATCTATCATAGATATTTTCTTCCCATCAAGGTTACTTTTCATTGTGATAAACTTACATGTACATTTTTTCTCATGACATTTATTATCTGAAGGCATTCTTCTACCTGCATGAATTGGGTTTCGATTTAGACCCCCAGTGTTAATGCTTTTATTAACAAAAAAAGCATTTTTAGCCAGATGTGAAGGTTCTCAGTCATCCAGGTCATCTTGAAGAAAAGGTCAAAGCAAAAACATCTGGACTCAGTTTTTAAAGGTGAAGACGTTTTGTCTCTAATTCCAAGAGACATTTTTTCAATTCTGAGATCAACTGAAAAGAGAGCTGAAATTTTCTTTATTTTTGGTCAAAGTTGAAATGAGAAAGATTTGGTGTTAATCATGCATTTCTTATTTATCTTAAAGATTTTATTTCTTTACTACACAATGCCTTGTCTTAACCATAACCACCTGTTTTTGGCTTAACATCACCATAATAGCAAGAACTGTTAAAAATATCATTGAAAATGTATGCGAGTATTTATTTATTTACTTACATTTTTGTGAGGATAAATCCCTTGAGATCTTGAGATGAGTATCTTGCGGACCCTCTGCAAGGTGTAATGATTTGTTTATTACACCTTGGTTTGAGAACAGGTTGTGTTCACCTAAGCAAACTGAGGCTGGATTTTAGAAAATCCTGTTTTTTGGCTCTGTAAATTTGTCCAGATACAGATTTAATATGGGAGCCCTCAGATCTTCGCCACAGTTCACAGTTTGATCTAATACAACCCAGACACAGTAAGAAGTGCACCAGTGGTTTTCTCAGCATCTGACTAATTGTCTAATGACAAATGTGCAGCTAATGGAGAATAAATATGATTAGGCCAAATGATTTTGCTGGTATTAGTCATTAACAAGAAACAAAGGCCTGATCTTCATCAAAACTAATTTACTGTGAAGCTGTTCGCCTCCAAATTTTATCAAATGGAATTATTGGAAAAATAATGTTAGAAATTAATTTCTATTCCATTAAATCCTCCAAGAGGCTTGAATCCACAGTGAGAGCTGCCACACTGGGCAAGTGACGCTAATAGTTTTTCAAGAGTATGTGGCTTTCACATCTTGTAAACCTTTTGGTCACAAGGCTCTAGTTCACTGCATGCACCAATCATGTATATTTTTTATGATCTGAATCTTTGGCCTGTCAATTTGATAACATGCATTAAAGCAAATAATGTCTCTTATGATGAAAGGTTGATGCTGTGAACTGTATTTTCTGGAATATTTGCACCGTACATTACTAGCCTTTAGTTGTGAGGAATGCTACTCTCCTTTGTGTACCCAGGACCAACTTTTGTGTATGTATACAACACACCATGTAGTATCTTTAGAATTGGCAAGTTTCTATTAGTGGTTAAAAAACAATAGAGTTTTTGGGTAATGCATCTTTAATAAAGTAATTTTAAACCAATACCATATAATTAAAAACTATGACTTTAAAACAATCAAAGTTCTCTGTAGTATTAGTATTTTAAAGGAAAATTTGTTAAGGTCACATGAATTTAATTTACACTAATGTGTGCAATACGGTCACTTATCCCATCAGGTTTGAAAAAGAAAAAAGGGAGCTGGAAAATTAGCTGTCCACAGTGACATGAATAAATATGATGCATATATTGTATTATATTTATTCACTTGTCAAACCAGTTGTAGAGTCTCTTTGTTGTCTGCACAAAAGCCTTCATAAAGTGCTCCATTTGACAACAAATGTTTGCCTTACTGATTCTCAATTCTGTAGGGATTCCATTTATTTATGTTTTTGTCACACAGTTCTGTGCTCTTGAGAGCTACTAGTTGTTTCCTTTTCTTAATCAATGCAGGCAGCTGGCAACACATATTTCTTTATACAGTCTTCATAAATTTCCACTTGAAAACAGAACAGACTTGAAACAGATTGGATCTAACTTTTGGTCTGTTAACATCATCTATGGTCTGCAAATTATTCAGATGTCTTACTTTTACGTTTAATTTTGTCAGACTCCTCAGTAATACACTCAATAAAACAATGACATGTTGATTATACCACATATGCCTTGAGACCATAATAAAGTCCTTTTCCTGTAGCACTAAGCAGATCAACCTTGTGCAATGCATTGTTACAGGAATCCTCCAGACTGCATTAATCCATCAATGAATCAATCATCAAATCAATCAATGAATCAATCCATCCATCCGTCAATCAGTTAATAAATGACTGAATGAAGGAATGACTCATTTATATAACACCTTACAAAAACAACAGATTGACCAAAGTGCTGTACAAAATCAAAAATCAATAAACATTATTACAAATAGGTTTAAAAAAGCACATTACCACAATAAAAACAGAGCAGTGTCACAGAGAATAAGTAGGTCTTAAGTTTGGCTTTATCATCAGCTCCCAATAGATACCTCAGCCATGGATCAATCAAACTATCTGACAATTAAATTCAAATGGCAGTTTAATGACCCGGGCCTATGTGTGCCAGGCGCCACCATAATTGGACCTGTCTGCCAATCACTGTCAGGTGAGTTACTGATGGGATGGCGCGGCGGCTTTGGAGTGCTGCCTGTCTACAGCGAGATCAAGACAAGATGGGAATGTTTGTCTTGGTTTAGTACTGTTTTTCAATGCCAGAGATTCTGAACATGAATAAGTAGTTACATTATTTTATTTTATCCCATTATTATCCTTATGGGAAAATGTATTGTTGGCAGCCACCACCAGGGGTTTCCCAGGTACCCAGGTCATGTCCGTAACTGGAGACTAAAGCATGTTTTTATGTTGGTGGGAGAAACTTGAGTACCTAGAGAAAACAGCACAGGGAGAACATAGAAAGGCTACTCTAGGTTGTGGATTAAGCAACTTTTAGGGGCGCAGTGGCTCAGGTGGTAGAATGGTTGTCCTATAACTGGCGGTTCGATTCCCGCTCGCCCCAGTTCATACTGTCGTTGTGTTCTTGGGCAAGACATTTAACCCTCCTTCCCTCCAGTAGCTGACCATCACCAGTGTGTGACTGTGGAGTGAATGAATATTGGCCTGAGAGTGGTTTGGGAAAAATGTGCAATATAAATCCAATTCATTATTATTGTTATTAACATGGAGGGCAGGTATTAACCAAGGGATTACAGAGTCCAGTCCCTGTGAGACATGGGAAATACAAAAGAGACTGCTGGGGTATGAGCCTCATGCTCTCTGCAGCTGTTTGGGATTATGTTTGAACACACCTTATCAATGCATTAGCCTCCCTCACTGCTGTCAGCTTCTGTTGTAAATACTGAGATTTCAACCACATTAGTTAGCTGTCAAACACTACTACAGCACCTTCTTTCTAATTTCTGCTTATCTGTAAAAATTGTAAATCTTCTGAAATGTTAAAACGGACATTTTAATGACATCATCCAAACTTTCAGTGCATAAATAAACAGACCAATCAGGAGAGACTTCATCCTCCAGAGGACATGTGTAAAAAGGGTTAGTCAGACGCATGGCTGAATAATCAGAATATTGATGAGCAATCACCACAAATAAAGGTGTTGAAAAGTGGCTTATTTTCAAATAAATAAATAAATATAAAAATTACACTTTTTTTTCCAAGTGATTTATCAATTCACTTTTACTATAACTCATCTCTGTGTATCAGATTTTACATGTGAGCCATCTTATGTTTTATTTATCCTATTATTCTGTTTTTATTCCAGAATGTACAGTTGTGCTCATAAGTTTACATACCCTGGAAGAATTTGTGATATTTTTTTTTGGCGATTTCTCAGAGAATATAAATGATAACACAAAAAAAATTGTTCACTTATAGTTAGTGGTTGGGTGAAGCCATTTATTGTGAAACAATTGTTTTTACTCTTTAAAAATCATAATGACAACTGAAACTACCCAAATGACCCTGCTCAAAAGTTTAATTTAAGTTTTAGCTTAGTTAGTTCTTAATACCATGTATTACCACCTTTAACATCAAATGACAGCGTGAAGTATTTTTGTGGTAGCTTTACCATTATTTTCTCAGATGGTAAAGCTGCCCATTCTTTTTTGGCAAAAAGCCTCCAGTTCTTTTAAATTCTTGGGCTGTCTTGCATGAACTGCACATTTGAGATCTCCTCCTCAAATGTGTCTCCTGAGTGACTCAGTGATACTGAGGTCAGGAGACTGAGATGGTCAGTCCAGAACCTTCACTTTATGCTGCTGTAGACAATGACAGGTCGAATTGACCTTTTGCTTTAGATGTTGGAATCCTTATTGTGCATCTTGAAACAGCCACACCCCCTTTTTTCATAGAGTCCTGTATTTTAAGTTATTTGTGGGTCTTTCAACAATTTCAGTTGTGAAATGTGGCTGAAATGTTTGTTGGCCTACCCGTCCTTGTTTTTTTGTTCCAAAAACCCTCATTTTGTTGATTAGCATTCTCAATTCTTTGGATATCTTTTTATTTCTCTTTTCTGTTTTATAGCCTAGTTTATGGTAGTCTATTGTAGTTGGTGAAGTTTATTGTAGTTAGAGTAGTTTATTGTATTTTTGTGTAGTTTATGGTAGTTTATGGTAGTCTATTGTAGCCGGTGTAGTTTATTGTAGTTTGTGTAGTTTATTGTAGTTTAGTGTAGTTTATGGTGGTTAATTGTAGTTTATGGTAGTTCATGGTAGTTTATCATAGTTAGTGTAGTTTATGATAGTCTATTGTAGTTGGTAAAGTTTATTGTAGATAGTGTATTTTATTTACCATATTTTATTTAGCAATTATTAAACTACAATGAACTACACTAAACTACTATAAACTTCCATAAACTACGATGAACTACCATAAACCACACTAGACTACACTAAAATACACTAAATACAATAAACTTCACCAACTACAATAGTGCAGTTAGTGTATTCTACTGCAGTTTATTGTAGTTTATAGTAGTTTACTGTAGTTTATTGTAGTTTATGATAGTTTATGGTAGTTTGTTGTTGTTTATGGTAGAAGATGATAGTTCACAGTAGTTTATTATTGTTTATGTCGCTCTATTTTAGTTGGTCAAGTTTATTGTAGTTTGTGTATTCTATTGTAGTTCAGTGTAGCTTATAATAGTTTATTGTGGTTTATGGTAGTTTATGGTAGTTTACGGTAGTTTATTGTTGTTTATTGTAGTTTATGGTAGTATATGATGGTTTACGGTATTTTATTGTTGTTTATGACGCTCTATTGTAGTTGATGAAGTTTATTGTAGTTGGTGTATTTTATTGTAGCTTAGTGTAGTTTATAATAGTTTATTTTAGTTTATAGTAGTTTATTGTAGTTTATAGTAGTTTATTGTAGTTTATGGTTGTTTATTGTAGTTTATGGTAGAAGATGATAGTTCACAATAGTTTATTGTTGTTTATGGTGCTCTATTGTAGTTTATGGTAGTTTCTGATAGTTTATGGTAGTATATGATAGTTTACGGTAGTTTATTGTTGTTTATGGCGCTCTATTGTAGTTGGTGAAGTTTCTAGTAGTTAGTCTATTTTATTGTATTTTAGTGTAGTCTAGTGTAGTTTATGGTGGTTCATTGTAGTTTATAGTAGTTTATTGTAATTTATGGCAGTTTATGGTAGTTTATTTTTGTTTATGGTAGTATATGATAGTTTACGGTATTTTATTGTTGTTTATGACGCTCTATTGTAGTTGATGAAGTTTTTTGTAGTTGGTGTATTTTATTGTAGTTTAGTGGAGTTTATAATAGTTTATTGTAGTTTATAGTAGTTTATTGTAGTTTATGGCTGTTTATTGTAGTTTATGGTGGTGTATGGTAGTTTACGGTAGTTTATGGTGCTCTATTGTAGTTGGTCAAGTTTATTGTAGTTTGTGTATTTTATAGTTTTTAAGTGTGGTTTAGTGTAGTTTATAATAGTTTATAGCAGTTTATGGTAGTTTATTGCAGTTTATGGTTGTTTATTGTAGTTTATGGTGGTATATGATAGTTTACGGTAGTTTATTGTTGTTTATGGTGCTCTATTGTAGTTTATGGTAGTTTATGGTAGTTTATGGTAGTTTATGGTAGGAGATGATAGTTTACGGTAGTTTATTGTAGTTTATGATAGTTTATGGTAGTTTATTGTTGTTTATGGTAGAAGATGATAGTTCACAATAGTTTATTATTGTTTATGGTGTTCTATTGTAGTTTATGGTAGTTTCTGGTAGTTTATGGTAGTATATGATAGTTTACGGTAGTTTATTGTTGTTTATGGCGCTCTATTGTAGTTGGTGAAGTTTCTAGTAGTTAGTCTATTTTATTGTATTTTAGTGTAGTCTAGTGTAGTTTATAGTAGTTTATTGTAATTTATGGCAGTTTATGGTAGTTTATGGTAGTATATGGTAGTTTGCTGTAGTTTATTGTAGTTTATGGTGGTCTATTGTAGTTGGTGCTGTTTATTGTATTTAGTGTATTTTAGTGTAGTCTAGTGTAGTTTATGGTAGTTCATTGTAGTTTATAATAGTTTATTGTAATTTATGGTAGTATATGATAGTTTATGGTGGTTTATGGTGGTGATTGTAGTTTATGGTAGTTTATTGTAGTTTATGGTAGTCTATTGTAGCTGGTGTGGTTTATTATAGTTAGTGTAGTTTATTGTATTCTAGTGTAGTTTAGTGTAGTTTATGGTAGTTTATTGTAATTTATGGTAGTTTATGGTAGTTTATGGTGGTCTATTGTAGTTGGTGAAGTTTATTGTAGTTAGTGTATTCTATTGTAGTTTAGTGTAGTTTATAATAGTTTATTGTAGTTTATAGTAGTTTATTGTAGTTTATGGTAGTTAGTGAAGTTAATTGTATTTAGTGTAGTTTTTTGCTTTTTAGTGTAGTTTAGTGTGGCTTATGGTAGCTTATTGTGGTTTATAGTAGTTTATGGTAGTTTATTGTAATTTATGGTAGTTTATGGTAGTATATGGTAGTTTATGGTAGTTTTTTGCAATTTATGGTGGTCTATTGTTGTTGGTGAAGTTTATTGTAGTTTATGGTGGTCTATAGTAGCTAGTAAAGCTTATTGTATTTCAGTGTAGTTTATGGTAGTTTATTGTAGTTGGTGTAATTTAGTGTGGTTTATGGTAGTTTATTGTGGTTGGTGTAGTTTAGTGTAGTTTATGGTAGTTCACTGTAGTTAGTGTAGTTTATTGTAGTTTATTGTGGTTAGTGTAGTTTATTGTAGTTTATTGTTGTTTAGTGTAGTTAGTGTAGTTTATGGTAGTTTATTGTAGTTTAGTGTAGGCTACAGTTTAATTACCTTTTCTCACAGATCCTTTGACAATTATTTTGCTTTCCCCATGACTCAGAATCCAGACACATCAATGCAGCACTGGATGAAAGATGCAAGGGTCTGTCAGGAGCCCAGAAACCCACTGACCTTTTATACACACACTGATTACACACAAACAAATCACAGATGAAGATGATCACATTTAGTAGCCATTCAAACACGTTTGTGTCACTGAATGTTATCAGGCCAAAATCACCATTCATTTGGGTAGTTTCTGTTGTCATTATGATTTAAAAAGAGTAAACACATTTGTTTGACAATAAAACAATCGCCTTCACCCAACCAATAACTATGAGTGAGAGAATGTATTGTGTTATCATTCATACTCTCTAAAAATATTATTAAAAAAATAAATCACAAATTTGGGTATGTAAAATTATGAGCACAGTATATACTTGTATACTCTTGTATATACAGTATGTAAAAATTTCTTTCTATCCACATCAGCAATAATATAATATTAAAGAGTATAAAGGTAACATATTTTATACTGTAATAATTTTATGTTACACACTGATAGATGTCATTATTGTTTGTTTTTCTTCACTTCAGCGCTAGTGACATCCCATTAGAACGGCACTTGGAAAAATAGCATTACTCAATATGTTGTGTTGAGGATAGCTGTTTAGACAATTAGCTAAAGAAAGAAACAGAAATTAGAAAATATATGTTTTTTTATGTAGGAAGAATAAAGTTAATATTTCTCAGTACAATGTTAAAGCCAACATAATGTTCACCACACTCACTGCAGAGCAGGCCAATGATGAACCTATTTAATGTCTGTCTAAAGGGCAGGTCTGCATTAAGACTGTCTGAGGATTGGCTTATATCCGTTACACTAAATCTACTTGATATATTCCTGTCTAACTTTGAGCCTTACACTGGAATGACAGACCTGGCAGTGTGGATTATGACACTTTTAGATATGGACTTTCTCGAACAGCACAATGGAACAAGAAATTACATGTGACGTTTTATTATAAAATGCAAATGTTAGGAGCAACTCAGCTTCTTGGTTAAACATTATTTCTTGTCCTCTTGTCCTTCAGACGTCCCACCCTGTTCCCTCTTATATGCCTCGTCATGCAGCTGGGAGCGCGTTAATGCTCTTTCAGCTCCGGCGCAGGTCTGTGTCTCGCAGCAGCAGTTATCTGAGGGCACTGCCAGTAGAGCACTATCTGAGACAGAGACAGGAAGCGGCTGCAGATAAGATCCCATCAGCCCCTGCAAGGAGACACACTGCACGCATCATCACACCTTTCACTTTTGCTCAGGACTCGCCGCAGTTCACTGTGGACTTATGTGAACTGATGTCACCCCACTGAGACTACGGTTCGGAGCTTTAAACTGATACACCGCTCAGCCAGAACGTTAGGAGCACTGACAACTGACATTGATTATCTTGTTTCCATGGTAATAGGTGGGATAAATTAGGCTGCAAGTGAACATTCAGTTCTTGTACTACATTTATTGGTTGCTGAAAAGTGATTTAACGACCTAGCCAGTCAATAAAGAAGCTGACTGATGTTTTTGCAAATTTTTGTCTTCATTCCTTGTCCGTCCATTAAAAAACACTTCCCATAAAACACCACAAGAGCTAAGAGAGAAACAAAGGCTTAGCTTTTCTTAAAAATATTAAAGAATAATCAAACATTTATCAATCAATATCTGAATCTGAAACACAACACAGTCCCCATGTCCAGCCAGATGCTAAGTTTCAGCAAATACAGCAGTGTATATTGTCAATGTTAACACTTCTGGCTCTGATTGCCTTGAGCCACTTGAAAAGTGATATATTAGGGAATGTGTCATTTCCAGGAAAAATTGTTTAAAGATTTGATGATTAGATGACAATGTGTCTCCATAAATGCAACTCTTGTGGGCTTTCTGTTCATCTGTCCAAAAGAGGTGTGAGGAAGAAAAGAGGTAAACCAGTGGTGGGGCATCCATGCAATTTGCTGAACAAAATACAGGTGTGCACATAAGTTACCCTGGTGGAATTTGTCATTTTTGGGGCCTTTTTTCAGAGAATATGAATGATAATACAAAAAAAAGTGTTTCACCCATAGTTGTTGGTTGGATGAAGCTATTTATTGTCAAACAATTGTGTTTACTCTATTTTAATCATAATGACAACAGAAACTACCCAAATGACCCTGATCCAAAGTTTACATACCTCAGTTCTTAATACTGTGTATTGCCACCTTTAACATCAATGAGAGGCTTTAAGTCTTTTGTGGATGAGGCTCTTTATTTTCTCAGATGGTAAAGCTCTCCCCAAAGTGGCTCAATGATATTGAGGTCAGCAGACTGAGATGGTCAGTCCAGAACCTTCACTTTATGTTGCTGTAGCCAATGATAGGTCGACTTGGCCTTGTGCTTTGGATTGTTGTCATGTTGGAACGTTCAAGTGCATCCCATGCACAGATAAAAGATAAAGTCTGTCAGGAGCCCAGAAACTCACTGACCTTTTATACACACACACTGATTACAAGCAAACAGATTAAAGGTGAGGAAGGTTACTTTTAGTAGCCATTCAAACCTGTTTGTGTCAAGTTATTTGCATGTTATCAGGACAAAATCACCAGGGTATGTAAACTTTTGATCAGGGTCATTTGCATCTCTACTGTCAGTAAGAGGATATTTACACTGGTGGTGTACAGTAACGAAGTAAATGTAATTCGTTACTGTACTTAAGTAGTTTTTTCCAGTATCTGTACTTTAATAAGTATTTTTCATTCGGGGATACTTTTACTTTAACTTCATTACATTTCAAAGTCAAATATCTTACTTTTTACTCAATTACATTTTGCAAAATTAGTCGTTCCTTTTTATTGGATATTAATTATTTAGTGGATAGAAAAAAACTGAAGAGATCAATCACGCGGCAAACCACCAATCAGGATACGGCCGCGCTCTTTTTTGAACTGGTTAACGGTTAATTAGTGCGTCAGTGCAACTCATTCTGAGAGTGCTGAGTGTCTTCACTCTTCATTAGGATGGAAGAATCACAAACTCCCAAATCTAAAGTGCCAGTGCCACAACATCCATGGCCTTATTTGCGTTGTTATTTTGAATTCGTTGAAAAGAAAAATGAGTCCTTCATATTAAACTGTCTTCTTTGCCTGCCTCGGAACTCTAAAAATTCTTCGTACTGGAATTCTCCTTCCAATCTTAAGAAACACATTGACGTAAGCCATTTTCATTTTGGTGGTCATTTTTTATTGAGTAATCTAACAGTAGCTCGCACCATTGTGTTTAAGCTAACTTTAATTAGCTGTTCCACCAACGTTTGTAGTATTTATTTTAAACTGAGTGATTCGAGATTGTGAAATGACAGTTGATTGTTGTTAACACTTTTGGTAGAATATAAATTAAATTTTGACTAGTTTTATATGTAGCTTATGATGCTAAACAGTTGAAAGGTGGAGTGGAGTGCCGCTTATTTTCAAAAGCTTGAAGTTTTTGGGCTCATGATAATTTTAACAGATATCAGTGTCTGAATAATTAATATAATTCTATTAATAGATCAGTGTGCTAAGCGTAACAAAGTCTTGCAACATAAACATACGTAAACAGAGATAAATAAGCAAGAGACTGACAAAAATTATAAGGGCATTATAGCCATAATAAATTATAGTTCTTGGATACTTAAGTAAATTTGAAGGCAAATACTTTTGTACTTTTACTCAAGTAAAAGTTAAAAGGGAGTACCTTTTTTACTGATTTTACTGAAGTAATATTTTACATAGTGTATCTGTACTTTAACTCAAGTACCAGGGTTGAGTACTTCGTCCACCACTGCTGGTTGAACAAACTGTAAAGAGTGGCTCTAAAACTGAGGATGTGCAGCTGTGACTGTGGTGTTGAATGTACTGTGTTGCACATATTGTTTCAAACTTTAAACTTAAAAACTTAAAAATAAAAGGTTTTTTGTCGAGCATAAGCATGTTGCCCTTGTTGGCCCGGCCCTCCACAAGAGTCCCATGTTCTAATGTGGCCCTTTGAGAAAACCTTGATGAAGAGTAACTTAAAACTTATATACTACATTGGATTTTTACCACATTTTAGGCTTGACTATATTTTAACGCCAAAATTTGCAGTTAGTGTTAAGTGGTTTCTGCAGACATCCGCTTAAGTCTATGACAGGGCAAGACTGTGTTTGCTGCTAACAGATAACACTATTACAACAGCTGGTCATAATTCTCACTAAAAGAGTTTGTGATTTAATAAAACTTTACTTTTACTCAGAACTAGGCAGCAGTAAGTCTTCCATCTTTACATACTGATCACAACAAAGAGGTTGAAGCTGTATAAGCAAGGACACTGTTCTTGTGGGAACACTCACAAAATTAATAAAAGCCTGTAGAAGCTTCTGTCTTTTAGCCAGTGAACAAAAATTTGAGGTATATCTTCAAAGACGAACTATAATAGAAGATACACTCAACTTGATTCTAAAGGACTTGGAAGCCCTCGCTGAATGTCTTGTTACTGTTCCCTATAGCTATACTCTAATACAATCTTGTAAAATGATTCACCAGACATTCTATATGTGTCACTGAATGGACCTTTCACTTGAAAATAAGCCATCTTTGTCTCACCTGTTCAAACATATAGCATCAACTTAATGAGTCAGAGGGTGTGATACCCTGTAACCATCCCATCCTTCACATGAGTTCCCATCCATTTCAAAGAAAGAATATACAGCTCTTGACGCTTCTTTTTTTTTTTTTTTTTTTGGGGGCGTTTCCAGGGTAACAAGAGTAGATGCACTCTTTAATGTGCACTGAGTAGCCTGTCATCATCTAGTTCTCTTCATTTAATTCCTGGTATTTTGAAAGAGAAAAGTCTACAAATAGCAAATCTACAGCTGCGTTATGATGTTGTTTTGGTCCAAGGCTACAAGAAGCAGAGGAAAGAGGAGGGGAAGTGATGTTCGTTGAATGGGGCTGCAGAAGAAAACAAGAGAGCTAACAGCACCAGAACTATGTATCATTGTTGGATCTAGCACAGCCATTAACAGTAAGTGTGACCTAGTGTGACACATATTGAGTATACAGAGAGTCTTGGAAGTTCATTTCTTGGGAATTAGTGGCCTATAGAGATTCAAGCACATTAGCTGAGACTTAGCTACAAGCACATACAAGCCATTTACATTTTTTTCCAAACACAGACCAAACAGCAGCAAACAAAAACAGGTAGTGCCAAAATATACCAAATTCTGTCCTATTGTTTATAATGGAGACTCCGCCTGACCATTTCATAAAATTTTTTATTAGTTTTGGTTTGTTTCACATTAGAACAATTATATTTGGTGCAGGTAATGTTGACATGAGTGGCTGTAATTTAAAATAGTGTTTGAACAGCAACAGACTTTATCTAAAGGGATATTATTCCAAATATTGTTTTTTTTATAGGCGGAAATGTTTTTGGGGTTATTTAGCTATTTTCCATCTTGATGTATTCTGAAACTGTAACATGTACATTGAAAATAAACCTCACAATTGCCCCCTTCATTTTGACAGCAGAATTTTTGAAATACACCTTAGAAGTTACAGAGATACAGTCAATTTACTGTGAACATGTCCTTTTCGAGCTGATACACCAAAAAACAGGTTTGGGCCAATGAAACAGGCCAATGAGCAACAAAATTTGGGTAGTTTGTTGAAAATCAATAACAGCCATGTCTAACGAGTCTAATATTACCCCCAAGGCTTGAAGTCACTAAGGTGAGAGCTAGCTTCCATAATGGTCAAAAAAGTAAAATAGAGATCAGATTAACCACAGACACACTTACTTCAGTCACAACACCCTAGAATTATACAGTTTTGAATGTACAGTATGTGTTTTAGGAGCCATTGGGTAAGAGTAGGATAAGACACATTGGACACAAGACGCACCAAAGTAAGGAGGGCAACTACCGACTGAGGCCTTCTTCATAGATACTCACGTGGATAACAGTATGGGCTAGTGCAGGCTAGATTTTAGCCAAACTGAGCCTATGAAAAGAGATGAGAAGAGGAGGTCAAAGCAAATATTTCAAAGGACTTTCCATTTAATTATGGGTTTAGTTTGATCTTTATTTTGAAGTCTGCTTGACCTCTGCAGGATTTTATTCATTCATTCACAGGTTTTAGGAGCAGCTTTGGGCCTGAGGCGAACATCCTGGACAATTGTCAGTAAATTCAATCTGAAATTCAAACTTCAGCCAATTTACAGAGTGAGAAATGCCCCTCAAATACATGCATGCTTATGGAAAAACAGTTATGTCTAGTGGCTGAAGGCAGACAGTGTCACACAGTTAGTTTTCCCCAATGTTTGCTAATGTGACAATTGTGTTGTGAAAAGAATACTTTCTCTTGAGATGAAAGAAGCACCATCATCCAGGGCTAAGTGAAGTCAGTTGAAAAAGGTGCAGAATTTGAGTTTTTTAAAATGAGAAAGTTAAATAAATGCATGGTGAACGTTGGTCAAAATCAATGTGAGCATGTTCACTGATCAATGTACGCTTGAAGCAGACCTTTCTATTCTAACACAAACAACATTGGCACATTCATGTTGGTGAGAGGCTTGAGTAATGTACCAGGGGGCTTCTGCCGTATTCTGGAGCTGACGATTGCTCACTAACACTTGATGTGTGACAGCGTCAGCTGAGCAAGGAGCCTTTCTTTCTGTAGAGAGTGAGTACTGATCTGAACAGAGAGTCTGCTGGTGAGCACAAGGACACAAGCACTGATACTGTTCTTCCATTTTCATTTCCACCACACTGCAGTTGTAACACACTTGTGGGAGTCATTTGCAATTCCAGACACTGTGTGATGGTGGAGTGCTTGGAAGGATAAACCTTAGTGCCCAAATCTGAGGGCAAAGAAAAAGCCTTAGATTTTACGATGTAGATGTAGATGCATACAGATAGATGCATAAGACCTTTTCAAACTTAGCAAGTGTGGATGGGAAAGAGTGCACCAATGTACAGTATGTCTTTTTACGTACCTTTCTGTGAGATTGGTGGAAATTTCTCTTACCAATATCTCCAATAGTGCCATTAATTCAAGACGAAGAGAGGAAAATAAGGAGCAACTGTCCCTTCTATGTTGTGTCCTGGTGTTTCATAGAAATGCTTACTGAATTATTATTTGACTTATTATGTAGGCTACCTATCACACAAACTTGTTTTATGGAATGTAATTCGTAAACTAAAAGTGACATCAAAACATATACACCTGAACTTCTTATTTATTAGCATACAGCTATTCACACCCTTCACATGTCATTAATATCCCGTCACATTTACGCCGAGCCGTCTCAAACCTTTCTCACCTCAGTAAAGCCTCCAGTACTACATCCAGTCTTCAGATAGAACAGGACCACTACACACCCATCAGAACGGCACAGAACCTTTTAGGGTGAAAAAAAAAGGAATGTACCGCAACAAGAATGTGTATGCAATCAAGCAAAATTCATGGTGTGCAGTGTTTTGAAAAGCCCTAATCTAAGAAGTGCAGAAGAGATGTCTGCAGGGAAGACAGCCATTTCAAATAATCTGATAGCTGTTCCAAATCAGATGTATCGACACATAAAATTGGTCATGGAACTAGACAGCAGCCATTTTTGGATTGATATCAGTGACATGGACTAATCCGGCTGATAGTTTTAGATGCTTCAGTCATTACATTGATAAGCTGACAGATGGGGAAAATATAAAATGACTGCCTAGAGATTCACCGATCAACCAAACTTTTTCAGTACAGATACAGATACTAAAGTGGGCACATTGAGTATCTGCCAGTATCCAATACCATTGTGTGTAATACCTGGCTTAACTCACTTAAATATTACCCTAGTTTTCTGATGCTGAAGATGCAGTGAGTGATGCTTAATGTTGTGCAACTGGTGCTGTTAGCAGAGTCCACAGAGCATGAAAGCCTCTACTCTCTGCAGTTTTCAGTTGTTCGGTTATGTTGGAAATATTTTCAAATACACAGCGTTTTTGGATGGACACTGAGCTCTTTAGCTTATGTTTTGTTGAACTCTACTTTATTGAGCTCTTACATTCCAAATATCACAAATGTGCGACTGCGTGCCATTTTGCTTGTTTTTTGTTGGAATTGTATTGAAAGTCAACATGGCCTTATTTTGTCAGAAGGAAGTCTGAAATACTTCGTCACTGCAAATTTGCTGGTGCCATTGACATTTAGTAATACCTGGTTGAGTTATTATGCCTATACTATTGGTTGTATCAGACAGTTATTTAGCACATGGCAACACCTCTGCCCAAGACTTGCACTTGAAACTTCCAGGAGAATGTAAAGCAGAAGTAATGTGCTTTTGAAATTGGAGCAATAGTCAAAAGTTGCTCCGGAAAATAACTTAATATCAGCTTGAACTCACACGTTCACACATTAAACTGAGCAATTATTTTAGCGCTGGCTTCTTCACCGTGCGTTAATAGCTGCTATCATGAGGAGCTACGTACGGGGGTGTTGGGGAATTTTATTTTCCACCATCTTCTCCACTAATGAGTTAAAGAGGGGCTTTGATCTCACCCTGTAGATTCTAGCAGATATGAAAATGCAAATGACTATAAAGTGCAAGGGTTATTACAGTTGTGCAGATTTTCTTCATAATAGATGGAAGTTAGGGGATTTTTGGGATGAGGCCCGTATCTGGGATGTCCACCGCTCACCTCGTTGTATCCACATGCAGCATTTTACTTTCCATGCCTTGGAGTTATTTTTGGCAGCAAAAGAGATAGTTGGTGCAAAGCAGGGATTTTCAAAGTTTCTTCTTTAGCTAAAGCTCAGTTCTGCATCAGAGCAGTCATGCAGGAGAATTACATTTCACATACTTTTAATAATGAATGCTGTCTGTCAAAAAGCAGGATTGTAAAGTGTAGAAGATTGTGTTTAGTGCTATTTTGTTTAGTTTGCACTATATCAGACCAAAATTGTGAACCAGCAAAAATAAGGTCTATCTCCACATCATGTGTCATGTCATAAAACATAAACTTCTGCACCAGTTACAAGCATCAGTTGTTGAGGGTTAGGGTTAGTTTTAAAATTCACTATCGGACGTGTTCATACCTGGTATTAAATTTGTCCAGATTATTCCCATTTGAACTGGTCACTGTTAATATCAGCTGTAAATGTTCACAATGCATCGACTTCATTCTTAGATCTTATTACTCATCACTAATTCATTAATATAGACAAAATGCGCAGTGTGTCGTTCAGTCTCTGAACATTTTGCATTCAAATTTAAACAACAAGTTGGTAGTGGAGCAAGTTTCCATTTAGGCAGATTGACTCTGGTGAGATTTGTCTTGTACAGCTGATTCTCACCAATGGTGTGGCAGGACAGGCAGCAATGAGTGTTTTAGTTTTGATGACAAGGAAACCATTTTACCATTCACCGTTTTGTTGTTCTGATCTAATAAGTGTGTAAAACCATTTGCTGAGGTTTAGGTTTACTTTGGCTTTGGAATAAATCTAGCAACCTGTCAAGACATTTTGCAGTAATTTCTATTTTTCTGAAAGCTGGCATTGACAGACTCAAAAACGCTTCTTCCTCATGATCAAAGAAGCTGTGGACTTGTTAAAACTACCAACAAAAAAAGCTTTGAGATATAAATAATGTTAGTTTTCATTTACAATATGATATAGTCATTCCTTCAACTTCACCTTGAAAGAGTTTCTTTATTTTATTACAGAATTACTTTATGGCCATATTATCTGTTGCTGTATAAAAAAAGTTAATTAATCATAAATACTAGATTTAATACAAAGTGCACTGCGGTATCAACAGTTTCAAAACTCTTATATAATGTCAAAAGAAATAAATGGTCTTGTCATATTTAAAGTAAGGTTTGACTGGGAAAGACTTTCTTTAGACTGCTGTCAGCTCTATGCAATGAGCATTCAGTTTACTGTCAAAGTGTTTATTCAAAGAAGACATCTGGGCCTTTGCACATAGACGTCTTTCAAGCTCCATTATGTCTGATAGAGTGATCCAATTCTAATTACGTTGTATATCTAAGACTTCAAAGTGCACAATAAGTGGTCTCTGCATTTAGTCCTTAATGGACGGTAATCTTAACATTTCTGGTTACACAAGCAGGCTATTTTAGATAATAACCTATGATTTACTCTTATCTCTATCTCCATTTCATGTGATGGACACAAAGAAATCAGCAGGTGAGCAGTGGGAGGCTCAACCAACTGTAACTGCCTAAGATCTGAGGATATAGATGAAGAAGAACCAAAAAGTCCTATTCATGTCCTTAAACAGTTTCAGAGATCTGTGAAAATCTCACATGTCTTCCCCTCTGTGTCTGGTGCAGCTGATGAACATTTCATTCTGCAGGCCCCTTTCGGAGCTGCATTACACCAGCTGTGCCCGGATCCCCTCTCCTACCCAAGGCTGTCCTCACTGTCTGCTGCTCCCTTCTCAATCACACTAAACAAATGAACAACTGAACTGGAGAATGGAGAGAGAAGACATAGCCCAGGACACAGTGTCAGGTAAATGAACGTTATCATTGTGTAAAAACTGGATCTGATCTGATCTGTGGCATATTCAGTGGAGTACAGGTGAGACTTGAGACAAATGGGTAACTGGAGAGCACAAAGGATTTATGTGTTAGACACGCATTAACAACTTTCCTTTAACCATCAAATCTTACCTCACATTGCTCTCTGCAGTCCTAACTCTGGTCTTTAGAGCTAATCTAAGAATTTTTGATTACTACGTCTGTTTATGCTATCTGAAAACTATTGTTTTACAATGCAGTAACCTATAGCCCAGATGTAACTGCCATTTATTGACCTTTAGTAAGGACAATATTGGTGAATAGAGGAGCAATGGGTGGAAGACCTCCATGTTTATTTAAAATATATGATTGGAGCTAACCTTAACCCTTCTATGGTATTTGGGTCAAAATGACCCATTTCAAATCTTTTACAAGAACAAGAATGTCTTAGTTTAGTACGGAAGTATAACTTTTGTATACTCCAAACTTAATGGCCGTTGCTTATTTTTTGTGATAAACATGTACAAACAAAAAATTATAATTTAGCACACATGCTACTATACATCCTATGGCCTTCGGGTCAGTTTGACCTTCATACACAAACACACACCCAAACACGCAGATAATGTTACATTATTATAATCTAAGCACAGAGAAGCTGTTTGCTCTCACTCTTCTGTGTCCACCTGCAAACCGCGTGTTATTGTATAACATTCTAAATATCAAACATTTTCTCGCACTATATAACTTACACCTGCACATCAAGGGGGTGGGACAAAAGAGATAAATACCTCTACATCACAGTGCAGAATCTTTCACCCTCAGTATGAAGATTTAGCTGTCAGAGAGCTTTAGAGCTTATATTTGACAAGAGTCAGGCACACGGCAATGTGGAAGAGGAAGATGTCTCTGAATATGAGCATAATTTAGAAATCAATCAGTACTCTGATTCTGAAAGTGAATTTGAAAATGACCACCATTTCTTTTTTTTTTATTGATATGCATGATTTATGACATCCATGTCTTGAATATAGTGGATTTATAACATCACTTATAAGTTCCTTTTTATTTTGTGTTCTAGTAGAGACTGATTTCAATTAATAAACATATACAGTATGTTATATTTAATGTTTGAAATTGAGATAAAGACAATATATGTTAATGGTTTTTGAAGTAAAATTTAATTTCAGAATTTCTTCGGTACCATGACTGTGCTAACTAAAAGGTAGAGCTATACTTTTGCCAGTTGATTGCAGATAACTTGAATAATCAAAAAGGAAAAATTCTCTAATAAAGTTCTTGTAAAGAACGTTGATAAGAAAGAACATGAAATTTAATGGTTGCAACTCCTTTCTCTTATTAAAATCTCATTATTTCCACTCCCTTGCTGTGTGTCCTAAGGTTAATTTTTTTAGAGCAAAGAGACAGGGCTCTGACTGCAGAGCCTTTAAATCAAAAGAAAGCTGTGACAGACAGGGTTTCTCCATTTGTTTCCATTTCCTTTGTTATACCTTCTGACTGTTTGTAGTGTTAATATATGCACAAAGCACTGCCAGACTAATATAACACCTCATTACATGCGTTCTTCTTATTTATTGTCAGTATAACAAAGCTGGTTTAATATAAATGGTAATGCAAAGAAATTATTGTGAACTTTTTTAAACAATACATAAAGGTCATACTGGACTAAATCTGCCATGTGTGTATTAAAGAAACAAATTGCCCATGGAGTGATTCATATTTGCTTTATAAATTTGTCCTGCTCCATTAAGGCGGTTATTTGCTACAGATTTGATTATGTGCCGGACCTTTAGAAGAATGTGTGTTAAATGTAAGGTTGCTGCAATGCATTTTAAACTAAGTGTAAACAGTGTAAACAGTGGTCTGCGGGATCCTAGTGACTCTTGAGAAATGAAAGCTTTTACCAACTTTTGGACCACAAAAGTTGACAAAGACTCCACTTTTGCTCTTTCTACTAAGTGTCTGTGGGGAACTAAGGAAAAGAAGTGAACATCCAGCAGCAGCAGTTACACACGGGACTTTTCCCTGTCCACCATCAACTAATCTCTGTCGGTGTTTAACCCTTTGTACCTGATGTTAACACTGACATAAAAACCTAACAAATATCATATTAAAAGTGTTAAGATCCCTTTTTTTCTTTCCCCTTGTAGCAGAGCCATTAGCCTAGTCCTCTTGGCCCGCACAAAAGCATTCCTACCGCTCCCTACCACACCCTTTAACTTGGGCACTTTCTCTGCACAAGGACACACTGAAGAGCAAATGGAGGAAGGAAAAGTTAGAAACAAATACACAAGACACAGTAGTTTTATGTTTTGTTTAGACTAAACACTAAGTTAGCTTTCAGTTCCACATTTACAACTTCAGCTACAACCTGTCAGCTTTGTGCGTCCTGAACTCCTCCCATGGCTCTAGTATTAGTCAAGAAAGAGTTTATATAGTTTGTCTGGCCAAATTCTTCTCCAGTGTATACTTTTGATACAGTACAGGTGAAGCTTGTATATCTGTCTTTCTTTTGTCGTGTTGGGTCTGAGTGCACTCTTTTATAACAGCACACAGGCCAGACATTGTATTTGTTGCACCAACACAATAAGCTGGTGCTCTGCTTGTGCCATGTAGCTGCAAAGAGTAATGGATGTCTAATCAGATTACCAAGCCTTTCTGTCCTTTCAACCCACAACAGACTTGGACATGTCCAGGAAAATCAGTCCTTCATTTCTGCGATTGGGCCCGAAGCCCTTTCATCTTATTGTCTGATGAAATATACACCTTCAAAGGCTTACATATTTTTCCATCAGAGGGAAGTTCTGGCTCAAGAGAATGAAAAGAAAGTTCCTTCTAAAGAAAAAGGACTTTGACAAAAACCTATAGAGCCATATGGCGTCTATGCAGCAGGTTATGATCGAACAAGAACACGTCTCACTACAAGAGATCCCTCTAGCAAACCAATGTGAACATAATCTAATTAAACAAGCACACTGTTTGTTACTTATCTTCTCTTTATCTCTTCCTTACAGGTACATTTAATCTTGTACATCACATGTGTCTAACTCAAGGCCCATGTGCTGTTAATGTTTTGCTATGTTGGCTGTTGTAGCTTAAAACAGGAGACAAAAACATAACAGTAAGCATAAAAACACATACCAAGGAAGAAAGTGTCACTAAGTAGGAACAGAACAGGACATGTTTGCTGTAGTGTGAGAAACTACAGGTAAAGTGTCAAAATGTTAGTCAGCGTGGACTGAGTTAGTTCAACCACTCAAACCAAGAAACCATCAGGAGTTTCCATTGAGTTCCCAAGGTAGACATCTGCAAACTTGATTTTTGGTTGTGAGGAGCTGAGTCGTATAAAGCATCCGAGTAATGACCACTTTGTCAAAGGTAACTCATGTATTGTCCCATTGAACATTATCTTATAGGTACATTAGAGCTGGTATAACAAAAAGCAAAAGGTCGCCATAGAGCTTTAAAAACATAGATGTATAATCCCCACTTTACACTGCATGTGGCTCCGCTCCAACTCACACTCCGGTGCAAATACGTAACAATGTTTTCAATGAGACAGTTTACACAGCATCTGCTCAGCTCAGCTCAGCTCTGGTTCTCACTGATTGCTTGACGCTGGAGCCAAAACACATCAATATGCACAGATCCCACCAAAGCGGAAACTGAACGAGCACAACATCCGGATTTCAAAAGTAATATAAAAGTATTACGACAAATTTTCATCATTTGAATATTCAAGTGTTTATATCCACAATAAAGCATTAAATGTAATAAGAAAAACATTTTTTTTGTGCCCAGTGTGCCCAAAGTGATGTTTACTAAACCTGTTTTCTGGTCCTTCAGTTTTTGTTGTTTTGATCCGTCACACGTCCTTCTCGTACTTCCTGAGCTGCTCTGAGCTCCACTCCACAGCACAGTGGAACTGAAACACATCCAGTGGACTATGGTCTGCAATGCCATTTTGCATCATAATTTGGGAGTTAAAAGGAAATGGCACCGACCCTTTTCCCCCACTCCCAATTTGATTAGTGGCCACTCAAGGTATTGCAACAAAAAATCCTTTGCGGCTCAAAAAAGACTTTCCCAGAGAAACCAATGTCAAAAGAAGCAGCTGGTATTTAGGTGACAGGACACCTCTAAATGGTCTGATTTTGGTAGTGTTTATTACCAGTTTTACAATCATACTTTTCCTCTGTTAAAACTCCTAAAATTTGCTAACAAATAACATTTATTCTTCATGACATCCCAGCACTATCACAGCTTCACACCCTTTTGTCAGAAGGGATCACGTGGAACACAAGACAGCATGCGCCTGCTTTATTGGCCACATAACACCGCAGAGACAATAAAGATAGGATTGTAGGATTAGCTACAACTATTGAAAACTATATACTGTATACTAAAGTTATTCTCCACTTTCTCTGAAGAATAACCGCTAAAGTTTAAAAATCGGATGGCATCAAGAGAAGCTCCGACAGCATCAGAGCTTAAATATACTGTAGTCTCCTTAATGTGTGGGAAACACTGATACCACACTGAAGTCTGGATTTAAATCAGTCTCAACCATGCATGTTCCTGAGTCTACTCTTTACATACGCAGTCAAGTGTGTACTTTCTCGCATTGTCAAGAGTTTGACAATGCAACAAGTGCTTCACAAGATCTTTTTAACAGCAAACAAAAGGTGACCTTGTCCATTTATCCACTCGGAAATAAAAGAATCACTTAGCATCTTCACAATGAGACTCTTGAGCTTCTTAGTGAGAGCTTTACGTATATGTAACTAACCATATACTAATGAATTACCTCCTCTGACAGTGGAGGTGTTTAATAGCAAAAAATTTAATACAGTATCTCTAAAAACATGCAAGTCAGTCACCTGAGCCTGGATGTACTGAAGAATACTGAAATTGTATTCCAGTATTACACTAAAGTAAACTCAAACATCTTGTTGGGCTGGACTAGATGTTGTGTGGTTTGCTGGGCACTAAAGAAGAGGATAGAATGTGGAGTGACACAGAAGCAGTCTGTTTTCAGTCGGACAAGCGAGAACAGGATTTGTCACTCTTCGATTTGGGTCAGTTGCCTGATTTCCGTCAATGGTGCTTGTCTGTTAACTTTAAGAATTAGAATTATTAGAAATAATACCTTATCCATATAAAGCCCTATGTGTTGCATTCATAAAACAAAACAAATGTGGATATCAAGTCACTTTGACATTACAACAATATTTCAATTATAAAGTAAAAATATCATAAGAGTAAAATAGATTAAGGGGATATCATATGTTTTCGTCCAAGTTGTGTTGCTGTAAAAAGAGTTTGTGAAATGACAAGGATGGTAATACTCAGAGTACACTTTAGCAAATATGTGACACATTCTACAAAGTATACTTTTAAAGGTTCAGTGTGTAGTATATTGCGGCATTTAGTGACGATTTAGCAGATTGCAATTTTAGATCCCATCAACCGTACATCCTTCCTACGTCCTGCGAGCACTTATGGTAGCCCTGTTGGGACCTGCAATTGTGGTGTAATATTTTGAATAATATGTGTTTTATTTCTTTGTTATTATTTAGTAATTTATTTATGCATGCATTTATATTATGTGCCTTATGGTTTATACTTTTGTATGCTTTATAATCAAGTGTGCGCATATTAATAGAAAAGAAAAAACATAATGTCAGCGTGTATGGTTTAAAGCATGATTAGTTTAATGCACACACACACAGGGAAGAGCTGGTTAAAGATGGAGACATGGGTGCCTGGTTCAAAGGGTTACTGTTGAACAAGGACAAAGGTTAGAAGGATAATCACTAGACGGAGGGGGTCCTTTGTCCCCATGAGGAGTAGTCGTAAATTGTGAACGGTCATGTGAAAACTGTATAAAAATCCAAGTTTATTTGCAGACCTTTAGTAGAACTGGGGATACTCTACTTGGGTTGTTTGTTGTCATTACAGTAAAGACTCTGTGGATTTGAACTTGTTGTGTGTTCATGAGTTGGTGCATATACGTGTTCTGAAGACTGTGGGTTCAGTATCAGACACAACACAATTCTCTCAGAAAAAACCCTGGAGGAAATAGAACAGGTGAGGCATTCATTTAAAAACAAATTCAATTTCTGTGCGTTTTTTTTCTTTCCTGCTGATAAAATAAGACAAATAGAAAATGTGTGAGTATTTCTAAACAGTACAGCAGCTGGCCATACAATGAAAGATGCTTCAATGCCCTTACGAGGCTAAAGAAACAAATCCTCCACCATCCCACTCACCAAATGCTCCCAGTTATAACTATGTAGGAAATGGAAACTGTTGTTTATGCTAAAGCTGCGTGCTCAGAATCCATGTTGTGCCACTAGTGTGCGCAGCAGAAAGTGAACAGTGAGTTCCCATCAGGACGTATGCATAGTGGCATGTCAATCTGGATAATTGGTGCTGACACTGGGGAATGGTCTTTAATAAGCAGAGCTGTGTGTTGGTCATCAGTGCTCACAGAGTGGCATCAGGCTGTTAATGAAGTCACTGACCTATCACAGATGCACAGATATGCACAACGAGATGTACAGTAATGAAGAATGAAATAGTTACAGCTAAAGTGTACACTGAAAAAACAACAACAACAAGGTTAAAGTAGGTTAAAGGTTATAGTAAAACCTACAGCAGTCAAAAATATAATGACATTAGAAAAGACAGTATATTTACTTTGTTAGCTGGACTGTAATTCCTTTTAATGGAGAAAATGGCATTAGCCACTAAAATCGTAACAGAAGATGATTTTGGACTGATTTCAATTGTGCTGTCAGTGAGTGGCTAAAACATTAGTGAGTGGTTAGATCTTCAGATGCTAAACAGTATTTTGCCCAAGTCCTGACAGGACATAACCTACTGTGCATAAGATGGTGCTTTGACTTGGAAATTGGCTTACACAGTGGAATAATTTAAAACCTTCCATAACTTGAATGTGGCGAGTGGTTGAATACAACCAATAAAGCCCTTTTTTTCCCCATTTTTTCATGGAACATATAATAAACTATTATACCACCACCACATTTTTTTTTAAACTTAGACTGTGAAAATACTTGTAATACAAAATATTACAAGGACATAACAGCATTAATTTCAAAGTGTACACTTAATCCACCTCCTGATGTTTTTTTTGTTTTCTTTTGTTTTGTTTTTGGTCCGTTCGGAAACTACTGACAAATTACTCAAAACCAAGAGGCAGAAAGTAGCAAATGACACCTAAATTCACCTGCAGAAAGAAAGCCCACTGCAGGTGAATTTAGGTGCAGGACCACAAACTGATACGGACATCACGAAAGCCAATCAGGACGTTATTGCCACGCACTTTTGTATTATTATTTTGCAGATTCTCTGGTATGAAAATAGAAAATAAATCCATTTTATTGAATTGCTTTAGTTTATTTTATTATTTATTTGATCACACTATACAATCTGTCAGAATCCCTACCTGGTTTTGTAGTTAGTCTGTTTTGTTAGTGTTTCTGTGTTCTTGTCTTGTTTTATTTCTGATGTCATGTTTCTTTAATGTATCTGAATTGTTTTAGTATTGTATCTGATTTCCAGTTTGGTTAGTGTATCTGATTTTGTTTCAAGATTGTATTTGAGTTCCTGTTTTTTATTGCTTTTTGTTTATTTGTTTCCTGGATGATTTTGATTTGTACTTTTTGATGGAACTAAACCTGATTTGAACTTCCTTCCTGTGTTTGGGGTTTTGCATTGGAGTTTTCTGGGCTGTGAAGCCATGACACATACTATAAACATTCAACAAAACTGCTACAGTAAAATCTTACCAAACCATAATGCTTACTAACTACTGTAAACATAATATGTGCTGAGATAATTGATATTCTAATAACACTTTTCTAACATTATGAGAAAAGTCTCTCAGGTCACAGAACAGTTTCAGAGTATCTGAAGATTGTTCCATAACAGCTTTGAAAGAGAAGGCTGTCTGTGCGAAGGCAGAGCTTCTTTTGGGTAATCTACCGTCATTTCGACTCGTGGACCTAGATGTCCCGGTAATCTGTTCTGAGCAGAGCTGTACCAATCATGTGGTGGAAGTGCGTGATTATTGAGGATCTTAACCGTACATTTGAGAACACAATTAGATTCTCCAAATGTAACAAATTTAACCAACTAAAAAATTGACAACAATGATGTCTTAGTAGAGTTTTATGAAGATTTTATGGAGTGATTTTGACAGTTTTAATGTTGCCCCACCAACAGGAAATACAATAGTTAAAATGAGAGACAATTATTGCATCCAGTTATAGTTTTGTTGCATCATGAGCATATTTTGAATATGTCATGGAAATATTGTATTTTCAAGTATCAGACTTTTTTTTTATCTTTTTACAAAAATATATGGAAAAGATATATGGTTTTCTAGTTTTTGTGAAATACCTTGCCACTGTTTTATTTACAATGCATTGTAAGAGATGCTGAAGTGTTTTAATTGCTAATAGCTAAATTGCTAATTATAAAAAATATTATTTTAATACTTTATTATATAAATAATAAAATTTATTTTAACTGGATGTAAGTGACTTTGTTTATAATGAGTGATTATTAAATGAGTGATAAGTATAAGATTGTCTGAATGGCTAATATTTATCTATTAGTCTCAGCCGGTATTAAAAAAGAAGGGCTTAACACTTTGATACCTGCGCTAGCTCAAGTCCTGCCTATTTGTAATACCAGCTTCACCCTCGAAAATCGGAAAAAGTAGATTTGGACATGCCCCTCAATGAGCTTCCGTCTATGCCAGATACCTGCATTTTGATCGTGAAGATATGGCCCAATATCTTAAATGTAATACGGATCATCAGAAATTATATTCTTTGAACTGAAGTGAACTGCAGAACTATTGAAGCAAAGCAATGGCAGGCACAGCATATATAAAAAGATATTAGCCTTTTTGGTTCCCTTTTGATTTCTTTGTTATACATTGATAAAGTTAGACTCAGCATTATTGTACAAAACTCAAGAAAATGACTTTCATGAGCATGCAAGTCCAGAAGTGTGTACTTATATAAAACTGGCATTTTTTTGCATTGCACTAAGATGCACATTACTTTTTAAAAGCTTCTAGCTCTTTCAATCATTCATATATTACATAATAAAATAGCACATGCACATAATAATGAATTAATTGAGAGGGTAGTGAGTGCCTTAGAGAGAGATTATTTGTTGCCAGGGATGGGGTCCTGATGGAAGCTCTGTGGATGTGAGGATGCCCAGCCATCACTTTCTTTTTGAAGCCAAGTGTGAAATGGGCTTTAAATCACTTTCAGCCTAAGCACTCACATTACTGATGGCAGCCTCTGGATCCCATGAAAGGAGGACTCTTATCGGTTTAGCACAAACCCTGCAAATTAGTGCAGTAATTATTGAGCTTTGGCTTTATAAATGTGGCTACCCGCAATCTTCTCAAAGACGCGCAGGCATGCAAATTAAATATTTTAGGAATGCTGTAGTGAATGGAGGACCAGAGGGCACCTTGCACAAACTGACTCCTGAAAAATGTATCTCCTTTTTCTACTAAAGCATTCCTCAATCAGCTCATTATAGCTTGCGGATTCATTTGTGATACTGTTTTATTAGATGCAAATGGACAGAGAACAGACAGAAATAAATGAAAAGTGTCTCTATGTGTTGTTGATGCCTGGAGCTTTGGAGACAAATTTGCTGAGTTCAAAAAAGCAATGGGCCAGTTTGAGAGTCTGACAGAGTTAAAACAAATGAAAAAAATGTATCTATATTATCTGTATATCTAAATTATTATAGAGATCAATTTAGTTTATTCTCATTTCTCAGAATTATTTAGAAAACTATGTGAAACATTCTTACTACTACTTAAACAATAAAGGATTTTATTAAATGTTTTTCACATCTATGAAGGCTCAAGACAAACATACACTTTTACCGGTCACATTGGTGCAACTAATTGGTTCCCACACATTAAGACTTTACATTAAAATCCATTTTGTTAATAAAATACATTGATACATATATTGTTTACATAACCAATCATGTTTCCCTTGGATGTTGGGAAGCAACCTGATTGAGTTTCTCAAAACCAATTAGAGAACATGTAATGGTGTTGAGATGTTTTTATTAGTTTTGATACATTCAATAACATTTGAGTATTTAATATCTGAACATCTCAGTGCCATGACATCTCAATAGTGGAAGAATTATGTTATGTATGACTTCTGACATTCCTTCTTCAAGCTAGGCCGGACTTTAAAGGTAGTCCTCTTTCTCTTTCAAAGATCCTCAACTTAGAAAAACACATGGGCTTTGGTGACTTGTAAACATTGGCCGACCTAGTGGGAAAGCTTAGCTAATACTGAAAATTGGGGCAGAACTCGAGAGAGCCCATGACCTGCAAAGATCACTTTGAGTCTAAGCTGCTTACTGACCTTCAGCTGGTCTGCGTCAAGCCCTACACGAAGGGCACCAACAGGGGATTTTGGCTTGTTTAACACCTGTTACGGTCAACTGATGCGCAGTATCACACCTGCGGGGCACTGCCACATCCGGTGCCAGCCCGCCTCAGAGTCCTCTCAGCCTCCAGCAGCAACAATTCATCTCCGCTTTGTGTATTTCTCCGGAAGATGTAAACCGACACCATTCGCACTCTCATCTCGTTTGGCAGAAGCTGTCTTTCTCGTGATGAATCATTTCATCTTCTGTTGAAATAGTGCAGAGACAGAGCAGCCGGCGTCTCCGAGCCAAATGGATTTCATACTTGCTACAGCAGGCAGACGACAATGCATAGAAACAGTGACTCTTGACTTCCTGTCTGCAGGAAGGGATGATTATAGACCCATATACTGCACACAAACATGCACACACAATGCTGCCTAGGATATGAATTATTCTTTTATTTGGTATATCTTTTGTCAATATACATGGCTCTGGAGTCTAGACCATTTAGTAAACAAGATAGCAGCATTTTCTGATTTGCAAAAAGTGTCTTTTGTGTGTATTCTAGCCCTATTTGATTTTGTTCTTTTGAAATCTGTTAACAGTCATTGCAAAATCAGAAATAGTTTATTTGCAAATTGTCAGGAACTAGACGTAAACAGGCTGTGTGCTTGTTATTTTATGCTAATTAGTCATGTGCTTCAGTTTAACAGTTGGAGAATCTTATGTGGCGTTCTATAGCCTTCATCATTGCAGGCAGAGACATAAGATAACTGTAAGGCAAAGCAAGGCCATTTTATTTATATAGCACAATTTATACACTGGGTTATTTAAAGTGCTGCACAGAAGTCAAATTTAAAATACTAAGACAAGATTTAGAATAAGAAACAAAAGAAAAGTAAAAATAAATTAAAAGACAATGAGTGCAGATAAAAACACTTTAAGTTGTAATGTAGGAGGCGCTAAAGAGGAAGGTTTTTAACCACACATTGAACATTGTTCAAGTTGAGACTGTTGCCAATTTTTGCTGCATGAAACTTAAACTTTGCTTCACCCTGTTTAGTTCTAACTCTGGGCACTGGACTCTGACTCTGGAAATGTTTTTAAGATAAAAAAATGGAGATGGTGTAATGTGACCTATTTTTTTAGATTTTAGAGAAAGAGACTAAAGATTAATTCAGTCTTGTTTCTGTTCAATTGGAGAAAATTATTTTGAACCCCACATGTCAAGGCCATCTGGTCTGATACACAGTTACCAACTGAAACAAAGTACTTCCTTTCTTCAAGATAGGATGGAAACCATTTATGTGCAGTTCCAGAGATACCTATCCATTCCTCTAATCTTTGTGACAGGATTTCATGGTCCACTGTATCAAACGCAGCACTCAAGTCCAACAGAACTAAGACAGAGACTTTGCCCGCGTCAGTGTTCAGACGAATTTCATTTGTGACTTTGATAAGTACAGTCTCAGTCTGGGATGTGGCCTGAAGTTGTTAAGCAATAGAAAATTATTAAGTTGCTGATATATGACTTTTTTAATGTCTTTTCCTAAAAATGGCAGGTTTGATATGGGGCGATAGTTGTTGAGCACTGGTTTGTTGACCAGTTCACTGGAGCAAACAGGACACAAGAGTTGTTACTGCTGGAGTTGATGATGTCTCAGAAAAATATTTCTCTTGTATTTTGCTAAGTTTGATTAAAAACATGCACATTTTCTTAGTAGGCTATACCTCAAAATAGCTTTGATTTTTTTTCTTTTCCTGATCACTTTAACCTTAACAGGAGCAATGGCGCCTATAACATTCAAAACACTAGAAGTATAACAATTCAACAAATTATGAACTTGACATGATAAGGCATTTTCAAACCTGACTGCCTCCATAAACTCCATTGTGTGTTGTACATATACATATGCACTTCTTTGTTCTGTCTGTTTTGTACTGTATGTTCTGCAGCTGCTCAGCACTTTGCCCAAGACAAATTTCACTGTGGGACAGTAAAGTATATTTGATTTGATGATTCACGTATGATAATGTTTGATACTGTAATCTTTAAGGCCTCAAAGAAATTCTGGCAAACCGTCCAGCGCCTCAGGAGGGGGAAGCAGTGCCCTGCCAACACTGTTTACAGTGGAGGTGGGAATCTGCTGACCTCAACTGAGGATATTGTTGGACGGTGGAAGGAATACTTCGAGGATCTCCTCAACCTCACCGACACGTCTTCCACTGAGGAAGCAGAGGCCGAGGGCTCAGAGGTGGACTCGTCCGTCACTCAGGCTGAAGTCACTGAGGTAGTTGGGAAGCTCCTCGGTGGCAAGGCACCGGGGGTGGATGAGATACGCTCTGAGTACCTCAAGTCTTTTGGATGTTGTGGGGCTGTCTTGGCTGACATGCCTCTACAACATCGCGTGGCGTTTGGGGACAGTACCTCTGGACTGGCAGACCGGGGTGGTGGTCCCTCTTTTTAAGAAAGGGCCACCCTCCAATCCAAGGGCCCGGAGGGTGTGTTCCAACTACAGAGGGATCACACTCCTCAGCCTCCCCGGGAAAGTCTATGCCAGGGTACTGGAGAGGAGAATGCGGCCGATAGTCGAACCTCAGATCCAGGAGGAACAATGCGGTTTTCGTCACGGTCGTGGAACACTGGACCAGCTCTATACCCTCTCCAGGGTGCTGGAGGGTTTATGGGTATTTGCCCAACCAGTCCACATGTGCTTTGTGGATCTGGAGAAGACATTCGACTGTGTCCCTCATGGCGCCCTGTGTGCACGCTGTACACACATTTTTTTTTATAAAATTGTACATTTAATGCTTGAATTTTTTCCCTTATTGTAGATAATTTATTGAAAAACAGAGGTTTTATGAATTGATAACACAAAATAAAGTCCTATGCTATTTATTTTTATTTTAGATATTGATATTCTGAGTGCAGTGTGGTGTTCTCTTTGATCTTTGTTTCAGGTACAAAAATACATTTTACTTTATACTATGTACTGTTTTGCACATGACAGGCTTATCTACCTCATCACATTTTGCTCCATATATTTCATATTTAAGCAGGTTTCAAAGCCATGTCTGCTTACTGGAACTGTGAGCCTGCACTCGCTCTGATTTATGGTCCAGTTGTGGAGTGCAGTGTTTTGTGTTGTCCTTGATCCTTGAGAGAGCTCCAGCTCAAAATTATTACAAAATACTATAGGCTTTTGTTTGTGAATACACAATGAAACAGTGTTTCAGATTTTAGCCTTAAGCCTTGGACTGTGTCACTATGGGTGTCAAAAGGGATACAAACGTCCCAAATAAGTGTATCATTCCACAATACTTCAACTTTTGGTTCCAGGTGTGTGGTACAAACACATAAAGATGGAGCCTGGTGCAGTCGGCTGGACAATAGAGAATCCGTCCTCAGACGAAAAAGAGAAGAATGGGATCATAACAGGCCAGCAAGAACTCATACTAAAATGGTTCATCTTGATCAAATGTGCCATTTTCTGTTACCTCAAATCCTGTACATGTTTCAGTTTTTTAATTTTAGACAAGATTGATACATTTCATAAGATGCCTTACCTGGCTGATGATGACCGATGACTATATTTTTTGCTTAAATACAATGGAGACCGCTAGCAACGGTTACTGCGCTCAGCGTATCTCTGAGCAGATTGCTGACTGAGATTGAAAATGGCCCCTTACAACAGAGACAGGATGAAAATTGCAATCTTCATGTAAGCAGCCTACACATCTATATCAATCAGTGGGCCCAGCTGCATTCACTACCGAGATATTTACATCCATTTATACACAATCACTAGCCTTTTCCTGCGTCAGGAGTGTACACAAGGTAAAGAAAAAGGATGGGCATTTCAATTCTTGAATAAGAATTGATTTAAACAGAAGCCACAATATATATTTGTTTAACCGTATTAGAGCTTTGTGTTCTTGAAGCCTCAATAAAAACTATTTCAGCACTAAACAATACATTCATTAACTACGAAAATTTGCATTGGAGGAACAAAAAATATTGCAGGACAAACTTACAAAGCAAGGCTATTCCTTGAATGTTAAATTCTGTGAGTGGCTTTTGTGATCTTTAAAAAAACCCAAGCCCCATGTGCAGTTTGAAGAAAAGTTATTTTATTACTATTATATAACTTAACAATTCTTAGCGCAAGAAATGCTCCAGTTGAATTCTGTAGAAAGTTAACAGAATATAGAAAAATGGTAACCAGTATTTGAAATCGAATTATTGCAATTGCCCTGAGCTGTAAAAATTACAAAACTAAAATATACAATAAATACTGTACAAACTGTGTAAGTACCGTAATGGAACTGGTCATATATATATATATATATATATATATATATATATATATATATATATATATATATATATATATATATATATAAAACATCTATAATAAATATTAAAAAACAACCCTGAGAACAGAATAAAATGCCCACTTGCTGTGGGCGTAGCCTATGTAGATAGTGATGCTAAATGGCAGGAAAGGAGCAATGACTATCAATGAGGATAACAACTTTTACAGGTCATAGAGGCTGGGAGAATACCACAGCTGTTTCAGCATTCAATCCCTGCAGGCTATTTAGTATCAGCAATTCAGCTACACATGAATGTCTTTGGACAATAGGAGGAGTACATCTTTCTGTTCAAACAATGCATACTGTGATGCTTAAGAAACAAGCCATTACAGAGCAGTAAGTAAAGACGACCGAATTGTGGCAGGCCTGGAGTTGTATTTTGTCTTCTGATCACATCTTTCTTAGCGACAAGAAGCTGGAACTTTGGAGGAAAAAAGCCAAATTGAAAGTGAGTCTGTTTCATCAAAGAAGGTGCACTTTGCTCATACACTGTTTAATTGTGATACGGAGGACCACAAATCATTGAAGACAGAGTAAGAACAGGGTTATCAGCAGTGACCACAGTTGAAAACACAACGCAGCGGATCCATGCCATCTTTAAATCACTGCCTGTGTCTGGTTTTATTGTTGAGTAGTAAACCAAATCGCAGAAATCTCTCAGCTCTGGCTTTTAGATAGTGAGAAGCAGTTTATAAAAATAAAAAAAAAACACTGTAAAGCTGTCTGCTTCTCGTTGTGCCGGTAACATCTTTGCTAATGGATAAACAGACCTTCCCACACTTCTGCAGATACTGCCAGAAAACTGCTTAAGCTACTGCCTAATAGTTTCACTGTGTTACACAAGATGCCAGAGTCAGTGGTGACAACTAAGTTTTACAAAAGAGAAATGGAATACAACTCTACAAAGAATGAAAAAAATATAACCACCTTTTTTTTTTACTTTCAATATTCTGAAATATCCCAAAATTGTTTAGAGATAACAATAATGCATGTATATCATATATATGTTTATTTTTTTTACTTTTCTAAAAAGAAGAGAGAGAGAGGAAAAGAAGGCAAACAAACAGAAAACAAAACATAAAGAGAACATAAAGAACAAACAAATACAGCCCAGCCCAGGCCAAGGAAACAAAGAAAAAAAATGGAAAAAGAAAATGGCCACAACTAGTCCACTATGGAGCTGCCCCCTCCTGGAGTGTAAGGTGGAGGTGAGGTATTCAGTCGGGAACAGCTCCAGTATAAGCCTGTGGTGGGAGGTCTGTTGTTAATCCAGGTCTATAATTTTAGTTTAGTTTAGTTAATTCTTTTTTAACCAGGTAAGTCAATTGAGAACCAATTCTCATTTACAATGACAACCTGGCCCCGTGTCTGTGTGTGGGGGAGGGGGGTCGAACCCTGGACCTTCTGCTGTGAGGCAGCAGTGCTAACCACATTTTACAAACAAATATTTATTTATTTTGGTTCCAAATATATTTCCATTTCTCTTCATCAATGGTCACACTTTATTCAGTTTGCCACATTCAGGTCACATCTAATTTAACCAGAGCATCCATCTGATTCAGCACATTTTAAACACAAGTAAGTCTCTTTTTAGCTGGGCACTAGATGTGCAGATCAATCTAAATATCAATATTATCACAACTAAATGAATTATTTGTATCGCATTAGTTCTGGGGAATTTAGATTGATATTTCAGTGTTTGTTTAGATCTTGTCTTGAAAGTTTTTAAAGTTTTTTAAAGGGATCTAGGGATTTCCTCTCCTCCTTTCCAGCAGGCACCCTTAACCCCGCCCCCTTTCCTCTGCTCGACTGTGAGCGAGACGCTGATGTACTGCCATGTGACTCAGCAGTGGCAAATGTGCAAAGCGGAGCTAAAGCAGCAACAAACAAACAAGAAGCATGGCAGCAAATAGAAAACCGGAGTACGGTGTGGAGTTATTTTACAGCAGTTGATGAATGCGATGTGTGCAAGAAGGTTATTACAAACTGTGGCAACACAACAAACTAGTACAAATACATACAAATTCACACAGCAGCTGGCACAACAATGAACGTCAAAGAAAATGTCATTTGGAAGAGCATTTTGTGAATAGTTTTAGTGTTAACCAATTTATAAAAACAATGGTTTGACAAAATAATATTTTGGTGGGGGAAAAAATAATTTGGTATCATGTATGTCGCCAGTGGGTCAGTGGTAGAGCGGTCGTCCTTCAGTTGGAAAGTAGGTGGTTCGAGTCCCGCTCTCCCCACAGTTCATACTGTTGATGTGTCCTTGGGCAAGACACTTAATCCCCCTTGCCTCCATTGCCTCCAGTGATGTTCCAGCTGCGACACTGGTGATTGTAAGTCGCTTTGAATGAAAGCGACTGCTAAATGTAAATGTATGCAAAAGTGGTTTAGTAAGTCCGAGGACAAATAATTCATAAAGCATTTTTTTATTTGCTAAATGTAATTGTAATTGTATTGGCAATAATAGTATTAAACTTGGTATTAACAGCTCTACTGGGCCCCTAACTTGTAACCTCTCCTAATGGTGATAATGTGGATTAAGAAGTAATTGTGTTTTTATTAAATATCTAGTCTCGGAGTTTGAGATATCTAACCCTGGATCTGTTCAAATGAGCACAAGAAGACCCCACAATCAAAGCTCTCTCAATTTTAAGTTTAGAAAGCAGCCCTCTCCTGCCCACACTTTGCACCCTAATTGCTCCACGTTTTCATTTCTTTAGAAAACACACCAAGGCACAACAAGTACACACAATTTGATCTTACAATTGTAATCCAGAGTTTTGCTAGTTAACTGGCTTTAATATAAAATTGTGAAGAAAAAAGTAAATATATCAATAAAAAGTTGCCAAATGGCAGTTGAAATGTCCACAATGTGTCGAGGTAATCTGTTTTAAACTTTCACATTCGAAAAGGGCAGAAAACATTCCTTCATCCTCCTTCAGCCTGGAGCAGTGGTCAGAGATAATATTTTCAAATCAATACACAGCAGCGTCTGCTATGTTTAGTGAAGCACGTACAATAGAACCAAAGCCTTCTATCTGCAGCCCGTACGCTTCAGACTGAGAAATCACTCCTTACTTTTTTATCTATGGTGAAAGCAAAGAAAAGGAAAGATTTTAATAATTTGAGAGCATATGAAATCAAATGTGGTGCCCTAATGCAAACAGATGAGATGCCTGAACACTTCTTGACAGAAGCATTACTTTTGTCAGGATTTTAAAAGGTCTATGTATGGATTAGAGTCAACTACATTTGAATATATACAGGCTATAATACCTTCCTGCTGATTCCTTTCAAAACATAAGTCAGACCACATAATAACTTTAAATGACAGATGAGTGTGCAAAAATTTAGCAAAAAAAACTGTGTGTGTGCTGTTAGTGAATGGATAGAGAACATTAGTGATACACACGGCTCAAAAGTACGCAATTTTTTCTTCTACAGGAAGAAAAATGCTTAATTGCCTAATACAGACACAAATTCCTTTATTTATTAGTTCAGTTAGTCTAATTGGGGGAATAACATGATCTGTGATAAAAATATTCTTAAGATATCATCTCAGCATTACAATGAAGAATCTGATGAGAATGTTCAGCACATGTTGGTAACCTTTAGCCAATCAAATGTTCACATAGAAGGGGGTTTCTAATAAGGGAAGCATTGGCTGTTTGGTCAACACATTTTTCTTTTTAACATTTTTCTTTAATTAGTCTGGTGTTAGGGTTTTATGTGTGTCTTCAGCAGAGCTTGTGTGAGGCAGGACTCAGGAGGCACCTAATCACTCAGTTTGTCTAATAGAAGCTGGTCTAATCGCCACCACTCTGCCAGATTATTCCGTCTTATTTGGTAGTGCTTCTTGTGTGCTCTCTAGACTTACCAGTTTTTGGACATTTTTTTCCCTCGGATAACTTCATACTTACCTGTTCTTCTGCTGTTTGTTCTGGTCCTCCTTCTAAACTTTGGTTTCACCATCAAACCTCAAGCAAAAACCTTATCATTGGTGGATTAAAAAGCAAGGCGTGGCATGACAACAGCTGATCTTAGTCAAAGCACAGGTCAACAGCAGTGTGTTAGTGGTCTTTAAAGCCCACTGAGGTGAATTTAGGTGAAGGACCACAAACTAACGCAGACATTATTAAATCCAATTAGGATGTGAAGTTATTGCCATGCACATTTGTATTATTATTGTGCACATACTCTGGTATAAAAAAAATTAATAAATTCATTTTATTAAATTGCTAATTGCTTAATTGCTAATTATTAAATACATTTAGATTTTGTTTAAAATAAATAAGTTTGTTTTCTGAAACATTTTAAATGAATAATTAATCTACCAACTTATTTATGCTTTTTTTTTTTTTTTTACAACCATAGCTTTATCAAAGCACAAAAGCACTGAGATGCTTTAAATAAAATTATTACGTTGCAGTCAAAACAAAGCAATCGCATCAATTGTAGGTTTTGTTGTGCAGTTTTCCACAATTAAAATAATCAGACATCAAAACTGACCTAAAACTTTGCCCAAAATATATTTTTATGTAAGTGTAAAATGATTGATGAGAAAGTCATTATAGTATTTTTCTAATAGTCTGCTCATCTGATATTAAATAAAAGGACTTAACAATATAAGAGAATAGTTATGCATTATATCACAGGTAAATAACCTCTAAAATAAAAGGAATTACTAAAAGTAATTTAATAATAATAATAATCCGCTCTGCATTGATGGAAAGCACTGTGATTGGTTAAAACCAAACACCTGTGACAAATAAATCCAGCCTCTTACCTGCACCGGCTCACGTTGTGTCTCTTTGAACCACCGTCTTTGCCATAAGGATAAAGTATGGAAAAAGTAGATTTAGACACGCCCCTGCATTTTGATTGGGAAGATATGACCCCAGAAATATTAAGTATTTCATTAAGTACACCCCATTTTAGATAATATTTTTATATTTATTTTATATATTTTATTTTATAATTAGTTGCACAAGATTTAAGTGGGAAGGTTTCTAAACCCACTGCACTTTGCCAAGAAAGTGTCAGATTTAAGTAAGTTCTTAACTTTGGTTTGATGTCATTAGTATTTTTGCAGTGGTAGCTGGGGGACTGATGGAGGAAGTTTTCTTCTTCAACTGACTTTTATAAACACCACAGCAGCCAACATACTTTATATAACATTATAACTTTTCCTTTCACACATGACAATTTTTTTGGCTGCCTTAAAATGGTCTCATTTTTAACTAACACACTCATATATATGAATGTGAAATCCAGCTGCTTTTTTGTTGCTGCAGTCGTATCATTTTGATGATGTTGTTTGTGGAGGAGTCTATTCATCTCGAAGTTAATCTTAATGTGCCTCCCATGTGCTTCTTATCTGGAGGGCTTTTAAACTGGCGGGAGTGTAAGTACACAAACCCACCATGGAGCAGGGAGCCAAAGAGACTGTCGCGGCTTTACTGCATCCGAATTCTTGCCCCGCTTGTTTCAACTGGAGGAGTAATTCCCATCTTGGCATCTGCGGCGGCTCCCAGCAGATATATGGAACATGCCTGTGGGTCGGATCCAGCCCACTCCGGGGTCTTTGTAGTCCGTGGGCACGACCATGAATGCCTCAGCTGTGGCAGATTTCCATGGCAGTGGATTTTAATGTTTCCACTGAGGGGAGTAATTGCAGACAGGCTCGGCCAGGCTGGCAGCGACGGAGCCACCAAACACACATCCACGCAGTCTGTCCCACTTCACATTGAGAGGGACCATAATGACATCGCTAATGGTATCTGCTATCAAAGGAGGTAGAATTAGCCATGAAGGACAACAAATTCCAACATCACACCCGAGCAAGCTTGTTCACTTGGATGCTTGGATGAGCTGAGTAAACAATCACTGATTTTAATAATGTGGCAGGGCCAGGCTGGGAGTTGTACTAATGATGCGGAGGAAATGATGGAGTGCAGACCTGAGCGGGAAAGGCGTTTTTTTCTGGGGCCACATGTGGACTGTGGCCTAGGCGTCTGAGGAAAATATGAAACCAGCAGTCAAGAATACACACAGTCTCTCATCCTTTAGTTGAACTGACAAGTTTCCACCAAGATATTGGATCCATTTGTCCAGTAGTGGGGGGCACGCTAGCATAAAACACTAGCTGCACTTGTTTGCAATCATTATACAGAAAATGATGCTTAAATACTTGTATGTGTATGTTTCCGAATATTAATTGATGCTCTACTGTATGCTAAGTGCTTTAATTAATCCTTGTGTGAGCTTTTATTTAACTAATAACTTTTACTCATTGTATGTACTAACTTTTAAGTCAGTGTGATGTTGTGGTATACTAAATGTTGTGCTGTCTCTTGGCACCTTGTGGGGATCACAGTAGAAATCTATCTTTATAGCTAGTACTAGCACATTTACAGATATGTTTAATAATGTGTACTGTCCCTGTTCAAATAAACAAGTAAATAAATCAAAGAAATAAAAGAAAACATAAACATGAACATATCATAATGGTGAAAATAAAGAGGCCATGTTTACAAGAGAAAATGCAAACTGAAGGGCAGAAAGATGCACTGTAGATGACTTCTTGCAACAGTAAACATCCTTTTTGTTAAGGTTTCCCACAATAATTCTTTCAAGCAGTTACAGCAGAAAATGTGATTCTAAAAAAATTGCTGGTAAAAGATTTTGAACATTTTGAACAGAATGAACGTTGAAAGTAAATGCACCCTAACAATGATGTAATAAAGCAAAAACGGAGTCTCCTGCAGAAGAAATGGGATGGGTTGTTTAGTAAAGAGATGCATATAAGATCCTACTCAAAATAAAACATAATAATAAACAATTTTCAGTAAAGTTTGCAGTCATCTTTAAAATGATTAAGAAGCTTATAAAAGTAAAATTCTTCAATTTGTGTTGCTACCACGAGTGCTCTGCGTCTGCTTAATTCCTCTATTCCTCTTAGTTACAGCAAACACTATTTGATGTTCAATCAATCTACTCCATACTTAGAATATTTAATATGTATGATATTAAACATAGGCTTTAATGTAAATATGTATTTGTTGCTAAACATGGCGGCGGACTCATAGTGTAAATCTGTCTTTAAAAAATATCACCTTCTGCAAACATGACTGTGCTTTTCCTCCAGCAGTGCTACGTTTGTCTTCTTTGAGCAACTATACAGACCACAACAGGAAGTAATGGAATTTCTTCATAAAAACCCAATTTCCATCAAAATTTGTGCATGCTCAGCCTTTTCACAAATGTGCACAGCACAGTCTGCAATATTGGTAAGGCAACACAACTTAGACAAACATACAAATATTTGATATCCACACTCTACGGCTCTATTTTACACTTGCATTACTCTAACTTATTATCATTTAATATAGGTTTATTGTGTTAGGAAACATGTTTATTTTGCTAAAGAAAACCAGACTAAATAAAACAAAACTATTAACAGTGAGTACAGTGAATAAAACATAGTTTGCTAACAGAATACCAGTGGGAAATAACAGTGTTTTTTTTTTTTTTTTTTGGTTGAACTATATATAAAATTTTACACAATGCATGTTTATGCATGACTGATACAAAATGAACAGTTTTTTATCAACATCTTACTTTCTATTTCTATTTCTATTCTGTAACAGTTCTATTGGTGCAGCTCTCTATAATCAGATTTCCAACAGTGCTGGCTGCTTTAGAATAGATTGATGGCGTGACATTTACAGATCACTTTGTCAGCCAAGGCTGTAATTAGTCTTGCTGCAGAGATCCAAAAGAATCTTTTTTTCAAAAGTATGTTCATCTAGATTTGATTTGAAGTGTGTGGTTCAAATAAATGTGGTTAGTAGCCACTTTCCAATCAAGTTCAAGTCTCTGGTAAGACACTACAAAGGGGAAGGGTAGAAAGTGCTCAGCTAATGCACTCCAACCAGCCGGCCTCTGGAGTGTACTGATGTGTTTGATCGCTCCCGACATTGTTTTGTAAAGTGCCTTATGAGAGCAACGTAATCAAAGAAGTTTCAAGATATGCATCTGAGGATTAGCCCAGGCCCAAGAGAGACTGCTCTGGGTTCGAACCACTCACGTTAAAAAGGGAGCAACTTTCATCCACAGAGTGAAGGGTTACAGCAAAGAGTTTCTAAGACTAAGCGCCTTCCTCTTGCTTATACTCGCCAAAGACAGAGTGAAACTTCTTGCACCTGTCCTCCGGGACCGAGTCAGAAGTTTGCCAAAGGTAATATTGTCTTTGCAAGCACTAGTGCAGAAAATGTATTATTCATTACATCTGGTCAACTTCAAAGGCAAAATGTAAGCAACAGTAAGGTGTGGAAGGCTGAGTGTATCACCGTAGAGACTCTCTGCAAGTTTCTATTCTCCGGGAGCAGCTTAACAAGATGTTGTCGCTCGAATTACACGTTAGATCAGAGCTCGGAGCAGAGGGAGGAGAAAGAAAGTAGAGCACTCCCCCAAGACTATTCCGAGATGTGGTTTATATTCTAATGCGCAAAAGCAAAGATTCACCTTCAGAAAACGGTCAAGTCACAGCGTTGACTGTGTTGTACTGTGTTAGATAGTAGCTCTGACAGCAAAGACATCCTGGTTTGAACTGTAGACAAACAGTGAAGCAGTTGGTGGATGGTGCACTCATTTTTAGGGCGTGTCCAGGGATGGCATATCATTTAAAAAAAGACTGGACAGGGCAAAGTAAGGCAGTTTTTGTTTTTTGGGGGGATTTACAAGTTCTGTAGTTTTGTATGCTAGAGGTAAACGCACAGTCTATAGTTTGTAATTTTTCAATGTTTTAATGGCATTTTTTTTATTATTCTGTGGGGCTCAAGGGGCATGTATTGGAAGATTCCAAAAAGCACATCATTTTTATTCATTAATTTTCTTCCACTATAAATAACGATAACAATAGACAGTAAACACAACAACAGCTACTTTTGTCCCTAAGTCTCCACTCAGGAATTATCCTGGACTGCTCTCATGTGGCTCCTAAACTGACTCCAGCAGGTAAATGCCCGATAACTGACCGCAACGCCAGTCTGCGTTGTCCAGCAGCTAAGTACAGTCCAAACATGGGTTCTTCCATTATCGTTCGGAAGTTCCACTTTTTGTGGCCAACACAGTGTTTAGTGTCCTGCTGAGATCAGGTGTATGTGCACCTGCAGATAAGAAAGACATGTTCAAATGTGTGAACATTTACTATTTAACACTAAATAATATTCACTGAAGTCATCACAGCCTGCTCATAAATGAGGGTGATGAGCTCTGTTACAGCACTGGAGCCTATCCCAGCAGCTTTGGGCTTGAGGCGGGGTACAACCTGGACAGTGTCCAGTTAGTCACAGGTCTAACATTTAGAGACTCTCACATTCCTTCACTAGGGAGACTTTAGAGTTGCCGATTAACCTGTACATGCATGTCTTTGGACAGTGGGAGGAAGCTGGAGTACCCGGAGAGAAGCCACAGTAACACGTAACTCCTCACAGGAGGTCTGGAGTCAGCCAAGGATGTTAGAGTTGGCCGGGTTTTGAACTCACAACCTTCTTGCTGTGAGGCAAGAGTGCTAACCACTCTGCCACGTGCACCCCTTTTTACCAGTATAAATTATAATTAGTATGAGACCTACACCAGGCGCGTGGTGTTATAACACTCCTCTGGAAAAGTTTAGGACTGCAACAGACTCAGAGAATCAAATAAAAAATAAAGTTACATAAAAACTCAAAATGTCCTCCAGACAGGAGTGCTTCTCAGCAGGTGCACATGAACGCTCAGCCGAACAGACTTTTGTGACATGAGGTTGAACTGTGGCCACACGCCGCTCTGTCTTTGTGCAGTACAGCTGGACAATAAATTCATCATCTTTCTTTCTTCAGTTTATTGTCGTTCTTATTCAGGTTGTCCATTCTCTATAGACCCCACAGCTTTAATGGGATCTATTGAGTTAATTAAAACTAATAGGCTAAGCTGCATCAATGAGCAGTGGTAGATATATCAGCCCTCCTTAAAAGATGTTACTTAAACACTGGGAACACAAGCAACACAAAAACACTTAACACCCTTCAGAGGATAAGATCCACAAACTGTGACTATTAATCAGAAATATTAAAAGTGACAGATTCTGTGATAAGTTCTGTTTGTTTGAATTTGCTGATGCATTTATGTTGTGAACGCAACTTTCAATTGACTAATTGTTCAATTGATTTTGTATTTTAATTATTGTTTTTTATGACATGGACCAATAGGGATCTAATTAAATACACGTAAATCTGTTTCCAGTGCTGTGCACAGTTCAGACACGACATGGTGCAGTTTAAATGTTTTTACTTATTTAATATAAAGTTTATGCAGCACCATGTCTAATTGCCATAGCACTGATCTCGCTAAAGTCTAATACTTACATAGCACAGGCTAAATCTTTTATGTTATTGTTGCAGCTACAGTCATTTATATTCTGTCCTCTATTAGGAGTAGGTCTAATTGGTTATTTAAACATATGACTGGCATTTAACATCTATAAGTGGAAATTCTTAAACACTTTGGTAAAAATAAAAGTCTAGTGAAACCTCTGGTTGGGGCAGAAGCATCAGGGTGAAGGAAAAAAACAGACTGAACAAACTGATAAAAAAAAGGTTTGGCTCTGTGGTTGGTCTGAACTTGGCCTCACCAGAAGCTATGTTTGACAAGAGAAGACTAAACTACAAACTGACCTGAAACTCACAGACCGTCCACTCCACGGAGTTTATAACAGGCTCAGAGGCTCCTTTAGTCAAAGCTGATGCCTTGGTTTTTCAACTGAGCATCTCAGAAACTCTTTTGGCCCTGCTCCTGTTTGGTTTTGTAGATACTATTTATATATACATATTTATATATAAAATATGTATATATAAATAGTTATGTTCATCATATACATTAATGTTTAATGGTTAGTCCACAATGTATTGTTGCATATTCTACTGTGTGTGTATTTAATACCCAAGGTCTTTGTGTGTATGTTTATGTGTATGTTTGTGAGTTGCCGGCAAATGAGGGTGTGATGCTTTAGAGTAGGGGGCACATTTTATCATAAATTCATGCATTACTTATGCATAAGTACATGTATAGGGTTAAGGTTAGGGTTTTTCAGTTAGGGTTAGAAGGAAAATATGATAAAAACATTATAATTCCTGGTGAGATTTTAATGCATGTACTAATGCATGCATGAAAGAATGCATGAATTACCAATTCAATGAGGAATTAACAGAGCATTCTAACTAATGGTAACTAGTGGATCTTGAGTTCTAAGAACTGTCAAAACCTGTTGAATTGATATTAAATGTATGCTCATTTGTGTTAATAAATTTACATACTCTAGCAGAATTTGTGATTTTTTTTCTTTTTTGGCCATTTTTCAGAGAATATGAATGATATTTGATATTTAATTTTTTTTTCACTCATAGTTAATGGTTGGGTGAAGCCATTTGTTGTAAAACAATTGTGTTTACTCTTTTTTTAAATCATAATGACAACAGAAACTACACAAATGACCCTGATCAAAAGTTTACATACTTTGGTGATTTTGGCCTGATAACATGCATTCAAGCGAGATGCACACAAGTGTTTAATATTTAATTAAGAAGTGGAAAGAGTTAGGTAGACCAACAAAAATTTCATCTGAAATATGGGACTCTCTGAAAAAAAGTGGTGTGGCTGTTTCAAGATGCGCAATAAAGATGCACTTGGAAAAAAATGGGCTGCATGGTCGAGTTGCCAGAAGAAAGCCATTACTACACAAATGCCACAAAGCATCTCGCTTAAAATACACCTAGCATCCCAGAGACAAGCCTCAAAAAGGAATTTGGGGTGATGACCAAAATTAAACTTTTGGCCACAACCATAAACGTTACATTTGGAGAGGAATCAACAAAGCCTATGATAAAAGGTATATTATTTCCTTCTGTGAAACATGGAGGGGGATTGCTGATGTTTTGGAGATATGTGAGCTATAAAGGCACAGGAAACTTGGTCAAAATTGATGGCAAGATAAATGCTGCATATTCTCAGAAAATACTGGAGGAAAATTTGCACTCATCAGCCCGGAAGTACAGATGGGACTTACTTGGACGTTCCAACATGATCCAAAGCACAAGGCCAAGTCGACCTGTCATTGTCTACAGCAGCATAAAGTGAAGGTTCTGGACTGACCATCTCAGTCTCATGACCTCAATATCATTGAGCCACTCTGTAGATCTCAAACGTGCAGTTCATGCAAGACAGCTCAAGAATTTACAGGAACTGGATGCTTTTTGCCAAAAAGAATGGGCAGCTTTACCTTCTGAGAAAATAAAGAGCCTCGTCCACAACTACCACAAAAGACTTCAAGCTGTTGATTTAAAAAGAGTAAACACAATCACAAATATTTGACAATAAATGGCTTCACCGAACCTCTAACTATGATGAAAAAAAGTTATACAATTATATTTTCTGAAAAATGGCCAAACAATCAAATTCTGCCAGGGTATGTAAACTTCTGAGCTCAACTATACATATTCACAGGTGAAAAGTTAACATTATCTGTTATACTTTGGTGGAACTCATGTCAGACCAGAAAGTTTATCTAAAATGTAGCTAGCTTTGTGGACTTTTTTATTTTATTTTATTTTATTTTTTTCTCTGATTTGATGTGTTGATGTGTGAGGGGTCTTTTGTTTCCTTGTGTGTCTGTGTGGAGCCCGGTGGAGTCCTTTGTTCCTGGAGCTTGCAGTCACTCAGGCACACCTGCAGCAGACTCAATCACCACTCAGCTCCAGTATAAGTACCCTGTTCAGTCCTCCACTCTGCCAGATTGTCCGTTACCTCTTGTGGTACAATATGTGGCTCAAAGCTCTTGAACTTTGGAGGTCCTTGTTTGGGAAAACTTACTGTAATACTGTCTTTGTGCAGAATTCTGTCCCAGCTCCTGACACCTTGCCTGGCTGCCTCCCCTCCATCACATTTTGGAGCTCTATTACCTACTCTTTGCCAGTCATTATTTTGTGGACAATAAACCTTATTTAACCGTCTATTGTGTCTGCCCTGAGGGAGGTTTTTCTGGTTTCATTACAACAGAACAGCAGACTGTTGTACTGCCTCCTGTTTTCTGATTGTTCATTGTTTGTCAGAGTAGTTTCTCTGTTGTGTAACTGGTTAGTGCACCTGGATCCCAGCTGGAAGTTTCTGAGTTTGTGGTCGGCTGTTGACAGTCTTTTGTATAGAGTCCAAAGAAAAGCATGTATAAGTGACTTGGTCAATCTAATTGTCTCATAGTGAACTATTAAGAACGAGAGACCCTGAATGGAATTATCTGTAGAAGATTAATGAATGGCTGGCTGAAAGAATAAACTACGTGGTTGGTGAATACATATTGTACAACATGTTAGGTCTAAAAAATTAAACCCAATTTATTCCTAAGTACTTCTATAGTGTTGTATTTCTGCAGTAATCTGGGCTAGAGTGTTTTTGTTCTATCTCAGGACTTTTTCTTACAACAAACATATTATTGGAAATTGCCTGAGGATATCTACAAAACAAATACTGCTGTATGTGAGCCAGGTCAAAGAGATATCCAACATGCTCCGGAGTTTCACTGGTCAAACATTCACAGCAGCGAGAGCACAGTTAGGATCAAAGTTCAACTTAGAGTCAGTTGACATAACAGAATCCTGTAAAAGTATCTAAAGATGTTTGAATGACCCTTGGGTGTCTATCAAGAGCCTCCAGAGTTGCAATAGAGTCTACAAAGAGTCAATATTTGGCCCTTCAGCAACAACAGCAAAGTGAAGAATTTTGGAACACGAGCACAAGACTGCAGCTACAATTAATAAACCGACCCAGACTTTTCCCACTTAGGGCCTGGGGAAAACAAGTGCCCCTCAGTGCAGCCGAGATGTGACAGATTAAGGTCAGACTCGGAACAGCTCATCTATGTAAACCCTCCCAGTGTCGAGAAAATGATTGAGAGAGCTGCTGAGTGCAGTTTGTTAGAGCGCAGATAGTCAGCTGATTACTCTGCAGCAAAGCTAACAATCACAAACGGCGCAGATACTACAACTCTGTTTCAGCCTGGCATTTCCACAAGGCCCTACAGCACAACCATAAATCAACAAACTACTTGCAAAGCGCAACATTAACTGCTCTCTGTGCTACTGGATTTATCATAAAAGCAGAATATGTACTGCAGATAAAGAAATCCATGCTGTATGATGTGTATTTCAAGAAGCAACACAGCAGAGACGACAGCCGAACAAATTAACTCAAAATATACAGCCGAAAGTTGAATTTAATTTCACAGGACATAAAGCTAGCCTTTATTAGTTTTTCTCTGGAACTTTGAAGCGTGCTCTAAAGCCACAGGCCGTGGAATATGCTGTAGCTAGGAATCATTGGAAAACAAATCATAAACAATAAGTTACTATACCATATTACACCCTGTGAGCCACTTTGTTATTTTGTCTGTCTCGGTGCATCTCCAAACAAAGTCTCTAATGTAATTTTCTTCTTTGAAAGGAAAGTCACTTTTAGGGTCTGCATACAGTTCGGGTGTTGCTTTTCTTGGACTAGTACAGAGTATGATGAGATAAAGTTTTAAAAGTGACTCGAAAATGGACCAGAACAATCCAAAGGGCCAACTCGGTGCTGACAGAAAAAACTCAAGTAACTATAAAATTACCTAAAGCTTAGGTAGGTTTTCCCTTAAAGGTGCAGTGTATGGTTTGTATCAACATCTGAAGTGAAATTTCAGAACGCAATTCCAAACCTCTCACCCCTTCTTTCTAGAACCTGAAGGACATGATGTAGTCTATGAACAAACCTAGTGGAAATAGATTAATTGACGCATTTACATATACAATATGTAGTGTTTAGAGAAGATAATAAATGTGCTTCTCCTGCAGCAGTGCTTTGTTTGTACACTCTGGGCAGTCATAGAAACAGGAAGTAATGGGGCTAATAGCTCCTCCCACAGGGTTCCAGGTTCTTTAAAGCATGCCAGCTATCATAGATTTGCCTGGGTACAGTAGCTCAGGATGTAGAGGAGGTTGGTAGTTTGATCCCTGCTTTTCTCGTTCAACTGTTGACTTGGTGAGTGAATGGTTGGAAAAATGACTGATGTGAATTCTGAGTGTTGGGGTATGATACTATCTTGTGAGATCATATTTGACAAACGCAACTTTCTACACATGGGATAGGAATTTGTGGCAACCTTTTGCATACAACGGCTTTTAGACGGTGCAACCCTGAAAAGTTAGTGTTGCTTTAAACAAAATTTAGTGTATAGCCACAAAAACATGAGCAGGGTTCTCTGACATAAAACATTTATTTTCCTAAACTGCACTTTTTTTTCAGGACAGTTTAATTTCAGTTACCTTGCTCAGCAGCTGGATTATCACACAATTTTTGAGTTCACAAATGAAGTATTGCTCCAGGTGATGCAATTTTACTAGACCGGCTGCATTCAGACCAATGGTGTGGCAGGACTGACAGTTCTGGGCATGTTTTAAGTTTGATGATGATGCAACTGTTTAACTGTTACCAATGCTGACAACATGGTGTTGCTCAGTTGGATTGTTGATACTGACAGATGTTTTATCCAATCACTGTTGAGGGAGTCATCTAAATCCAAACCCTTCCCAGATGACTTTGCTGTAACTAAACTATAGTATTTTTCTCACTGTGATTGAAATGACCTACTAACTTTGAATAGAAACAAACTGAAGCTGAATAAAACTTTGCTCTATCTGATGTAGACAGTGTTGATTAAGACTTCATTAGCCTCAAGTCGCTACACCAAGCTGTCTGCTGTAATTGGCAAGTAGCAGGGTGAAACATTTAATGAATGTGCTCCGCCAGTGACATATAATGCATTTACAACACTGGTGGATTTATGTGCTCCAGTCCTCGTGCCTTAGACTTAAAGGGACACTATTTTTAAGTGTCCCTTTATTTTTTTAAAGTAAGAATCCATACTTGAGATTGATTATGGCCAATAAACAGCACAATAGGCTGCCTGATGCTAAAGGACTGACTGTCGCCGCATCTATCCATCCACTCCGGGAAAGGGATACGAATCACTCTGGCAGAAATCCCAGACATCAGTCTTTCCCGCTTTGTTGAATTCCTAACAGGGAAGATAAAAAATAGGAGGTGAGAGAAGATTTTTTTCTTTATATAATCCAGGTGTAAAAGACACATCCTCCGAAAGCTCCAAAAACACCTGGCTTTGGCTTCACACAAAGGGAGTCAATGAAAGACAATAGCCACAAATTGATGTTTCTAGACTTTAATCTCTTTCTCTTTAGTTTATTTCAGTCAACAACAACAAAAAGAATACAATATTTTCTTCTATATTAAGTCCACATTGACCAAAAGGGTGTAGGCACAAGTCAAGGTCTTATTTATGCCAACCCCTTTTAACATCTTAAATCAAAGCACTATATGATACAACAAGAAAAGACAATAAAAACACAAGACAACCACAACAATTTACAAAACAAATATTATTCCTGCCATTTTTTTATATAATTATTTAAGAATCATTATTTAAACTTTTTTTTAAATAAAATTATTTTATATTTACAAAGTAAAGCATTTAGGCCTAAAAACAGAGCCTTGGGGTACTCCCCAGTTGATGTCACACATATTTGATTTTATATTGTTTATCTTTACATATTGTTATTGTTATTTTTATATTGTTCTATTTTCCAAGTAGCTTCTGATCCACTGATGAGGTATCCCTCTTTTTCCGTATCTATTAAGTTTCTGAAGTAATCTTTCATAGTTTATTTAAGTAAATGAAAATACTAACAAAATATTTATCTATTTCTGTGGCAACTTGTTCTGTTAATTCCATGATTGCACTGCTGTGGAGTGCTTTGTCCTAAAACCGTTTTGACTAATATTAAAAATGTTATGTTTTTTAATGAATTCATCCAACTTTTTTACAAACACTGAACACATGAAAAGTCATGTTCATCACCAATTTTGTAAAGTGGTACTTTTCTTTTTTTTGCGAGGGAGGGGGGGAGGGGACGCATGTGGTTAATGAGAGATTACAGATATAGAATGGCTCAATGACAGATTTCACAAACATCTAAAAAAATTAATAAAAAAATCTAAACCTTCACAGTCAGTTTTGAGTATTTCTTCTCTTTCTACACTGTCAAGGAAAATGCTATTTATATGATAAATTATTGTATGTTATTTACAAAATGTATCTGCAATATTTTTCTCATTAAATATGTCAGCAAAATATAAATATGTCCCAAGTCACCTTTTGTATTATTCCTATTTTTATTCAGCTTTTCACTGTAATATTATATGTTTCTGTTTTCTGATGATCCATATTTTTTTATATTTCTTTATACTTGTCTTCTGCTTCTTTTGTTTTTGTTTGTATAAAATACCTACATACATTTTACAAGCATTCTTTTATTCCTTTGGTTTTATCTAAATTTTAAAAAATAATTTGTTGCAGTTTTTTTGTGCAGTTATATCACATTTTATGAAGGAGTAATTATGCTACATTTACATCCTCAACATAAACTGGATCCCATTTCTGTTTTTGAGCTCTATGTTTAGTGCCATCAGGGCTTTTAATGACTTGTTTTTGCTTAACGTCATCTTCATCTTCATCTCACTGAATGAAAGTTCTCAGTACAAATGTTGATACTTTGTTAAGGATAAACTTCATAGGCTTTTTATGGATATCTTTCAAAACACATTTGGGATACAATTTCATAGTTAAAAAAAAAAAAAAAACGGGAAAATCTTGTTTAATTTTTAATAAAATGTAGCTCATTTGAGCCAAATCTTGGAAACCTATAATGACAGCTCTGAAAAGTAAACTTGCTTGTATTTATGATGGTAAATGTGTTTCTTTCAACCAAAACCGCAAGTGTACTAAGTGTCATAGCAATGTATTTGCCATACAATTTGTAAAAAAAAAAAATCCTATATTTTTTTCAGTATTGCAAAAGAACAGCTTGCTTTTGAGCTGGCTTTCTAAACTCTGCGTTGGTTGGACCTCCAGTACGTATGTATTGGCTGACCCCATATGCAACATGACCAATTAGATTAAGCAAGTTGGGAGTGACAAAGCACATGCTCTGTGTGAATGGGACGTTGGGAAGGGGGAAGCCAGCACGCCCTGTCCCATCTTTTATCACGTCTGACAGTAATGAGAGTCGACACTGCTGGGCTCAAGGTCTGAGTGCACCCTGCATAAATGAATCAACATATAGAGAGTAGGCCGAAACATATACAGCTAATTTTGGAAGAAGCAACCAGCTGAATTGACAAACTGTCAACCCACATCTTTGCCCAGCACCTTACTTTTATGGCTGCATGATGGCAGCTACAAGAATCAAAACTTCCTGAAAAAGCGTTAGTTCTGAAAGTCCTGCTGTTGTGACAGAAAACACAATGGCAGTGGCACAGATCTGCACCTCTGTTTGATTGTTTGCTCACACAGACAGCAATATTGTTCTCTGGTTTCGCTCGAAGGCAGCTTTAAGCCACGCAGAGTGCTTCTATATGCTGCACCGTTTTGGCACTTTTCATTTTGAGAAACAGCGCTCGAATACTTTAGGAAGTTGAATTGATCTTTCAATCCATCATCATCATAAAAAACAAAAGGCAGATTACATAAAGACTTGTATAAGAAGACTTGAACTGTGACGTCTGTAACACAGGGCACATCAGATTGTCAAGAGCTGCTACTGTTTATTACCACACAGCAGAAAAGATGGCAAGAATAATTTGTCATTTGGCATTTTCCCACTTGGAAAAGACATTAAAACTTTTACTCAACTTTCAGAGACAAAAGGGTAATGCTGTGATTAAAGTCAGGCTACATGAAATTATACTTTATAATATGACTAACGGTATCTATATACATTTAGGGACACAAAGAAGCACAATGGAAGTAAGTCATACTGCCATTGTGAGCCTTGATACTGCCATTACTTACTTACAACAGCCTAGAGCGGACAAACTTTTTTTTATCTGGGTTTGTTCATGGACAAAAGCATGTCCCTGCAGGGCTACCGTAGGTGTTTACAGGCTGTAGAAAGGAAGGATGTGAGATGTGTGTGACAAAGTGGGTTTGTCCCATAATTCACCTTTAGTTTATGTATGTGTTCAATTCATGCATGTGTTAGTTTTCAATCAATGCCATCTCAACAATACAGCTAAACTAAACTATCTTTGTTTTGTGTAGTTCGTATTTAGTTCGCCAGTTAATTATCACACAACACACAGTTTTGTTTAATATGTTTTATTATAAATTGGTTTTGTAAAGTTGGTACATTTTAGTTAAAGTTAGAAACTTACCTGGTCCAGTTATGTTAATGTCTGTTGCTGTTGATTTAGTTAAGCTCAGTTATGTTTTGTAAATATGTATAATTTTTCCACGTCTATCACGGTGAGAAATAAATTGGGATTTTATGGGAATGTTCTTTGAGTCTGCCTCATATTTTGACCACATTGGCCAGCTTCTCCACAATGTGGAACTGCAATATGCAATAAAGTGTTGTCAAAAACTGTACATTGCACCTTTAAGCTTTGTTTTTACAAACCTGATGACCTGTATGCATTTAAGTTAATATATAGCTCTTGGATATGTTTAAATATCTAAACTACAGGTATTTTTGTGATGAAACCATTAATCATATAGTTGTGTGCATTAGCCTTAGGCCACCACTAGATTTGACATATAACAGTAAAAATATTAGACATAATATTTCTCAATGCCTTATTTTAAATGCATCCATAAATGCTAAGATTACTTTGTTCTGAGTTATTTGTGAACAAACGGTTTGTATTTAAGACCAAGTTTTGGATGGAAATTAAAATTGACCTTTAATTTAATTAAAAAAGACTTTCACACAATATGATTTTGGGATAAGCCAAAAACAACATTTGTTTGTTATCTCTACAAATTACTTTACAAACTTCTACAATAAAAAGAGAGTGTTTTGATACAACACTGTTTTGAAATGAAAACCATTTAATGTGGACAAAGTATCATTTTTGTCATTTCTGTATGATTTCTGAAAGATTGATGAGACGTCGGAGTTGGATGACCTGAACTGAACCTCCTCATTTGACTCCAATCACAGGGCATTCACAGTCTTAATGTAACATAAGCATTTTGATGATGATCTACAATATGAAAAACAATATTTCATTACATTTCTGAAGTTAATTCCTATGTCCTTTTTACCTTCTGTTTAAGCAAAGATTTCCAAAGGGTAAACAACAAAAATGTAACCCTATAAGGTCAGTGTATAATCTATGTTTATGCGCTACGCTATCACAATAAATCACCGCAACTGTGAACCCAATTCCTATTTTTACGGCAGGACAGACAGGTCACTTCACGTTGATGTGCAATTGTTCCCACCTCCACAATTGTCCCTGTCTGCTTGCATTGCAATCTGCCGCCCCCGAAAAGCCGCTCCATCACCTCCCACCAGCTTGTTTGGAGCATGACAGAATGCAGCGATAGTGGCTGGGCTTCCGTTTGCCAGAGCCACATAATTCCACCTGCACCGGCATGCCTCCGAATTGATTGGTCCCCCCCTGTTTGGCCGTCCCTTTGGTAGCTCTGGGCTGTTTGATTGAGCTGCTCCCTAATGAATTCTCCGAGGCCAGGTGCTGATACTGTGTTAACTGCAGCCAGAGAGAGCCATCTATAAAACAGGGAGGCCGTGTGAGGCTGGGTGGACCACGTGGGACGGGTGGAGATGAGATACTGAGGTAAATATAATAACCACCAGCTGTTTTGTCACAAGCTGCACAATCTGGCTCTTTTACAGCGCCATTCTGTCGCCACACTGTCTGGTGCTTATCAGTCATTATTTTATGGAGATGAGCAAACAAAGTGCCAGCCTTTGCTCTATAAATATTAAAGGTGCATTGTGTAAAATTTTAATATTTAAGTAAGTTTATAAGTGTAATATTCTGTAATATGTTCTGGAGGTTCTCAGTCATCCAAGACACCCTGAGGAAAAGGTTAAAGCAAAGGCAGATGCCTTTGCTTTTAACCTTTTCTTCAACTCTTGTAATATTCAAAGAGGAAAACAGCAGTCAGACATATTTTCAACAAAATTTAATTGCCTTAAACAGCATTTGCTTGTGTTTATTTATTTCCTGCTCTAGGAACCACCTAGTGTGCAGTGCTGAAAGAGAAATACAAACATGAAAAACCACAATTATGAACTACCTTGATTTTTATTTTTCAAATTATTAAAATTAAATAAAATGTGTGACTTGTTTGTGCTCATAAGAGTGCTCTTAACCTGGCAGAATAATAATAATAAAAAAGATAAACATTTTCAGAGAATATAAATGATAGATAGTGGTTGGGTGAAGCCATTTATTACCAAACAATTGTGTTTACTCTTTTAAATTATAATGACTACAGAAACTACTCAAATGACCCTAATCATAAGTTTACAGACCCCATTTCTTAATACCGTGTATTGTCACCTTTAACATCAATGACAGCTTGAAGTCTTTTGTGGTGGTTGTGGATGAGGCTCTTTATTTTCTCAGATGGTAAAGCTGCTCATTCTTTTTGGCAAAAAGCCTCCAGTTCCTGTAAATTCTTGGGCTGTCTTACATGAACTGCACATGTGAGATCTCTCCAGAGTGGCTCAATAATACTGAGGTCAGGAGACTGAGGCCAGTCCAGAACCTTCACTTTATGCTGCTGTAGCCAATGACAGGTCGACTTGGCCTTGTCCTCCAGTATTTTCTGATAACATGCTGCATTTTTCTTTTCCTGTGCCTTTCTACGTTGGCATGAAAACAAACGTACCTAAACCCTTGGAAATTTCTCACATTTCTTCAAAAAATCCCCATCAAATGTGATCTGATTTTTGTCAAAATTACATAAATAAAAAAAAGTGTCTGCTTTTTTTTTGAGTTGTTCCATTTTTCCTCCACATGATGTTGTGTGTTCTTCCCAAACAGGTCAACTTTTGTTTCATCAGTCCTCAAAATATTTTGAGAGAAGTTCTGTGGACAATCCAAGTGCCTTTTTGCGAACATTAAACGTGCAGCAATTTTTTAGACAACAGTGGCTTCCTCCGTGGAGTCCTCCCATGAACACCATTCTGGGCCAGTGTTTTACATATAGCCCATGTATGCAGAGAGATATTGGACTGTGCCAGTGATTTCTGTAAGTCTTAAGCAGACACTCTAGGGTTCTTTTTTACCTCTCTGAGTATTCTGCGCTGAACTCTTGTTGTCATTTTTGGCGGACGGCCACTCCTTGGGAGAGAAGCAACAGTTCTAAACTCACTCCATTTGTAGACGATTTCTCTAACTGTGGATTGATGGAACATCCATACTTTTAGAGATTTTGAAACCTTTTCCAGCTTTATACAAATCAACAATTCTTGATCGCAGATCCTCAGAGAGCTCTTTTGAGCGAGCCATGGTGCACATCAGACAATGCTTCTTATCAATGACACTGTTTTTTCATTTGTGTCATTGTGACAAAGATCAGATCACAATTGATGGTGATTTTAGGCAGAAATGTGAGAAATTCCAAAGGGTTCAGATACTTTTTCATGCCACTGAAGCTCACACATCCCCAAAACAAATCCACCTCCTCCATGTTTCACAGTAGGAATGATGTACCTTTCCTCATAGGCCTTGTTGACTCAAAATGTAACGTTTATGGTTCTGGCCAAAAAGTAAAATTTTTGTCTCATTACTCCAAATGACTTAGCACAGAGACAAGCCTCAAAACGTCTGGAGCAGTTTGACGTATTGTAAGCGGGATGCTTTGTGGCATTTGCGTAGTAAGGGCTTTCTTTTCATGCAGCCCATTTTTCGTACAGTGCCTCCTTATTGTGGATCTTGAAACAGCCACACCAACTTTTTTCCGAGAGTCCTGTATTTAAGCTGAAATTATTTGTGGGTTTTTCTTTGCATCCCGAACAATTTTCTTGGCAGTTCTGGCTGAAATGTTTATGGTCTACCTGACCTGGTTTGGTTTCAACAGAATCCCTCATTTTGAACACTGCTGATTGGCATAATCAACTCCTTTGATATCTTTTATCTCTTTCTTGTTTTATACAGTTCAATTACCTTTTCCTGCTGATCCTTTGACAATTCTTTAACTTTCCCCATGACTCAGAATACAGAAACGTCAGTGCATCACTGGATAAGAAATGCAAGGGTCTGTCAGGAGCCCAGAAACTCACTGACCTTTTATACACACTGATTAAAAACAGATCACAGGTGAGGATGGTTATCTTTAGTAGTAATTCAAACTGTGACAACTTGTGTGCATGTTATCAGGCATTTTTTATCAGGGTCATTTGGGTAGTGTCCGTTGTCATTATGATTTAAAAAGAAAAAACACAATTGTTTGACAATAAATGGCTTTACCCTACCACTAACCATCATTTATATTCCTTGAGAAATGGCCCATAAAAATCACAAATGTAAACTTAGGAGCACAACTGTATTTCCAGCACATATGTTCAAAGACACCATGTATAGCTATATTGTCTTATGAGAAGTATGCTGTCTTTCATTTGCAAATTGATGAATGACAGCCTTTGGAGACCGATTGCTGGAGGAGCTCTTCTTGTATTGGAGGAGTTGTTATCTTCACAAACAGCCCCTCTTAGAAACAAGATGTATGGCTAAAGTTTAAATGTGCATCAATAAAAATACAAAAAGAGAATAAAAAAAATACTATACTACACAAACCACTAAAACTGCTTCAATTGCTGACAACAAACAATTTGATAAACGGGCTGTGGATTATTAGGCATATCACATGGGATTGTGTTTAACATACAGCCGCTCTGATGGACAGGACACAATGTCACCCCTCACTGAAGAGAATTAATGATAAGATAAAATGAGTTGTCCGACTGGGGAAACAGCAAAGCGGAAGATGACTGCCATTAAGACAAGAGGGCAGGAAGGCAGAGAGCCCCCCCCACCCGTCTGACATTGCAATATGTGCTGACAAGTTTATTGCCATGTCCCATCCTTGAACGTGCAGCAATTACTGTGGCAAGTGCTGATAGTCAGTCGGGTCATGCCAAAGGAGGTTTATTGCGAGAAGGGAGGCTTTAAGACAGAACAAATTACTTTAGAATATAAACGACTTCAAGGAAAGTGTTTATTTTGATGGATATGGATAGAAATATAGATTATAGCTATGTCTTGGTAAGTACTGTTTAAAATGCTAATTTAGCTCGTAACACACAAAAGTTCCCAGAGCAACTATCTGCAGATGTCATGTTGAGAACACAATAGGGAAATGATAGCACAGGGGCTTGGCCATTAAACATAAAGCCAGGGTAAATGTTGTTGAGAAAGTACTTTAACAGATTGAATTTATTTTTATCTAGTGAGTAACTGTTTAGCCTATAAAAAGTCATAAATACTGAATGTAATGTTAAACTGAATGGAGTCCCCAGGATATTTTAATAATGGTGCAAATAAAAAATAAAAATGTTTTGTTTTGTGTAATTCAGGCCTCGTTACTGCAGGGATTAAAGTCATAAAATGTGTTTAGATCATTTCTTTTTTACAGGACTAGATGCAGTCTTTAAACTACTTTTTTCATATCCATAGTTGGTTGTCACACTTTCTTCAAATAAATCAGGGAAAAAAGAGGAGCAATATGGCAGCACAAGTGTCTGTGACAATATTTTTAAGTTTCTATTTTATTTATCTATACTCCCAAGAAATGCCAGTTTTATAATTTTTCCGTCTGCAGCTTTTTCAGAGGTTCTGTTTTAGCTTTCCTAGCTATGGATAAAGTAGAATTCTTGCAAATTACTGTATATATCAACAGACTTATTTATACATTTTAATTTTCAAGACAATATTATTAACTATTAACTAATCTTATTAACACTCACCAGTCCAACAGCCACTGAGACAACAGCATTAATTTAACACAACTGAAATTATCTAACTCTGAGCCAAAACAGCTTTAGGATAATAAAGCTGTCTCCACAGAATTCCTTAATAGTGGCTTACTGCAACCCGTCTATAGTGTGCGACCTCTACAACCTGGCCTACCTGTGGACTTCCAACTGACTACTGAAGGACCCTTGCCACAACATGGTCTTCACCATCGATTTACAGTCGGGGACTTCATCGTAGAGGGTCAAGGGCCCTCCAAGAAAGCCACCAAGACATTGGCCTCAGCCATGGTACTGGACCAGCTCCAGACAATCTCTGGAGCTAGTCCAGTACACCTGCTGCCAAAAAAAAACACAAAGAAGAAGACAAAGAACACAGCCAATGCTTATGCCCACACATGTCCTGACTTTTTGTCTAGGCAAGGACCCAAGCAGCCCTGTATGCAGATTCAGGGCATCTGCAGAGCTGCAGATGGCTTGAAAAGTGAAGCCAGCTGAGTACCGCTTGGTGAAGGAGAGACTGGAAGGGAACAGTTGGGTCTTCTCCATCCAGGTCTCCCTGGAGCAGACCACCATTAGGACCAGCTCCAACAAGAAGGAGGCCAAGATGAGAGCTTCCACAGCACTGCTTGTAATGATGTTTACCAAGACCCTGATTTATTTAACCTGATAAAGATCTGTCTGATCTGCCCAGTCAATAACAGACCACCAGACACTTCAGAAGACAACCAAAGTCCACATGTAACTTCAGTAGACAACCAGAGTCCACATGAAACTTCAGAGGATAATCAAAGTCCACAGGACAATTCTGAGAATGTCCAGAGTGCAGAATAGTACAGAGGTCAAACAAAGTCCACTGAACACTTAAGAAGACATCAAAAGTCCACAGAATAACCAAAGGACAGAGGATAATCCCAAGGACATCCAAAGGATAGTTCAGTGGACAACACGATTCCAAAGGACATCCAGAAACCAGAGAAAAGTCAAATTAAGGAAGATAATTTAAAGAACATACATGTGCTGGTCATATAATGAGAAATATCATCATACATTTTTTTTTCACTAATTCCATTCAAAAAGTAAAACTTGTATATTATACAAGGTAATACAGACTGATATAGTTCACATTTTAATTTATTTTATTTTTGATTATTATAACGGACAACTAAGGAAAATCACAAATTTAATTTCTTAGAAAATGAAGACCCCTGGTGCCTCTAATCAGCTAATTAACTCAAAACATCTGCAAAGTTCTGAAAATGGTCTGTCAGTCTAGTTCTGTAGGCTACACAATCATGGGGAAGACTTCTGACTTGACGGTTGTCCAAAAGACGACCATTGACAATTGCACAAGGAGGGCAAGACACAAAAGGTCATTGCAAAAGAGTCTGGCTGTTCACAGAGCTCTGTGTCCAAGCACAGTGGTAGAAAAAAGTGTACAAGCAATAGGGATAACCGCACCCTGGAGAGGACTGTGAAAAAAAAAAATCAAAAAAGTTGAGGAGATTCAGAAAAAGTGGACTGCAGCTGGAGTCAGTGCTTCAAGAACCACTCTGCACAGACGTATGCAAGACATGGGTTACAGCTTCGCATTCCCGTGTCAAGCCACTCTTGAACAACATCTCGCCTGGGACTGCTGCTGAGTGGTCCAAAGTTATGTTCTCTGATGAAAGTAAATTTTGATTTACCTTTGGAAATCAGGGTCCCATAGTCTGGAGGAACAGAGGAGAGACAGACAGTCCACATTGTGTGAGGTACTAGTGTTAAGTTTCCACAGGCAGTGATGGTTTGGGGTGCTATGTCGTCTGATGGTGTTGGTCCACAGTGTTTTCTGAGGTCCAAGGTGCAGCCATATACGAGGAAGTTTTAGAGCACTTCATGGTTCCTGCTGCTGACCAACTTTATTTAGATACAGATTTCATTTTCCAACAGGACTTAGCACCTGCACACAGTGCCAAAGCAACCAGTACCTGGTTTAAGGACCATGGTATCCCTGTTCTAACTTAGCCAGCAAACTCGCCTGACCTTAACCCCATAGAAAATCTATAGTGTATTGTGAAGAGGATGATGTGATATGCTAGACCCAACAAAGCAGAAGAGCTGAAGGCCACTATCAGAGCAACCTGGGCTCTCATAACACCTGAGCAGTGCCACAGACTGATCGACTCCATGCCATGCCACATTGCTGCAGTAATTCAGGCAAAAGGAGCCCCAGCTAAGTTTTGAGAGCTGTACATGCTCATACTTTTCATGTTCATACTTTTCTGTTGGCCAAGATTTAAAAAAATCCATTCTTTGTTTTGGTCCAAAGTAATATTCACATTTTCTGAGATTTTGAATTTGGAGAAAGCCTTGAAACCAGAACACGCAGAGATTACAGGGGCTGCCGTAAAACACATGGAGACCTCCCTCAATGTCTACCTGAACCAATCAAAGATCGGACTGGCCAGAATTTGGGGTTTTACTCAGATTTCACCATCAGTCAACATTCCTTTTAGATAAATTAAAAAATAACAATAAAAAAAAAAAAAAAAAAAAAAAAAAAAAAAAAATTAAAATGTATTTGGTTGTATTGTTTGTGTATTCATTGTTTAAAAATGACAAATTTTTACTGATTTAAAAAAAATAAACTTATACTATCTGTACCATTGCCATAAATAATAATAATAATAATAATAATAATAATAATAATAATAATAATAATAATAATAATAATAATAATAATAATAATAATAATAATAATAATAATAATTGACACAGATGTTAATGTGGATATCAAAAGAAAGAAAGTGCCATCTAGGCCTGCCATGAAATATAGTCACACTAGTTGGTGTCATGAGCTATCACAGTTGTTAGCACCAGACACAGCATTATAATGCCATATGGGATGACACTTTATTGGTGTGAAAAACACATGAGTCATTATAAAAAACACAATTTGGGACCTTTGAAGCATGCTTGGATGACAGTTTGGTGATATATGTGCAGTATGTACTTGCATAATGCTGCCATGTTGATGAAAGTAATATCAAAAATTACATATTATTTATTTAATACAATAAAAGTTTTAGTTCTATGTTGGCCTAAACATGTCATTATTATAATTAAATACTAATTTCAACATGTAGCCACCAAGTCTTTAGAGTAGCTATCATGACTGAAACAGTAATGAGCCTGTGCAAAGGCGAGATATGTGGCACCAATTAAACACAGTTCTGGCTGAATCTTGTTACACTGCAGCAAGAATGCGCTTGTGTGATATAATGGTATGTCAATGTATCATCATCAATAGACGAAGACAATTTTAGCCCAGAATTGTACAGCAAGAAGCTATTTAAATTTAAACCTCCACCTGCTCAGACAAGCTCAATTGGCATATTCCTTTGACAGTGAATTTATATTTAACTCTTTTAACTATAAACATCACAGTGAATTGTAATTCAGAGTTCTGCTGCTTGGGTTGACATTTTAACAATATGTATTCTTGCACAATGTGGATAAATGGAATGATATCAAAACTATGTAACGTCCTTTTAAGGCACAGAGAGATTACATAAAGCAATAAACCTAAGTTAAATCCCACCTACTGCAGAAAAAACTTATCCACTGACCTTTTTACACTTTAACATTGATTTTTGCTGAAGCCTTTTTTCAGAATACTTTAATGCACCGAGTCAAACTCAAGTAGAGTGAACCGAGAAGGATCCGACTGAGGTAAAACTTACTGATCTGAACTGGTCTGAGATAAAATTAAATCTCCATTAAAAAGTTAAATGAACTGGTCAGAGCTGAATGCAAGTGAATTGACTTTGAGTGAATGAGAAGGAGAGAACGAGACGTGCCACAAACACCATCCTACTTATCAATTCTGTTCACACCTTCGTTCAAATTATTCTGCTTATTATCCCTGAGCGCTCGATCGCGGCCCTCAATCACACTGAATTATGGGTGCACAGCCTCTGCCTGTGACCAAGCAACAGCGCCCGGCTGTGTGACAGCCAGGTAACATCGTCTTACTGCTGCTATCATCTCACACTCATCCCATATGACTCAGCTCCTTTTAAACATTTTGACTTGAGCCTTATTCATCCATCCTCATGTTCAGGGTTCCACTATTTTTTCTGAGGATCATTTTTCTAAACTTTTTCAAGACATTTTGAGAGATTATTGCTCTAGCAGATAAATAGGACCAAAACAAGTCTGGTGGCTCAAAAGAGAACAAAACACTGTTGGTTCTCATTGTCTAGCATTCATCTTTTTTAAATCATGTCATTAAAAACATATACACCCACTGCAAAAACCAAAGTACTAGAATTTCCTGTTAATTTATACAATTTATATAATTTACTGATGTAAGATCCATATATTGTAGCAGCTGGGTTGTTTACTACTTTGCATTTTTTTTACATAGCATGTGTAGCATTAGCTGGAGTAATGTGTTACTCCAATTATTTGCTCCAGTGTTCACATTATTTTTGCATAACGTTGAACACATATTTGTGTAGTGCCAATGTTGACACTGTTGTTGTCCATTATGGCTATATTGCATCATTAGCGTCTATACTAATCTTGTCAGGCCAATCAATTTATTGCAAGCATGTCTTAAAAAACCTGTTAGTTTATTATGTGTTGTATATCTGTCATTCCATACAAATACGTGTATAACAGCCTAAGCATCCAGGGCGTTGTAGCTTGTTGCTTTTAGCCATTGTAGCGTAAAAGCTTCTGTGTATTGCAGTTAGCTCTATTTTAACCTGCTCACTGGCAGAACATGTGGTCAGTTTCTTGCCATTTGATAAAATGATTGTGTAAATTCACATTTCTAAATTTTTAAATGTGTTCAACTTCTGTGGCCAAAATGCTTACACACCAATGAGGTATACATTATGGCCACTTGCCAAAGTAGCCCTGACCCGTCGAGGCACTAGACCCTGAAGATGTGCTGTGGTGTCTGGCACCAAGATGTTAGCAGTCCTCTCAGTCCTGTAAGTTGCGAGGCGAGGCCTTGTTTTTCCAGCACGTCCTACAGATGCTTGATAGGATAGAGATCTGGGGAATCTTGACACAAGCATCAATGAGCCTTGGCCCATGATCCTGTCGCCGTTTCAACACTGTTCTTCCCTTGGACCACTTTTGATATATATTGATTACCTCAGACCAGGAACACCCCACAAGTGCTCAAGTTTTGGAGATGCTCTGACCCAGTCTCATGTCTCATGTTTCCAAACAAGGAACATGAATAAATGTCTCTAATTTAAATTTTTCATGCTAAATATAACTCACAATACACAGCACTCTATATCTCACCATGCTAAACAATATATTTCTCACAACAGTCTAAATGAACAGTCTAAAATAGAAGCATTTTGAATAGTGGGCCTTGCATCTTTGGACTTGTGGTAACTGGTGAAAAGAGCCTGCCTTGTGTTTAAAAACCACTAGAAACAGTACAAACTAGAGTGAATTTATGTGGTGAGAGCTGTTTATACTACAGACTGTCTGCCTTACAAATCATGGCTACAACTGTACTGGGAGCTCCCTGCTGCACTAAACCTCACATTACACAGCAAACAAAACTCAGCAGTGAGAACGACAAACAATGCAACATGAAATCTATATACAGCCACAAATGGCCTTCAAGGTCAGGCACAGCGAGGCAAGAGTTTGGGTAACATTGGTAAAAACAAAGTAGGGCTAAAAAAAAGAATGGATGATGATAGTTTTTATTGTGACAATGATAAATACAGGGTTTACTTTTGCTTTAAAATGGAAGATAAACTTGCCTTGAAGTCTGGAAATATCTAGACATATACTGTTTGAGCTTCATGTTTGCACCGCAAGTTAGATGATGCTTCACCAAAATTAAAACCATCCTCAAGGGCAGTCAAAGAGTCAGCATGTTTTAACTCCTGCTGCTGTGCTTTTCTCCAGGTTCTCCATTTATTTCCCAAGACACATACAGTTGTGCTCATAAGTTTACATACCCTGGCAGAGAATATGAATGATCACACAAAAACCTTTCTTTCACTCATAGTTAGTGGTTGGGTAAAGCCATTTTTGGTCAAACAATTGTGCGAAAACTGAGTCCACATGCTTTTACTTCAACCTTTTTTTTCAGTTGTGTTTACTCTTTTTAAATCATAATGACATCAGAAACTACCCAAATGAGCCTTATTGGGGGTTTACATTCCCTGGTGATTTTGCCCTGATAACATGCACACAAGTTGACACAAACAGGTTTTAATGGCTACTAAAGATAACCATCCTCACCTGTGATCTGTTTGTGTGTAATCAGTGTTTGTATAAAAGGTCAGTGAGTTTCTGGGCTCCTAAGAGACCCTTATATCTTTCATCCAGTTCTGCACTGACGTGTCTGTTTTCTGACTCATTGGAAAAGCGAAAGAATTGTCAAAGGATCTGCGGGAAAAGCTAATTGAACTGTATAAAACAGGAAAGGGACATAAAAAGATCCAAGGATTTGAGAATGCCAATCAGCAGTCTTCAGTATGAGAGATTCTGTTAAAACCAAACCAAGGTCAGGTAGACCAACAAAAAATACTACTACAACTTCCAGGAAAATTGTTTGGGATACAAAGAAAAAGAAAAAGAAAAACAAATAACTTCAGCTTAAATACAGGACTCTATGAAAAAAGTGGTGTGTCTGTTTCAAGATGCACAATAAGGAGGCCCTTGAAGAAAAATGGCCTGCATGGTTGAAGAAGCCTTTACTACGCAAATCCCACAAAGAATTCTAATTACAATACGCCAAACAGCCCAGAGACAAGCCTCAAAACTTCTGGAACAAAGTCATTTGGAGTGATGAGACCAAAATGTAGCTTTTTGGTCACAACCATAAACGTTACATTTTGAGAGGAGTCAACAAGGCCTATGATGGAGGTGGAGCTCTGATGTTTTGGGGATGTGTGAGCTACAAGGGACAAGAAATGATGCAGCATGTTCTCAGAAATTACTCGAGGAAAATTTGCACTCATCAGACCGGATCCTGCGTACTTGGACGTTCCAACATGACAACGATCCAAAGCACAAGGCCAAATCGACCTGTCATTGTCTACAGCAGCATAAAGTGAAGGTTCTGGACTGACCATCTCAGTCTCCTGACCTCAATATTATTGAGCCACTCTGAGAAGATCTCAAACGTGCAGTCCATGCAAGACAGCCCAAGAATTTACAGGCTTTAGACTTTTTGCCAAAAAGAATGGGCAGCTTTAACATCTGAGAAAATAAAAAGCTTCAACCACAAAAGACTTAGAGCTGTCATTGATGTTAAAGGTGGCAATACATGGTAGTGGGTAGTTTCTGTTGTCATTATGATTTAAATAGAGTAAACACAATTGTATGACAAAAAATAACTTCACCATACCACATTTTTGTATTTTTATTCAGATTTTCTGAAAAATGGCCAAATATATATACAGTTGCGCAACTTATGAGCACAACTGTATATATAGTTGTTTGGGGAATGTGAAAACTGGCCATAGTGAATGAATGAGTTTGAAAGATTGTCAAAGTGTGTTTTTAAGAGTTTGTCTTATACTATAAATTTATTCAGGGCGTACTTCCAATTACAGTAGACAGACAGGTGTAGGTGGTTATGAAGGGCTTTTTTGAAGGTGGTGAGTCTTACCAGGTCTAGTGTTTAGACCTGGTGGGGGGAGACAGGAGTTTGGCATCAGCCAATCTGAGTGTGCAAGTAGGAGTATAGCCAGGTTATGGAGGTACTTGTACACAGCAGTGAGGAGTTTAAGGTGGAACACCGTCTTTAAGGACAAGGCTGATGTAGTCACCGGAAGAGGTGCTGGTGAAGAGACAGCCAGCAGAGTTCTGGATGTACTGTAATTTTAAAATCTCTGCACTGGCTTCCTGTTGCTCAGAGAATAGACTTTAAAACAGCACTGCTGGTTTACAAGTCTTTTAATGGTTTAGCACCAGAATATATTTCTGAAATGCTAGTAGCTTATGAGCCTCCTCGGACTCTGAGAACATCTGGGACAGGCCTTCTGCTCGTGCCCAGAGTTAGAACTAAACAGGGTGAAGCAGCGTTTAAGTTTCATGCAGCAAAAACCTGGAACAGCCTCAACTTTAACAATGTTCAAGGGGAGGTTAAAAACCTTCCCTTTTATCTCCGCTTACACTACAACTTAAAGTGTTTTTTTATCTGCACTCTTATTTTAAAATGTTTTTAATTTTTCTTATGTTTCTAAATTTAAATCTTGTGTCTTTTATTTCTCTAAAGCACTTTGAGTTACCCAGTGTATGAATTGTGCTATATAAATAAAATTGCCTTGCCTTGCTATTGAATGTTTTGGAAGGTGAACCATAGAGCACCCTATTACAGTTGTCGAGGTGGTAGTTGACAAAAGTATGGAAGAGTATTTCAGCAGATGAGAGTGAGGGATGAGCAAAGGCAGGAAATATTTCAGAGGTGGTAGAAGGCAGTCTTGGTAGAGAGGATAACAGTTTATGGTCATACTTCCTTCTCTTTAGCCACCTCCACCAGCTCTTCTGGGGGGATCCCAGGAAGTTCCAGGTCAGTTGAGTCCCTTCAGCATGTCCTGGGTCTGCCCTGCGGTCTCTTTCTGATGGAACATGCCTGAACAGATCCACAGGTACTTGATTATAAGTATTTTTTCCCAAGTGAGCATCACCACACAACCACATAACTCTTCTAGTCATGCCATGCATTTTGAAGTAAAAAGACACAGGTTATGTTCATTTTGAGGCCATGATGTCACTTTAAAAGCAGGTTTAGCTCCAGCCTGTGTTCATACTAATGTACGTTCAGAAACAACTTATGTTTTATAATGTTCATACTACTTCTTCTGAAGATGCCAGAAACTAGTTTGGAAACTGAACTGTGTTATGGTGGTGCATGAGACAAAGACACAGGCACCTTTTGTTCCCTGCCAGTTCCTCAGGAGAAAAACAATGAAGCAGTACTAAGGACCACTTCTAACTAATGACAATAATGAATGATAATCAAGTCAGCATTTACAGTCATCATTTCTAATATGCTAGTGTGGGTTATGCTTGTCTGAGGTTTTAGACTCTACAGACATAATCATGGAAATCATATAATAATACAAGACTAACCACATTATCACATTATTTTGATTTAACTGGTCTTCAAGGTAACAGTATCACTTTCTTTTACAGTAACCTTCCTCATGGTTGTTGCATCATTTTAACACAACATAAAAATCTTGAGAATGTACTAATGCATGGTTTTCTAAAATTTTTGACTTTTATAGAAATGTTTATAGAACACTAATAGTATTGAGATGAATAGCTGCTGATGGTACAAGAAATATTTTGATTTGGCATTCAGCATGTCTTTCCCACAATTTGTGTCATCACCTGTCACCCTCAATCATAGACAAACATTTAAAATGCATAGTGTAAAATGTTATATAGTTGCACAAAACAGAACACACAATACAGTACTTCACTAATAATTTGTTAATATAGTTATTAATAATAATAGTAATAATAATAATAATAATAATAATAATAATAATAATAATAATAATAATAATAATAATAATAATAAAAGTCCCATTACTGCTTGTTCCAATAGTTGCCCAAGAAACCCAATTAAAAATTGTCCCAATAAATATTCTAACCTGATATCAGAGCACAACCATAAGATATAAGGGTTGACTCGATTTGACTATTTGCACTCAACCAATCACAACAAAACTGTATATTGAAAATGAAAATTGTTGTAAAATATATAACATTGTTTAAATGTTCAGAGGTTTGAGTTGAGCTCTGGGAAAATAATTAATGATAAACGCTTTGTTGCTTTGACAAAATATCCTAACATGAATCAAAAAATGAAAACTTAGAATTAATTACAGAATCTCTGAGGGCTGAGTCTTTCTCACAGTTTAGCATATTTTTGCACTTGGTACAAATTTGACTTGCAGAGCTGTGAGCGTATTCCCCGGCTCTGAGTAACCTGTTACTACAGGATGAATGCATGATTAGAGCCTGGTGCTTTCAGCATGCGCCAGTGCTCCCTAATGATCCGCTCTAAACTTTACTCATGCTGATTGCATTAGCATTAGCATGGATTTTTCTTTGTTTGGGCTGACTGAACTTCGGTTAACACTGTGCATTAACTTGACACTTCCTCTGATATAATTTATTTTTACAGAGAACAAAACAGCAGCTCTGATTCATCAATGTTAATCTCCCTCCAAAGACAAAAATATCCCAAAACTGGCAAAAGTCTTAAACTATAGCATTTTGGCAGTGGCAAAGTACAAGCCCTAGAATCATTAGATGAAGAGATCAAACTGTGTTATGAATTTAAAGCCGTTTTTAAACCACCACCTGTTTATGCTCAGTAGCTACAAGTTGTAAATTTAGAGAGGTAGCTGTTCTATCACAATAATGAGTGTTTGGATCAGACAAAAGTGCAGAAAATTGGCCTTTAGTGTCAGCTTCATTATTAATGTTCTGTTTATGCTCTGTTAAACACTGGCTTTGTGCATGTGGTGACTTTAAAGCATTTCTATCCCTTTATCTCTATGCTTTTGGCCATTCATTGTTTCAACAGTTGCGTTTCACCCCTTCAGCCTTCTTTGTAGGTTCCTTAGTAAATAGAGATCAGCAGTTTTGAAGCCCCACCTTAAATGAACTGGAAAATGTTTATTCCTTTGCTCCAAACCTTTTGACACAAAAGGATTGATTCCAAAGCTGTACAAAGACAGAGACATGATGATGCATATCTATAAAAAGCCTGAAACTGTCGCACAGTTTACAGCATTTTGGACACAATCCCTCCTTTAAAAGTATGCATCGGGCTATTCGCTGTGTAAATATGTAATAGGCATTTTTCCAAGTCTCATGAGATTGGGTTTGGGTAAATGAGTTTGTCTTTTTTTTTTTGTGCAAGGGACTTTTGTGAATTTAAATGACCTCAAATGTAAGTTATTCTCTGATTTCAAAGCCATAGCAAAAAAAATGTATCCCTATAGATAACAAGAAATGTCTGTGCCACTCCAGAACAGCAGTAAATCATTCCATTTTGCCAAGCCTCACTTGTCTGCCAAACAAACGTGTGATCTATTTTAAATGACCTCTTGATGATAAACTGAAATCTCAAACAACACTGGGGCTGACATGTTATGGTCTGAGGACGTCCCACTGAGGGGTTTCTACAAAGGCTCAGTGTGAACAAATGTTTTGGAACGAGAGTTTGGCACCATCGGGCTCGGAACAAAGTGTCTGAAAGGAACTGGAAGCAAAAGAGAGAAAAGGAGGAGCGGGACCAAAGACTCTGTAGATATTCAAATTGTATGTGAGGCAAGAATGTCTATTATTTATCCAGGACAAAATCTGTCCACTGCAGGGAGGCAACTGTTCAGTTTGATAATGGGCTATAACTGAGGGTTAGATGATTTGCCAATGTTAAAAATAGCATAACAAAATAGTAGTTGTCCTACTGTTGTCTTGTAAGCTAAATGTGGGAAAGCATATTTAGGAAAGAAGTCACAAATTAAGACATATTATTACTGATCCATGAAAACAAGTATTTTCCCTAGACCATTTGCCAGATTATTTAGAATAAAAACAGGAAGAGATATGGTTTATGTTCTCAGTCAAATAGCCAACCACTTTCAGTCAAAATAGTGTAACTGTCAATCACACTTGTTCATAAAAGTTGTTGTTTTGGGCTTATGGCCGAATATGGTACTTATCTTTAATATGTAGTGTTACGACCCTGGCTCAAGGGGTCGGAACAAAGAGAGGACACGAGCAGACATAACAATTAAGGAAAAATAATCTTTATTGAAACCAAAGTCAATATAAACAACATAACTTACAACATGGCATGAAATGTGTCCATCTGTATAATCAGTGGTGTAATGCTAGTGTTGAAGGCGAGTGAAACAAAGGAGTGTGTGTGTGTGTGTGTGTGTGTGTGTGTGTGTGTGTGTGTGTGTGTGTGTGTGTGTGTGTGTGTTGTGGTCAGCACCCATGATGTAAACCTTAACTAAACAAAAGAGGAAAGCTACGGACCAAACCAAACCAAACTAAAACTAAACCAAAGTCAAAACTTCAAAACCAAGACTAAGTCAACGCAAACAAACCAGGTGGCAGCCGGTCTCTGACCCAACAACCCAAGCCCAGTCAGGGAATCAAAGGGGCATCACATGTAGTCTGTGATATAAAGGCACAAGCGAAACAACCACAAGTAGAACCACATCTTTAGTTAGTTCCTGTTTTATTTTGATTCTCATCTTGTGTCTTGTTTTAGGTTACTTCACATCCTGGGTTTCTTTACTTTCCCGCCTGTGTGATTGCTGGTGCCGCCCTAATGTGTCTCACTTGTGTCCAGTTGTCTTCCCCTCCTAGTGTGTATATACATTCACCTCCTTCCTATAGTTTTCTGCCAGATCGTCTTGTACCCCAGTGTCAGCATTACAGCTTTTTCAAGTTACTCTTGAGGATTTATTTGGATAGTTTTGTATTAAACTTACTTGGATTTACCTGTCGTGCATTTGAGTCCTTCCTTCAGTGTGCCGTTTTGTCAGTTGCACTCCACTGGCAACAGACCATGCTGATCGCCCTTTCACCACAAAATACGTCAAACAGTAGAACAATGGACAATGGGACAGTGACCTCACTGATCAAGTTAGAGGTTAGGTACATTAGAAGAAAAAAAATAGATTTGTTATTGTTACGGCCCTTGGCCTGGTCTCTCTTCAGCCCCTCCTCCTCTCTTTCAGGGAAGATAGCTTGTCCTGACACACACACACACACACACACACACACACACACACACACACACACACACAAAATAGACCCATGTACTGGCCTTGCACTACTGATGTTGACACTCACACTCCATGTTTGTTTTTTTCTGTTTAACTTTGTGATAAAACCAAAATATAAATATTTGGTTTTACACTGTTCGTGGCATGGTCGCCCGTCTTTAACATTTAACATTTATCATGCAAGTCACCTGTCCCATTAGGTTTTAGCAACAAAAAGTATCATGGAACCATTGGCAGCATGTGTACGAGATAATACAAGCGTGGAGTGCTATAAAAATTGGTCATAACAAACATAAGATTTCATGATGCTGATATATTTTAACAGATCTGGAGAATTCAGAAGTAAATCTACAAAATTTAATTAAACTATTTGGATGTTCTGGTTTATAAGAAACTTTAATAAATCCAATGCAATTATTTTACATGTCAATGGGAAAAATGTCTGCATCTTGTTCCTTCCATTGTTCATTGGAGGGTTTCAAATATCTGTGAATCTTTATTTCAAAATTATTTATTTTAAAATTAGCCAACTTAGTTAGGTTATAGAGAATATAAAATCAGACCTACCAAATTGGTCCACATTACCACCATCATTGCAGGAAGAATAAATGTCATAAAAATGTCTTCTTACAAACAGTCTTCCAAGATTCAACTTTCTCTTTCAGATGCAACCCTGTTTCCTTTCAAAAGAAATTCTTAAATCTTTAAATTTCAAAATTTATTTGGAATAAAAAAAACAGAGCTAGCTTAACCACATTTATGAAACTGAACTAGGAAATTAATGGGAGGTCAAACTTTCTGTATTACTATTGGTAGCGCAAATAAGAAACCTGGTATCATGGGTAAGGGAAAGACCAGAAACGCTGGGACAGAAATAGAGCAACAATTCTCTAAACCATTGCTTCTTATATTCACAAATTAGTTTGAAAAGAGAATAAAATATACAAAAAGCCAGAACAGCCTGATCCAATCAGGTTTAGTTTCAGGTTAAACCCCTCCCTCTAGAGATATAAGCTTGGCTCTCTGACCAGTTGACCCCTGAATTGAAAATGTATCTTGGAATTAAGACATGAAACGCCTTCACCTTGAAAATTATGGATGACTTAGAACCTTCACGAACATAACATTCCTGTCTTTTTGAATGTAATGGGTATGTCTCTTCTCTGTTTCTGTTAAATTAAGTAAAATATGTACAACCTTTTTACCACAAATTATATTTTTGTTTGTTTTTGGGACTGAATAAAAAAAATCATTTTATATTCAATTGCATATTAATTTCACCTTTAAAAAACAGTAACCCCTCTATAAAATTGAACTTGATCCAAAAACTGGACGTGGAGGAAAACAGAGAGACAGTGATGAGTCAGCCAAAAAGAACAAAAGAGGGAAAAGGTTACAATGGACTGTCATGCCCAACTTGTTCCTCCTAACTTTAGCTCACACAAAATGAAACCTGACAGAAAATAACAAACCGTGAAATCCTAGCCCACTATGCTGATCACCAAAAAGAAACAAAAGAAAAACAGGCATTAAGTTGTAAAAGTAGATGTGAGCAGGGGCAAGTTGGGACGACTAATATCATTTTAAGCTACTGTAGTGGCATGAGCCCAGGGGGCAATAAAATTAGACTATGCATAAGAATTTATAATTTAGCCAATAGCAATTCAAGCTATAAAACAAGTAGTAATCAAACGTAATATAGTCAACAATTGATCTATACAAATGTTAAACGCCAACACTGTACAGAAATAACTACTCAATAACAAGGCACACAAGTTTGTTCAAGTTTGAGGACAGAGTGCAAGGTTTATTTAACTAAATTTAACAATGCATCCCCATTTAAAAGGCAAATTCAGAAAATGGGCAAAACAATGGTCAATTTAAAAAGGCAAAGACAGCAGCGCTTCAAACTACACAGGGCACTAGTTTCAGCTGAATTACTGCTCGGGTGACAAAGCTGTAACACAAAGCAGCACTAAAACAAAGCAACAGTTACCACCAATTTTCAGATACTTTACAGAGGGACTAAAACAACATGGCCTTCCTGACACAGCAGAGGGACAAACATGGTGCACTACAGCACTCTGCACCAACACAGGGCCACTGAAGCTCAATATCCATGCTCCCGAAGACAACACAACAGCTTCCAAATCCTGTTACCGTGCTGGGGAACAAGACGAAGAGCGCCCGGAGCTGTGAGACTTGACGTCTAAGCTATTAAGTCAAATAGCCAACCACCTGTATTAAAAATAACTCATGAATCAGCAGCTAATAAATTAATATGTCGGAGAACGCAGCAATGCCTACCTGGCTTAGACAAGAGCATTAAGCACCCAGGCAAGGTTTGTCACGAGAAATGTCTGGGCTCTTTCAAGGCAAATAGCCCCCTTGGTGGCACTGAAGGTGAAAGACAAATCAGAAATGCATTAAACATAACATGGTAAAACTAATACAACACTATGTGAAGGTTAACAAAATGCACTGTTCTCAACTGTTCTGCAAACCTGGAAGTATCAGAAATCTAAACACTAACACATTCAGCTCTTTCTGCAAAGATTAGTATATGGGCAAACATAACAGACCAGGCACAATCAAGTCCTGGCTCATCATGGAAAAAAAGTCAGCCCACAGTTTATGTAGCCCAGTAGTAAAGCATCACCGTTAGCTAAAACTAAAATTATTACCAGGGTTTAAGTTTTTTAAAAAGTGTGATTCATAAAAGTTAATACAGCTTACATATGTAGCTAATGATGCTAATGACTGGCATAGAGCTTAGAGCCTGAAAAGGCCAGAGTTCGGGAAAGCATGATACTTGAGAGTTAAGTTAACTGACTACCGCCTAGTGATGCTAACAGTCCTTAAATCTAAATAAACTTAAATACATTGTACATAGACTGGACTTTATCCAAGAAGTAAAGTCGACATACATTTAGATGACCAGTGTTATAACTATATTTATAAAAGGTCTTTCACTCTGTAAGACTATAATTACTATAACATTGGAAAGTATATATTCAGAGCAAGCAGCAGGGGAACGATCTGTCAGTGGTTGAATGGCATATTACTTGTGTTAAAATCTAATCTATGGGCACAATAATCAGAAACAGATGAACAGATGGAGTTAAACAAAAACATTGACTAGAATTATAGTCACTTTGTGCTGTGCAGATTTTTGAATGGGAGTCAATTAGAACCAATCATCTTTTTCATGTAAGTTTGCCCAGCTTTTCTACCTCTTTGATTATTTTAATGTTCTTTACAAACCATTTTCTAGAATCTTTGCATCCTCGGCAGACGGCATAGTGGAACCAGAGGTATTTGAGGTATGTAAGTGTGTCTGCAGGCTGCATGCATGTGTGACGCTGAGTTAAATGAGTCAGTAGGATTAGTGCTACTCCCCTGGCAGGTCCATATGGCACGCAGCTTCAGCTCGAAGGCACGATCTACTCATTAGCATTCCCCAGTCACCGAGCCCAAGTGCACGACAAACCAGAGCCGGAATAAATGTGTGTGTTCTCAGCCGTTACAATAATCACATTGTAGATTACAATGCACAAAGCAGGGGATTACTGAAATCTACCTGACAGAAGTCATGCTTCTTCTGAGTGGTACAGTAAGGTTTGCCACTGTTTGGTACAGGTAACCCTCTTTCCACTGGGCATTTCCACTGTGCTTTGTGCAAGAGAGCAGTGTCTGATACGTACCTAAGAATGCAGTGCCACAGAAGTCTTGTTGCAAGATTAAAAATAAATTACATCTGAAGCTAAAGTGATGTACAACTATAGACTGATCTCAGTCTTAATACCTGGATACTTGGCCTTAGGAACACCTTGTTAAGGTTTTGGTCTTGAACTCATTTTTACTCGGTCTTGCCAAAACCCATTTTTTAAGGATACAATTATTTTCTTGGGATCCTTTTAAAGAACTAACAGAATATTACTAGAATATCATAAAACATGGCATAACCACTACAAGCATGAATTAATTTGATGCAGAGTACATTGGGCAAGGGCAGGCTATGACAGAGCCAGGATCAGTGCATTCCTAAAAGGGCTTCTGCCATATGGTAGCTGTTCAAGAGGCAACTGCCCCCAAAGCTTCACAATGCATGTTTTTGTGGCTGTGCTAAGAACGGCGCCAACATCATTCTGTGCTAATTACTATTTTGGACGATGAGGGTAAGGGGGAGAAAGAGAGCTACAGGGACACGCAGAAGAGGCAGTTGGTGGGGCTTCCAATTTTCACAAATAATTTAAGAGACTGGAGAAATTTGGGAACACAATAATGGCCTGGTTGGCCCACAAGATTATATTACTGCGAACCAGGCAGTTTACCACACCAGTAGTAAAAAAGTACACAGAAAAAACAATCTGCAACACTGTGTGACAGATGGGAATAGGCAACAGAAATTTAGAGAAATGTCAAGTGAAATTTTGAAATGTCGCCAAAAGAAAAATGCAGATTAGGTTAATTTCCATTTACTATTGAGAGGGAAGTAGACGTTTTGTGACTTTAGAGGCTTTTGCTGAAGCCTGAAGAAAACATCTCAGTAGAAATGTAAGCAATACAATATCCACATTTTAGAGTGGCCTTTTATTGTGGCCAGCTTAAGGCACACCTGTGCAGTATCCATGCTCTCTAATCAGCATCTTGATATCCCACACCTGTGAGGTGGACAGATTATCTCGGCAATGGAGAAGTGCTGACTAACACAGATTTGGAAAGATTTGTGAACAATAATTGAGAGAGATAGGCCTTTTGTGTTTATAGAAAAAGTCTTAGATCTTTGAGTCCAGCTCATGGAAAATGGGGGCAAAAACAAAAGTTATGTGTTTATATTTTTGTTCAATATTATAATGTGAATTTCTGGGTATAAAATTGAAAAGTAAAAAATAAGTAAATACCAGATGTGAGTCTGCCTCAAAGACATATTCTGTCTTGTTTTAATTGGGACAAAGTTAAAATAACAATAATCTGATCAAATCATATCCCATAGCACATCTTCAAAGATATAACGGAGACTAAGCCTCAAGGATCACAGCTTTTTTTTTTTGCGTTAAAAAGGACCAGTCTGATATGAGTACTTCTATGTTGTACATGTCCTTAGCTTTTTAATCCCTATCTATTCTCAAATTATAAATGCAGTAAAAAAGGCAGTGCTGTAGTAAATTTGTTTATTTAATGTCTGTAGAGTGCCAAAAAGTTCACAAAGAAATTATTAAAAATTTGTGTGAAGCTTTTAAGGTTGAACAGTTTTTACACAGTTTGAGAGTCTCCAGCTGTGTGCTTTTCAGAATCAGAGATTTAATAAGATGTTTATCCCAAGGTCTTCTGTCACTATTTGCATAAGGCAGAAACGAAGTAGAGAGTGAAAGCATCAGTGTCATGTTAACAACTCCCCTCCAGAGTTGCAGGTTTTTTAAGTTAAAAATATCAGGCTGATTCTTGTCCACACAAGCCACAACTCCCAGGTCACTCCTCATGCCTCCCACTGTTACCATTCCACCGTGTATCTGTAGAAAACATGAGTCCCAGCATGTCGTCTTAACAGCAGAGACACGACAAATGTCCAATCTCTTACTGCAGCTGACCTATAGGTCACAACATCAGCCGTCTAATCAGAAACCACACCAGAGATTCTCGCAGTAAATACAAGGGTCAAGCTTGTCCTGTGTCTGCTAAGGTCCCTGTAATGACAGTTCTAACACAAGTCAAGACTGCGAGGAACACAAGTATGCTTCATTGTCACTACACTGAAGAATATTAAGTAGGACAGATTGTAACATAGCCTTTGATTAGCCTGAAGAGGTGTAGGAAATACTTTTTTAGGGTTTTTAAATGGCTGACACTTCTGGTTAATCTTATCCTGAGGCAGAAATAACTATGCCATGGACATGTGGTTTCCAAATACTGGGTCGAAGTCCAAAAGTGGGTCACGGGAGATTAAATTGGGTGTGCTAAAGTAAATTCAAACACATTTTTTTAAATATTAGAATAAAATCAAATCACATCAAGAAGGTTTGGAGTTCAAATCCTGGCCGACTTCAGCCAACTCCGTCCTTTCTGTAATCTACATGTCCGCCCTGTGTTACCTGCGTACCCTAACGGGACAGAGAAGCAGAAAATTTATGAAATTAGAATAAAATATTTCTGGAAAATCATGACAATTTAATGAAAAAAAATATCGGTTTTGGGGAATCGGTAATGGAATGACACTATGCTAATCAAAAGGACACTAAAAAAGACCAGGGAACACAAAAACACCACTCTGGGCATCAGTTTACTGTCAGGATCTGTGTTTGTCTGTCTGTGTGTCTCCCCCTCCCCTCTGTGCTCTCCTCTCTCCTCAGCTGGGCAGGGCAGTCGGCACACCTGCAACCACTTACACCTCATCAACCTCTGTTTAAAAGAACCGGTCTTCCCTTCACTCAGCGCCAGTTCGTTGTCAACACTACTCTAAGTTAGTGAAGACGGTGTGCTCCTTGGATTTTGTACCTTCATGTTTCTTTGTACTTTGAGACGTAACTTACCTGTCGTATTGTGCTCAGGTGCCACTGCAAGCTCCAGCCCGGATCCAGCCTTACCTGCTATTCTCAAGCCTCCTCGTTTGCTCCACTGGCGTCTATCCGTGGGCCACCTTCCCGGACTTCGTATCAGCTCACCTCCACTCCACGTCGGACAGTTCTCCGAGCCACCTTGTATTGTTGTGACAAATAAACCTGATTTACATTCGTACTAGTTCTGCGTTTGGGTCCTGCTTCTCGTCCCCTGTGACATTTACAGCAGAACTAAGTTTTTTTTTTTTAAATGGGTGACTGAATTTTGCTTGGCAAAATAATAACCCATGCCTTGTAAACAAATTTTTATGCAACATCAAATTTATCAGAAAGAGAAAGCTGAGCAACAAAATGTAAAAGGTGTGCGTAAACACCGCATGGCGCACAACGTAGAGTTACAGTTCACTGTGTCATGTTTGGCATGTGTTTTGGCATATCCTCAAGACTGTTATTTACTGTTATTTGTACACAGCACAAAGCTATTTTTAAAATATTTCAGCATATCTAATGTGTTAGAAGCGTACCTTTAGATGTGCTGCTGGAACAATCAGTAGTAGAAGTTCTTTTCACAATTGTTGAGACTGGTTTGTGTGCCTGTGATGCTGTAGAGCATCACAGAGCAAGCTCTGTTTTGGGCATGTGCACTTATAAGTTTAATGCTAGAGCCTTGTATTTTGCGGAGTCAAAAGAAGACAGTTGGCTTGAAATATTCAATGCATGCAAGGGCAAGGTTATGTGAGGAGGATCCTGCGTCAAGTCATTCCCAGAGGTTTACTTTGAATACCAACAAGCAGCTAGCGCTTGCAAGCAGCAGTCCCTAACACAAGAAGCAAGCACTGCTAAAGCAAGCCCCACTAGGCCAAAAAAAAAAGAAATTCAGCTGAGAACCAAATCTATAACTAAGAAGATAATAAAAATGATTGTAGTACAATGAAACAGTTTAAAGGCAAATGTGCATTTACATTTTTTTTATTATTCAGTAAAACAATGGCTATCAATATTTTAAATAGTGTTATTGACATTGGCCAATATTATTTACCAGCCACAACAGCAAGATAAACATTGGATATTGTATCGCCTGAAAAAAATCATATCGGCCCAACCCTATTGTTAAGATATGCCTTCATTAGATTGGTTTGGGTGGCCAGGTAGCCTGTTATCAAAATAGCTTTAGGAATTTTACTAAAAAGTAAAAGACGTACACTCACAAAAATATATTGAGCATTTGGCAGTATAAGATGAAAGGTATACATGCGGTGAATTTGTAAAAAGACAATTTCTAGCTCTAACTCTAGCTCTAACTTGAGCTTTCTAACAGCAGCTACCATCTTAACTGACAAACTTCCTGCTGGAAATACATATTCATTTCTTTATTGATAATCAGTTACTGTTAATGCACACAACGTTGTAAATATATCTTTAAATGAAACCCATGTCAAAAGACTGTCTGGTTGAAACTGTTTGAGTAGGCTTTATCAGTGGTGCTTGGTTTAGTAATAGGAACATTTCTATACGCTACCGTCAGTCACGATCTGCACCTAATCATATTGCACAACATCATGAGCAAGTCCCCTTGGTTAAATAAATTGTGCATTTTTCATTTTATTCTGTAACATCGACAATATTTTTTCTTGGTTGTACTTTAAGTTGTACTTTTGACCTCGTTTTCCATTTAATGCTGACAAATACTAGTTTTTTACTGTTTACTGTTTCTTTTAGTCAAACAAGTTGATACTCTGCAGTTCATCTTAGGCATCTCACATTTGCCGAGGGCCATGAATATTCTGTCCACTACATGGATCTACGCCCATATTTTTCTGAATCTAAAAAGTTGCTCGCAGTCTGAACTTGAGCGACAGTGGGCTGTATTTGATGTTGGTCTCCTACTGTACATCGGGACATAAAACATTCATGAAGGTGCAGAGAGGAGTGTGGGGACTAAAGCGCTCCCTGCTCTCACTGGGAGTTTGTGAACACTATCTGTAACAGTTTCTGAATAGATATTTGGCCCCAGTGTGTCAAAAAATGATTTCTGTAAAATTGAAGCTCTACTCCGGCTCACTAGCTTGACAGACAGGACATTTGAGGACAACATAAACTCCACAAGAATGTCCCGTCAGGCCTATCCTCATATTCAACTCACGTCTTGAAACTCTCTTGGTTTTGTATTCCCTGTCTTGTCATATTTTATAATCTATTTCATTTATTGTATATTTTTGAAGTTTTGCTTTTAAGATGTGACAAAGCTTGACAGCATTAGATAGACAAGACTCATGTTTATTCAAGAATAGAAGCAAAAACCAAAAGGTCCTTGTTTTTGAAGTATTTTAGTGAAAGTGTGCATGCAAATTTGATTGCTCACCCTTTTAGTAAGCAGCGAGCTTCCACTAAATTGCTTTAACCAAATGCATGGCACTCAGATCTGAACAAGACAGACAAATTAATAAGTCTTGTTGCAGAAGAAAAATACAGCTGTTATCACGGATCAGTTGAACTTTGCACATTTTTCAAAAATAAACTTTTCAGTTGCCGTTCAGATCAAATCATAATCTATCAATAGATGCTTTGTTTGTCAAGGTTAAAGGTGAAGCAATCTAATGCTCGAACCCAGAGTCGTAGGTCACTTTGTAAACCTTTAGTGTCAATCCAATAACATCTGTGTTCCAGCCAGGTTTTAAAGTCTGCCCTAAAAACGTCTAATGGTGAGGACTTGACCCGGGAAAGGAATAGAAGTCATCCATAACTGGAGGTTATAGGTTCCAGTCAGACTACGCAATATACACGCCAAGGGGCTTGACAAAGAAGTGCATTATTTAGAAGTAGTAAGTTAGCTCACTAGGTACATTTCTGTTGGACTAAATGATTTACATACATTTTAACTGTCTCATTTTAGTTTGACTGCAATAATTGACATTCATAAAGTGTTATGCATACAAAGTAAGTAAGATCATTTCTGACTCACCAAACCTGACCTTGTCTGTAGGTGAGGGCATCAAACACATGGGTCACATGTAAATAATTCAGACTTCAGCATACATAACTGGGCTTACAAAAAAGTCCTACAACATGAATCTACAAAAAAAAATGTAAATTGAATTCTTTGGCTAAAGACTGGCATGCTACACCTGTTGCAAGGAAAGGACAGGGAATGCATTAAAAACTAAAGAACATTTACTCCCAAAATAAATTTAAAAAAGCCATTATAAGAAAATATAAGAAAAGAGCATTAAACCATGTCAATGTAGTTATGTCCTTTTCCCCATTACAATTTAAGCTAAGAGATCGTAATACTTTGCAGACTATTTGTAACACTCATCCAAAGAGTAGGCTGCAGGAGCAAAGCCAATATTTAAAAACTGGGCCGCATTCGCTGCCAAGGCCTAACAGACTGAAAAAAAAATTAAAGACATCTGGAAGTACACAAACCTGACGATGAGAAAGACTTCACAGCCACAATAATTACAGTAGTTCTTATTGAAGGCCTTGAAAGAGTGGCCTCTTGAAAACTTTCCATAGGTGTTGGCCCCAAGCAGCAGTGTCTGTAATTCAAACAAGAGTCTGTAATAGACACAAAAAGAGGAAAGTGAAGTGGGAGAAGAAAATGACAAAAAAAGAAGAAATGGAAGCACTCTTCGGGACATTTTGTTTGGAGTCAGTGAAAGGACTGATCTCTTGAGGCTCAGTGGTGCCCCCGGCTGAGCTTGTGTTTAGTTGTGGGAACAGAGCGCTCAGTGGCAGGTCTTGAAAAGGGGGCCTTCACCTCTTGGTGTGGTAAAAGAGGGGCTGCCAGCAAACAAGCTTTAGTCTGTCTGGTATTGCTCCTGGCACTCATCGCAGCATGTTGTTATTCTCTCATGGACACATGTATGACAGGCGTTACATGAGTAGCACTTATACCGACATTCACATTTATGTTTGTTTTAATTACCCGACTGAATACCCCAAATCAAAAGGCATTATGTTTATCAACTGTCAATGTTCGGATTAAAAATGTTAAGTATAATATATATAGCGTAAATGTCATCCTTTGCCTCAACAGTGTAGAATCATGACCCAACTTTCTGGTCTTGTTTAACAATTGTTTGGTCATTTTTTTTCTTAATACGTTTTTTGTTTTAATTATTTTAAGCCAAGTATCCCTATTTAATGCTATTCTGGTCATTTATATCTTGGTTTTATTGCCTTTTGTGCTCTTGCATTGATTCTATTTTGGAATATGCATTTCCACAGTTCCATTGAACCCAGCAGAAGGAGTCCTAACTTCCTCTTTCTGTTCCTACAACTCCCCAGAGTAGACAAACTTAGAACTGCCTGAGAAGTGCATTTATGTTTTGAGCACATAATCTTGCACAAAAGGATCAGGACATTTATGAAGTTTGTTTCTACATTTTTAAAGTGAAGTCATTGTTATAAGAATTTTAGTTTTAATGTTTAGAGTTACTGGGGGTTTATAGTTCTCTTCAGGTCATGTCAAATTCATATCATGTCCTTCGTGCTAATCCAAGCATGAAGTAAACATGACTAGACTGAAACATGGCTTGTCACGGGACTTCTGCTCCTGGACCATTGTGAACGCCTCTCACCATTTCTCATGTTATGTTTACATCTTTAAGCAAACCTCGCGCTGTACCCTTGTTACTTTGCTTCTCTTTGCAAGGATTAAAACCTGCCCATTGCTTGTTAAATTATAATCTGTCTCCGTGTCTCTCTGGATAAATATAAGGACATAGAAATTTCTTATAACAGCCATCCACCGGATTTGTTCATTGACAACAGCATGTCCATCCAGGGCTATCATAGGTGCTCTAAGTTTTAGGAAGGGAGAGATTTTAGTCTTAAATGTGACTATAAAATGCACACTGCGTAAGGGACAAAAAGTAGGGCCCCCCATTGTGCACACTTTTGATTGTAAATATACGTATTGTATGTTCTTAGAATAACAGGAAAGGTAACAAAGTAAGGAACATTTTTAACATTAGGTTGCATTTACAGGACAATGTGTACGAGTCTAAATGTGCTGAACCCTGTCTATAATAATTAGTCTCCACAGACGCTGCCCTCTGCCTGGCATTTCTATTGTTGGCAGGACTTTAGTCATTTAGAGTTGGCCTGTGGGCTGTCCCGCATTACTCTCCTCCTCCAAATTCTCCTCCTGAGGGGTTGGAGGTGGCTTATTACAGCCCCTGGTTGTCCAAAGCACAGTGACACAGACCAAGTCTATTAAGCAGAGTAATTTAAGTGCCTGATGAGGGCTGATTTATCCTCACCTATAGAGATGAGGGGCCCGGTCTGTGCATTAGTACGCCCCCTCCTATAGGAGCCTGGTCTGGGGTGAAGAGGAGTGATAGACGGCGGACAACTGGAAGTTTGGTCATGGCAGCAGCTGGTAATGGACAATGGGTCCTGACATTCTGAAAGGCTGTAAGTAAACAAAAACAATGATTTTATGTGTTTGTACATTTCCAAAATGACTATAAGTTGGACACAATAAAAATACAAAGATGTGTTTAACAAGGGTGATGAGCTTATGTGATTGTAAAATTTAAATAACTATATTGGAAAAGTAGCAGTTGACACACTGACTTTAACTCTCCCTCTGTATTTACTCTTGTCTCTCTTCCCCTTTAACTGTCCTTCTGTTAACTTTTTTGTTCCAGTAATGCCTGTAGCTAACCCTGGAGTCTTATTTTTCAGCATTGTGGCTGGACCACCGTGAAGGACGCTGTCCTGATGTGGCTACTCTACCGGCAACTTTAAAAACTGTTTACACATGACTTATTCTGCTACTATTACTGTAACTGCCATCATTTATTGTTACAGTGAAAGTATTTATACTTACACTAAAATACTGGTAAATGTCAACAATAAATAAAGCCTACCTGTAAAAGTGAAAATGGTATATGGTTGTTGTAAAGGATTGAATGACCTTAAAATAAAAAAAATGTTTAGAACTTTACAGTGAGGGGCTCCCAACCTGGCCCAAAATCGATTTATGTTCATGTTTTGTGACTGGAACTGCGAACTGACTCAATCTCCAATGATGCTCGAGCATATTTATTGGTAAGGTAATGGCCAATTTCAGTGAAAAGTGTCATAACCCGGCTCAAGGCCATGACAAAATAGGACGCCACACAAACAAATAACCAAATATAGTGCTTTTATTTTAAGATAAAGTTAACTAAGAATAATTTTAAATTGGAATGAAGTGTGTGTATCAGTAATCAGTAGTGTAGAGGCGTGTTTGGTTGGAGTGTTAATGATATGTGAAGTGTTGTATGATGCCAAACCAAAGAACAAACAAAAGAAAAGGTGGTGCTGCCACGACGACAACCTGAGGAGAGAGAGAGCCAGAAATCAGCTGTAGGCGGGGTCTTAAATAGTCGTGGAGCGTCGGGCCCTGACGCTCCACGCAATACGTCAAACGCCCACAGCTTCACCTGCGCACAAACATGTAAACATGATCGACAGATTCTCCATTACGACCAGAGGGGAAGGGGTCGTAACACCCCCATCTAGACGGGGATTCTAAGTTTATAGGATCACCGTGTCAATTACATATGTCCCACCAAGTGCCAAATTAAGAAAATTACCAAAGAAAAATTTTACCACCACAAACCAAGCTTAAACCACAGGTTCCCCACCAATACCCAGCTACTCCGGCACCTGGAGAAGAGGACATAGACAAGGAAACAAAACAAAAACAAGTGGAACAAGTAAGCAGCCAAAAAATAAATAAATGTATATATATATATATATATACACACACATTATTCTACAGGTGCACGTGACAATGCATCGGCCATAATATTCTCATGACCTTTGATGTGGTGAATGTCCAGGTCATAGGCCTGCAAAAACAGAGACCACCTAATAAGCCTCTGGTTTGGAGACCTCAAAGAACGTAAAAACGTTAAAGGGTTGTGGTCAGTGTAAACTATTAAGGGCGCTGACCCTCCCACATAGACCTCAAAATGTTGTAACGCCCAAATTAAAGCTAAGGCTTCCTTTTCAATTACCGAATAATTCATTTGGTGCCGATTAAATTTTTTCGAAAAGAAGCAAACCGGCTTGGTCACCCCCTGGTCATCTTCCTGGAGCAGTACAGCACCCGCTCCAACCTGACTGGCGTCCACCTGCAGCTTGAACAGCCTGTCAAAACGAGGCGCTGCTAAAACAGGACGAGAACAAAGCAAAAACTTAACATTATTAAAGGCTTGTTGACAATCGAAGGACCAAACAAACTGGACTCTGGCTTTAAGGAGCTCAGTCAAAGGGAAGACTACCGTGGAAAAGTTCTTGCAAAAACTCCTATAATAGCCCACCAATCCCAAGAACCGTTGGAGCTCTTTTTTAGTTGTTGGTTGTGGAAATTCAGCTACAGCTACAACTTTGGCCTGTACAGGAGCTACTTTGCCCTGCCCCACTACACGGCCCAAATATGTTACTGTTGCTTTTGCAAATTCGCATTTGGTCAAATTAATGGTTAGATGCGCGTCAGCAAGACGGTCAAACAAGGCTTTGATACGCTGCAAATGAGAATTCCAAGTGTCACTGTAGATAACAACATCATCGAGATAAACTGAACAACCCTCCAACCCCGCAACTACTTTATTCATAAGTCGCTGAAAGGTTGCGGAGCGTTCTTTAATCCAAAGGGCATGACTGTATAAGAATACAGGCCAGACGATGTAACAAAAGCAGCAATTTCTTGCGCGCGCGTTGACAATGGCACTTGCCAATAGCCCTTCAATAGATCAAATTTTGACACGTATTTAGCTGAACCAACTCCGTCTATGCAGTCATCCATTCGAGGCAAAGGAAAAGAATCAGATTTTGTCACTGAATTCACCTTCCTCATATCTGTGCAAAACCGTGGTGTCTGATCGGATTTCGTACCAAAATACACGGAGAAGCCCAACTAGATGAAGATGGTTTTGCAATGTTATTTTGAATCATATAATCAATTTCAGCATCAAGATACTTTAACTTTGCAGGGGCCATGCGATAAAACCGCTGCTTAATTGGTCTTGCATCATTGACATCAATGTCATGTTCAATCCACGTTGTTCGGGAAGGCACATCACCAAAAAGCATTGGATATTTTCTAATCAGTTTTGCCAACTCGTTGCTTTCTACAGCAGACAAGTGAGATAACAAACTTTCCAATTTCTGCAAAGATTCAGAGTTTTTCAAACGACCACACAACAAACTTTCATCAGGCTCTGGGACACCATCCTCGTGCGCCAAAACCAGAGAATCAATGGTAAGAACTGGACGCACAGAACCCTCAAGCGCACTACAGACATTAGGTGATTGCTGATAATAAGGTTTTAGCAGATTCACGTGACAAAGTCTAGTAGATTTCTTCCTTCCAGGTGTTTTAAGCAAATAATTTAAGTCAGAGATTTTATCAGAAACCGTATAAGGCCCATTGTACTTAGCCTGAAAGGGCGAACCCACAACAGGTGTAAGCACAAGAACCTGGTCTCCAGGACTAAATTCATGTCGCTCTGACTTACAATCATACCTTTTCTTCATTTTGGTTTGAGACTGTTGTAACTTTTCCTTAGCCATACACCCAGTCATAATCAAACGATGGCGAAAGCCGTTAACAAAGTCAAGCAAGTTTTTTGGCGGCTCAGCATCCACAAAATCACTTTTCAATACAGCCAAAGGGCCGCGCACCGAGTGGCCGAAAACAAGTTCATTTGGGCTGAACCCTGTACTCTCTTGTACAGCTTCTCTGGCAGCTAGCATGAGCCAGGGGAGCCCCTCTTCCCAATCCCCATCAAGCCCGGTACAATACGAGCGTAGGAGAGATTTTAAAGTCTGATGAAACCGTTCAAGCACTCCCTGACTTTGTGCATGATATGCTGTGGATTTATTGTGCCTAATGCCAAGTATTTTCAGAACTTGTGCGAACATGTGCGATGTAAAATTTGACCCACGATCACTTTGTATTACGCATTCAGCGTCAGTCCAGATTTTAGCTTTACTCACACGTTCAAACAACAAAAAATGTGTCTGGGTCCTTCTCATTAAATGGTGGTAACCACCGTAGATTACTCACATCAAGGCGTGAGCCACTTTCGCCCATTTTCTCCAAATGCCGACGTCCATGAACTTCCTCACGCTGTTGGCGAAGCCTTTCCATTTCCACCTGATTCCTCAACATAGATTCATGTTTGAATCTGTCATGTTCCAACTGCATTTGGAAAAGTTCCTTTTGCTGCTGAAAAGTCAAACCTTGAGTTGAGACAGAAATTTTTACTGGGTCAGTCTGCTCCTCTTCAATTAACAATCCCATGTTTATTAATTTCAATTTCACTGCGGCCTGAATGACCACTTTTTTGGGATTCTCTCCTTCCAATTCCACACCATAATAATCAACAAGTTCTAACAATTGTTCTTTCCTTAGTTTGCCAAAACTTTTCAAATTAGGCTCAGCAATAAATGCAGCAATGTCACTCATTGTCACTCAAATAAATAAAGACCACAAAATGCACTCAGGTAATGTTAAACAGCACCCCAAAACTTCCCGTGCGCACTTGAGGCTAAAGCCTCGGTGATAGAGTTCTCCCGCTAGACTAACGCAAAACCAGCTACATAAGCTCCCCCCTAGTCTTCATGCGGCCACATATGGTGGGTTTTTACGCGCTACAGCCCGATGGGTTAGAAAGGCGACTAGCACGCTAGCAACCATCTAAACACCACGGATGCGCTCCCAAGCAAAGCTTTAACCACGTTCACCGCAACACTACCCCCCAGCCCGACGGACCCAAAGGGGAACGCCGCTTAAGCCTACAAGGAATTACTCCACACCATAAGATTTTTTACGCATGAGAGCTTGTGGCTGCTCACCCCACCTGATGCAATTTAAAGTCTCTCTCAACTTCACCAATAAAACGTGCTTTTACACATTTTCTACACAACAAACTACGCAACAAAAACAAAAGTATTATTTACCTTACCCAAAAGACGTCAAATTCCGTTTTCCTCGTTTCAGCCTCAACAAAAGTTTACCGCCACAGTAAACTGAGCACAAAGGAGCCGCAGCATGCTGTACGCTCTCCAAACATTACGCACAGAGGACGCACGAGTCCCAACCAAACGTGCACCAATCTAGGCTACAATTACGCGAAATACTAACCACCTGGGCACAAATACAGCATGGCTAAGCAAACATTCCAATGCACCAAGCACTGGTCCAGTAAGCACAGCCGGCTATATAAAAATAACACACTTTAAACGAACAACAAACAAAAACAACAAAGACGTCCCCAATACAAAACTAATACAAAGGCTACAAACTACACAACAAAACTAAACGGCACGAGCCCCCAATTTGTCATAACCCGGCTCAAGGCCATGACAAAATAGGACGCCACACAAACAAATAACCAAATATAGTGCTTTTATTTTAAGATAAAGTTAACTAAGAATAATTTTAAATTGGAATGAAGTGTGTGTATCAGTAATCAGTAGTGTAGAGGCGTGTTTGGTTGGAGTGTTAATGATATGTGAAGTGTTGTATGATGCCAAACCAAAGAACAAACAAAAGAAAAGGTGGTGCTGCCACGACGACAACCTGAGGAGAGAGAGAGCCAGAAATCAGCTGTAGGCGGGGTCTTAAATAGTCGTGGAGCGTCGGGCCCTGACGCTCCACGCAATACGTCAAACGCCCACAGCTTCACCTGCGCACAAACATGTAAACATGATCGACAGATTCTCCATTACGACCAGAGGGGAAGGGGTCGTAACAAAAGGGGCCAATGGTGTATATACCCCAGCAATAGCTCACTGCTCTGAACAAAGACAACAAACAACTATAAGACAGTTCAGGTAGGTTTGTGATCTGAATCATCTAATTTTCCCTTTGCCTTTCAGAGGGAATAATTAGAATAAATAAATAAAAACGAACTTAGAAATTGATACTCGGAATTATCTATATTTTTTGCCTTGTTTTAAGGGCTTCATTTACAGAAGAAAAAAATGTTTGCACTTAGAAAATGGAGAACCAAATTGTAATTTTTCTTTTGCTGTTCAGGGCTTCCGTACGCCCCAAATTGTGCTCTAACTGGAACTGGTCATTTCAAAATCTGTCAAAGTGATCCTGTAATAAAAATAAACACCATCTGTTGCCCATTTCCATAAACATAATGACATATTGTAGTTACTAGGCTTGCAATGTATGGATTACCAGGGAATTGCTCATGATATATAGCATGTACCAGTGCTATATAATCATCTGTACTATATCTCAAGTACTATATCAGAAATAATAACGCTACTTTGTTTCCACAAATGTTTGCTTGGTTCCAGTTCCTTCCATCCATTAGCTTTTAACCAGTGACCATGTTAATGGCTCTTATTTGACTTCAAACATCTGTCTCATGATGAGATAAAAGACAAATTGGAAATGTTCTGAAGATTGGAGCGGAATATTGCCTTCAAATGCCTTTTATTATTAGGGGAAAACGTGCATTTTTATTTTTCTAAAGCTTTCAAAAAGGAACTCACTAATGAGCCTGAGGGTTCTTGAATTAATAAATAAATATCGTTTTGAAGTTCTGCATCTACTGAGAGAGAAACAGCGAATTAGAAATGCTACAACTCTTCAGTAAAAGGATATTTATGTAAAACTGCATAGTGTCAGAAGCAGGGGTAATTATGGTATCATTTAAGCCGATAATCTACACCTGTCATCTTTTGTAATTAACACAATAATATCTTGATTCAGGGTCAGAAATATAATTGACAGTACAATGTCAGTCTCCGAGAGTACTTTCTTTGCTACACACCATGAGGCGCAATGGACTGCATGTACATGTCATACATATTCGGCTTTTATAATAATAGCTGGTGGAAGGTGGACGCATGTAACAGGTTTCAGAGGTTGTGTTCAGTGTACCTGCCGTACCTGCTTTTTGATGTGTGGGTGGACAAAGCATGAAAGATAGATCATCTAAAAGGAGCTGCTGCATTTTAACAGAGTAGACTTGGATAGTTTTATGTAGAAATACTTTGACAAACATAAAGGTTTTCTTGTATGTATCAGTTGTCCTAAAGCGTAGCTGGTAACTTAGTAGTAGTTACTACCTTAGTAGGTAGTTGCAAAGTAGATTCGTCAAATTACCCATAACCTCATTTGAAAGTGAACTAAAACCCATTTTTTTCAAGTGGATATTAACCACAAGTTTGAGCATTTACACTCGTTTTTTAACGAGTGTTTTAACTGATTTGATATGGAGTTGGGTTTTAAGAGGTTTATCACGAGCTGTGACTGGTTTTCAGTGGTTTTATACTGGTAAAACCTTTAACCAGTTATGAAATCATTCAACCTGGATGGATTTAGATGGGTTGGAATTGGTTTATCACAGACTTAAACTGTTTAAAAATAGTTAAACTAGATAGTATGGGCTGATATTGAAACTGAAACTGAATATGTTGTATTTGAATTTGAAGTGCTCAAAGAAGTCACATTCACCTAATGTAGGCCAACAGGAGCTACACATCACAAGACCCAGATGTGTGGCTCAGAAAACTGAATTGTAGAACTGATTTTTCAACTCGGGAAAAGAAGTGCCAAAGCAAATGATTTCAATTTCAAAACATAAATTGATTTTCAATTTAGTGCAGTTGATTAATGCATTTGGTTTCAGATTACGCTTTTTAAATTCAGTTTTTAAAAAGTATTCATTCACCTTGAGCACTTCAAATTCAAATACAACATATTCAGTTTTAGTTTCTGGTGGACATCAATGGTTTAAATTGTGATTTTAATGATTTTAAAATAGATTTAACCTGGATATCACTGTATTTGGACAGATTAAAGTGGTTTAAATCAGCCCCTGAGTGGATTCAAAAAGTTTAAAACGTTTATAACCAGATTTGAAGGAGTCTTCATGGTTTGACTCTGACAACCAGTTAAAAATGGTTTACTCCTACCTTAAAATGAACTGCCCAAACAGAGATTGCTTGTCACCAAAGAAATTTAGTACTAGACTTGACCTACGACTTTGGGGGTAAGATTGGTAGATTTGAAGTGAGTTCCCCATGTACTGTATTATGCACTTGTCTTGCATTTATTATCCACGTCTCTTTTTTTCTTGCTTAGCTGTGACCTTGTTTGTGAGTTCTCTCTGTGGTTGTGCTTTTGATGACAAAAAGCTGCATAGATTTTCAACAGAATGCAAAGTGTTGTCTTACTGTACAAATACATTCTCCATACGTCTTTGTGACAAATGCCAACCATATAGGTTCAGCTACATAGTACATTGCTTTGTCTGTTGTTTCCAATAGATGCGATTAATTCAGGTAAATGTGTTTGTGTAAAACTGAAAAGGCCGTGCACACCCACACGTCTGTGAGCGGTCACCGGGTCTCATTATTACAGCTGGTCAGGTGTTGGAGGTGGGTGGAATAATGATGGAAGTAGCCTGAAGAATGGTGAAGTTTCCTCTGACCTGACATGTAAAGTAACACTAACATTAGAGTGTGAGGATGTCTGCCAAGAACAGCCTGTCTACACACAAAAAGAGAGAAAATGTTTATAAGGTCAGATGATTGTACAACAAATGGTGGTTATAAGCCATGTGGGAACAAAAATCCTATTTGTTTATGGTAAAAGTGTCATAATTTGATTTGACAAGTCATGATTGAGTCATTTGAAAGTGTGGCTCTCAACCACGCAATGCAGTCAAGTGCACAAATTCCATGAAAACAAATTTTTTACTAGTGACTCAACTCAATATGTGGAACCAGTGACTGTTTAATTAATTAAAAGACTTGCTGCCATTTTTGGAATCTGCTGCCAACTTCCTAAGTGCTTGAACTACTTTATACAACCAGCAAAAAACATGCCAAACTACCCATTTAAGCTTTAATGAGATGTAATTTAAACATGGGCTGCTCCTATGTGTGTGATCAGTGCTCTTTTACATTTAAGACAGTATTTGTATCATCAGGCCTGATAACATGATCCAAACAGGATCCTTAACTGCCCAAATGATCAGGGTCATATGGGTAGTTTCTGTTGTCAATATGAATCAAAAAGAATAAACACAGTTGTTAGACAATGGCTTCACCCAACCCAAGAAAAGTTTGTTTTTACATTCGCTAAAATAAATGGCCAGAAAAATACAATTTATGAGCTGTATGCACAATAAAAACATTTATTTTGCCTATAGCTTGAACTGTAGGCAAATCAATAAGTGCAATAAATACTGTATATTCAACACCACAGTCACAGCTGCACCCTCTAGATCCACTCTATAGTTTGTTATAAAACCAGTGAAAACTATCTCTCGCTGAGAGTAGAGATGTGCAAAATATAATAAAAAATAGTGTTTGATTATCAATGTCAAGTTTTTCAAAGTTTAACTTGAAATGGTTGGTTTCAGACAAAAGGATGCTGGGACAACTCGCTCAGTTTCCATTGCTTTTATTAATTGTTTTTCTTTAGTTACGTTTCAGTTCCTCTCTCATTTTAGGCATGAGCAGTTAGATTGAGTTGACGGAGATGACCAAGAAGGCCGAGTAGGGTAATAACCAACAAACCAACAAAGTAAACAGTACAACATCAAAACATCCCAATGAATCTACTACCATTAAGCAAATTTTAATCACTATTTTACTCAATGAAATAGTGATAAAAATAAAAATAAAATAAATAAAAAGATTGTACTTAACATTCAAATAACGTTTACATGCTTTATAAAGTAAATATAAATGATGAGGAACTTCAGATACACATTAAAATATACATTTTAGTAGTAGAACACTAGTAGTGTCTTTTGTTGAAGCTTTGAGCTGAATCTTTGTTTGAAGTGAGCTGAGACAATCAATAAATTATTAGGAAATGATTAAACAGGCCCATCCATTGGGCCACATGTGGTCCCCGGGCCTTAGTTTGCCTACCACTGGTATGAGGTCTCATTCTGCCTCATTGTTCTTGAAAGTTACATTGTGTTCCTGAAATGTGCCCTCTAAAGTCTACAAATCCATCTTGTCAGTCATATTTTTTGTATAATCATCCATGTTATAACGCCCGGTAGAAAAGGTTATATATATTGGTAGTTTGTGAAGTGTGGTCTTAAGATATTGCAGTGAATCACTATCACATCATCAACTAATGAAAAGCTTGTCAATAATTTCATTGTACAAGGAAACATATTTCCTCAGTGTGCAAATGACAACAAACACTTAGAATCTTGAATATTTAATCTTCCCACACATACATTATCACATATGCATTAATAAATAGGGTTATATGTCATGGTGTGTGAACAGATCTTACAGCCTCAATAGAAAGTGGAAATGTATTCAATGACAGTATTCTTCCACAGAGGCTAAAGTTTTCCCACATAAAAAGGGGTAACCATGCCAACCTGACCCTGGCAAAGCCGTGCACTCTTGTGGGCGATAATCTAGCTGGTGCTTGACTCTAGAGTACGCTACAAGAGAGCCAGTTAAAAGGACTTTTATTTCCGCTCCCTAAGTACAATATCGTTTGAAAGCATAACCCTATTCCAGGCATTTCAAGTGAGGGTGCTCTATTTAGAGAACCCTTTTCTCAGACCACATCTTGTACTTTTTCTTTTTTGTTCATGTGGCTGCTGGGAGCTATTGTGTCAGAGTGAGATGTCTGCTCCCCCGTGACAGCGCTGAGTGATAGGCTGCCAGCACAAACACGGAGAAAGAGCTGATGAACCTAGTTACGGGCCAAAGTGGGAAGCTCAGCAAAGGTTAGACAAGAAGCAGGGTGAAGGAAGAGGCATCCCGGAACAACAGGGAACAAAGCACAGAGACAAGGGGGTAACACTGAGCCAGGGAATATAGTAATGACCATTGAGGAGAGACAAAAGGAAAGGGTTGACTCAAAGATGAATGGGAACAAGGAGCAAGACCACACATATTTTTGTAAACAAACTACTGTTGTAAGACTACACTGAGCTTACAGCAACACTATCCTCAGCACCTGACTTCATCCAGAGAGGCTGTATATATCAATATACATTTTCCTCCTGATGGTGGCCTCCTGTACCCTCCAGGTGGGCATCATGTATGAACAACATCTGCCGAAATATGTTTGTTTTTTTCCACCAAAAATTGTCATGAATATATACAAATCACAATGCTGTGTGAATATCTGTACCTTGACCTGTTTTGACTGCTTACTGCCTGCAGTCTTCTTCAGAGTCACACAGTGACGTGTAGGTGGTCTATACAGGTTTGTATTGTTGTGTATTTGTCCCATTACATTAGGATAGTGTCACAGTTATGATTTTGAAAGGCAACACGTGAAGGTCCACTTACCCCACCTTACCTCCAGTGTCGATGGCACTAATGTATGAATGTTTTGAGGTTGAAGAGTCTGTAGGCGCAGAATGGATGCCTTGTGTCTCCACCACCAGTGTGTGACTGTGGAGGGAATGAATAATGGAAGGCGCTTGGAGATCCTTGAAAAGCGCTATATAAATTCAGTCCATTATTATTATTTATCTTCAACCAAGAGCTGTACTTGGTACAACATCAGCAGAACTGTTTCCAAGAACAGACCCACACTTGATGCCTTCTTCATCAGATCAGTGTTCACTAAACAACTTAGACCATATTGTTTTAAACAACAGAGAGAAGCCAGTGGACGTCTTTGATCAGTGAACTTCTTTCCAGCTGCAATAAGAATATACAATCATACAGTCAGTATTTTATATTCCAGTCTTGAAGTGTTGATGCATAATATTCAGTCAATAATCCATACTCAGACAGCGTTTTAAGCCACAAAACAGAGCTATTCAAAAGCCTTTCAAAAGAGGTTTAAAAAAGGATGGCGTACATTTCAAGTCAAATGAGCATTTTCTATACACAGAAATCTTAGTTCAATTGATCTGTTGTTGCTTTGCACAATGAGAAAATCCATTAAACAGCAGCTATAGTAGCAATAAGGATATCTGCCAACACAATATTCTTCCTTTCCTTGGCATTGTTAATACTAAATACCAGTTTTCATAAGTTGCCTTGAATTGTATGTTGACGCTTAACAACAATACAACCTAATTTTCTAATAATTATTGTGTAGTTGTGAACGAATTAATAATTGCTGTCAGTTAAGAAAAAACCTTGTGTATATCTAGACATGGGCTAAAACAGCCTTAGCAGGTATTTCTTTGAGAACTCTGAAACACAACATTACAGAAGAACTTATGGTGCGTTGTTTGTTGTGTTTTGGCTCATCTGTATTCGGGTCTTGTTTGGTGAAGCACACATGGGTGGCATCAGGCAACAGTTGCTGCTCCAGGAGCCGTTAAAAATTCAAACACACACAGCAGGGGTTAGCGGCAAACCAAAGTGCTACGTGAAGACATCGGGACAGAAAAATGAATGTACACAAACTGAATTCCCCAAAGAAAGCCTTCGGTGTTTTGATTTGTAATGTTCTACTAGAGTGAGCAGCCATTTGAAACAAACAATAGCAGTTAATGATGGAGAAATGTTTCAGATGTTATACCTTGGCAGCTGTGTTGAGTTGGCTGGTACAGTGGCAGCTGTGAATCAATAGCTCACTTAAAAGCCTTCTTGATGATGACTATTTCCACAGGCATATTCTCTTGTTGGTATTTTACTCTTGTTCATTAGCTTTTTGTTACATCGCAGCTAAAGAAGCTTACACATAGTAACATGATCCATGGCCCAATACATGGCAATGAAACACTGGAAAAACTACAGTCTGGGGAGATTTGAGGGTTGGACTCCTCTGACAGTTGCCTTCATGATATAAACACATTAGATATCCCTTGTTTCAAAAGTAAATACCAAGCGCATTTTGTTTATCAAAACTTGAATTTATTATGAGATATAATGAGACATTCTTGGTTATGATTGATGACTTCAAAAAAGAGAGTATAAAAGGGACACTAATAAAAATAAAATGTTACTGTTTAGATCCAAATAAAACATTTAAATGTTGTTTGTTTAATGAAATTATTTTGGCATTATTTTCTTATGCAACCCAAATTCTTCCACATTTACATTTGACAAAATTTACACCGTTTTTCAGGTCTTTCCCATGACTGGTCTTCTGGTATAAGTTTTCCAGATTATGTAACAGCCTATACCTTGCCTTTTATACTTAGTAAATCATGCTTATGTTAAGGTGAAGCTGACAGAAGGACTATGAACCAGAATGTGATTCATAAACCTTTTTAAAACAACATCATGAAATTATGCATAAGAGCAAGTTATTATCTATAACTTGCACATTTAGTTCACTTTTTGAACTTGACCAGTGTTCTGGCTTCTCAGAATGAGTGACTCACTGTTTGGATTAGAAAAGTCTCCCCTGTGGACTCCCTCAGGTTGGGCTCTGCAGGAAACGTCAGACAGGAGAAGTGGGAAAGGGCTCCCCCCTGTGGCGAGGCCTCTGCTGTCCATGTCAATGAGAGAAAGGAGAAGACGCCTCCATAGCAACAGTCCCACATAGCAACGGTCTCTTTGAATAAAGATAGCCTTGGATGCCATTCACAATGTATTTTCACGGTTTCTTCACTGCTTAGGAACAGGGGACATTGTGATGGAATCATTGGAAATAATCTTACATGGCACAAAATCACCTGTGAACATGAATTAAAGCATGTTCACAAGTGTTTCAAACTGCACTTTTTCTGCAGAATTACATTGCACAACTTTCCCATAAAATAAAAGTGTCTTATGCAGGTCTTTATATACTTATTTGTTTAAGAAGAAGTACCTTTTTGACTAACCCCTAACTCCAACACACACTCTAACTCTAGTCCAAACACACACCTAACCCCTGATTCTAAATCTAACGCGGCAGGGTTCTTCATGCATTTGGTGTTTATGCAGGAAAGAAAAAAAAAAACAAAGAAAGGAGATGTGGGTGTGTATATTCTGTGACCTTTATGGCTATGTTTAGGCATTAAACATGTTTGGTGAAAGAAAAAGTAGGACAAAGTACTGCGTAGCTGGATTAGCGAGGCAACTCACACATTAACCTTGGGTTTTGAGTGTCACAAAGCTTGTTCACTTTCTGTTGAGGTAGATCTCTGTGGAAACCGAGTCAAAAAATAAATAAATTATAGTGGTGCTCAAACCACCATGGAACTCGACTCGGAAACTTCAAGTAGTAAATTCTATTTGAATTCAAATTTTGGTGTAGGTCATAAGTTTCTATTTGCCCATCCACCACCCCAACAGACATTACTACTATTAAGGATCACACACGTTATGGCTATGTTGGCCAAGTTTATGATGTTGAACTATAAAATAGCAAGTAATATATTCAGAGAAAGGGTTGTCAATTTAAAATACTGAAGTACATAAAGTGAGGTATCTTCTCGGAACAGAAACAGCCCTCAGTAGAACATTCAAAGTCCTCAATCTGCATTTGAATAACACCTCTCCACCGAGACTTTGTCACTCTCCATTTGAACTTCCTCAGAGTCATTTCCACACACCGTATTATGAATCATTCAAAACATTAAGCTCAAAACCAGAGCCGACAGGAAAGAAACATGCCTCTTTCTGAGCTCGTCGCAGTCTGCAGCGAGTCCAATTTCAGTCCAACAATGCCGTACTTTGATCAGAGCACAAGGCTGATTCATGGTGTCACTACGAACTGTCCATCACTCCCACGCAGCGCCTTCAGGAGCAGCTCAGCATGCCGATGAGTACATGGCAGAAAATCAGGGAGAGCAGATAGTGGCCGACCTCCAAATGAAAGGTTTCTGTAAAGTTTAAGAGTGTTGTTTGAATGAAACGTGTACAATGTGATGGAACAGAAATGACAAATGTAAAATCAATGAATTGGTCTGAAAGTTGTGGCTGTGGAGGCCTTTGGAAAAAGTCTGTGCTTTCCAAGTGGCACTCTAAAAGTAGTCTTATCCGATTACTGTTTAAAATGATCACTGTCCTAGCCTGACCCACACGTGCAAAAATAAACCAGACCTCACACGTGCACAGATCAGACATACATTACTGCTCTCAAATTTGATCCAACACAAGCTGCAACCAAATTCTTCTGTTTGTAGTCAACTCATTGAATTTGAGGTTTTAATTTTAAACATTCTCAAAAATAAAACAGCTAAATAGCCAAAATCACCAGAGAATCATAATTACAATTTGTAATGCCTTGGTTTTGCAAAGTGGCAGTAAACACAAACAGAACAGCGTAGTGTGTGACCTGCAGGAGTACTTTGTTGACTTATGCAAATTAACCAAGTTTTAAAATTTAAATGTGATTTTTGTTTTTGGCATGGGACAAAAATAACAGTTTTATCACCTAATTGCATATTTTACTCGGGATCATCGGTGAAAAAAACACATCTTCATCTTATTATCCAGCATTTTAGATGACAATGTTCAGTCCTGAACGGAACCTTTGGCCAATCACATGCTCGCTTCCCATTGGTCTACAACATTTGTCAATAAGGAAGTAATGGCTGATAAACATAAGATAATTATATGTTCAGTGCTGAATACATCTTTTATCACAACAAAAAAAGCAAAAACGTAAAACATAAATAGAGAAATGTCAGGCGAGGTGCTTTGGCTGAGACAGGGATGGCAAAAGGAAAATCAGGAAAGCACTTTTGGCGTTGTTAAAAAGACTTTGTGTGGCATGTGAATTATTCTTAACCTAGTCGCCAGAGAGGACTAAAACTACAAGGATTCTAACCTAAACTGCTCTATTTAGACTTTAAGGAGAGTGCATTTGCCTGCTGCTTTGCTTTTTTTGCTTTAATGGGGGTAAATGTTTCTAATTTAAAAATAAAATTGTATTTCAGGGTTGTTTTTATTTACATAAACATGCAAAAAGCATTGTGGTGATATGTCATCCACCCGAGGGTTTTAGCTGGACCATGCTGTACCTGTAACCCAGGACTTTACATGGATAGACACCAGATCAGGTCTGACCTTTACAATAATTACGCCCTTCTTTTTGGCTGTGGTACATAAATGAAACCAACTTCCACATTTATTCGTTAAACACTGAAACTAAATTGAAAAATGCCCCATAAAATGCCCCACTTGCAATTTCACAAAAAAAAAAGGTTTTATTTATTGTTTCTATTACCTTTTCACATTTAAAAAAGGGTAGATGACAGTTACAAATCACAGTACACAGTTTGTTGCTAAACATCAACCCATCGGATCAGAACAAACCCAGACAAAGACAATGGGAACATGTCTTACTTTATTGCTATCAGTAGTACTACTCCATTCTTTTTTTGTAGACATTTGTGAAATGCTTCAGTGAAGAGCAGGTAGGTTGCTCTGACACCACTGTGTCACTCACTTTAATGGCAGTTCTGCCTCTGACTCCCGTTTGCACATTACAGTGATAAATGTCAGTTTAGATTGACAGATGTCGTTTAAGACTGAGGCTGTAAAAGAGAAACAGGTCCATTTTTGATGTTGAAGCACAAATGACCCAGAAATATCAGATTGACGAGATGTTTCACCAATAAAGTAAATACCAGATATGGGCCACAGTTCCCTGCAGTGGCTTAAACATTCTTAATGCAGAGTTCAATCAGGAGCCAGTTCTCCAGCCTCTCACTGTCACATATGAGCTTTGTTGCCATTAGCTCCCTGTGGCCATTACATGAACGATACGTGTGCCTGTTCTGTCACTTTGATCATTCCTGTTATTATCATTCACCAGATACTTCTGTCAGATGTGTTTCACAGTTACACTTTAAACAATTTAGTACCTGCTGCAAATTACATTGTGGAATGTCAGCAGGGGCTGGACACAGAAGCAGCAACACCTGTGCAACCGACGCCAATCCAGGGATAACACTGTGTAACAAAAGAAATCCTTCTGAAGATAAGACAATTGTGCCAGAGATAGTAAAAGTTATTTAAAGTAGCCCTGCATAACCTTTAGTCAATAGCACCACATAACTTTAAAGCTCAAAAACATATTCTCGTAATTATTTAATGGTTCTTAGACATGAGATCTTGGACATACCTCACACTGACACAGCTGGACAGAAACCACCGGGATGTGCAGCTCAAACAGAGAGAACAGAATTAGACTAATGCACTGGACTGTTTCAGAAACTATCCACAACTTGCAGGTTTGGTATTGTCCACAGAGGTTTGGGAACTGAGGACAATGGACAAAGTATGGCGCACGTACGCAGCCATAAATTGATGCATCCTGGTGGTGGAAAGAAGGTCACCAGTTAAAGAATGTTAAATGTGTACATAATATGCATATAGGCAATCATTTTTATTCCTGCCAACCTTGTATATTCACATTTTATAATGTTCATAAATCATTGGTCCTCCATAGAAAAAGAAAGGTAGAAAAAATAACTCAATTATATAGAAACAAGACACAAAACTTTTTGGGGGAAATGAAATGAATGACTTACTATAACAGATTTTATTTATTTAGCACATTTCTAAACAAAGTTAGAAAGTGCTTTACAGTGTAAGAATAAAATCTGCACAAATAACAATAGAGGCAGTAAAAACAATATTGAATATTAAATGCACAAATTAAAATATTTAAATTACATAAAAACAGAGTAAAACCAATAGATTAGACATTAGAACATTGAAGTGAGATACAAAAACATCTACACAGCATAGCCCCTTTGTTCTAGGTCACTTTACTTTGAAACTACATAGCAATAATTAATTAACTGTCAGTGACAAACATGTCAAATTAAACTAGCTCAGCTCAGAATTATAACTACCTTGATATACGTTGTTAGAAAAATCCTTGCCTTTACTAGCTGTAGACAAAACAGACACTATCGACCGTAAAAGTGCCATTTTAGACTCAACACTGAAGTGAGATAGAAAAACATCTACAGAGCATAGATCTGTGTCAAGGACATTTAAAGCACCTTTGTTCTCAGTCACTATCTTTTGAAAATACATAGCAACAATTCATTAACTTACCAACTGTTCTGGGGCTTGAGGATTAAACACTATTCATCAGTCATGAATTAATTAAAGCTTGTGAGCACAGAGGTTTTTGTATAATTGTGTTCTTCAGCACAATCAGCTAATAAGCCTGTGAAGAACAAAGAATTGCCTAATCTGTACTTATCCCAGAACTGAAGAGTTTGATAGATCAAGTTTGACAATAGCAATCAGGAAGAAAACAGCGCCTAAAAATACTGCCAGCTATGTGTTTCACAGGTTTCAAGTTTGTAAAATCACACTTTTAAATGAATGACAGCAGCCATGAGTTTTACACTCCAAAGTGAGACAATTTACAGAGTTTTGAAACCCTATTTCTGTTCAACTCCATCTTTGATACAATCGAAATGTTAGCTGTAAATAAAATCATGCAGTGAGGAAACACGTTACGGTTTTAGTGTTAATATAGAAAAAATGTAACATATACAAAAACAGGTGGTCTTTAGAAGTAATACTAAGGAATAATACCATTCATTGAAGACATTGTTCACGCCAGTTTCACATTTAAACACATTTTTGATCAAGGGATGCTAAAATAATTAAATCCAAACCTAAAATAATTATTTACAGTATTGAACAGTAGTGTTTTATCAGCATTTGTATAAGCATTTTCAAATCAATGAAAAGAATGAATCAAATGCATACTTTTTTACAAGCTCAACAAATTCTAATCCTTGAACAGAAATCACTTAGAAAGAACAAGGGACACTACTGTGTGCTTTGTTAGTGCTCCACTTGCCTATAAATTCACATTTTCAATACACGGAACTTATATTTTTCTTGCACTCAAATTTTGCTGTGTAAAAAACAGCCAGACTGCAACAGAATCTTTGCATATGTTGTGTGCAAATGGCCTTTTAAGTTACTTGTGACAAGGCACTTTCACTGCAACGTCTGACACCACAGGTCTCCTATTCCTCTTCACTCCTGCCAACTTTTTAAATATCCCCTAAAGTGAACTCTTTCAGACACATATTAAGAACAGAGAGACTGATGCTTTCAAGTCTAGGGCTGAAAGACTCTGGTCAACAAGCAAAAAGTAGACAACAAATTAGTCAGTGAGGTCAATGTCAACTAAATATTTTTTCCTTAGTTATAATAGTTCTTACAGTTCACTCAAATCTCAGTCACTTAACTAACTGCACTGTTTTCTTGATTTTTTTTTACACAGATATGACTATTATCTAATGAAAAACAAGATGTGGATGAATAGAAATAGGCTTGCATTCATTTCAGAGTTCTGTCGATTGACAGTGCTGAATGCTCAGTCTTTCTAATAAAGGAACCAAACTCTGACTGTTCACAAACAGTTGTGCTTATAAATTTGCATACCCTGGCAGAATTTGAGACTATAAATAACACAAAAACCTTTTTTCACTCATAGTTAGTGATTGGGTGAAGCCATTTATTGTCAAACAACTGTGTTTACTCTTTTTAAATCATAATGACAACAGATACAGTTTACATATCCTGGTGATTTTGGCCTGATAACATGCACACAAGTGACACAAACAGAATGGCAGGTGCAAGGTGGTAAGTGCCACTGCTCCATACATCTGCAGAGTCGTCAGTGATCCCGCTCCATTGAACTCTATAAAACAAGAAAGGGATATAAAAAGATTTGAGAATGAGGGAGTCTGATGAAACCATCCTAAGGTCAGGTAGACAAACAGAAAATTCAGCCACAACTGACAGGAAAATTGATCGGGATGCCAAGAAAAACCCTTGTTCATTATTAAGAGGTTTCATGATGTAAATATTAATATTTTGAAGAGTGGCAGTTGGGTCTTGGAGAAAACAATTGGCAGTTGGAAGTCTAAAATTTAGTTGAAATAAAGAGTTTTCAAAGACAGAAAACTGAAAACAACTCATAGTTTGTTTTTTGTTTTAAAATTGGTAAGCAAAAATTGAAGAACAGTTTGTATTTTGTTTTTTGTCCTTAAACCAAAATACTGAAAATGGGAAATGACCCTTACACAGATTACATGGCAGCCAAGAATTTTCATCCTGATGTGAGAAAACCAAAATAGGAAAACAGCTGTTTCCCTTTTACTAAACAGAAAAAAATCAAATTGGAAATCCAGATATTACTCTATTTTTCTTTTTTGTTTAGAAAATAAATATTGGGAAACAAAATACAGCCATTATTTGATTTGACAGCCCATTCCAATTATCAGTAGCTCTAATATTTTTTAATATTCAGTTGTCCTCTTTCATTTTTCCATTTTAGTTTATTAACTTAATGTAAGATTAAATAATGCCTTGTTATTCTCTGGTGTGTAAAAAGTCAGATGACACAAGTGGCAGGAGTCCGGTCTTTACCAGCACTGGTCAGGTTTGTCTGGATCACCTCCTACAGGAACAACACACAGATAGTCCCAATGATACTGACAGATTTATTATATTGTAAGAATTTTGGCAATATTCAACCTTTATTTCAGACACAAAGTTGGTCCATAGCCAACAAAAAACAAAAAACATAAAGTTTAAATACTGTGTAGCTTACTATATGTAGTTAATATGAAGACTCATGATGCTGTTTTCTGACTCAAGTCATCAATTTAGAATTTGCCTCATGATACTATTAATATAAATTGAAATCAGTCTGTTGTGATTATGTGATCACTGTATTAAAATGTCAAACGTTTTTACCCTTAAGACAGCAAAAAGATTTAAATCTGCATGTGAGAGTAAAGCATCATAAACCTTTTTCTCTATTTTGTTTAATTACAAAATAGCGATGTTCAGAACAAATACACTACAAACATATTTCAAATCATTATTAAGTGTCACTAGTCAAATCACAGTAATGTCCTGGCTTTACATCAACTATTTCCATTTTAGAAAAAAACATTTTACTGTCTTCATTAACAGTTACCACAACTTTTACTTGAGAGTGCACTTTCCAAAATATATACTTTTCTGTCACAGGTAGTTAGTGCACGCAGACGTTTACATCCCTGTGTTAGCGGCCGCCTTGGATCAAAAAAGCACCCACATGCCAATCAAAGTTGCTACTCCCTTAATTATGCATAATTCTAAAGTTAGGCTCAGGGCAAACCAAAGAAATGTTCTAAAATTGACTAACAATAACTTTGCTCTGGAGACCAGAACCATCTTTTGTACCAGGCTGTAAACAGTTTTTTTTTACACTTGTAAAATTGTCATGGGGTTTCACAGTATATTTCTGCTTTTGGAGCCTGCCCTCTGGTGGACAGAGGTATATCACTGTATGGTGGGCGCATACGTGAGACCCATTTGTGAGGTAGGGCCTTAGAGGCTTGGGGTGACTCCAGACCACACTAACCAAAACCAAGATTTTTACAAGCCTAGACCAAGGCAAGACCCAAACAGGGCAAGAGTTATGACCAAAACCATCGCACAGGCTAAACACACCGAGGCCAGGGATAAGTAGCCAATTAAAATGTACATCTTACCTCAATGACAAACTCTGTACGCAATTAAACACTTATTAACAACAAATTCAAATTAGAAAGAGTTTGTAGTATAAAATATAGTTTTTTATCCAAACACAAAGCTGATGTTAAAAAGTTTAAACTCAGAAGGGTATCAGTAAAGGAAAACACACCTCACTTGAGCCTTGAGGCTATGATACAGCTTCAAAAAAATGAAATGTATATTTGATGACACACAGCGCAGTAGCTTACCGCTGATAAGGAAGGCTGTCCGGTCAGAAGCCTCATGTGAAATGGATTTATTACCAAATGGGTACACAGTGGAGTTATTTGGTGCTCATGCCCTGACCTCATCAATCCACACAAGCAAACACCCAGCTCAGCACACAGAAGATTGGACAGTGACAATGATGAACTCACCCACATGGGAACCAGAGCCGACCAGAGCCAGACAGGTGGATACTGCAGCGGAGGTGGAGCTTACAAAGTGCCAGATAAGCAGCAAAAGCACTCTGATTCTCTCTCCAGCAGCAGGATGTGATGGATGGGTCTTGGGTTGCCTCCTGGTCATTATGAAAAGGGTTAGTGGACCTAACTTTGTGACACTTGTACACTAGATCCACATTTTTGGGTCCACTCTGCCTGATAGAACTGCTCACATGACATAGTCTGTTTCACAGTATCATCTGGGAAGCCTCCAGTGTAAAGCGTTTGCAAAAGGGAGGAGCCTTCAGTCAAAAACTTGTTAGGTGATTGGATAAAGCGTAGTATCCACCTACCTCAAGATTTGTTTTAGCCAATCATAACAAAAATTTATTTGACATAACCAGAGTGCAGCAGATATGAAGAAACAACAAATCTTTGTAAAAGTTACAGTTTTTGAAAAGTATATTTATATTGGTGGTCTTTACAGGGTGTGAAACCTGGACAGTATCAGGTAGGGAGGAATTAGGTGAGATCATTCTATTGAATTGAATAATACACAAATAATAATAGTTCTGGATACACAAATTCTGAAAAAGTCATGTTAGTTTTATTTGCATTTTATTTTGTTATTCACAGTATGAGGGTCCTAAAAGAATGGATTTGTGTGTTTAGTTCACATTGCCTTTTTCCACTTGCCTTACTATCTTACAGAAGTACACTCTATAAATGCCTGGCTGGAGAAGCTCTGGAATTCTCTTTATTACAAATCTAAGACGCATACAAAGATTTTTCTCTCGCTGAGACTGCTGTTGCAGCAGACAGGGGTGTGGGCAATAAACCCTTAGTCGAGTCTGCTTTTGGGGCAGTGTGCTGTCATATTAGCAGCCTGTGCAATACACCAAACACATACGCACACTCCAAGATTCACCACCCAATCCTCGTGTGCCTCTCGAGGGGCATAGACTTGCTCCCACAGAATGTGTCCAAGGGTGCACTGAAGAGGAGCAACACCATCTTTTAAGCCTGTCGGTGACTGATTTGTCATATTGCACACATTAGATTGAATACAGCACAAGAGAACAAGCTTCACAGAATGAGTGGCACCATCTTCGTAGACAGAGGTTCACATCCTCTTGCTTTAGGGAGGTGTGTTTTGTAAGGGGAGAGAGTCCCTGGCAGAGTGACTCTTCAAGGAGACCAGGCAGACTGAAATTATGAAGAGAGGTGCAGAGATGGAGCATGGTGTGGCAGTAGAGTACTGCAAAGTAATGAACGTGAACTACACACCCATGGCCTTGTTATACATACACACTGATGCCCCCTGTCTTGGTGCTTCCCCTGAAGGGGATCTGATCAAGTGTCGGAACCTCCCTTTTGGCTCATCAAAATCAAATGCCCAAACGTTAAGAGCTTTTTAATTGTAAATATCTCCAAACTCAAGAAGGTAGCCTAAATTAGTTCTACACAAAAGCCATGTCTATTATTGGCAAATTCATGGTGAGCTGCTCATAACTGTGATGCAGTTGTGTGATCTGGTAGTTTGTGCAGAGGATGCTCATACAGCGCATAGGTTTTGAGCCAGAAGTTACAGCCGCTATTAGAGAAGTCTTTTTTAATGTACATGTCCATGTAGATGTCACTCTATGCCAAAGTTGGTTAAGCAGAGACAGGCACCCTTTGACGAAAGTTCTAAATGACATTGTTTTGTTATGTTTAATTTGTAAATAATTTATGAAAGATAATCAACAGAATAAATATTGGTACTAATTACATGTTTAGAAAAAGACCCAAATTTTACAATTTATATACTTTTCATAATCAATTAAAGAGGCATTACGGAAGATCCAGTTTTTGAACTGGTGCGCCACCTCTGGTGTTAGCGGTACTGCACCCAGTGTTGTGCATGTTCACTGTGCGCATGCTTGTACAAGCACAAAGAAACAACAACCAAAGAACAATCTGCCACTGTCGAGTGCGCTGAAGGGCCTGTCTCTTCCATGTGTTCACAGGATTCATTTTCAACTTTGCCCCAAGTGTTTACTCATGGTGGCAAATCAGGAAGCCACAACCAGATAAACAAGCACAGGCATTACGTCACATCCAATGAAAGAGCGCAGGAGTTTTTCGATCCTGAAACCTTCTCATTTAATTGACTGTACAGGCATACAAAGACAACCGCAGCGAATTCAGATGCATGTATGGGTCAGAAATTTTTTATTATTTATTATTATTTTTATTATTATTTGAAACATTAAAACTTCAGTAATGTACCTTTAAATACATTTGTAAACCTGTTTTTCCTGTTTTTCCTGTTTTTCGGTACATATTTAACTGTATTAATGAGTGCTGTCAGTTGTCTTTTATGACCATTGACTTTACTCTCCACCAGGTCTTTGGCCCAAGCTTGGACCAGTGGTTTGTTTTGGTAGTTACTGAGGAGGCAGGCTACTGTAAAAAGCTGGTTAATACTACCAGCAATGCTCAAGGGGATAATTGTTTTAAATAATTTGTTCTCTTTGATGCTCCTAATTACTCTTTCAGCGTGAATCCTTAAGCATGAATCCTGAGTTACTGACTCACAATGTGATAGTTGTGACTTTTTATGGACAAAGGGAGGTCTATAAATTTTACATGGAACCAATTAATCAATTCTGAATCCCTTGACTGCCATTACAGCCATCCCAAAAATTATTTTCTTCTGACATTTTAAATAATTCTGTATCCCTGATGGAACTCAAGTAAAGGCAGGAAACCAAAGTCACAGCCCCATGTGGTGAGATGCCAACCGTTGCTTTCAGGGTTGTGTGAGACTTTTAAGTTGAAAACAGCTCACTTTGGGAAAGGCGAGAGGCGAGATGGTATTTGGCAACGTAACTCAGTGCAGTTAATGATGACTCACAGTTGACTGGTGAATGTTGAACCACTCTCCAAGATCTCTCTCTTTCAAACCCAACAACAGGTACAACAAAAACAAAATAAAAACGCTCTTAAGAGGTAGAGGACAGCTCTGAGGAGAAAAAAGTCTTAGTAAAGACACTAAATATGTACATATTTAAAATGATATGCTATGTCTGCCTGTCATGGGGGCTCAGATGCCTTGCCTCTTGCTGACTGAGCTCCAACGCGTACAGTGCAGTAGTAGCAGGTTCAATCAATCTCCAAAAAGCCAACAGATGGCGGTAGCTGGCAAATCTGGAAGTGAGAAACAATATTGATTTACTGGACTTAGCCTATTTATATAGGGTGACCATTGTTCGTCTTAGTCACAGGGTGTGAACAGCTTCTTGGCCCATGCTCTCCTGCGCTCCAACGTGGGTTGGAGGTGCGAAGCCACAAGGGACTCCACAGGAGGCAGTTGGGAGTAACCCTTCCTTTCCATGCCCGGTCCAGTCTACAGCTGACCCACCCTTGAGTGAACCTGCTAAGAACCTCGAACCTCGAGGAGTGGCTGGGTGGCCGAATGACTGGGTGGCCTTGAATGACTGGGTGGCCTCCTCCAGACACTCTGGGAAGGATGGCAGAAGTTGTTTAGCAGAGGTTTTGGCTTTAGGCAGCTTCTTGCCCTCATAACATTGCAGTTTTGACTGGGGCCTCGGGCCACGTTATGCCCAGTTTTGCTTCTGCCCTCTTATAAACCTCCTGTGGGTGATGGCTAGCAGGTAGGGCTGGTGCATTCCAAAGCCTTGCGACCTATGTGAGGGTGAATTGCTCCACATCGATCTCCTCCTCTTCAAATGGGAGATTTATGGGCTCATCACCTGAGTCAGAGAAGTTGCTTTTGAAATTCTCCTCACAGCGTAGAGCTGGTCTCCCCAGCTGACTTAGTGCAAGCCTTCGGCGGCGAGTCTTTGGTGTGAGGCGATCAACAGTGCTCACAAGTACCCGGGATGACAGCGTGACCTGGGCGTGTTTCTGCCCCAGACACAAGGCACAAGCAGCATGAGTGTCTGCTCTGGAAATCTTGCCACCGCACAAGCATGTATTCGTCGTTCGTACTGCTTTCTCCATAGCGAGGGAACGTATACTCCGTATATATATTTTTTTTATACCTTTATTTAACCAGGAGGTCCCATTGAGATTCAGATCTTTTTTACAAGAGAGACCTGGCCAAGGTAGCAGCCGTATTAGCCCCGTAAAATATAAAAAAAACTAACAGCTAGTATGGCGAACAGCTACAGTAGCTACTGTTTGGTGTCAGACCGGGTACTAAACTCAGAAAGCGGCGCTGTAAAAGGTAGCATTTGCCAAGCGGTTAGCTCGCCCTATGAAGCTAGCCACACTCACCATCTGAGAGTAAGCTTCTGGGAGCGAGAAGAGGTTTTAGTATCACGTTTCCTTCTACGCATTTCCGGAATGATCTTCTGCACTCTGGACCGCCCGCCATTTTTAAATTCCGAAATTCAGTGAAGAGCCAACATGGAAATAGATCAAGTGACTGAGCGATTAATTGAAGAAGTGAGGAAATACAGCCATCTCCAACGTCGGTTTAGATGTAGCGGAGTGCATGAAGAGATGGAAGAACTCTCGAGACAAGTACGTTCGTCTCCGTAAAAAACTCGCCACAAGGAGCGGGGATCCAGGAGGAAAAAAAATCCCAGCGTTTTATATATTGCTAGCTTGGCTGGCACCTCATGTTAAACATCGGCTTACAGAGTCAAACTTTGACGATAAGGTAAATAATGCACGTCCTTTTATGTACCTCTATTGTGTTTCGGTTAGCTAACTTAACTAGCAATGCTACCACAGGGGGTATTGATTTTTTTGCAGAAATAATATACCTGTGAGTCAAAAAGCATGTGTAATAGGTTGTAATTATATGTAATGGGGTGTATTTATATAATATAATAGATTGTAATTTTATTGGGCTTACAGAAAATACAAATGCAACAATTTAGCATTTGCAATGTATGAATATGCAGTGATTATAGCTCTATCTATCTATGAATTAACAATGAATGCATCATCTTTTATGTATAACTTATACTATTTGCTATTTCTTTCATAATCACAGGATGGGACTGATACCAGCTCAAACTCTAATGGTTTATCGGATGTGAGACCTCCAGCCCCCATCACCAGTCATCTCTTCTGTCCCCGCAGTCATCTCTTCTGTCCCCGCAGCCATCTCTTCTGTCCCCGCAGCCATCTCTTCTGTCCCCATCTCTTCTGTCCTCGCAGTCATCTCTTCTGTCCCCATCTCTTCTGTCCCCGCAGCCATCTCTTCTGTCCCCGCAGCCATCTCTTCTGTCCCCGCAGCCATCTCTTCTGTCCCAGCAGTCATCTCTTCTGTCCCCATCTCTTCTGTCCTCGCAGTCATCTCTTCTGTCCCCGCAGCCATCTCTTCTGTCCCCGCAGCCATCTCTTCTGTCCCCGCAGCCATCTCTTCGGTCCCCATCTCTTCTGTCCTCGCAGTCATCTCTTCTGTCCCCATCTCTTCTGTCCCCGCAGCCATCTCTTCTGTCCCCGCAGCCATCTCTTCTGTCCCCGCAGCCATCTCTTCTGTCCCCGCAGCCATCTCTTCTGTCCCCATCTCTTCTGTCCTCGCAGTCATCTCTTCTGTCCCCATCTCTTCTGTCCCCGCAGCCATCTCTTCTGTCCCCGCAGCCATCTCTTCTGTCCCCGCAGACACCTCTTCTGTCCCCGCAGCCATCTCTTCTGTCCCCGCAGCCATCTCTTCTGTCCCCGCAGCCATCTCTTCTGTCCCCGCAGTCATCTCTTCTGTCCCCGCAGCCATCTCTTCTGTCCCCATCTCTTCTGTCCTCGCAGTCATCTCTTCTGTCCCCGCAGCCATCTCTTCTGTCCCCGCAGACACCTCTTCTGTCCCCGCAGCCATCTCTTCTGTCCCCGCAGCCATCTCTTCTGTCCCCATCTCTTCTGTCCTCACAGTCATCTCTTCTGTCCCCATCTCTTCTGTCCCCGCAGCCATCTCTTCTGTTCCCGCAGTCATCTCTTCTGTCCCCGCAGACACCTCTTCTGTCCCCGCAGCCATCTCTTCTGTCCCCGCAGCCATCTCTTCTGTCCCGGCAGCCATCTCTTCTGTCCCCGCAGTCATCTCTTCTGTCCCCGCAGCCATCTCTTCTGTCCCCATCTCTTCTGTCCTCGCAGTCATCTCTTCTGTCCCCATCTCTTCTGTCCCCGCAGCCATCTCCTCTGTCCCCACAGTCATCTCTTCTGTCCCCGCAACCATCTCTTCTGTCCCCGCAGCCATCTCTTCTGTCCCCGCAGTCATCTCTTCTGTCCCCGCAGCCATCTCTCCTGTCCCCGCAGTCATCTCTTCTGTCCCCGCAGCCATCTCTTCTGTCCCCGCAGCCATCTCTTCTGTCCCCGCAGTCATCTCTTCTGTCCCCGCAGCCATCTCTTCTGTCCCCGCAGTCATCTCTTCTGTCCCCGTAGCCATCTCCTCTGTCCCCGCAGCCATCTCTTCTGTCCCCGCAGCCATCTCTTCTGTCCCCGCAGTCATCTCTTCTGTCCCCGCAGCCATCTCTTCTGTCCCCGCAGTCATCTCTTCTGTCCCCGCAGCCATCTCTTCTGTCCCCGCAGTCATCTCTTCTGTCCACACAGCCATCTCTTCTGTCCCCGCAGTCATCTCTTCTGTCCCCGCAGTCATCTCGTCTGTCCCCGCAGTCATCTCTTCTGTCGTAGCAGTCATCTCTTCTGTCCCCGCAGCCATCTCTTCTGTCCCCATCTCTTCTGTCCTCGCAGTCATCTCTTCTGTCCCCGCAGTCATCTCTTCTGTCCCCGCAGTCATCTCGTCTGTCCCCGCAGTCATCTCTTCTGTCGTAGCAGTCATCTCTTCTGTCCCCGCAGCCATCTCTTCTGTCCCCGCAGTCATCTCGTCTGTCCCCGCAGTCCCCCAGTCCAAGAATGGCACAAAAAAGGAAGAGAAAAGAAAAAGATGACTGGGTCCAAGTACAGGTTGCTCGGTTGGAGGTTCAGTTGGAGGAACGGCGGGTGGAGCTGCAACAGAGACTGTGTCAAGGCAATGATGAGAGTGACCGGTTTGGACAAACTGTTGCAGAGATGCTGCGGAGGGTGCCGGAGGACCACAGAGCACAGGCAATGCACTGTATCTGCAGTTTTGCTTTTTTTAGTTATTTTTTTGTATATAGTTTGCACTTCAGCTTTTTATTTATTGTCTGTTCACACCAATTCATGCAGGTTATACGGTAGTTTGCATCATTTGTGAAGTTTCTCCTTTACATCTGTTTTTGATAATAATTGTAGATCATTGGACATTAATACATTGCACTGTCATGCCCATATTTGTATGTACTTTATTAAAAAAAATACTGCTGTTTCAAAAAATGTGTGAAGGTTATTGCAAATAAACATTAACTAATAGTTGCACATGTGTCTGTGTTTGCTCTTTTGCATATATTTTTAATTTACAATTTAAGACCGTTGCACCTGTTTACTATTGTTTACATTAAACAATTTGTGTATATAGTTTGAACAAATTATGTTGCTTCCTGTTGGATGTATATTTTATGGTTCAGGTTACAGTAAATTAAGATCTTACAGTTAATTTATTTGTATAGTTTGCTCTTGTGCATCTATTTAATGTAAACAATTATAGACCATTGCACCTTTACATGGTGCATTATCTTATACATAGTTCAACCATTTGAATGTATAGTAAAAACTTAAAAAATATCCCTCATGTCATTTATTGGTGCATTATATTTTACACCAATACAATTTACACGCCAAGTTGACCACGACACACACTGTTATTTTGCCATGGCACAATTCCGTGGGGTGACTGAAATGTCGTTTCAAACACAGTGGAACCCGCTCGCGTCAACAAGTGTTTCAGCGATGTTCTGCAGAGCAAAACAGACATACGCAGAAGTATAAATGCTCACGACGGCGTCGCCTACGTGCGTAGCCTACGATGCAGAAGTCTAAATCGGCTTTAAGGAGTTTTTCCAAGACTCTAGCCTTGGCTCTGGAGAAGCCTCCTCCAAAGGAAGGATCCTGGAAATTAGGAAATGGCATTTATTTCCCAAAGAAATGGCTGCCTCTTCACAGGCTCATTACGAACACAGCCACAAATGTATCAAAAAACAAACTGATAACTTTTTTGGCACTCGTGTCTAGATAATACTCACCAAATTTGGGGTGTTTTAGATTAAAACACATTGAGTTTAATCTTTTGACGCGAGGGGCAATTTAGGTGGTCATGCGTTCCACCCCACATGGCGGACTTCCTGTTGAGTTTAGGCTGTGGCTGTCATAGACTTTTCTGTTTGCCCTGAGGTGTTTAATTTTTCTATGTTGGAAAAAATTACTTTCACTTTCCATGTTTTTTCATTTTCCAGGGGTCGCCACTGAGTCATTTTTTCAAATACTTCAAATACATACATTTTTTGCCAGGCTTGAGTTTAGTGGCCAATAAAATTGACTTTTTGCGCACATTTACTGGGTCAAATTGAGGATCATTTTGCAGAAAAATTATAATTTAAAAAAATATATAAATTGAGCAAATACAACAAGAAAAAGCGCTGTCTATTTACCACACAAGTGTTTAGCTCATTTTGCCTAAGTTTGGTGTTTGTGGAATGAAGCAGCTATTTTCTGTTGTTTTGTAAAAGTGAGGTGTATTCTGAGGCGGTTCACATCTTCAATTCAAAATGGCCGTGTGTGATAGGGTGTGGTGCCCATTGGCTTTTATGTTCATAAGCCCATGCTGGATGTGTACCAAGTTTTGCCTACGACAAACTAAAATTTTCCCTTCCCATTGACTTTTTCCACATATTTGGGGCGTTGCTATGGCAACACATTTATAGATAGGGGGTGGTTGTCATTGGCTTTTATGTTCATCATGACATAAGTGATGTGTGTACCAAATTTCATGTCTCTATGGCAAACTAAATTCTTGGGTCCCATTATAAGTTTGTAGGGGGCGCTGGAGGGTCATTTTTAAAGATAAACCTTTTATTTACATATCTTTGTGTTCAGGTCATGAATGTGCACAAACGCCTTTTTGCGTCCAACTTGATCCAAGAAGTCGTTTGAGAGTTAACAAATATTTTATTTTCACAAAAATGGCCGCCTCGTTACGTGCTTGCCACACCCACACCCGATAAGATATCAAAATCAAAGTCACAACTTTGGTTGGCACACGTGTCAAGATGATACTCACCAATTTTGGGGCCTTTTAGATTAAAACACATTGAGTTTTATCTTTTGACGCGTGGGGTGCGATTTAGGTGGTCACGCGCTTCACCCCATATGGCGGACTTCCTGTTGAGTTTAGGCTGTGACTGTCATAGACTTTTCTGTTTGGCCTGAGGTGTCCTATGGATTTACCAAGTTTTGTATTTCTACATTGGAAAAAATATATTTTCACTTTCCATAGGCCCAATGTATTTTGACTTTTCTAGGGGTTTGCTACTGAGTCATTTTTCACATTTTTTTCAGGGACTTCAAACCATAAATTTCTTGCCGGCCTTGAACTTTGGGCCCAATAAAAATGACTTTTCGCGCATGTTTACTGGGTCAAATTGAGGATAATTTTGCAGAAAAAGAAAAAGAAAATTAAAAAAATAAAAAATAACTCGAGCAAAAACAATAGGCCCTCCCGGTAATCACCGGCTCGGGCCTAATTAAAAACATTTTAAAAGAAGAGTGCAGATAAAAAACACTTTAAGTTGTAGTGTAGGCGAAGCTAAAGAGGAAGGTTTTTAACCTCCCCTTGAACATTGTTAGAGTTGAGGCTTGTTTTACTTCATCTGGGAGACTGTACCAGATTTTTGCTGCATGAAACTTAAACTTTGCTTCACCCTTAAACTTTGCTTGTTTAGTTCTTACTCTCGGCACAAGCAGGAGGCCTGTCCCAGGTGTTCTCAGAGTCCGAGGAGGTTCATAAGGAACTAGCATGTCAGAAATATATTCTGGAGCTAAACCATTCAGATGGTAGAGTCAGAATTTGGCGTAAACATAATGAGAACATGGATCCATCATTTCTTGTTACCACTGTGCAGGCTGGTGGTGGTGGTGTAATGGTGTGGGGGATGTTTTCTTGGCACACTTTAGGCCCCTTAGTGCCAATTGGGCGTTGTTTAAATGCCACGGCCTACCTGAGCATTGTTTCTGACCATGTCCATCCCTTTATGACCACCATGTACCCATCCTCTGATGGCTACTTCCAGCAGAATAATGCACCATGTCACAAAGCTTGAATCATTTCAGATAGGTTTCTTGAACATTACAGTGAGGTCACTGAACTAAAATGACCCCACAGTCACCAGATCTCAACCCAATAGAGCATCTTTGGGATGTGGTGGAACGAGAGCTTCTTGCCCTGGATGTGCATCCCACAAATCTCCATCAACTGCAAGATGCTATCCTATTAATATGGGCCAACATTTCTAAAGAATGCTTTTAGCACCTTGTTGAATCAATGCCACGTAGAATTAAGGCTGTTCTGAAGTCGAAAGGGGGTCAAACACTGTATTAGTATGGTGTTCCTAATAATCCTTTAGGTGAGGGTAAATCTGAGTTTCATCTGCATAATTATGGTATGATAAGCCACAGCTGCGTATTAACTGGCCTAAAGGAAGCATGTAAATATTAAATAATAGAGGTCCCAATATAGACCAGAGATAGGATAGGACTGAAACCATTTAAGGGCAGTTCCAGTGATACCTATACAAGAGCCCACAAGCCAGTCCACAGAAGCCCAACCTATGACGAGCCAACTTGACTTCCTGATGCGATAAACAGGTTTTAAAAGAACAGTTTATTGATTGTTATAAAGCTTTCTTCCTTTGCTCTCAGTGTCCCACTGCTAACAGCTGAATGGCACTCTATCTTCCCAAAGGGCACTTTAAGCTGTATTTTGTTTTTCCCTAGAAGGGCCATGGACGTAATAGATCCATTTTCCTAACCACTATTGAGCACTAGAAAAAACAGCTGTTACCAAGCCACTATTCATTTTTTTTCTTAAAATAAAAAATATAGTAAACACATAAACTAGTAATTAAATAAATAAATGCTGTATTTTTTTGTTGCTGCTTTTAATGGACAGTGAGAAAACAGGTCATTTTTTATCATCAGTGGTACGAAAAATGGACAAAGAGATACATGAATGAGTAATAAAAAAAATCAAAAATCAAACATTCATATAAATGTGTAATGGTTGGGTAAATATATTTGCTGTATTGGCTTGTCTGAAAGGCTCACAAAAATAGCTAAGATGCTCACAGTAGGCCTATATACTATCAAGGCTTGTAAGATAGGCTATCTGTTACCCTGCACCACACAAAAAGGAGTAAATCAAACCATTCGCCATGATCTTCTAAACAGCCTGACTAGGTGGCTGTGTGTACATTTATGTGTGGGATCTGAACTCCGGCTTCTATAACCCCACTGCATGAGATCTGATAGCTCCCATTGCTGTCTCTATAGCATGATAAAACACGCTGGATTTGTGTGTGACACCAATAACGATAAGAGGGGAAAAAAATAGTATGCTAGGATATAAATGATAGACAGGAACAAAAGCATATTCACACACAAAAAAGTAGATTCACTCCAGCAAATGTCTCTCTGAAAGCTTATCACTGTAATGTAAAGACAAGATTTTTAGCCCTGTTTAAAAGCCATAAAGTACCATGAGGACTGATTTATATCTGCCTGGCCAACCAGTAAACAGGAAGCAAACTTAGAATCCGGACTTGTCAAAAGCAAATGAGCTGTAATTAAACCCTAGTGCATATTGTTACCATTGGAACCTTACTTTCAAAAATAATAGCCTACAAAGAGTTTCATTTCAAAAAGTGGAAAACCTGTTGGGCACCCATTGGGCACCCCAGCACAGTTGGTAGACCCGGTTCGCTTGCACAATGACTCTCTTACTCTGTTTCCTGTCGACCTACTGTCTACTATCAAATAAAGGCAAAAAAGTCCTTCCCCCCATCCATTTTTTTTTTAAGTGGAAAACCTGCAGATTATATGCAATGGTGTCCTTTTCACAGCATAATCTTATACCAGCTTCTTGTCATTGCTGATATGGGTCTTTTTTGGCACTGGGATTGTGTACGGCTCACTTGGGTGAACTAAAGACAGGCGCATTAAAAAAATGGGGTGTTTAGGGCTATTGATAATACTCCCTTATTGATGTCTTATACTTCCAAAATGCTACCTACATACATTAATTTACATGAGTTTGCATATATAGATATAACATAAATGGCTAAATGTGGACCTTTTGACCATGAACACAGCTATTCTTTATTAGCAAAAGATGGAGTTCTGGAGTCTGCATCAAATGGCTCATGCTTCATGAGCAAAAAAAAGTGTTTAGAACTTGTGACATTAGATGATAATGTGCCTCACTGACCCAACCTGTACAATGCCAAAGCTTATTCTCATTAAATAGACAGGTCTGGTGAGTTATCTTTGGTGATTGTGACTTCCAGCTACAAGAGACGTCTTTAGTTTTATTTATTTTTTGGCTTTCAACAATGGAAACTCTTCCTCTAAAAACAAAACTCCAAGGTCACATTTAAATGTATGTATCAATGGCCACAGAATATCAGAATTTTACTAAATTATTCATGTCTATATGTGCTTCCGTGAATTGCAATTCTACAATACCATTCTTTTTCAAATCTTTACAATGTCAAATGTAAAAAGATGTCTCAAAGCAGCTACCTTTTACCAAACTCTTTCAAAATAGCTCTTGGCAGTGATTGTGTTCTCAAAGTATGATAATGACACTGATGCAGACTGGAAAAGGTTCCATTTCACTCCAGAGGCACATATAAATAATATATTCAAACAGGGCATAGTGGGATGGCACCTTCTGTTTTTGACATTGTGCAACAACATAGTGCATGACAAAATATCTATTATAAAAATTGTGTTTCACTGCAGCAACAGACATTTAATTGTGTGGTGTAGAGAGGTGCTAGGTTTTATGAATTCACTTGATCAAAAAAGAAGCAAAGGTCTCAAATTAAAATGATGTATTTACACATTACTGCCAAAGAAGGAAGGGGCCCGTCTAACTTTTGTGGATCCAGACCAAGAGAGTGGATGATTGTTCATTCCTAATGTGGCATGCCTTGTCATAAGTGCTAAAGTAAAAGGCTGTTTACTCTGAAGCACTTTCAGAGAGCATCATTTTAGTGATGCATGATTGTGCTCCTTTGCAAAATGAGGATGACTCGTGCTCTGAATCAGCAAAAAAATGTTAGCATCTGAGACACATCAAATGACTTTGTATAAATTTATGCTATTTATCTCTGACTCTCACAGTGGTAAGTCTGATTTGTTTTACTGACAAAAAAGTAATATGTCCTATTCTTCAATATAGGGCATTCATGTATGTAGTTTATCATATCCTTATTTGGAGTCTCTGTCTAATAATGAAAAGGCTGGCAGAGGTGTAAACGGTAGTCTCAATCTATTAAAAAAAAAGTACTGTAAAATGTGTAGTACACTGTTTAAGTAGTAAGTAAATTTACTGAACAGTAAAAGCATTCAGTGTACTTTGATAAATGTATTTGATTGGGACAGTGTATGTTGAACATACACGAGACACAGCCTCAATGTATGTATCTGAATGTAAACAAACCAGAGTGCAGCCTTAGGCTAATTTCCATCTGTTTTCCCAACTTTCTCACACATTCATAAACCAGAGCTGTGTCACTGGAGGGAAGGTGGGTTAAGTGTCTTGCCCAAGGACAGTATGAACTGGGGAGAGTGGAAATTTAACTGCCAACCTACTGAAGGACAAATTGGTTGAGCAACAGAACTACTAGTACTGATTGGAGAACGCCTTGCTGTGACGTAGCAGTGTTACCACTGTGCTAAAAAGGTACTCCATCCATACTTCTTGCATCTTGAAATGTTAACATTTTTTCTCCAAAATGTACAAGTCAAAAGTTTTTTCCCCCAGAGCTACTTAAGTATATGTAAAAATTAAATGTAATAAGTTACTTTCCACCTCAGGTAAGTATCACTATACCATTTCCATTTGCTTAATTGTGAATGGAAAAGTTACATCCAAGGGTTAACATAAAGACACACAGAAGGTAAGGGATAGGTACAATTTAAGTACAAATTGTGCATCTGTAGAATTTAAGTTGTAGCACCCCCCCTCCCTCAATCATTTGCAGTTATACTTGTATCTAGTCAATCACATTACAATGAGATGTGCTTTCATTTAAATCTGCTGATTTACTGATGAAAACTATCAATGCATTGAATGATGAAGGTACATCAAATAAACTAATCTGATAGATGCAGCCCAAGTTATATTGTCACAATTTTGGCCCAGCTTTTAAACAAGCAAAGACATAACACAAGACAAAGTTTAAGCCACTTTACTTTGGGAAAATAGTTTCACAGCCGTTATGCAAGCAAAAATGTTTGACCAAACCACAATAAGAAAACTCTTACTGAAGAACATCTAACTAGGCCAGGGAATAAACAATTTTACTCCCCAAGAGCACAGCACACGCACAGGAAGTTCTGCTGTCTGAAAACAAACTTTAAAGGTTTGTAAATAGTTAACACATAAATTTGCTTTTGGATATGCAAGCCAGTAAACAGAATATACACCAATTATGATCACTCCCAATGCAACAATTTGAGAACTCATGGACAGTTCAGGTAAAGGTTTGTAAAATATAATTTAAAAAGTGTAAAAACTAATGGATCCGTTTTTGGAGTGTCTAGCGTCAATGCAGCAGACATTATTGCAACCCTTTGACTGACATGTGCACCTAAATTGTCTAAATCAGTCCTTATACTCGGTGTACTTTTTAGCCGAGCCGTGCACTTTGCTGGCGGGATATTTGAGTTTATTTAACGCCATTTTCCTGAGCACCGCCTGGGGAAGGTCTACGCGGCACTTCTCCGCCAGTTCCACCAGGTAAATCAACACGTCGCTCAGCTCGTGGGCGAGATTCTCCCGCTCGGCTTCAGTCCAGTCCGGCAGACCCTCCGCCACCTCTCCCCGCCACTGGAACAGCTCGGCTACCTCTCCCACTTCACCCACCATGGCCATAAGCAGGTTACGAGGTTGGTGAAACTTGTTCCAGTCCCGCTCGTCGGTGAACTCCGCCTGCATTTGCCTGATGTCCTCCATAGTGGGCTCGGGACTGAAGGTGAACCTCTCAGTCCGGCTAGTTTGCCGGTTTTGTTGTTTGGAGTGTAAACACCCCTGTTTGGCTACTCCATTCACCTTTGTCTCCTCTCCATTAAGTCCACACAGTTCTTTCCCATTTGTAGCCATCATGTTGTCGTAAACTTACTAACTCGAATGAAGTTGTAGGCTGCGATAACAACACAGTATTCGGCGGCGCCTGTAGAACATGCAGTGAAATCCCGCCACTCGCTAAAGACGGATATGACATACCTACAGTCACAGAGACTGGGGTTTGTAGTTTTAACGCACAACCGTGCTCCTAAACCTGACGTGTCTGGGTGATAGTTTTAAAAACTACACTTCCCATGGTCAGAAGCGTGAACATGACAGCTCGAAAGCATGGCTACCTCCAGAGTAGTGGCTACTGAACTTCTGTATCATTTTAATAGAAAAATATCACGATTATATCCTAATACCGTGTGTATATTTAGGAAGATAAGCACGTCATCTGCAGAATGCAACAGCCAACCACAGCTGAGAATAAAAAGGTAAGCTATCCCGCACGAAGGAAAACAATGACATTGTGTTTCTCACCTGTTTAATAAACAAACAGTGTTGACTTTTTGAATTATTCTTTCAATGCAGGTCAAAATTATTATGTCAATGCTATATTTGTTTTAGTTTTTTCCTGGCCGTTTGTCATACATTGATAGTATATAATAGTGGATAGCGCAAGCTCATTGCTCCCCATTCTGCGAAATGTGTCTCACCCAATGACAGTATAATGGGCAGACAGGGTAGTATCTGAACTGCTCCAGGGCCAAACGCTCCTTTTCAGTAAACACGCCCCTCATCTCAGAGCCCGAGCTAAACAAGCTAACGCTAACAGCTAATGTCATGCTAACGGCTGCAGATGCTTCACTCTCGTCTCCTCTCTTCTTTCAGCCTGGGGTAAGTCTGCAAATCTTTACAGCAAACTTTATAGCAGCTCCTGCTGTTAATATCAGATTATTTTTATTATCAATATTACAGTTTTTTAATGATAATAATCATAATTTTAAGCATGAGCACATTTTTATCTTGGTCTGATAATTCTTTCCGGTTATGTTATAAAATTAAAACTGTTTTTTCAAATATATCATTATATACTACATATTTGTTTATTTATATATATTAATGCTCTTAATTTGCGAGTCTTGTACATTAAGGCCTCAGTATTTGAGAATTTTTTACACTAAAATAAAGCCTCATTACTATCTTATAATAATAAAAAGTAATATTTGAGCAGATAACAAAGATATTCAAATAGTAGATTTATAATGCTATAGTTACATGATCTTTTAGATTATACAGTGGTAAAGCCAGAAGCCTACAGCAAACGTGCAGCATTTAGAAAAGACTGCTGTTTACCTTTACACATTGACTGGTTTATAAAATAGACAGTGGGCTCTGGACACAGATGAAGCTTTAGACGACTCTCAGATCCAATTTTAATGACTATTTCTTCTAGTGGCACCTGGGTGACTGTTAGTGTTTAAATTAAGAAGCATACACGTATTTAGTCACACAGGTAAAGTCTAAAAGTTTGGTTACTTACTGCAGAAACATGTATTTCTCTCTTTTAATGGCTAAACATTAATGACTGTATTGTTTTTCTCCCCGTCTCTGTGTGGCCTGTGAGGAAGAGCAGGACGTCCTGTGAACCACAGTGGAGCAGATGGAGAAGATTGGACCTGTGTCAATGCAGCTCCTTAAAAATAAAGATCATGTCTGCCACACCTCAGGATCTGTGTTTTATACTTCAGAACCACACACTTAATAGAAACAGCCACCCTATATCAGCTTCTACAAGTACTTATATTTATCGTTCATAATGTCTCTGCACTCTTTATTAACTAGACAACGTCTACGTAATTTAACATTAATCTGATTTTATAGAAACTTACTGTCACTAATTAACTGCTGAAAATGAGTGAAAAATAAGTACACCGAGGGTTGCAATGTACATTTTAATAGCGTGCAAACAGTGACTGCACATGTGAAAAGTATGGTGTAAAAATTTGTTTTGTAATGTATAGTTCATAAGAATAGCATTTACTTAATGGACATGAATAAGTGCTTGTTTTTTCTGGTTTGTAAAAAATCATCTACATCATGTCATCATGTCATAAGTGGCAGGAGTACAATCTTCACCAGCACTGGTCATTCAAAGGCCCCAATAATACTGACTTATTATATTGTAAGAATGTTACCAATATTCAACCTTTATTTTGGACACAAAGATGGTCCATAGCAAACAAAAGAAAACGTAAAGTTAAAATACAGTGTAGTTTACTATATTGTATGTATCTGTGAAGGTTCTCAGTCATCTAGGACATCTTAAAAAAAGTAAAAGCATCTGGACTTAGTTTTCAAAGGGAAGATGTTTTGTCTCTAATTCCAAGAGACTTTATCAATTCTGAGATCAACTGGTAAGAGAGCTGAGCTTACATCTCTAGAGGGTAGTCCAGATGCTGATGTAGTTAATTTCAAGACTTGATGGAGTTTTCTGACTCTGCCTCATTAGAAATTGCCTCACAATACTATTAATATAGATTTAAATCAGTCTGCTGTATTAAAATGTAAAACTTTTTTACCCTTAAGACACAATAATAAGATTTATATTTGCATGTGAGAGTAAAGCATCATAAACCTTTCTCTCAATTTTGTCTAATTACAAAAAAGTGATGTTCAGAAGAAATACTCAAACTCAAGTCAATATTATAAGTGTCACTAGTCTAATCACAGTAATGTCCTGGCTTTACATCAACTACTTGCATTTTAGAAAATGAAAACCACATTTTATTGCCTTCACGGACAGTTAAAATTATGCCAACAAATTTTTATATGAGAGTGCACTTCCCCAGATCTAATATGAATCTAATCTTATTCCTTACAATCCAAAATAAATGCTTTTCTGTCACAGGTTTTAACTGTTTTAGTAATAGCCTTAAGGTCCTTTAGCATAGCTCTTAAGATAAGTTGTTAATAAAGAGGCAAAAGTATACAATACAAATACAATTTTACTCACCAAAAAAAAATTGAGCAATGCTTCTTGGCTGGTCTGTCATTGAAGGGCACATAATACTACAGCAAAATATCCTGTGTTTTTTGTGCAAAACTGCTCTGAGTAGCCATTGGGTTTCTCCTTATAATTCTGCTTTTGGAGCATTCCGTCTGGTGGAGATATATTGTTGTATGGTGGCACCCTTACTCAAGGCCCTTTTAAAGGTGTTCCATGAGAGAAGCTGGATGGCAACTTTACAAGTGTAAAAAAGGGCAGATGCTACCCTCTCTGTCCACTTTAGTAATATCCTCTGACGCAGAATGGGGAGCAATGAGCTTGCGGTATCTACTATATATACCATTAATGGTTGCCATTGGATTTCTCCATATATTTCTGCTTTTGGAGCCTGCCCTCTGGTGGACGGAGGTATATCGCTCTGTCCATAATTCAGAAAGGGGTGTGACCGAAACAGTGATCTGACCACAGACCAGACAGGCAATGTCACAGACCACTAAACTGCCACTAGGGGCGCTTGTCGGAGTGGTTCATCTGGTCTTTTCGGTGGTCCCTGCTACGTTTTGTGGTCAGTGATTGGTTTATAGGGGCCACTGTTGTTGCATAAGAATCAACATTTTACTTTATATCAATGTTATCTTTATTTATATTTCTGCCTCATTAACTCTTACATAATTGAATTAACAGTATTTATCCGCGTTTTATGTTGCCTCCCTGTTGGTATTTTTCCTTTTTGAGGTGTTTTTTATGTGTTAGAAGACATTTTCAGTGCTAAAAATACACTTTATCCATTATGTCAGTAATGTCTTGTGTGCTTGTGCTGCAGCTCTCCCCAGCAGCTGGTTGGTGTGGTGGGATTAGAAATCCACGCTCAGATTCGCTCCAACACCAAGCTGTTCTCTGCCTCACCGGTTGGCTTCTCCATGCCCCCTAACTCTCTGGTGTCGTTCTTTGATGCATCGTTACCAGGCACGTTACCTGTAAGTCATGGGAGCTCAGTATCTAACCCTTGTAAAACATATTAAGTTTCTAATTTAGAAATATAAGTATTATATGTTTACCAAAAATCAACACACCAAAAATGTATAACATGGGAATGCAGGAAGTAGACCAAAATGTTTGGGCCTTAGCTAAGTTAAATTGCCCTAGGTAATGTGAACTTTATGTAATTTCATGTTTTTCTTAATACATTTGTCTTAAAATGTGATCAGATCTTCATCAAGGTCAAATGTATTGACAATGTGTCTAAAAATAATTACACAAAAAAAATCTGATCTTTTATGTCTTTATTTAATCCACTCATTCAACATCCAAAATGTCAGTGGGAAAAGTACGTGAACCCTTAGAATTAATAACTGGTTAACTCATTGATGAGTCTTTGTTGTGCTCTTGGTGTTGTTTTGACTGGGCACCCACTTCTTGGTAGAGTAGCAACAGTCACAAAGCGTCTCCATTTGTAGATTGTTTGTCCTAAATGTAGACTGCTGAATTTATAAAGTCCTTGAAATAACTTTATAATCCTTTACAGCTTAATGTAAAGCAACAATTCTTGATGATAGGTCTTCTGAAAGCTCTTTTTGGTCAGGCATGGCTCACATAAGTCTGTTCTTCTTGTGCAGAGCAAACTCCAAAAGTTTGAGGGTTTTTTATCAAAGTAGCTGTAGTCCACACCTCCAAAAATATTATCTTAACAAGATTCCACGTGTACTAAAATCCAAACAAATGACTCCAATTAGCTTTTGGAGTCAGGTTCAATACTTTTTCCACAAGCACTATGGGGTGAGATATAAAAGATCTGAATTTTTTAGACAGATAAAGTTTGTTGGTTCAATGTCATCTACTTCATTTCCTATATAAAGATTCTCCATAAAGCAACATTAGTGCACAACATTACTTACATAAAGATGTTTATTTAAAGCCACATGTCTTCTGAAACAGTAGGTTTATTTTAGTGTATTTTGTACAAATATGACTCTGCAAGGGTCCAGTGTTTTGGCCTATTTTCTTTATTATTAAATGCGTCATGTGGTAGTGCGCCTCAATCACATTATCTCTCGGCATATGCCACTGTCCTGGTGGCTGGAAATTTATATTGAAAGTTTGTGTCCAGCTGAGGCTACTGTGTCAGTAAGATGGGCATGATTCTACTGCTCTATTTCTGTAAAGCACTTTGAGTTACCCAGTGTATGAATTGTGCTATATAAATAAAATTGCCTTGCCTTGCCTTGCCTCTAATGTCAGAAGATCGTCAAAATAATTTTGAGAATATATATTTTTAGGCAAAAAATTACGCATACAACATTTTTACATTTAAGTAATCTTTTGTTGTGACAATACCAAGAACACCAGCAGAATAATTATCTCTTTAATAAGCACCATATTAATTCTCAGTAGCAAGGCTGGACGCTTTTATAGCATTTTGTTCTGTCTGTTAAACTATATCTTTTTTTATATTGTATTAAGATTGTATTGAAATTAGTATTAATTATGTGAATGTGTGTGTCTTTAGGTCCTCAATAAACGGTGTGTGGAAGCAGCGATTATGACAGGTCTGGCTCTCAACTGCACTATCAACAAAAAGTCGCTGTTTGACAGGAAACACTACTTCTATGCTGACCTCCCTGTAAGTCTCTCACTCCAAGGTTATATTAAAGGCCTTATTGTAGGTAGTATATCTGACAAACAACCGTATAGAGCGCCCATTGTCCTGCACATTGTGCTGCTCCATTGCTTTGTCAAACATAAACTGTCCTCATGTGCCTCCATCTCTCCCACTGAACTCTCCCAGCTATGAGCTCTAATTGAAATAGTGAGCAAGTCTTGCTGAAGCAGCAGAAATGCAATTTGCCACTTGTACAGACGAATCACACTGAGGGCCGTTAAAGGAAATGACCGGTACTTTTTTTTTTTCCAACATACCAGCTCATTTCCTATATTGCACTTCTATTTTTAAATTACCCACAGGTCATTTACTTCTCTGTTGATCATTTAGATAGACTCTCTTTAGTCACATCGTTTGAATTGTAACTGCAGGCAGCGTTATCTGATTGAATATTTCCGGTTATTACAATTTCTGCATATTACAAGAGATTGTGTGTAGCTGTTAAATGAAATATGACCAACGTACCAAGTCTCAAGAATAGCTTTAGTGAGTTGTTATAGGATGTAGTTACTCAATATGGACTAACTTAAACTTAAGCAATTTCCTTAAACTGTTGCCAATGTGTCTAAATGCTTATCTCATTTTCAATTAAACTGTTTTTTTTACTTGTAGCTAAACTCCCTCAGTACACATTGTTTAGAGTTCTATAATAGTGTGGAAAGCATAGAATTTCAGATTTATGATAAACATTACATTTAAAGTAATCGTCATAATGTGGTCCTGTTTAATATGCAGAGTGTAACCTTCAGTCAGACATAGATCAATATGAATATTGAGAGAGAGACATCTAAGCAAAACGGCAAGCTAGATGGACAAGTCTGAACATGTGGTAAACACATATCCAAAGCGACTTACAAGTGAGGAAAACAATAGAAGCAATTTTAATAACACAAAAACTAGTCTGTCATCTAGTCTGCATTATTGTCATCTGGTATGAGAATTTGATCTTTATCTCCTTGTATTTAAAGGTGCAGTAGGTATTATCAGCGACATCTAGTGACAAGACAGAAGGTTGCAGTTTTACACTAACCTTAAAAATGTAAACACAAAATTGAGTTGGTTTAAAGCAGTCCTAAGCCTTCATGCAAGATTGTGTTAATAAATGTACTTCTCTTCCACCATTGCGCAGTTTGTTTGCTTTGGGGTGATTTGCACAGTAAATAAAATCACTCCTTCTACTGGGTTATTCAAGTCTTTAAAGCTTTAAATGTCTATTGATCTGAAATAGCAGATTGAAGCATAGTTTTTATCGCAGTGATTCAGTGATTAGTAAACCGTATTTGATTCACGATTAACAATTCACCTAAAGTTTGTGTTCATGGCAAACCTCATAGCATTGTTTTTGGAACATTTAGGTTTAAGTGTAATAGGCAATAAAGTACAGATAGACAAAAACTTTTTATGACAGTTAATGGTCACTTTAGTATCATTTTTATGAGATGGCATTAAAGAGATCCCAAACCCTTTGACCTGGGTACTTCCATTTAACAGTCTTCCTCAAGTGATGTTCTTTCTCTGCTCCATAATTGAGCCCTCACATGGCAAAGTTCCACTAAGCCTCGGAGCCTGAAGGTAATTTTCCTGCCATTGTGAGTGACATTTTAAGGCTCAGATGTAAAAGACAAAATGTCATGGGAACTCTGCTCTGACTTGTAGAGACCTTTCACAATTTCCAAATTCTTCTGGGGACAGTTTAGTTAAGCAGTTGGAATTTGGGAGGACATATCTCTTTCCTGTTCAACATAATGTTAAAACGGCTCATGGCTTTTCATTGTGAAGAATTTAGAATACTTTTTTTTTTTTTAGCCCTTAACATTTTTGTACAGTCATATAGCATATTGTATAACAAGCAATTAGGCATGCATAATATGAAATGGGTCATTATTACAATATTCAAATGTACATAATACCCATACTAGATTAGCATAGGACATCAACACATGATATAGAACCTTTTTTTTCAGTCCAGTAATGAATCAAATTATAACTTGTAATTTACAGTTGTGATTTATGTCAACAAATCAGAGCAGCTTTTTGAAAGAACAGGATAAAGGACCTCAAAGCAAAGATAGTACTCTACTGCTCCTGTGCTGTAGATTTAAACTACCTTGGTGAAAGTATTTTGTCTTAATTCCTGTGACCAAATCTCTCCAAAGTGATGTGGCCAAATAATTTGATTATTGACGTCAATGGAAAAGTTACAGTGCTTATAGTTATAGTGCATACAGCAAGAGAGTTGTGAGTTTGTAGTGAGTTGTGAGTTTGATTCCTGCATTACCGTGGGTTTTCTCCCTGTATTTGTGACTTGTAGGTCTCTCCAAGTCACTGTGTCACTGCAAAATTATTTTCTCCAGATGATCAGAAACAAGACTAAACTAAACATCTTTGGGCCACAGAAACAAAGAGAAAGTGTCAGCAGTCACCTCGAGTCTTTTTCTCTAAAATCTAAAAATCAAGTTAGAAATCTGGAGGTCATCATGGACTCAGACTTAAATTTCCAGAGTCACATTAAGTCAGTTACATCATCTGCATTTTATCACCTTAAAAACATTTCCAGAGTCAAAGGGGTTGAGTTCAAGTTTCTCTAAGTCTGGTTGAAACATTATTCCAACCAGACTTAGAGAAACTTATTCATGCTTTTATCTCCAGCAGGTTAGATTACTGTAAGGCCTGCTCACTGGTCTCTCAAAACGAGGGTTAAGACAGCTCCTGCTTATTCAGAACGCTGCTGCTCGGGTTCTAACTAACACCAGGAAGTACAACCACATCAGTCCAGTTTTAAAATCTCTGCACTGGCTTCCTGTTGCTCAGAGAATAGACTTTAAAACAGCACTACTGGTTTACAAGACTCTAAATGGTATAGCATCAGAATATATTTCTGACATGCTAGTTGCTTTTTTCTTATGTTTCTAAATCTAAATCTTGTAAATTGTCTTTTATTTCTGTAAAGCACTTTGAGCTACCCAGTGTATGAATTGTGTTATATAAATAAAATTGCCTTGCCTTGAATTGGTGACTCTAAATTGCCCTTAGTGAATGAATATGATAATGATTGATTCTATGTCAGAGCACGTCGCTATGTGTTAGCCCTTCAATTAACTGGCCACTGTCCAGGGTTTACCCCTAAAACAGTTATAATAAGATGAATAAATATAACAAATGATAATTACTTATATTCCATTTGAAACCACAATGTCATTAAACCAATACAGGAAAAATTTACTCCAGGTTATCATAACACCAAAATCTCATAATGTCCCATGGCTAATCCCATGTTATATTGTCACACACTTCTCTGAGTACATTAGAAAGCATTGGCTTGGTATTGCATGACTTTTATCAGTGTTTTGCAGTAAAATGTTTCAGTTATGATTCTACTCTAATTTCTTGGCTCAAAATAAAGGGCATATTGTATCTCTTGATACAGTTTTTTTTTTCCTATTGAACATTTCACAGACTTATCACAAAATGGCAGCTGTAAATTTTAATCGTCATACTAGCAATACATTATCTCCTCAGGATGTCTGTGTCAATATCTCCAGGTACCAACCAAAATCCCCTCCAGAAGTGTTGGAATTACAGTTCCTCTTGCTTTTGTGAGTGTTTACTGGAGATTGCATCACCTCCATTGGATTCATTGTCAGTAGTTGACACACACACACACACACACACAGCAGGGACGATAATGCGAGATTACACTTTTTATCTTCCTCTAAGGTTTTCCAAACAACTCAAGCAGGCAGGTTGAGCCTAAACCATTCTTTGTTTGCCGGTTGGCTTTACTCCCATCTGCTACTCCGAGGGAAAAGTCTGCACGACCGTAGCTTGATGAACTGATTTTAATTAAGCACATGATGGGATATTTTTACGTTTGACCTAAAGTTTTAGTGTAATCGGTTTCTCGTGTACCAAGCAAAGAACAAGACTGGGTGAGAAATGATCATGCTGTTTGAAATATACATTCGTAAATTGCTTTGTACATTATTGATATGTTCCACTAGCAACCCCTGATTGCATTTTGTAAAACACCACAGTCGCTCATTAAATGATTAATGCAGCAGTCCAACGAGCACTCGTTCTTCTGATTTGCAATGGTGACAGAGGCGAATAGAGACGAGTGACAAATGGATGAAAAACCACAGTGGGAGTGGTCTCTCCCACAGTGATAATGTCATCTAATATGGACTACTCTGAATGTGTGCCTTAACTACCAGCTACTTCACATTCAAAGACGTGATATACGAGTTCTACGATTTAAGTAAAGCAGGCACTGATACCTGTACTATTGTAGTACAAAACAAAGCCACAAATTTATTGTTTTAAATGCTGGTAGCAGGCACTAGCAGGTTGGTAAGGTGGGCGCCGCGGCAGTAGCTCAGTGGGTAGAGCGGCCGCAACATGGATTTCAAACATTTAACAACGAAGCAGCGCTTTTTGAGATTTACAAATACAATCTTTGACGGGCTTTTTTTAGTGTTTGAAGATCTAACCCTAAATCTTTTAGGGTTAAGTGTTGGCTCCACGGTTGTTTGCTTGCTTGCGGCAGTCCTTAGTTTTCTCAAAACGTCCCAATTATTGACGTAGCTGAAGCTGAAGTCTGTCCAGAGTGGGATGTTTATGCCTTAAGACTATGGTCACACTGGTCATTTAAGAAAAATATATTAAAATGCTGCATCATTCTATCCTGCTCGTTTTTTGCTTTCTCTTTTTTGCCTTGTCGCTGTGAGCAAAGGCTTCACAAAACTCGCGCAAAGATGAAACTTCAGTCTGTGTCCAGCAGAAAACAGGGCTGTAGACAATAGTTTGTTGAATAAAAGTTAACAAAGCAGCTTTATTTGCCATTATGTAGCAGGGCTGGAACAAGGACTGTGGGGCCCAGAGGCAAAAACTATATTTGGACACCCTTGGGGAGGGGAGGGGGCCCAATCACAGGGTATATTTTTATATAAATATTTTTTCATAATTATCTGATCCAAAAATGTAATTAAGCTTTCTCTGAATGAGACTGAAGCAGAACATACTATTGCTGAAGTTTTTTAAGGATTGCCTAAATGATTTAATAAGCTAAATTTACACTAGTTTTAGATTTGAACAAATATTACATACAAAGATTCAAACTTTAGGGCAATTAGTTCAATTAATTCTTAATGTTATTTTCACATTCCACAAAGTGCATTGAAAATGTTTGTTTAACCACAAAAAGTAAAGTGATTCCAGTAAGTTTTATTGACATTTACAAACTGTAAGCATAATTTCAATTATTGTGATAATATTGTTAATTATTTACAATTATTTACATTTATTCATTTATAATATTCATCATAAACTGTTCTGGCTCCTTATGAGCTATCCAGAGATTTTATGTTTTTAAATGCATCTAAATGCTTTTCTGTTTTATCTCCAAGAAGTACTTGTCATTTAAGTTTTATTTTGGTAAACCGGAAGTAGCACTGTTTTTCACTTTCTGTTTCTCTCTGGACAAGACCAGAGTAACGGCCAAGTAATGGTTACTCCTGCCTTACTGTATCTGAAGCCAGCACAGTCTTTTTACCATTCATCTACATTCATCTACATTTCCATTATCAACCAAGTTTCCATGGTTGATAATTTTAATTTTTTTTTCAGAATGTACATATAATCAACATTTCTTTTCGAGTGTCTTCACACAGATGGATAGCGATGAAACTTTATTATTGTCTTTGTCTTTGTATTTGTCTTGTCCATAAGAGTCCTTAAGGCTTTTTCAAAGTTAACTAACATTGATTGTTGAAAGTTTAAGGTTTGTTATAGTTCTTTCTAATATGTTTCTTAAAGTGTTGCAAGGGCCTCAAAACAAGAGATTCTGTGCAATTTATGACCCTTGCACTCCAACTCTCACACTCAAGCTTTAGCATTTTAATTTGGGTATGCCTTTTTTTTTATTTTAGGGAAATTTATCCGTAACGATAAGGCTAAACTTTATTAAACAAAACTTGAGCATGAATGAATTCATTGAGTCAGATGAGGTGACCGTGCTGAGCAGCAGTAGCTAATGAAGCTATCATGGCTAACACCGCTAATCTGCCACCACTAATGTACTAGACTGAACCTGTACATGGTGAATGTGGGAGGTCTTCTCAATAACATGAAAGAGTTGATTGAGCTTTAAGAGTACAGTGAATGTAGTGTCCAACTTGAGCTAAAGTTCTCATGATGCTTCAGTCGTTGAATTCCTTAACAGTACAAATCGTAACTTCTTTGTTTTTGTCTTACTCCTTTAGTAAAAAAAAAATATATAGGGTAAATTTATCTTTACCCTACAAAAGCCACAGTTCCTAGTTACGTACCTGGGCATGCAAGTTAAAATCAGTAAATTTTACCCTTTTGAGGTGTTTATTTTATATTGACTGTGTCTTTAATGACAAGGTATATTTTAGTTTTTTGGCTTTAGCAATATGTTAGCAAGGCTTGTCAGCCAGATATTGTTTGATGATGAAGCACAGGTCCTAAAAGAAACCATGTAATTTAGCATTTTTTTGTTCAGCATAACCATAGTCCTAGGCACCACTTTTATATATTAAGGTACTCACTAATATTCTCTACCCACTCACCGACAGCATACATTGCATTTGACTTTGATCAAGAAGTGTCTGAAAACCTCTGGATTTGTCCTTTTGTTTCTGCTTGTTGTTTTTTAACATACATTTATTATATATTTTGCCCACCACCATATTTTATAATGATATGAAATGTTTGGTCAAGAAGCTAGTTCCACCATGATAGTTACATCCAGCAATTACACACCAGATTATTGTGAAGGGGATGCCATCCTATGTTGTAAGTGGCACACTATTTAAATAATTGTGTATTTTTTTTTTAGAGGTAATAACTTTTACCCAAGACACACTAAGCCTGATGTGGTTTGCCCAACACCTGTGCATAAACATATTTAATGCATCAGCAGCTTTATGCTAATGTTCCAGCAAAAGCAAATAATGAGCTTCCTTCAATAAGAAATCAAATTTAAATTGGGAATTAGACATGGGCTTACAGTTGAGTCTGAGCGTATTGGATGTCTTGGTGACCTCTGGAGGGAGCGGAAAGACGGTCCGGTTTGTTTGGCGATTTAGAAATGACTCATACAACATGACTCAGTGTTTCCCGCGGCACAGATGGGCGGTGTGACCAACGGTGCGTGCGTGCGTGCGTGTGTGTGTGTGTGTGTGTGTGTGTGTGTGTGTGTGTGTGTGTGTGTGTGTGTGTGTGTGTGTGTGTGTGTGTGTGTAATCTGTGTAACTACAGCAATGAGAAGAGGTGAAGAGTCACAGGAAGCAGAGGGCATGTGTGGAGCATCAGAGCTCATTAGCGCCCTGGCTGCTGTCAGTGTAATTGGGAAAGCCTAATATGGCTACCAGGATCTTATTAACCATAAACTCACCTCAGTGTTCATTACAGAGACTGGAGCTGATGCATCCTGATGTATAGCTTGTTTATGTTTTAGCCAGCATTTTAAAAGCAAGGACCAAACTTTTCAAAAGATGAAGTCTAGAGCAGAGGATATCTTGTAAGCTGCTACTGTATTTACAAAATCCTGCAGATTTAGAGACGATATCCACCGAGGCGGAGAGAAATTGAAATATAAAATCCCTAAAGTGTGATTCTTTCACTCTGTGTGTGTGAAGTCAGAGACGTAGATGTGATTTATTGTGTCGATCAGCCACGTTGTTCAAAATGTCACTGACAAACTGCCCTCACCATCTCTTTTTCCACCCTTTTATCTCCTTAGCATAAGAATGATTAATGTTTAGTTCCTTTGATACAGTTGCCATAGTAACAGTCGAAATGAATACTTGGGAAAGCTTGGGAAGAATAGAGAGGGTGAAATATTTATTCTAAAGGCTTTGGTGAGAGGACACTTTGAGTGAAATAGCCACATTCCCACTGCAATGGGATGTAATGTGGACAATGAGCCAGCATTGTGTTTAATTGGTGGCCACATACCTCACCTTTCCACAGGCCCAGGGCAATGGCTGTGTTAATGATTATAGCTACTCTTATGTCATGCTGGCTACAGGTTACAAAGTAGTATTTAATCATAATGAGATTAAAGCATTTGCACTGACCCACGTCAAATAATAGTAATACTCAAGTTTAACATGAAATACTATATATGACCCCTAATGAAGTATTATGTGTACATTTGATTCAGAACTACATTGTGGCATAAAAAGGGAGGCAGAGCTTATTTATCAACACCAGGTGGCAGTATTGTCCAGAAATGTATGTGTCATCAATTAACCTAGCATAATCCAGAACTCTAAATTACATTAGTTTTTCTATACTTTATTTAAAACAAGGGCAATGCACAAGCGACCGGTTTGTAGTTATTAAAGAAAACGAAATTCCATTGCTCTGATTGAATAAAATTGATCGGCGGTCACTGTCAGGTGTTATATTCATCATTCATACAAAAGTGCTTCAATATACAGTATAAATTCAGTCAAATTAATTTATATTCTTCACTTTGGTGTTTAGTTTCTTTGGAATCTTTTGTTTTTTCACCCCAGTGGCATGCAAGACATTCTAATAGGCACAGCCAGACTAAGGGTTTGTGAGTCCATCTAGTGCTAGGAAGTAGTATAACAGGACACCTGGAACTGCACTTTCTGATGCTTTTGTATGCATGTATGACATTATTTTGCTCCAGAAATTGATTCTGGTGCAGATCTCTGAAAAACAACACATTGATGACATTGGGATACTATCATGGCAGTTATTTATAAATCATATGGAAAATGTTCACTGACATACTGGTAGTTTTGAATCACATTAACAATGTATACAGACAAATACACACCCCGCCATCCAGAAACCCTATGTATACTAATAAATTATTCAATTGATACTTTTCACTACAGCCAACCTAGAGTTAAAGACCAGCTTCCCAAAAGTTGTGGATTTATTTCAGTGGTTTCAGAATGCTTTTTGTCACATCGATCCTCCCATGTGTGATTTAAAATCTGCTCTGTCACCCAGTGTGTAATCCCACTTAAATGTTGGCTTAAAGTATTTCCAAGAGATTATCAAAGGGACTAGTTTAAATTCCTAATTTCACGGTGGACTAAATATTTGTCATGGATGCTTTATTGATCTTTTCTGAGATTACATCAGTGCACTCAGGAAACATTAATGTCCACATTGCTGTTCTAACATCTCAGGCTGGATACCAGATCACACAGCAAAGACGGCCCATTGCAGTGGATGGCATGCTCCCTTACAGCCTGCTTGGAGGGGAGAAGAAGAACCAGGTTGTCAGAAAAAGTGTGCGCATCAAACAGATTCAGCTTGAGCAGGACAGCGGCAAGAGTCTCCATGACGACCTCCGGAGTCAGACGCTCATTGACCTTAACAGAGCCGGTAATCAGTCAGTAAGCAGTTGGCTTTATGAGTTGGTTTTGAATTGCTGCCTATTCTAGTAAATGTCCATCAGTTCTGTGCTTGAAATCTTTAAAAAATATTACTTTTTACTGTTTTAATTTCAAGGTTTAGTGCTTTAGTACTTTTGTTTCCCCTGTAAATTATGCAAACTATGCAGAAGATGTCCTTACATATTTTAAAACAATATTTTGTATGTATTTAGGCAGTTGTTCAGACTTTAAAAATCCAACTTGCTGCAGAACTCTGAATTACAATGTAATGGATAGTAGACCAGTGGTATGTTTAAAACACTTTTATCAAAAAATCTAAATTCAAAATGTCTAAATTCCCTCAAGATGTCATCTGTTGTATAAGATAGTGGCTTATAGCTTACCTGGTTGGTCTGTGTAAAATACTCTAGCTATTTATATTCAAGTGGAAATGTTTTTGAGATTCATTTAATTAGAATCTTCAGTGTTTGGGCTTGAGGCTGCATGCCACACACTGGGTACAGAAATTGAAAACTGATGCAACACTTGTTGTGGACATTTCTCAGCAATTATCTTCAAACACAAAAATGTTGGCTTACTCTGTTTTTAATCTTTTACTAAAAGTTTTGTACAAACAAGATTTAATAGTGGTGTCTAGTGGTTGTCAAAAGAAAGTGATGGACGGAGAGGATCCAATTTTTTTTATACTAAAGGTGTTTGCGAGTAAAACATTTTGCTCACATTCTCTGCAGTGAAATGAGAACCATGAGACCAATAGTCATCGTTGTATTAAGTATTTCTTCCTTACTTTTAAACAGACTGAAGCACCTTACTAATTTAACACTGAAAATAGCTGCTGTAATGTAATGCTGGCTACATGTCGCAAAAGTAAAATAAAAAAAAAGGCCTTTTATTATGTTTGTGGATCATAACTTTTGTGGTTATTCTGTTCACAGGCCAGATTTTGACTTAGATTGAACTTAAATGTTGTACTTATTAATTATAAAAAATATATAAAAACAATTCAAGTAATAGCATAAAAAAGGAACAAATGCACCGTAGCTTTATTGGTTTGCATTTTTATTAAAATTTTAATACATTTTTAAAATAAAATTGTATTTATTCATTTCTATATGCAGTAGATTTGACTTTATTTCGAGTCATATGTCCAACATGCTACAGAACTCTGAATTACAATAGCCTATTGCGCACAAAACAGAAGTGTGTTGATTTGAACAGGTGTAGGTCTGATGGAGCTGGTGATGGAGCCTGACATGAGCTGTGGGGAGGAGGCGGCTGCCGCTGTCAGAGAGCTCCAGCTCATTCTGCAGGCTTTAGGCACCTGTCACGGAAACATGTCTGGTATGGAAATCACTCTCTGTCTTTGTCTTTGTGGGACTTGCCAAATGCAGGGTTAGTTCCTTCTGAGTGTGCATCTTTCTTCTCCTTCTGCTCAGAGGGCCAGCTGAGAGTAGACGCCAACGTGTCTGTGCACAGACCTGGAGAGCCCCTTGGCGTCAGGACGGAGGTGAAGAACATCAACAGTGCACGATACCTGGCCCGGGCTATTGGTAAGCGCTATGAAAAGTTAAAGGGATTTGTCAAAGGATGGCAGTTTCATCAACAATAGATGATATTGGACAGAAAGACAGAAAGTACTTTTGAGCTCAAAACAGAAAGAAAAATGACTCCATAGCAGGGAAGTGTGATATGACAATATTAGATCATGAAGTATTAAAGACCTTTGACTTTTTGAGATTGTTGAATCGCGCTACAGAGGACTATTTGTTTTTTTTTTATGCTCACACAGGTAAAGTTTAATTTTCCTCAATGACTCATTCTATTTGTCATACCCAGTGTTGGTCATCTTACTTCAAAAAAGTAATTAGTTACAGTTACAAATTATTTCTCCCAAACAGTAATTGAGTTAGTAACTCAGTTATCACATTGTAGTTATTTTTTATGTTCTATAACGATATATAGTTCTATAACAGCTTAAATATCAAAGATGTTTATATTAACTGATTGAAGAATTAAAACACTATTTACAGTATTTTAGATCATTTGGTATTTATTTGAACTCAGTAGATTGCAGTCTGCCAGATATACATAGAAATAAAAAATAAATATTGAAAATAAAATTCAACATGTTTTTTATTCTCAAAGAAAATTAACAATACATTAATCTAGTCTAAAATACTTATCATCTAACAACTAAACCAGTGGTTGTTGACATGTAAAATCAAGTGTTGCTTGTTTTAACAGAGGCTCTGTCTCCTTTTCCTGGAGCTCACGCGAGCTGCCTTTGTGGTTGAGTTAGCAGCAGCAACAAGTGTCGTGTTAGCATGTGTTGATGTGAGGTGCTTCATAAGGTTTGAGTCGCTTGAGGCAGACATGGATAAAGTCTTTTTTCCGGGGCATAGCATGTTACAGAAACATTCTTGCCTTTAATTTCAATTAACAAGAAGTAGTGCCGGTACTCTCAGTTCGAGAACTCTACCTTTGAATTTCCACGGCTCCTCGCCATTATTGCTGGCGCTGTCTTGTGTTTAGTGGAAGTCAGCGCGTGCAGTGAGACCTCGTGAGCAGGTCACCACCCACACACCCCTGCTCTCTCCAGCAGCAGCTGATGTGTAGCCAAAGCATGAATGACACCTTTTTCTTTATTCAACCAAATTGTAGTAACGTGACACTTTACATTCTCAGTAACGATAACGGCGTTGCAATGATGGAAAAGTAATTAATTAGATTACTCCGTTACGGAAAAGTTACTACCGTTAACACTGGTCATCCCAAGTGGCAGACAAATAAACCACTAAACTGTGGGAGGTGTGCAGCAGACCTCAACCACAGCTGACAGTGAAGTTGCCACAGGTCACGACACTTTCATTCCTTCTCTGCTACATTAAGTTTATGCTGAGTTAATTCAAATACAAAAAAAAAAATAATGAAATTTCATAGAACATTACAATACAATTGTATTTTTTTTGTCCATAAGCATACATAACAAAGTCTAACCAAAACACATGCCTTCCATAGTGAAGATGGTACTATATCATAGACATACAAATACTTCTATGTTTGGTATTGCCTGAGTGTAATATTAAGTATGCCATTGCATATGCAATGCAATGCTATTGGTTAAGTATTTAGGATACATAAAAAGTGGAAGGTAGTTAATGGCAGACAATTATCTGTGTGATTGCAGTGAATAACTGAATACTCACAGCTGTTCAGAAGCATATATTTTATGGTCTCCCAACTTCACTGACTGCAAATTAGGTTTGCAGAATAAAAAGTTTCAAAAACCTCAGTGTTTAAAAAGAGTTTATTGTTGTGTTTGATGGGCTGTGGTTTGTTACTTTTGTCAATAAAGTTTTATTTGTTCTACATCTGAATTGGTATTTAAAAGTCATGCAGAAAAACATAATTTATCTCATTTACAATGAAGCAGCAGACAGAGAAAACAGTATTGCCAGTAAATGAGAGCAGATGTTTGGCATTTCCACCAGATGATATTTGTTTGTATTGGTGCAATTGGATGTAATGTCTGTATCTGTGTCCATTTTCTCTCTATCCACAAGACTATGAGATCAAGAGACAGATCGATGTCATGCAGAGGGGTGGGACGGTGCAAAATGAGACTCGAGCATATGATTCCAAATCTGGGTAAGAAGATGAAACATCATTGATATAGTCTCTGCAGCTACCTCTGACTGGGATCTGTGCCTGGTTCATTAGTTGGAGCTGTGCTGAGGAGTAACCATCATAGTAATGGTGATGAATAGAGTCATTTGGATGCCACTGTCGTCCTGTGAGCTGCTCATCAGCCAGCTCTCACACAGCCAAGGCTTTCATCATCTTCTGGAGATTCCTTCCCAAGTTTTACACATAGAATTACATAGCAATAAGTAATAAATCATGTGTGTGATGGTCTATGATTGGTTCTCAAACTTTGTTCTTTTGAAGTTGTATTTGATTACTCTAGGTTAGCATACTTTCAAGCATACTTTTATTTCTACAAAACTTAGAGAAAAAAAAAAGATTTTCAACAGCAGCATCTTGGATGTAGGTTTGAAGGTAAAGACGTTTTATTCCTCATTAAAGGGACTTTTTAACTTTTTAGTTCAGCTGGTAAGATAGCTGTTGATATCCCTCAGAGGGAGGGGTTTAGCCCGAAACTAACTGTGATTGGACAAGACTAAGTCTGGGCAGTGTGAGTCCTAATCAAGACTCTCTCATGGAACCTCTTAAACGGTCCTCGAGTAAGGGCAATGCCATACAGCGAAATACAGCATCTTGGATTTGCGGAATGCCCATCTGGGGTATCCACAAGCTCTCAGGGCGTGTGAACACCATTCACTCAACATTATAACCTCAACTCTAGTTTCATGTTTGAAAAACACTGTACACAAAACCAGAGTGCTTGTCGAAGACGCTCTGAGCTGCTGATGCGACACGTAATGTAAGCCTAAAGCCCAGAAGTCTTAAACTCTCTGCAACTTGTTTGTCCATTATTTTACATAATGTGGTTTAAACACACTTAATCCTTAATTTGTGTTTTATCCCGTTACGTTTTTCCATTTTTAGTTTATAACTTAAACTTTGAAAATGTAAGGTGGCCCACATAAGAATGAATGCACATAACTTCTGATGTTGAAGTTTTTATTGTAAAAAAAAATTATAAAATCTTAGTATCTTCTAGTATTCGATTTTTTATTAAATCTCCTCTTGTCTTCCAGAGCGACAATTCCTATGAGAGACAAAGAGGGTCTCCAGGACTACAGGTGAGTGGCTGGTTATTGACATACTGTTATGATATCAGAGGATGATCTTGCCCCCGGTGGGACCTCGAAGGGGATGTTGAGAACCCTTGCATGGCAGCTATATGGAAGGAAATAAACACATCACTCAAGGCTCTGGACCTTAGCGACTGTGTGTGACCAACCATAGATAAGGCTGTAAGTGCAGGTCTTGTCTGATGCATCATTTAATTCAATAGTTAAAAGTTGTTCTGAAGTAATAGTAAGGTTTAGACATGTAGTTGACAGAGAAATCAAAACAGGATTTAAGATCTATGTTATGGAAATGTACTGTATTTATTTCACAAAAATATTGGGACATCTCTACCGTCCCATGCAATAATGGTAAAATCCTTAGGCAGGTAAAGTAAGACCAGAGGCATGAGAACGATGGAGTGGAGGCATATGGATCAATTGCTTTTTGCAAATGATCCACCACAGATTTTTTATTATAGCAGCTTTAATACACTGCTGAAAAGCTAGAGCTCAAAGAGTAGGGACAGCGGCTACATCAGCATGGGCCATACAGTTTTGTCTGCATTTGTGCGTTTGAGCGTTTGTGCAACGCAAGCAGTGCTTTCAGCCTGAGCTTTTCAAAGTAAAGGTTTTTAAAGAGCCTTATAGACAAACAAAACTGAGCTTTTCATATCTGCTGGTGTTTCAGCTTTGTTGGTTTATCTGTGACAATGACATAAACAATAATATTCTTTGTACCTGGTTTTAGGACATGTTTGACAGCTTTTATTGTTTTTGTAACTTTGTATGGTAATGCTGAACAGTTGTACTTCTTCATTCGTTAGTTGTATTAACCTTTTGTATTTTATATCACACCTTTCTTGTTAGACCATTTCTCATTGTCTCAAGTGGACAGCATTTTTGTAAAACAAAAACATCTGTGCTTGATTTTGTGTGTTATTAGTTGTATACATACCACAATGTGATCATAGTTTGACTCAGTGTCACTGCCTGAACTATGGCTTTGCTGTAAATGTGCTGTGTCATCTAAGTTTATGTCTAGATATTTTTATGTTTAAAATGCACATTAGAATGAGAATGGTCTTTGTCCACATTTTAAATTATGGGTCTAAACTCAAGAGGAATTCATAATATTTACCCTTAGGAGGAATGAAAACCTGCTTTACAGCATGTTTCAAAAGACTACGTTTGACATTCCTGATTGTGGAAGTATTCATGCAAAAAATACTGATAAAGTTTCTGAAGTTATGCAGAATGATTCAATATGAAGTTGGATGTGGAAAAAATAATAATGCCACGTATAAGCTGTCAATTAAACTGAAGTAGCTTTTTATATACTTTATTTTGCCTGGCTTTGAAATACTACTTTTCACGTCACACAAATCTTCACCTTTCTTTCATTTACGCTCTGTACATTTAAGATCATATTAGGTAGAGCATGACTGTGCATTTGTGTGAAAGGAAAGGAATGGAAGTCTGACAGGTCTTAGACTGATGGAGTCCATGATTAGGCGACTTAGTGAAATGTGACAAGTGTGGTGTCAAGAGGACCATTAGTAGCTGACAAAGGCAAACTCTCCTCTCCTCTGCGCTTATCTATACTGCTGATAAAGCTCCTCATTTCAGGTTTATGCCAGAGCCCAACCTGCCGCCTCTGATTGTGTATGAGGACTACGCATCGCTGCCCACTGGCTTTGACGTGTGCCAGGCTGTGGTGGTGCAGGAGATAAGAGGTGAGCTGCCAGAGCTTCCCAATGTGAAACGTGACAGACTGGTGCAGACCTACAGCATCCTGCCCGAGCACAGTTTTACTCTGGTGGTGAGTTTATCATTCTTTATTCTTTGTAAATTCCTCCCTGCATCTGGATTTTTAATTACCATCCGACACAAGAAGAAGAATGTAGTAATAGCTGCACAATGACACTGCTGCGCTGATATGATCCTAATAAGATCATGTGCATGAGAAATGTTGGTGGCTTTTAATCTTGTGTTTGCAGAATGAGGAAGGCCTGGTGGAGTTTTTCGAAGCGGTGTTGAGGGAGACCAAAATGAAGCCGAGGAAAGTGATTGGCTGGGTGACAAATGAGCTGCTGGGTCAGCTGAAGCAGCAGGACATGAGTGTGAGCCAGAGGTGATACAACACAGCCTCCTTTGGCTGCTTCCACAACATCCACATCGATCTTTATTCACTTGAATTCAGTTTTTGCATTTTAGAACATTGTAAAGGTTTAACTATATACCACAATGGAACACAGGTTTTTAGACACTTAAGACAGCTTGACTTGTCTGAATTGCAAATTGTGTCACTTCTAAGTCATTTAATTGGGCTTTAAATGATGGGATGTGTCTTAGACGTTCGCTAGCAATGTCCTTAAAGCATAAATTACAGATCCAGATTGTCAAAAGTTTAAATTGGACATAATTTGATATTGTCCCATCACTCACAATCTTGTAAGGCTAACTGGGTAGTTAATGTTACTACTTATTGTGCAATTTATCAAAAAGTAATCTAAATCAACGTTCAGAAATGTCTATCCATCATCTTGCACATGACAATTAGTACAATTAATTTAACATTTATTTTTCAGATGTAGTAGAAGTGAAAGAAGTAAAGCATTTTTCTTAAATAATATGAATATAGCAAATATAAGCTACATTGTGTTGAATTAGAAATAGATGGTATTTACAATATAAACCAGGTCAATGAGTTAAGTGCCAATACGTTTTGGTGGCATCTGGTGATGTATTTGCTCATGGACATTTAACACATTACACCTCTCCTTTCTACAGCCCTGAGCACCTTCATTAGCCTTGTAGGCAAATACTGTGTACAACCAAACCCATTGGAAGGCAATTTATTTTAAACATAGACAAATCTAAATACTTAAATTATACAGTATATACTACTATCTTCAAATGATAATAAACACATAGTTTTGTGTGTATCATATGTGTGGGGAGTTTATTAAGCTTTAATCAAACTCTAGTAAAATAATTATAATATTGTAGTGAGATGAAGTGAAATTAATCAAAACTAATGTTCAAATTGAGAGTGGTCTGTTGGCTGTCCATGTTATAAAACTGGAGTTTTTAAAGCTGTAACAGACTCTTATACTCTCTGTTTAAATTTGCTGTATCTGGGCTTTTGAAGAATGTAATTTAAGGCTTATATTGTGACATGAGGCTGGTATGGCGTAGCAACATTCTGGACCCCTTCCCTCGTTTTATCTAAAGCTTTGGGTAAAACACACCAATTACTTTTTTGTCATAAAACATGGCACTTTATTTTCACAGCTTAAAAAACTTTGCCAAGTCAAGGGACAAATAAATAATTGGCTCGAAACCAAAACAGTGGAGGCAGTTACAATGAAGATAATAAACACAGCAGGAATTGACTTTTGGGTCTAAAAATGATTCCCACATTAAAAACCACACAACCCCACATTTATGACTAATTAACACAGGACATTTTAGTCTTTCCCCAAGCAACTTTTACAGAACAATAATAAGTGTTATTTATTCACAAGCTTGTCTAGTTTAATGATCTATTTGACAAACTTTTTCTGCCATACCGAGGTTTCAACACATCCTGGAAAACCTTGAAATTTAGGGAAAAATTCTTAAGCCATGGAAATGACTATGAAATGTATTAAAATGTGTAATAATTTGTCATGACAATTTTAAATTGTATCTTAGGCACTTACATTTTTTACTATAGTTTGGGGTTGGGCCTCTGAGGCTGCTAAAGTGTGGGTTTTGCCCATTTGAGGCAGCTGTAGTTTGAGCTTTGACCCTCTGAGGCAGCTGTAGTTTGAGCTTTGAAAATCAGAAGCAGCTGTAGTTTAAGATTTGACCCTCTGAGGCAGCTGTAGTTTGAGCTTTGAACATCAGAAGCAGCTGTAGTTTAAGCTTTGACCCTCTGAGGCAGCTGTAGTTTGAGCTTTGAACATCAGAAGCAGCTGTAGTTTGAGCTTTGACCCTCTGAGGCAGCTGTAGTTTGAGCTTTGACCCTCTGAGGCAGCTGTAGTTTGAACTTTGAAAATCAGAAGCAGCTGTAATTTGAGCTTTGACCTTCTGATGCAGCTGTAGTTCGACTTTGAAAATCAGAAGCAGCTGTAATTTGAGCTTTGACCCTCTGAGGCAGCTGTAGTTTGAGCTTTGACCCTCTTAGGCAGCTGTAGTTTGAGCTTTGAAAATCAGAAGCAGCTGTAGTTTGAGCTTTGACCCCTCTGAGGCAGCTGTGGTTTAAGCTTTGACCATCTGAGGCAACTGTAGTTTGAGCTTTGACCCTCTGAGGCAGCTGTAGTTTGAACTTTGAAAATCAGAAGCAGCTGTAGTTTAAGCTTTGACCCTCTGAGGCCACTGTAGTTGGAGCTTTGAAAATCAGAAGCAGCTGTAGTTTGAGCCTTGACCCTATGAGGCAGCTGTAGTTTGAGCTTTGAACATCAGAAGCAGCTGTAGTTTGAGCTTTGACCCTCTGAGGCAGCTGTAGTTTGACTTTGAAAATCAGAAGCAGCTGTAGTTTGAGCTTTGACCCTCTGAGGCAGCTGTAGTATGAGCTTTGACCCTCTGAGGCAGCTGTAGTTTGATCTTTGAACATCAGAAGCAGCTGTAGTTTGAGCTTTGACCCTCTGAGGCAGCTGTAGTTTGAGCTTTGACCCCTCTGAGGCAGCTGTAGTTTGAACTTTGAAAATCAGAAGCAGCTGTAGTTTGAGCTTTGACCCTCTGAGGCCACTGTAGTTGGAGCTTTGAAAATCAGAAGCAGCTGTAGTTTGAGCCTTGACCCTATGAGGCAGCTGTAGTTTGAGCTTTGAACATCAGAAGCAGCTGTAGTTTGAGCTTTGACCCTCTGAGGCAGCTGTAGTTTGACTTTGAAAATCAGAAGCAGCTGTAGTTTGAGCTTTGACCCTCTGAGGCAGCTGTAGTATGAGCTTTGACCCTCTGAGGCAGCTGTAGTTTGATCTTTGAACATCAGAAGCAGCTGTAGTTTGAGCTTTGACCCTCTGAGGCAGCTGTAGTTTGAGCTTTGACCCTCTGAGGCAGCTGTAGTTTGAGCTTTGACCCTCTGAGGCAGCTGTAGTTTGAACTTTGAAAATCAGAAGCAGCTGTAGTTAAGCTTTGACCCTCTGAGGCCACTGTAGTTGGAGCTTTGAAAATCAGAAGCAGCTGTAGTTTGAGCCTTGACCCTATGAGGCAGCTGTAGTTTGAGCTTTGAAAATCAGAAGCAGCTGTAGTTTGAGCTTTGACCCTCTGAGGCAGCTGTAGTATGAGCTTTGACCCTCTGAGGCAGCTGTAGTTTGATCTTTGAACATCAGAAGCAGCTGTAGTTTGAGCTTTGACCCTCTGAGGCAGCTGTAGTTTGAGCTTTGACCCTCTGAGGCAGCTGTAGTTTGAGGTTTGAAAATCAGAAGCAGCTGTAGTTTGAGCTTTGACCCTCTTAGGCAGCTGTAGTATGAGCTTTGACCCTCTGAGGCAGCTGTAGTTTGATCTTTGAACATCAGAAGCAGCTGTAGTTTGAGCTTTGACCCTCTGAGGCAGCTGTAGTTTGACTTTGAAAATCAGAAGCAGCTGTAGTTAAGCTTTGACCCTCTGAGGCAGCTGTAGTTTGAGCTTTGACCCTCTGAGGCAGCTGTAGTTTGAGGTTTGAAAATCAGAAGCAGCTGTAGTTTGAGCTTTGACCCTCTTAGGCAGCTGTAGTATGAGCTTTGACCCTCTGAGGCAGCTGTAGTTTGATCTTTGAACATCAGAAGCAGCTGTAGTTTGAGCTTTGACCCTCTGAGGCAGCTGTAGTTTGACTTTGAAAATCAGAAGCAGCTGTAGTTAAGCTTTGACCCTCTGAGGCAGCTGTAGTTTGAGCTTTGACCCTCTGAGCAGCTGCCTCAGAGGGTCAAAGCTCAAACTACAGTTTAGTTTGAGGTTTGAAAATCAGAAGCAGCTGTAGTTTGAGCTTTGACCCTCTTAGGCAGCTGTAGTATGAGCTTTGACCCTCTAAGGGCAGCTGTAGTTTGATCTTTGACCCTCTGAGGCAGCTGTAGTTTGAGCCTTGACACTATGAGGCAGCTGTAGTTTGATCTTTGTCCCTCTGATGCAGCTGTAGTTTGAGCCTTGACACTATGAGGCAGCTGTAGTTTGATCTTTGTCCCTCTGAGGTAGCTGTAGTTTGAGCTTTGACCCTCTGAGGCAGCTGTAGTTTAAGTGTTGAACCCTCTTTTTGACTTTTTTAAGGCCAATGTTGTTTGAAATTAGAGTGGCTGAGATAATTGTAGTTATATTTTTGACCCTCTGAGGCTTCTGTAGTTTCAGTTTTGGCCGCATCTATGAGAAATTGTTCAGATGATATCAGGCCAATTACTTGAATAAAACTCTTTATGGTAAAGGGAAAAAAGTGGGGTTGCCAATGCTTTTATATTGTATTTTGTTGATAAAACATTTACAGCAGTCTGACAGCTCTTCAGACAAACGCTGTTTTGACAAATTACATTTCATTAGCCAAATGATCCTTTTTGGACCAAGGTGTTGTTTTGATTGCTCCCCACTGAAGCCCTGTTCACTGGAGCACATTGTCTTTTGTAAACACTCCAAAACACTCCAGAATTTGAATGACATTGTTTTGATATATTTTGTGGCAAAGTGAAGTTGCTATGGCACCCTTCACATTTGTGCGTCAGAAAACATGAAGACCCCTTTCTCACCAATGCCTTAGAGAAAATGGCTCCACTCAGCTCCTACTGTTTCTGTTTACGGCGTGCTGCAATGCTAAATATCACAGTCAGTCTTGGTCTTTTTAGCTGAGTGATCTTCATAAAATGGCTGATTAAAGGATCAATAGATCAATAACTAACTAAAACGAACACAAAGAAGTTTTTTCATTTTTATATAAAGAAGGATATAATGCTGTGTTAAGACACATTACATGGGACTTTTGAAATGGTTAAGTGTAAACCCGCATAGGGAACCCCGCTTAGTCAAAGTAGGCAAATGTGTATACAGAAATAAAAAATCTCAATTCTGGATATAAAAATAAATAAATACATGGTTTTAAAAGAAAGAGTTAGTTTAAGAAAATAATCAAAATGCAACTTTTTTGATTAAAGCTCCAAAGCCCAGTATCAATGCCATTATTTCCTTTTCATTTAGGTGGCTGACAAAGTGAGCATAACACAAACTCATAGTTAGAGGTTGGGTGAAGCCAGTTATTGTCAAACAACTGTGTTTACTCTTCTTAAATTATAATGACAACAGAAACAACCCAAATTACCCTGATCAGAAGTTTACATACCCCAGTTCTTAATACTGTGTATTGTCACCTTTAACATCAATGACAGATTGAAGTCTTTTGTGGATGAGGCTCTTTATTTTCTCAGATGGTAAAGCTGTCCATTCTTCTTGGCAAAAAGTTCCTGTAAATTCTTGGTCTGTCTTACATGAACTGCACATTTGAGATCTCCTCAGAGTGACTCAGTGATATTGAGGTCAGGAGACTGAGGCCAGTCCAGAACCTTCACTTTATGCTGCTTGGCCTTGTGCTTGTCATGATTGTTGTCATGTTGGAACGTCCAAGTACATCCCATGCACAGCTTACGGGCTGATGAGTGCAAATTTTTCTATATTTACATTTAGTCATTTAGCTATTATCTAAAGCGAATTACATGAAGATCCATTCACCAGTGTTACAGCTGGAACACCACTGGAGGCAAGGGGGTTAAGTGTCTTGCCCAAGGACACAACAACAGTATGAGGGGAAGAGTGGTAATCTAAACGCCTACCTTCCGGTTGAAGGACGACAGCTCTACCACTGAGCCGCTGCTGCATTCATCTTTCCTGTGCCTTTGTATCTCAGTAGGAATGGTGTACCTTTCATCAATGGCCTTGTTGACTCTTCTCCAAATGTAATGTTTATGGAAATTCAAGAAGTTAAATTTTGGTATCATCACTGCAAATGACTTTGTTCCAGAAGTTCTGAGGCTTGTCTCTGTGATGTTTGGTGTATTGTAAGTGGGATGCTTTGTGGCAGTTGCGTAGTAATGGCTTTCTCAACCATGCAGTCCATTTCTCTTCAAGTGCCTCCTTATTGCGCATCTTGAAACAGCCACACCACTTCTTTCAGAGTGTCCTGTATTTCAGCTATTTGGGCATTTTTCTTTGCATCCCAAACAATTTTCTTGGCAGTTGTGGCTGAAATGTTTGTTGGCCTACCTGACCTTGGTTTGGTTTCAACAGGATCCCTCATTTTGAACACGCCTGATTGGCATTATCAAATCCTTTGATACCTTTTTATGTCTCTATTCTAGTCCTGTTTTAAACCGTTCAAATACCATTCTCTGCATCCTTTGACGATTATTTTGCATTCCTCCATTACTCAGAATACAGAAACATCAGTACAACACTGGATGAAAGATACAAGGGTCTGTCAAGAATCTAGAAACTCACTGACCTTTTATACACACACTGATTACACACAAACAGATCACAGGTGAGGATGGTTACCTTTAGTAGTCATTCAAACCTGTTTGTGTCACTTGTGCATGTTATCAGGCCAAAATTACCAGGGTATGTAAACTTTTGATCAGGGTTAAAAAGAGTAAACACAATTGTTTGACAATAAATGGCTTCACCCAACCACTAACTAACTATGAGTGAAAGAAAGGTTTTTGTGTTATCATTAATAATCTCTAGAAAATGGCCCAAAATTTGAAATTCTGCCATGGCATGTAAACTTGTGAGCACAATTGTATGTCCCTAAATGTTTTATCTACACAGCATTTTGTAAGTAACAATAATAATATCAAAAAAAATAAAATAATTATTTGTTTGTTTATTTTACAAAAACATAGCCTATACCCAGGTATAGGCAAGGCAAGGCAATTTTATTTATATAGCACAATTCATACACTGGGTAACTCAAAGTGCTTTACAGAAATAAAAGACAATTTACAAGATTTAGATTTAGAAACATAAGAAAATTAAAAGCATTATAAAAGAAGAAGAAGAGTGCAGATAAAAAAACATTTTAAGTTGTGGTGTAGGCGGAGCTAAAAAGGAAGGGAATATAATATATTCCCCAATGATCAGATAATCTAATCAAATATGATAGATACACCAACCAATGACAGGAGTTTTATTGCCAACCTACTGTAAGAGCAAATCTAAGGATAGGTTAATTAGCTTTTCTTTTTTGGCAGCAGTGCTTATATAGCACCTTGGGACCGTTTCCAAATTCACAACACATCTTTTTTGTTTACTGAGATTTTCTATGAGACAGTATGACTCAAATTAAATTGGTACTTTAAGGTTTTATTGCAATGGAAGTATATAAACATTTGCTCCATCTGTTTCTGAACAATGTGGCACTGGAGCATTTAGTTTATTGCTATTACAATGGAACAAAAAGAAAGTTAACTGTGGCTGTAAAATAAATTAACACAGAGTTTATAAGCAACTTTTTAAAGTATTGGCCTTCCATTGAGAGGAAATGTTCTTAAACTTTTGACCATCAGTGCATTGAAAGTTAGAAAACTGTCGTCTTTCATATGTTTCTATAATATCTATCCTCCGTTGCTTCCCCTTTGGTTTTCTTTAGCGTGAAATAAATGCACTAAGCAATCGAAACAGTAATGGTCCGACAGCCAGAGAGGTGAAATGTCAACCCTTCCATTATCAACCAACCTTTGGGACAAGCTGCACTTTCAGGCTTCTGCTCGGAAAAGTTTAAAGCCGGCGCTAAGCAAAATTTGGTGGGAGTCCAGTGGCAGATTTTTGGCAGCAGGGTGACAGCGTGATGACAGGAATGTGAAAAGTCTCTGAAAGCAAACATTAATGCAGGGTAGAAATGTGAACGGTCTGAAAACAGTAGGTCAAACTGAGAATACTTTTTTCGGAGTCGGTTTGGAGCGAATTTAACACCAAAAACTCAATTTCTACACAATATTCTTACAAACGTTTGATTGTATTTGACTTGTAGCCTGGGCTACACAGACTAGTTTGACTTGTTCTCTCTCCGTCTTCATTAGTATGACAATTATTCAATCCGCCCATATGTAATTGATTTAACTCTTGATTCAATTTCAGCCCAATCTGTCCATCTGCCCTGGCCGAGTTGCTGGAACTCCAGGAAACGGGACATATCTCATCTTCGGTCGCCAAGCAGGCCAGTCAACAACAGCAACACACACACACGAGCACAGAACATAATTATCCCTCTGGTGTCAGTCAGGGCCAACACTGCTCTGTATTCTGCCTCTCACATGTGTCCCCCGGTGCTCCTCAGGTGTTCCAGGAGATGTGGAGGTCACCGGGCAAGACAGCGGCGCTCATCATTCAAGAGAAGGACCTGGGCCTCGTTAGTGACAACGAACAACTGCACAGCATCTGCCAGAAAGTGGTGGACTCACACCCTGATGAGGTGAGGGCCAGTTGAGTAGGAACTACACATATCCATTATATAGATTTGTTACTCCAGCTGTAGTAAAATAGCCTATGTCAGACCTAACTTGTCACAATAAAATTCAGCTTTATTATCCTGAAGAAAATCAAGCAAATCAAGAAAAAAACAAAAAGAATATAGAGCAAACAATGAGAAAGATACTACTTGTGTGTGTTTTTTTATCATCCATGTGTTCACAGTTTCCATCGCTTGTTCCCTCTTTAGGTCACTGCCATCCGTAACGGAAACAAAAAAGTTCTAAACAAGCTGATGGGTTTAGTACAGAAGGAGACCAAAGGACGAGCGGATCCTGTTCTGGTCCGGGCCATTCTACAGGACAAGACTTTATGACCTAAGTGTACACTTTTAGACTCATTATAGACTGAATTTAAAATGGTATGTACAAAAGAAAAGCAGTCGAGTCATGGCAGAGAGTTTGAAGGCAAATGTTCAGTTTGGAACATGAGCTAGTGTGCCTCTGTGGGGTTTGTGTTGGGACTCGGTAGCTACGGATTGTGCCATGTTAGAGGAATGGAAAAGCGCCACTTGGGAGCTAGCACTGGAACAAAGTTTTGGAACTGCATAGAAAAAGGTGCTGCAACGGAAGCTGTTGTGAAACAAAAGCACAGTGTGGAAGACTATGGGCATAAATGGAATATAAATGCTCCTAAGTGTGTCATCTCTAGGACTCCGGGCTTAAACATGGCTGCCGTCTTCTTTATAATGGAAACTAATTGGAGGCAGCACAAAAAAAACTGGCTTTGAGGTCTGTTCCTTCTGCATTGTGATTTAAAAGGGCAGGATCTCAAGGGAAAAACAGAAGAATTGGTGACATAGAAAGTGGTTATCTTTTGTTTTAGGTTCTAAATATTCAAAGTCACAAAATAGATGAAAGACAGCATTGTGTTTGTAGATTTTTAGAGTGAGAGCTTTTACATCTATTACAAAATGTATATGTAAAATAATACATATTGTAAATTAATCTTTACTTTCTTTTTCATACCATTCAGAGCAGCTTTTTTGTATTGATGGTCATATAAAACGTTTACCACAAAAGCAGAATTTATTCATCTTTATTTAATACACAGTACAATGTTCACGCTATTCCTCACTGTTTGAACTGTTTAAACCCAACTGCACAAACAATGGCAGCCTCAGAGGGTCAAAAGTCAAAATCCATCTGTATTTATGGACAAGCCCAGCTTTTTAAAACATGGGTCTCTTAGGGAATTTCAGACAAAATAAACATTTAGTTTAACTTTTTATTGTTTTGCAGTACAATAAGTAAATACATGTGTGCAGTTTTGTATTTTGTATTGTATAGATTACAACATTATGCAGTTAATACACTTCACTGCTCCAACACAGCCCTGGGCCAAGTGCCTTTTTCAATTATCCATGTAGATTAACAGTTAAAGACCCAATGTCTAATGTCTAAAATAAATTAAACAACATTATGTATTGATCCTGCTAAGCAGATCTGCATATAATTCCATTTCCCCTGCTTCTCCTTAACTTCATGTACCACTGCCACAATCGGGCTATTATGGGACATGTGTTTGGCCTGACAATCGCACAGGCACAAGGTGAAACTGCTGACATGACAGATGCTTAGTAATGAGTCGACTGCAGAGATGGGGCCCAAAAATCCTATCCACACAGCAGAGTGGTCAGTGAGCTCCCTCTTGTGGCCAAATGACAAATGTTAGTAAATAGATGAGTGTCTTATTACCAATTCATTGTGTTAATCCTGGAAGTCCCCATGTGACCTGTCTGCCTCTCTATTAGATTACACTGGTTGCTAAAAGGTTGAGAGTTTTTCCTTCATGTAATTTTGTATAGAAGAGTTGGAGTTGGATCAGTCAACACTTTCCACATTTAGCCACACAGTTTTTCAATATCTTTAACTATATAAATGTCCTTAACCTCCGTTGGGCCTGTGAACTCATTTAGGTCAGCACACCCTGTGAGAGATAGTAGAAGCCTTCCTTCAGCTTCAAGGGTGAAGTTGTAGTGTCTTGGCCTTTGTTTCAGATTATGAATGTTAAACATCATGGTGTGAAACGTGACGCAGTACAAGGCTATATATTCTTATGTATTCCGGAAACATGCTAGACTTTGTTTATATAATTCTACAGTGTGTTGAGTGTCCACTGTCTCTGGGCCCGTACTGTTGGTCTATAACCTGCCTAAGACATCCACAAATCCTCCAGCCTGTCTTTCTCGAGTGACTCCTCAGAGCTCAAATATTCTCTAACTCACACAATACCTAAAGGTGCAAGTATTTGAAGTATTAACACATAAAACATTTCCACAATGTAGTGCCCCTTTGGCAGATATAAAGTACTGTACTTAACTAGATTTCACTGGTGCCACAAAATCTTTATCTGCACCACAGTTTGATTTAAACTCAATTAATGTAACACCCACGTTAATTCCTGTACATTTGTTCCCTTGTGTTCCCTCAAGAGACTTAAACACTTCATCAGATACATAGTGTTTTTTAAAACCAGAGGTTGTTTATTGAAAGACACATGCTGGCGATTGTCAAATCTCCAAATCAAAACAACCTTGTTAGAACCAATGGGATTCACAATGTTATACAGAACACAAGCAGAAGAATTTAATTGAACAGATGAGATGACAGCACTGACATTATCAGATTTGCTGGAAAGAACTCTAATGTTATTTTCCCATTTCTCTACGTGAATAACTTCTAACCATCTCCTACAAAGTGCATTATATTTTATTAATCAACTCATACAGTCAGTCTGGAGTTTCAGTTCTTTATTCTTTCTACTGATTCAAACTTATGGCCTTTTAAAACCGTATTACTGTCTGAGGTGGGGATAAAAGCAGTGTCTCAAACAAAACCTCCTATAAAAACTATGCAATATACACTTTTCATCTACGCTTTTCATACTTCGAGAAAATGATTGGAAGTATGTGTAAATCATATTTGTGTATCCAATGCAATAAGAAGAATTGAGGCTCTAGTTTTAAAGTATCTTGAAACATTCAAAGACATGCTTTATCACAAAATATATCTCTGAAAAACATGTAGAGTAAAATAAAAGCTCTATATTGCGTTGCCTATTGGTAACCATTACAATCTGAAGTATGAACTGATGCAAAAAATAAATCTCATTTTAATAATCACAACACAACACAGCTAAGAAAAGACAGTTAAAATTAACTGTTTAGAGAAAGTGACATGGAGAATATGGCAACAGAAAGTTATTAAATACCCCATTCCCATCTTGAAAATATGCACATTTACAAAGGTCTACCCCACACATCGCTGATTTGCATAGTCCAATGATATGTTTATTAAGAAGTAAGGCATATTAGAAATAGCAGGGTTATTTCCAGTTTGGTGCTGTTTTGTCATCGTACCAATATGTATAGCCCAACGTTCAGACACTAGTGCATTGTGGGATGTCAGCTACACCCAAGGCTGCTTACTAGAAGAGACTCCTGAGGTACTATTGAGAAAAAGACAAAACAGAAACATGGACACTTATTCTATATTAAAGGGGCTATACGTATTTTTTTCTATATCCGGAAATATCCTAAAAATCTTAACGTAGCATTGAGAAATAACAGTCTCTATGGAATGCAACTGATGTTAATGTGTTGTATTACAGAGCTTTAACAGAAGGCTAAGAAAAGTGCAGTCTTGGTAGGCCTGCTATACCTCTATGAACCAAGAGGGGGAGTTGTGAGCCACTGCCATAATCAGGTTCCCGCCATCACAAACTAAAAACACTGAGTTGATTTTGTTTCTTCTGTTCAGATTTTGTTTACCATATAAGTATTTTGTCATAACGAGAGCTAGCTTTTTACAGCATCACCTTTAAAAGCTGGACAATAACAAAGATGTGTCAAACTGCTATTAGCAAAAAGTAGCTCTGTTTTATTCACTTATTTACTATTCCATAGCTATTAGCAGGGCATTGGTGAATAAAACAGAGTGAGCATATTTGTCCAAGGCAGATGGCAAAAATATATGTACAATACGTTTTAGTGCACATGCAAAGTGTTCTACAATGATCCAAAAGATTTGAATAGTGAATAAAACAGAGTGACTACATTTATCTAAGAATAAACTAAAAGACGGGTCTTATTTTCTTTATGCTTTTGTGGTATTTTACTGCTCAATACTCCCCCTGCTGTACATTGCCTTTAGTTATTTTTTGAATGCCTAACAAAAAGAGATACAGCCCATAAAAATACAGTTCATATTGCAAATGAAGATGTCTTATGGTCAACAGATGCTCCACATTGCAGATTTTTTGCATTGTCCAATGGCAGACTCCACAAAAGCCACCTGTGTGTGTACAAAGAGAATCACTGAAACCTGACATTCAGATAAAGATGATTGATTTTTCAAACATTGGTTAAAATGGTTATTCTGCAGTCTTTGGTTGCCAAAGATTGTGGGCATCTTTGTTTTGTGCTCTCACAATACCAAACAATAATGATGATATGAAAAAACATTTTAAACTGGTTAGCTAGTCTGGAAAAATAAATACTCTCTAATTTTAAAATAGTAGTACAAATCTATATTGGAGAGGTTTCTTAATCAAGCAGTGCCCGAAAAAGGACAATCGGTATAAAACCAGTCATTGAAAAGTGTGAACAGAGGCCATTAAGGATGTAATTACTCTTCCATGGGAATGTAGGACAGGATGGTGTGCTCTTGAGCAATGGCAGCTAGTTCTTTGAGAAACTCGGTGAAGAGGACGGTAGCAAAGACCTCGGTTCGATCCAGGGAGATGGCCTTGGGTTTAGGTGCTGGCGAGTTCTGTAAGATCAGCCCTGACTCGCCGTGAATGAAACCATTTCCATCGTTCCTGGGGTTTTCTGTTAAAGTAAGAAGAAAACTCATAAAGTGCTGTCCTGGGAAGCATGTTATAATAATTAGTACCAGTAAGAGGAATTGTGAGCTACTAATGTAGTTATAAAGCCATAAAATCTTTTGGATATAGTTAAAATCATAATGTTTTCCTTTATATTTTTAAAAGCAATTTCACATCTTTCTTGTAGCGGCAAAAGTACATTAAATTAGCTAACCAACTAAAATATTCCATTTCAACTTTAAGCTACTTAGTATATTTTGTTTTTCATCTTTCTAAAATATCATCTTCTAAAACATTTCTGTGGCCTGTTTCGAGCCACAGGGATCTAGTTCAAAACATGCCTTAACCTCCAGGGTTTAGAGCGGACATCTGTGCATAATGAAGCGGAAATTATTCCAACAGCAACCAAAAGTTTAGTCTATGATGTGCTGAATATTCTGGCAGGGTGAAACAAACAAAATCTGCGTTGACGGAAGGAAAATGCTTACACCTGCAACAAAATGACTTCAGTATGTGTGGTCTAAGCGTGCCTATGTGGGAATATAGAGGATGTGTTAAACGGCTCACCTGCTGCTTTGAATGTGGTCTCCCGTGCCAGGAGCCAGTGCTGGGCTGTGGTGATCATCTCTGTGAAGTCCTTTCCTGCAGCTGCCAGCTCTTCTATCTGGTTCTTCACGGTGGCCAAGACCTGAGGGCACAACAAAAAGAAGCAGAGCTTTTAATTCACACTGTTTACACCGATGTAATTATAGCAGCTGTAATGCGAACAGCCTGGCTCACTGCTGCTTGCTCATAAACTTGTCTCTTTGTTGCGTTATACAAGATCCACTGTGTTTTTAGCTACAGCTCGGGTGACACTTCAGTAGTGGATTCAAAAGTGTTTTTTAATTGATATGCCGGTGTCAGTGCATCAATAACAGTAAGATTTGAATGCCTCCAGTAACCACCTGTCAGTCACGTTGTTGCTAATGAAACCAATACTGTCTCAGCTCACAGTCTGATACAGTATTGTGCAATGGTCTATGCTTCTGGTAAAAAGTAGCAGGATTGCTCTGTGATACAACACGTGTAGTTGGCCCTGAACTTCCTTATTTATATTATTTGTGATATTTACAAATATTAGATATATCATGTCAAAGGAAGCCACAGCCAGATCTATTCCACATGTCCTGACTCGGAAAAGTAAATAGACACAGCTAGAATATTACAGTATTGTTGGCGGCACAATGGCGCCTCCCAGCAACAATGTCCAGGGTTCGACTCTATTCGTTTTTTCTTTATTCATCCATAAAAATGTATATTTCCATTGTCATTTAATACAGATAATACAATAATAACTTGGATGACAATGACTATGAAGATGACTAGGTTTGATATTACCTGCCTCTTTCAACCAAAGATAGAAAAAATTACTTAAGGTGGCCAGACATTCCCTTATTATGTAGGTATTAGGACACAAAGAATGTTATCATTATGATACACACACACAAAAAAATTGTTTTATCCTTTTTAACTGTCCAATATACTCTTCTGCAGTAGTTTCTTCAATTGCCCAATAGTGTTTCAGGATTGATTTTTATTATCTAATAAATTCCAAATACTTAATGCCTGTAACTAAATAACATCTTTGTCTTCATGAGGTCTGTAAACTTATTCTACTGGCTACATCTATAACGGGCATGAAGATACTGTAAATATGGTTTGGTACCAACCTCTTCCTAACCTTACACATTTGTATTCAAATTTTAAATTTGACTTGGTCTTTAAATTAAGTAGCCTGGTTAAGTTACACTCCCATACTTTTCGTAAAGATGCCTAGGGTAACCAAAATTTAAATGTCAAAGTTAGCACCAGTAGGTCCTGTTACTGTACATTTTGATTTTGAGGGCCAGGGCTAGACATTATCAAAAAAAATGTTATATAGTTGAAATATAACAGATATCTTAAACTACAATTAGATAATATTCTATTATTTATTGTCTTATTTATGGTATTAACTTGTTAAGCTGGAGGGTGCATTCATGTGTTGGGTGGGGTGTGTGTTACCTGGTAAAGGGAGCGCACAGTGGGCTGGAACACCAGGTTAGTGTTGAGGAGGAAGGAGCGCAGCAGAGGCTGGGGGTAAGCAGCCAGCTGGGCCAGGATACCAGTCAACAGCAGGTTCACGTGAAGAGAGTTGGACAGCATGTGCTCCAGACGGGACAGCAACACGCTTATAAACGGACCTGAAGAAAGAGAAAGAATCAACTTTGTTTATAAGAAATGCCCCCAGACAATCATCCTGTTACACAGATGCCCTTATATTTTTTTTAAGTTTTTTAACATTTGCATACTTTTTGTCTCTTCCTTTTTCAGTTTATAGCTTGGAAGTATTTTTTGTTAGGACATTTTATCTAAAATACTTTTACTTGATTGATTTAAACTCGACTATGGGTAATTTCAATCTCATCCTTAAATATTTTGTGACACTGACCAGGGATTCATTTATAGTACCTGCTCTTTTGCAAAAGCTTTTAGCGGATAGCCCACCCAGATGGCACTGTGGAGCAGACTATGTCCTGTGGAGCAGAGTCAGGTTAACCTTGATTTACTCTCACCTGTAAAAGGCACTGAATGACTTCTACTCGTACTGCCGCTCGGTAACTTCGGTCCAAACGGAGACTGTAGTTTCTCAGACTCTGGTGTTTCTGCTGAAAACAAACTAAAATCCATCTCCTCCTCTTCATCCTCTAGTGGTGATAGCTTCTTTACATCTATATCAGTTTTGCCCACTTTTCCCCCTGCCTCAGTGTCCAACGTGCGAATCAGCTCCTCATACTGCGCCAATAGATCTTCAGCGAGTTCGGAAGTGGAGTTCTTATGGTTAGAATTACAATCAGTCTTTGCGTCACCAATCACTGATGCAGGATGTGATAGCCCATTCTTTAGAGATACTTCTGCGTCCACTGACTCAGATAATTTGCAATTAGTTCTTTCAACATCTTTGCTGTCTTTCTTAGCGACAAGATCGTAGACCATGACATCGTCTTGGAATTCTGACTCTTCGATGTACGAGCCTTTAACCAGCATGATGGCGGTTCTTCTCATATCTTGGATGTGTTTTGGGGGCTCATCAGGAGGCATCTGAGCAGGTTTAGCCTCCACAGTGACCTCTGGACTCTGCACCGGACACGCGTCGTAACTGTCGTCCCATTCCAATTCCAGCTGAGGCGTCGTGGACGAATCGGGATTCAGCGGAAGACCGGGTGGCTTCCGTGGCACTATCGGCTGTGGGATTTTCATAAGCGATACGTTTGTTTGTCTGTTTTTAAGCATTGGTTCTTCCAGTACTCCCGGCTGGAACTTCTCAGGGGGAGGGTCTTCTCCGTCGTAGGTCGCCGACCAAACCTGACAGGCCCGGAGGCAGCTGCTGATGCTGAGCCGCGCGTCATAGAGGTAGTGGAGGTAGCTGACGTCCAGGTAGATTTCCGAGCCAATGGTGCAGGAGGAGAACCCCGAGCCATTGGCCTCTTCTCCGAAGCTCGCTTTTTCATCTAAGACAACAAATACAATATGAAGTTATTATGATGAAGGCAGAACTAATAGGTCTCTGTGGGAGGTAAAGTGATGGAACACAGAGAAGCAGCAGGATGTCTCTTTGATAAAACACTCTCTGATATCAACTAAATACATAAATACCTTGCTGTGCATTGTTCTCAAAACTGATGTATCAACAGATCTGGGTAAAGCTGTTTTTGAATTATTCATGAGTTACATTTTGAGCACTTCAGCGCTGATGTCTTTCCAAACAGAGTATGTCATATGACCTCTGCCCAATGGTACAAACATGGAGACCATGCAAGAGGGACTAACGAATAGATTTTATTGTGCTTGGACTACTTTAAAATATATTTAATAGTAACAAGATTCACTTCTTTGCTTGAAACCTTGCACCTGTGCTGGTGTTGCCAGTGGTCTCGGTGCCCTTGGAGAACAGGATGGACTCCAGCTGGCGTAGAGGAGGGGGGCTGCGATCAGGGGAGCAGCAGGACGGTGTTAGTGCTAAGATCTTCGCCGCAGACACCGAGTAGCAGTCCCTCTCCCTCACCACGCGCCTCTGACTCAACATCATGTGATTACATGGTATCAGATACCTGTGGAGGTACAAAGGGGTACGTCCCGTTAGAGGCTAACAGGGGGTGGCGGCACAAAGAGGACAAGGGACAGATGGCAATGCAGAAGGACGCACGCAAGAAAAGCTTGTCACGTTATAAAGCAATTAGACGCTTCGTGTCATGGTTTGTGAGTAAAGTCTTACCTCAGTATGAGCTGCAGCATCACGTCTTCACAGTAAAGACCAATGAGGGTGCGGAAAAGTGCAAGTGACACTGTGCCCAGCTGAAAAAAAAAGAGATTTGTTATCTTTGCTAAAAACAAAGGCACATTTCTGTAAGCTAATAAAAAACAGGCCAAAATGAGACAAACTTAAGAGGTGTACAGTGCAAAAAATACTGCTTAGAAGCATGTGGCATGCACAAATGTCAGGCAATCACATTTAAAACAACTTAAAGCTAGTTTTTTAAAAGGCCTTAGGAACATGTGTCAATGGCTCAGACTACATTTAACATTACCCTCAGAAAAAGTGACTTATTTACCACAAGAAAACCCGACTGTAAGTAGCCTAGAGATGAAACCAAGTCAATGCAACGTAGCCTTAGATTTTTATTGGATTGAATTTTGTAATGTTTAAGTTTCTGAACAATAGTCTTGCGTTTAAGCCTTGTGGCATTTGTTTTTTTATTTTTATCATGTCTATTAGTCAGCAGGACTTGTTATGGAACATGAAGATCAAAGCAAACTAGAACATAGATATAATATGTGGATATTATTTAAGCCTAAAGTCAAAGTAAAAAATAAATACACTGAATGTTCTTTGTTCTAGAAGTAGGAGTGTGGGCAAACACTGGAGGCACCTCCTCGAGTCATTTACACAGTTAGTTAAAGAACACATGAGTTATTCATAACTGAGTTCTTCACAATATTTAAACAAGATATGGGAACATGGAGTTGGTATAAAACACTATAATCTGTCGCCTTTACTAACAGGGTAAGTCACAGCCACTGAGCAACACCATGGCAATAATCTTTGACTTGTATGGCTTTTCCTTACTCCTTTATGATGATGGTGTGTTCTATAAATAGGGGATCTCCTTTTGCTGCATTACCTGGAAGGGCGTGTTGATGCGGCTGACTAAAGTGTCTAAGATGTGGACGTTCTCGTAGCGATGCAGCAGGATGAAGGAGAGGAAGGTCTGCAGCAGAGCCGGTTCAGAGACGCTCCTGAGGAAGAGGTCTAAGTACGCGGTGGTCGTCATCACCTCCTCCAGGGTCAGCTGTACACAGAATAGTGACATGGTCAACACATGTTGGATACAGTACCAAGATTAAATAGGTATTCATGGTTATGGTTATATGGTTCAAGGATATTGCTTCAATAAAATTAGATAAATCTGCATTGTGCTTTAATGTTAGATAAGTTATAACCAATTTTTAAAGCATTACTTAAAACACTTCATGATTAGAAGATACAGTTTTATTTCAGGCTCAGTCTATTATTTATACAGATGAATAAAAATGTACAAAAACTAAATTCAAACGTTTAGAAAGGACAAATAAAACACATTTTATCTTTTGGAAATAGTTTCATCCTTTTGTCAAGAAACACTTAAAGCACATGTGTCAAACACAAGACCCACAGTGCAATCATTTCTGGCCCACTAGATGATTTCTATTAATGGTCCACCGATATATAGCGCCCAGTTCAGACTACACGTCAAGTGTAAACTGAGCCTTTAGTGATAGCTCATGTCTATCCAGAGAGGTCTGTGTGAATATGTATACAGTTTCAGAAAAAACATTGCTGCAATCAGTTTCAGACGCTGCTACCTGCTCTGTTACGCACTAATAAAGAGCGAACTCTTTGCTAAACTCGTGCTGAAACAGGTTCAAAATGAACAGGTTGCAAAATGCTGTTACAAGCTGAGCATGAGCTTAATGCAGAGCAAGAACAATGAAGTGTGGGGACCAGGGGTTAAAACCGAAGTAGTGGCCCTACTAACAAAATGTAAAAACAATATAAATATTCACAATGGGTATTGTTAAACTTATAACAGTGAAGTGGGCTCTTAATCGAGTCCAATAGGAGACATATGGGACAACTTAAAAAAACACAATATTATTATTATTATTATTATTATTATTATTATTATTATTATTATTATTATTATTGTTGTTATTGATATTATCATGTGAGTTAATCCGGTTTGGCCTGCAACTTAGAATTTCTGCTCCTGCACAAGTGACACAAACAGGTCTTCACCTGTGATCTGTTTACTTATAATCACTGTGTGTGGATAAAAGGTCAGTGAGTTTCTGGGCTCCTGACAGACCCATGCATCTTTCATCCAGTGCTGCTCTGATGTGTCTGTATTCTGAGTCATGGAAAAATCTTTAAAAATTCTCAAAGAATCTGCGAGAAAAGGTTATTGAACTGTATAAAACAGAAACGGGATATAAAAAGATATCCAAAGAATTGAAAATGCCAATCGGCAGTGATCAAACTAAAGACGTCCCGTTAACAGGGGGTTAGCACACAGCCAAGTCGACCTTGTCGTCTTTGGCTACAGCAGCATAAAGTGAAGGATCTCGACTGGCCTCAGTATCATTGGGCCACTCTGAGGAGATCTTAAATGTGCAGTTCATGTAAGACAGACCAAGAATTTACAGGAACTTTTTGCCAAAAAGAATGAGCAGCTTTACCATCTGAGAAAACTGAGACTGCTGAGACTTCACGTTGTCATTGATGTTAAAGGTGGCAATACACAGTATTAAGAACTGGGATATGTAAACTTTTGAAGAGGGTCATTTAGGTAATTTTTGTTGTCTTTATGATTTAAAAAGAGTAAACACAATTGTTTGGCAATAATTGGCTTCACCCAACCTCTAACTATGAGTGAAAAAAAGTTTTTTGGTTATCATTCAAATTCTTTGAAAAATTATGAAAAAAAAAATCAAAAATTCAGCCAAGGTATGTAAACTTTACTGGATAGAATTAGCCATGCCAATTTTCTATTAACAATGCCTGTGAAATATTTCTGATGAGGTCATTTAAAAATGTCAAAACAAGATAACTTTGCTTGAGGAATGTCCTAAACCATTGTGTAAGATAGTGTTCAAAAAGAACTTCTTTATTGTATTTTTGTACAAAACAAATATGTTTTGATGCGACACATATTTGTGACTGATGTTTTTTATTTTTTACACAATGCACCTGGTTTAGACATAAAATACATTTATTTTAGTGTGTGTAGTACTATTGTGACATCTCACTTCACATGGCATTTAGTTTTTTTGTATTATTTTTCTCATGTGCCACTTAAAACATGATTAATCCCACACATTCTAATCTCTGAAGTGTGCACTTGTCTTTAATATCCCAGTTAATGTCACGGCTAAAATGCTCCTGGGAACAATCATAAAGCATGACAGCCTGTGACAATGGCCTACTTTGTGGTATAATAATCACAGTGATAGCAGAAAGAGTAGCCCACTGAAGTACTGACCTTGTGCAATGCTGGGGCTAGGACCGGCACCAGGAAGCCATTATAGATGTAGCTGACAAGCTGGTCTCTGATGTCAGGGTGGGCCACCTGGGAACAGCCGGGATTAAGGCGCATGTCAGTTAGGAGTGCACTCAGGAAGAAGCTATTCCTGCCATTAACCACAAATCAATGCATTTTTTATGTGTCAGTGCACATGGGTTTTCACCTGGATAACGGCGTTGCAGAATTCCAGCGAGTTGAGAAACTGGACCAGAGCGGGCATCCGGAGCCAGTCTTCTTTGTGCAGACAGTGCCACTCCTCGTTGGGGACCTCGAGCTTCGTAGGCAGGGATGAGTAGAGGCCGCTGAGGCCGGTGGCTAGTACCTAAAGAAAATATAGAAGTATACATTAAACATGGTTTTATGGTTAGAGGCCCGCGGGGGAATATTGTTAATTGTGTCAAGATTAAGGCTCAAGCGAAATACTACAAATGTACTCTATTAAGAAACTTGTCATACATATATTATTAATTTTCCTGATAACCTATTGTCTAAATTAACCTTGCGCTGCAGCATGATTCTCATGAGATGTGAGAGTTTACAAAATCGTGAAAATTAGTCTTGACCTGCAGCTAGCAAAAGTTTTCTCAGTTCAAACCCTGACCTTGTTGTGACCAATGAAGTGGCAGTACTGACAGGTCTGAGCTTCGAAGATACAGCGGCTGTTTTACCGTTACGAACGTAAACAGCATGGCTCTGATTGAATAACTGCAGTTGATAAATCCAATCACTGACCAAGTATTCATTTATAGTACCTGCTCTCTCAGACGGTACTGTGGAGCACTTCTATCTGGCAGAGTCAGGTTATGTCTAAACAGCCAGTGTCAAATATTCAAGTATTATTTCACTTTAACCAAACATAACTTTGAAAAAGAAATGTTGAAGCAGCTGATGGGTGTTAAAAATCTAAGTGTACATGAAAAGTAGTTTTTTTGAATGTACATTTTCACATTTTGCAGTGTATGACATTAGCCTTCATAGTCATGCCAAGGTCGTATGTTCACTTGGAGCATTTATTCAAGGCATTTCCCTCACGTATTACACGTTGATCTTAATATATTTTTTATAATCAGGTAAATACTCTGATGAGACCAGATGAAAACCGGTGATCTTCAAGTAACAATAACGTTAACTAGAAACATTTTCAAGCTTAGTTTAGTTTAAAGTTAAAGTAAAGAAAATCAAAGAGCTTGACCCTTGACCTTTTAGATGGCTATATAGTTACATTTCAGTGTCACACAAACTCACCACACATTCTTAAACACTTGCACTCGCCCTGCACTTGACTTGTGCCTGGTGTGTTGTATTCGGTCTAATGAAAACAAATGCAGCGTTGAGTCTTACTGAGAGTCAATTATGAGCACCATTAAACATTAATCAGGCAGTGTATGGCATCAATGATGAATGCGGGGCCTGTGCGCTGTCAGCTGTGCCTCTGGCTTCACCAAGCAGATTTATACATGCTTTATCGCTCATTATAAAGCACTTTTTGATAACGCAGCTGTAAGTCCAGGAATGCAGCAGCCTCCACAGCAGCTGGGGCGCTCCTCCTCCTCCAACAGTTACACAGCTACATATGGCCTTCTCAAAGTCAGCTGGGATGACTTTATAAATATTAAAGAAGCAAATGTCTCTCTCCTGTCAGAGACTGTGAAATGTAGTAATAAGCAGTGAGTACTCTATGGCATAATGAATGGGGAGCACGTCTTTAAGGAAACATTGAAAGTGAGATGTGACAACGGTGGGATGAGGACATCATTGGTGCTGCACTGATTTATGTCTTCTATAGGATTATGCTTCTTGGTTGCCAGTGGAACCAATTTAATTTAGACTCCTGTTGTTTCACTGGCATCAAATCAAAAGGCGAATTAATATGCTGTCTGCAGCTTAGGATAAATAGTAGTGTTTATATAGGATTAGCTCAAAAATGTGAGATAATCTTATAAATGCTAGGCCTAAAATATGTATGATAGAGAAGAAAGTGGGATTAATCATTATCAATCACAGCTTTCTTGAGCCGCTAATATCAAGAATAAACATTTGAAACTTTAAATAGTATATATGTGAGTACCCAAATAAACCATTAGAGTTTTCAATCTTAAAATAGAAAGGACATATTCAAACTAGTGGACTGAATCACTGCATATGCTAATGCTAACTGTGATGCTAATGCTTCTACTTAAACTACTGTTGTGCTATTATCTGCTGACCAGAACATTCACAAGAAGGTTACAGCTAATGCACTACATAATTAATAATAAATAAATGAGTTTTTATGGAGAAACTACTTATGCTAGGAGCTATTGAGTGCCTCATTATTACATATATTCCAAGCTAGCATAAACATTCATTTCTGTTAAAGATCCTGTTCCTAACTTTTCTTTTTTTTTTATTTGAGTGAAAATCATTTTATCCCATAAAGTATGTTGTAAAAGCAGTCATTTATGTAAAGGTCCAATTTCTGCTGTGTACGCCTTTTTAGAGTGATTCCAGAAGCAAGAAGCTTTCTTTTCCTGCGCGGCTCACCTGTTTTTATCACATTCTCAGAAAAGAGGATAAGCCCCATTAGCTGCTGCTATAAAGACGCAAACAAGCACCTTTAAGTAAAATGTAGAAAAACAGAAACAAGGTAAACAACATAAAAATGATTAACCATGACTGACCGGACAGAAGAATGTATTCTCTGCAATGTGCTTGGCCACTCTCTGGTTCTCGGCAGACAGAGACATGATGAGAAGCAGGGCGTCCCGGGCCTGCTGTCCAACAGTACCCTCCCTGTGGATGAATGGGATGAGCAAGGAGAAGATGAGGAAGTTTGTAGCCCCCTGATCCTCGCTGGTGTGAAAAAATAACTCCAAAATTGAAGGGTCTTTAGCCAGGACACAACAGAGCTGATTAAGTAGGAGCACCAGCTCGGCCTCCACCTGAGGAGCTGTAGTGCCCGAACATGACGACAGTAACATCATTAGGGGTCGCAGGATAGGCTTGTGGTGCAATAAAGGCTGGCGTGCTTGTCCCACCAGCATTTCGTAGATCTTTAACTGTTCTAGTTTCATATCGTCAGTGAACTCCCTGCGTAGGCTCCAAACAAAAAGGCGCTCCATAACGTTCTCCATGATTACAAACTCCAGGATGGGCCCCATGGCACCAGCCTGGCCGCAGTCCTCCTCTATTAACAGGAACAGCATATGCTCCACATAGTTCTGTACCGCGCTTGCCTCGTCTCCAGGTATGGGGCCGAAACGGGGGCCGGCTCCACCGGAGCTGGCGCTGAGGTTAAGGACACCCAGGGACGACATCGAGCTGTTACGAAGAGGATCATGCTTTTCTAGGATCTTCACCACCTACAGCCAAACACAATTGTAGAGTATTAGTTTATACTTTTCCATATATTCAATTTTATCAACGCTAAAAGGCATTGTTGTGTGAAAAAACTGTATACCTCCTTGTGTAACAAACTGTAATAACATGTAACTATATAATACATACAGAATGGAATTATGTGTACTTACATATTGTAGGGGTTAGGGTATGTATGTACTATGTAGTTACATGATATTACAGTTTGTTAGGCAAGGCAATTTTATTTATATAGCACAATTCATACACTGGGTAACTCAAAGTGCTTTACAGAAATAAAAAACTGTTTACAAGATTTAGACTAAGAAACATTTTTACAGAGACATTTTAAAAGAAGAGTGCAGATAAAAAACACTTTAAATTGTAATCTAGGCAAAGCTAAAGAGGAAGGTTTTTAACCTCCCCTTGAACATTGTTAAAGTTGAGGTTGTTCCAGGTTTTTGCTGCATGAAACTTAAATGCTGCTTCACCCTGTTTAGTTCTAACTCTGGGCACGAGAAGAAGGCCTGTCCCAGATGTTCTCAGAGTCCGAGGAGGCTCATAAGCAACTAGCATTTCAGAAATATATTCTGGTGCTAAACCATTTAGAGACTTGTAAACCTGCAGTGCTGTTTTAAAGTCTATTCTCTGAGCAACAGGAAGCCAGTGCAGAGATTTTAAAACTGGACTGATGTGGTTGTACTTCCTGGTGTTAGTTAGAACCCGAGCAGCAGCGTTCTGAATAAGCTGCAGCTTTCTTAACCCTAGTTTTGAGAGACCAGTGAGCAGGCCCTTACAGTAATCTAATCTGCTGGAGACAAGAGCATGAATAAGTTTCTCTAAGTCTGGTTTAGACATTATCCCTTTGACTTTGGAAATGTTTTTAAGGTGATAAAATGCCCCTAGATTTCTAATCTGTTTTTTACATTTTAGAGAAAGACTTGAGGAAACTGCTGACACTATCTTTTTGTTTCTGTGGCCTAAAGATAATTAGTTTAGTCTTGTCGATATTCAGTTACATTGTACTTAACAAGGTGTATCAGGTGTAGTGTTAAAATAAAGTATTGATTTTTTTTATTGATTTAATCTGACCAAAGTGAACAGATAAAGGGGATTTAGGTTTTGTCCATTGTACGCAACTGTGGAAACCTTCATCCTCTCTACATTGTGGCAAGAATTGCAAGGATCCTTTCCCGGGAGAACTCTTTTGGAGGATTCCGTGATATCCCATGTTTTTCAAAAGAGTGGTCCACCTCCAAGGACTCTCAGTTAAGGATGACCTACTCTGAACTGAACACCACAAGCAGTTTTTGTCCATTTCCATGAACCACAGAGATGCTAACTATCATCAGAATATGATTATATTCTATTAATATCTGCTTGTTTTATTGTTATATCTTATTTGTAATATATTCACACAGTAAGAATTTGCCTAATAATGTATTAATAAGTATCATAGCAGGCTAATATTTAACTCCAGCCTTGGCTTCCAACAACCTGACTGTGAAGGAAGGACCCTGGTGATTAAAACCCCCTGTAGATACATAGTCCTTAATACAAAATGTTGTAATGTACTAACTAATCCAATATCAGGGGTGTGTATAGGCAAGCACCTGGCGATCACAATAACATGCCACAATACGATATATCCTGATACTGTATTGTAAGATGATATTTTTGGGTAATGTAAGAATCTGGAAAACCTATTTTTGAACACATGTGCACATTCACAAAAGCAATAGTAAATGAAATACATTTTATTTTATTTATTTATATTTTTATCAAAAAACTGTAAAACTAAATAAACAACAAACTTATTGCTTGCAGAGTTATTTCTTTTTAGTTAACACTAAGTGATTTAGATTAGAAATATTATGATTTTTACATTTTCTTTTTAATTTGAATCAATTCTCGTATCCCGCAATGAATTAATGCAATTTTTCACAGAATAATTTTTTTCACACCTCCATCCAATATACTTTTGACTTAAAAGTGATGAAATTATTATGAATTCCTGGAAAAAGTTAATGAGTTTACCAAACAATCCAGACTGCACCTTAAAACAGGTAAGACAACTCTTCTATCCCTCACTGGTTGTAAACAGGGCACCAGCATGAACTGTGCTTGCAGCAGTCAAGCAGGTCTTTGTGTATACAGTCCCTCCCTTGTGTAACATTTGTGCAGAAACTAGAGTCACTATAATGGCCCCAGTGTCCCCGGCCTGCCACTGCTGCCATGACAATATGCTGTGCACAAGGGAAAAGGGCCTGGCTGCTGGAAACAAGAGAGGAGAGTGTGTAATCCCTGCCCCGTCCTGATGGAACTGAGGCCTGCGGACAGAGCCGAGCATGGCCCTTAATGAGGCGATAGGAAGCTTTAAAAGTCTGACAACCATTCTGCTTAGTGGACAGATTTGGACAGTGACTTTATCTCTCCCAATGCCCCATCCAAACAAGCACACAAGTTTACTCCTTATTCTCTGTCTAACAGTAACAGGAGATGTATTCAGAGACACAAAATTGAGGCTCTATCCAACACACTTAAAAAACTGAAGTGTGCCTAATCTTTTAAGGTCACATAATCTACAGATGTTGATCTTAGCACATGCATCTATTACTCCAAACAGAGATAGATTTTAATGGATTTTTTTTATTATTTTATTATTGTTTAAGATTTAATTTCTCATAATGGAGAGGAGATGAGGTAAGAGAAAATGGTCATGCGTGAGTAAACATTTTACTAGATGAGGTATAAAGACAATAGTATCAATGTTATGAGTAGTAAATAGGATAAAGAGACAACAGATGGGGTGTAATCAGAACATTGCACAAGATAACTCATATCTGAAAACCCTGTTTAAACATACTATAAAAAAATTGGATGAAGGAAAGATCCCGGTGGTGTGCATTGAATCTTCGCAGAAACCATCCTTCCCAAAGTGTCCTAAGTGGTATGTAATTTCACAGAGATCTAATAATATTATTGGGTTTAACCTGGGTGTGGACTTGTAACTAAGCAACATGTAACAAACTGGCCATACCTCAATGTTACAACTTATTGTGGCCAGGACAACTGACAGATCGTGTGCATGTGCTAACAATGCATGATACAGATCAACAGTGTGAGGCCTGAAGCAACAGATAAGCCACAGCACATGAACATTAACCTAATCTATCAATGACCCACACAGCAAGGACCAGGAGCAACAAGTTACTCACATTTCAAGGTTTTGAATCTTTTTGAAACTGAAACCAAAGTCAAGAGGAGTCTTATCTGAAAGGTTATCTCAGCAAGGAAATAAGACACAATGGGAGTGAAACTGTAATACCTACAGCAACAAATGTGAATAAAGAATTGAGACGCCATTCAGGTTCAGAAATACAATTAGTAGATTAGATATCAACACTTACATAAAATAAACAATCTGATACAACCTAATGTAAACCTAGACTTCCAACACTTGTAATTCCAGACTTTGCTGTGCTCTATAACCTTGCCTTGTGCCACACTTTATAAAGCCACAAAGGAGTTACCCCAAATTCACACTGAGCACTATTGTGGCGCGTAGGCACAGTTGTTTTAGAGACGTATATTTAAAAGCGTATTGAAAATATACTAACAATTTTATCGAGACATTATTTGCTTAAATAGCCCCAAGTAGAAGGCAAACACTTTTTCTTCTCTTGGTCGATAACGTGCTAAAGGAAGAGAGAAGAGGACGGCAACTAGAAAGCTATTAGAAAGATTTTATTTTGAAAGGGTAATAGAAGTCTATTGTACTTCCTGTGTTTCCCCTGCTGTAGCTCTGTAGAGTGACGCAGATACGCTTGAAAAATAGAACTCCTGCCTGTCTTTAACAGCTTGTTATAAGTTAGGCTTCATTTAACTGAGCTCCATGTAGCGTCCGCTCTAACAAAAGGGTCAGAACCCACGCTGTCAGCCTCTAATCTAGACGTAACACAGTAGGCACTTATGTTACAACACGTCTCTACCCCTCTGAGCTGGGGCTGGTGTCATGTCTGTGTCTATTAAGCCTCGTCCTCCTAGTGCAGGACATGGCCCAGCAGGCTGCAAGGTCCCACAGGGGTGAACAGGGACACATGCTGCTGCTTCACCGAGCCAACAGTCCAAGGCAGGGGACTCACGCTGCCAAGATTCCACTGGGCCTGACCACACTTCAATTTAGTGAATAAGCCGGTCCGACTTCACTGTCAGGGTTCAAAGTATTAGTCAGAGTTGTGTTGGCGTTACTCTATTTTTTAATTTTAAACAGACAGTTAACTTAACTTTAGAAATTGACTTCACGACATTTCTTCTACAACAGTCCTTTTAGGAAATTAGGAATCAAATTGTGAATAAAAATGGTTTTAGGCAAATTTACTACACATAAATCCGTTATTAAAGTCCTCCCGTTAAAGATTTTCCGTTTTTGTTATTCATTTTATTATTTGTTATGTCGTGTGTCATGTGTTTACCTGGGCCCAGTGGTTCTTGAACACAATCATGCATGTCTCTGGATCCACCCCCTGTAGGACCACAGATGGCCCATCTTGGTTTCCGCTGGCAACCATGGAGGCCATCACGGTGACCTGATTGGATGTGGGTTAAACCATGTTAGAGGCGGGAGGCCATTCTTCACTGCTCCGTGGGAGGAACCGTTCACACTGGAAGACACGTAAAACCTCTGTGGAGGAAGAGCACACAAACACATCCACATATTGAGATAAAGCATAAAATTGCATAAAACAGTCACATAGAGGCACTCTGTCCCTGTGCATGACTACACAGCAGCTATGACAGGCATGCAGTAGAGAGAACAATAACAATGTCAGATGACTCCACTTTGGCTTGGAGAGCGGCCTGCTGCGCTCAGGACTAGGGGCTGAGCTGTCAAATAACTTTAGAAATACCTCAGACGCCCAAGTGGATTCCTTTTGGGCCCCCCTGACATCACTCACAGTACCATAACATCTTTCAACATCTGAACGTGAACAGCAAATGGGTGTTAAGTTTTCTCCTTAACTGTGGGAAAACTGCTAGGTCTGTGCAACTATGCAGCCTGTGAGTATTTAACGGTTATGAAAATGCAATTTGGATTCAAATGTTGTTTACATAGTAGTTCTTAGTCTAAAAACCCTGCGGTCAGCTCTTTAGATCAGCTCCAACACTCACAAATGCAGCATGGAAATTTGGAACATGCCCATTTTCCTTTACCCAAAAGAAAGTCATGCTCTCAGAAAGGCCATTGCTGGAAAGATTGATTCTTCTCAACCACAAAGAACGCACACTTTCATTTTATCTGAGATTATGTGGATCCACAGAAATAGTGGACTGTATAAATAAAGGTTTTTATGGAAGCTTGTAACTAGGAGTTTGAAAAGGGTGACCATGCATCCCAATTTAACTGGAACTGTTCAGGTCCCGTGTCTTGATGGATATCTAGAAAAACTGCAACCGTCTTGTTGCAAGAGGTCAGTATGGAATTAGCTAAGCTAAACAAAATTTGAGTGTTTACAGCTGAACATGCCTGAAAAAGGTTTTCTTTTTTAATGAAGTCCAACAACCCTTCCTCAGAAAGTACCGGTTAAAAATTGTCATACATCGGCTCGCCCACCCTGTATTGGAGTATGTTTAGTTGCATACAATGGAAAAGCTGGCATGTAGCCTATTGTGTTTCTAAGTAAACTGATGGTGAAAAAGCAGTTCAAAAGAAAGCCTTCTCATCTTATTATTCTCATCCATACTTGCACTTTTGGTGATGACTGAATGTATTTCTGAGGTGAAAAAAATGATATTATGTAAAGCCTACAATGCTTTTAAAAAGTATCACAGTTTAGACATAAAAATCTATGTGGTGCCATTTTTTTTTATTTTTTTTATCCATCTTAACACTTCACTGTCCATTAGCTTTGTTTGCTATCAATGGCAAACTTGAAAGCTAGTATCTCTTCCTCTTCTTTTGAACGCAGACCTTTTACCAAATATTGTTTATATAATATGTTTCTATGGATTTAGTTAGACTTTATTTGTCAAGTGAATGTATGGATAAAATATTTTTTCAGGATAACAGCGCTTCTTTAGAAAAAGGGTGTTAGCATGTGCATTATTGTCATTGTTTTAAAGGAACTTCGTAACAGTTTGGTAATACGTCAGATGCTTCAAGAATGAGTCACAGTGATACTTTTTCCTGATATTCTACACACAACGGCTTTTAAAACAAGGACTGGAGCTTTTTTAGCATAAAGTTAAACTCACGCTAAATTAGTGCTTCTTCTTCCTTTCCACTAACTTTACCCCAATAACCAATCACAGCCTTCCTCCTTCTTTAAAATTCACTTTCCCCTGTAGCTCCTTAAACATTCCCAGTAACATCCATCTGCTTTGAGTTATTCCTAGGAATGTAAGAGTAAAAAAAAAAAAAAAAAATGAAATTCAGTGTGCTGTTTCTTACCTAAGAGGGACCATCTTTAACCAGGACGGCTCACTGCAGGAGGAGGCATACTGCTCCTATTGACAAAAACAGAGAAAAATGTATGAGTAGAGGAGCAGGAAATGAGTAGTAATGCAAGAGGCGAGGCATGCTGGGAAGTGACTGAACTTGGATGGAGATGCTCTGGAGGACGTTACAGGGAATGAGGATATGAGGAAACAGAAAGCAACTGTTTAATTGTTTCCTAGTTGGATTATGGACCTCCTTATTCTTCCATGTGTGTCACTGTTTGATTCAGAAGTTTTGTATTCCTAAAATAGTATTTCTTGGAAAGCTCGCAGCTGCCGTGACGTTGTGCAAACATGGAGTGAGAGGCAGACAGATGGAGTGTGCCTGTGTGGGGGCGGCTGCTGGGAGTGATCAGACATTTATTTTGAGCCTTGTTATAGGCCGTTCACTGCTAGATTATTCATCCAAAGTAGCACATTGAAAAGGGCATTAGGGAGTGATTTATTTCTGAAATGTTCAGGCCACGGAGCAAGATTTTAGAACAACATGCAGCAATTGCACAGAATTATTTGCTGAAACTGATTTTGTTTTGAAGTTAAAAAAATCTAATATTTTTTATAATGAACCTATTAGACCAAGCAAGTCCAAAGTTCAACTCAGGTGCTGGTCTTAGCTATGGTCATACCTTATATGGTCAACTTGAGTCTAATAATTTACTACTGATACCACAGCACAAAGGCAGTCAAACTACGCTACCAGAGGTAATTACTAATGACAAATTAACTTTTTTTTTTTTTTATAAAAGATTTTGACACATACTACTGTAGTGTGAAAAAGCCAAGAAATGTTCCTAAAATAGGGACCAACATGGTAATGAAAGTAGGTGTGTTGCTTTTTTCCGCTCTTTTGTTTTCCTGAACATATATTACCTTCTATTCTTTGTTCAAGCTCTATTGTTTTGTGTATTTGGTCTTTTATATTGTACTTTTCCATGTTTGAAGCATCCATAGTAAAATGCTTTATATTATGAAGATTAAATTGAGCCTGTTTGAATGCACTTCCGTATTTACTGTATATATCTTGCTATAGCTGAGTGTCTGCATAGAAAAAACAAAATTAACTCCTAGGAGGCTGGCATTTGGTTCCATTGCTGCTGAGAATGAATGTCAAATGTGCAAATATGTTTTATTACATTGAGCATAAATCTTTATATCTTTGTGGCATCTAATCAAACTAATCAGACTGCTTTTAGTATGTTTTTAGTGAATTTAGTGTGAAATGCAGCCTAATAACTCCAACCAAACAAAAATCAATTGAAACATACATGTATTCATCCCCAGAATTCAGTAGTATAAACACCCAGGTTAAGTTATTGGTTTCAGTTCAGGACAGTTTACCACCAGGTTCACTTTTTCGCAGTGAAAAAATGCCAGTGCTTAAAAACATATGCAGCAGTCTGCTACATTTAATGAAAGACACTAAAACCACATAAAAAAGCTACATTAGGATTGCTAAGAGGCCATTTTTTGTTTTGTTTTATAGATATGTCACACACTTCCTATTTAAATACTCAGTGAAATATGTGAACATTTATTCTGTGCAAACACTTGGCTTTTCATTGCTGTTTGCATTTCTGTCTCACAACGTGGCTGTCTGGCTCGTTTCTTAGTAAGTAGTAATTAAACTGACTCAGACAACAATGCACAGCAACTGTTTACTCTCTTCTTTGACAAAATGGTTTAGATTTGACTTAATCCAAATGTTTACCAAGACCTGAGTTCTGTAAAACCACTAACACCTAATAATCTTTTGGCTCTTACACGCTCCAGAATATGCTAATCCAACTGAAATCCCACTTACTATGCTGAAAAAAAAAGTTGACAACTCAGCTCCAGTAGTAAAAGTGTTTGTAATGAAAGTCTTGTTCAGTGCGCGTGCAGCCCTGGTAGACGCAGGTCCATATGCTGAGAATAACCTGAAGTAAAGCGACGCCAGAGTTACAATAGAACACGTGCAGCACATGTCAAAACACAAGCTATGAATTAAATATCATTAGACTGCCGTTTGTCTTTAATATTGTCACTCTCCAATTTCCACTTAACCAATTAGACCAATTAGATAATTCAACACAGCTCTGTCTCCAGAGCTACTGCAGAATAAGTTGAACAAAACATATCATTACTTTCCCATCTAGAGTTTCTTTTGGCAAAACAAAATGACACACAGACAGAAGAAATTAAATACTGTGCTGCTAATTAAATGCATAATTAATAAATCAAGCAGATTGTCCCAGGATTTGTACTGAGATTAGATTAACGTGCTGAACTCACTGTTGTTAATTTTACTCTATTATTTTATGTTCTATTAAAATTGATTAAACAACTCCATCCAGTCTTGTTTTGTTTACATCAATTTCAAACTTTAAATTAAATATGCATCTTGTTTAAACTGCAGAGAGAGCTATTCCAAAACTCAAACCCCTTCTTTCCACAGCCTGTGAGCATCCATGATAACACAGTGGGGACAAAATTAATTAATACTCCTCCAGCAGCAATCAGTTTGACCTTTCAGGGCACTTTTGGAAGATAAGATAAGAAAGCCTTGATTAGTCCCACAGTGGGGAAAGTGCATTGTTACAACAGTAAAAGTACAGTAAGAGCAGCAAAAGTATCACACAGTGTCAAAGTAAAAAGCCAACCAGGCCAGAATAAAAATGTAATTAAAAAATAATCTCAGGCAAGATAATCTAAAATAGACTATACACACTTTATATAAATTATGCTTACGCTAAAACAAAATAAACTAATACATAAAAACATATGAATGTATTACAGTTAAGGAGGTCCTGTTGCTGTGTGGAGTTTGTATGTTCTCCCTGTATCTGTGTAGGTTTCCTCTGGGTGCTATAGTTGCCCTACCACTAAAGACATGTAACCTTGAACTGCAGCTGGATTCTCGTGAGAAACTGTTACTGTTACAGCGGTTTGTTGTTTCTTCATATCTGCCGCACTCTGGTTATATCAAATGAATTGTTGCTATGATTGGCTAAAACAAATCTCGTGGTAGGCGGATACTAGTCGAGGCTTCATCCAATAATCTAACAAGTTTCTGAAACAAAGCATGTTCCTTTTGCAAACACTTTCAACTGGGGCCTTCCTCAAAAGGACTATGTTCTGTGAGCAGTTCTATCGGGCGGAGTCAGGTTAAAAAACATGTACAATATACGACTACAGATGGAAATGATCTGTTGAGATATAACCTGATACAAGCATCTCTACTTTAATGCACATTGTACGCTGTCCTAAAAAGAAAAATGGAAAAAAATATAAAAGTAGTAAAAGTGTAAATTACAGCTTGTATAACACTGGAAAATGCAAACAGTTTTATTTTGATGCCCTTATTTGAATCTGTGGTGTTAATGTAGAAAATGTAAAAAATTATGTAAAAAATTGTATATATATATTAAAATAAAAATTATATATATATATATATATATATATATATATATATTTTATTTTTTTTTCATTATAAGCACATTGTGTAAAATATATATTTTGAACATATTTTAAGATGAACCCAGAGCAATTGAACTGTTAACTTTTTAGTCTTTGGCAACAACTAATCAAACTATTCAAATAATCAGCTCAGTACAGTTACTTGTCTTTAGAGAAATGACAAAGAGATAAATTATATGACCTTAACAAATTAATATATTTTTGCCTAAAAATATGTCTTGTCTTGTCTATGTTTTCACACATTTATGAAGGATATAAGGCATAATTTGCAGAAATCACAGGCTGATTTACTTTACATTTTCTGATTTTTTTTCTTTGCATTTTTCTTTCTTCTGTGAGCTGTGTCTGGTGAAAGCTACACACTAAAATATCCCTCCTCATGTAAACAAATGAAAAAAAAATACAGACAGCGTACAATACACTCGTCCTCACATAAAAGGCTGTAGGTGTGGAAAAGAGGAAAAGGAGACTTTTCTTCTTTATTTTATTAAAATGTCAATCCAGGACCCATCTCTGTAAAGAAAGTTAACTGAGCGGACCCCCAGCAATTTTCTCTCGTTTGGAGTTTGACAAACTATGGGCTCCATAACAGAATCTTGCATAGGGCCCCCACAAAGCTAGAAACGGCCCTGTGATTCTGAGAATAGCTTTCATTTGATATACATTCATATTATACACACCTGTAATAAAACACACTTTCTAAACCAAATTACAACTAAATAGAAATTTCTGTAAAGCTATCAAATCTGCAAATATCTGCTGCCAAATGTTCCATCAGTGTAATTTATTAATTTGCTGCCTATTATTACACAGAGGGTAGCCTGCAGTTTAATATCAGTGGGAATGCCTGAGTCGAGCTGTTGCATAATGAGAGCAGTCTCTGTGGTCCTATCACTCCTGAGGTAAACACCGTGACAGAATGAGAACATGGGCTGGGCTATTGTATAAAACTCTGTGTTTAGGCAAAGCAGCTTTAGTCGAACTCTAAAGGACTCACAGGACCAGGAAGATGAAATCAAAGGGTTCTATCCATTTGTTTTTCACATCTACTTTCTGATGTCCCAGTAGGTTTACAGGTGTGGCCGGGATAAATACCTCAAAGGACTGTCACACCCAGACCATGTACACAGATCAGCTTTCAGGTTGAGCAGGAGTTTCAAATCTCAAATGCAAAGGTGGATTAATGAGAGGTCAAAGCACACAGACATAGGGCTCAATAGGCTTTCTTTAAAGAAGGCACTGTGGATACACTACACTGCACTAACACCTGCAGACAACATTTCTATTGGAATACACATTATTCACTTTTCTAATGAATGAGAATGACTTTTTTGACAAGAGTAAACATGGCTGAAAAATAGCTCTGTTTCCTGTTGCCCTGATAATGTCTCAAAGCCTTATACAGTGGAATGTAGTGAGTGGTTTTGGGCATAGCTCTACACCATCTTAAAAGAGTTGCATACTCACAGAACTTCACAGTGGCCAGGTGGCAGCCATGGCAACTGGCCCCGACAGGCACTCTCTTTAATTGAGCTGCTTAAATATTTAGGGCTCCAGGTGAAGCCATGGAAAGGTCAGAGCCTGGTCTTAGCATTTATCATTTAATCAAGAGCACAACAGGACGATGACATCTTTGTCATCATTGTTCCCAAAGCCAGAGACCCTGGGTCATTTATCTTTTGTAGGGGTGGTCTGAAGTAATGGTAACACAACCTGAAATTTATATATTTAACCATTCTGTTTTTCTTTCTGATATTAGCTGAACGTAGTTTTGATAACTATAGAATGACTCATTGTCTCCAGGTAAAAGACTTTTAGTACACCTAATACACAAGAAGTTACATGCACTTGTGCAAAAGTGACTGTCCACACCACTGGAAAGATGTTGTAATATACCACATATAACCTTTTCATTTAGCCAAAGTACAGGCTGCAAGGCTAGGGCACGCATATTACCCGAGACAGTATTGATTTTAATCCCCCTATCCACAAAAACACTTCACTGTCTCGGTTTTTCCTTCTCCCTGTCCCGAATGTCCCTATTTTTATTTTTAACCAATGCTAGAGCTAAAGCAGCGCGTTGTGCTTTCAACCTTTTATTCTGAACATCAACAATGCTGTCGTTGAATATGCCGTAAAATGAAAGTGTCAAGTAAAGTAAATGTCTCATGACAAAGTAATATAACAGCCTTACTCAAACCTTTTCTTCAAGATGCCCTGGATGACTGAGAACCTCCACAGACAACAGCCTAACAGGCAAACATTGACTACACTTTCTGACTCTTAACTTGACATGTTTGACACAATTGAGCAGTGGCTTAGTGGCAGAGCAGTTGTCCTAGAACCGGCAGTTCGATTCCCGCTCTGCCCAAGAACACAACCGTCGAGATCATGGAGATAAAAATTTAGGCTACTTAGGTTTGATAAGATCTATTTGAGTCAGTGTAAAATCCAGCCTTGTAGCCTAAAGAACTAACTAATGCTAACATCAACAAACCATGAATGACCAGTTTCCCCTTCAAAGCTCATTAGAGTGTTCTTGCAGCACAAGGCAGACAGGTGCAGAAAATGATGCTAACTGGTTCTGCAGATCGTGTAGGCGGAGAACATACTTTGCATGTCTACAGAGTTTCACTGGCACATGAAGCCTGACAGGGTGTTGTCTGTTTAATTCACCTCCAAACTGGTTTCCTCCCAGACTGCCGACTGATCACTAGATCTTATTAACACGTCTAAACACACAGCTCTTTACTTTAGCTGCTGCAAGAAGGATGGGCCGAGGGAGGACGGGAAGAGACGATCAATACGTCTTGACAAACAACATTAAAGGGATGAGGTCTGTGAAGGTAGCATAGGGAAAGAGAGACATACAAAGTGACATTAATCTCCACTGTTGAGTTTAAAGCATCTTCTAGCCCATATCATAAAAAAGGGAAAGATAAGCTAGAAAGCCCTTCTAGGATTGCTTCCTGTCACTGACACTGTCGAAGAGTGATGACATGATGCCTGGGAGTGCCCCATGGGAGGGCAAATCTGTTTCTGAAGCATAATTTAAAGCACTTTACACAAAAGCATCACAGAATCTGTCTGTGCGTTTCTTCTATATTGCAGTATATATGAAGACTGGCCAAAGACACGGTTAAACCACTATTAAAAAGTTTACTTTCAACTTGATCTCACAAAAGTAAACAAATGTAGTCAACTCAGAAGTCCAGCTTTGAGGTTCCCAGTTAACAAGAAAAAAAATTAAGTACCTAACTTTCAATTGCATTTTCAAGTTTACACAACAGTCTTTTTGTGTTACAAATATAAAATCTACATGAGTTGCACCCATAGATTGTAAATAATAAATCAATGCTTAAGCAAGAGTGACGTCAGAGTAATAGTGCAGCTAGTCATTATTAGTGGTGTAACGGTTCGCAGCTGACCTGAGATCCATTCCCACGGCTCAGCATACACAGGACCCGCAGTTTAAACTTTATTATGATTTATCAGACTTTTAATGTTTTAACAATGGCAGAGTGAAAGAGTCAAGCAGTCATGTGTTCACGTGACGGATTAGTCTGAAACATCTGCTGGTGCTGGAGCGGTAGAACCTGAAGATCGGCTCTCATAATTTAAATCACATGTATGACCGCAGTGGTTTGAGCTGTTGAAATGAAGTGTGCATTTACGTTGCATTGGACAATAGCGCATGCGATGCATTCAATAAAACCCAAATCTTCACAATATAATAATTTTTTGAAATCCGTTGCCCCACTAGTCATTATAAATGTCAAGGGACGCAAATGTAACAATGTTTTTTTTTTTTCTTTCTTCAAAAGCATCTCATGCTTTGTGCCCTTTGAGTTTGGAGACATGTCACAGACAACATGACCTCAGTGTCTGCGTGCTGCATCCTGCATTAGCTCACTGTCTGTAGCCCCTCAGGCGGATCACTTTATTGTGTTCCATGTACAATGAGGGCTAGTGACATCACCACTTTCTTCAGGACGGTAAGTTAAGGACCGGGCCTCTCCCTGCAGTACAATAGGCTTCTGTCCATGATAAGAACGTGTTTGGCGTGCGTATATCCTATCTCGGCTCATGCCACTTCCTCTGCAGCTCGTTTGCATCGCATCAGATCAGTTGATAAAAGATGGTTGCATGAATACAACAAACAACAACATACAGAAGCTGAGCTATAAACTACAAAGTGTCTTAGTATATTCAACCTCATCTTTGCTATTGAAGTGGATAAAGCTATAGCCTATTATTCTGAAAAACAAAAATGAATTTATTATTCGCTATTTTACTACAATTTACACACAGCTGTTACTGGCAAAGATGATGTTAGCTACTAATATCTGTTTCCATTCCTCTTCATTATTTAACAACATAAGTGGCACAACCAGGTTTTGTTACGACCTCCATTATTTTCTCAGAACAGATCTTCTGCAGTGAAAAAAACTGAATAGGGGTGAAGTGGCTCAGGTGGTAGAGCTGTTGTCCTATAACTGGAAAGTTGCTAGTTCGAATTCCGTTTTTCCCAGTTGATACTGTCATTGTGGTTTTGGACAAGTGGCTACAATCTGGCATGTTTCCTTCATGTGACTGTGTCTCGTGTATGTACATCAACATGCACTGTCCCAATCAAATAAATTGATAAATAATAATACCCCAAAGCTAACATGTTTGGTATGCTAACGCTATGCAATGTTGTGTGGCTATGAAAACAATGCATTTTCATTGTAGGTTATTACAGTGCGTTTGGCACAGCTCTCTAATGTTCTGAGTTTCTTGGGGTCAGAGTGGGGCCGCGTACAGGGCAGGAGGGGCTAATCCTAAACACGGGACACAGCTGAGCCGGCTGGGATTGCTCCGGGACAGAAGAGCAGGTAAAACACACGGGAACACCTGCCACAACACTACAGCACCTGTTACACAAATGTTCAACTGCTATGGTACGTTTGAGTTACAACCTTTATGCAATATGCAACCTTTAAACAAAAATGTAGCAGGCCTTAGTGTAAAGTAAATACAACCGCTAACTAGCAACGCAATTGTTATTTTATTATTCCATTATTCATTAAACAGAAATCAATAAAAAAATAAGTAGACAGAAGCTGCTAATCAGGCTATTGATTAAGAATCAATAGCCGATGATCGATAATCGATTGGGCAGACATTTTGGTTCAGAAGTTATTAAAATACTATAGCTTATTGTGAAATCATTTTACTGTGTATATTTCTACAAAATAAGACCAAATAAAAGGAAATCATTTTTTGATTTAGGAATATTCATTATAGCTTTTACGGAGAAAAACATTTTGTCGGTTGCACAAACCCAATCAGGCAAATAAATTGCTGTGGGAAACTTGTGAGCTGAAGCTAGTCACGTAATGACATTAGGATTAATCACAGTCCTGCACAGCAGACTCAGACCTTCTGTGTGGGCATATATGCAGTTCAAACATAGAGCTTCAGAAGTTTAGCAGCCATCGCACAGACTGACTCATGAAGCTAACTACATTTTGTATGCTACTTTAAAAAATGTAAATTAAAGACTCAACTACTAGCATTAATGAAACCAAATTTCTGACGTCCCATATAAGGTTAGTGTAAACAGTATCTGGTTATGGCCTAAATACCTAGTAGTGCTGCTGCAGAGGAACAAGTTTATTTTTATCCCATGTCTTCAGAGCAGCCCAGGTCCAAAACCAGAGCAGAAAACACTACTGAGAAGGAGTCTTTAAAACAGTATCCGTGTGAGGGACACTTATACAACCAGCTCGGTAACCACAGCCACCACATCTGATGATGACACGGAGACGTTTGAGGAGGTTCCAGCTTTCTAAAATAAACTTCAGGCAGTGAAAAGCATGGAGTCACAAATGTATGACCGTGTGAATATGGTTCTTTGGTGGTTCTGGTCAACAGTATAATTTGAGGATGATGTCATCTTTCCTGATTGTTTTCTCTGACTACAGAAATGGAAAGATGAGCAATTCAAATCTTTCACTATCATTTTTGTTATTTTTGGTCAATGGGACGAAACAGTCATATTACAGTGCACATAAGACAGTGAGTCTCACTGTCTTATCCATGGACAACTATAGACCGACTCTAACATCCACGGCCAACTCCAGCCTTTCTGTGAGAAGTCTGCATGTCCTCCTCCTGTTACTGTGGGCTTCCTCCATGTACTCCATTTTGTCTGTCACTGTGTATGTCTAAATGTCCGCCCTGTGACTAACTGTCCACTGTCAGGGTGTACCTGGTCTAAGGCCCAAAGTTGCTGGGATGGGCTCCAGTCACTAAGCGCAGAAAAATGGATGAATGAAGTGGCAGGTTACGGTTAGATTCTCACACATTCATACACCAGTGCCACAGACACAATTAGAATTTAGCATTGCAATGGTAAGTTGTGTTACTTAATTTCAATATATAACAGGAGGCCATTTCAATTTGTTTCAGGCATCTTTGGGATGAAATTGTTCCAATTAACGTTTGCGTTGTACTGGTATTTTGTAGACCCTTATGAGCAGTTAAAACTAAACTAAAAAGCACATGCAGTGATTTTAAGAGCTTGTTTTTTTAAAGCGGGCAGAAGAATAAACCTTTCTCTCAGTGGTTCCACAGTCAGTACATGAAGCACCCATTAAGATTACTCCATTGACTTACATTAAACAGAACTGTGTCATTTATTTTTGTGATTATTTTTTAGTAGACAGACAAGAAACTGAGTGAGAGAGATTGATCATATTACCTGAGCGGGAATTGAACCCAGGTGTCTCAAGTAAATGAGACACACTCCACTAGATGAGCCACTGATGCCCTAAACTGTGTCTGTCTAACATTTTCAGTGAACTAATAAATACAATTATAGTGTGTTTAGTAAGAACAGATTATTTTTCTGGCTCAGAAAAGCACACAAAGTCAGGATGTTGTTGCAGTGCAATACCGAGTTGACATGGCTTTTCTACATTTGGTACAATTGGTTCTAGGTCTAATGTAACAGATGCCTTTAGTCTGAGCCAAACTTTGAAGTTGGATTTCAGATGTGGAGGAATAAAGAGCCTGTTTAGTGTTCAGCTGTCCAATTTAGGAAGCATTTTTTTCTAAATAAGAAACACATAATAAGAGGCCTCTGTAAATATAAAACTAAACGGCATGTTTAAGCAACACAGTAACAAAGAAACACTGGGTAAAGTCATTCAGAGGACCTTCTGAGAAAAAGATTCTACTGGCTACAACAATGGAGGATCACATCTATGCAACCAAAAGCCACACCTAACGACGCACTCTGCATCAGCTGATTGTGAGTAACATTGATTGTGCGAAGTGAAAGAGGGCACCTGCATAGGAAGGACACGAGATGGCCTGCTGAATGAAACATTGATGATGTTTTCAGGTAACTCAACCCCAGCTACATTATTCCTGCTCCTCAGAGTCCAGAAAGCCTGGTCGGACTGTGGGCCTTGGTGAAGTCAGTCGGGACAGGTGTGTTGTTCTTAAGACTCTTTAAAGGGACTGCATGTAGTTTTGACATTCAAAGAAACTCTGATCGAGCAAAAGCAGATGCAGTAGTAAAGTATCCAAAGAAGGGCCTCTCTTAATGTAATGGTTAAGTTTTCAGACAGTCACCAATTATTTATTCACCCGCTCTTCTGCTGTTTTATTCACCGAGCGTTAAATAAAAGATGATGGCAAAGTTGGCAAACGTCAATCACAACAATCTTTGGTGAACAGATCTACAAATACAACAAAAAAACAATGGTAGCTCGAAGGTTAAAGGAGTGATTACATGTAACAGAATTATGCGAAAACGACAGAAAAATAGAGTAATGTTATCCCTTTACAAAAAAAGATAAAAGATGAGTCTAAACACGAATTACTTAACAGGGTTACAGTTAATAAAACATACACTTTGGTACAACTACGCTAGGTTACCACTGAGGATCTAGTCTAGGTCTGGGTTTGCTTGATTTCTTTCAGATAAAAATCATCTCTGGACTATTTTTATTGCTCTCAAATACACTTCATGGGTGAAAAACTACTCCAAATCAGCCCAGCATTGGCATATATTTAATTAATACAGTATACTCCATATAGTATATTATACCATCTATATGTTTAACAAGTTGCTGAAGAGGCTCTGTCTTTTTTTCCCTCCCACTTCATTTGAGTTTAAGCAATTGTCTTTAAACAAACAGAGGCTTGGACAGACACATTTCCTCTTTATATATAAGTTAAGCACATATGCCATTTACCAGTTTCTACAGAATATGTCTTATCCTTATTATTCTTGGTAAGTTTTGTTTTGACCTCAAGATTTCTACAATCATGCTGACCGCCATGATTTTTAAAATCCCTCCCACTCTGGCAGTGGTCAAAAAGACACAATACACACACAATTGCTATGTTTCCAACACTGTTTTAGAATATTCCACAATGTTAAAAATACATGATATAGTCCATCTTATGAAACATTGCTTGGATATAGTTGTGGGTAGAGTATCTTAAAAGTGAGCTGAGGGCACTACAGGTTGGTGCAAGCAGACAGAGGCATGTCTCTGGATTATGGGCTGGAGTTAATGTGTGTGGTATGATTCCACACAGGGGCGGGTCCACTGTGTTGTTGCTGTTGCTCCAGACACACAAGTACACTGCCGAGTCACAGTCCGGTGTTAGCGTTTATTTAAAGCCCCGGTGTTGATGATTGACTAATGACTCTGTAATAAACCACCAGTGCGTGAGTGCGTGCGTGCGTGCGTGCGTCTCCTGACAGAGGTGAGGAGGTACCCCACCTTTCCTTCCCACACGCACATGTCAATCAGCCACAACAAAAACACTGTCAACACATGCGCACAAGAGCAACAGATATCACTGTCATACAACAACTTGAGCTGGAAATAAAAGTAGAAATAAATCGTTTAAAGTTGTGTCTTTGGCGCTTTCTTTCGTATTTCTATCTTACCTCGGTTTGGAGTGCCAGAGCGAGACGCGCGCAGCTGTTCGAGCGGTTGTTCCTGGGTTTTCTCGCCACAAAACACTTCGTAAGTCCTCTCAGGAATAAGCTGTTCTTAGTCAACGTTGAATGAAATCCACGTCTGGTAAGTGTACGGGGATTAGACGTGTTACCGAGTGACTTAACCTAGGTGAAGGTAAAGAGCGCACTGATCCTCTGAAGGGAAGCTCCTCCCACTGGGCTCTGGGACAGGCCCAGGGACGGCCCAGAGGTGGAGTGTGCCATGGTGTGGTTCTCACTTTCCACTGGGTTTGTTTGGTGTCCAAAGTAGGAAAAACTACAACGCTCCTTTAGCAGCTAAGCATGAATGGTAAAACATTACACCTTCAGGATTTGGACGTCTAAGTAATATCTGCTCAAATAATGCACGTATACCGCGTCAGTTTGTCTGTCTAACGTCATTAATGACAACAAAGTCAAGTCGATACAACTTCCAATGTTTCGAATAAGACCTTGGCTCTTTTTATCAAGACAAAGGAGGCAGCTACAGGATGTGTACTGTACCTGGGGCTTGTTGCCATCTGGTGGACTAAATGTGACATTACAAAAGTGACGAGCCACAGCTAAAATGTTCTCATGTTTTAAAAAACACTTTGTACTCTTTTGTTTTTCTGTATGAAGTCGTTTTGGCCTCAGCGTGTTCCAGCAGCATTGGATATTAATAACTTAGTCCACTCTGTACCACATTAGTCAAGTATAAGCTTTATATGTTTAAAATGAAAATATTGTATTCTTTCTTTCTTTATGTTGTTTTGTTAACCAAAATAAACTAAATTAAAGAAATAAAGTAGATTATTTTGTTTTACATCATCTAAAGAAAAAGCAGAAGCATGTTTCAAGAGACGGAAGGGAAGCAGGAAGTGCACAGGGCTCCCCGAATTGGCATTGGACCTGAGGCACACACGTTGGCCCCAGAACAAAGTGACCAAAATCTAAGTATCTTAAGTACTCGGCCTGAATCTGTATCATCTTGTCTTAGACAGAATAGATTGTATGTAGTTACGGTTGTGCTGGCGAGCATTAACAAGGGCGGTACTTTTGTAATTCTGACGCCATAGGGCTGCTTCAAATATTTTAGACACCTGACATTAAGAGATTACAGTTTAATTATACGAAAATAGTAGAGAAATTCTTCTAAAGAGGTACTTAACAGGGATATATTTTAGTGGTAATAAGACACTTCCTGTATGGTGAAAAGCAAGAAAGTGGTTTTCTGTCCCATTAGGTCTAATATTATAATGCACATACCTTTGATACATGCTAATTAGGGTCTACTTTAGACACATCCCATGATGCATTATTATCAGCACCTATGACTTAATTAACTGAGGGTGCAAAAAATACTGTATATGCATCTAAAGTAGGCTATATTAATAATGACTTGAGGCACACAGATAATTATACAATTTTTTATCTTTAGTAGTACTGTTAAAATGTAAATACCCCAAACACAAAAAGCATGCTCCTTTTACATCTTTATCACTTTAGAGTAAGTTTTTATGTTTATGTTTTCCATTCCTTCATCCTATAAATATACTGTAAGTTTTTTGAAAAATGACTGTTGAACGCATATTATTAGCCAACCCACTTTTCTAGCAGGATTTTATTATTTGTAAGTGTTGCAAACCAAATGTAGAACTTGTTCTACACTAAACACTAAATTCTTAACTTCCTTTCTATCAATTCCTTCTTAAAAAAAAATAAAAATAAAAAATCTTTCCTATCCTTAGCTTTGTATGCTGTGCTAGGTTTTACCTGACTAGTTTTTGGTGCACTTATGCTTTTTGTTACCTTTTGTTGTTGAAATTGCTTCCATTGTTTTCCTCACTTGTAAGTCGCTTTGGATAAAAGCGTCTGCTAAATGACTAAATGTAAATGTAAATGTTCCAACTCTCGAGTCTGCAGCGCCATCTAGTGGACGCTTACTGCACCTGCAACACAGCACAGTTTGAATCCGCAGAAATACCGAGTGAGGACTGTCTGATGTCTTATTTCGACCGCAAATTCTACCAAACACAATCTACACATACTACATATCCCAGCATTCTTTGACTTTTAATGTTAGCTGTTGAGTTTATGACCAGCTCGTGACAAACGTTTAGTTTGTTTAATTCTAACAAGCAGATGAACGTTTTAAACCTTGATAAATCAATGCAGAAAGTGAAACAGTACCACCAACAACCTTTTTTCTTCGCTGCTTGGACTGCCCTGTGCGCTAAAGGGTTAACGACAGTGCCCATGCTTTTTTCCCTGGCGCTCCCTGTCACTCAGCTGTTGTTCTGCTGATCTGCTCTGATCCGGGACAATGTTGGACAGAGGCAGCACCTCCTCCCCCCTGCTCCATCCATCCACAGCAGCAGCGCCGGGTGAAGCTAGCTGTGGGTAACGAGGGCAGGGCGCGCTCACACTGATGGATAAGTGCCTAGGGAAGGACTGTTTGTTGTAAAGCGTGATGGCTGAATTCAGATGCGAAGAGGAGAGCGAGGAGCGCAGAGAGGCCTGGGACGTCCGGAGCAGAAATCTCTCCACAGGTTAGAATAATCACACAACCTTATTTATGAGCTGTGCGCCTGCTGTAGGTGCTAAAATGTATTCAAAACACAGATAAAGTCATTCGTTTGGATAAATATACTAGAGTGGACTGATGTATAGTGGGGTATATACAGGGTCATAGTAAACTCACAGACTGTCTGTGAAAAGGCTGTGTGAGAGTGACCTGGATATTTGAATAAGCCTTTGTGCAGTGAACTTCAACTCTGTAGTTGCTACGAGACACCAACCTGTAGGACAGTCTGAAGCAGGGCTGCTGTTTAGTCGGTGAAGCCATGTTGAGGTGTGTTTTAGTCTAAAAGGATGAAAATAGTTGACAATAACTGATATGGTTTGACATTGATATAAACTTAACATTTGAGCCTTAGCTCTGCCAGACCTCAGAAACAAGCTCTGCTCACGTTTTTGTTTCACAATGTTCAGTGCCAGCAAATATATAATTTAGTCTCAGGTGTTTACCGACCGCCAACACCCCAGCTCCTCCTTTTGTTTTATTATAGTTAGTTATTATTTTCATTTAATGTGTTTATTTTTATAAATAAAAAAAAAATCACATTTGTGCAAGTTTGTTAAGTGCAGTAAGGTTTTAGGATTTCTGTGTGGATTTCAGTGTAGAGCCTGTTTATGCAAGCCCTGGCTCATGCAGTAGTTGTCTGAGAGCTTTGTCTTGTTAGTTCAGCCTCACATAAAATATCAATATTCCCTTTTATCATCTCCCAAAACACGAGTACCTTGTTGATGGCTCTTTGTTTCATGTTTTTCTTAGCAGCACCTAACATGCCGACACTACTTTTTCCACTTTCCCTGTGCCAAGCCCTGTTTATCCACAGCACACACCCCTCTTCCTCACACCCACCAGCAGCTGTCTGCTGGGGATTCCTGCGCTCACTGCTGCTGTGCCACGGACAAGCTGCTGTCTCTGCTCAAGCGCTTTTTAAAATACAGATAAACCGTGACATGTCCATTCACCTGGGCTTTTCACGGGCCTAACATCCACAGTACTTTGGGTAATTTTCATTATGAATCACTGTCTGCCCTGACAACATCTAACTGCTGGCTGCTGACAGGGCACAGTAATTTACTTCAAAGTGTTGTTCGTGTCTGAACAAATCTATTTTGACCAGCTTTAATTTCACCACATTTCTTTTACCCAGGTGCCAGGGGTGTAACTAAAAGCAGTGTTATTTAAGTTAAACATTAGAGACACTTATGTGCAAGCTACGTGCATATACTTTCTTTAAAGACTTTAAAAGGCATTGTGTAGTTTTTGGTGGCATCTGGTGGTAAAATTTCAGATTGCAATTTGTTCAGCCATTCCATGAGATATTATGAACCCTATAGTCATTTCTCAACAACAGGAGAGATTACCAATATTTAGATATAATACATTGTACTCTTTTATTTTTTTGCATTCTGAAACATAGGAACAGGAAGTAATGGCTCCTTCCACTACGTTCTATGGTTATACATTTCAAAGTACTTAAAATACTTTTGACCAATATCTTCCATTTTGTTTTATTGTTTATTTTCTACAGTGCCTCTTTATGATGACTTTGCCATATATGCCCCACTAAAATATGTTAGGCAGCTCCATGTATACTAGACTCTAGGGTTAGAGTCAGAACAGTATGACACACACAGGAGAGGGATTGTTGTTGTCTTTGGATTGGGTTGTGGTCCTGTTCTCACCTGTTCTCACCTGTTCTGTGACTGCTGCTCTGCTGAGTAATGTCCAATGTGAGAGTGTGCCTATTCCAGCTGACCTCAGCAGACCTTATGTGTCTGTTGTGTCTTTTCACAGTCAGTGCCTAGAGAGACCAGTATGTGTTTACACTATTATTCACGCTCGCAATAAGGAAATCCTTTTAGTTTGTGCAAGGCTCAGATGCCCTCAGAGCTGAAATCCTAAATGAAATCAAACTGTATACTGTACTATGTTTACGAATACAAAATAATAAACCAGTACACAGTATTATATTTAAATATTGGTTATCTCTCCTGTTATTTAGAGATGAGTAGACAAGGGTTTGTAATATCTCATGGAATGTAGAAACTAGAAAGTAGTGTATACAAGTCAGAAGATGAAAATAAATGGATAATAAATAGTGTTAAGAAACAGTTTCTCAGTCGAAGCTATCAAGATTGTAATAAAATGTTTGAACAATACAAAAGGGCTGGTATATTTACTAAAAATACCTTCCCTTTTAAATTCAAATGACACAGAGCAGGACAGCCAGCACTTCCTGAATGGTCACATTCCAGCTAAGCAGATTGGGCCAGATAGTCCTCCCACTTTCCTCTGGTCTCTGTCGCAGTGTGTGACTTCCCACTCTTTTGTCACATTCAGTCAGCAAACCAGGAAAGAGGATAACAATGGAACTATCCTGCATATACTGATCGCTCCATATCTGGTCCTTGAACTCCAGGTAGGGAAATGACCGGACGTGTCTCAGAAGAGAGTGTCAGCACAGGGAGCAGTCAAAATAAGCAACAGCTGTTTTGTGAAGTCAGACAGTGTTTTAAAACAACAAGTACAAAAAAAAAAAAGAAAAGAAAAGAGTGAAAGGACAGGTTGTGTTTCTCTGTTAACTCGAAGCTAATGGCTAACAAGTAGCAGGTGCAACAGGTGGGACTCTGTGAATGAGGTCATGGTTTCAGGCTGGAGACAATCACAACCTTTCACAGGGCTTCACAACAGATCAGAGCCTTTGTGTGACTAATGTTATCAGTAATATTGTTTTTGGTCAGATTAATGATTGAGATAACAGACACGGCAGTATCGTTTAGTATTAATAATCAGGTTTAATTCTCGCAAGAATGAAATAGGCAGACAATAAGATTTGTTTCATCCTGTATGTGCAGGGGTAGGTTAGTTATGTCTATGTCTGTGTTTGATTTAGTATGAAGGACATGACATGAGCAGGACCAAGAGCAATCAGTAATTTATAACAATAGGAAATATATCATTCCCCTTCTGCAGGAAAAGTCTTTGTCCTCCATACACCATCTTCTATAGTAAATCTAATACACTTTTAATGCTCTACGCCAATGTTTAATATAATCACAGCCCCCCATTTTCATTTCTTACATCAATGTGAGAGGAGAAAAAAGTACCAGAAAATTATAGTATTTAAATGGAACCGAAAGTAAAACATAACATAAAGTAAACTGGTAGCGATAATATAAAGCCAAATGTTTAGAGTCAACTTGTACGAATCGTCAACAGATGGACTGGAGTAAAACACTTAAAACAGGCGTGATGTTTGATGTATGTGGTTAAGTACTTTAACCCAGTATGTCTAAGCAGTTCCTTGCATTCACACTGTAAATAAAGATCTTAAGACCCATACAACAGCAGCAGGTTTCTCCAGATGAAATTGCTGCTGCTGTTAGTCTGGGCTGGGTTCTGGTTTAACTTGTTCACAAATGTAACTAGTGAGGTGTGACTCATTTCGATTTGGGTTGGACGTAGAAGAGACTGTCATGAGTTTAGTCTGGTTTTCTGTAAGTGATGGCCCTGTGTATCTTGAAGAAATAAGTCAGGATTTAAGTTTATGAAAGGCTAGGGCTAGGGGACCTTTCATGGCTCATTTAAAAAAGAAGAGGACTCAAACCCGAAAACCTCACATTGAACTGTAAAGACTAAGAACTTCTTGGACATTTAAACTTAATGACGGGAGCTTGGTGACTGACTGAACCTGATTCTTCCTGGTATGGGCTGGCAATCTTTGTTTAAGTGTGTGTTTCTTTTATATTTTATGTAAATATTTTCAAATAAACTGGTTTAGGTTTTTGTACAGGAAGAGGCTTTGACTTTAAACAGAACATGCAAATATGCACTACATCCTGCAACAATGACACCTGTAAACACCTGTAAATACAACTACACTGCAAATTACAAACAACAAAGGGATATCAGTAGAGGTGTTTCTAGATACAAACAACATTAAAGAACCCAGGTGTATTAGCAGCTGTTGGGACAGTCTGCAGTCCATGTGTTGTCCAAATGACAATCTTAATTTGCTGCTGTCATCTCTTGTTAACTTTCACAGCCACAACAATGTGACCCACAGGACTTTTATTCTGAACAGATTTAGAAATTGCTCTGCACAGTCGTCAATCAAACACTTAATAGAGAGCTCTTATCTGCGATACCAACGCCAAAGTGCATTAAAAACTCCCGATATCGCTCTACAAATACACACTCTAACGTGTGTAAATCTTCTCTTTTCAGATCACCCCGACAGACCCAAGCCAGACCACTCACAACCCAGGTGTGTATCACCCTCAACCTTGTCGTATTAGATTGTTTGCTGTGTTCTCTGACTCGGTAGCAGATCGACTGTGCTGATGGCGAGGTTGTGAATGAACCAGACAAAGCAGTCCTCGCTGACTCACTGAGGGCTCAACATGGGGACGCATTCAGAAAGAGGAGATTTATGGTTGTTGTTAGGAGGCAGTATAGATATACAGTATTTAACCTTTTAATTATTAATCCAAGTCCCACTGAAATTACAAATCTCGGTGGGAAAAACCTAAATTGACAATGACATACACACAAGGAACTGAATGTCTGAAAAATATTTCATTCATTCTTGACACAACTAGGAAGTGTTGTGCATCTTTGTATTTTGCCTGATTCATTTTAAAAGTTTCACATCCTGCTCTCTTTTCTAGAGATCATGGGCCACTGTCAACTATAAAAGCTGTGATAAAACGTGGTAAGTGTGAAAATATTAATAATAATATGAATATGTATGGTATAATTTTAAAATCTGATCCTAAATTTTGTTTTAAAAAAATATATTTTCAGCAAAAAAAAACTCTCAAAGTGAGCAGAGCAGAGACGGAAGGTATTTGACACTTTTCACAATTTAGTTCACTTTGAAAATGATAATAAATGAATAATCCACAATCATATCTGCATTGTAATGACACTGTTGGATCCAAAAACCACAAACCTTTTTTATTTTTCTTCAGGCGCCCAGAGATAAAAATCCTCTCAGCAGAGCCTTTGGATGGTAGCAGCTGGTTTCCAGGCCACCCTTTGGTGTTCTCTGCGCCCCGTACTCCTCCTCCTCAGGTGGGCTGGTCTGCAGACATCCAGACTGTTTCACAGGTAGAGACTATCTCATAGTGTAATACATTTCCCATTACCATTAAAAGGGGGGGTTGCAATACGTTTTAATTTTCAAATTTGGCTACAAACCATTTAAAATAAAGCAAGAAGCCCTAGTTTTAAAAAAGAGAGACATTGGAAAACATATACTTTGAGTGGAGGGACTGCATTTTAACTTAATGTCTGAATACATTTCTTCTCCATGACGCTTCCCCCACTGTCCTATGACCAGGTCGTAGAAGAGAAGACCCGGGAAGAGCATGTTCTCAAGCCCATCGCAGCCCCTCGTCGCCTGAACTGTGTCACCACAAACTCCACGCACACTGAACGCACCACTGCCACTGCTCCGAACGCTGCTGGTGAGTTACACTAGTTCACTTTTGTGTGCCATGCCATGTTTAATGTCTCTGAGTGTCAATTTATAGCCACATGGTTATTATAATATACTGTATATAAATGAATAAATAAATAAAAATGGGAGGAAAATAAAGTTATTGATCATACAAAAGACATTAAAGGACAGTGTTATAAAACAAGGGCATAGAACAAGAGTAAATCTCAGTAAATCTTAATATTCATTTTCTCATTATAACAAGTTAATTCTGTGTGTTTTCTATTTCTTTCTTATGATTTTTTTTCCTGTTGGATGTCTGTTGTTTTTAAAGTGCTCTGTAAACAATATTAGATTGGATTGTTACAACGCGATGTTTAACTTAACTTCCTGTTTACATCCGAATCAGGTTTATTGGCAGGTTTGTTGTGGTGGTGCAAAAACACACTCTGTAAGGTTATACATACAGTACTTTGACACAACAGTGAAGTTATCAAGGTCCAGACTCCAGTATTTCTTTTAATCATTATAAAAGTAACAGCTACACTAACTTAAAATATCTTGGTTATATAATAATTATTATTATATTTTGCCACAGGTAAAAAGCCTCAAAAACCACCAAGACCATTGCTGCCAAAGTCACTGGACAAAAAAGTTGCCACTGGAACTCCTGGACCCGATGTGACAAAGACTATATCATCCAAAAACAATCAACCTAAAAAGTCTACCGAGACCTGGTCCAGATCTGTCACTGTTTATTGGGACAGGTCTAGCTCTGAGACTTGTTCTGACATTTTAAATCCAGCTGGAACTCCTCCTTCTACAGACTCCAATTCAACTCAGCGTCCTGTTCCTCTTCCTCGTATCAAATCCAGAAAACAGCCTGTTCTAGCACACGAAGACCAGACTTTTGTGAAGCTAAGTGAAAATTCGAACAGCACTTCAGGTTTTAACGAGGACGACGTCTCTTCTAATAGGTATCTTGACGAGTTATTGGAAGTCTTCGGTGCAGAAAACAGCGTGACTGATAACCATTCTAACGAACAAAATAAAGATGCAGACAAGATGAGTACGGGTAATAACCAGAGTGTTATCCGTGCCAGAATCCAGGCCTTTGAATCCCAGGTGGAAGAAGTCACCGAACCAGCCAGGCCACTTCCACAAACCAGAAAACCTTCAATCAGACCTCCAGTAGCTGCTAAACCTTCTGTTGCTGCTAAACCGCCATTCAGCGCTGATAACTTTTACGAAAATGTCTCCTCCACAATCCCCACACCGGCGCAGAGACCCCAGCCTCCAAAGAAACCAATGGGACAGTCGGTAAAAGCGGAATTGGATGCCATACTCTCCAAGGGGCCTGCTCTGAACCGAGCGCGACCTTCTGTTCTGACAAGAGCCAGCAGCATTCACGATGAAGAGATTCCAAAAGTGCCCCCCATGCCTCCAGCCAGACCCGTGAAAGAGCCGCTCAAGCCCAATCTGAACGTCAACAACCACAACTCCGCCACATCTGTCGAATGTGACACTTTGGAAAATGTATCAAGTGAGTATAGCTTTTGATTTCATGTTGTACTCCCACCACACTTCCACTTATTTGTTTCAATAAGTAATAACTGACCTCAGAAGGATTTGACCCCAACTGTTCTTAAAAATCTGCACAATATTTAGCCTATGTGGGAGTGTAAACTGGTATATGCCATGGCTCCCACATAAGGGACATCAGCCTAAACTTTGCTTGGAGCTCTTATTTTTAATTAAACATAGTTTTAATTATAAGCATTTTGAGCTCTTAAAAAGTTCTTAATTAGTGTGTTTATAGCAAATGTAAAGTTTCAAGTATAAATTTATCTGAAAGATTGGCCAAACATTTTGACAGAACCACACTTGACATTTCAATTTTCTTCTGACCTTAGAGGGTCCTGAAGAGGGCACATTCACAGAATACGAGTATGTGGACAAGGTATCAAGTGAGTAATCTACTCTCAGGGTTTGTTGTAAACAAAGAAAAAAATGTAGTTGCTAAATGCACATTCTTTAAACTATAACCAACAAAAAGAAACTCTGTTACTGATATCTTCTAGTGACCTCTGAGGGTCCCACAGAGAGCATAGACAGAGAGTATGATTGTGGGGACAGTACATTTGTGGACAATACTTCACGTGAGTTACTTTTAAAACTCAAATTATGCTTTTTGAAAAAAGTATAATATAGAGCCATTTCAATAATACATTAGTGGTAAGTGAGTCTGTAGCTCATGTACATCCACAAACCTCCAGGAACAGGTGTGTCATTTTACACAGAATTGAAAATATGTTTTTGACAAAAAGTCTATTACCTTTTTTATTAGACTGCCATTTGTCTAAACATTTGTATCAACTCAAGATAACTCCAACCTATTGTAAATATTTGTCCGTGTGACTGCTTAAACTGTGATGCAGTTAGACAGCTGACATTTTCTTGTAACTGCAGATGGTCCTGTAGGAGAATACGAATATATCGACTGTATACCAAGTGAGTAATCTGTTTTTAGGAGAGTCTATTATAAACACACACACAAGGCAAAGTTTTGTTAGACGGCTGATGTTTTGTTGTAACCACAGAGGGTCCTGAACAGACCATAACCAGACTGTATGATACTGTGGATAATACATATATGGACAAAACCTCAAGTGAGTACCTTTTGACACTATGTGCTGTACCAATGGTCAGTGAAAAGATACTATGTGAAAGGTGTAATATGAAGAATTTGTAAATTTGAAATAAAAGGTATCCGATCAGAGTAATAATACACTTCTCGACTCTGTCTCACACTCATGGCCCTCTGAACAAACTGAACTGTGTATCTCACCAACTTTCTTGTTTGTGTACATGGGAGGGAAATGTGTACAGTGCCCATCCTGCCATGTTAAAATGAGTTCATTCAAAAGCCAAAGTAAAAACTGGATTTGACTTGGTGATGCACACTAAAGAAAGTGGAGGGGTTGTTATAGGGCATGTTTATTTGCATTTGCCAGGAACTGCTATACCTTTTTAAAATCTTTACTCAAAAGTCCTTGAAAGAGTAATATGTTGGTTGTGTTCACGTCAATTTCATAGTAATTTTATTTTCCTCTTTTCAGATAATGTCCCGTTCAAGCCACTGCAGAGTATAGACATCAATGCAGGCTCAAGACAAAGTGTGACCAGGAGACCAACCACCATCAGGGTCCCCAGCAGAACCGCTTCATGTGAGTTTATCTGCTTTGATGTAGAGTGTGCATTACATATCTTTTTTTCACAACCAAAGATGGTGCCCTTTCAGTGTTACCTGGGCTGCACATTATCTAATTCAACTACATCTTTTAATGTCCATGTTTTCCAAGATAGAATATTTTTTGAAGTGTTTATTAAAAAGATCATTTTAAATAATGACAATTTGTTAATAATATTGAAAATGACAGAAATAATATGTTTTTTCTTTATCAGTTTATCGTGTTTTTATTTTGAATGTTAAAAGGGGAATGCATAAATATGTCTCAACTTCGGCTTTACACCCTTTCGGTCAATTTTATTTTATTTTTGGAAAAAAATATTGTATTCTTTCATTCCATTTTGACTGAAATAAACTAAAACTAAAATGATCAAAATGTCAAAATGCATGTTTATATTATGTGGAACACATCACATAGTGGTTATGGTTATGATGAAGTGAAAAGGGCAAAAAGTTGTAATTTGTAAAAAATAGTGTTAGATTGGTATTCACCTACAAAAAAAGAATAAATAAAAATTGGTATAAACTGGCCTAATTCAAATTTTCTTGTAAGGTAATGATGTTAGCTGCATTCTGAAATGGTTATTTTTCATGTTATGTGATATGTTTATATTATTAAATGTTGATGTAATTTCAGTTTCGGATGCTTTTGAGGACACCCCCCCTCCTCTACCTGTCCAGATTCCTGTGGGAACTCTGAACCAGTCATTGACTAACAGACATTCAATAGCCGTCTTTCCTCCACAGGTAAAGGGATCATCCACTATTTATTGTTTAAGCTTAAATTCCATCTGGTCAGGCTTCAGACATGTATATCTGTTTTAAAATCTATTACAAAATCTTACATTTTAAAATCCCTCATACTATATCTGCTGTTTTGTTTTACCTGCTTCTCTCTTGTTCTGTTTGACAAAGACACAATTGTAGCCCTGTGCCAAAGCTAACTGGATTGAATGTCATGTTGTATCAGTGTCACTGTTACTATAGTGTAGCTTTACTGTGTATCTGCTGGTAATGTGCTTTTCTATTGCTTGTAGGTGCCTTTCACTAATGCACCAGAGCCAACACTGCCACCACGGTAAGTGCAGCAAATACTGAAATATTTTCAAAGAAGGAGTGGACTTAAAGGTGGGATAGGCATTTTTAGGGGCACCAGTATATTGTGCGTGCGTGCGTGTGTGTTTAACAAGAGAAATATGTAGACTTAATAACTAACTAACATAGCTGTCACTATGCAATTCTTGTTTGTATAAATTCTACATATTGCAACTTATGCTGTATGTTGTGACCCTCTGCACTTTTAACTTTGTGTTATACATTTTGCCTACTACACCTTTAAACTACACATTTTATTTAGGTTGTACACTTTGCATCTTGCACCTTTTAATTTTAGCTGTTCATGTTACACATTTTGCTTTTTTAGCTGTTCATGTTACACAGCTGTACTTTTAACTAGATTACTGCATCTTTATCTTTGTATCATACATGCTTACTACATCTTTAATTTACTGTTTATGTCACACATTGCGCTTATTTCACATATTGTATATTTTCTTTTGTACACTCAGCATATTGTACTTTTAACGTATTTGTTCACATTTTCTTCTTACTGCACGTTTAAATTGCTGTCATTGTTCTTCTTCAGGAGGCTCACAACCAGCAAAACGCTCCCGCCTCGTCCTTCCTTAACCAAGTCAGGTCCTGGAAGACCTCCCCCACCTCACCTGGAGGCCTCGGGACGTTCCAGCTCCGTTTCATGGGCAACTTCACCAAAACCACAAGCACAGCAGCCCCAAAGGAGAGGGCTTGTGTTACCGCCTAGACCTAACCCTGGTCACTGTCTCTACAACAAATACACAGTAAGAGAGATCCTGCTATGAATTATTCTCAGGTTTAATCAAAAGCAGATATTTCAAGTTATCGCTTTCATTTCAGCTGCAGGTCCCTCATGGAATTGCAGATACTGATTACAACGGCAGCACTGGGGAGCTCTCATTTCAGGTGATTAAAGTAGCATTATGACTGCTATATACAGGTTTCCAGGAAGATTAATAATGACACCTGTTATCCTTTAGAAAAATGAAGTCCTGCTGCTGCTAAATGAGATTGACCCCAATACGTTTGAGTGTCAAGTTGGAGATAAAACAGGCCGAGTCCACAAGTCGAGAATGAAGGTCATTACTCCACTGACCCCATACATCACCCCATCACAGGTGACTTTTTACTATAAATACCGGTTTAAACTTGATACTAAGCAGCTTGTAGCACCATGTGAGCTATGATACACTAACATCAGCTGTGTTTCTTAAGGGTGAAGATGCTGAGGGATCCGGAAGTGGGTTAAAAGTGCAGGCCATACATGACTTCAACGCAGGTATGTAGCTGTTCCTCGTTCATGCAACTCAATTATTAATTTAAAGGAAACGACAAAAGCTAATATATTAGGCCTCATACAGGTAGCACTAAGGGGCGATTAACAATGGACAGACCATCATAACACTTAAAAAAGTAGGTATTTCCTACAAAGAAGTGAAGAAAGTCAAGGTATCAGTGAGTACAGTTTCCTTCACAAAACAGGCACAGCCAAAGCCACAAGAACATCAGAAGACGAGTTTCTGAGAGTCAAACCAGTCAGCCTGCGTGTTAGGCAGCTCACAGGACAAGCACGTCAAGCAGTTTATTAGTGGTTGTAGTAAGCTTGTTTCAGTTTCACCGACGACTTTGAGTTGCAGGTTTGACAGGTCGAGTTGCATTAAGAAAGCTATTGCTAAGGCATCAGAATAAGAAAAAGAAGCTTGAGCTTAAGCCATGAAAAACCACCAATTGACAATTGGAAGAAGGTGTTATGAACTAATGAATCTAAATTAGAAATTTTTGGTTTGTCAGAGGATTTTTGTACGCCGTTAGCGAAAGGATGGTTCAGAGTGTTCAGGGAAAAGGTGTTATGGTCTGGGGCTGTTTTGCTGGATCAAGGGTCGGTGACTTGTACAGATTACCAGCACTAAATAAATTTCACTAGAGCATATTAAAGATGTAGAATGGACAGTATCCCGCCTGTGAAGCACATTGTGTAATGATAAACAAACTCGTGTTGTAGTCAAAACTGGTCTGGGTATTGAGACTGATCTGAAGACCATTTTTTGAAGGTCTTGGTCTTGTCTTGGTCTCGAACGTATTTATAATCAGGCTTGTCTTGTACAGCCTTTTATCTTTATTTTAAAACCTCTAACTCTGCTTCCTTCACAAAACTCTGACCCTCCAGGAGTTTAGAACTGGTCAAAAACTGGACTTGGCTGTTTGACTTGGACTGCTCTTATTTTCAGTGTCTCACAAACGTATCTTGGGCTTTTCTCGTTCTTGAGCCCTTAAAGTCTCGGTCTTATATATATACTATCTGTTACTATTACAGAGCCTACTGTCAAAATTACACTTGCATAATATCTTTTGGTTTCCATTACCCTTGCTGTTTGTCTGGAAATTACTTCTTTTTGTTCTATTAAAAAGACATCAAAACTCATATAAATGTCATGTAAAATAGTCATCGATTTATAAATCACTGAGTTTTCATTATGTTAGACATCTCTCGTTTTCTTATTCCCACAGAGGGTCCTGGTGAGCTGTGTCTGAGAGCAGGAGACGTTGTGACCATGGTGGAACAGTTGGACAGCGAGTGGTACAGTGGAACCTGCCGAGGGTCTACGGGATTCTTCCCTATTAATTATGTCAAAGTCCTGGTAGGCTAAGTGACTAATATAATAAGACACCTATTTACAAATTTCACTCAAAAGGAATAATGGGTTTTATTTTATATACAGGCTGATTCACCAAAACCACCTCCTGAAAGGAAAGTAATGAAGCCATCTGTAGTCAGGTACCACTTTTACTGAATCGCACTACATGATCTGTCGTTTAGAGGATGGGTTTGCTTTAGTGGCAGAAGAAACAACTAATAATGTAACTTCTTTTCATATCTAGAAGTGTTAATAGGACTGTCTCATTGGTTTTGATCTAACATATTTCTTTTAATAAATAAGCAAGAATGCGTTCAACTTTAAAGCAGGTCATTTGTGATTGTTGCAGTGGTCCAAGATGTGTGGCCAGGTTCGATTTCGAGGGCGAGCACAGTGACGAGCTGACCTTCTCTGAGGGGGATGTAATTCAGCTCAAGGCCTACATGGGACAGGAGTGGGCACGGGGACAACTGGGGGCCTTCACAGGGATCTTCCCTCTGAACTTTGTGGACATCATTGAAGATCTGCCTCCACCTCCGAGCCAGCAGCAGACGCAGCCGACTAAGAGAGCCCTGCCTGGTGAGAAAACCCGGAAAAAGATTGACTTATTGTGGCTTTAGGTATGCCGAATGATTAGATAAAGGTTATTGCATAAAAAAAAAAGTTTTCCTTAAAAGAAATGTGTGCCACTGTTTATCAAAAGGGTGGGCTTGAGTCCAACTCATGTGACTTGATTTAGCTCTGAAGTTGAGGAGTCAAAGACCTTTGCTCTACACTGGCACACATCGATATCATCATATTCACAATAATACATCAGATAAGTGCAGTAAATGGAATTTAGAATGTCTATGACATTTAGAAAAGTTCCTGCACTGCCTTTGGATTTGTTCCTGTAAAAGCTACTACATTTTTCTTATTTCTTTAAACTGGTACATAACTAAGTAGAACAAATAAGAACATTTAATAGAATTGTGTTTTATTTCAAAGTGTTAAATATTCTTCTTTCTTTTCCAAGGCATGGCTAATTCCTCAAGCTCACGCCCTAAAGTGGCCCAACCTGCTCAGGTAGTCTATTTTGTGTTTTACATCTCATCTGTTAAATCTATCAGTAACTGTACCAGGACCTTCTCTGGTTCTTTCAGGCATCACAGTCCAACGTGGAGTGGGTTGTGGCTCTGTACGACTTCTCCGGCAAGGCAGAAGGCGATCTGTCTTTTCAGCAGGGCGACCGTATCCTGATCACACAGCACCTTGACGCAGAGTGGAGCTGCGGCAGGCTCAACGGCCGAGAGGGCTTGTTTCCCCGAGGTTTTGTTGAAAGTGCAACAGGTATCATAACAAAACTTATTCTGTAGCTCAGATTGTTTAGTTTTGATTTCATTTACTATGTGTGCATGCCATCTCCAGTAGGGCAAGCATCATCTAACAACCAGAATGGAGCAGCGGGTGGCAAGAAAGCCAGGGCGCTGTATGACTTCACATCTGACTGTGAAGAGGAGCTTTCTCTAAAGGTTATACATTTAGTTTTTTTCTGCAATGACCAATACATTCACAACACATGCCTTTAATGATCTAACTGAATCTTCTCTCGCTGCAGGCTGGGGATATTGTTACTAATGTGGAGTCCGTAGATAATGAATGGTTTCTGGGTGAGCTCAGAGGAAAACGAGCTCTGGTCCCAAAGAACTATGTCCAAGTCATGTGACACTGCCATGGCGCAAATGTAAAAAGACGTGCCTTTAGGTGGAATACAGTATTTAAGAATTGTTATTTTTTACAAAAATTGACTATGGATGAACTTTTTTCCTTGTTGTATATTAAACACATCTGGTTGTAATTAAATATTGTGGACTATGGATCTGACTGAATCTGAATTATTTATCTTTGTACTATTACACCATCTAGTGGACAGCATTTATCAGACAAAAGAGCTCAGTGGACAAGTGTATCTCAGCCTCCTTTTAACCATATTTTCACATTTTGAGGTGCCATGCCAAAAAATAGGTGCCTATAACAAATTGCACACAATATATCTATATATAATATATATATTATATAATCTATATATATATCAATATATTATATAATCTATATATATATCAATATATATCTATATCTCTCTATATCTATATCTATCTATATATCTATATATATGTGTGTGTGTGAGAATCTTTTGGTATTTCATTATTTCATGGTTTTCTGAATAGATTTGTCTTAAAATGTGGTCTGATCTTAATCTAAGTCAAGGGTATTGACAAACAAACTGTGTCTAAAAGTAGTTACACAAAAGAAATCCTGTTTAAGTCTTTATTGAGAAAAAACAAAAACCTGTAGAAAAAGTAAGTGAACCCTTGAGTTAATGACCTCAACAAAGCTAATTGGAGTCAGGTTTTAGCACACCTGGAGTCTTGTTAAGATAATATTTTTGGAGGTGTGGACTACAGCTACTTTGACTAATAAAAAAAACACTCGAAGCTTTCAGAGGAGCTATGATCAAGAATTGTTGCTTTACATAAAGCTGGAAAGGGTTACAAAGTTAGTTTGATGACTTTAGAGATTCCACAGTCTACAGTTAAGGCAAACAATCTACAAATGGAGACACTTTGGGACTGTTGCCTATCTACGAAGAAGTGGGTGACCAGTCAAAATGACACCAAGAGCACAACAAAGACTCATCAGTGAGGTAAAGAAAGAACTCCGAATGACAGCCAAAGATTTGAAGGCATCATTGGAACTTGCTAACATGTTCATGAGTCCACAACACGTAAAACACTGAACAAGCAGGATATCCACGGAAGGACACCACAAAGGAAGACAGTACTTACTAAAAAGAACATTGCTGCACACCTGACGTTTTCAAATGAGCACATTGACACAGCGGAATTGGCTAAATGTTTTTTGACTGATGAAACTAAGACTGAACTATTTTGAAAAATACACGACCACAGCATATCATTAAAACCTACCTACTCATTATCCCAACTGTAACGTTTGGTGGAGGAAACATGAGTTGTGCTTGCTTTGCTGCATCAAGGCCTGGCCAGCTTCAATCATTGATGGGAAGATGAATTTCCAAGTATATCAGACAATTCTTCAGGATAATGTGAAGATGTCTGTACGTCAGCTGTAACTATGTAGAAGGTGATGCAACAGGACAACAACCCGAAACACAGGAACAAGACAACAGAACGGCTTCAGAAAAATAAAATCTGCTTTTTGGAGTGGCCAAGTCAGAGCCCAGACCTCAACCCAATAGAGAGGCTTTGGATTCAATTAAGGCCAGGCCATACACAAGACAGCCAAAGAATGACAGAGCTTGAGCCATTCAGCAGGAAGAATGGGCCAAAATTTTTAATTCTGCCAAGTGGGTGGGTCAACTCATTGTTAAGGGCTCACCTACTTTTTCCACTGCCATTGAGTGGTGTTCAATAAAGACATGAAAGATCTGTTTTTTATGTGTAATTTTTAGACTGTAAATACCCTTGACTTAGTCAGATTACATTTCAAGACAAGTTTATTCATAAACATAACATTTCAAAGGTTCACATACTTTTTTGCCACTCTGTCTACCCGTCTATATCGAGCTTGTGTTTAAAGCAGCTGACATTCAATTGTGTGCCATTTATTAGAGACACCTTATAAAATTCTCATTGGCAACGAGAGTTTAATATGCTTGCCCCAATTAGGCAATGCATTTTTCAAAATAGATAAAGAGTTTAAGTACAATAATCTGTTACTAGATTGATTTAGCTGATAGAAAATGTCAACTACAGTTTAATAAATTTCTTTGTGCCAAAAAAATAAAATTAAAGACAAAGAACTATGTGGTAATTTACATTTTTTATTAAATCTGTCAGGGGATTTAGACCGTTTCCTGGATGGGGGGCTCGTAGCCATCAGCCCTCTCCACTTTGGCTCCAGTGTCATCACCGGAGGCCTTTGCAGCGCTGCCGACACCACCCTCACCATGGAGCTCCATCAGTTTGCCCACTAAAGATAAATGAAAGACTATTAGTTCAAATGCTTCTTGGTGTAAAACAAGAAAACCTAACATAATAAAAAGGAGTCTGAAAAGGGAACGTCAGGTGATCTCAAATAAAGTAATCAGTCAATCATCTGGGACCGAAACACTTCATCATCTGCCCCCTTCTGTCCACAATAAAATGACAAATAGGCATTTTATAACTTACATTCAAACTTGGGCTTCTTAAGCATTTTGACCTTGCGAACGTAGACATCATGTAGAGGGTAGATGGACTGGCAGGCCTTCTCTATGTCTTTGCCAACACTGTCAGGTATCCTGGAAGCAGCACAATTTACATTTGAATAAAAAACAAAATTAAAAATTCCTCACCATGGAACCCTAAACAATCAGCAGAAAAGAAACTGGACTTACAGCTTGTTGACGACTTCCTTCAGGTCGTTGGTCTGAACCTCCCGGGTCATGATCTCCATCATCTTTTTGCGAATCTGGCGAACCTGCTGGTGCTGGGCGTAGGAAGTCTTTCTGATCTGGTTGGTGCGCTTCTTTGTGAAACCCACACAGAACAGACGCAGGAGATAGCCATCTGTGGTCTTCACGTCCACATGGGCCTCGATCATGGTCTAAGCAAAGGGTGATTTTGTTTTTTAAAACAGCATCTAAACAAGGGCTGCTCAAGTGAAGTTTTGAATCAGTCAATAAAACAGAATTTTAGAACATTCCACTCATTACACTGGGTTCATTTAGATGATCTATGCAAATATATATTTTTTTAAACGCATTTTAAAATTAAAACCTCATTTATTTTTACATCAACAGCATCAACACAAGGCTTTGATAATGTACAGCGTGCATTCAGATATTGCAATGTACAATATAATGTGCCTACATAAAAACATTGCCTATAATTCTCTACCATCTAATTAATGCTAAAGTAGAAATGGCTGCACAATATATTGCAACTCTATCGTTTAAAATTATTAAAACTAAGCCTTAAATGGGGGAGCTATACATATACTCGGCTCATGCTTGGACGAGTGGTAATTAGTCCAGACTTTTTAGGATAAATACACACTATGGATGCCATTGCAAACTCAAATCTCCACTATAAGTCACTTGTAAAGAGGAGATAGTTTGCCAATTGTATGTCAATATATCAAAATTTGACATGTTTAAATTTTCACGCTTAATATTTTCAAAAAAAAAAAAAAAAAAAAAAATTAAAAACATAGTCCACATTTAATATAATTAACGTAACTGCTAAAGACAATGGGACAAATGATTCTGGCACTTTAAAGAGCCAATGCCCAAACACATTCCCATATATTCTACTCAAGATACTTGAAAGAAATTATGCAGAGAAAACAATTAAATGCCGTAGTCCAAAGATCACTGATGACTACCTGCCACTTCTTGACCATGGAGCACATTTTGTCACGGGTCAGGTCCATGCCATGGAAGTTGGTGAGGCAGTTCTTGCCCTGAACATCCTCAGTGATAAGCTTGAACTTGCGGAAAGCCACCTCATCGTTCTGCAGGTCAGCGAGGCTCACCTCAAAAACACGGCCCTTCAGACCATCGGAGGCAATTCCTAGGTAGATATCACATAATGTTAGAATCATGACATTAAGTCAAGTTACACTGTGCATTATGGGATGGTAATGTGACAGATAATCTCATTATTAATCAGTAGCCATTTTATGGGACCAAACCAGTATGCATTTCAATAACTCTTCATCCTAAATGTCAATACCAAGCATTATCCTTTCTTCCACAGGTAAATGTTAGACTCAGTGTCCAAGTTCAGTTCTTATATTTTGTGTTTTATTATGGTATGACAAGGTAAAATAAAGATTTTAAATATCCCACTATGAACAATACAAACTTACTGGTTCCCTGAGTCCTGGTGACCAAGGTCTTGCCAAGATTGCGGATGTTGAACATAGCTGGTGCCTTGACATCATACCAGTCCTTCTTGGAAAAAGGGTCAACACTGGATATAAAAACACGGTGCGAATATTATTAACAATTCAATGTCAGTAGTATGGCGTTATAGACTCACTGTAGCCTCAATGCTAACGAGCCAGCTAACATGAACCAAACACCGTAAAACCTGACAGAGGAACCTGGTGGTCACAGACCATGCTTTACACTATATACGAAGTATTTCAAACTGCATTCACCGTACATTTGCACATATATATACTAGTAAATAACCTCAGTAATAGTGAAGTCTGTCTGTCATGTTGAAAGGTACGCACGGCTAATCCATGCTAACATTTGATAGCGTTTAATAAGATCGATACAGACAGTAGATTAATTGAAACGTATTGCTTTACGGTCATTTTTCTACTTTGTAATCAACTGGAATAAATACACATGTTTGGTGCATTTAAAACACGTCTATTACACAAGGCAAAGTGCATTACACTATACAAACGGCATGTTACCCATTCAGCTGTACAGAGGCCACCGGTGAGAAGACTAGTACTGGCCCTGAAGAATCTACATTATATCGGCTTCATCCGTCATAATTGCCTCCTCAAAACAGCCCGTGTATCAAACACAAACCTGCCTTTACAGTACCGCGTGTAAATTTACTACTTACATCTTCTTTTTGGCACCTTTTTTGCCGCCTTTGGTCAGCCTCTTATTCTTGCCGACTGCCATGTTGGCTACAGGGAGTGAAAGAGGAGGAAGCAGGGACTCTCGCGAGAATTAAAGCAGTCCAAACAGTGAGATTTGAGATATCGCGAGTTCATTTTGTGTCCTCTAGGGCCCTCTGTTGGCAACAAAGCAGATATTCAGATAAATTCACAACAAACTGTATTGAATTAACAAATGACTACGTGAATAATACATAAGTATATATAATAAAATTTGCAATACAAAAACGCCTTCTAGCTGACCATTAAAAGCACAAACTATTAACATCTTATTTTTATTTTATTTTTAAATTCATGGTGCTTTTTTATAGTTTTAATTTTCTGTCTACCTACATACTCTGGTGTATACTTTACACCTCAGTTTATTTATGATCACTTTTAATAGTCTGAATAAGCTACCAATACATTTTCTTTTTGTCTCTATGCACCAGACACCAACACAAATTCCTCATATTGTGGGATTTTTTCCACTTAATTTATTGGCATTCACACTTTCTGCAACTGTTACAACCATCTTAGAACAGGAACAACCAGTCTGTAGGAGTGATAACATGTCATTCCGGTGTGGCCTTATAGGCTACACCCACAAAAAAGACAATTTGGAATAGTCATCAACCTGAACATTTAAATTGACCTAGGCATTGATCCCATTAGGCTTTAGGTTGTAGTGGTAGGTACTGCTGCTCACTTTTCGATAGTGAGTACATATTTGGAGCCTTACATGCTACTAAATAATATTAAGATGAGTCACATAAGTCTAATTATCTCTACAGAGCCATATTGGCATAATAATAAGGAATGATTTATGCTGGCTCAAAGGTCAGTAAAAGCATCTGAAATCCACACTTAATAAAGCCCACTGTTAGACCGGAGTGAGAAACTGTGCTGATTTTAGCTCATTACATCAGAGATACAGGCCTTCATCTCAGGGGAAGATTCTGCTGGCTTCCATGACTTCCAGGGTCCCCCAGGGTTCAGCGCCATTTTGCCATGAGGTCAGCTGTGATGCCAGCTGCCGCTGTAGCAACATCACTGCAGCTCAGCCATCCATGTTAGCAAATGTAAAATCACTCATATATATATATATAAAGGCTTGTTTTCAGATTTTTAAAATACACGTTATTGGCCAGAGGCTGCTAAATAAAAAGGCACATAAAGCACAGCTGTCACTTTGCTTTAATGTTTGGATTTCATTGCCAGGGGATGGGGACATCTGTTATTCTGCAGGCTTCTGCAACAATTTTATTTTAATACTTTTATCTAGATTTGTCTGATTTTTATTGCCTATTTAATAAAAGTTTGACGATGCAGTAAGCTTATTTATGTAACTGTCATTATCAACATTGCTGACACATTGCCAACATAATAATGTAATGTCTTCGTATAAGCAATGGCCATATTTCTTATATACATACATTTTGGATGCAGCAATGCTTTACGGAGGTTCTTCCATCTTCATTCTTTATTGAATTGTAATCAGCTAAATTGCAGCACAAATGGCACACCCCAGAGCTGGTAGTAATTTCAATGCTAAAGTCTAAATGATTAGTGCAATATGTCACTAGTAGAATGGGAAGGAAAAAGTTGAATGGTTTTTACTCATGCACCTAAGGTTTGTGGCACAATTATTGATCTAGTTAACTGGCTTTTATAGATTTGATTTACTCCTAGGCTTATATATTCTATATATAGTCAATTGCAAATAACACTAAGATTGGGTAATCATTTACTTACTTTGCCACATTAATTTATAAACCCTGTTGTGAATAGTGCATATAAAAGTAGTCTAGGAAGATATCTAAACGCAGTGAGACACTTATACGCAGTGAGACACTTATTTCGACAGAATCCCCTAGTAAGTTGCAGGAAAAGCCACCTGAGCGGCACACCTGCCATTGAGCACAGTAGACGCTACGCTCCCACTGCGCATGCGCCAGTCACTCAAGGGCTATACTGTCATGGCGGTGACGAGCTGAAGCTACCGGGGTAAATCAGGAAGAGAATACGGCGCAGCTGGGTTTACGTGCACGTTTGAGCAAGTGTGCGGACTTTCCAGAGGAGGACGGAGGATAGCTGTGTTCTTTTTTGACTTTCGCTGACTGAATAAGCCGCTCGCGGACTTGTCCTCCTCCAGTTTGTGAGTTTTCGTCTCTGCCAAGAGCTCTACCTGTCAGGAGTCAGTGACAATAGCAACTTCGCCTTGTGCAGTCCGCGCTGCCGAACATTTTAAAGTCACTTATCCTCGTTTGCCATTTGATCGCTCTGAGGAGAACCGGTTAATGGCGAGCTCCATTAGACTGTTTCTTTACTGTGTTACCTGGAGCACAGTTCCTATCGGCTTTTGGGAGCATTAATCCATCCATTCGTCTCGTATCAAGTTACGGACTAGAGGAGAAGAGGAGTCCACTGTGGACTTGCGGTGACATTTCTACTGTCAACAGCTAACAATTTCTCTTTGCACCTTCTGTCCCGATTAGCTGCTTATTCACTGAAGTGTTTTGAATGGGGAGGAAAACGTTTTGCTTGCGTGCCTGTCAACCACTGAGCTGAAGGGGAGAGTTGTGCTTCTCCGACATTAGAGGTGAACAGGTGCCTTACCTGTGAACGCCACCTGTCTCTCTTTTAGCAATGGCCAGCGCAGAGGCAGCGGACGCCTCGCAGCCAGCAGCTGAAGGCGATGGAAAGGACGAAAGGGCAGGCGCCATGGCTCTCAACCCGGGAGTGCCTATCAGGGGGATACGGATGAAATTTGCCGTGCTGGCTGGCTTGTTGGAAGTTGGGGAAGTTTCGAACCGTGACATTGTGGAGACGGTGTTCAACCTGGTAAGCTGATTATGGAGGCTCAGAAGAGGCCTGAGATAGCACTTGGCTCCGACACTAGTAGTGTTTGGGGAAAAGTGTCAGCACTATCACTGTAACATTATTGCAGTGAAAAGTTGTAATTGTTTTGAAATTGAGATTAATTGTTTATTGGATAGGTATTTGTTTGGTTTGACAAAATATCTCAACTTTGTGGTTTCTTTTTCTATGCTGATTTAAGTTAAGTTTGCCACACCAACATCAAGACATTCTCAAAGCTTGGGTGCAGCTGTAGCTCTTAACTCCAGCTACCATAGGAAGCTTGAGTGCCCGCCGCTCATAACTTCATCTAGTTCTACAACGTGCTATAACAAGCCTGTTCAAATAAGTAAATACTTCTCTCCCTGTTTCTCAACTTATTCTTGTTTGCGTTATGTACTGTAGCTGTTACAATTATATGTAAGTACATTATTTATAACTATTTTTGGATCTTGGCTGATTATGAAATCTAATGCAGTTAATCACTTTACATAAAAGTCTAAGGCAGAGTAACTGATAAATTATTACAGCAGATAAACTTGACCTAGGCTTTTTACTGACATCCAGGCCAGTCAAAGTGTAATAATGTATTACTTGGCCTACTAAAAATCATTATCTAGCTCTCGTAGCACACAGACTTTGTTGTACCTGCATGAGAATGAATGAAAACAGGAAGTGAAGTGTGAAGGAGAGCGGCCAGTTTGGTGTAAAGGGAGGAGAGCAGGTGAAGGTGGAACCTGCAGAACTGCTTTGTCACTGTGGCAACAATGGAGTCCTTTCGGAGAGGGATCCTCATCTTCCATGTCTGGGAGTGCAAAGTTAGCCCCAGCCCCCACAGTTAGGTCATAATATACTGTGTATATACACAGTAGTAGCCATTAGCGTCTACAAACTTGTTTATTTTGAAAGTCAACCACTAAAGGAGCAACCAAACAAATTGTAGCTGCTTTTGGATACGTTTTTAATTGGGTTATTTCAAGTGACCCTGTTCCATAGAAAATGTCTGTTTGTTGATAAATACAACTAAAAAGTGTTGTGACCTTACAGAGTTGCCCTTGGGAGATGTCCACTTGTCAAAGTGAGTTTATTTATCAAATAAATAAAACCGATGGAGGTTTGGGGATCTTGCTAATTTCCAAATTCGAGCTGTGATTCTCTTTGACAGACATTTGCACAATTAGATTTAGTTTTACATGGATTTGGTGATGATTACTGCCATAGAGTGAGCACAGGCTTGAGGGATGGTGGAGGATTTGACAGGCGTAGCTGTGTGTACGTCAGCCTGTGTCCCTGAGCTGGCATTGTTTAGCATGTTCAGCATCGTTCCAGAGCTCGGAGGGGATGGGATCATGCATTGGATTATGCTCTCCATACTCTCCCCCTGCACTTGCTCCTTTGGCTCCCGTGTCAATTCAGCTCACCTTGCAAGATTTGCTGTACTGCCCCCTTGAGTCATACACTGTATTTCACTAGATTCAATTAATATTGTGGTTTATATTGTGGCAATTGATCACAAGCCTCATGGGAATAAATATTAGTCAAATTATGTTTGCTATTTTCTAGCTTAAAGGACATTCCATACAAAAAACAATTTTACATCCTTTCAGCGTCTGAGTTTGCCAATTGATAACTTATATTTACATTTATTCATTTAGCTGACGCTTTTATCCAAAACGACTTGTAAGCCTGTAATTACCAGTGTTACAGAACACCACTGGAGGACAGGTTAAGTGTCTTACCCAAAGACACAATGACAGTATAAACTGTGGGGAGAGCGGGAATCGAACCTACCTTTCGGTTGAAGGACGACCGCTTTACCACTGAGCCACTGCGCCATTGAGGGACGCTCGTTCTCACCCTGGATTTCCGTGAGTTTTAGACTCTGGCTCCAAAGTGTAGCCCACGGTTGAGTCAATGAGGTACTTTCCAGTTAGACAAGAATGTTTAAAATCCACAAAAACTAATTGTAGTTTTGTATAAGTGCTACCCAGTAAAAGTGATAACAAATTACGATTGTGAACGAAAATGGGGGCGGGACATGAAGTGTTCTGTTCAGTTAATTGGCCAGGTCCCCAAAACCGAGAGTACAGAGAGAGGAGTGTTTCAGAGAAGGTCTCCCTAGGGAACATGGAAAAAATTGTATTGCATGTCTCCTTTAAGTCAAACAAATCTCATATTCTTACACCAAAAGATGGCACAGTAAATATATTGCAACAACCTTGAACAAAAATGACTTGGCCTTTTGTTGCATTATTTGTTGAATGAATGTTGAATCAACAAATGAATGGTAATTTAAAGAAGATATTTCAGATGAAACAATATATAATCCTTATTGTATTGTTTTCCTCCTTTGATACAGATATTGTGATATTTGTAATCGCCATTACATTAAAATTACAATGCAATTTTGTCAAACTAAGGCTATATTCTCACCACATTTTTACAGATCTCATGACCTCTTATAAGTGAAAGTCTGCAGAATTGCTGTATCATGATTGAACAGTGTATCAAAATCACATATCACGTATCACAAATCACGTATCATGAACTACCATGTAATTCCCACCCGTATTAGATATGCAAGTAGGTTAAATGTATAGTACCTACACTAAATAGAATAAGAGAAATCTTGTGATCCTGTATTTTAAAGTTGTGATAGAAATAACATGCAAGCCCTTACATGAGGTTGCAGTAATGTTAATTGAAACAGTGGCTACTTACACTTTCATTGAGAATTTGTGCCCTACTTCCCTCACTTCAGCTCTGTTAGGCATTCACTTTGTGCCAGGCTGCCAGCTCATAATATGGTCTGTCAGAGCTATACTGTAGATAAAAAGTTATGTTGGTTGAAAAGACCTGGGTCCTCGCTCAAAAGTTCTAGTTAGCTTTCACTTTAAACAACCTGCACAGTGCTGAAATAGAAACCTAAAATGCATCTACTGTCTGATATACTTTCTCTGTTATTATTGGGGAGGAAAAGTAAATAAGTGTTTGTGCCCTTCAAAGTGCCATAGGTTCAATGGTCACTCTTTTCTTTCACTTTTATGCACAACATCTCCCTCCTCGTGAAAAATGTGTGCCTCTGCTTTGTAAATGTTTGACTTCATTCACCATTGAGTCAGTGGTTAACTTTTAAGGCGTGCAAGTCAGTTTGTACAAGCCACTGTGCACATACCCACACTCATACAGGAAACAGCTCTAAATCTTTCAACAATGCCAAAAGCTGCAAGGAGATGCAAAGTGAGGTGGCAATATTATTTACAAAAAACGGCGCCGACAGACATATCCGCAAACCATAATGCATAATAAAACATTTTATATATTTAATGTGGCTATTTAAATAGAGACAGTTTGCTAATTGAATGCACATAATGTCCCTAATTCACAAAAGAATCAATGAAGTAGACACAAAAGTCAAGCTTACAGTGCATTATCCCAATTAAACTCATGTAGGAACATTAATATTAAGCTCTAAAAGGCCATGAAGACAATGAAGCTATTCTTGTAACATACTCTTTTGTTTCTCTGAGGGCTGTGCTGTATAAGGCAAGACAATGGCTTAAATAAACTAAAGATGAAGTGCGTTTTGTTCAGGCAGTATCTTTGGTGCACTATAAAATCTCAGCCCAGCCTGCCCCTAAGTGAATTCCACTCCCCCTTTGACTGGTGTGTAAGTGTAGCGTGTGCCAGCCTGTGTTGGTTCATGGCTCCTCTGGTACCTGACACCAGAGATGGATGAGTTTGTGAAGAGGAATGCAAGGTTGGCTTCACCTGAAGATGAGGTCAAAGGGCTGATGAGAAAACAGGGGCATATTTGTATGTGGTATGCAGATGTTTAACTTTTTCAACAGTTTGCATTTTGTTGCATATTACAGACACAGATGTTTTTTTTTTTTTTTAGTCGGAAACGAACCTGGGTTTTGTACCTGATTATGTGGTATGAACTCTACCAGGCACCCTTTATTTTGTAATATTTTGCTCACACTTTCCAACTAAAATTCACTAATGTTTATGGTTTATCACAGATGTTGCAGTTTGACACACCAACATCAAGACACTCTAATAGGCAATGTTGCAAATGCATTGTTCTTCAGTACTGTAGTAGCTCTATTTGGTGTTAATATCAATATTAATTTATATCAAAATGCATTAAAGTCTTTTATTTAAATACACTAATACTATTTTAGGATAGATATAGAATATTTTAAAGTGAAAAGACAAAATATTGAACCATAATATCACTCAGAACTACTTAACCAGCAAGTCTAAACCTATTGCTTAAGAATGCTAAATTTCAACTGCACATTTCAAGAGTTGTGCCTGTATTTAGTTTCCTTCACTAAATTCCAGTTTTTTTGCTTCTCTGGGCATAATATTCAGGTCTTTATCGGAAAAAGCACTGAGTCAGTTTGGTGTATTATCTCTTACTGTATCACGGGCTCCATTGATGTTGACACAGAGAATTCTCCTTCGAGATAGGCTGTCATCGGTGAAATTAATTGTTCTAAACTGCACCTTTCCTGTGTGTCTTTAAATAGACTGCTTGGCTGCTCTCCAAAACGCTGTACTGCAGGGTATAATCATGCCAAGCTGAATGTGTAATGCTTTTTGGAACACCTCAATTCGTTTTGGTAGTTTTGTATTCAGTGTGTGTGTGTGTGGACAAAAGGATGGTGAGCTTGTAAAGTCATGATTACAGAAGTAGTCTTAGTGAAATTGATGTTGAATTGAAAATATTTTTGGGGTGCACAGTGTCAAGAAAGTCTTAGAATGTAGCTAACCAGTTTTTACAAACATAAGAACACATTTATAATAATAGAAAATGTAAAGATCAGGATAAATTCTTTAATTTCAGCAGCAACCTGCATTAGTGAAACATTTCATTGCTTTTGTCTTTAACAATGTTAGCCACGTCTCCATAAGTTTTACTCTGTTCTTACAAGAGTCTTTGCACTTATCTCCTCGGGGAAGAGGTGTCACATTCTTTTAATAATGTTAAAGTAGAACCAACCTACTCTGTCTTTTGTCTGTGGGATCTAATGTAAGTAGTCCAAGACATTAGCATAATCGGGTAGACATGTTAGCCATGAATGTTACATTAGCTAGATTGCTTGAAGCTAATCCACAGTCCTTACAGATTGTCCTTGTTTCAGGCTGATTGCAGTTAAAATAAAATTCTTTAGTCTTTACAGTGCAAAACTCTAGAGGGCAAACGCTTTTAGAATTGCAAACTTGACTGCTGAACATTAGGGAAAACCTCAACAATTTGTTCAACCTAAATAGTACGTCAAGTTCTTAATGTAGGCCAATAGGTTGTACAAAAAAGCTGAAAATGCATGGGTTAAAGATCACATCTAACTCATTCCGTTTACCAACCCACAACATCTGGCCTGCATTTGAAATTTGGCACAGATGTCTTGGCTGGCAAGATCTAAAACTGGCGACTGTGATTGTTCTTTAATCACAAACTTGCCATGTCAACATTAGTGAAACTCTCAAGCAATTTCTTATAATGTTAACTAGTAAGCCATACAAAAAAATTCTTAAAACATGGCTAATATAATTGGAACCCCACATTAATTGTACAATTACAGATTTGAAACCGTAATGCCATGCCTATCTAAAGAAATCATGAAACAGAATTATCCGATATGCTTTGAATTTAGATGGTTTTTAAAGGGCCGCATCTGAATTAAGCCACATTGTTGGTAACAAAAGTTTATACAATTTTATGATACGGTGGTATTCTGACCCTACAATAGAGTGATGCACTCTCTTTGGATGCCCTGGCCTGCTGATGTGCATGTGATGTGTGCAGGAATGTTGCAAACACACAAAAGCGTGCCTTCAATTGTGCATGGTCTAAAGCGGTGCCAGGAAAAGTGAGGGCTTCCTTGTCCTCTCTCTGAGCCCGCTGTGCCCTCTTGGCCAGTAACAAAGAGACCTCTAATCTGACACATGAATGAAACCCTATCTGCTTCTCTCTTTTATCAGCAGGATCTGCCCGATACCACGCTCACACCGAGGCTTTGAAGGACCTGTGTCCTGAAGAGTTTGGTTATTTTCAGCATCATTGCCCGTCCTCACTTGACCTGTACCTTTTAACCAACAAAAGAGGTCATGAAAGTGGGAATGGCACTGTTTTGGCCACCTCTATGTGTGTTTGTTTTGAGGCCATTGAGTAGATCAGATAATGCTACCGGTTCCTTGACTCCTGCTGTGTTTTGTAATACAATAAGACAACGGCAAAGAGAGGCCATTTATAGGATGACGTTCATAAAAACTCTGTTCGATTGCTTTGTGAGTTAGCTTTGGTAGATCTTGAGCAGAAAGCTTCCAAAAGCCTGGCTGTCATTGTCGTCCAATTGTAAACATCAAAGTCAAATTTTAAGAGGTCGATTATTGTTCCATTTTACTACATTTTTAATGTAAAACCAGGCCAGTTAACTTGTCATGTTACTGAAATCTTGTTGTTTGCTGTTAGCATAGCCACTAGCTTCAAAGACATTAATAACCGGTTTTGTGAATCATAACTTTATTGATGGCTAATGGGTTTATTTTATAAACACAGAATTTCCAGCATAATTTAACTTCTGTTTAATGTCGTACTACCTGAAGATTAAAATTCTTTGTTTTTTGTAATTGGGGCACACAGCTTGGAATAAGCTAGGGATGGGCGTTTTCCGCAAATATCACATTCGAATATTTGAGCTCACAAAAAACGAATATTCGAATATTCGTTTATTTAAATTTGGTTTAATGAGACAGACGTTATTTTTCAGTAACATTTAGGCTATTGTTTCCGTCATTTTTGAACAAGCTTATACACAATAAGCTTAAACATTACGCTACATAGTGTGTAAAAAAAAAAAAAAATAAAAGTAAATAAAGCCGCCTGCAGCAATTAGGCTATTGTAGCTACAGAACGCAGCCTAGGGTACATTTAACTTCGAACCTTTTAAACTGTCAGCAAATCTTTATTGCTTTCTTTCTATTGTTTTACATGTTCTTGTTAAGGAACACAAGCATGTCAACATGATCGGGGGAAAGTCGGCTCCTTAGTCTGTTAACAATGAGGCCGGCTGCGGAGAAAACGCGCTCTGACAGCACAGAAGTTGCCGGGACACACAAGTAGCTAACGGTGTGCTAAGCGACTAAGTTTTGTGAAGCGCAGCGCTTCATGTTTTTGTTCCACCACTGAATGGGATCCTCATCTGGTGGAATACGTGGCTCCAGCAAGAACTGTTCCCACTCGTCTCGGGTGGATTCTCTGTAATCATCGCCGAAGAACTGGCTCAGCCTTTTCCGACGAGCGGGCATTGCCGCATCCTCTTCATTGTTGGTGGCGGCAGCTGCATCCGCGCCACTCGCATCAAGGAAAATGCAAAAATATAGCGAAATTCGAATAGCATTTTTATTTATCGAATAATTACAGCAGACCGAATATTCGAATGTTCGAATGTCCGTGCACACCCCTAGAATAAGCCATCACTTCCGATAATTTCCCATTGATGTCAGACAACAGTTAACGAGTCATATTCTAACAGTTCCATGCCAATCCTTAAGTTTATCCCAGTTGAGATTGGCCTCTTAAGCTTTTCATATGCTACCCCATCTTTTCTTTGTCCTAAGTGTTGGCTGCTGTGAGTGTCACTGCTGTTTGGAGAGCCGTAGATATTTCCTGACCTACATCTGTGGGTCTATTGTTTCTTCTATAAACGGTGATCCCTCACAGAGACATTTTTGCTGATTATGTTGCAGAAAGTTAGACACAGAAACCAACTTCTTGAGAAATAAATGTTCCTTGGTAATAGCCTAAGGGGCAATGGGTGGCATTTTTGTTTGCCATTTACTTTTAGCACCATATTTATTTGGTGTTTGTTATTGGAAACTTTGACTCATATTTTAGCATAGGGCTCTAATGTACCCCCAGACCAGATTATGTCTATTTTTCCGGATTATACATGGTTCATATTGCAATCTAGTCACGGACAGCACAGCCTCAAACTTTGACCTTGTGACAGAAACCCTGTTTATATTTTGACCTTCTGATAGAGGCACTCGTTGATGGTGTCAATAATGACACTGGCAAAGCTATATCTCGGATCCCACAACAAGCCATTACACAGACATTTCTTGTGAATACTGTTGCTTCCTCTTTGATTGTCTGAACCAGTTGAATGAGTAAGATAACATAAATTATTGTAAAGTCTTATTTAATAAATAGTTTTGTGCCAAATTGTGTCTATTATCCCAGCTAAACAACCCGGTCATGTTGGCTGGTGTAAAAATGAACATGTTTAGCCACTATAGAAAGAGTTTAGAAGGAAACGGGAGGAATTATTAACCTTTTGACCCACAATCCTCTATCCTCTGTTGGAGGTGTAATGATATGCTAATATTTCCTGACTGCCAGCCAACTTTCAGGGTTGGGTGCTGCAGAGAGTTCTGAATGACAAAACATTAGGAAGCTGTTTTTTTGCAAAAAGAAACAAGACCTTATGTTCCAAAGACGATGAGAAGACTGACTGGTGTTCTAACAACTTACAAAACTCACATTTCGGATCACATAACGTTTTTTTGAGTCGGGTAATTTTCTGGATAAGCTAGACACACATAGAACAAGATTCTGTTTCCTAAAAACAACTTAATTTAAGCCCTTTTTTTGGCCTTTTGCAAAGCAGGCTTATTATCACTGTCTGTCATGCTGTATTCGCTGAATTATGAGAGAATTATGCAGTGATTGATGATGAAACTACAATCAGACAAACTCAAAGATACTGGACATACATGTGACAGTTTCTTGATTTAAAAAAAAAACAAACAAAAAAAACAAAACAAGATATTACAGCTTTATACCGTGAAGTTTTTGGATTTACCAATTTACCAGCTGCATTTGAATTCATCGCATACGCTATTGTCCAATGCAACGTAAATGCACACTTCATTTTTAGTGCATGGCTGACGTTACTTTCTTTCTCTGAAAGGTAACTACCTTGGTCACATGTGATTTAAATTTTGGCAGCGGGTTTTCAAGTTCTTCCGCTCCTGTGCTAGCCATTGTTGCTTACTCACTAATCAGTCACGTGAACACATGACTGCTTGACTTTTTCACTCTATTTTTAAAACATTTAAATTCAGATAAATCATAATAAAATTGGTCACATGCATGCCAAGACATGCCAGATGCATGGGACGTGATTGGAAAGGATCACGGTTCAGCTGTGATCTGTTGCACCATTGACTGGTCCATCCTTTTGCACATTCAGACAAGATCACCTTTGAGAGGTGACTTCAATGTTTTGGGTCATTCTGTGTGAAATCAACAAATCTTGAATTTGACTTGGTCTGATGGTCTATCTAACTAGTAGGATGTGTGCAACATTTGGGGTTGGTGTCTTTATCCATTTATTAGATATTTAAGTCTGATTAAAGGGTTTTTCAGGCTTATATGGCTTCTGTAATAGTTTCACAATCTATCACTGTTGAACTATTTGTGCCAGATAAGTGAGAAATAAATGAAACTTTCAGTCTGTGTGAAGTCTTGAACCTTTAAAACATCCGTGGCTCTCAGTTGTATGGTTTCCAGATTATGGCCCAACATAAACTGTACATGTAAACTGTTTCATATATTTACAATAAACCACTTCAGGTCTGTCAAAATGTGTGTATAATACATTCATGTGTGAGTACTTTATCTGCCACTCAATTTTTATTGGCATTAAATATGAAAGAGATTTTCCCAAAGTTTGACGCCATCTAACACTAAAAATAATTACAGCATTGATATTAAAAATTAGTTTGTTGCAATCTATGTTAATTTTTGTTGGGTGTTAAATAATAAATGGACAATGATCACACCAAGTTTCTAGTAAATCATTGACGGTCATGCAGAAAAACCTTCAGAAATCTATTGTTTTTTACACATAATGAGAGTTTTGTGCTTTGCTACTCTGCCACTTAACCATGTGTCTATCTCTATGATTGTCATCCGAGGATTAAAGGAGAATGATGCCTTTTTAAGCCTAGGATCCTATCCGGCTTGTGATATGAGGCACCATCTTGGACTAGATGCAAAATTGCATCATTAGTTTGATGCCCAGTGTTGTAGTAGATGTCTAAATATTTGTGTCAAATGTTTGTTGTAAATGTATATTGGTGTTTATAGGTCTGGTGCCTGATGTTGGATAGGGATGTTCTCAAGGTCTAGTATGAGTACTTAATATTTCTGAACCATACACACCACACCAAAGAGGCTGTGATCCTGTTCTCTAATGTGTATTGGTATTTGGATAACCCTAATGTTGGCATATTATTTGTGTTTTATAGGGTCCATGCTCGATATTGAGCCTTGTGACTTTTATTTTTTGGTCAATGGTGAATTCTGTTGAGTATTGTAAATATATTGAGTGAAACTGGATAAAATGATTAGCAAGAAAACCCTGATTGATTTTAGTGAGGAGTAAAGGTTTTTGACCATCAGTAGTAGTAGTAGTAGTAGTAGTAGTAGTAATTGATCATAATATAAAATAACATCAGATGCATTTGCAAAATAATGTTTACACTATAATTCGAGTTGACGGTTAGTTTCTTCAACTCACATCTCAGTGTATTGTCCCGTGAGCAGCACTGAAATACCTGCCCTACAACCTTGCCTCAGCGCCGACCCCAAGATGGATCCTCTCCCCTTGACCTGCTTCCACACTGTGCATCAGCAGCTCATGTGCTGCCAGCCTCTGCCCTAGGGCTGCTGGGAATACACTCTGCACAGAGGGCATGCCACTCATAAACAGCTGCTGCAGAACACCAGAGCACAGCTTTGCAGAAGAAAGTGTTTAGATTTCTAATAAACAGTGTTGGTCAGTCAGGTAAATTTGCCTTGAACAAAGTTACAAAGTGATAATTGCCCTCTCATCTCTAAATTTTTTAATTTTTTTTTAATACTAAGACCGATGCCACTCACATTCCACAAAACTTCAAAACCTTAAATACAGCCAGAGATGTGCTATCTGTAAAGAGTCTTTGGGCCTGATTTATCAAAGGTTTGCACATGTGCTAAATGAATAAGACACGCAAAAAATGGAGCAAACATTTTTTTTTATTGTATGTGCACATGAGATTAGTGTCTAATCTCTCATGTGACACAAAATTGCGCTTTCTTAGGTTTGCACCTTTTGTCTAATGAATATGGAAATTTGAGTGTGTTTGAGACAAAGTTCAAAATATAATGCGTGGAATATGCAAATCCATTATATTACCATCTGTTTTGCACATCCTTTTTTAATGTGTAAATTTATACGCAATTTTTGCACCCGCAATCATTTAAATTTAACACATTAAAAAACTATGTGCAAAACATTTTCGGGAAAATGATAGCTGTGCTTTCAGAGAAGGCAAAGAATACACAGAGAAAATTATAGATACAGTTGTGCACACACTTATTTCTGTATTATTTATGAATGCACTTGAGGTTTTTTTTTTTTTTTTTTACTACCACCACTAATCAGACGCTTATGCCTTTCTGTGGCTTACAAACCACAGCAGGAAACTCTGCACTTCCTGATTGAAATGATAAAGCTCAGCGTTGAGAGAAAAATGTGGTCTCTTGATGCTTTGGCTTGGTCACTACCTTAATCACACCACACAATTTATTGCAGTCCTCAAGTTAAAACAACGTTTCAGGATTAGGACCCTTTATTGGTCTGCAACTAAACTGATGCAAACTCATGTGAGATTGTTATAGCTATCTAATATAAGATGTAATATGACACTATTTGTTCTAAAGACATGGTGACCTACCACTCAAACTTACACAGTAGAGTTGAGTCTTGTGCACTCTGTCCATTAAAAGGACCTAAGGCTTATAGTGCTGTGCACTAGGACAGAGGTTGATTAGTTGATTACCACAGTGTCACCAACTACAAAGGCTGCAAGATATTATCTAAAAAGGAAAATTTGCACACTCCAAATATTGAAAGATGATCTTGATGTATACATTTTTATATGGCATCTTGCCTCCAGTGTCCGTAGCACTGGTGTATAAAAGTGTGTGATTGTGGAGGTGTGTTTGGTGGTGGTAGGAGAAGGTTGAGCGCTGTTTGTGTGGCAGCCCCCCTCTCTGTCTGCCCCAGGAGTGAATGTGTGTGAAAGGGGTGAGTGTAAGCACGATGTAAAGCGCTTTGGGTGCCCGAGAAGGGTGCAGGAAAGCGCTATATAAATGCATGTAATTTACCATTTACCATTAAATATTGTAAAAATGCTAATAAATTTACAAGGGGATTAAGAACAGGAGATTGACAGATGGATCTGCGCATCTCTGTTATGGTAAAAAAAAAACAACAGAGATGCGTATTCCACGGTTAATAAACCGTATGTGGAATATAGGTTTCCAGACCCTTTGTTTTTAACACAATATAATTTAGAACAAGACATGAGATAATTACATAAGTATGGTTCTCACACATGCTGATTTAATTAAATTCTACTCAAACACAAGCTGTGCATCACCAGTGTTTGCTGTGTGCAGGGTGAAAGTCTTTCTATGTATTTGTCTTTTTTGGTTTACAACGTGAAGACGTTTTGTCTCTAACTTTAGAGACTTTATCAAAGACGAAACATCTTCACCTATAAAACTGAGACCAGATGCTATTGCTTTTACCTTTTCTTTAAGATGACCTGGATGACTGAGAACCTTCACAGACTTCTCTGGTTTAATAATCTTAGGGCAATAACACATAAAAGCTTAACAATCAACATATGCTGCATGGACTAGTGTTAAAATGTGGGAAAGGGTCTTAAAGTAGGCTGGGGGTTGCTCTTAAATGACATGTTAAAGAGTTGCTTCTAAACTGAGAGACCACAGTCCTAAATTCATTCATGTGTTTTAAAGGATAGCTGCTGCAACAGTGAGGTTTTTGTTATATTACTTGACACCATTGACAAGTTAGTTTTGGGAAAGTTTGTCGGTTCTGTTTTATTTGCTTGACTCCTGTCCTATAAGCTCTATTGCAAATTTTAATGATGGCAGTAGATTTCCAAGTAAAAAGTTACATACGGGAGTCTTTGCAGTTGCTTCTTTTGCTGTACAACAGATAATGCTGCACGTATTGACTGAATTAAATGTGCTGCAATATTCCCTATGGTAAGGTGTGTGATATACAGGATTAAGTTGTAATTGTGTGCTCCTGACACGCTTGTGTAATTGCTTTTTTTGCAAATTAAAAACAAATTTTAGTCTGGTGGGAATTTGGCTTCTCAGAAAACAGTTTCTGGTATTGATGTTATGCTGAAGTACTAGGCTCTGCTGAACAGGGAGGAGTAGTATGAGAGGAAAAATGTTTGGAAGGCAGAGGAGTGCAGCCAAATGATCCTCGTTTGGGCTTAGGTTTCAGGCTGGCCTAGAAATGCAAAAAAATTAATGAGTTGGTAAATAAAATAAGTATAGGAAGCAGATATTTTATGGCAGCATGTCTTAAACAGGTAGCCAAGTGTATCTTTTTATCTGCCAAAAGAATGATGCAGACAACTAAAAGGCTGTCAAGATGTCAGTTCAGGTCATCGTACAACTGCAAGACAGCACCTGACACAAGCCCCAAAGGAAATGTTTAAAGGGCAGCTAAATTCATGCTGGTTCAACTCTGAGGAGACGGCTTTGGCATCTGAATTTAGACCTATTTCATTGGATTATATCTTCTAAACTTTGTAGCTTGCAAGCCTGCAAGGCAAGAAACCAAAAATCTACAAGTATCTGAGAGTGATGTTGTGAAATGGCACATTTATAGTCACTACTGGTCAATTAGCCACTACTAATTTTAAAATAATAACTATACTTCTATTTTATAATACTGCTCACCTTTAGTGCACCAAACCGCTTGTCAAATGATTAGTATGAGTGCAGTAGCATGTGACTTAATTGTGTTAAGAAGTCCTTGAAAAAACAATCTGGTGTGTAATGAGGACTATTTCCTGACAAGCCTTTTCCTTTTGGTAACAATAACAACCATTCTGCAAGCAACAGTGCACTCACTTTGAGAGAGATTCAGCGTGTTAACATTATTTTCAAGTTATTCATTCATTCATTTTCTGTTGCTTATTCCCGTTAGGGTTTAGGGATGACTGGAGCCTATCTCTGCACCTTTGGGCCTTAGGCGGGGTACACCCTGGACAGTTAGCCAGTTAGTTGCAGGGCTGACATTTTTGAGTTAGTTTGATTGTATTTTCGAACCAAACCTCAAAATAATGTAGGTAAAAAGTTTGAATGCAGGTGAACCCGAGAGAAAACAGCCCAATACCTTCAGCACTGAACCTTGATGTTAAAAAAGGTTCTCATTAAGTCTGAAATCCCCTGACTGTGCTCATCTGTAACCAGTTCTCCTGTAATAAGGTTTTGTCTTATCTTCCAGGCTAAAACTCATCCTCATTGAAACATGGAGATTCAGAATTATACATTTAACTTTTGGAAAGGATGTCATGTGGATGTTGACAAATTTCCTATGCAATAAAACAGCTGATAAAAATGTATGGATGGAATATAATCACATCTTCATACTCCCTTTATATCTTAAAAAAAACAAACAAGAAAAAGGTAGCGTTAAGTACATTCTATGTTGATAGGATTAGTGCTAGTGTATTATCACACTTTAATATGGTAGTGTTAAAACCACTGGCAGACATTGACTACAAAAGCCTGGCAGGTTGCCTTCTGAAGATATTTTTAGAAATCCTGCTATGAATATATCGTGCACTCTCCTGTGTCATTTATCTCTTTTAGCTGACAGTGCGAGGACTTTGGTGCTGTTACGAGAAGATATATTAAACAATTATACTTTTTAGTCATTCAAGTCAAGTATACTTTAGGGAATATTTGAAGGCAATAAACTGACTTTGTCATTTTAAATTATCAGTACTGGATACATTTTTTTCTATACTGTAACAATTGGTGCACGGTGGTACAGTGGTTAGCAGAGATTGTAGAAATTGACATTGTATTCTGAAAATAAAAGCCAACATAAAACTTCTAAGCTTAACATTAAAATAAGATGATTAGGAGTTGGCACTAGACGACGACAACAGGGCTGACCAAAGTGTTTAACACCAAAGAAATAGAGCATAGTTTCAAATGATTAAAAACAGAAATGAGGAAGTGCCAGACCCAGCTTTTTTGTGTTTATTGTATGTTGCTCATTGCATTTTACAGCAGTAACTTAAAATAATTAAGATTTTTCTTCTATTCATTGATACTTTTGGGCATTAGCTAATGGACAAAAGTTACACGGTATGCATTTAAATAGCGCTTTTCTGTACCACTCTCGGCCACCCAAAGCGCTTAACAATTTTTTTTCTAACCATAGATTGTAAATAAACATGAATGTCGTCTGCCCGATGGCTCCCCCAGTCCCCCGATATTGGCCTTACCATAGGGATATAAAATGGTGGTTACATTCGGGCTTTTCTGCTGTTATTTCATAGTAAAACAATAGTTTTCAGAAAGCATAAATGGCTGTATTAATCAAAGATGTACTACCCCCAGAGATGTCATGTAGTAAAAACTTTGCTCTGTCTCTAAAGCCATCTTTTGTACCAGGCTGTAAACATGATTTTTACACTTTTAAAGTCGCCTTTAGATTTCTTCTTACATTTCTGCTTTTGGAGCCTGCCCTCTGGTGGACAGAGGCATATTGCTGTATGGTGGTGCCCTTACTCGAGGTCCTTTTTAAGAGGTTTCACACAAGAAGCTTGTTTGAATCTGAATTTGCCGCAGTTGCCTCTGTAAGCCTGTACAGTCAATTAAATAAAAACAAAACTTCCGTGCTGTTTCATTGGACCTCACATAATGCGCGTGCATGTTCGTTTACCTGGATCTCTTTTCCTGATTTGCCACCATACGTAAACTAAGCAACGCTAGCAGCAAAGTTGAAAATGAATCCTGCGAACACAGGGAAAAGACGAGCTTCCAGTGCACTCAAAAGTGCACTCAAGCGTGTGAACGCGCACAACACTGGATGCAGTACCGCTAACACCAGAGGTGGCACATGAGTACATTAACTCCGGATCTTCCGTAATGCACTTTTGCCACATTTCAGTAGAATTAAGCTGTGGACACTGCCTTTTATGCCTAGGCCGATATGGATTTTTTCAGCCGATGCAGATATCCAATGTTTATCTGGCTGTTGTGGCCGATAACCTATATAAGGGCCAATGTCAATATTTAATATTTTAGCCATTATTTGCCATTGCTACTGAATAAACATAATCTCAAATTTTTTTTTTTCTTTAATGAAAATGCACATTTGCCCTTAAACAGTGCAACCACATTGCACCCTCATTTCTATTCTGTTATTGGTTATAGATTTGGCTTTCGCAAAATCTCTGCTTAATAAATTTTTTGTTTTTTTTAAAGGGCTTGTTTTGGGACGCTATTTAGCAGCTTGCTTCCTGTGTTAGGGATCGCCACATGCTAATGCTAGCTTGTTGTTTTCAAAAGTTATTAGATTGGTGCTATTGAATGGCTTGACGCGGGATCCTCAAATAACCATTGCATTACCAAAACATCACCATTGCATGTGTTTCATATTTCAATCAGTCTGTTTTCTTTCGACACTGTAAAATACATCCTAAGTCAGATGAGGTGACTGCTCCAGCATTGAACTTATAAGCCTTTACTCTGCATTAGTAAAGTGTGCACGCCCAAAATGGAGCGCCGCTGCTTTCTGGTGCGCTACGGTGTCACACGCACAAACTAGTTGACAAAAACATAATATCGGCTGTACACATCGACCATTTTTTCCTCATCGGCCGATCAGTAGAAAAAAGAAAATTGTCTCAATCATATTAGCACCAATATATTGTCCATTCCTAATTGCCTTGGCCGTTTAAATTCTTTGATTTTCTTTTTAGACCAGTCTAATTTACTGGTATGCGTTGGATCATTTACCTGTTACATGACTCAGTTTGGACCAAAGTATAGCTGTGGGATATATTTCTGTAGAATACCCTGTTTTACAAGTTCATTGTCCACTCATTGACTGCAATGTGCTAAAATCACCAGTATGTTTTTACACAGAAGAGAGGGGATAGTAACTTTTTATTTTTCATTCAACTCGACTGATGGACTGACCGCTTATGTTGACGGATGGTGTGCTTTAAGTTGTATTGTTCAGTACTTTATTTTTGATTCTGTCATGGGCCAATGCACTGTCTCTGGGTGGTCTTTTCATATCTCTGCAGTTTACTCTAGTTTCCTTTCACTTGTGCCAGAAAAGTGCAAATAGTGCCAAAAGCAAATGGGAAAACAGCAAGCCTTTGTGAACCTGTCTGGTCTAATAAATGAGACTGCTGTATCCTGTCATAAAAGGTGAGTTCTGTTTTCCTTAAACACCCCAAAAGATCAGCTACTCCATACTTGTTCTTTGGCCCTGTTGCCCATTCTGCACTCTCAAGTGCATTTTTACATTTTCTGGCTGACCAGTGTGCTGGTGGAATAATTCTTATTCTGGAAAGCAATAGATTTACAATATAATAATTAGTTGGTATATTGCATCTTGGGCTTTTTTCATATTATGTCCCCTATATGGCCTAGGAAAACTGGTATGCTAATTGTCTTGATTTTAAAATTTACAAATTAGAGAGTGTTGTATGCACATCTTTAGGAGAAGCTGATCCCATTGCCTTTAATGTTACTGGCATCAATGTGTTATTGTTGAAGTTTTTTCAAATAATACATTTTCCCACCACCAAAAGAATTAAAGAACTTGTACCTAACTTGTTTTATTTTTTTTAGGGCGGCAGTGGCTCAGTGGTAGAGCGGCCGTCTTTCAACCGGAAGGTAGTAGGTTCGATTCCCGCTCTCCCCACAGTTCATACTGTCGTTGTGTCCTTGGGCAAGACACTTAACCCACCTTGCTCCCAGTGTCCGTAGCACTGGTGAATTAATGTGTGTGACTGTGGAGGTGTGTTTGGTGGTGGTAGGAGAAGGTTGAGCACCGTTTGTGTGGCAGCCCCCCTCTCTGTCTGTCCCAGGAGTGGATGTGTGTGAATGGGGTGAGTGGAAGCACGATGTAAAGCGCTTTGGGTGCCCGAGAAGGGTGCAGGAAAGCGCTATATAAATGCATGCCATTTACCATTTACCATTTTATTTTTTGTATTTGAGTGAAAATTGGTTTATTCCATAAAGTATGTTGTAAAAGCAGTCATTTATGTAAAGATCCAATTTCTACATGCTGTGTACACCTTTTTATTATTTTAGTAAAACCCGCAATCAAGAAGCTTTTTTTTCCTGAGCGCCTGACCTGTTCTTAGCCTATCACATTCTCAGAAAAGAGGATGAGCCCCATTGGATGCTGCTATAAAGACGCAAAGCTGCACGTCTTGTAAACAGTGAAGCATGGCTATGGTTTATCTTATGTATAGTCATAGGACACTTTTCCTCTTGTGATACATTATCACGTTACAGTTATAGATGTTCTTGTTTATTTTTCAGACAAATCACAATATAATGACACAACAATTCAAATAATTCATACAGTGAGTAAATAATTAACTAAAAAAAGGAGCAAGTGCTTATAAATGTATTCTCCAGTTCTTTTAATGAAAGTTTAAATTCCCAGAGTGTGACCAGACTGGACAGCTTCAGATCCTGCTGAAGCGTATTACAGGTGGAGGATCCAGAGAAGGAGAATGCCTTTTTACCCAGCTCAGTACGCACTGATGGAACACTGTATGTGATAAAAGCCTGGGAGCAAAGGTTGTGGTAGTGCTGTTTACGTGTCATAAAACAGGATAAATATGACGGTACCAGACAGAATGGATTTATAAATAAATGTGTAACAATTTAGGAGTCTGTGGATGTGTAGCCTTGTGATCCCTACACTATATGTTGCATTTTTTACCCCAGACATTTCTTACATTATCTGACATCTGCAAGATGCAGGAAAATGATTCACAAAACAACAATTCTGCAGACACTCATTTACAATAAATCATTTTTTCACATGACCACATAACTTTTGCACATAACTTCTACTCTATATACAACAACCCTTTTCAAATAAAAAATACCACTTTTGATATTGTGACGATACCCACCTCTTCATATACATTTCTGTATAACTTAAGTATCATCATAAAATTGTCTTAATTCATTGCTAAAGTAATGGATGTAGGGAAAAGTGATGTCATCAGTATGGGACTTGATTGGAAATTTTTTATATTTTGTCTATTTGTCCAGATCGGCCAATAATATGTATTTTTTAGACCATTACCTTTTTAGAAAAAAAAAAATTCTACCCAAAATAGCCCACACTCTCATCAGCCAGGTGCCATGGCAACCAAATAATCGGTCTTATTCCCTTTCCAAACCTATTTATGGTTATAGCTAATCGGTGTACCCTATAGATTTTAGATGTTTGCACTTAGCTTAATTGAGGTGTACGTACTGTCTGCTTAAGTATAATTCCTTAGCCTGAGTTCCCTCTTTTCACGTGGCGCATCAGAGACTCATTACCGTTGTCAGTGTTTGCTCTGCAGGGTACGAACAGATTATTTGGTAGACCTCCCTCTCAGTTGGACCCATTATAACCCTTGCATCACTACGTCGTTACGAGTGTTCAACAGCAGTGATTATAAGCTGTGTCATATCACGAATAGTGCAATAGGCCACAGTGATGGATGTTTCATTTGGGTCAGCGAAGGGGGGATGCTCACGAAGAATAACTGTGCGTGGCTTGACAAGCTGCCTTGTTAAAAAGAGATCCAGTTACAAGGGCTGTTGGAAAAGTAGGCCAGCGGTGTGTGGTGAAAGCTTGGTCAGTCTGAGTGACAGTTCCGTGGTTGAGTATTTCATTGTACTGATGCATTTTAAAAACCAGAGACCGGCCTAGTTTTATACTGTAGAGAGTATATTAACCTTTCACACAAATATCTTTTGTCTTTGGTTTACAGCAGCTCTTTTCTCTAGTACTCATTATGGATGCAGCATTTAACACCATTTGTGTAATTAAAACTGTGGTTCAACCTCTTAATGATAATAATAATAATAATATTTATTTTTATATAGCGCTTTTTTTGAGTTTATGGCAGTTAATTGTTGAAGTTAACTGTCTCAAAACATTTTTGACAGTGAGACCTGAATTTTACCTGTGAACATATTGACTTGTAGTTGGTGACATTTTTTGAATAGGAATCAGTGTCTCAGTTTGGCTTCAAGAAACCATTGGAAACACAACATGGGTTATTCAATGTGAATTCAACAGAAAATCCTACATGACCAATGTAGTTCGTGCCTAGACGTTGTGTGCAGCCATGGTTTGGCCTCAACAGTGTTCCTGCTTATTACTTTTACCTGGGTAATTTCCTCCCCTGCCACCAAATTAGACATCATTTACTTTCCTTCATAGTATAGTATAGAGTATCACGTGGTTATGTGTGTGCTTAGTGCTTGCTTGTTTAAGGGGCCATGGGCTATAACATCTGATTCACAAAAACATTATTATTATTTTGGAGTGTTACAGACGGTTAATGCTGTTCTGTTATATTACTGTACATGTATACCAAAAAATAATATTTTTTCTTGTGGTTTGTAACTCTTTATACCACTAGAGGGAGTAATGAGCTTCTGCTGCAGTCAGTCTTTTTAAATTTCATGGGGTTATATGCAGGTGTAGCTCATTCTGAATATACTGATGTTGTGTTGGACCAATATGTTCCTCCAGTATGTTGTCCATGGAGACCATAGAGCTGTTTGTGTTTTGTGTTCTGGCCCAGTGGCTGCTCGGATGCTCAGCCATGATTAATTCAGGCGGGCCTCGGGGGAGGACAGGCTAACTTACCCAGCCAGGATCTGGTGTCTGGCTGCCATAAAGGCACTGACTTTATAACAGCTGTAGGCGTGTGCAACAGAGCTCTTTGGCAGGAGCCAGCTATTTCTAACACCTGCTTCCTGAGTAGAGCAAAATCATTGGTTCAATCAAATAGTTTCATTACATCATATCGACAACTTTTGATTAAGATATGCCAAAATTCCTATAATATTATTGTGGATTTTAGATTTTTGGCAATATTACGAAGGTATCAACACAAGACTTATTATGTCCCAGGCTGCATCTTACACATGCTGCAATGAACTGTTGATTGTCCCAGCTGCTGTTACCCTTTATCTGGCAAATTAGAGGTCTCTTCGCCACATGGCCTCTTAGAATGTCTGGTCGTTGCTGTGAGTGGTTGGAACTCCATTCAAGTTATAGTATATAACATTTACATATAATTAAATTATATATTTACATATTACTTGAATATATATTTAACATTAACACAAAAATTTCAAACAACAATCCATATACTAATAAAGTTGTCCCCATTATGTATTGTAATAGTGAAGTATTGCGCACAATTAGCAAAGAATAATGAGCAGGGGCTGTGATTCACTTAAGCTTTTCTCACTGGCACAGTTTTCTGGATTAAAAAGGAAACCAGTATTATCCAGATGAGGACGTTCTGTGCTTTTATGTTACAGTATTAAGTTTCCTCTGTTATATTGTCACCTACCAACATATCTGAAAGTATTATATTTAACACCAATGAAGTGGCAAACTCATTCAGCTAATGATTTGTTGCCTGTTGAATTACTGTAATTAATTCTGTTGAACTAATTAGAAAGGACACATTCTACAGCACTTCACAACAAGGGATAATCTAATTTAAGATTATCCAGTTCTTGTATATTTCTGTTTTACCATAGCTCTTAAGGAGAGCTGAAAGCAGCACCAAAGCATGTGCCAGGTGTCACAGCGCTACTTCATCTCTATCCGCATATTTGTTTTCCATCGCCTTGGTCAACTGACTCTGATGGATGAGTGACTTTCTTACAGTGTCAGACTCATAAATCTTGCGCTACTGTGGCGAAGTGGCACCCAACATCCATTAACGGCCAACCTGTCTGCAATCGGAGCCATCCAACACAGAAGTTAATCGAAGTTTATTCCTCAGAAAACTGTGATTTATCAGTGTTAAAACATGGACGAAGCCTAGACCTGTTACCTTTTTTATGTCAATTTTCTTTTTGTATACTTAAAGCAGCCCTATTAATTTAATCAAATTAATGGGTGAAATAAACATGGATGACATTAATATAATTTTGACTGTGTTGTGGTGCTCTGGAAACTGTGCTTAGAGCGCCATTGCTGTCAAACGAAACAACTGACCAGACATCTGTCATTGCTACCCCTTTGGTTATTTCTTGTCGACATAGGTCTACCTCATCCTCTCTCCTGCCAGCTGTCATTATGGAGCGCTTTGTTTGCAAAATATGTTTTTATTTCCTAGTCATTTCTCTTTCCTGCCACAAAGACGGCAACAGCAAATGTTTTGACCCTTTTATATTTCTTTGTCTGTTAAGCACTGACAACACAATAATTACTTTAATGCACATGTACATTTCTTGTTCTTGAACGGAAGCTCTTTCATTCTGGTTTTTATGTTTGCATTGCTTCAATTCTTGAGTCAATATTTGCTTTTGGTCCAACACCTGCCGATATTTATATATTTTACAAGGCGGTACCTATGAACAAACAGCCAGCCTCACGCCTTGTATTTTGAGTTTGGATGGTTAAGATAATGTTTTACATAGTGAATATTCTGTCTAAATGTTGCCAGATTTTGCTGTAGTATGCTCCATATTTAAATCAATGTAAATGTCATGCTAGCTTTGGAGGTGATAAGGTTGTGATTGAAAGCTCTGACTTCAGTTGCAAGCATTGAAAATATATAATTTTACCAGTGATCTTTAAAATTTGTATTTGGTTGACACTGCAGCTTAAGTTAAAACTCTGATTGGACAATATTTTTTTTAAGCTAATGACTCTGACACTGTAAGATCGAAGCGCATAATATTATTGCAGTACAAGCAGTTTCTTGCGATGTGAACATTGTTGTGGCTGGTATTGCGATAATGACACATTTGCAAAATATTGTGCAGGCAAATAAGTTTTATATTTTGACACATTTCCTGTAAAATCTTCTATGCTACCAGTGGCAAGGCCTTGGTCCAGTCTGTATTATTTGTAGAATCTTTGTTTTAAGGCTAGTCCCTTGATGTGATTGGATAAGATCTAAGTGTCGGACAAGGTTAAAGGGACGTTTGTGTCAGGCTTATCACTTTATGTCCAACTTTCCCATCTTGCTCCAAATAAACACATACATTTAATCCCAGCTCACTCATTTTAATGGGATGGCTGTCTTCCTTGTACCAGTCATATTATTGTCACATCTAACCTTCTAATGGCTGTTTATGATGAACCCACATCCTTTTTTCCCCTTAATCCACTCACATCTCTTGGATTTGAAACTAGACTGCTGTCCTCACATTATTTATTTGACATGAGACCTGTTATTTTCCTTATCCTTTTCTATTTAGGCAGGGTTCAATAATAAAAATGTCATCACAACTATTAAAATGTGACAAATTGTGACATTTATTTCTTATAAAATATATTTCCAGACACAAAGGACATTACTCCACTGCAATAAGCTTTAACTTAGCATCAAAGCCAAGGCCTGTTAGAAGGTGAGCTACAAGAGCTATCTTTCTTGCTGCCATGAATAAAATTGTGTTTTTTGAGCATTTTTGTTTTGTTGTCATATAGAAACCCCACATTCCTTACCCCAATATTATTACGTGGGAATAAATCTGAACTATGATCTCTATCTCTGAGGTTGTGTCACAAGCTGTTAGTATTCAGAATTCAGAACTCTTGCAGGAACAAACGACCTCAAAATGTCCTTCTAATTGTTAATGTGCCTGTTTTGTCCATGACATGACTGGTTTGGTGCCTTTTTAACATAGTGTCTCAGAGCTACAGTTGGACAAACAGGCAAACCGAGACAGGGTTCTGTCTTTTTCCCTTGACCTTTTACGCGTCCTGGCCTACAGCAGGTCTGATGCATAATTTATCATCTGTTTAAAAAGGTTTGCAGACTTTCCATAGTAATTTGTACTTTGAATCTTTTTGTTTTGTTCATTTCATTAAAGGGTTATGTGAAGTCTGGCTGTAGTTCACTTCATTAGTTATTTTTCCGATTGGTTACTGAGAGACCAATTAACGGGCTCCATGGCTTTAGCGACATGTTGACTGTTGAGACCTTTTGTAAGGAAGGCTTGTTTTGAACCAAAGCGACTCATAGAGTCATTAGGTTATTCACTTAATGTAACCCATTTTACACAGGATAATTAATGGCCACAGAACTCTGATTTACAATGCAACTTTTGCAGCTCCACCAGTTAGAGCTTTTGCATAAAGGACAAGACAGTCAAATAGATCTTTAGCAAATTGGCCTTCTATGTCATCATGTGCATCAGTGTTCTTGTTCTGGCAAAATTTGCAGCTGACAAGTTTTTATTGCACGGAAAAACTAATATTTTACAATAGTTATGATATAGGTATGAACTGTCTGAGAATTGTAAATTACATCTTACATTAATCTCATATCTCCATCGTACAATCAAGGTTGTACAATGCAGTTATAGTTCTTTAAGGAATATCTTTTACACTAATGACATGAAAGTCCATCTAGTGGTACAAAGGGATATACCATGCCTCCCGACACCAATCCAAACACTCCATGCCTATAGCAAATCATTTTAGGTTTCAGAACTCTGCAAAAACAATGTGGTAGAACAATACCTCTAACTAGCCTACCATTTGTGATGGACAAAGGGCGATGGAAACGGCAGTTGCTCATGACTCCATCTAGTGCAAATAGAGGGTATAACAGGGACATTCCTTTTTATATATATATATCTGTAATACAACATATTACAGTCCCTGTAAACCTTTTCTTTCTCCTTACTGTATTGCTTAACATTTATAATTTCCCTCATTTCTATTTTTCTCTCATGCAGTTGGTCGGGGGCCAGTTTGACCTGGAGATGAACTTCATCATCCAAGAGCCCGACAGCATTGTGTGCATGGTGGAGTTACTGGACCAGTGTGAGCCCACCTGTCAGGCCGAGATCTGGAGCATCTTCACCGCCATCCTCAAGAAGAGTGTGCGCAACCTGCAGGCCTGCACTGAAGTGGGCCTCATTCAGCTGGTGCTCGACAGGATAACCACTACTGACAGCATGATCGCAGGTACTGAGCATGTGATGTTAGATGTTTAAAAATAACCTTTTTAACAAAGTTGGGCCAAAAGGAGAAAAATGCTTGATTAAAATTTTGTAAAAGGTGTAAAAGCTTTACTGTACTTTGCTGTGAATATAATTAAGAAATGCACATGGTTTCCTTGACTTTAATGAGACATAATAATATCCCAGAAAGTAGATGCTAGCTATTTTACTAGATCTCTGTTGACATTTACATAAGTCTTTTATGTGAAATTGAATTAAACTTTGCATCATGTATATACTAAACTTTGACATACTGGTCTAATTGTGGTCCACTGATTCTTGAGAACTGGGACAAAACCACGTCCTTAAATGATTTAATGTCTAAAACTCTCTTTGACTATTAGGTTTTAACAATGGAATGTTTTATCAACATGATCACATTTAATTCAAAACCTTTGTTTTCTTATTTAACTAAAAAGGGCATGTCCACAGATAAGATTTCAATAATTTGTTTGTTTTTAATATTCCAATAAAAAAAAATATATATATATATATATATATATATATATATATATATATATATATATATATATATACTTAACAGTATATCACATTAAAGCAAATGTTGTTTTTCATTGATGTTTGCATTTTTACCCATCTGCACTACTCTCACTTGCTGTTGTTTAAAAGCAAGTGCAGGGGATTGTTCATGTTGTTAATTTTAACATCCATCCTTTTCCCTGTCAGTTGCTTCTCTACTTCAACCAGTCTCCAAACTAATACCTATAGTTGAACCAGCATTCTCAATTAGTTTCCTTTTTAGTTATCGCACACAAACTTGTGAAGGAGTAAATTATGTTTTGCTTTCCACTTTCAAACAGGAGTCGGATAACTGCTTTCAATCCTTTCCACAATTTAGACCCTTTCGTCTGCCTTGTTGAATGTGGGTAGCTTTAAGCAAATAGATGAATTATAAAACCAACACCTTGCCCACTCTTCTGATTCCTTTGTACAGTCATCCCAAGGTTTCATATCTCTAATGAAGCAGAGCAGTATTAATGGATACAATCATCTTGTAATGCCTCGCCTCAATCTATTCTGTCATCCATCTGCAAATTAGTCTGAAATAATCCTGGAGTGTTCGGCTCAGTGAACTTTTGCAAGTCAGATCAGCGCTGGCCCAGAGGGATTGTGCAGTCAAGCAATGTGGGTGGAGTGTGGCACAAACTAGGCTTAAGAAAAATATTTATTTAGTGAAAGTGAAAACAGGAACATTTTTAGTTGCATTTTTAGCCCACTTGCCTATGTATTGTTTTAACCCTGGTCTGTTTTACTGTTAACCTCTGGTCTGCCCTGCCTGTGTGAGCTTGTTTTGCGTTTATTTATTTCAGATCTGTTGGTGGACATGCTGGGGGTTCTTGCCAGCTATAGCATCACCGTGAAAGAGTTGAAGCTCTTCTTCAGCAAGCTGCAAGGGGAAAAAAGCCAGTGGGTGAGTCAGAGTCATGGCACAGTCATCCGTCTCAGTGCGTCTGGGACTTGCAGGAGGAATGTGCCAGCAAGATTACAACTGCTGCCGTCCCACAGGCTAATGCCGCCGTCACATAGTCGAGATAAATCATTTTAAACTACTATTCTCCAGGCCCAGAAATTATTTATAACCATGACAGAGGCCATGTTAAAACCTGGTATTAAGATGTGTTGTGTGTAATCAGGTCACAAGAGGCTAGAGATAATGTTTGGTTGTATAAGTGGCACATTATCATTTTCAAGTGTTTAGCTGTGTCAGTTATTTGTATTACAAGTGCAAGAAAGACTTTGACAAAGGCACACAACAGCTGATCACTGAAGGACCTCTCATAGGAGTAAGCCAGACTGTTCTGTTCCTGTTGATATTTGAAGTCTTAACATGTAACAAGTGTGTCACCGTCAAGTGAAATTCATTTTTCATATAGAGCAGGTGATGGAAAGTCCAATCCCACATGGACTAGAACTAAACTATATTTTGTATTTAAAACAATAACATAATTGGCAGTTTCCTTTTGGAATGGCTACCATATCTTAATTTGGCTTAATAGAACAAATATTTGGGGTTAAACAAGTTTTTTTTTTTGCTTTCTAAAAATCCACAATGCTTGAGAGTTCTGCAGGACATTTCTTGATTTTTGTAGGGCATGCCAGCCTAAGACAAGAAACAAAGGCTTGAAGATAACAAGAAAATCTGATGCTTCTTTTTGATGTCATCTTTACTTGATCTCAATAAGAACACTTATTATTATATTCCTATTTTAACATTTTTCTCATTTGTTGTATAGCATTACACAATTTATTGCAATATTGTTATTGAAACGTCCCATATTTTTCCTTCCCAATGTAACCACCAAAGTTTTATTTTTTTATGCCGTGTGAAAGTAGCACACTTGTTGATAATTCTAGGAATTCTATACAGAAGACACAAAGGAAGCATCCACAATTAAGGCCCATTAATTTCAATGTTAATCCAGTTATTGTACTATAGTTAAGGGGAAAAAAGCACTTTAAACTGTGAAACAAAAATTTCCTTGTCCTTTTTGTGTTGTCAGCCTCGTCATGCCGTAAAGCTTCTGTCAGTGCTGAAGTACATGGCTCATAGATACGGCCCCGACTCCTTCTTCAGCTTTCCAGGAAAAAATGCAGCGGTAAGTAAACTACATTGTGCATGAAATATCTGCAGCCAGAAGATACTTTAGAGAAGTTTAATGTTGGCTTTTGTTGTGAGTGAGTTCACCTTAATGAACTGACTATATTATTAGACCTGGTTTAGATTGTGTTTCTATTCTTCTTCTTAGGTGTGAGTGGACACTAATCTATGAAATATTCTTGTATATTTTTCAGGCTATAGCTCTGCCTCCCATAGCAAAATGGCCATACCAGAATGGGTTTACATTCCACACTTGGCTTCGCATGGATCCACTCAACAACATTAATGTAGACAAAGACAAGCCTTATCTGTACTGGTAGGTAATATAATGTAATAATAAAATGAAAATCAAATGTGTTTGCTGTATTTCTATTTTATTACAAAGGTTCTGTGGCTAAAAATGAAGAACATGCACAGTTTGGTCTGGTATGTTTAATTATTTTTGCTTTGGATGCCTACGAAGGGTACAGAAAAGCGCTATATAAATGCACACCATTTACCATTATTACATATTTTAAAACTGTACTGCAATATTAAGTCCCACAGGGAAAAAAAAGAAGTTTGTAGAATTTTATTGCATTGTTTTTCAAAACAAGTAAATTAAGTGCTTCACTCATCTTATTTTGAAGCAATAATTACCTCTTGTCAAAGATCTAATTCCTACAACTGTCACTGTTTGGCATCTGTGAAAAGATAAGCTGTGCTTCCAGTGAGCTGCTTAAGCAAATCTGTAATTAAAGCTTCTTTTCAGCCCTTTTAAAAAAAAGCTTAATTCAGTAAATGACAAGGAAAGACCTATCTCTCTGGGTTGCAGAATAAATGCAAAGACTTTGGGTAATTGAGAAATGATTTAATCTGTATTCTGTCTAAACTACTTCAGAGAGCTTGTGTGATTTAAGGGCTGCTTAAAACTCATGTTTCCCCATTAAGCATTTAGAGACTGCTGTCTATCTTTAAACTTGAAAAGGATAATTTTTTTGTTGTGACATTGATTAAAATCAGAGACTCACCATCTGGTTTGCAAAAATGAATTCTCAAACAAATTACATTTCAGCTCTAGGCCCTCATCAGGCTCAAGCTCAAGGAAACCATCTACAATAGAGAGTGGCTAGTACCCCCCTGCTCTCAAGTCATTTATTAAAGATATTCATGAATATATCTTACCAGTCATCAATATCACACAATAACGCTAGCTATAACAAGCATAATGTTATAGACAATGAACTAATGTTCTTTATAATGCGCAACAATTACACATGAATATAATGCAATTTCAAAATTATAGAAAATTGTGCCATTGGATACACAAATATTATGGGTGGAACTAAGAATATGTGATAAAACTGGATGGGAACGTGCAAATAAATTAATGACTTACCTAAAATGCATTTAAATTGATCAACTAGACTGATCAAAATTCTTAAAAATAAGAGTGTGTGTATTAAAAATGGGGTGAAACTTCACCGTCTAGAAAACAAAACACAACCTTGTTCAGCACCTGGATTCTTATGAGATTTTACAAACTCAAGAAAATCCATCTTGAACTGCTCTAAGAAACGTATTCCCGGTCCAAACCTTGGCCAAACTTGTTGTTGCATTGATGTGGCAGCACTGACGAGGTCTGGGTGAGTTTTAGATTTAAAGATGTAGCGACTGTTTTACCGTTACCAACGTAAACTACATAGCGCTTCTCTGATTGGATATAACTGCAGCCAATCACGGACCAGGTATTCGTTTAAAATACCTGCCCTTTTCCCCACTTTTAACGGGAGCCATCCCAGATGGTACAGTGGAGCAGACTATGTTCTGTGGAGCACTTCTATCTGGCAGTAAAGAGGAGCTTAAGCCTAGAGGGTATGTACCTAATACACCTTTCTTGGTGGAGTAGGGATCTGTTAAATGCCACTAAAGGAGAAAAAAAAGGGCAGATATCATGATGGGTGTCATGAAAACACACAGCACTCTAAAAGCGTGTACTGTAAGAAAGCCCACCGTTGGAAGTATTATAAGTTATTTTGCCTTTTCCTCTTACAGTATTTATGCACACAGTTGTTGCTTGGTCACAAATAGCGCAAAACAAAGTGGTCCAAGTTTTACAGGCTGGCACGTTGCAATTTACTTGTGGCTAACTAACTAATGACACTTCCATTTCAGGACATTCTAAAACAATGTTGTCGCTTTAACTTTACCTTTCTTTATGTTTTCCAGCTTCCGCACCAGTAAAGGCCTAGGCTACTCTGCACACTTCGTTGGAGGCTGTTTAATACTAACCTCTTTAAAATCCAAGGGGAAGGGATTCCAGCACTGTGTGAAGTATGACTTTAAACCACAGAAGGTATGCAAGGAACTAGAACAAATAAAAGTACGGTTACCCAGACAAAGCTAATATTTATGCAGACACAAAGACAAAACCCAAACATTACGTTGTAACCAGACCCCATAATTCATACGTCCACATAGGCATGATCTATCACCTGTGTGCAAAATAAATCCACACTATAAATCAGCACCTTTTTGTATGAAAGTAACCGTCACAGAAAACTGGCTCTGGGGAAAGGCAATGAAGGAATTAGGGCGATGGGAGATGAGGATTCTCCAATTCTTGGAGTCCCTTACAGGCACAGGCCACACTGACATTTACAGCAGACTGTGATTTTTCTTTGCTTGTGGAGAAATTCAAACATTTCCCTATTAGCTTATAAAGACTCCAAGCAAAACCACATGAGAATTTGATCCTTTTTGTTGATGCTTCAGGCTAATTAAGTCTGTTAGAAGATCCAAACGCTGACTTATTGATGTCTTTAAGGAAAGAGTGATGGATGCTTTTTGGATGTACTTAACATTTAACCATTATGTGTGTTGTGTTTGTCGTTACAGTGGTACATGGTCACTCTGGTTCACGTCTACAACCGATGGAAGAACTGTGAAATCAGCTGCTACGTGAACGGAGAACTGGCTTCCTTCGGAGACATCTCCTGGTTTGTCAATACCAGTGATGTAAGTAGCCACAAACTGTAGTTATGACACTATGAAAAATCATTTTGCACTATATCATTATGCTGTGATCTGTTAATCATCTTTTTTATTATATGTAAAGATTACCAATATAGTCAGTACAGTTTTCAATACATATTATTTATTTAATGTTTTTTTTTTTTTTTTTTTTTTTCTAAATGCAGTTTTTTTTTTGTTGTCAGTCTTGTCTTCTGCTGTCTCATCCTTTGGCCTTATCAAAGACACTCATTTTCTTTGCTCACTTTTGCCATGTTCAGTGTGTGGCTCACAGGAGAGCTGTGAGTGGTTGAAGTAGACTATTTTTCCAAAACAAAGCATCCAGAAATCAGATAAAATACTGACCGGGGTTGGGGTTAGAAAGAAAATGGTAAGGAATAGAGATACTCGTATTGCTTTGGCTGATGTTATGTTTAAGTGTTGAAACAGTGCCTGTGAAGGCCAAACAGACACAACTGAGTAATTGATCTTGTAAAGTTTTGCACAGTTTTGTCAAACCAAGTGTGTTTAATTATAGCTTTCTTTTGCATGTGTCGTGCTTTAGTTCATTCACATAAACCCAGTTCTCTGTTAACAGACACTCACCTTAGTTATCGCAGCCTTTGCAGTTTTTATATTGCAATATTTTTCCTCATGCTATGTGTTAATACATTTGGATTTGGCATTCAAAATGTAATGTGTCAAATGTCAGCTCACAACAAGATATTGCAGCAGAGTGTCTTCAAATTCAATATCGATGTCTGCCATCACAGCTCGGGGGTGAAACTGTTCCCTCCATTATTTAAAACAGATAGTACAGAGAAAAATGACAACATACAGCTTCATAAATTTACACTGTTCCACTCTCAATGTCAGACAGATATAAGCTTTTACAATCTAGTTTATGAATGAAAAGGACACAGTAAAATGTCAATATATCATTATCACTGTATAGGGTCTTAGGATTAGGTAAATACTACAATATAATATAACTTATTTCATTGTGACATTATTTACATAACAAAATTTTCCTCGTTAAAAAAATGAGGAAAAAAGCTTACCTTGCGTTGAAGCTGGATTCTCCCGAGATTTGGGAGTTTCCAAACTCAAGTAAATCCTGTAATACAGACTGTCATGTGGGCAGTTCTATCTGGCGGAATCGGGTTAGAAAAAGGCTCAAGGAAGGAATTTTGGTCCATTCTTAGAATATTGCTTATAATATAATATTTGTTTGTTGCAATTTTCAGAATCTGATAGGCTTCCACCATAGCATTTCAATCTGAATAAGGTTTGGGCTAGGCAATTCTACTTTGTTCGTATCTCTGTAAGCTGTAAGGGGGTCCTCACAGGCCTGTGTCATTCTGGCCTCATGACAGAGAAATAAGTTGTGTTGTTGTGCATAAAAAAGCATGATCATAACCAAAATTGACTGAATTTAAATAATTTTTCACATATAAAGATAATTTTCTCAGTAGCCATGACAAACGTTTGTCTTTCCATTGATACTGTATACCTTTTTTCTGTTAATTCCAAGCAAATGATATGTATGTGTATTGGTTTCAAACCTCTGTCTAACTTCTGTCTGGGTCCTCACCATTGCAGACATTTGACAAGTGTTTCCTGGGATCATCGGAGACAGCGGATGTCAACCGCGTCTTCTGCGGACAGATGGGGGCCGTGTACCTGTTCGCAGACGCTCTCAGCGCTGCTCAGATCCTGGCCATCTATCAGCTCGGTCCAGGTTACCAGGTACTACATCACTTCAAGTAAATTATTGCACTTATAATAACTGTTTGGAGCGTTTCTAGTGAGGCTTTTTCCCCCTGTTCCTTCTTTAAGGGCACTTTCAAGCATAAAGCCGAGAGCGACCTGTTATTTCCCGAGCACCATAAGACTCTTTTATACGATGGCAAGCTCTCCTCAAGTATCGCCTTCACTTACAACCCTCGAGCCACTGATGCACAGCTCTGCCTTGAGTCTTCACCTAAGGACAATGGCTCCATTTTTGTCCACTCGCCTCATGCTCTAATGCTGCAGGTAACTTCACCATTAATGCACTCTTTTACATTTGCCATTATTTCAGCTAAATGTCAGGATAATGTGGGTTGAGATCCAGCCAACACCTGTGGAACTGCCGCCACACTCTATAAAATAAATTATTTTATAGTGCTGAGGCATAATGAAAGTGGCCCAGTTGACATCTTTTAATTTTAATAGAATTGTTAAAGTAGAGGGGCAAATGTAGCAGCTGAGTCATGCCACCCTGCTGTTGTAAAGTAGAATTAGTGTAGACAGTGACTTTCCTACCAAAAAATAAATGCTCACTCAGCGTTAGCGATACTAACAAACCGATTTGTTCTTTTCCAGCGCTCTAATTGAGTTTTCTCTCATTGTCCTGTTTTTTGCCGGTCAACAAACATGCTACAGTACAATCTTACACACACTTGCTACTTGGGTGTCAAATATGAATGGACATGTGCACTTTAATAAAGCTGTTTTGTCATGCAAAAAAAAGTATAATATATGGATAAAAAGGTTCTTTTAAGTCACTATTTACTTGTGATGATCTGTGACAAAAAAGACGTTATACACTTTATACCAACTCACCTCAACTGCATAAGATAAAGTTGTTGAAAATATTTATATATAATAAAAATGAAAGCTTGAGATTTGTTCTGTGTAACATTGAATATATTTATTGTCTAAACTCAAGTCTACCTGGGTTTTTGGTAGTGACAAATGAAACCCGAGTGCTCTCTCATGATGCTTTTGTGTCTGTAGGATGTAAAGGCTGTGGTGACTCACTCAGTGCAGAGTGGCATCCACTCAATTGGAGGCGTGCAGGTCCTCTTCCCTCTGTTTGCACAGCTGGACTATCGCCAGCCCTCCAGCAACGAGCTGGACACCTCAGTCTGGTAAAAGCATGCACAAACACCACACAAACAAAGATAAAATATATATATATACACACATTAATAAGTGTATGTTGTAAAATACACATGTATGTTTTAGAGCTTGACCCATTAATACTCAATGTCAATTTAATTCTACAGTTTGTGTGCTTATATTAGTTCCAATATAAGTCCTTTGATACAGTGATGGACAAGAGAAATTTATGGTATCCAAATCCAGAATTAGTTAGTTTTTCTAATTTCATATCTAAAATTATTTAATTTTGTGTAATAGTGAAATAATGTAATGATTGTATTATTTTGGGGAAAAACAAATTAAAAATGTATTTATAGAGCACATTTTGTAATTCCCATAACACAAAGTAACTCTGTGTGCTTTACAGAATTTACACAGAAGTCGTATCAAAGAACAAACAATAGTGAAAAACAAATGAACATATGTACAACATAAACAGTTGTATTGCAGTTGTCGTTAATAAACAAGTGAGAAAAGGTGTTTTTGAATCTAAAGGGGATGAGAACAAAAACATTCTAAAATATACTGTACTTTCTAACAATGTTTTTAATTTATTTATTATAGTGTACTAAGCTGTTTCCATTTCAAATCAGTTAACTCTAATAACATTGTCACAATTTTCATACATCATGTTTTTGGACATACAGTGCTGAGCTTGTGACTTGCTGTGCGGTCATTCTGCTGATAATTGCAGTGTCGTTTCCCCTGGCCTCAAGGTGACGCTAACTAGAATCTGTTCTCGCAGCATCCTGGCCACACGACACCCTCATTCAATCACATTTGATTGTGGGATATGCTCTTCACAGCCAAGGCCTTTGTCAGCAGCGCTCACAGATTATTGTCAGCGTGGACTGTCTGCCTCTTCATCTGTCTCTGTTGTTTGTTCCACTTAGCTGCACTTTGCTGTCCTTCGTGATGGAGCTCTTGAAAAACTCGGTGGCTATGCAAGAGCAGGTCCTGGCCTGCAAGGGCTTCCTGGTGATTGGCTACACTCTGGAGAAGGTGAGAGGGACACAAACCGTTTCAGCCGGCACACACACACTGCATTAGAGAACTGCAATCGTGTAGCATCAAGTAGCTGCAGAGAACAGTGTCCGTTCAGCAGCAGCCTGTAATATTGAAAACAAACAGAACTAAGTTATATAATTGGAAAACAACTTGGACAATTTAATAAACACCAAAAATGTTTAATTCATTACTGAAACCTGGACAAAGTGGTGTAAGTGTAAATAAGGTTTCAGAATATGATGTGGCAAACCATGTAAACAGAATGTCCCAGTTTGACTTCATTTCAGAGATTTATTGAAAACATCAGAAATGAAAAAGAGTTGAAATAAGTATAAAGTATAATATCTGCCCCGCTTTCACAATACAAATTTTATTTATTTGCGGCACAGTGTTAAAGTGGTTAGCCTGCCTCACAGCAAGAAGGTCCTGGGTTCGAATCCCATCCAGGACAGGGCCTTTCTGTGTGGAGTTTGCATGTTCTCCCTGTGTCTGTGTAGGTTTCCTCCGGGTACTCCGGTTTCCCCTACCACCAAAGACATGTACAACAGTCCCCCCAAACACACATGGGCCAGGACTCCCCTGCAAAATAGATTTGCAATCTCAGTGGGACTTTCCTGGTTAAACAAAGGTTAAATAAAAATAAATAAAATAAATTGACACAAAAGATTAACACAGCCACTTTTGTTATTTAAGACAAGACCGCCACAAACACACTGAAAGGAACAGCTTAATCAGCAATTGTAGACTTTATCAACATAATACAGTGCCTTGCGAAATTATTCTACCCCTTGAACATTGCGACCTTTTGCCACATTTCAGGCTTCAAACATAAAGATATAAAACTGTAATTTTTTGTGAAGAATCAACAACAAGTGGGACACAGTCATGAAGTAGAACAAAATTTATTGTATATTTCAAACTTTAACAAATAAAAAAAACTGAAAAATTGGGCGTGCAAAATTATTCAGCCCCCTTAAGTTAATATTTTGTAGCGCCACCTTCTGCTGCAATTACAGCTGTAAGTCGCTTGGGGTATGTCTCTATCAGTTTTGCACATCGAGGGACTGAAATTTTTGCCCCTTCCTCCAAAACAGCTCGAGCTCAGTGAAGTTGGATGGAGAGCATTTGTGAACAGCAGTTTTCAGTTCTTTCCACAGATTCTCGATTGGATTCAGGTCTGAACCATTCTAACACATGGATATGTTTATTTGTGAACCATTCCATTGTAGATTTTGATTTATGTTTTGGATCATTGTCTTATTGGAAGACAAATCTCCGTCCCAGTCTCAGGTCTTTTGGGGACTCCATCAGGTTTTCTTCCAGAATGGTCCTGTATTTGGCTCCATCTTCCCATCAATTTTAACCATCTTCCCTGTCCCTGCTGAAGAAAAGCAGGCCCAAACCATGATGCTGCCACCACCATGTTTGACAGTGGGGATGGTGCGTTTAGGTGATGAGCTGTGTTGCTTTTACGCCAAACATAACGTTTTGCATTGTTGCCAAAAAGTTAGATTTTGGTTTCATCTGACCAGAGCATCTTCTTCCACATGTTTGGTGTGTCTCCCAGGTGGCTTGTGGCAAACTTTAAACAACACTTTTTATGGATATCTTAAAGAAATGGCTTTCTTCTTGCCACTCTTCAATAAAGGCCAGATTTGTGCAGTAGACGACTGATTGTTGTCCTATGGACAGAGTCTCTCAGCTCAGCTGTAGACCTCTGCAGTTCATCCAGAGTGATCATGGGCCTCTTGGCTGCATCTCTGATCAGTCTTCTCCTTGTGTTAGCTGAATGTTTTGAGGGACGGCCAGGTCTTGGTAGATTTGCAGTGGTCTGATATTCCTCCCATTTCAATGTTATTGCTTGCACAGTGCTCCTTGGGTTTTAAAGCTTGGAAAATCTTTTTGTATCCAAATCCGGCTTTAAACTTCTCCACAACAGTATCTCAGACTTGCCTGGTGTGTTCCTTGTTCTTCATGATGCTCTCTGCGCTTTAAACGGACCTCTGAGACCATCACAGTGCAGGCGCATTTATACAGAGACTTGATTACACACAGGTGGATTCCATTTATCATCATTAGTCATTTAGGTCAACATTGGATCATTCAGAGATCCTCACTGAAATTCTGGAGAGAGTTTGCTGCACTGAAAGTAAAGGGGCTGAATTATTTTGAACGCCCAATTTTTCAGTTTTTTATTTGTTAAAAAAGTTTGAAAAATTTAATAAATTTTGTTCCACTTCATGATTGTGTCCCACTTGTTGTTGATTCTTCACAAAAAATTACAGCTTCATATCTTTATGTTTGAAGCCTGAAATGTGGCAAAAGGTTGCAAAGTTCAAAAGGGCCCAATACTTTTGCAAGGCACTGTATATTAATTGATTTAGATTATATCATTTTACTGTTCAGATTGTTTCATAAACAAACATCTCTGCATTGTTCAATCATTGCAGCTCGGAATTTCTTTTAACTCATTATCTTTTCTCTATTTTACCGCATTTAAATACATTTTTTAAATTATCACGTTATTATCAATTCACTGTCGGCAGCCACCACAAGGGGGCGCTGGCATGTTTTGATGTTAGTGGGAGTTCCTGGCGGAAACCAACCCAAGCATGGGGTCAACTCCACACAGAAAGAACCCTGGGCCTTCTTGCTGTGAGGCACAAAATGTTCTCTTCACTGATGACATGGCATTTTCCCTCAAATTGTAAAAAAACATTTTCACACATGGACATAATCCAAAATATAGACTCTAAATCCTTTACAATCTTCAATCTGGCGTGTGCTGGAGAAGACTATAAGCCACAGTCTGACTGGGTAAAACCATTAATGCAACTCTGGACCGAACACAAGAGGAACAGGCTAAAGGTGTAGGACAAAATTACCAGCCTGTGGACATCAGCTGATCATTATCATCTAGCGGTTTCTGATGTAATCTTTCTAATCTTACAAATATTACCATTTATATTTTTAAACACAAAGAGCCTTTAGTGTCCTTAAAGTGGCACAGAGTAACTTTTGGTGCGCATCCCTCGCAGACTGAGTGGGTTGTTTGTTTTTGAGAGGAAACTATTCAAAACCAACAAGTTTGGAAGAAAAAAAACCTGTCCTCAGAAACATTAGGGTTATTTTAGTGCATTTTGTACAAATACAACTCTGCCTGGATCCACTGTATCGGCCTATTTATGCTCTCTTTGAGCTGCTGAGATTGTCACACAGGACAGGTCTGCTGTTACGTGATGCTACTAGCTTAAAGTTACGCAGTGTTACTTTTTAATTACTCCTCCTTTACACTTCTGACATTAACGTTCAATCTTCCCCCCTCTCTAGTCCTCCAAGGTGCACGTGACCCGCCCCGTCCTGGACATCGTCTTGGCCTTTTCCCGTTATCTCAGCAGCTTGCCCAATGGCATCCTGCTGCTCAAACAGCTGTGTGACCACATTATGTTCAACCCGGCCATCTGGATCCACGCCCCCGCCAAGGTAATGCAATTACTCATACACTTGCTTTTCAAACGGGAACGCACCACACTTAAAGGAGCACGCTTTGATAGAAAAGGGACATAAAAAAGCAGTTTTAAAGGACATGCTCATTTGTCATTAGAGTGTTTAAGGTTTGAGTTCAAGGGAATATCTCAATTTTCTTTTTAAATAAAAAGGGTTTGTCGAACTGAACTCACTGAAAGACACAATAAACTGTATAAAACAACCAAGAATGCCCTCATACCCAGTGTTTTATGATTGTTTGCGTTTTGTTTTTCCAGGTGCAGTTGACCCTGTACACGTACCTGGCGACTGAGTTCATTAGCACTGTGACCATCTACAACACCATCCGCAGAGTCGGCACCGTTCTTCAGGTCATGCACACTCTGAAGTACTACTACTGGGTAATCAACCCCCAGGACCGCAGTGGGGTCATGCCCAAAGGCACAGGTCAGCCGATGACGTATTACACCATTTACACCTGAATGTAGTGTGTTTTCTTACCCTGTTTTTGAAATCAGCCTCTAAAAATGACATTGGATAAACACATTAAAGAGTTTCTTAAAGGTCACATACTTGGAGACTGAAGTCAGAATGTAGTTATTTGTCATGGCAATTGTGTTTGCATTTATATTTTCAGATGGTCCAAGGCCGAACGACAGAGACATCTTTCATCTGCGAACCTTCCTGCTGTTGTTTGTAAAGCAGCTCATAATGAAAGTATGTTCATTTAGGAGCTCCAGAATTTTTTCTAAACCCATTTTGCTTTTGTGAAAGATGAAGTGGATTAAATGACAGGCTCTACACTAGGTCTCCTTGCACTTAATTTTTTTTATGAATGTAGTCAGACCATAATGTTATTTAAAACGTCAAATGTACTTGGCAATTGCAGTTGTTAATATTGAGATCACAAAACTGCAAAATATTTCAGGGAAATAACGGAAAAGTCAATAAAACAATCTCCTTTTAAAATAAATTTTAGCATTGTTAGTTACTACATTCTCAAGGAATCTCCCAAAATCTTTAAGATTTCTTTAAGAACAGTTACCTAACATGGGAACTCACCGATAATAAGGACAGATACAATTATTCATCATTTTTTAGTCACACTTTGGAGCCATATTTCTATTTTGTGAAGATTTTCAAGTTGTTTTGTAGATACCGTTTTTGAAGCTCTTAACAATTAATACAATTTGCAGTTTGATCAACTACTTTATCATTTTCATTTACAGTAAAACATGTCCAAACAGCGCTAAAAAATAAAATAAAATGGAACATGCAAATTAGACTGCACCGAGTATAAAGTACTCATGTAGTGGTATCAAAGGAGGTCAAAAAAGAGACAAAAGATCTAAATAACAGAGTTCCAAGTCCTGCTATATACATCTGAAAACTATTTTATTCAAATCAGTTTTGAGACAAAAAACAATGTAGGTTGAGAATGCCTTAGACTTTATATTTACTGTACATGCCAAAATGTGCATGCCAAATACATATTTAATTCTTCTGGGTAAAAAAGCTTTTTTCACAATTACACTGATCAAAGAAAGTATCTAAGCACGCCGTAAAGATGTGTAAGTGTGAATTATTCCCTTATATTTTAGGATCATGGAGTAAAGGAAGACGAGCTACAGAGTATCCTCAACTACCTCCTTACCCTCCATGAGGTGAGCCTGCTGTTTCTTTGTCACCACCAGATGGAGACACAACGTCACTGTATTTCCTCTGCCCTCCATCTGATAATGCAGCCAGACCAAACAACCTCGAAGCAGCGCTGTTCCTTGTTAGTTTTCCAAGTCTGCCAGTTTTTTAGCTCTTGACAGAAGTGGTTTTGTTTACAGCGGAGGAGCGCATTACAGATGAATCAGTCACTCAATCAGGAGCACAGTAAAGCATGCAGAAATAAAGGCCAATTAGAGGCCACTTTCATGCCGAAGTATTCATTTAAACAATGCATAGTATGGCTCTTATATTCAGAAGCTTGATGTATGTCACAACACTAGATGAAGTATTTTTCCGGTTGTTTCTGTGACTAAAGCTGCAACATCCAACCACATGATTATGTACATATTATATAGTCAAGTTATGATTATTTAGTTAAAACTGTCTTTGTCCATCTCTGTCCCACAGGATGATAACCTCATGGACGTGCTGCAGTTGCTGGTGGCCCTAATGTCTGAAAGTCCTACGTCCATGGTTCAGGCCTTTGATCAGCGAAATGGCATCCGGTAATAATTATTTAGTTAATTTAAAAAGGAAACCATTCAGTCCTTAGAATCTTATCAGAATTATTTTATAATTTTGGGTGTGAAACCACTCCCCAGTGATTTTTTATTGCACAATATTGATTACACCATTTTGTAGTGGTCAATGTGTCATGGACAAGAACTCCCACAATGCATCATAAAAAGTAGTGAACAGTGATGGTCACTGGATGGTTAAAGCAGCACTATGTAACTTTTTACCACAAGAATGTAGAGTCTAAAAACAATCATTATAAACCAGTCACATCCTCCAGAGAGAAGGAGTATGTAAGAAAACACATCTGATGTTTGGTTCTGATGCAATTTATGAAAACCACGCTTGAAAGTGATTGAGGGGTTAGGGACTAGACACAGTATATTTTATTATTTATTTATTTTTGTGCCGTCATGCTGTACACTGAGATTATTGTAATTTAATGTGTAAGTTATTGTTTTCTTTTTTTGCAGTGTCATCTACAAGCTTCTGGCCTCAAAATGTGAACCTATAAGAGTACAGACACTTAAAGTACTGGGTTACTTTCTGAAACACTTGCCACTAAAGTAAGTATTCAGTTAAAGCCATGAAGTGACTTGTATTTATTGTATGTAGTATTACACCTTTTTAAATACAGTATAGCTCAGTCAATACATAAATCCCTTTCTTAGTCCAGATGAGCAACAGGCTTTGAGCTGGAGGGGGGCCAGAGTGCCTCAAATGAAAGTGATCTATGATTTAAAGATGAAAGTGACAGTTGTTTTTATAAAGAAGTGGCTTGAACCGAATCAGCGGGGATTTAGTTTTTTAATATCCTCACCGTCAAATATATCTGGCTGATTTATGCAACTAGACATTCAAAACAGAAAAAAGCTGACTTTTACTGTCTGTATTTTTTCTAAAGTGTAAAGTAATTTAAAATAGAATACTATGACCATTTCTGTTTTTGTTTCTTTATTGAACATTTGCAATTTAAAAAGCTCCAATGTTTTTTTAATTAAATTTTTGTGTTCCTCTGATTAGGAGGAAATCTGAAGTTATGCTGAGTCATGGCCTCTTCTCGCTGCTCACTGAACGCCTGATGCTGAACTCTAACCAGATCTCAATGTCAACCTACAATGTGCTCTTTGAGGTCAGTTCACACTAAAACCAGGCATTGTTTTGTAGTGTTCTGTGTCATCTGTTCCTCAGTTATTGTTAAGGACTGTGGGGATATTTATGAGTCCCCTTTCGTCTCTCCCGGTAGATTCTGACAGAGCAGATAAGCACTCAAGTGATCTATAAACAGCATCCGGACCCCGACTCCTCTGTGAAGATTCTCAACCCACGTAAGTGCCTCCCCTGTGCCACACCAGCCTCCTAAATCATCCCCCGCAGCGTACCCTCGACCGCTCCATACTGCACCAGAGCACACTCCCCGTGGAACGATGTCTCTGCTATACACAGTCAAACAAATGAATGACATAAATCTACACCCGCAGGGTATTTCCATAAAGTAGAGAGCCTGGGAATGTTGCAAATAAAGCAAATGTAAAATGTACAATCCAGTTTTTATTAGTTTAAATATTAGGCAGAATATATATATATATATATATATATATATATATATATATATATATATATATTTTTTTATTGGGGGAAAATGTGTAAAAAATAAATACATAGATACTTGTACCAAAACTTGTTTTTATACAATTAACAATAGCACATTCAATATACTTCAGTTTGGTAATAGCATTTTTCGATAATGAGATGACAAAAAAACATTATACTATTTTCTTAACTAAATAATGGCCATAAAATCACCAACATTTATAGCATTTTCTCACCAAAGAGTGACTAGGGTTCTATTTCCAACACAGGTCGTTACTCATTTTATATCAAATACTACCATAATTACACCTTGAAACACGCTGTATTGGAATAAATGCTCCTGATTCCTAGTTCATCATATTTGTAGATTCTAAGTCGGAACATTTAGCATAATAATTTTAATTATTGAAACCAAAACTTAAGGTATAAGGGGGTCACAAGCCAGTATACCTTTGTACCGGTCCCAAGCCCGGATAAAGTTTGCTGATGTAAAACCTATGCCAGACTAAATATGCAAACGTCTAGATAATTTCCTGTGGCAATCCCTAAAGAGAGCAGTTGAAAGCAACTGTTTGTTTGCTATTACCATAAAAAAATGTATTTCTCCTTTTACTTTTGTGGTTATTATTATTATAACGTATATATAATAAATATGTAAATTCCTTATATCATAAATCATTCTCTATTAAGTTTTCCTTATTATCTTATTATATCAAGTATTAGTATGTAAGCAGTGAGTGTACCTTTCATGTTTCATGCATCTTGATTTTGAAGTGTGCTTAACTGGGTTTAGAAACATTAAAAAGGAATCCAAGATGGCTACACAGTGCACAAACACAAGTACTCTTACAGATTTTCAGTGTCTAAGGGCAATTTCTATTTGCGGCCACATAATTAGCTGCAACTCAGGTGAGCCATTGAGGCGCTCCCTGCCACCTGAGGGTTTGATATAGTATGTTTGTATTGTTAAACTTTCAGACCATTACTTACCTTTTTTTTGAAAGTAAGTCTTAAGTAGCCATTTGAACTAAGCTTAAGAAAACGTGCACCTCTTTCTCTAGAGCGTCCCCTGAAAGACTCTCACCTCTACCTCTATGCACTCGCATAGAAAACAGCTTTAATCATTTTGAAATTCTAGCACTTTGGTATAATCACAACCAAGGTTTACTCCCACCCAGCCTTAATCTGACAAGGCCCTGGAGTTGTCACACTTTGATTATCCTAAGCCTTTATTGTTTTAAAACTCTGCGAGCCGACTATCACAGACAGCCAGTATATATCACAGCAAACTCGTCTGGCCTTTTTACATGTGTGCACATTGTATGAGAACTGAGTCTGGTGGTCTGTTTCTCCTTTACTGTGCATTCTCTTGATTTAATCTGTGACAAACTCCCTCCCCCTCCAAACAGCCCCCTGATTGCAGTCTTTAGTAACGTCAGAGCCAATCAAATAAACCGAGGAAGTACTGTTTCCCTCAAATTAACTCAAGGCAAAATTAACCACGAGCAAATGGAAAGAAAAAAAAAAAAAAAAGGAATACGCCATCGCTCCATCCTCATTCCCGGTACATGCTGGGGTAATTTTCTGGCGGTAAAGGTTCAGCGACTCATAATTTGAGTGACTAAGGCGTAGAAACAACACAGGCGTCTGCCGGGGCAAAAAGGGGCATCGGTTAGCGCCAAGGTCTGAAGAGGCGAGTGAAATCCAAGCCCCGCCGTCTCTCCGCTCGACACAAATGGACACTGACACTGTCGAGATAATTCATCTAAACAGTCAGTCTCTTTGGTTTAACTGAAGCCAGTCTCTCCAGAAGGGCCTCGTGACTCTGGCTTTCTCATTTGAAACAATACCGAACCCATTACAGTGTGATAAACATCAACGGCGTGGAGTTTTTTTTTTTATTATTCCTCATCTGTTTTGTTTTTCTTACCATAAGCTCTGATTTTCAGGTGTGTGCAACAGGGAGCTCAGATGGTTTGTGACACAATGATTTGCACATGTTGAGACCAATGTATCCTCAGTTGTTGATTTGAGCAGTTTCATGTTCAAGTACAATGGTTAATGTAACTGTTGGGCTTTTAGGCTGGAAAATGTGGCCTACTAAAATGTATTATGTATGTAACCAAGCAAAGTAAGAGTAGTACACTAGGCCCATTTGGAAACAGACATGGCATTAAAATACTAGAAACTGTTAATTTAAATTGTTTTTGAATTAATTTATATTGGTTTAGGTTCATTTAAATTAGGTTATGTTGATAAGGGTAGGTTGATATATTAGATTTAGTTTGGATTAGGTGAAATAAGGGTTAATACAGTAAAAGTTTGGCAAATTGGGTTAGGATAAAATAAGTTAGGCCTTTTTGAAGTTGGATTATGTTAGGTAATCTAGGTTAAATTAGGTTAGACTCTTTTAAATTGGAGTTGTAATTAAACTCTACATTGTGCACATTCTCAATTAAATGTGTATTTAAGTGGCTAAAAATGTCTGGTTTGTTAAGGATAAAGAAAGAAACTGGCCTACCTTACAATAATACTAATTCAAATTTACCCATTTTATTTTTTACTAACTGTGTAAACGGTCACAAAGACATAGTGCAGAAGTTCAAGTTTCTCAGATATGTGCCACATATTTTCTGCTCTAGGGATCTGCATGTTTTAAAAAATGGGGCTTGATGGCTAAAGTCTTGCACGTGAGAAACATTTTAAAGCTAAATCTGCATTTTTTTTATAAAAACTGAAATGTTGGTACTGCTTTTTTACACAGCGCCACAGAAATCCTACTTTGGCTTTAAGACTGTTAATGGTTCTAGAATATTTTGTTTCCTCTGCTGAACACAGTGTGTATTTTCTGTTCTTTTTGCAGAGATTTTGAAGGTAATAGCTGCTCTTCTGAAGAACTCTCAGTCTTCCCCCGAGACCATGGAGGTGCGCAGGGTCTTCCTGTCAGACATGATCAAACTGTTCAATAACAGCCGGGAGAACCGCAGGTAAAAGTCGGGCTGCTTCACAAGATGAACAGCGTTACGCCTGTGGGATTCACTTTGAACGATACTCCCTGTTGTTGTTGTTGTAGGGGCTTGCTGCAGTGCTCCGTGTGGCAGGAGTGGATGCTCTCTCTGTGCTTCATCAACCCGCGCACCACAGAGGAGCAGAAAATCACAGAAATGGTCTACGCCATCTTCCGAATCCTGCTCTACCACGCGATCAAATACGAGTGGGGTGGCTGGCGTGTCTGGGTGGACACTCTGTCCATCACCCACTCCAAGGTCAGAGCGCTCATTATAGCCATTCATACACACTCAGAGGTTAGGTGATGCTTGTGGAAGCCCTCCTCTCTTTATTTTATATATTATCTTTCATTTCTTCAGTGTCTCTTTTGTAGAGCAAAGTGGAACAACCTTCCATTTCTTTAACCAATTTTTTTAAGCACACATTAGATCTATTAGGAATGTGGGACCACATAAAAGGAGCACATTACAAATTATCAATGCTTATTAGAGTACAAAATATCCATTTGGATTGAGACAAGGTTTACACTACATATTGATTTAAACTGGTTAAAACGGTATTGTATTACAATATGTGCAGTATTCATTTGTTCAAAAAAACTGCTCTGTTGTCCCCCATTTGGACATAATGGGTAGGAACGTGGCTGTGACTTGGGTTACTGACACAAAGCTCAATGTGTTTAAATAAAGCACTCACAAATTCCAGCTTTTTTATAAAAAAAAAAAAACAGATACATATATGGCATATGTTGATTGCAAACTAAAACCACAAAGAAGCTCTCAAGCTTACTAATTCTAATTCTAGAGATGTGCAGTATTGAGCTTTTCTATGTGAGACTGATGGTGGTGGCCGGACACCATCTTGTTAAAGCACGGAGTCACTGTAACATGTGGATAAAACTGCCACTGTTCTTTTTAGTCAAGGCTTTTACAAAAATAGTTACTTGATTGTAGCCAAGAGATGCCCAACAGCGTGTGACTGTCAATGAGAAAGACCTTTGAATTCATCACTCCTTTATCAGACTCATTAGCCAGTCTTTTGCATTCTCAATATATATATTTTATCAGTCTCCACTGGGTATGCATTATTTTTGCAATCTGTTGACACTAGCAAATCATGGTGATACTGCAACTGCAAGTGTTGCAGGTTAATTTTGCCAGACAATCTCAGATTAAGTATTAAAAGAAGCATTGAAATTGTAGGCACATTTTATCTTTTTAAAAAGTTGTATCTCTAATAGTATGCTTACTCAGTGTGGACAGTGGCAGTAATGGTAACAATATATAATTTCAATGATTGCTTCTTCATGAACATCCTGACTGCAGGTAAAGTGTAAAATCATGCACCAACATAGAGCAAAAATTGCAGGTGAATAGCGGGCAAAGTAAAAAGATGAAAGCAAATTTAACAATTTAGTGACGGCAATAGGCCAGCATTTATTTTATGTTAACATTAATTGTGAATAAATGTAATTTAACTAAAGGCTGGTGGGATTAGATATTAGTTCTGAGTCATTTATATTTGTCCCTGGCTTTGAGTAGGCAGATTAATTTCCTGTTGATGTTGTGGCAGTCTAGGTCTAAAGTTTGCATAAAATTTTATCTTGAGTAACCCTTGGCTGTACAATGAATCTTCACTTCTTTGTTGTAAACAAACACTGCCGTTTCATTATCTTACTCTATCCTTACTATATTCTGTTTAGTCTCCTTCTTAGCTTCCCTCCAGTCAGAATTCAGTCAAACCATCAACTCGCCATATGTTTATTTTGAATCAGCCTTAATTCAATCCATCCAATGAGAAATTAGAAAGCATTATTCCCTCAATGTCTCGCTCTCGGTGCAGAAACTAAACCCTGCCTCTTCATGCCCATCAGATTACGCAGTGGAAGCCGTGCAGCAATGATGATTTAAAAGCTTGTTGTAGTGTAAACCAATCGAAATGATCCCACTAGCATTTTTCCACTCTTTATTTATATATAGTCTCTCTTTTTCTTTTAAATTGTACAGATAAAAATAAACTCCTGGCACTTCCTATTTCCAAAAGCTGAATCCGAAACACTGCTTTAGAAATTCTGTGTTGATATCGCATTACGCCTCTCGTTTCCAAAGCAGTGAAGTAATTGAGGTTGGTGTCAGATTGTGGTCTGGGGGGTTTTTAAGCCTGGCAGATGGAAGGTCGAGTTAAAGAAGTGCGGCTGATGTGAGATGCGTCGGTGTGGTGCAGGTGCTGTGTGTGCTTCTGTCCAGCAGGGGGCACAGGCAGACTGACTGGATGCTGAATGTGTTTGGATGCACTCAACTTGCTGCATCTCTCCACACCTTCAAACAAAGTGGAAGTAACCTTCCAGCTGCAGCGAAAATTAAAATGTCACTATGATGCTCTGAGGAAATGCATAGTGGTTCACAGGTGCTGGAGTTTGTGCACGACTCTCAGGAGGGAAAAGGATATTTGTGCAGTATATTGTGACAGGAAAGGCATCATGAAACAAATATGACACATGCGGGTATATATCAGGAGTGCTTATTGTTTAAATATTTAAAGTCAAATGCAATCATCAAGGTTTACTGTGAAGCAGCCTTAAATTTTTTGAGCGAAAGAATCAGGAGTGGTGCATGTATCTATTTTTGTATTTATGTTTTGAGTTTAAACCTATGCCTTGTTTTTGATCTGTAACAAACAAAACTGCATTTTATTCAGGTAGGACTTTAAAGCAAGTGCCTCACAGATATTCTTTTTTGTTATACTCAAAAAGCTGTTTGTCTTTTGCAATAATTTTACAAGATAAATGTAGTTTCTGTCGCTTGTAGCTTCTCTTCACAGAACTAGTTAAATTTCACACACAGTGAGATAAGCTCTTGTATACGGCGATACACACAAGCTCACAAGGTGCAAGGCCCCTGCCAGTGAATAGGATGGTTACTGCACATACTAGTCTCCAAGATACATGCATCTGTTATAAAAAAGCAAAAGAAACTCAATTGCAATTTTATTGTCCTGTTTGATAGATTTCCTGCCACGTTTGTAGCAGCAAAGCTGTTTGTCACTGCTGCTCTCTCCTCCCACTGCTGCAGGGCTGTGTATCTGCACACAGCCACACACATGTGTGCGTTTACACGACTGGGTGTGTGTTTGTGTGAATGTAAGTTAGCATGAACACTTTCTCTTTGCCCTCCTTTTCTCTTGGGCTTCTGGATTCTGTGAAGTCCTTCTCGAAGCCCATTGACTATTCATTGGAACCGTGCGAGAAAAATCAGAGAAACAAGGACTCATAAATACACGCAACCAGATGGGAGCCTCTACATAATTTCATAAATGCATTTACCAATACATATTTGCACTCTTCTTTTTTACATAAACTTCAAAGTCTAGTTTGCCTTTGTCAACCATGTTCAAACAATCAACTTGTCACATAGTGTTTAAAGAAATCTTCTGCATGACTCGTAACATTAGGATTAAATTTCACAATACGTCTTCTTTATTTAATGTTTTTAATTCTTAAAAATCAAAGGGAATATAGTTATAAACATAGACTGAATATATTTTTCTAGAAATTGTTTTCTAGATATTTTTTTGTGATGTTTACTTTAGAACATAATATAGCTCATTCCCAAATATAATAAAAAAAAAATGAGGTTTGGTTTGAATGTTTATTTATAGTATACATTCGGCTCTAGATTCTAGTGCATATCTTTTATGTTAAGCTTTTTAGAAATAATAAAGAATAATTTGCATAGAGTACATGTCTCCAGTTTGAACAGACAGATGTTGCTGCAGGTGGGCACTGACACAACTACCCCCTACTCTAGGGGTAAACACACAGCAAGGTGCCCCTCGTCCATCTCTGCACACAAATCAGTTTGAGGAGGTCTCCAAAACAGAGACAGTAGGGCATACTCAAGAACCCACTTTGTCCAGTATTTACATATGGACAACTTCTTATTTTCCTTTATTATTTCCTTTATTATTTTTGCCGCGTACTCTCTAGTAAGCATAGCTTACAGTTTAATGCTCTTTAAGCATCACACACAAGCACAAGTCTCAAGTGAGTACTGTGTGGCAAAGACTTATTGACAAGTGAATAAAGGAGAAGGTGACAACACTGAAAATCCAATAGGAGATACATCAAGGGTTGTCAAGTGCAGCCACTCCTTAATACAGTGAATGTTTTCTTAAATGAGGATGCACTATGTAAATAAACTGTAAAATCAAATGAAGTCAATGGCATAAATTACAATGCAGCTTTATTTTCCAAGTTGCCCTAGTGCACAAAAGTACTCAAACTACTACCTCAAATACACATTTTTCACAGGGTAAGAAGGCCCTGTCTTACCACAGTTATGATAGAAATTACAGATAAGAACTGTGTACATATAACTATGGGCAAAGAAAATGTAGTGAAACCAAACAGCCAGCACAGCAGTAGCAAAGGACATTGATTTTGGAGGACGAACTACATTTAGCTAATCCGATTAGAGCCACGCTGCCCTCCCCGTTTCCCCTTTGTTTTGTGGTTACTCTCTATCTATTGATCTAAATGGGGACTCCCCGGTTACTACTGTGGGGGTCTGCTAGGATCAGCACTCTGCCCTGACTCTCGGCTGTTCATAGTGATTCCTAGTTTAACATCTTACACTTAACAGGACTTAACTTTTTGGGCATTTACGGTTGCCCGGATGGCTCAGAACAACACACAAGTAAAAACGCAACACCACAACCCAATAACTACAAATTAAACAAATGAGCAAAAACAAAACAAAACACGTATAATATAATATATAATATAACGCCTCAAATAAGCCAGAAAAAAAAAACTATTACGTGACACAAACAAAACAAATAACACAAACAAATAATTAACGTTCCAATACATTAAAAAAAAACAACACGAAAATCATTGCAACAAAAAAAACATAAGCCACAAGACACATTCATAAAACAATGAAAAATATCTACAACATGAACAAATGAGTTGCAACACAAATTAAAAAACACAACACAAAAACTGCCCCACAAAGAATATGCTACTCCACAAGTTCAAATAGAAAAAAAAAGCATAACGACAACTCAAACTCAGGAGTACAACACAAACAAAAAAGTGAGTTATCCTGGGTTCACAGGGGATTGTTATTGCCGACAGACAAACTATCTACACAAGCTACTATGAATAATGTCACAATAAGTTTTTTGGAATTGTTAATTTGCACTGTCCATGGAGCGGACCTGTTTACATTTCACTGCCGGTTATATATTATGTGACAAATAAACTCTTGAATTTTGAAACAGCACACTTATCCCAAAAGATATTACCAGACATGTGCATTTTTATGTATATGGGTAAAATATGTTTTTTAGATAGATTCACAGGTGTAGATTTAAAGGCTAATTCTAAACAGTTATGAAGACTGACTACACAAACATAAGTCTCCTTGGAACCTAGGACCATGTTCTTTTGTGAATACATTTCTGTTGTTTTAATTTGCTTTGTGTTCCTGTACCGGTTATTTAGTCTTTTCCATTCATCAATGTTTGTAGCTTTTTTTTTGTGTGTGTTGTTTTGTTGTAACCCTTTTGGGAAACTGTAGTTGGTAGACAACTGTTGGTTCTCTTTATTACATTTTAATAAAAAAAATATTATAATAATAATATCAAAATATTGACATCATATTTAGCTGCAGCAGTGTCGAGTATGTTTTTGTTTATGGCCACATGTTTCCAAATCTTTTTTATGATCTTCTTTGCTGTGGCCACTTAATCCCGTGTTACCTGTCACATTAGAACGGCCCACCATGTTTTGGTACATTACCATAAGATTTTTCCATGCCTCTCTTATGCCGGTGGAGTCCTGGAGTAGAATTAAATCAGATTAGATCAGCGCTCATGCTTTAGCCACCCGAGGCAGGTTCTATATTTACTGTAGCAGAGCTCTTTTAAAGAAACCACAGAGACGTATACTACCTCCGTCTAATGGTAACTGGATCGGTAACAGAGCTCCATTTAAGACTGGCATACATCATACTAATGCACAGACTACATCCTGAATCTATGACGTTATGTTGTACACTGCTCTCCGACATAATTTTCATAGCGGTGCAGTCTGAATGCAGGCTCTTTTTAATTGCGCCAAAAAAAAATGGAAAGCTAAATGTCAAATTAAGCTCAAACTAATGGGGTGGAAGGTCTGGCTGTGTGATCAGTGGGAAAAAAGAGGAGGAGGACTACTGGTGCATTTAGAACAGCACTCAGAAAACAGCTATGGATTACCAATCAGTGCTTCTCACTACAGAAGATTAATGAGCGACCGTGTAGCAGGCTAATTTAGAACAATAACGTCTAATTAATTACAAATAATCAGCCTCTTTCTCTCCCACTTTCAATCACTTCCTTCTTTTGATCGCTTCTCGTTGTCTTTGTTTCTCTGTTTCATTTTCTGTCCAAATAGCCTCAGGTGAAAAAGCAGCAAAGCGCGTCTAGTTTCAAACCATTCCCCCCCTCTCCCCCCCCCCCCCCCCTTTTCCCATCTTTGACTTTCTGTCCTCCGAGCCCAATGATTAATGCGGGGTCTTAAATTAGGCGTGGGAGGATTTGCCGATGCCGGACACGCACTCAGCACGGCTCACAGACACTCACTAATGGTATCTAGCGCCAATCTATGACTGCTTACACGGACGGGCTCTTCCTCAAATGCCAGCGCCGACCATTGTCCTTATAGACTAGCAGTCTGCTCGGCCCCGTATCAGATGGTGAGGAGACTGATAGAGGTTAATATGCCGTAAGAGAGAGGGAAAAGTTTAAATATGACTCAGTTAGCCACAAATGGTCCCAGCGGTAACATGCAGTAATTGGGCAAAGTACTGCTTGAACTAAACAGCGATTTGAAAACATCTTGCATCCATAATGTGACATTTCCCATCGGAAGGTGCAGTATTTGACACATGAAAGGATAATTAAAAAGGCAAAGGGGAGCAGATGTATTCAGATGATATCCATTCCTTCGCTAAAATAAAGTTAGGGGCACCAGCGTTACCCTGTGTACTAATGTACGGCAACACTGTTTGGACACATATGGACAGGTGAAGTACAAAACATTGATTATCTGTTGTCAGTGCATGAAATTTTCAATATATAATATATGTTATTTATTTCTGCAGGGCTACTTACTTAAATTTTTAAATACGCAGATAAACACACCAGGAATATACATAAAAGGGAAATAATGTTAAAAGCACTAAATAACCATTTTGTCATATAAGGTAATAGAAGCAGAAAATTACTTGGGACTACAAGGGCCACATTTTATACAGCAACAAAATAAACTTAGACATTGTCTAGACAGATATTGCTAGGCTTTTCTTGCCTTTTATTGACATAGATAGTTGGTAGTTGGGTAGAGAAAGTTTAGGGAAAACATTGAGCAGTTGGGAATAGAATCTGTGATGTTTTTTTACACACTTCACTCACTGAGCCACTGAGGCGTACACGCAATGAAAACTTTCCTATGATCAAACTAAGCATCACAACAGAGTTAAATTACTTTTCTTTTGGTTTTCAGGGATTTTGCAGCACAGCTATCACCACAGTTTACAAAAAATCTATATTGTTTATACCTGTACTATACCTTGTTCATTCCAGATGTTAGAGCAACATTCTGCTGCTTGTTTTGAATTTTGGTTATTTTGACCCCATTCAGGTCTAAAAGTTTGGCTCCTTTGTAATTGTCCTTTTTAGTTTTTGCATCTGAAAGATTGATCACTTACTTGTGCCTGCCACAACTAGCATTTCAGTGTACATTGTATCATATGATCTTAATATAGGGAATATAGTTACTGTGGCTGTTACTGTGGCCTAACTGTGATAAGTAATGTATCGCACTAATCCCAATATTTTATGTCAAATAATGCCTGGTGATGAATTTGTGCATAATTCCTTAAGTCAATTGTAAGGTAGGACGGTCGGGTAGAATTTGAGTTTATACCTTTGCTGTCACAAACTTTTCACAAAGAAAAATAAGTTATTTACATCACACCACACAAACATGCCATTCTGCTGGTTTTGAAGTGCAATTCCCCTCTTAATTCTGCACATATGTTAATTTGTATTTCATTTTTTTTTTGTATTGCCAGGTCACTTTTGAGCAGCACAAGGAGAATCTGTCCCGCATGTTCCGTCAGTACCAGCACCAGGAGTCTGCATCCACCATCCGTTCCGTCTCTCTCGCTAGCCAAAGCTCCGAGACCATGGACTGTATCAACGGGCCACCTTTAGAAGAAACAACCCCCTCCACTGTCATCGAGCTAACGGTGGACGAGCAATCTCAGAAGCCCCCTGACTCGACATTGAGTGAGAATGTTAGCCCTCATGAGGCTCCAGATGAACGGGGGCAGACAACTATCACTGTGTCCAACATACTAGCAAGAGATGAAGATGAAGATAATAAGTTGGGTGAGGAGTGCGAAGCTACGGTGAGTAAGAACAGCGATAAAGAGACCAAATCTGAAGCAGATGAGGCAAAAGAAACATCAGTTACAGACAGCGCTATCACAGACGAGGAAAAAACTGAAATTGAGCACGACAAAGGTGAATCATCCACCTCTATGACTGAAGACTCTTTGAATGAAGCTGAGTCAGAGCCACCAGTGTTTTCCGAGCAAGAAGAAACGGATGAGCTGCCATCTTGTGAGTCAGCTGGCCCGAAGGATAATGGTGCACAAAGTGGAGTTTCAGTTTTCAATGAGGACTTGGTTGACATGTCGTCTGTTAGCGACCAGATCCAGCCTAGCGATCCCAACAAAAGCCAAGAAGAGTTGTCCACATCGGTTGCTGCTAAAGAGGAAGGTGCAGATACAGAGACGGAAGATAATGAAGGTGATGAGGAAGAGAAGAAAAAAGAACCTGTGTTGACAACAAAAGATGAAGTTGAAGAGAGTGAAAAAACAGAAGAGAAACCGGTGTCAGATATAGAAAGTAAAAAGGTGGATGCGCCTCCAGAAAATGCAACAGATACAGCCAAAGAAGAAGTAGTCAGTGAGCAGTCTTCCTCTGTAACTGAGCCCAAAGCTGACAAACAGCCATCTTCAAGCTCCACACCGTCCCCTACAGCACAGGAGGCTGATGCAGAACAGTCTGTCCACAGCACTAGTCAACCTCCAGACCCAGCTACTGCCACTACAGAAGAAACCTCACCCAACACTTCAGAAGAGAACACATCTGCTGTCAGCTCAGTCAAAAAAGAAAGTACAGACTCCACCAGCAAGACCAAAGAGATTAAAATCGCCAGGCTGGACGTTTCCAATGTGGCCTTAGACACAGAGAGACTTGAACTGAAGGAGACATCTTCAACAGTATGACCCTCTTTTTTGTAAATCCTCACATGTGATGCTTTCTGAAGTGATTTGCAAGTGTTTAACCAGGCTTTGGCTCTTCGGTTTTTGCAGGAAACTGGCCAAAGTCAGACAGCAGCAACAGCAGGAGCATCCTCCGAGCAGCCCATAGAAAGCAGCTCGACAGCCCCTCGCTCCACCATGTTCCGCATCCCAGAATTCCGCTGGTCCCACATGCACCTACGGCTCCTCACAGACCTCCTGTTCTCTATTGAAACAGACATCCAGATGTGGAGAAGGTATACACCTGGGCAAACTGTGAAGCTTGTTTGCCAGCCAAAAAAAATAATAATAAAAAAATATATGCAGTATATAAAATAGTTTTATAGCATTCTCTGGTTAAATTTAACAAGTGTGCCAAAAGAATTGTTATGCCCACTTCAGATATCACTAAAGGGGTTTTTCCTCATTTTCCTTACACTAAACCTGAAAAAGCTTTGTTTTTGCAGATCTTATTACATTGAGTGCTTCAAATTGTGTAAATAAATTGTCTGTATATTTCTGTATTACTTTGAAAATCTGGACATTTTACCCATTTGGTTTCGGGTCTGGTACAATGTGATCTGTGTAGATTGATGCGAATGAGCAGCACCGTTGCAGAGAAATAGAACTGCTGCGTATCTCTGGTAAAGCGCCACACACTGTCGGATTGCTGCCATAACGCAGCGCGGGCTCCAGAGATACTCTCGTTGACTAGAGTGGAAAAAACTTATTTGCAATAGCTTGTCAGTATTCAAATTAGACTAAAGTCAATTACAATAAAACTAGTGTTGAAGTCAGGACCCCATGAACGACTGTCATGTCCGAGAGACTCAAGACTGAGTTAAAGTTAGTTAAAGTTAAATTACAGTAGATCCCAACAAATAGTTACAAAATCCAAACTGTCCAAGTACCCTTTTAGGTACCTTGCATAGCAGCTGGATTTTGAAAATCCATCTTGTACTGCTCCGGGCAAAACATTTGCTTCTAATGCACTGCTAGTTGTGATCAGTGGTGTAGCAGCACTGACTGTTATGAACATGATTTAGATTTGGTGACAAAGCAACCGTTTTCTTGTTACTACTGCAGCCTAAACTCTTGAGTGGATAAAATTGTGGTTACTTACAGGTTATTTATTTTATCACCAACCAGGTATTCATCTACAGTAAAGTACCTGCTCTTTGCAAACGCCACGTTACAGTTTTAGACCAAGTCCAGATTCATGGGGAGGTTAGTGTTTTGTGGCAGAGAGGAAGATTTTTAAAAAAAGATAAAAATTATATATGTTTTGATCCAATCACAAGAATGTAAATAAATAAGCCAGTTTTGATTTCTGAGACTGAGTAAAAATGAGTTTGAGACCTTACTAAACTCTAAAAGGGCTTAAAATCCACAATACCTTACACTATGAGCTAAATGTTAGACTACTTCTGACATTTTTCCATTTGTTTTTTTTAGTCATTCCACAAAGACCATCCTGGATTTTGTGAACAGCAGTGAGAACATTGTGTTTGTACACAACAGCATACACCTCATTTCCCAGGTGGTAGACAACCTCATCATGGCTTGTGGAGGCATTTTACCTCTGCTCTCGGCCGCCACCTCCTCCTCTGTGAGTATCGTGTTTGTGTGTAAGCGAGACCTATTTTCGTCCGCGGCCCCATAAAGCCACAATGTAAGGGATCCATCCACATTGACCTTTCCCAATCGCATTAGGTACAGTTAGCTGCCTGCTAACATTGTTACTTTGTTTCCATGACCCCATTGACTGCAGCTCTCTGACATAATTCTTTAGTTCAATCATTGACCCACCATACAATCGGGTTGGTGTGAGTCACTACAATTCAATTACATTCATGCTTTCTGAAATAACCCTGTCATTGATAGATTTTATAAAAAAGCCCTCCTATCCTAAACTTTTTTTCCAGTTTTCTGCCATTATGCAAAATATTTTTACAATGAAGCTTAGAAGCGTCTGCACCTAAATGGAAATGTTCCTACAGTATGTTTTGCCAAAATGAAAACAGTAATTTATTTTGTGATGCTTAATAGATTAATCTGTATTATTGTTAACTCATTTCCTCGTTTCCTTCTAGCATGAGCTGGAGAACATTGAGGCGTCCCAAGGCCTGACAGTGGAGGCCTCTGTCACCTACCTACAGCGCCTCACCAACCTTGTGGATGTTCTTGTCTTTGCAAGCTCTCTCAACTTCACCGAGATCGAATCTGAGAAGAACATGTCGTCTGGGGGCATCCTCCGACAGTGCCTTCGTCTGGGTAAAACTGTTTAATAAATCCTTTCTCTGTATGGAAACATGATGAGCTCAATAGACATTATGTTTTTTTATAGACAAAAGAGGGGATTAAAAAAAAAGCTAATTCAAATGCTGTTACTGAGAAGAGAACATTAGACTAATAATATGAGCAGTAGGCTGGATGCTTAGGGCTATCTTACATGAAACCAAATAAGACCAAATGGAGGACATGGATTGTTTGGGGACTTATCCAAACTTTAAGGTCTAACAATGGGTATTTTCTTATCAGACGGTGTTTAGATGTGGTAGAACCTACATTAGCTAGGATGTGCAAAATAATATATATATATATATATATATATATATATATATATATATATAATACATTTCTTTAAGCCTTTAGTTGTCTTTTAACAACCCATTTGATATTTATTACAAAAGACATTAGCATGGTATCTGCGCATCCTTAAAAAGTCTTTAAAAAAGGTATTTCTGAGTTCTGCTCCGTCGCGCCCACCACCTCAGCGACACCGGGCGCTGCTCCAAATTTTTGCTATGACATTGGTCTTAAATTTTATTTTAGATGGTATTAAAAAGGTCTTAAAAAGTCTTAAATCTAAATCTCAGAAACCTGCAGATACCCTGATATGTGAGATGATAATTTATAAATAAGTACAAGTATTAGTGGTATACAAATTCATAAAGGAGTAATTTATTTTTACTAATATTATGAACAAAGATTATTAACAACATAAATTATGAACAGCATATAACAATGTAATAAGGACAATAATTATTGCATAGCTTGCCTAAAAAGCCTACCATGTTGCCTTCTAGCAGTACCTTATAACACAGTTAAAAGGCATTTTCAAGTACTCTACTAATGCCATTAAATGTCTATTAAAGCGTTATAGACATGTAATAAATGGTTTGCTAATGCATCGTAAATAGTTTAACCTTGTTTAAGAGTAACCAAGTGCAGATGTACATTATTGTAAACAAACATTATACATGTTGAATAACACAAACATGGGGCTCGAAGCTTGTTGAGGCCATTCAACAACCTACTGTAAATGTTTATAGAAATCATTTGGCTTTAAGGGGTCTCGGATGTTCTAGGCTTCTGTCACACCTTTTGCAGCACACACTGTGGTGATATCTCTGAAACAGTCCTGATCCCATCAGAATCCATTATCCGTTTTCATCAGAAGAATATTGATTGCATTAAAAATACACATGATACTATTCTTAGCTGCCTCTCAAATGTCCAATTTTGCATTTTTAACTTTCTTGCATATATAAATGCATAGAATACCTACTCTGTTGCTACGATGCACACATCTTTTTGCTGATCTCACTGGTAACAGTTATCTCATTTGTAACTACTCAGTTTACATATTATTCTTTCCATCTTTCGAAGCCCCTCTTGTGTATATTGATCCTCCTCATATCAGTGTACTCTCTTGTATTCGCCCCAGTCATAGCTCCCTACAGCCTTTTCCATCTTTCTTTTTGCTTTCTTCTCCTCCATCCTCTCACACCAGCACTCTCTTATCTTGTTAGTATAACCCCTCTGCGTGGCAACACTCGAAAATGGCTGCTATCATGATGTACTGAGTTCTCCATAATGGCCTTGGCTTTACTGTAGCGCGCTTTAGCCCCGGGCCTCCCCCCCCCCCCTTCCCCCCCCTTCTGTTGCAGGCTATTAAAGTTCTCTCTGACACCATCAAAAAGCCAAAGCCTCGCTTCAGCTGAATAAAAGATATTGAAATTCGTACATTATTCATTTTATGTGCCGTGCAAACAAAATTCAGCACTACACACACACACTTGAGGAAGCAATACTTATTTTTTTTTTCACTCATTTTAGTAATTACTTTGTTTTGTTCCACATATGTAATGGTGCATAACAAGTGATCAGTTTTTGCTTTTAGAGCGAAGGATATAAACAAAATGGCTGCCAAAATGCAACAGAAAACAGTTCTTTTTCTAAATATTTTAACAATCATTGTTGTTGCTTTTGGCGTAAAGCGATCCCACAGCTCTACAGCTCCCAGTTTAGAAAGCAGCCGTTATGAAATGAATATTTGATGAGGTATGTGCTCCCCAAAGCTGGCAACTAATCTGATTTCGGTAGACTGTAACAAGGTTTTAGCGTCTGTACCAACCCCCCCCCTACCCTTCTTTCTTTTTTTTTTTTTTTTTTTTATAAATGGTCGTACGAAAGAGCAGCCCTAATGGAAAAAAAAAAAAAAAACAACCCATTTCCAGAGACGGAATTATTCCCCTCCTCGGTAATCTAAATGGCTCAGAGTTAACATTTGTCAGTTGTCAAGTACACAACAGCAGTGGGGGCTGGGAGAACAGGAGCAGTACATTAAATTAGAAATAGTACCAGTTCTGAAGCCACCTTAAAGTTGACAAAGATTTTTTTTTTGTCATAAAAGGACACATTGCGCTGCCGAGTCAGCATCTGCACAGGCCACAACGTCGTTTGTTACGGGCTGCTCCACGTTGTAGGATGTGATTCAGGAGCGCACCCTTGCTCTATGACCTTGGTGGTGAGCAGAGGTGGGGCAGGGAAGAGTGAACGATGGCGTCGGAGTTCGCCAGAGCACTAACCTTGTCATTGACACTTCTTTTTTTTCTGGTCTCTGTCTGTGCTGCTGTGCTTGTGTTTTTTGTTCCCAAGTTATATAAAGTTGCTATTTTGGTAACACAAAGATTTCAAAGTATTACAACCATGTAAAAAGCAGAAAAAAGCTTTTGCAGGGATGAATTAAGACAGATTTACACTTAAGCACTATGGGTCAGGTTAGTTGGGCGTACTTTTTAGAGGAGTTTTTTTTTTTTTTGCCAAAAGGGATACCAAGCATCCTAAATGTTTGAACTGTGCCATGCATATCTAATATCCCCTGGGTTTGGGGCTGTTAATAAAACGTGGAGCTAAACAGCTCAGCTTCTTGGCGAAAAGGAAAAAAAAGTACTTCAATGTTTTCTCAAATAATGCATCACTTTAAACAAATCAATTGTTTTATCAGTTAGTGCCTAATGCCTCTTTCATCACAAAGTTTGACCCTAGCAGCCCAATGAGTCCCTATCTTGTAGAAATATTTTTTTTGCATTTCAAGTATATATATTTGAGAAAAAACCAGGATACAAAATTTTTCTTCTTTTGTTTAATTCAGCAGAACCATAGAATATGTAATATTGGGTAATAACAACTTAGACCATCCCTTGCATTGGGCTTTTCAACAACAGAGAGCAGCCAGTGGATGCCTGAGATCAGTGAGCTGCAGGACAGAACGCCACAAGAACCCCTTCTTTCCGACCGCAATAAGACTGTGCAATCAATCAGCCTATGGCAGAGGAAGACTGAATCAACAACCAAATTTCCCTTTGTTTTTTTTTTCTTGGGGATTAATGAAGTTTAATTGAAATGAATTAATGGGTTGGCAAATCAGCATTTTTAATTATAATTACTAAATTTCTATGGTTATTATGGACACTATTACAATGCTTTAACATGCTGGAAAAGAAACTGAGTTCCACTATTAAGCAGGAAAGATGTAACTTAGTGTATTATATTTGCTTATTTTTTTCAGTGTGTGCTATGGCTGTGAGGAATTGTTTAGAATGTCAGCAAGCTCACCTAAAGCAGAACAAAGATGGGTCAGCACGCACAGTCCCGGTGTTTGGGACAGCCAAGTCTGCAACTGCACAGGTAAAGTATCATTATGTATTTTCCTGAGGAGTTGATGCATAAAAAAGGCAGTGGTTATTGTTTGTCAAACACAAAGTTACAGGACTGGCTGATATGACTGAACTGGTTGGTATTAAAAAACATTTTTTGAAATATTTAAATGTAACTGAATCCATTCTAAAATATAATCACTGTGGATGAAATAATTACACTTCCATTTTTTAATTAACCTTTTAAACCTTCTTTTTCTGGACCAAAAAATGATCTTTGCCCTTCTCACCAGCAGAAAATATATTAGCTGATATTACATTACCACATTGGTTACACTAGAGAAGGTATTTTGTCATTGGCCCTTTGATTTGATACTGTGGCTTCCAGTAAAAATCCTGTTGTTTTTCCCTGAACTGGGTGCTAAAGCTCATTTATAATGCAGTAACTCTATAGAAAAGCCATTATGTTAAGGACACAATCTCAAGAGGAATAGCTTCCCTAAGCTATGAAACCTTACCCTGCAGATTAATAAACCTGCTCAATGTAAAAGGGCACACGCTGTTTGACACGGAGTGGTAATTGTTTGATTTTTATTCATACATGCAGAGTCCAGTGGATGCTGTGACAGGTGGAACGTCTCCGATCAGAGACGTGGACCTGCTGCTTCAGGAGATGGACATTAATCGACTGAGAGCTGTGGTCTTCAGAGATATTGTGAGTGCTGCAGTAAATTTATTTTTATGCAGCAGGAATAGGAGTGTGGACAAGCGAAACAATGATTCTTAGAAGTATATTCAAGTTTGTCAACTTAAAGCGATGGCTGACATTTGATTTTATTGGTCTACTTTTTGCTAATGTCAGTGAAAGCAAGACAAATGCATTAGCCCAACATTTTTGTCCACACTGAGATGCACATAGTTTAGTGTATGTTGTTTGTTTCAGGAGGACAGTAAGCAGGCTCAGTTTTTGGCTCTGGCCGTGGTCTATTTCATCTCCGTCCTCATGGTGTCGAAGTACCGCGACATCCTGGAGCCCCACAATGACAAGAAAGCCCCTCAGCGTTCCCAGTCTGCCAGAAGCACAGGTACTCAATAGCTATGAAAATAAAATATAGATTGTAGTGTTTTAGATTAGATAAAATGTGAATTCCTAGAATGTAGCTTAGTTTGGATGTATCCCTCACCTACCTTTCCTGTTACTTTCCCTCTCAGATAGCAGTGCTGTTTCTGGCGGACCAGAAGTAGATAATGGCGTCTCTCTGCGGCGCTACGACTCTGGCATCGGTGACGACCACACCTCGACCGCTGCAAGCGAGGCAGAGTTGTCATCCTCCAGCGTAGCTCAGGGCCCAGACGCCATCTCAGAGGCCCTGTCCACACTGTCGTCTGAGGTCAAACCCTCTGTACCGGTCGATTCAAAGGGCAAAAATGTGAAGGACATTCTACGCAGCCTGGTGAGCGCTACGGCTGATGATATCATGGTGGACCCCAGTCTGCTGCCACCATCTTTTCTCGGAGTGGGAGAAGTGGCCAGAGATTCACCGAAGTTCCGCTCATTTGATAGGTGAGATCCTGTGTAATAACCTGATTCTGCCAGATAGAACTGCTCTACAGTACTTTGTCTGTTCCGGAGTGCCATCTGGGAGGGATCTCGATTGAAAGTATTTGCAAAAGAGCAGGTTTTTAATAAATACCTGGCTTGTGGTTGGATTTATCAACCGTAGTTTTATCCAATCAGAGCAGCGCCACGTTGTTTTCGTTACGGTTAAACAATCGCTACATCTAAAACAAACCCAGACCTGTCAGGGCTGGAATAACCAGGATTTAGACTGTAAATACTTTGCTTGCAGCAGGTCAAGGTTGATTTTTGAACTGCCTCGCAAGGTTACTTGTTTAATAATACTAGTTTTAATTAGTGAAGTTTTTGCCTTTTCATAACTCGGGCCCCTCCTTTCTAAAGCCTGTATGCACCTATACCTTTATTTTGAAATAGTTGCAATACAGAAAGCATTTCTATAAAGACTGATAATTGACTGATGTGTTCGATTTGGTTAACTACTACGACATTATTCGAATCCAAAACAACAAAATAGTTGGTGTGTTAAATTTTGGAGGAAGTTTGGCGGAAGTCTGAAATGAGACGAGTGAGTATATTCAAAACAAAGGTAGTGAGTATTTCTGGGTGATATAGCCACAATATATCCAGAAAATTTACACTACTAATCACTGAACAACTCTGTGTTAACCTTTCTCTATTTTTAGAATTTGTTTGTGAAATTATAAATTAGCCACATCCATGTAGCGATACATTTTAAATAGCAGTGGTCACACCCGGGGTAAAGCAACATGTTGATCTCAGATTTATAATATAATGTGTAATTATAAACAGATTGAAATACTTCTCCATCTTAGCCTATTGCCTGTATATTTATTGATGTAATCAAGCATGTGCACTGTGTTGGGGCACTTATGTAAGACATTAAACTGTTGCTGCCCATGAATGCAGCTAATACCCTGCAAATAGTTTTAATACTGTATTGGCTCTTGTGAGAGTATTAGATTGCAGAGTACTGTTCTTTATGGCTGTTTTATGACTTGTTTCTTTTGCCTGTGTCCTATATAATGATACCAAATTTAGTGCGTCCTTTTAAAGTACTTTTTTTTTCTGATCTTTTTGAAAAACCTGTGCAAATGACAGCTTTATCATCTTATCAGTGGCACTCTTGTGTCTCCTGCTGCTGTGCTTTTTCTCACAGTACTGTTTATTCTTCCATAGCTGCGGGGAAGGCGTTTGAAAGACAGAGTCTGAAGACATCATAGCTTGGTTTTTCCCAAAGGAGAACTTTGTGAATCTTGAAAAACATTCTGTAACCTAAAAACATTTTGTTCTTTGGCTCTTTTCCACAGCATTCTGTTAGTTTTTGAGGCAGGTCCCAGAGCAAACCGACTTACAAAGGCCCTGTCTTTACAGTCAAGTCTGTGATGAAGAGATGGGAAGCTGTTTCTCTTCACTGTTTCACCAATATCTAACAACTTTCTTTTAAATGTCTTCTGCCGCATGTCAACAGTTTTGAGACGTGCGACTTTTCTAAAAGCTGTGTATTTTGCATTGCCTCTGACGTGAGGCGGGGGTGAGCAGTCAGGGGTGATTCTTCAAAAGAAAAGTTGGATACTGAAGCCGCAGAAGAGTCCAGGTGAGACAGGATGGTTACCGGTCTGGTTTGCATTTGGAGCGCTCATCCCGCAGACTTTAGAAGCAACACGGGCTGGTAAAGAGTGGAAGGAGGGTGGGAAGCCTCTGCGGGGGTAATGTTAAGTCAAGGTTCTCATGTATTGGAGAAAAAAACTTTCTCTTTCTCACCAACACAAAGTGAGACTCTCCGTCCGTCCAGCTGCCCCCAACTGTGGGAATTCCAAGGCATCTCTGTGATCGCATGTCTTTATCTGAAGAATGCTTTGTCAGGTCTCTGGGCGCTCCTCATATCAGGGGGATTAGACTGGCTCCTGTCCGCTGAGCACACTCGCTAGAAAACGAGAGGACGTCAGGAGAGCTGGAGAGCATAGACTAACAGCTCGCTCTGCTGCCTGTGAGAAAGGTATAGAGACAGCAAAGCCAGCAGACTGTACTTTAGACTGCATTTAGACAGGTAATAGCAGTGACTCTGAGAAATGGACTTGCCGCTAAAAGGCCTGTCAGAGTTACTGTATGTTAGTCTTTTGCAGTCGTTTGTGGTGACCGCATAACATTTTATAAGATAAATGCATGATTACAATAAATCTACTAAGCTCCAAAAATTATGAGTGGAGGTTTATATTAAATTAAATTTGTTAACCATTTAATCAGTTGTTTAGGAAATTTAATAAGGGTTATAAGTTTTGGGATTTTATACAATCCCTAAACTATGCACTGACTCCACCAGCACAAAGCTAATATTGCCATCTAAGCCAAAATTTGCATTAATTCTTAAATCATTTACAGCAGTTTAGTCTCAAGGCATTTCTCCAGCTTTTCCACACTGGGAGTGTGCACTGTTCATGTTGACGTGTCTGATAATTTTTGTCTTTTTCAATCTGTCTATAATTCCAAAGGTTGCTGCTGGACCTACTGTTGTTCAGAAGAGACACATTAATGATAACACCTGGACACAGTTTATGGAGGCAATCAAGTTTGAAAATGCCTCATTATGTCAAAGATGATTTGACAAAAGGCATTGTAGAAATGCTCATTCTTTCAGTGCACAGAAAAGAGAATGCTAACAAGGTAAAAGAAAATTGTGTAAATTGAAGCTTTTAATTCAGAATAAGGTATACAAAGAAAATGTGTATGTTTTCAATCAAAGTTTGCAAAAAACAAGAGAAATATTTTTCTCAGAGCTCATCAACAACAGCAGTAACAACTCACGTGTCCTGTTTGCTACAGTGAACAAATTAACAAAGCCTCCAGCTCCATTTCCTATAGAAATGGAGCTATAAACCACTAAATGCAATGAGTTGCAATGCATTAAACATGCTGCAGTCCAAAGGGCATAAAACACTGCAGCCACATAAGAGACACTTGGTTGGGTTAACACATTTTACACCCATTAATGACAAACGGTGCACAATAACTATCGGCCCATATCAAACCTGCCATTTTTAGGGAAAGTCATTGAAAAAGATATAAGTATATCGGCAACTTAATGACTTTCTATTACTTAACAACTGCTTTGATCCTTTTCAGTCAGGTTTTAGGCCCCATCACAGACTGAGACTGCACTTATCAAAGTCACAAATGACATCCGTCTGAACACTGATGTGGGCAAAGTCTTTCAGACAGGAAGTACTTTGTTTCAGTTGGTAACTGTGTCAGACCAAATGGCCCTGACATGTGGGGTTCCACAGGGGTCTATCTTGGGACCCCTATTATTCAATCTCTACATGCTTCCTTTAGGCCAATTAATACACAGCTTTGATTTATCCTACCATAATTATGCAGATGACACTCAGATTTACATTTCACTCGCAGCAGGAGAAAATGGACCAATCCATTCACTGTGTCACTGCATCGAACAGATTGATGTGTGGATACATAATCATTTTCTCCAACTGAACAGAGAAAAAACTGATCTAATCATTTTTGAGCCACAGAAACCAAGAGAAAGTGTCACCTCAGGTCTCTTTCTCAAAAATCTAAAAACCTGTAATATACAATATATATGTTAAAGTATTTAATAATGGGCCATGTGACATACAGAGTATATACCAGCCAAATGTATAGTTTCAAATCTAAATTTACTCTCATCATTACTAGTCTATATCAGTTAGCCGTCTCTGCCCCCCAACCCTTGAGCAGATATTTTCCAACCCTGTGTATTATCTTGTATATTATCCTAATCACTATTTAGCCTCTCCCACTGACCAGTATGTCTTCTCATGACAGTAGTTTAAACCACGGCTCACATTCTACACTGACATCTCCTGCCAAAACATGGAACCTACCCGCTTGCTCAAAAAGCTGGATTTACGAGGCCTCCGTATGGGATCTCCCACATAAAAACCAGGGGGTTGGGTCAGAGGGTGAAGTATCCCTGCTGATTTATTTATTCGTGGAAACCTGCTGGATCTCTCCCATCCATTTCTGAGCAATGCCCCTGTTATGACAGACGGTCTGCAAATGTTTGCTGATACTAAGCAGAGCTAAACAGTGTCATTGTGCAAGCCAGTGATTTAGACAGCACGGTTCAGTAGAATGTGTGAGTGTTAGACGCTGGGATATACATGGCACAGTTGTTTGCATTCCTGGCAGCAGAGTCCACCTGCATGAGAAGGCTGTTGATAGTCATTCTGTTTAGAAAGAGACTATGAATGTTACACGGATACAGTTTGAGTCTTATACAATCTTCTTTCTCGTTTGACTTCCATCACCTTGATTCACCTGCTGTGATAGACCTGCAGGCCCTTTCCGCTTCACCTGGGCTGACAGATTCTGGTCAACTAATTAGTCAGTGAGCTCATGGTTGACTAGAATCTCATTGGTTGAATGGTTTTAGCTAACTCTGGGATTGCACCACAGCTCCAGCTCTGAACAGACTCTGTGTTCCTCACTGACTCCTCTGCTTTACTGTCCGTTTACTGTCCACTGTGACTAAAACGGCTCCAATGAACAACAGGCTGTAGGGAAATATAGATTGTGGTGTGAATTAAATGCAGCAGGACAGGAGTTTGTATGTCTTGGTAGATCTTAATGTAGCATCTTGAACATAGTCTTTTTGCCAAATGTTGGAGCAGCTCATGTGTATATTAATAAACTGTAAACTATTAACACAAATGTAAAAAGTCATTCATTTGTAACAAAGATAATATTTTTATAGTTTTAAATCCTGTCTGTCTGGCATTTTTTTTTATTATTATCATTTTTACCAACCTAGATAGAAATCCCTCTTTGTACCAATTATAGACATGTTGAAAAGAACTAACTAATCTGCCATGCACGTAGGTGTAGAGTAAGGTAAATTATTAATTACTTGTTATTCTGTTTTGTCTTTGTGTAAGCTTCTTCAGGCTGAGGGCACACTAGCATCCATCTTCTGTAGTTATTACACTCTGCTCAGAGGGTGAAAAAAAATTACACCTTTTTGATTATTCTCCAATTTGAATTTAATGTGAAAAAGATGGACCCACACAAAATAGTCAAACCTTAATACTCTAAAAACTGCACTACCTCTATATTCAAAGTAGAAACTGCTAATAATATAATGATACTGTGTTGATACTCACAACTCATAAATCAGCTTACAACATTAACTCATCATTTAGTCACAACATGGAGGACTGTTGACTGTTGAGGACTCCTAAATGTGACTTTGATTGCAAATAGTATTGCATTATGTACGCAAAGTAAATAGAATAGCTATACAGAAAGCAAGTCTCCAAAGTCAAGATGAAAGCCCTGCTGGAAGTCTCTCCTCTCATTTGACAAGGTTAAAGCTACAGTAGGTAATATGTGCACCCACACAAAATTTAAGGAAGTAAAAATAAGCCAATATCAAATAGTACAAAGATTCATTTATTTTCAAAAGCTTTCCTCAGGACGTCAAGTCTGTTCTTTAAATTCCTGTCTATTATTGACCTACATACACCTCTGACAATACACTGTCTCACTTAGACACAAACAGACACCACACTTCCTTGTCCGCTCACTTGTTTTACCTAAAATAGCAGGAGATTACAGGAATCACTGTGTTTACTGCACTTAGCCGTTGCAGGTTAAAGCCTTGTAAATAATTCAGCCTGAGCGCGGGGTACAAGCAGCGGCGGGGGCTCCTGTTTGCAGGTTGAAGGAGGGGGGCACTGACGGCTGATTAATTGACTGGAGCGGCCCACTCATGATAAGTGTGGCTAATGACCTGCTGAATAATTCACTGGGCCTTTGCCGGGGAACAGATGGAAGGCCAAATACGTACACGGACATGTTGGCTGGCAGATTTTGGACACACTCAAGCGTTTATTTGTACACTCATATGCATATATTCAAATATTTAAATAAGCACACAGTTATAGTCACAGGCTGGCCAGAAGACAGCGGGGGTCGTCTGTCTCTGCCCCCTGCTCTTGACACTTGGGATGCTTCACGTCAGCGCCGCCCTCGTCTCCTGATACCACTGCACAGGCTATCACTATCTGAACAGAAGGAGTTTTCAGCTATTTGTTTATCTTTGTCTTTGCTTTCCTATATGTGGATCTTTTTAAAAAAAGTGCAATGTAGAGCAAGGAGCATTTTCAACATAGATTGCATCACTTGTAACAGTCTTCTACACACTACATTGACCATACAACTTAAGTATAATACGGACTTACCCTAGCAAGGCGTCTTACTCTCTTGTATTTAAAATTTCTTGCTCCTTTGCCTTGTTTTTTCTGTTGTATCGCATGTAAATGGCCAAAGCGTTAGATTCCATGGATTAGCGCTGTTGCATTTTCATCAACTGCAGAGGTTTTAATAATGTTTGAGCCTGGAGGACGAGAAAAGGCAGAAAGGTTAGCCATGTTGGCCAACATTGCTTTTTTGCTATGTTTCATTCATTTTTAAAATTTCAGAGCTTTGAATAAAATGTTACTCTTCCTCATGAGACAAAGAAGAATATTGTTGTTTCCAGTAATCTCTGAACTTTTGCATGTGTATTAAGATGTGTGTTTGGAGTTAGCTTAGATCTGTTTAAATTACGTTATACAATGCTGTGCTACATCACGCTAGGTTACAGCAGTTCCCTTGCCTTCAGAAAAACCTAAATTATGGTTGACTAGTTAACCAATGTCTTTAAGTTCCTCTGACTACAGTTTGTTAGTTGTTGGCTTTAATTTGATCCTTGTTGGCCTCATATATTTCCAGAAAGCATCAGCATTTTAAACATCAGTGCCCTGCAATCCTTATGTGGCTCTGTTGCTCCCATAGATCACTGGAAGCTAAGGTCAGCTGTCAGAGTTGAACATTCTCTGTAACATTTAATAGGTCCGATCAGCTGCTTTAAATCAACAGCCTTTGATACTGAGGCCAGGTCTCTGTCTGCGCCACAGGAAGTTCAAGCCAGCTCCTCTTTTGTGTGTGAACGCGAGCACCCCTCCGGCTTTGACAATGTGTAGGGATGTCTTTTTCAACTCGGATTCCCGGAATATTCCAACATTCTGATGAGCCTGTGTTGCTTTGTGTCTCTGAGAGGGAGCAGTAGCCAGTGATTAGAGCCTGCTTCCTCTGTGTCAGCGCCGATAAGCGGTGCCCAGCTCTCTTTGATATGGCCAGTGGTCTGTCAGAGCCCTGGTCAAAACTGACAGCTTATCTGCATGCTGCCTCTCCTCCTCGCTGCCGTTCTCCGGATGGGAACTCCACTTCTGACTTCATCCACTGCACCAAAACACATCCTGTTACTTCACAAGCGGACATCTAAAGAAGCAGCAGTTATCGTAACCTGATAACCAGTGTAAACATTGAATCCAGCTGTCAGCGATTTTGTATGGACACTTTTATTGTCAGTTTATTGATGTCATTTAAACACTAATGGGAAGAAATGAATCCAATACAAATCAGTAATATAAGGATTTCTCTGCTCTTTTTACAGAAGCGTTGTTGTTGCCCCAAAGAAATCCGGCATGACACCGTCCCCAGCTTCTTCTACCCCTGTTCCAGCCGCCACCCCAGCCTCAGTGTCTGGGGGCACACCTATGGACAGTGTTGCTGTGGTATCTGCCGATGATGCCTCCCAGAGCATGTCAGCAGAGCCTGCAGCTGGTGAGTACACACAGCCCCCAGATAAGGAGACCGGCCTGGGTTTGAGCTGATGAGTGCTAGCCCTCATGCGCCTGATGTGATTAGCTTACTTTAAGATACTTTGGCATGGATCCTTGAAGCACCTGTGTGTATTAATCACCCATTTTCAATTTGGTTAGTATAATTGTTTCATTGGTTTTGTACACGAAGAAATGACAGGAAGGGCTGGCAAAATCTTGGAGAATCAAATTCGGTGGTGCAGTGTACCAGGATAGATGACGTACAACATTTTCTACATGCTTTAACTGTGCAACAATAACCTGCAAGTGTTTGTTTTAGATCAATAACATGCAAGATAAAACTCTGCAGGGGCTCCTTCGCCCCTGCAAACATTAAGATGTTGTAAGGATCAGTCTACATCAGACTCTGACAGATAAAGAGGATGGTCACTCATAGTATCAATCACCTATCATGCATACACTGTCAAACCACTTTAATGTGATATTGTATGTGACAGACATTTACACTTGATCCATTTCAAAATAACAGTCCAGCTAGAGCCTTCACTCACATTGCGTGCGACTTAATGTGAAAATGAGTATTACCAGTGTGACCAGTGGAAGACAATATTTCTGTATATCTGTATTGTGCAGCCATAATGCAAGGTTTGAGTCTGACATCAATTACATTACGTTTTCTATACTTTATTTATTTTACTACTTAGTGGCTCAGGTGGTAGAGCAGTCGTCCCATAACCGAAAGGTTGTTTCCCACTTTCCCCAGTTCATACTGTCGTTGTCTTTGGGCAAGAGACTTAACACGCCTTACCTCTAGTGTCTGTGGCACTGCTGTATGAATGTATGAGAATGTTTTGAGGTTGGAGAGTCTGTAGGTGCAAAATAGCTGCTACATCTCCACCACCAGTGTGTGACTGTGGAGTGAATGAATACAGGTATCTGTAAAGTGCTTTGAGAGCCGTGACATGCGCTATATAAATCCAATCCATTATTATTAGTCCCGAGCCTGCCATGCATGGCAAGTGGTAAATATTGAAAATTTAATATTTTTTTAAAAAAGAAATAAAATCTAGTTTCCGATTGGCTGTGCATTTAAGTTAACGTTAACTCTTTTGCAAATTTTGTAACCCTTAAATTGTTATAATTTACAAATAGAAATTCCAAATTTGCTCAAAATTATATAAATTACTTATTACTGAGGCTTAAACACATTTGAATTGAAAAAACAATTGGATTGATAGTGACCCCTGCAGGGGAACATAAAAATCCCTATAAAAGGCCCAAAATTTAGTTTTTTGTAATTGTACAAAACTTTGTACATATGTCTCACCGGTCACACTGATCAGAAGATCCTGCCCAATTTTTCACGTTGTTGCTGTGGTGATGATGAAATATGCAAATTAAGGCCCTATATAGTATATAGGGGCTTAACATGTGTAAATACAAATAAGGAGTAGGGCGCTATAAAAAACAAAAACTTCATAAGCTTGGAAAAAAGGTGTTAAAGCAGCCCCTGGATAAATACAACTCTGTAAGTTTCCTGTATTTTCCAAACACTTGGGAGCCTTCCCATCTGAGATAGCAACCAAGTTTAACCTCTACACAAGGACCGGGTGGCTTACACACATTTTTCTTTGTTGCTATAATTTATTATTTACTAATCCCACATTTATTTCTAAAGACAGACTTCTGTACTAATGTGTGCTGTAATGTTTTAAAATGAAGTCTGTTTGTGTTTAAGGCAGATGGGAGTGACAAGAGACGGATGTTTTAGTGTTATAGAAAAGGAGGCCCTTTTACTGTAAAACTCCTGGAGAGCTACGTGTTTGTCTATGCGTGGACAATAATCACTGGTTAAGCACTCAGCACGGCTTTCTCTGTCAGCGAGTGGCGTTGAGTAAATACGCTTTGTGTCCCTGTATGTTTTAGTGCGGCTGTGGGAGGACTAATGGAGATGTTCATTTACTCCTTTTTTTTTTTGTTTGAAGGAGCTACTTGAGCTGGAGAGGGATACTCTCACCAGGCCCACATGGTGCTGTTTAACACCTAAAGACTTGCGCGTACACACACACACACACACACACACACACACACACACACACACACACACACACACACACACACACACACACACACACACATACACACACACACACACACACATTCCAGCACACATTACAATCTCTGTCACTACCGAAGAGTTATCCCTGCTCGGAGACTGTCCTGGCTGGGAAAACAAGCTCCCACAAACCAGAGGAATATCCCCCCACCCTCCTCCATATTCAGCCGGGCATTAGCTTATTTATGAGGCACAGGCAAGTGAATTTACTGGCAGATCAATCAAAGATGGACTCAGAGACGGTGTGCCCCTGTCTCCAGAATGAAGTCGTAAAGTACCTTTTAGTTGTATAATGAAACGGTCACCAGAAGGGTTAACTGGTATGCAATGACTTAGGGACTAAGAACTGTTAAAAATATTAATGCAGTGTTTGAACTAATACTGACTTGTAAAAATAAAAGTTTTTGTAAGTTACTACAACTTTTTACTTTGGTGCCCATGCAAGGTTTAAACTGGGGACTGTGCTCTTGAAAGATACTCGTTTACAGATTTTGAGTGGAGGATATGCTTAAAAAATACATTATGTTCCAAAAGGTTCCTCTAGTAAATGAACTTGAGGAGGCTAGAGGATACTTGGGTACTCACCTGATAAAGAGTCCAATACTACACCACTATAACAAAATTGTTTTGAACTTGAAAGAGGCATCTCTTTTGTGGTATCATAACTGTTATATACAGTAAATTGCTTTGTCTTTTACTGTATTGCACATTGCCAGCATTTAAAAAGTAAATATTCAGATAACCCTTTAGCTCTGATATTTTGCTACAAACTTGTCTGATTTAAGGCTCTGACAATTATTTTACCATTGCATAGCCCTGCAATAGCTAAAATTGTGTGACTATATAGTCTAGCCCTAGTAGCTACATTGCATTCATTTATTTTTTAACTTAATTGCATTTCTGTTAGGGGGTGAACCAAATATGCATGCAATTGTAACAAAACTGAAACTCACATAAATTGAAAAGAACTTAATGGTCAACGCTGCTATATTGTTGTGCTCCAGTGCAACAAAAAGACAACAGCCAGTGAAATAAGTTCTCACCTTTGTTTAATTTTAGTTTTATTTGCTGTCAAAACAATGGCATAATGTAGGTACTAATACACAAAATGAATGTAAGCAATTAATAACCACACTATTAAATTGCATATAACTATATAACAACTCATCTCCTTTAATTTGTCACATATGTCTAAAAGTGACAGTCCAAAATGATAACGCTGGTTAAATCATGGTGGTAGTTGACAGTGAAACATTCCCAGCCCTTTCTGTGCACAATTTCCATTATGGAATTGTAAATTGATAACGAAGACATATTGTGCTCGGAGTACATCATCCACTATCTAACCATAAAATGATACTTTCCCCAGTTGATCATAAATCCAACTCTTCCATATATTTGAATGGGGGGATGTTATATTATTTTATCAGAGGCATGTTTCCACACAGGTTTATGGTGCTACCCTGGCCTTATAATGTATAGCCTTGTTCAAGGTCTGTGTGTTTTGCGTGTGTGTGTGGAGCGTCCTATTCTTGTCCAGACTAATAACAGAGTTCTTTGGTCTCTCCCTGCAGCAGGCGGCCAGGTTCCAGCCAGCACTAGCTTGCCATCTGTCCCCCCACTCTCCCCTGTGACCCAGCACACAACCCCCAGTATGAGGTGATTCATCTTTTTTTCTCTCGCACACACACACACACACACACACACACACACACACACACACACACACACACACACACACACACACACACACACACACACACACACACACACACACACACACACAAAATCAGCTTTTTATGCATGGAAACCATACACAATCAGTTATGTATGCAAAGCAACTGATTATTGCTTTAATAAAATGCTTCTCTTTAAGTTTACTCTCATTTTCTTTGCCTATTCTTAGAATTTAACATTCTCAATTGCATTTTTCTTTTGCACAATGTCTCTTAGTATCTCGGAACGGCTGGAACATGCGTTGGAGAAGGCAGCTCCTTTGCTGAGGGAAATTTTTGTGGACTTTGCTCCATTCCTGTCCCGGACATTGCTTGGTAGCCACGGACAGGAGCTCCTTATTGAAGGGACAAGTAAGTATGGCATCAAAAACAATGCGATACAGTTCTATATATACAGTATAATGCAAAAAAAACCATACATGATTTAATACAATACAATATGATATGACGCAATACAATACAGAATAATACGATATAATACGATACAATATATAATACAAGACAAAACAGAACAATGCGAACAAGATCAAATCCAGTGTTTCTGATTCAATGATACAATAAGATTCAATTTGATACAAGATAATATAATACAATACCAAATGATACGGTACTAAACAATACAATATGAATATTTAAACATATCTTGTGAAAATTGTTTAATATGTAGACTTGCGTACCTTATACCAAAGCATGATGATTATGATTGAAAATTTGAAGTTGAATTTTGATCCACACCTCCACAGTATTTGCACTGTGGTATTTTTTTATGAGTCTATATAAAAAATCTCAATCAAATCCATTCTCAGTATAGCGCTCCCGCTAAGTGCCATCCTCATTTGAATCCAATTACATCTCCACGTTGTTGTTAATCCAATAGTCTGAAGAGGCCGAGAGCTTGTAGTCGTGCGTAAGGTTTCCAGGGGGCCAGGTCAGAGGCCAGGCCACTAATAGCAGTGTTTGGGATGTCTGCTGCCACCAAACAAAATGGAAAGTTGATTGATAGCTGTAGGGGGGCCTGAAGAGATGGCAGGGGGAGGTGTGTAAGTGAGGGTGCGTCCCTGCGTCATATGAAGAGCAACGCAAAAAAAAAGACCAAAGGCTACTACTCTGCCCTCTCTCCGTCTGTGCCTGTGCAGCCCACTCTGGACACTCCAGTGGCCCCCTGCCCTCTAAAAGCTCAGGGTTCGCATTAGGGATCAATGGACATATGTTGACCAAGTAAAGGATGTAATACAAGGCCCAAATATGTATTAGTTTACAGTAACACCATGTTGACTCATTAGCCCCATCAATATGATCTGCTCCCTGCAGATGGTGCAAGGTCTTTGTGTGTTTGCATCTGTGCAAGTGCAAAAGACTCCTGCACATTTAGTTTTGAAGCAACATATGACATCTTTAGCTTCGTAAACTGCCTGCATGGCACCTTTTTTGACAGTACATTACTATCACCTCTCTCCTGGCTCTTGTTATAAAAAAACACAAATACAACTTTATTTATGAGTTATTAGGAACTATGGATAGTTTTCAACTTTACTGGCTGCTTAGAATCAATAAATCATAGTTGGCTATGCTTTATGGCTGTATATAAATAACTATTCACATAGATCAATGTCGAAAGGTTGTCTCTCAGTCTTCAACTGACAATGTTTAACATAATACACAAAACTAACCTGCTGAACAGTCATATATGCACTTGGCATTATTGCAACCATTGGCCTTTAGAAGCTGCATTTTCTGAAAAGTTATAGTAGCTAAAAAGTGTACAGTGTTTTTCAAAGTGACCTAAAGACAAATTCTTATTTTTTTTTTTATTTTCCAGGTCTGGTGTGTATGAAGTCCAGCAGCTCTGTAGTGGAACTGGTCATGCTCCTGTGTTCACAGGCAAGTGTGGCAGCTTTATCTCTTCTCATACCTGTTGTTTGTTTTTCTACCCCTCTGATTTATCGTGCTCACCTTGAGTGCATTAAATCCACAACCTGCAGTGGACGGCGAGGCACATCTAAAGCCTTATCTTTCCTCCACACCACCTTGTCTGCCTTCCCATATTCACTCTGATCTGAGTGAGGGCAGAGTAACCGGAGAGAAGGCATCTTTGGCTGCAAATATCGGCTTGAGGGTCAAGGGTGGCCGACCTGTCCTGGCCACCTTTGACCTGGCATAGGCCCTTGTGGCTTGGGCCAAACTGATGAGGAGGGATAATGTAGAATTGATGGTGCTTTTCATTGATTATCCCTCTCTTCTCTGTTGTCTTGTGGGTGTTTTGTTGCCAAGTTTATTTAGCTTCTGCCAGATTCATGAATACTAATTCTGGGATCATAAGCAGGCGTGGGCAGATCAATGATCAGGGATGTCAATACATCACTCCAGGATGGTTGAGTTACATTAATGGACACAAAGAAACACAAAGTTACTGCTAGGAGGCAATAAATATGCATCTTTTATGGGTTAGAAAACATACGGTTTAGATTTTTTTTGGCACATGGTTCTTACTGTATTAAACACTTTACTGCATTATTTTTATGTGTATCTTTTTATTTACTATATATATTTGACATTATTATAAAAAAAATCTAAAAATGCAGTCTCAGATGGCCTTGTATATCACAATGGTACCTCTAGATGGAGTCATGAGCTATGTCTTCTAAGTCTTACATAAACTGTTTCTTTGCCAACATACAACAACGTACTGGGTTGACAATGTACTTCAGAGTTCTGTAGCATGCTGCATTGTTAATGTACTGTAAGGTTTGCACAGATGTCTTTGCCTCTGTTTGCATCGTCCAAATCGTCATAAGTTGTGCAAGAAAACATCACAACTTTCTCTTTAATTATTATCCATCTTCCGTGACTGGTGTTTTTATTGTGTGTAAAATAAATTCTCTTTTTTTAGCATACACACACAAAGCAGTGGCACTGATATACACACATCCAATGACAAGGACAATGGATAATAACTCCCCTCTTGCCCTGTTTGTTTGCATCTTTCCCTTTCAAAGCACCTCATAAAAAACAAAGCTCTCCAATAATACAAAAACACATCTGATTAATGATACCTCTCACCACTGTGCTGGGCTTTTTTTATCAGCTTTATTTTCAATAGAAATAGTGGCTGTCATCTGGCTCCTCTCCCTCTACCTTCTCCCCCCTTTGAACCCCTAAACCCTATTTGCTTCCCATTATTCACTTCACTTCTTCACTAAAAAGGTAATACAGTCGGATCACACATCTGTTTGGACAGCCGCAGCTACGCATAGATTTGAGCTGGTGGGACGCACTGAAGGGAATATGAGCCCTGAGATGCTGGAATAGCAGGAGTGAACGCTAGATAGAAAACCAAAGAGAAGAATGACAGGCTCTAATGCACCTATTTGTCATATCTGTCAGGGTGTTGTTTAATGCTAATCTAATCAAAGGCAGAATCTTGGTGATTGCTCCGCCGCGTTGCTCATGCCTCCTTGCCCCCTTTTGGTCCCCATCCCAAGCTATTTCTTCCTTTCTTTGAGCTCCAAAATACCCACCCAATTTCCACACACCTGCACATACACACTCGCTGTTTCGGGGAGGAAAAGGAGCTGGGATTGGCCGACCTAGTGATGATTGCTTCAATAAATCATCCAACCAAATTCTCTCACAGCTAATGCAAATGTAATTTTATTGTTGGGGGTAGAAGGAGGGGGAGGCGGAGAGCAGTGCCGCTACGCAGCTTTTCACTGGGGAAAAGCAGAAAACAGACCGAGTTTCCTCTAGGCTAAATTACAATGTATAATTATTTGTGTGTTTGTTCTCCATGTGTGGCTGTGGGACTAAGCCTGTGCTATGATTGATGACGTTATTTAGGAAAGTTTGTTAGACCCTCTGGCACAGGAAACGCTTGAATGCCTGACAGGAAGTGCCTCGGTAGTAGTGACGGTAAAAAAGGAGTGGAAGAAATAAAGTAAGATGTAACACCAATAAGTTGAGCAGGGAGCCATGGAAGTTTATTGTCCCTGCAATTTTTAAATGGCATGTTTAATTTGGGGCGCAAGAAGCCACCAGATTTGGTACAATGATACATTTAATGTAGCCCATGAAAACTCTGAAGCTTTGAATGTTTGTTTTGATGTCATGGCAAGAAAGTTTTAGAATGAAGCGTATTAACGCAAGTTGGGCCATCCGATGACAACTTGAATTCAGCAAAAGTTTAAGTGCAGGAACTAGAAGTGTGAGCTCTTGCTAGCTGTTAATGCAAAATGTGTGAATAAATAATGTATTGCTGAAGTAAAGCATTTCTTGTATTGAACATAAAAAACAACAACCTGCTTGTAGGCTAATAGCTATGCTAACAAGTGGTCAACAGTTAATTTGATCAACATAAAAGTAAATGTGTCCCAAAAAATATTTTCTTTCATGTAGACAACAATCATTGTGCTAACTGTGTCCACTACCGTCACAGTTCTGTAGCCATCATGTGACTTCCTCCTGCCTCTGTAGCGAACCCTCAGGGAATGGATGGAGATGATGTTGATTGATCCCCCCCTGCACCCTCATAGAAGATTCGACATTGTGAAATTTTAATTAATTTCTGGTGCTTTGAGATGGAGTGGAGCCAGGGCGAGGGGTCAGGAGGCTGGGGACCGCAGAGCAGTTTTTAATCAGGGAGCCTATGAAAGTTGCATTGGCGGCAACATCAGCTTGGCATTGAGGAGGGGATTGTAAACCGCTGTTTGATAGTGCCCCTCTTCTACACTGTTACAACGGCGCTCCCAATTAAAGGACCATTTTGATCAGACATTAACTGTCAGGGTGGCATGTGGTCTTGTTCTTGGCCTGAATATTGATCCTTTTTGGACTGCTGAATATACAAAATAAGGATTAATGATCATTTAGGCTACTGTAGCTTAACAAAAGCCACTCCAAAAATGGATGAACACAAGATGGAAACATGGGTGCAGGCATGTTTTCTTTTTTTTTTTTTTTTTTCACCAAATTTTTCACTTTTTTTTTTTTTTTTAACTAAAAATTCTGTTTTTTTATTAATTGACCACTGCTCATTATGTTTCATATTTACATCACATTTTAGTTTTGCATAGAAAGTGGTCTGCATGTTTACATTAAAAAAAAAAAAAAATTTGTCATGTCATACCAGAGTATTAAAATCGTTTTGTTGGGTCAGATTAATGAAATAAGCTTTTTAGTAGGTCACCATGTTTTTTCTCTTTACTATATACATTATATAGCTACTATATTATGTTATTCGGCCATCAAAATAATGAACAAAAAAATACTAGATACTCTTTACCACACCATGTCAAATGTTTACTTCATTAAATAACGTAAATTGAGCAGTTATTGTGGTCTAGGCCACAAAACCTTTTTTTATTTTTATTTTTTGGGTTGGATTCTCTCTACGGCCTATTCAGACAAACATGGTTTTAGGATTCCTCTGAGTGCATGTTGCATATTACATGAACATAACTGTTGACTTTCTAGAGAACCATGTCCGTTCCAATCTTATCTCTTCCTTTCGTCCACTGTTCCTGATTCACCCTGACAGTTTCACTCTCCCTCTTGCACTTGTTTTCTCCCATCTTTGTCATATTTACAGCCAGCCTGTTGTTTCCTGGGTACACATCTTGAAGTGGCCTCCACCTAAAACATCTGATTAATAAATAATGCTCCAGCACAAGAGAAAAAGCTTTTCCTTGCAATGGCTGCCGTCTGGACGGAGCGTTGAGAAATCTTCTCATCGGCCATTGGACAGCCAACGACGAGCAGAGGGCCATAAATCTCCTCAGTAGCTGCATTTGTGTCCTGTAGATCAGCCATTATTGTCCTGCCCCTCTGTCAGCCCATCTATCGTTTCACCATTTATCAGAAATACATCCTGTACATGGAGTGCAAGGAAGGAAGATAGAGAATTGCGAGGTTGAGAGGCACTTGTTTCATGATGACTAAGTCTAGACAGAAAAACAGCGTGTCGGTTTTCACAACACAAACAGAAAATCCATTGCTGGATAATTGTGTCAGAAGGTTTATCTGCCTTATTGGCAGGCAAAAGTGAGAATGCAGTGAATAACACCAGAGTAGATTATTAGTTGTTGCAGTGCATTGGGCACTTTATTTCCAAATTACTGAGCTTTATGTCACAAAACTTATTAGAATAAATAAGTAAACTCTTGACTTTTAGCATGCACTGTGCATATATTTGTTAAAGAGCCGAGACAACTGACATGGAAAACCTACAGTAAAAATATTCTTTTATTCTATATATGTCAAGCACTTTACCTATAGATAGTCAACATTCGGGAGTCACTAAAGCTGAAGTCACTGATAAAACGTTTTTTTTTAGGTTTACAGCACTAATAAATTAATTCTACCTTAAATACCTATACAAATATGCCGTTAGCAACATGGTAAAATAAAATCTTTTTACTTGTCTGGAGTTCTGGAGTCCACTGCACTGCAACTACCTATCATTATTGTTTATATTTGCAGAAGAGGCAAAGAGTGAGCTGCACTAGCTTGCACTGCTAAACAAAAACCCTGCGTGTTTGTATTGTATATAGATTGTAGAACTTAGTCTCTATTGATTTGTTATTAATACTGTACACTATTCGCCGGTCTGCTTTTATTTTTGATGCTGGTTTTTGCACTTCTATGTAAATATGTTGTACGAGTTTCCTGCCAACATAGATGAAGCCGTTTGCGGTGCTGCCTTTAGTCATGTCCTGGAGCTAAATAGGTTGTTGCTGGCTGATTGTAGAGTAATCTTGGATGTAAGCTCACAGTATTTTCTACTAGCCGCTGATGCAGATAATCCTTTAATAGTAATTCAATGCGCTCTTGCTAATTCAATAACTTTACGTTATCGTGTGTTCTCGGACTGTTGGACCAAAGTTAACCTGTTTAACAGATGGGCTCTTCTTCCAGAGTCAGTGGGGAGAAAGACATTGACTTCCCCAAACACTTGGCTCCTGCTGACCCTTGACCTTCTGACCCGCAGGTTAGATTTGAGGAGTAGCGGAGGCACTGAAGTTTAAACCCCAGCATTGAGGGAACAGGTCATAAGTGTGTGTGATCTTTGTGCACTACGCAATCAATAAAATCATTTGAGAATCGAGGGAACTAGTTTGTGTGTTTTTTAACTTGAAAGAAATGGTGACTTTGACTTTTCAATCCAGCCCAGTTTTTAAAGGACGTTTTCTATTATTATCTGCAATTATAGATATTTGTTGTCTTTAGAAATTCCATTTAAAAGCAATAACCTAGATTAAGGTATTTCATTGTTTTTTAGCAGATTTGTTCCTAGGTTGTTTAATTTTAAACCGTTCATGTACCATGTTTTCAGCTCTAATGTTGAAATTGATGAACTGTTGAAACAGAATTCTTGTTACGATAGAAAGACAGGGAACTAGCGAAAGAGGGAATATTTGACATGGAGCCTCCGCTGGAAATCTAATCTATGCCACTCTACTTTTGCACACAATTCCATATTGTCATTATGTTGTAACTCACGTTTTGGACATTTTGGGCAGTCTGACAGCCAACAGTGCACATACTGGGATGTGGAAACCAGGAAATGAACCTAAGCCGTAACACATATGTGGTTTGATTATTTCAAGGAAAGTTGATGATTGGTGCCATCACAACTATACTGATGACACTATGAACCAAATTTGGTATTTGTGTTGGGAAAACTCTAAAATATACATATAATATTTAGTTAATTATTTTAGTCTTACAAAATCTTTTCTGTCAAACATTAAGGGAAAAAGTTGATATGTGTTCAAATTGTTTAACTGTATTCTAAGTATTCTACCTACCTACAGATTGTATTTGTATGTAATTGACAAAACCTGACATTAGCTTAAGAATCCATCACCATCAATTCTTAAGAGAGACAGAATGCACTGTTTGGTCAAGTTGTAAGATGGTAAGAAGTTCACTAAGACCGTTTCAAAAATAGTTTGATCATACTTGAAAATAACTCAACTGTTTTGAATAGATTTAATAGAGGAGTCTAAATAGTGACATGCTAAACAGTTATTTTCATCATTTTCATCATGTCATTGTCAGCAGACATATTTCTTCTTCTCTCCTGCGCCAGCCTTTGATAGATCAAGGGCACTCCATGTTGTATGAACCAGTTGGGGAGCTGAGAAAAGTGCAGTGGAATGCGTCAAAACCGGGAAGGGGGGGGGGCAAAAATACATTCCCCGTCATTTTGCTCACAGTAGGACCTGCGCCCCACAGCGCAGTTTAACAGGCTCACAAGGTTCAAGATCAGTGCAAATCAAAGTGTTATTTTTCCTCCCCTTCCCAGCCACCTTTACCCCTGCGCTGCAGCCGGAGTGGCCCTTTACAGTTGCGCCATGCTGCTCGGTGTCCCCCAGCCGTCTGACTCTAGTCAAGGGATAACATCACGCTGTATATTCTTTTGAAAAGGGGCTCTCCTGTGAGATGTAGAGAAAACACAGTAACACCAACTGGCACTTAATTTCGCAAGCTCCCCGTTGTTGCCAACTATGCGGCTGGAGAAGAGGGTTGTGGGGTTGTGTTGGTGGAGTGGGTGGGGTCAAGGGGGGGTTTCCAACAGGAAGTGAAGTCTAGCTGAGAGTGGAGAATCGGACAGGAGTCTCCTAAAAAGAATTGAGTGAGTTTTAATTTGGCTCCCAGCAGCTTTCATTGTGGGCCGGTTTCAAGTGGGTCATGAGTAAAAAGTCTTAAGTAGCAGGAATAGCTGGTTATTTATATACAACATATAATCGTGTTTCAAATAAAGGAATTTCCCCGACCGAGCGTCCTGTCAGCCGCTGTAATGTAATGTTTTCATACCTGACAGCTCCAAAGTTATAAGGCCTCGGAATGCTTTGGCTTCTCCCGGCGCTGTCCTCTCTCAGCTTCCTGCTGGTAAAAGCACGCTGCAGCATCTTGGCTCATGTGGAGGGGAAATTCTTGTAGTTGCATAAGTTTAAAGTAATGCCTGTGAAGTATTATATTATTATATTATTATATTTTCAGTACACTTTGCAGCTCTTTTCTAATTACCCATTTATGTCAAGGTCATTTTTTTAAACAGTTAATACATTTGTGGGGTTGTCACCTTTTCCATACTATCAGGTATACTAATTATGCTTAAGCTCTAATGCAAACAGTGATAAGTCTGAACCAGTTTACACTGCCCATTCTATAGCTTTTATTGAGTTCATATGAGTGCTTAATATTTATGAACCATACAAAGATTTCAGTGCCATGATGATTTTCTTTTTAGTACGCTGACTGAGTTTTTATGACTTTAACTAATTATTTTCCGCAGGCTGTTTTACTTATGTAATTTTTTTTATTGACATATTTCCAAATTGTGTATGGCAAAAGTAAAATGGAAACTCTTAAAAGACTTTAAACAAGTACCATTGCAAATAGCTAAAATGCCATTAAGTTCTGAGTTCTGGTATCTGTATCAGAACAGCCCTACCTTTTTAAGAATTATGGTCTTGGAATAATAAGAATATTTAGTTGAACAGAAAATGGACCTGCTTAAATAGTTAATACTATTTACATAGTAATATAATTCTAAAAACTAAATACTTAGATTATTGTAATCAATATAAAAGGATCAGTTCATTTTTCAAATTCTGTGCTTTGTTCTGCCTTATTAGTACTATACTGGTACTTGACTTCTTTAAGATGGCTTTTGCCAATAAATTCACCATAGCTTTAATCATCCATTAAAATGTACATTAATTTCTACTAGTGGACCTTCCAACTATTGCTCTGAAATGCACTGAACTAGGTCTTGAATTTTGCTCAAAATAAATAGTTAAAATTTAGCTAAGTATATGGCGTGACGATATATTTCTCATAGATTTAAGCATCTGGTCCATTTGTAAGTTCACAGCTGGAGTTTGACATCATGAAGTTCCACTGACATGCACTAAATAAGTGAATTTCAGGCTCTGTTCCAACTTGCAGCCATTTACATAGAATAGTTTAACTGTATAACATACTGCTCGCCACATATATTTACTCACTTTTACTTTTCACGCTCTGCATACAGTAAGCTCTCTGACATGTTTTGTTTTGCCTGTTTGGGCTTGGGGGGGGGGTTAGGTCATGTTTTGTGTAGTCAGGAAAGTGTAACTCCATGAAGCTCTTTAAGACCTCGCAGTGTAAATATTTGGACATCAGTAAATATTCTATGAGTTGTGAACCTGAAGCAAGCAAACACCAACGTTAGTGTCTGTTTTTCTTTAACCAGATACCATCTGAACATACACATTTGGATTGCTCAGAACTACTTGCCGTTTTTGAGTTCAAGTGTTACTCAGACACAGCTGTAGAATTAAGGGAGAACATTAATCGCCACATACAATGACAATTGATGAGACACTCAACATGTTTTCTGACAGCAGTCATTTGTTTGTATTGGATTGGGAAGTAATGTTGCATACATCAAGATTATGTTATTGGGACACACAATGGATACAGTTTCAAAAATGTCAACAGGAATGCAATAGAGATAAAACGGCTACTTCTGTGTAGCTGCTCCATAGTTGTGGGCATCTTATGACTCACTAAAGTGATTTAAAAACCCTTTTATTTAATTCTTATGTAAGATGATACTACCGGTACCGTTGCTGTAGTTGTACAGTAGCAATACCAATAGTGCAATGTTATTTCATTGGAAAATGGGATTGACTTGCTATTGAATGTACAATATTGGAAAAACAGCCTATATACAATAAATATCGAAGTCGCAATATGATCTGGGATATTGGAATGCCCTTTTTTTCATAGGAAAAGTTTAACCAAATTCAAATTTTGAAAGTCTTTGAGCTAATTATTTTTGCATTTTATCAGGTCCAAATAATAATGTTAAATTGTATTGTTAATGTTCTAGTATGTGTTCATATTTTCTCTGCATATATTATTCAATATATGTTAAGTGTGGTTTATTTTGCATAGATAAGAAAAATAAAAATATGTTATACACAATAGATGTCAAATAAATTAAAAATAATTATTACTTTCATTTTGTTAGATTATATTACTTAGAAACTTGCAAGTTACAACTACTAGAATACTTCTTCAACTAACCCTCCCAGCCCAGTTTGTCCAAATAAATTGTATCTGCTTATACTCATAGTTAGAATTGAAAAGGTTTGCATCAATGGATAAGTCAAATCTGGTCAGTGTGAAATTAAATGCCACACATCTGGCTTGAGAGAATAATCGGTAGCTCCTAGCCCATTTACTTTAGCACTGGCCCTTTTGACACAAGGACTTATGCTTTTTCCTGTCATCTAAAGTTTTATTCCCCATAGCCTCAAATCAACAAATACTTGTGATTATGAGTGATGCCACCACAAAGCAAAACTGACTTATTTATTATTTTGGGCGAGCTGAACCATTTCTTTCTCCAGTTTTGTAAAATGTTTTCCTTGTGTTGTGGCGGGCCTGATGTTTGAAAGGCGATTTTACTCAGGAGGTCTGTGTTTTCTCACTAGAGGTAGTGGTATATTTAGATGTTGATTATGGATAATCAGCTGTAATGACGGAAGTGCATGGCATGTGTGTTTAGACTCAATGCCATCGTCGTGCAACACAGACCAAACAGAGCTGTCTCACTGTGTGCAGATTGGAACAGACATTTTCAAATAAAAAATGTAGCATACACTCAAAGAGAGGAATAAAAAAAATGTCAAGAAATAGAGTTTGTAATCTGGATGAAACGGGCAGCACTCTCTCGTCCTATCATCTGTTAGGAGGTCAGGTTAAAGGTCAAGGGTCATAAATGACTGCTTGTATCCTCTCATCAGGAGCGCTGTGGTTATCGTCCCTATCGCGGTCATAAAAGCCGTGACACCGCTGACCAGGGCAGCCAAAATTCAATATTCTATCACTGACCTGTCCCCGTTTCCTTTTTGTCACCACAAGATGTTCCCCAGATCAGGGTCATTGCTTTTTTAATTCAACTAGAGGAGCCATTTCTTAGGCTATAATGACACCATTAGTCTTGCTATCACCTTTGTCCATGTTCACCAAATGCCAATGGCCTCAACATCGTTTATCAAATCTAATTTAGAACCGAAGGGTTTCATTACGGCAGCAGCATTGAGGGCCAGTTTTCGATTGATAATCTAAAGGTCTTCACACTGGCTACACAAGGAGTATGTACAAAAAGAACAAAAACAGTGTAACAACATAATATTACAGATGCCACATTTCAAGTTTGGCTCTAATATAGAGCCTTGGGGTGCGCCAGTATCTTGGTGTTACTGGTAGCCTGTTTTTGCTTACTTATTTTTTATTTGTGTCTATACAAAAACAGTTTAATGTTTTACCCAAACTGTTTTTACAGTTTTATGTTAGCTTTCAATTGTAGTTGGTAAGCGCTGGTGCCATATTTTGGTATAACATTTATTCTAATTGGTTTGTATAGCGCAAATAAGTCTCCTAATTTAAAACAACTCATTCATCCTTTCATTTTCTACCGCTTTGTCCCGTTAGGGGTCGTGGGTGGCTGGAGCCTATCCCAGCAGCTTTGGGCCTGAGGCAGGGTACACCCTGGACAGTGGCCAGTTAGTCGCAGGGCTAACATATAGAGACAGACATTGACAGACAACCATTCACTCTCACATTCATTCACTAGGGACACTTTAGAGTTGCCAATTAACCTGTACATACATGTCTTTGGACGGTGGGAGGAAGCCGGAGTACCCGGAGAGAACCCACAGTAACACGTGGAGGACATGCAGACTCCTCACAGAAAGACCGGAGTCGGCCGAGAATATTTGAGTCGGCCGGGTTTTGAACTCACGACCTTCTTGCTGTAAGGCAGAAGTGCTAACCACTCTGCCACGTGCACCCTTTAAAACAACTGTGCTCTAATATACAGACGTGGGACACTCCAGTCTGTTGTTTGTGTTACATTTGGTAGTCTGTTTGTTGTGTTTATAATTATATTTACAGATAACTTTTTATACATTGCTTATATCCTCAAATAACCAGTTTGTTATTGCTAATATTAACTTTTATTTGTCTTGTTTTCAAATTCATTTGGCAATCTTATTTTTACATTCTGATGCAGAAAACTTGTGGTGGTGAAATGGCAGATCGCATTTTCATACCTAATGGTTAACAAATCCAGTGGCACTAAGCCAGATTATAAGTTTAAATATTTAGAGAAAAATCTATTTATTTATTACATATGGCAACTATTGCTACAACTTTATGCAATATTGTTTGTGTAAAACCAACATGAATGCCCTTATTCTCCAGCAGTGCTTAGTTTGTCCAATGTGGACAGCCGCAGAAACGGAAGTAGGAAGGAATATAACTTCTAAAGGGGTTTTATTAACTGGAGCTTTAAAAGAAAACTACAAAGATATGCACAACACTAATTAAAACTAAAATATGACCAATTAGCTTTATTTACAGCTGTAACTGTAATTTGAAAGCTCAGTATTCAGTTTTGTTTTTGACAGTGATTTAATCATACGAGAAGTCTAACGTATCTGGATTTCTGCCCGTCTTAGAACTGCAGCTCTATTTACAGCTCACTTCCTGTGGTGTTTATTTGAGATCTAGCTAGCATAAGTTTGGCCCGCTCTGGAATATCCACTCGGCCACAGGTTTGGTTACACTCATGGTTAATGTCCTTCATCTGCAGCGTATGCCTCATCTAGAAGGCCCCAAGGCTACACTCACACACTTCCTCCAAAGCAAGCCTCGGCCACAAAACCCTCTGCCAGCATTCAGCTCCAAAACGGTATTTCCACTCCCGGCTTTTATTCCCTGTGTGCCCTCTTTATTTAGAATGTATTGTAAACACGGTCAATGCCAATATGGCTCTACACGACAAAAAGCAGTTATGAGTGAGGTTAAGTGTTAGGTGGTTATCTGCATGACGTGCATTTAGTTACAGAGTGACAGTGCACAGGCATTTCAAAAGAATGGTTTCCTTTGGCTTGGGTTATGATTGTTTCTGATGGCTGGAAGTTTTTGTGCTGAAAGAAAAAAGTAGTAAAGGTTTTTGAAAGCCATCGTGTATATTTGTTTGGATGTGTTTTTGAAACTCTTGTAAGTTGATCTTTCCTTCCTTTTTTGTAGCGTTGATACTCTTCAGTCCCCAAGAGCTTTCTTGGTTTGCTGAAAGGGCAGCCTCTAGGTAAACACTCAGTTTCCCCTATCAGTGCGAGGCATGATGGCAGCAAATTACATGTTTTTGCATCTTTTGAACCACATTTGTTTTCAGAGGTTTGTTGCAAATGAGTCTTTGCAAGCATGATATACTTTTTTGTAAACATAGTCAAGTGGAGTGTATTGGCATTAACTAATTTGGAAGTTATGCTTCCAAATCTGATGCTTTTCATGCATATTTCTCCCCAGTCCTTGGGGAGGAAGAAGGGGAAAAAGCGCTGCTTGGTTCAGACAGGCCCCATGACCTTGTTGCTTTATTATTCTTTTGACGGTTGTGTTGAAGGTGTTGAAATATTGACCAGAACATGAGAGACGATGACCGCTGAGTTTCCTTCTCTCCTTGTCCCTTCCAGTTGAGGATTTTAAGTTACACGGGGCTGTGGTTTGAGTTGTTTAGACTGACACCTTGAACCATAACGCAAGTCAAAGAGGGGAGGAAATCTGTGTATTTACTTGTGATAAATGCACTCTTAACGCAGGCTTTCTCAACCCTTGCCACCGTTTGCTGCAGTAGTTTCTCAGTAGTTGCTTGAGGTGACCACTCTGACATGAGAATTATTGGGTGGTTTAAAATTCAACCTCACTGCAGATTTTAGGCCTATTTAAGTATGAACAACATCCTAAAGGCCAAATGTGAGCTCTGTTATAATCTGTAAAATACCCATATATATATATATATATATATATATATATATATATTTTTTTTTTTTTATGCATGTTGTAGTAAAAAATTATTTTAACCAAAAATATGTCTACCATGTAAAACAAATTACAAATGAAAAGACCTGAATCAGTAAAACAACTTCTACAGATTATCTGAAAACAGATAAAAAAGCTGGTAAAATGGCTGGTTTACAACAAATGATATTGTACCATCATTGTTGTTTTATTTGCAATTTTACTAATAATGTACAACAAGTTGATATCTTTGACTTAATGTCAATACTAGCACTTCTATCGGGATATTTTGTTTAGACATTTTTAAATATTAGAAAGTAAAATATATTTTGTAGTCCCTCAACTGTGTAAATTATTAATTTAACATTTTCTTCGTGTGCTTGCAGGAATGGCAGAACTCCATCCAGAAGAACGCAGGTCTGGCCTTCATTGAGTTGGTTAATGAAGGGAGGTACGTAATGCTCACCATCTAAGCCCTCTTTGGGCAGGTCATTATCTTTCTAACCTCAGCCTAAAACCACTATATACTACAACACAGCCACTCAGGCCCTTAACATCCCTCAGGCCACCATGTTGGGATGGCAATTCAGCTTTGTGGACAATGATCAATGATTGGAGTGTTAAAGCGAAAATGGGAGTAATGAGAATGGAGGATCCTTGAGTTCAAGGACCCGTTAAATATGTGTTTATCCCATAGGGGTTTGGGTAAACAGATGTTTGGCACTGTTAACCACTGTGATATCTGAATTCCTTATTCTACGGCACTTCATTTATGCTACAGTAATATTCAGTCATTTTAGTTGTCCCTTTTTTTTATCTTAATTTGTTTTCCTTTTGACCCACGGCTTAGAAAGCTTATTAATTTGACATTCAAATCCCACACTTGCCATTATTGATCTTCAGGTTTTAGAACAGGCACGGGCTAATCCACAGTAATGACAATGAGACTGGTGATGTAGTTCTGTGGTTTCTTTGTGGAGGACAAGGTTTGTAATTCACTTTAAAGAGGTGACTCTTGTCAGTGTGGGTTACCATTAAAATGTGGTGATTTGTAGTGAGCACCCATTTTCTATATAGTTGTAAACCAGCTTCAAAGAATTTGCATTATGTTTCCATCTTAACCTTTTCTTGACGAGTAAAAAAACAACTCAGGGTGGTGGATGAGACCTAAAACCCAGCACTTTTGTGTTCCTCTTTTAGACAAGGTTTAGTTAAGTATTTTAATTGTGATAAAATGTTCTATTTTTGTATAAAATTTTAATATAAAATATGCAAATATCTAATATATTACTATTAAAAGATAGTGAAAGAATGCTAAGAAAGCTCTAGCCTAAACAGATAGGTAGGCAGGTAGGTAAATAGGTAGGTAGGTAGGTAGGTGGATAAAATATTTTGCATTTTACCTTAATGTATGTTTTTAGTGTTTTCAGAAATGTATGCCAATCCTTTCAGAAATATATAAGTTTAACAGTCTTTGATAAAGTGATCCACAGCTTCAAAAAAACATCAGTGTTTAACTTTGTGGCCTTCTCGTGCTGTTATTTGGCATTTCAGCTTAACCTAGTCCTAAGCATCCACAACTTTGTAGCCCTTAGCAAAAGTACCGAAAATGCTTCACTTGTTAATGTTCTCTACCCACCCAATGACAGCATACACATAGACATCAAGTTGTCTATTGCCATTATGCGCATGTGTTACTGTTGTTTACAAATTGTTAATGGGTTTAAATTTGTCTAGGAAAATCTATACATCAGTAATAACCAAGCATAAATATTTGACTAATTAGCATAACGGTTATTTCACTTTCTTGATATAGTGTCACTGTAATATATATTTTTGTAGTGTTCTTAAAGAGAGTCCTTTAAATATACCAAGTGTGTTGAATGTGTGTATCTAGCACAGAGCTCCATAAAGAAGAGCCGTGCTGGGATTATTGATAGCAGGGTTTGGACAGGGCCAGAGAGGCTACAGAGGCCCCTGCACCTCCGCTCCCCTGCTGCCCTGCGCTGAAACAGCAGGCTTAGGTTACAGTTGTCCCCTGGCCCCTGAAGCCCCAGCCCTGCAGTCAGTTCTTGCTTACCCCCTCCTCCCCTTCTCCAGCCCTCTGCTCTGTTATTGTTCCACTTTGCACAGTCCTGACCTTTAGTGCCATTGCGAGGTTCTGTCGACCTAACAAACACGCATGTTTCATTAACGCTGATAAGACCGGGGAATAGGTGGACGACACGTGTAGGGACACGGGCAGAGATCCTACCTCCTGTCAGATGCATATCATTAACACATCAATTAGCACCTTCAGACCAGTTAGAGGGTGGATTTTGACTGGTACTAGTTCACAAATTAGATTTTCTGCTGATTTCTCATGGTTCTTTTTTACCATTTTATGGGTATTACATGGCTGTTCTGTATCTAGTTCTCCAGATTGTTAAGCAGATGTTTGAAATGCCCTAAAGCACAACATATGAAGTATACCTGTACCATTAATCAAATATTCACTTTTGTAATAGAAATATACTATAACATTGTGCTGTGATGTTTCCCAGGTTACTGAGTCACACCATGAAGGACCACCTAGTTCGTGTGGCTAATGAAGCTGAATTCATACTGAGCCGACAAAGAGCTGAAGACATTCATAAACACGCGGAGTTTGAGGTAAGTTTGGGTTGTTGTTACAGTAATGCACCTATAGTTATAGCACTAAAATAAGTTTAGAAAAACTAGTATCTAGATTTAACAATGCCTTACAATTGATATTAGAGTACATTAAACTAAACATTAATGTCCTCTAATATTAAATTCAATTGTTGGGTCTCTTCAAACGAATTCAGACTACATCATTAATAGACTGATTGATTTTAGAGTCTTATTGCAGTCAGGAAGGAGTTCTTGTGGCATTCTGTCCTGCAGCTCACTGATCTCAAGTGGCCATTGGCTGCTCTGTTATTCAAAAGCCCAATGCAGGGGATGAAAATGTGCTGCTCTGTGAACCTCCTGAGCGCTTGAAGCCTGCTTTGATACTGCTTTAATAGCAATGGCTCAGAGCTTAATATTTTTCTGCTCTGTCAGTGAATATGTAGTGAAAACAAGGATGTGGTACGAGTCAGTGAGAACATGGTGTAACCGGTCCAACACTAGCTCTGACATGTCAATCAAACTTTCAGAGCTGTCACTGCAAACCTGAAGGACAAATGTTTACTTTTAAAACATAACCCTGAGCTAATCATGAGCGCACACATTCTGACTGACACAGTACCTCAGACTGGGCATACATAACTAACCAAACATTGTGTAGTGTTGATTTCTCCCGCTGCCTCTGAGTGTAACTGCAGGTATCCCCTGAAAGTTAGGGACTGTTTACTCAACAACAGTCCTCTTGAAAAGATTGCTTTAAATTTTTAAAAAGAATTTGAGGAAGGCAGGAAAGCCATGGCCCACCATTCTTAACTTTAATATAATTTAATTTTTTAAGTTGTGCTTTTAAATATATATATATATATATATATATATATATATATATACATAAATAAAGAATGAGGGTTCTGCGCAGAATCTTGGCTGTTTTTAGGATTGCGCTCTTCTGGACTGAGATATCTGGTGTTTAACCTGGAATCTGCTGTAGCCACTCCTCCAGTTTGGGTGTTACTGCTCCGATGACCATGCGTACAACTGTTGCTTTCACTTTCCAGGCCAGACTTTCCAGGTTGTGGTTGACATTGCTACCTCAACCTGGTGGTAGCAATGTCTGAATTTATGTGAACCACAACAGCTTTCCTCTGCTGTTTGTCCATCAACACAATGTGCGGGTGGTTTGCCATTACCATTTTATTGGTCTGTATCTGGGAGTCGCACAGGATCTTGGCTCGGTCGTTCCCTACCACCTTCGGAGGTGTTTCCCACTTTGAGCTTGGGTCTTCCAGTCCATACTCTGCACAGGGTCACAGCGAGTGAGAGAGATTGTTATATAATCAATTTTAGTACATATCAATCCCAAAAAACTGTAAAAAGTTGCCTTTTTTGGACCGGCCTGTTGGTTGCAATGTTGCTGATTCCTTAGAAAGTGCAACGGGTCAATAAATGTGTTGGTCTGTTCAGCACTGAAGTCCTGAATAACATTGTTGTGTAGACAGCCCCTAAAAATCAGAAGTTAGAGAATTTATAGAAGAACTGTGCAGCTCTAAGCACAAACCTCTTCATTCAATAGTAGCTCCTGGCCTAACTATTCTGTGCGTCATGCCTCTTGACTTAACTTTCTCGATCACACCAAAATCCCTTCCTGTCTTCAGATCCTGTTTAATAGACTCCTGTCAAGGGTATGTTTTGCCCATGACAGCAATATGGTATCCTCCCATTTCTCATGTCCTTCCTTCCCTGATTCCTTCAAAAACCTGCAAACACTAAAAGCTGTAGACAGACATGAGAGGGGCTGCACTAAAGGACTGTGTGTAAACCGACCACCTCCCCCTGTCCCTACTTTGCAGTAAAATGTGATGCTTTTTTGAAGGTTCAAGGAAGGGTCTCCCTTACATTGAGAAAATCCCTCAAGAGTTTTGAAAGTCAGTCAAAAGTGTTCTGAGAACAACTCTTGCACAACTTTTTAACATAAACTGCTGTGCTGTTGAAAAGAGTGCAGTTTTGCTTTCTTATTTTTTCTACTGCGAGATATATGCCCATGTATTCGATTTTGGGATTTTGTGGCTGGAGATAATCTGTTACTATTTTGTCAGTTGTTTTTGTGTGCAGTTTTAAAGTGTTTTTTTTTTTTTTTTTTTTTTTTTAAGATTGGGATATAAGGGGATAAGAATTTCTGGTTTTATTTATAGTGGTCATTTGATGCAATGTTTATATAGTCATTATTGTAATTATAGTCATTATAGAATAGTCTTTATGTATAAACCTAAGGATTAGTGTTGGTGGGAAAATTTTATGTCAGAATTTAAGGCTTAATTTGAACACCAAACCAGAGTTGAGCTTTAAACACTGCCTGTTCCCTGAGACTATTTGTTTTAATGATACAATAATATGTAATTCTTATAGCCTGTTGCAGGTCTTTGGTCTGCCAAACTTCTAATCAATTGTTTAAATTTTACTACGTTGCACAATTTGGATGATATCAGTCTGCCAGTATTTTGCTGAGTTCTTTGTTCATTTCCAGATGGAGCAACTGATACTCAATTTACTGCAAAAGTAGAATTAATGAAAAGCCATAACTTTCTAATAGTTGTATTTTCTTGCTGTCATTCGGGAAGTTCCTCTACCTTTGCAATCTTTTTAAATCAGATATCCTCCATTGTTTGTCCCAAAGTGCGTTTCACAATTGAATTCCCCACTTAAATGCAGTTGCTCCTCAGTGACCCCTGAGAAGAGGCGAAGCCCTGATAAGTCTTGCTCTGATATTGCTGTATTGATTTTTGCCTCTATACAAGCACTGCTTGAGCCTGCTTCAGCCAACAGTTTCATTTTGCACTGCCACAATAAAAATAACAGGCCAGTGAAACATCCCCCCAGAGGCTGGGGGTGGAGGCTTTGGAATCATTTTTAGCTATGGCCCACTTTTAAAGGTGTATTGTGTAAAATAATATAGAATACAGTTGAATAAAATTGGAACACATTGGTCAAAATTATGTTTTGAGTCTATAAGCTTATGAAACAACACTCCCTCTATTTGCTTATCTTGGAAAAATAGACATTTAAAGGGATTACTTTCATTACCTCCATTTCCTACTACTGCCCAGAGCAGACAACCTGAGCTTTATTGTATTTATGTTTTTTTGAATTTTAAAATTAACTGATCATCACCTCTATGTTGCAAAAATGACACACTGCACTGGCCTCAAGATTATATTACAGTTTAAGAACAATTGCAATTTTGTGTATTACAGCTTTTTGACTCCAGTATTTGCGTAAGCAGTTTCTTTAAAGAATAGTAGAAGTGGCAGAAGTAGCAAAAAGAAAACCAATCTGGAATATGTACAACACAGTTTTGGGTAACTCTGTGTGAACCTCCATTGTCGACGCGGCCACTCGGAGCTGTGGCTTTAAGGTCTCTGGTGCCTTAAGAGGCGGTACAAACCCAGCGGTGGACATTGGAAGTAAAGGATGCCATCAAGCTGAAGGAGGCCAGGCCTGGTTGGTTTGTGGTACTCCTGAAGCACGGGACAGGTACTGGCAGACCAACTGGGCTGCAGCCTGGGTGGATGTGGAGACAAAAACTCGGGTCAGTGATGAGTTTGGTTACACTATGGAGAAGGACTATTGGTTGGCCTCAAAGAGATTCTGGCAAACCGTCCGGCAACGGAATACTTCGAGGCTTCTCCTCAACCCCACCGACATGTCTTCCACTGAGGAAGCAGAGGCTTGTAAAGGATGCAAAGGATGTGGTGGGGCTCTCTTGGCTGATACACTTCTGCAACATCGCGTGGCAGTCCTGGATAGTACCTCTGGACTGGCAGACTGGGGTGGTGGTCTCTTTTCAAGAAGGGGGACCAAAAGTTATGTTTCTACAGGAAGATCGCACTCCTTAGCCTCCCCAGGAATGTCTATGCCAGGGTACTGGAGAGGAGATTGCGGCTGATAGTCAAACCGCAGATTCAGGAGGAATCATGCAGTTTTCGTCCTGGTTGCGGAACACTGGATCAGCTCTTTACCTCTTCCAGAGGGCTCAGAGGTTTGCCCAACCAGTCCCCAGAAAGTCAGACTTGCATTATGGACTCATCTATGATGGGGTGAGGAGCTCAGAATAGAGCCAGTGGCTCAAGCATCTGTTTCGGATGTCTCCTGGACACCTTTCCGGGGAGGTGTTCCAGGTGCGTCCGACTGGGCGGAGACCTCAAGGAAGACCTAGGACACGCTGGACTATGTCTCTCGGCTGGCTTGGGAACACCTTGGAATCCCCTGGAAGAGCTGGAGGAAGTGTATAGGGAGTGGGAATACGGGGCGTCTCTGCTTAGACTGCTGCCCCTGCGACCTGGCCCCCGGATAAGAAGATGGATGGACAGGATTGATGGATTATAAATTTAATACCATACACACTTGTTTATTGGACTTCAGTGCTTTAGAGAAAGGTATCTTTAGGTGAAAGTGGTATCTAAAAAATATACTATACATTCTGCAAAAAAAAGGTACTCTCAATGCAGCTAGTGCTTAGAGAGTAGAAAGAATCTATAAGTCCCCAGCAGCCACTGTTGTAGTGTATTCATTTTCACTGTAGTTTTCATACAAGAGCAATTGTTTTAGTCAAACAAAAGCCTCAAATGCCAACTAAAGACACCTGAAAATATTGTTTGATACATAAAAACTAATTTATGTTTGCTGCTTGTCAGAGTTCATATCTTTGAGATGGGAGTGATAGAGGAGGCTTTTGATTTAGACCAAATTCCCCTCAGAGACACAACATATGCTTTTCCTCTCTCTCCCTGTGTTGCTCCTTCTCACTTTGCCTGACTCACTGTGGAACAGAATTGAGTTATCTTTAGCCCAGAGAGTAAGTTATTACAGTGAGCTTAGGGTGAAACAGAGATGAAGATAACTAGGAGGAAATCCAATTACCTTTTAGGGTTCTCTATCTAATAGGATCCTTAATGTGAAGGAGATCGGCAGATCGGATGCTGTTGCCCAGCACAGCAAATGATAGACTCTGATATCTTTCAGAGGAGTAGCAAAGTAAGAGAGGCCAAGAAATGGAGAGGAGTAGAGAGAAATCGAAGTCGCTCTTTTTATGGGGCTGTTCATTAGGGATGAAATGTGGTGGGCTCAGGGGCACAAGGGCAGATAAGAAGGTCCAGATAGGGACAAGTGAGCAAGACCCAAATCATTTTTATTCTTCTGCGCCCTTCTTTTTTTACTCTATTGAGTTTTATATCCCCGCCCCTGCCTCTGACTGTGTATATGGAGTAATTGAATTGACTTCTGAGAGATCCACTGAAAGCCAGACGGTAGCGGGTAATTAGTGCTTGGCATCATTGTCTTTCCACTGCTGAGCTTGTAAAACGATCCGGTCCCTTGCTCTGTGTTAATGACATTAACATTGAGCTGATGCTCATTATCTTCTATTATTATAGTGCTTTCTCTGAAACCTGTGCGTCATAGACCATCACAAAGAAAGTAAAAGCGCTCTTTTAACATACAGCCTCAGTATTAATAGCTTAACCCTTTGGTTTGTAAACTATTTTTGTAAGGTTTAATTTTTACAGTTGTGGATCTGTGCAGTATGTATCATATACTGTATCTGAAATTTGTGGAGATATGCATGAAGGGTGTGGTTACACTTGTTAATCGACTTGATTTAGTTCGCACTAAAACAGGAAACAATTAACTTTGTTTGTGACATTAACAATATTGTTGTCGCTCGTTTTTCACTTCTCCGGACGTTTTAGGTGTGTGTGTGCGTGTGTTTGCGCGTGTGTGTTTGCGCGTGTGTGTGTGTGTGTTTTTTTTTTTGTTTCGTTTTTTAAAAATGTATGACACTCTTCCAGCTTGGGCTCAATTAGACTTTTCAGCATGCTGGAGCTTTATATTTTGACCAAACTGTACCAGTTGCACCTTTGAAGCAAAGCTAGACCCATGTCTTGGTTTGTATGTCAGCAATAACTAAACTGACAGAGCACTAGAGTTGGTCTTAACTGCACTGAACACAGCAAATGCAAACACATCTTTAGTAACAAGATATGTTCTTAAAACACATTTTTGAGGATTTATGTTTTTTACCAACTGCCCTGCCTCAGGTTCTTGTTTAGACCCGTTTAGATTCAACATCAACAGAACTTTTGGAAAACTAAGAACCTTTTAGTGGCCAAAAAAAAAGACCTTCATGTAGTTTGGATCCAACCTTTCGTCAACTGGTAATTTACACACTGTCCTAAGACTTTACATTAATAAAAGGCAGCTCTGTTGAATGAAAAAGTTAAATGAAACTTTCAGCTCCCAGAGGCTCTTCCTAATACATTGTTTCTGACTGATGGCTGTCACCAACTGTAGCATTCTGTCATTTACTTGTCCAAATTGTAATGTATGTTAGAAAGGTTTGATGTCCGGGCACCTAATTACTGGAAAATCTGCTGTCAAAAGAGAAGAAGCTGTCTTTGGAACATCTAAAGATATAGAATCTGAAAAAGGACTTTTGAACAGGAATATACTTGTTCTATCAGGAATTCTGCTGATTTGTCAAAACATACACAAATCAAAAACATATATGCTTTTCTTTTAGTTGTTTTGCTCAAGACAGTCAAGATAAAACAATAGAAGTGGGCTACAGACGGTGGTTGGGGAACTGTAGTCTGAGTCCTAGTGTCTTGTCAGCGTAATGAAGTCCCCTGGTACCTCCTTCGTTCTTCCCATCATTATGTGTGACCAGCTAACCCCAGAATATATATGACTTTACAGTACTCTTTGTTTCACACAGACACACTCTCTGTAGTCACAAGGAGACTGTCCTTTTGATGGTCCTTTTTTTTGTGCATCTCTAGGTGAGGATATGTTATTAATCAAGGGTTTATTATAAAGTAAGTTTCTAAAAGTACTGTGATACATTGATAGATTTGGCTTTCTTTGAGAAAATGCTTGTCTTTTGTCTTTGCACTGTAAACTAAGAAGTATGAAAAAAAAAACAGTAATGAATTAATAATTCAGTTAAATTGTACGTTTAGATAAGATAATGTCTTTCTTTGGTATTGACTTAACAGGCTACAATAGCACAATGGCTGGAATGATAATGCAAAATGGCAAAAATAATATTAATGAATTGGTAATATTATTGGTAACAAACACAAAACAGTCATGTTTCTCCTTCTCAGTAATCCTAGACAAAACACTTCAGTAACAGCACAGTGTTTAAGTTTTATGCAGGGGGTCATTATGCCAATAATTAATACATCTATGATGTAACAACTTATCTTCACATTGCTATTTTATAGCAGTTTTCTATCTAGATTCACTAGATTCTTGTGAAATGGAGTCCTGAAACAACCATTTCTTAAAGTGTCAGAGAGAAAGATAAATCCTTGTTACCCCTTTGAGATAGTTAGATTCTTTTTTGCATCCTCAAGCCAATTAAATACAATTTCTGATACACCTTTTCAGACTACATACAATCCAAAAAACGTGTATTTTTCATCTGGTCATGTCCTTCCTTCATTTGAGTATTTTTCACCTGCAGACACTTTAACACATGATTTTTCATGTGGCATGACCTTGACTCTGGGCTGACGTTATTGTGCAAAGATGGCAACCGTGCAGACTGATGTGATGAGTGGAAGGCGCGTTTTTCTGTTGAGAGAGGTTTGTGGGTAGAGGAGATGAAGAGGCTGCCAGGCAGACCGGGTGACTAGTTCATTAAAGAGCGTCCGCAGACGCCGTGAGGGGAGGAGCAGGGAAGATACTTTGATAAGTGTTGCGCCTGCGTTAACCTTGATAGCTGCTAGCACTGGGCCGATGTAAGCAGTGGGGATCAGTTTCAACTGGATTAGATTATTTTTTCCCTCCCGAGCTCCCAGAGAAGAAAAATCAATACTTGGGAAGCCGGCATGACAGGGACATCATTTCAGAATTGAAGTTGCTGTCAGGCATTGTCATTTGGTGACTTTTGTTCGCCATTGTACTTTTAAGCCCTCATTTTTCTCCCCCTCCTCTTCCTTTGACTCGTTTCTTCCCTAGCCCATTGTCTGAATTCCCCTGGTGACATTTTATGTTGCAATTTGAAAACTCGAGGGCAAGAGATCAAGTGCAAAAGAATCTCTTTGAAACCAATTGGTTGACTGGTTCAGCATCTACTTTTGTTTAGCGACCCCCATTCTCCTTTCTCATTTCATCCTCTTGTCTCCCAAGACCTCCATTGTGTTCCAGGAGGAATTTATTTGTAGAACATTTGCATTCTGTGATACCAGACAAGGACAAGTCTGATGCCTTGCCTTTGTCTGGACAGTTTCTTTGCCAGGTTTGTAAATGAAACCCTCGGGGAGCGCTTGTCGACGGATGTGAGAAATTGGAGATTCTTTGGGAGCGATAGGCCAGTCTTGGAGAGTGTGTAGCCTCGGTGTGCCAACGATGTCAGGAGATTGCAAATCAAGCACTTTAATAACATCTCTGCTGGTTTTGTTTCTTCTCCTGTTCACCGGCAGAACCTTGAGACCCCGGTTTTGTCAGTCGGCGTGTTGTTGAAGCACCACCAGCCCTTTCTCTGTCACTCTAATTGATAAACATGGGGTTGATATCTTGTAATGAGGCTCCATTCTCTGGCCCATTATACTGGTTAACCCTCTCAACCCACTGAAGCAGAGGAGAAGGGGAGTAGACCATCATCTGACAACAACTAGAGCATTTAGATAAGGCTGACACTGTTACAACATGACTCCGTTCTACTCATTTCCCCACTTAATGTGTGTAGGATCTGTAAAACCCATTCAATAAGAAATTGTAACAACATTTTTTGCAAAGACCCAGTTCCTTTTAGATTGATTTAACTTAAGACTGGTGTTTTGAACATTGCACAAATGATGGTAGATTAGAGTTCAGCCATCTTTCACATGTGATGCTCACTACTAGCTAAAACATTAAATCACTCCAATGCAGTTTATTTTAGATTGAGACTGTGTTATGCTTTAATTCTTAATCAAGTTTGCTATATACTATTAGATAAAAATTAGTATAAAGTTGATGCTTTATGATGTGGAAACACCTCGTCAAGGACACCATATTTTTAACTTCTAGCATTTAGAGAGTTAGACGTAGAGTAGACGGTAAACAAAAGTGTGTGTCATTTTGTAACTTAAATTGGGTCTGCAGCCTTCACAGGTGTCAAAATATTATTTTTTTTCCCTAAAGTGCCAGAGTATTGTAGACCCTGTGAAAACGCAGAAAAGTAATTTATTTATTTATTTCATTCGATTGGGACAGTGCATGTTGATGAACATACATAAGACACAGCCACATGAATGTAAACATGCCAGATTGTAGCCTTAGGCTAATTTCCATCCGTTGTCCAAACATTCTTACACATTCATACACCAGAGCTGTGTCACTGGAGGCAAGGATGGTTAAGTGTCTTGCCCAAGGACACAACAACAGTACGACCTGTGAGGAAAGCGGGAATCGAACCACCAACCTTCTGGTTATAGGAAGACCGCTTTGAGTAAAAACATGCAGAAATTGCTCGATAGATGATGTATAACTATTACCAACAGCAAGCTTTAGACTAAAGTCACATTTTTGTCTTTGCGTGCCTATAGCCTTTTTCAGTGATTATGGGATTTTCAAAAACAATTACTGTTTTTTTTTCCACTCCCCACTCTTCTCCAGCAGCCCATTTCCTGCCCAAACGCTAGCACACATCTTTTGTTATTTATTTGAACTGTGGATGAATTGTGGGAGACACATTTCAGTGTAATTGACTCGATTAATGCCAGCCATTATCATTTTGTCTTCACCAAGCTGTCTCCTCCGGCAGGGCCAGAGCAGCCACGCCGGCCGACCCTGTCAGCCAGGCTTTGTAATGGAAGGTGTAGCCCATGATTACAGTGTCGCAAGTCATAACGCTCTCACTGCCAGCAAACTTGTGTCCTGTTGCATGTTAGTATAGTCTCCCTTCTGTTTGAACCCCCTGGTTAGTTAGCAAGTTAACCCTGTACTTTCCAAACCAATGTAATAAATATTTGCTATAACTCTTACATGTAATTTCAAAGAGTTCCTTAAAATAAAACATGTTCTCTCAATTCACGTTAACAGAATGATCCTGGAACTCACAGTGACATTTATTTTCCACTTACTACCATAGCCACCTTTTTTTTTTTTTTTTTTAATATAGTGCTACTTGTGTGTTCAGCATTTGTGGTTGTTATGCTAAGGCTAAGTCTGTGAATTTAGCCTTTTCTCCCTTAGCTGACTCTGGCTTTGGATGTGAGTGAAGGACATTACAGCATGGAGGGTTTGGGTGTTTGGGCAGGCTAGAGACATAGGTGATGAAGTGTTTGTTTATGGTTATGAGTCTGACCACGACGATGATGATTAGTCCAGCAGACGTGACATATTTTAGACAGAAGCACGTGAAAACAGACGCTTTATGGGCCTGCTACTTGTAGAATTTCTTTTTTGTAAATTACCATTTCTTTCAGATTTTTGAAGTACAGTTGTATGTAAGTTTGTGAGTATGATTATATATACTGTAAGTTAGTGTAGTAGTTTTTCTTTATTTTATTATAATCCACTCTCCCCTCTTGGTCTTCCCAACTATGTCTCTTAGATTACCCAGTAGCTGTATTGAACTGTATCTAGTCTAAGGATATTCTATTCTGAATTATAAAGCCATCTATATATACTTGCATTACTTCTTTCCTGGTTATGACGCTGAATAGAAGGTCAAGGCCCACTCTAATGCCACACAAAGAGACATAGATTGATAATTAAAGGCCCTGAGCCCGAAGAGAAGCCCTTCTAATGTGATTTATACCTATAGATTTTCTGTCAGATATGAAATGTTGTCGTTCAAATTGAAGAGGAGGACCCATTATAAAGCACTTTAATGCTAACTTTGGAAAAGCGCAAAGCATTTATTTGGCCATACATTTGGGCTAATACCTACAATACAGCTGTCATATCAGAAGGTGCTTTTAAGGTTAATTTAATCTGGACCTTTTATTTAGCACAACCTTAAAGATTGGCTTAATACATGAAAAAAAAAAAAAGTGCTGTATGACTTGGAGTAAATGCACCACACACACATCTATGTGGCTACCTATAGATTTTTGATCCTTATGCCAACTCCACAGTGACAAAAATTGCCTTCCCTCTCTTTAAAACTGAAAGTGATATGGTAATCTCCAGACTGTTTTAAATTATAGAAGTTATTTTCAGGAGGTGTTTTACTTTTACCATCTCTGTGGAGTTCAAAGGCTCATTTTGATAACAAATTCCGACAGAGAAAAATGTCCTCCCTGTGCATTGTGGGTATCGTGTGATTTGGTGTGCTGCAGGGCATTAGTAAATATGTGTCCACTGTTATTAATCAACATGACACCAGGACAGAAATGACCCTTTTCATTTGGCTCCACTCAGGGTATAGTCTTTATACCTCACAACACTGCAGCTGGTGTTTGTTTTGTTTCTTCTTAAATGTGTCTGCTCATATTTCTAAGGTTATTTATAAATGCACTTTGTGATCTATTCTGTGACACCTTTTATGCTATATTAGCACATACTCTACATCATGGTTAGCCTTATTAGGGTTGACACGCATCCTGAAAAACCTGGAACATTGTTGGCTACATTTTCCATTGATTAGAGATTCTCCATATCTGCACATATTGTAACTATTTAATCAGACTATTGCACTCCATTTGCACTATTTAATTATATTTTTGGCTTGCCATTTATTTTTTATATACAAAAATTAAATGTGTGGTATGGACTATAACTATTTACAATAACTTAAGTAGTATTATTAGAATGTAATGGTGGTAAATTTTTAATATTTATTGCGCTACCCTAATAGTCAGCTACTCTTCATTTTTGGTGTAATTTTGATTCCTTACCTTACCACCACTACTGCTTCAGCACTGAGAATGTATCAGAAAAGTCTAAAGAGTGTGTATCTCATTTTGTGTGTCTCTCCTTCCAGTCTTACTGCGCTCAATACACAGCCGACAAGCGAGAAGAGGAGAAAATGTGCGACAATCTGATCCGTGCTGCTAAGTACCGCGACCATGTGACTGCCACGCAGCTCATCCAGAAGATAGTCAACATCCTGACGGACAAACACGGAGCCTGGGGGAACTCCTCTAAGAGGTAACACTCAAACGGAGAACATGATGAATTGAGTTCTAATGTGCCACCCATGACTTTCACTTTTTTCATTTGTCATTTCAACGACATTTAATTATTAGGCAGCAAATTTTCTTATTCTATCACATTGGAGCAGATTCTGAGATGCACATGGTTAGTTTTTCTCTAGCTATATATTCTCTAAAGTGTTTCTATTTCCAACCTCTTAAAGACCTTTCACTGTTATAAAATTATCTTTTAAGGTAGGTAAAAAAATAAAGAAAATAATTTTTATCCATCACCAATTTCTTGGCTGGTTGAGGTGGTGGAATCAAAATTAAGGACTTTGAAATTTAACCGAGTCCCGACACAGTTTACATGTAAAATAAAATGGAACATTATTGACCAGAAAAGATTTGGTTTTGGTATTAAAGCACATAATACAGACTATAATTGCACATTTGGGAGGAAAAAATGGATGAAAACAAAAAAAAACCTTCTATACATTTTGCTGTTAATGTTACGTACTACACCTGAATTCCAAAATTAACTTGAGTTCAGATTTTGGGCACTTGTTAAAATGTTTCACTTTGACATTAAAAATACAAAAAAACATACAAATTAATATTTCAACATTAATATGACATACTTCACCAGTTAAAACATCGGACTTTGATTCCAAAAGTGGTTTGGTTCGGCCTTTGGGCACTTGTATTGTAATGCTAAAATGTTGAGAATTGTTGTTGGCACCATATTCTTAAAGTTGTTTAACTCCAGAAATGGTTATTTATTTATTTATTCATTATTTATGTTTAATTTAGACTTTTTTTAACTGACTTTTTTAATTTAATATTTATTTTATTTTAATTATTATTTACACATATAGACATTAAGATCAGATTAATACACTTGCGTCTTTCATATATACTATACCCATATACAATATACATTGCATTAAATGTTTCTAACAATTATTAAAACCCTTGTAAAGGGTTTAATCTGATCATTATATTCCCTGGTACTCAATTGGATCATATTAGATTTTCAAAAGGTGAAAATGTCAGCTGTTCAATGTCGATGAATTGAGAGATAAAAACTATTTAAACGGCTCGGCAGCTGTTAACAACACAGGCAACCTTACCCTTTGTGTTTGTTTGGCCAAACAGGCAGCAGCACAGCCCTCTGCAGCTATTCCCTAATGATGGCTGTTTGTGCAGGTAGTGTGTGTAATGGCGAGCCGGAGAGACGGCTGCTGGCTCACGCTTGTTAGGCTCTACAAACTCTCCAGAGACTCGTCCGCTGTGGGTTAGTTTGCTGTTATATCTGTGGCTGCGATGTTTTTTTTTCTTTTTTTTTTTTTTTTTTTCCACTTTTATATCAGGAAGTGCAGGATTACTTGTCAAATTTTTGTCTTGATCCCATCTCCTTCCTCCTTTTCTTTTCCCCCATTAGTCTCATGTGTACTCACAAGACTCTACTTACTATGGAGATTGTGCGTGCCAGAAAAGTCCCCCATTACCGGCCCTTTATGCCGCTGTACTATTGATGGTTTTCCTAATGGCTGCCGATGGGCGCAGGGAGCCATTGGCACTGGGCCCTTGGAGTGGAACGCTCTTTTAATAAATCACAATCAGTCTTGTGCCATTACATCAATATTTTTGGTCAATTACTGTGAAGGTCAGGTGGTGCAGCCTTGCTCAGGCGCACAGGGAAAGCGGGCATTGAAGAAACATCTGTGGAAGTAAAATGTAAGAAGATGGCCATGTAATACAAATGGACCATTCTGCAGGCTTATTTATCTACAGACAGTGCTCTTTGTGCCGTTTCTACTCATGCACAACTCCAACATCTTTAGCCACCTTCAATTATTATTGCGCCCTGTCTATGTACATCTCTGAAAACTGCTTTTCTATGCCTTTTTGCATGTGTTGACGGGTTAAGTTGTCACCTAGTGACTTGGTGGGGAGAGCATTACTAGTTGTGTTAATTGGATACACATACTGTATGTGAAATTTCTTTGATTAAAAATATACTTATGTACATGCAGTTTTAGGTGTCTCTTGTGACATGAATGAGGCTCAGTTAGCACCAAATTCATAGCACACTGTTTCACAGCTGAAAAAGATATCAAGAGGTACTTTTGCCACTCCCACTATCAATCAATAATCTGTTATATAGCAATGGTGACAGTCAACTTTTGCTCTGCATTAAAATGTTGTAGATTGTAAAGTGTGCATGTTTTGTGTGCCTTTGCAGCCTGATGTGAGTTACATTTGTTTGCATTGTATACAAATGGTATACATAGCTAGCCACTATAGATGAGACAGTTGTAGAAACATTCTTCAAGTGGGCTAAAATTCTAACACGGCAGATATTTTAGGATTATATATTTTGACAATCACAAAGTATAATCAGACAATTATAATCAGGTCATTTGAATTGCTTTTATTAAAACAGTGTATTTCAGAGCCCAGTTTAATATTTTGCTTATCTGATTTTAGGGCTGCAACAACTAATTTGATTAATTAGTTGTTATTAAAATAATCGTCAACTAGTTAAATAATTGATTAATCTCTGAAGTATTCATAGATTCTGAAACCTGCCATGTGCTGAGAAGAGTTTTATTACAAAGACAGCAGTATCCACATCTCCACAGAAACAGTAAAAGAAAAATACATTGTTATGTGTATATAGGCTCTGTCCACAAGTCCTGTGACACACTTTGTTAGGTTCAGATTTAGTAAAAATCTGATATATTATTTATTTTATTTTTTATTTTAATTTTTTTGTAGTCTTTGATAGTCCATCGGGTCCTCATGCATTTACACGTGCGTCTCAGTTTGATTATTAATCAAATAATCAATAAAAATTGTCAGAATAATTGATTATAGAAATAATCGTTAGTTGCGGTCCCATCTGATTTCCATGCGGTATTTTCACAATTCTAGATTAGCTACACAGGCCAACATATAAGAATACAACCGGCCACAATTGGTCCACGGGCCTTGAGTTTGGCATGCCTACTCTGAAGGGAGCTACAAAACGGGTGCACACATACAAACAGCCTGTACCATTTTCCAGCTGTGAAAACCCAATCCAGGAACACAAAGACAATACCCTGCTACAATTACGACCTTTTGTTGCCTGGGCATAAAAATCCAAGCCTGGCTGCTCACACGCCATAAAGCGGTATTCCCTGAAGTTTCCATTCAATAAAGAGTCTGAAAATGAAAATATTATTTTCTCACAAGCTGATGGGAATTGTTGTTTCCTTCTCGGCAGGCATCTAATATCTTCTGACACAGCGTGACCCGCCTGAATGCAATTTGTGTCTTAATATCCAGCTTACAGCGGGCCCTGGCCCCAGGAGGAAAGAGGTGTTAGGTGATTTTGCCGCTCCCATTTCCTCCTGCAACATCAAGGCTCTTTTCTTTTTCAACATACAATTTTCAAATTCTCATTCCCTTCTCTAGCTGTTGCTCCTTTCTGTTTTACTATCTGCTCTAGTTGTATAACACACCGTCCAGCGAGGATTCCTTTCAAGAGACAAAGGCGGTGTCTATGATTTTTCGCACCGTTGTCTGTCGTCTGTTGTCACATTTTAGACAAATGGACACATTGGTCCACTACCTGTCCGTCCTTGCATTTCTGTTCGAGAGCCTTGAGACTCAGGTGTCCAATGTGCCAGCCTGCTGTCTTTTAATGCGCCACACAAATGACACAACTGGCAGTTGTCATTTTTTCCCCCTGGATTTTTCTTTCTTGTCCTTCTCGAGCTACAGGGTCCGCCGAGCATCTAGACCGTGTTTATTTGGGTCAAGATTCATCTTTCATGTGTGTATGACACCAGGACATAGTCGGCCGACGCAGAGGCGAGATGAGGGCAGATGATGGACAACGCCAACTCACCGTCTCCAGGGACACGCCTCGCTCTCATCTTTTTCCCTCTCATACCTTCTCTTTATTGCATTCTAATAAGCTGACTAATGTACCATGGAAATACACTCTGGATTCACAGTGTGGAGGGGAAGTAAAGGCTACAGCTATTGAAGGGAACGGTTGGAGAATGGTAGACTTTAGAATCAAATACAGAACAATATAACAAAATAGTATCATTGTATTAGACTGAACAGCTGGGAGCAAGATCCTTTTGACATAACCATCTTGCATATTATCTTCAATTTATTTAATGAAATTTAAAGGCTTTGTCACCTTCAACACAGAAATCTACATTCTAATGATTCTAATAATTTAAAAGGCCATATATTTAAAAGCATCTCTTAGATTATTCTTGTCCAATACAAGGCTCGTGGCCCAAATCTGGTTATTTGCAAGTTATTTTAATGCCTTTATGGTGCCAATATAAGGTAATTAGGTAAAACAAATTAAAAAAAAATAAATAAAAGAAAGATGAAAAGAAACAAAACAGAAATTTATGTTGAAAAGGAACAAAAAGTAAAAAAGAAAAGGCGGAAATGCATTTAAAAGCTCTCAATTGAAACCAAAACAAGCCCTGTTAAATTGACATTAAACTCTTCTTAAAAAATTAAAGCTATTGTCATCATTAATAAAGTTCTTACTGATATTGTACTGTCGGAATACTCTGAATAAAAAGTGTGCAGAAAAACTCAAATGTAAACCTCATTTCATAGATAAAGAGATAACCAGTAGATCCTCATATACATTTATTCAGTATTATTAGCACCATATGAGCACTGTGGTATTTTCCTGTCTGGAGGGATGGAAGTGTCGGCATCTTTGGAAGATGGACAGTAATTAACCATGGTATGAACAGGTTTATCAGTTCAAATGCGTGCATAGTTTTTAGATGTATTGTGAATAGGCAACCAGCATCTGTATTACAGTCAGTTCAAATCTGTTCTTCTTTGGGTCTGTACATAAAAACGTTGTACTTCTACTCGTTGATTAACCTGTACTTATGTGGACTTTTTTTTACTCATGTTCAATTTGGTTTCCCAGAGTCGACTAGGTTTTCTGGGGTAAACAATATTCTGTCTGGGAAAATAACAAAGCATTTTCACAAAGCAGAAGTTTATCTTGTTTCTCTGTCCCAGTACTTTGTCTTTTTCTTTTTAGCCTGCATCAGCATCTCTTTTATTCCCAGTTTTCTCCAACTATCCTCACCTCCGCGGTGCACCATCCCCTCTTGTCGGGCTCCTCCTCCCTGATATAAGCAGCTCATTTTCTGCAGCACCACAGCTCTAATGGACGCCCTTAGGCTAGAGCCTTCCCAGCCAAGGGACATCCATCTTTTGGCATGTCACACTCCCGCCCTGGAAAAAAATCTTTGTGATGTGCACTCCAATTTTTCTTCAGTAAATCAAATCTTCCTTCCTTCAGAAAGACGAATGCTTTAGGGTTGGAGTGTTATAGAGAAAATCAATGCCGGCAAAATTGAAACAGTATGCCCCCGTATTGATCGGGCGTGTGAGATCGAAAAGGAACAGCTTTGTAACTGTTCTGCTGGACAGTTAGCTGACCTGTAATGGACAAACTATTGATATTAGCATTACTATTTTATCTTGTGCTATGTCATTTTGCCGGGGCGCTACTGAGGGAGGGAAGCCAGAGCAGAATAGCCAGGTTCGGAAAGAAAAAATAGCTTAAATTTAAATGCTCTTTTAATTCATAGTTTTATGGAATGCTTTCTTTGCAACATGCTGACTATATATTCCTAAACCAAATCAATTTATATTAGATTTTCTTTTATCTGATTGTATTAATGCAGCTGCAGTGTGTCTCCTTTAGGCTATATACTCCTTTTATGTGCATTTACAAAGTATGGCAACCGTTCAAAAATTTCAAGATGGAAAATGCATTAGTGAACACAAGGCATTCATAATCTCAGTATCCTCATTCAACTTTATTTTTTAAGTTGAACAAAATAGTATTATTTAGAAATGATAGGTTTGCGGTCAGTAGCACACAACAATGTGTTGCTTTGATACCAGCAAAACTTAAACATATAAACCCATCAACAGCAATAATAGCTACTAATTAGATGTGAATATTTATTATTTATATTAAAGTGTCGACTGAAAATAAATGATTAAAGCTCCCTTATTGCTTTAGCAAGAATAACTAATTCGATTATTGAGGTTAAAGGTCAAAACTCTTGTCAACACAATTCACACTTGACAATTATATTGACAAGCAAGGGGACAATTATATATACAATTTTGATGATAATTCTAAAATGGGTTTATAAAGATAAAACAAAAGTAAAAACGTCTTCACCTTAGCTTCCTGGAAATATTAAGTGTGTTTATAATGGCTAAGGTCTGAGCTGATGGTCCAAACTGTTTATTTATTTTTAAATGTGGTTGTGAACAATGGTGAAAAAGTACATACAGATTACTTGTGTTTTAATAAAATGGATCTAATTTGCATTTTGAAAGATTGCATTATAAATTGTTTTTGCAAAGAGTATAATTTGCACGATTATTTTAGCATTAAGCATTTTAATTAAACTTTATAATGTCCCTCAATGAAGAATCAAACTTCCTTATGTCATGTCATATCATTGTGGTGACATGACACTGGCAAAATTTTAGTTTTAGAAACACATGTAAACATGAAGGTCCGACTTGAACGGATAGATGAAACAAAACTAAGCTATTCTAAAACTAACACTTTGCGCAAGACTGCATAGTCTTTTTTTTTATTTTTTATTTTTTAAATATATGTAGTATTTTTATTATTATTATTTATTATTAGACTAAAAACATGTCTACCGTATCTTATCATGCATACGTATGAGAGGAATGTTTTCTCCTTTTTAACCTGAGGCCACATCAGCAGTCTGAGCGAAGCACTAAGGAATCAGTAGTTTGATTTCCTGGACCAGCTATAGGTGGACAAAGACAAAAGCCAAGTTAAACAACAAAATCAAGCTAGTGTAGTCTGAATGAGCTATGAATGTCGCATCTGACATTGGTACATTTTCTGAGAACTATAACCAAATTTTCTTTGTTTGGCTGTAGAGCGATGATGACAGAATAACTGGACATTATTTTTGGTAGTTACTGATCTCGTGTTGTCCCACTTGTTGAATCTCCATTTGCGAAGAGTGTGTTTCGTCATATAGCGACTAATTCCACTCCAAACATGCAGTTACTTTTACTACAGGGAGGACATTCAAGTTCACTTGTGTTAAATAAATAATTGCATGAAAAGCCACTGCAGTTAGATTCATCTTGACTTGTATTCCTCCATTCCAGACTTAAATCACAATTATGAAGCATAATACTGAAGGTAATGCATGCGTTAACTCCGAGGCCTGCACAGTGTCTGTTCCAGCTCGCGTGTATGTTGAAATGACAAACTGTACATTACAGCCGTGCTGGTAGCGTGCATGCTGACTGAAAAAGGAAATGGGACTCGGGCATGTCAATGAAGATTATAATCATAGGAAACAAGAACATAACTGTTTAGAGTACACTAGATCTCGAAAATGCACGACATGAGAGGAGCAGGATGACTCGGCTAGCGCTGTAATGAGACAGAGGTACTTGTAAGTGAAACATCAAAAGTTAAGTGGAGAAAAGATACGACAGGGACATTTTTTTTCTCCCAAAAAGCTTTTTTTTTTTTTTTTTTTTTGTAATTGCAGTATATACTTCGCCCTAATGATGATGAATGGTTGCTCAAATCTATGTAAAAGTCTAGTTTGCTGGAGGTAGAGCTCTTCTGCTGCAGACTTATCTGACCATCACTCTGACCTTGTTGCATGTGGTGTAGCATAAACACCGAGGTTCCTCAGTCGAGTGCAAATTCAGATTAGAGTAGCCATTTTTCCAACTAAGATAACTTCTGTTTACTGTACCTGCTTTTTTTCCTCCCAAATCGTCTTTATTTTGGCTTGTAATAGCTATGGTTTTACAGTATTATCAGTGTAATCTCACTCCTAAAAGAATCTGAAAAATACAAAAAAAAAATTCTCAATTCTCAAAGAATTTTAATACATTAGTTCCATTACATTAAATGTACTAATTGTTAATTATATTGAATATTAAATAAACAAAAATATGTAAATTTCAACATTTTGATTTTTTAAAAATGGAATGCCAAAGATGACTATGGTTATGTCTCTGAATAATCTTAAACCTAAAAAGAACGTACTTTTGAATGTTTGATAAGCAGTAAACAAATACCGTATGTCATTACTACACAGCTGTTTCAGATATGATTATACTCTGGGAGGGTAAAAAAGACAACATTCAGAAACAAACAACATACTGAACAAAAATTTTAATGCTACACTCCATTTTTCATGAGCTGAACTCAAAGATCTAAAACTTTTTCTATGAACACAAAAGGCCTATTTTTCTCAAATATTGTCACAAATCTGTCCAAATCTGTGTTGGTGAACACGTCTCCTTTGCCGAGATAATCCATCCACCTCACAGGTGTGGCATGTTAAGGAGAGCAGGTTTTTTGCAAAGGTGTGCCTTAGGGTGGCCACAATTAAAGGCCACTGTAAATTGTGAAGTTTCACCAGTCAGTTTCTGCTTTGCCTCATGCAGTCCAACACATCTCTTTTACATAGAGTTGATCAGATTGTTGATTGGCTGTGAAATGTTGGTCCACTCTTCAATGGCTGTGCCAAGTTGCTGAATATTGGTAGGAACAATGTTTTATACGCCAATCCAGAGCATCCCAAACATGCTCAATGGGTGACATGTCTGTTGAGTATGCTGGCCATGCAAGAACTGGGATGTTTTCAGCTTCCAAGAATTGTGTACAGATCCTTGCAACATGTGTGGTTACACGTGGTCTGCAGTTGTGAGGCCGGTTGGATGTACGGTTGGATGTACTGCCAATTTCTCTGAAACACCTTTGGAGACGGCCTATAGTAGAGAAATGAACATTCAATTCACGAGCAACCGCTCTGGTTAACATTCCTGCATACGTCATTCCAATTGCATGCTCCCTCACAACTTGTGGCATTGTGCTGCCTGATAAATCTGAACATTTTATTAGAGTGGCCTTCAAGTGTGGCCAGCCTAAGGCACACCTGTGCAATAATCATGCTCTCTAATCACATTTTGATTTTCCACACCCGTGAGGATGGATTATCTTGGCAAAGGAGAAGTGCTCACTAACACAGATTTGGACAGATTTGTGACAATATTTGAGAAAAATAGGCCTTTTGTGTTTATAGAAAAAGTCTTAGATCAGTCTTGTTCAGTATATTTACCAGCTTTAATGTTTTAACTTATAATTTATACATACAGTGCAGAGTCAGGTTTTCATTGATCAATTGAACTGCCTAAATATTTAACACAGTCAAATATTTCACTGTGTAATCCGGAGCAGAGAGCAATGGTCACAATAATTCCAGCTTAAAGAGTAAAACTGGGTTTGATGTAATTATATAACTGGAATCTAATATAATGTCTCCATAGTTATCAAGAAAAGTCCTGGAAATGTCTTGGAAAAGGATTTTTGTTTCATTTGCATTTGCAATCATTTCAAGTATTTATCCATTTGTTTAACCACCATACAAGGTTTCTAGAATCTCAACACCCCTTTAGAGAATGAAGTATTGTGAGTAAGACTGGACTGCAGAAAATCAAATATACAGTATTTGTAAAATAATGCCAGAATGTCTGGTAAATTAAGATGCACAAAGAAAGCTTGATTTGGTACCAACTGTTGTTTGATTTGACTACAATGTGATGAAGCTCTTGGTGGAAAAAATAAATGAGAAACAAATCCTGATATAAGATTTTAAGTTATTGGACTAACAGCACTCTAAATAAACTTCCATATAATCTTCTGCTTATAACTCTGGCAGCTTCTCTGTGCTGTACTTAACTGACCGTTTCTTACTGGTAATAGCTTTGGCTTGTCTTGATATAAACACAAACACGACCAGCTGTAGTGCTCTGGTCCCATCTCGGAGACAGTTGTTTCCTTTAGTCCTGGTCCCGACTACTTCAAAACCAATTAGCCGGGATTCGGGTTCTGCTCATCCATCTGCCTTCATACAATCATAAACATATAACCTAAACATAGTGCACAAAGACATGTGAGCCCGCTGTTAGTTATGTCCATCTCTGTAAAGCAGACTCGCTGTATCACGCAGGGATCTCCAGCACCAAAGTCCTTAAAGGGGTTTAACATGAAACCTTCCACTCCATAAATCATGCATGCTGACGTGTGTCCCGCACCAAAAAGTTGTGACTGGGACCAAAAGGATGTGCCTTAAATCTCAGGGGAGAATGTTGGAGTTTGACAGACGTGCTTTTCATCAGTTATATAAAAGAACGTGCTACGAAGGGCCTACCGTGCAGAGGGGCTCAAGGATATGAATTAGAATATAGGCTTAATGATAACATTTGCTTCCAGCGTATATACAGTACAGTGGCTGGAGCTGTAAACAATAGTAACAAAGTGTCACCGTGGAACATATTAATAGCTGATCATGTCCATATGTTAGCATGCTTTAGTACAGCAATGGAGGTGAGGAGTTACACCTAGTCTTTTTTAAAATAACTTAAAAAACAAGTTCTGTCATTAATGCCTGGTCATTTGGGGTATTGTTAGGTTACATTATTATGGTCATTGGTGAAGTTATAACAGCATAAAAATCATAAAATATTATTTATATATACACAGCACTAGCATAGACCTTTAGTGTCACATAAGGGCACAACCATTTCCAATCCTGTCTTCCTATTTAACTAAACACTATTTGCTCTGTTTCGCATGTCACAGAATCCTTGTTAACAGTCTGAAAGAAGGCCACCATCAGCAGAAAGACCAATTACACCATCTTGGCTCACTGCTCACAGCCTAGCACCTAGACTCTGTAGCAACTCTCAGATTTATGAGTTTTATATACCTTTAAGAAAGTATATGGCCTCTTGGAGCAAGGTCATGATAAAAGAGACTGATCAATATCTGAATGAAATGCCATTTGGGAAGTTTTTAGGGCCTCTTTTCTCCTTTCTCCCTGGATGCAATATCTGCCCAGTATCGATTGTCAGGGGCCGGTAGTTAGTCAAAGGCTATCTCCTTTGACTAACCCCTCTGCAGCATGTCAGCCCCCCCCCTTGTCTTGATAGATTGGTATGCTTCCAGCCACTGTAATTACACCATAGCACCAGCAGGTCATTTATTTTGCGACTTTCACCATTTGCCAAAAAATAGCCTTTATCTTTAGGAGCCAGTACTTTGTGGTTCAACTAAAGCAGAGAAAAGGTACATAAAATACTGGTGTCCCCACTTTAAAAAGGCAAAGACTAAGAAACAGTAAGCGGACAGTATTCTCTCTATAGATTTACTCCACTGCCCACACACCCTTGAGTTCAAGTTCAGCACCATTCGACCAGATCAAGCCAGGGCAGTCCATTGTATAGCTGCATTCAAATGGAGTCCATAGACAGCAAATTGATAGTGTGGCTGGAAAGAACAGAAAAGTAGTCCTGACAGAGTGGAAAAACATCAGAATAGTTGTGTTGAGTATTGTGATGCTGATATCAATGATTACACCCCCCAAAAAAAATAAAGATGCTTTTACTAAATAATGTCTTTCAAATTTAAAAATGATGTTACATTATGTTACAGTATGTTATGACTATGTTGTCATACATGACTTCATTTTTTTCTGATCTTGTTTTTGCTGTTTGGATAATCATGGAACCTCCTTATTTTAGATTTCATCATGGTATGCAGGTCTTGTTGACTGTAGTATAATTCTGCAATATTATTTATGTAATGGTATTCCATTAAATGTGCTTTATTTGATTTAGTAACATCTAATAATAAACGGTAAATGAATGCAACCAATAATATCTCATCGTTGTCTAAATATATTAACCGATTAATTAAAAAAAAATTATTAGGTCTTCCACAAAAGTGAATCTGTTTAGTTTAGTTGTTATAACCAGACCAATGTTTTTGAGTGTTTTTACCTTTACATGTTTCGACTCAGAACAATCGTAAGGAAGTTGGATTATGGGGGCGTCAAAACCTGTATAAATCAGCTGACAAGACATGTCACAGTAACATTACGTGACTCTTATGAGGAAGACTGCAAGTTTAACAGTCAAAACATGTAAATGTTAAACACTCAGAAACATAAGAAACTAAAAAGTTATCTTCATGGTTGGTTAGCCCATTTGCAGACACACACTGCTACAAATGCTTTATAATGACAACAGCAGTATGATGATGAGACAGATAAAACTATACAGTTTGGCTTAATAAAATCTGCCAGACCTTTTTTTTCTCTAAAAATGGCTGCAAACTTGTACAAATGGTAAACCATGCTTAAATGTAACAACCAGATTAGTGCATTTGGAATATATTACACCAAATATTAAAAAAAATACTACATTTGTGTCTCTCTTTATATAATTTAGATTAAAAGACTGTGAACCTGCAGAGAAAAACTGCAGGTTAAGTAGATCTGAAACACCGCTGGTCTTTGTTGACCTTGACTCCGACTCCACTCTGTTTTTCTTTTGGGGCTGTGCTGAAAACGCCGCTACGTGCTGAGATTTGTCAAAGCGCTCAAGATCAGTTCTGAAAGCTAGAGGTCAGGAGATTATTACAATGGGCTGGTAATGGTCAAATTATGCAACTCTGGTCCAGTGGATGCCCTCATTACCTCGCTGCGTTGGTTGATAAATGACCTTAAACGTGTGTTGTCAAAATCACAGGAGAAATGTGACTCTTCATCAAAAATACAGATGGTACCACTTCACTTATAGCTATGAGGTCTGTATATACTATTTATTATGTCACTCATAGGGATTATATTAAAAAGGCAAACAGTGGAGCTGCCTGGGTTTAACCATAACAATTTAGAAGATATCGTTTTATGGTACTGTTGATAATTTGGCTTATAAATAGTTTTAGGTTATGAATGCAGTTATAAACCATTTATATGTTATGGAGACCAAAAAGGAGTGAACTAATATTAGACATGCATGATTTGTAAACACATGCACTATGCACTACTGTTTCATAAATGTTGCATTATGCAAGGATAAAAAAGTACTACTATATTGGGTTTTTGGCTTCATATGTGGTATAGTATATTACACAAAATAAGAATGCCTGTAACATGTAATACCTAAACATTTTTTGAATTCCACACTTACACATTTAAAAAATATATATATTTACATTAAAATACTGTCAAAAGGCCACAGTAAAAACTATGTAAAAACCATATCACCATAGAAAAATATACACAAATATAAGCACAATATGTATAAATATCTTTATGTAATAAATAAATGTGACTGCATTTTCTGACACACTGGTTCTGAAGTCCAAGCCTTTGCTTGTATTAAATCTGATCTAATTGCTGCACATTTGTCTGCCTGTTTGATAGTGAATTTACGGTCTGAGTGTAATTGCTGCTAATTGGAGGCTGCTCACTAAGCTGGCGGTAATTAGGGCTCGATTTGCATTATATCATTCGCCTGCACTGAATTTGGGGGGGTCTGGAGCCTTGTGCCTCTCACCCATGGGAGTATATTGATTTACACAAGCAGGCAATGTTACCGAGATGCTGCAGTATTTTACTTTTTTTCTTTGATCGCGTTTTGAAAGCACTTGGATAAATTGGAGTTAATTGGGAGGAGTGGTAGGTGTTTACACCGCTTTGGTAATATTTTCCTGTGTGTGGTGAACAACTTAAGTGAATCAAAGCATTATTATTGCAGCATAGTTTTATCGTTTGAACACTTTCCTGTTTTTTTCTTGAACTAAAAACATATATACATTTGTTTCATGTTTGCAATTTTTTAGTCCTATAAAATGTAGCTATGTTTTGGTAGAACATTAAGTGGTCATGGTTGGGCCATTACCAAACTTGTTCACCATTTGTACAACATTAAAACTCACATTTATAGCAAAGCATCACCAAAAAATGGAAACTTTTATGTTGGGATACCCTTTTTTTTTTTTTTTTTTTATTGTTTACAAGGAATACAGCTGCATTTAAGGGGGGCACTACTAACGGACACATAATAAACTGCCTCTGGGTGCAAATTAATAAACATTCAACCAATTTAGCATGTGACATAGACAGAGAAACAACTAGTATCAGGAATGACAAAATTTGTCTGAATTTCTTGCAGAAAAGACTGTGAAGGTAAGGAATACTAGACCCCATTGAGGGGAGTTCCTTGGCTAGGTTATAAAAGGGATTTTAAACAGTAAGTAACAGAAACTCTTGGACCCAAAATGTACAAATAATATAAACGCCACGTAATTAAATTGCCAACCACCCATTTAAATGTACGTTAAAAACACAAATTAAAAATCTTGTGATTAATAATGACGATGGGAGGGGGTGAGGAGATGGAAGCGTTAGCAGGTCCCTGACCCCAGTATTACCTCAGTTACATCTAGTAAACAACATTAGCAGAGGTGAATTAACATACACACATGTAGATGGTCTGGCATACACTTCATTGGAGTGGCAGGGATAAGCTATAATGCACATGTAGAAAATCACTTGGGCACAACTTAATCATGCCAAATCATTTTTTGCGGGATGGTGTTTGGTCCTGTTTCATTTTAATTTGAGCCTGGAGATAGCAGCAGAAGCAATCTCTGCCACCATTTGACAAAGAGCCAGTGCTCCACCAGTCCTCCACATGACAAATCCTCAATCTACTGCCATTCCACCGTTCCTTCTAAACACATGGTTTATGCAAATCAAAGCAAAATGATCTTAGGGATAGGAGCAATGTTTGAGCAATTTGAAGGTTGCCAATAGGGACTGGCATTAATATAAAATAAGCAAGGAGAGAAATCTCTTCTGCATATGCACCTCTCATTGACTATACCCAAATTAATTTAGCCGAAAGGTTATGAATGAGCGTGCCAAAGTGCAGCCACTTGAAGTGATATATGAAAGCATATCCTCGCTGTGTGTCCTGTTTGTGTGCATGTTTTGATAAAGGTCATGTACTATAATTTACATAATATTACATGTTTTGAAGATGCACCCGCACAAAACAGCAATATTTCTGCACTTTGGCATATAAAGCCTGGGTGAATTCAGCCGTTGAAAACCTAAATCATACTGCAATCTACATCTTGATTCTGAAATGCTTGGTGATGCTGTAAGAAACTTTACTGTTGTGACGTGAAGTGAGTGTGAAATAGATATTTCACATGGATATTTACCTTTTTGGTTTAAAACATTTTATTTTAAAAATTGTAAAGACTTTTAAGTTGCTGTAATATTCTCTAAACCCCCCCCCCACATCTAGATGTAGTGTTGCGCTTATACATTGCTTTGTTCCAGGTGCCTTAATTTTCCCTTTCAGCCAAGGCTTTCTTTTGTCATAGAGTCTATTAAAATGTCTTGTCAATGATGTTACAGAATAGCTGTTTCCGGACAAATAGTAAACGCTATATTTAGTTGTAATTCAAAGTCTGCTAGGTTAACACTTTTAGGGAATATAGTTATATTCATCACATATTCCCGTTTGGGGTGGCCAGAACCTATATTTCCCCTGGACAATAGCCACAGGCTAAGAAATACTGGTATTATGTATACCAAAGATTCTTCATTAGAAGTTTTTATTATACTGCTAATGCTTTTGTTAGCTCTTGTTAAAAATCTCAAGTTTTTTTTCCGAAACAGTCTTTTTGTATTTTTTCCCCCTGACCTTTTTTATCCAGTTGGTTTCTGTATTGTTTGTCTGAGTAGATTTTGGAAATTCCTTTGACCCATGGCTGGTTCAGACCAATTTTGTGGCCTTAATGGCAGTTTCGATGGAGCAACAGTTTGCCTTTAATTTGTAAACAAGTTGCTGCTGTAATTACTATTTTGCTCAGACTAATGCTTCTGTGTGCATTTTGTTCTAAAAATATTTGCGTACTTAGTTTATTTTTGTCTAACTTTACTGAGAAGAAGCTCATGAAATAATCAACTCAAGCTGTCTATTACAGATGATCCAATTTCCAAACAGCGCGGGTCTGAGGAGTGTCCAATAGATTATTACTTACACGTCAAACTGGTGCTAGATTTGCCTATTGCCCATTTTGTCTCTCCGCCATCAGACAACAGTCAGTCGCAGCTTAACGAGCAGCCCTTCCAGACACCTTTTACGATCTGACTAATTACTAATTACACAAGTGGTTGGCTTGCGCTACAGCAGGACGCTGGCCCTTTGTTATTTTAATTGTTGTTATTTTGAAGAATGGCGCCGCAGTAAATTCTGCTGAGGATGCCCTAGGAGGATGGATGATCCCTGAATAATTTATCATCTTTGTGGAAACAAGCTCGTGTGCGGTATGGAGGGGATACACAGGCCCGTACATCTCCATTCTTGTTACCGTGGCACTGTAGTCGTGGATTGATGACGAGGTATCTTTCATTGTATGTCCACCCTTTTCCAGCACCCCATCATTAGGGCTTCTATTGTGGCCTGTTCAGGAATATGACTGGCAGAGGTATCCGCCATCATGCTGTGACTAATTACTCCAGCCAGTGCTTGCCTCCTGATGGATTCATGTGCATTGTAAGGCCCGACATAGCCCCCCCTCCATTCTGAGTGTGTCCCAAATCAAAGCGGCACACCATGCACAACCTTGATAATTATTTTCATAGATGAATACCGTTGCAGGCAGGATGATGAAGTGGCCATTTGCGTTCAGAGACTATCGCATGAAAACACCGAGCCGGGGTTTTTTCACTGTTGAAAAATCTGCTCCTGCACAGACCTCAGTCCCTTGTGGCTGTCCAACTTTGAGGCCATGTAGGCAGAACCCATAAATGTATCCCTGTCCAATTGACTTGTATACATTCTAATAGTATTTGTAGAGCATGATATGAATACTTACCTTGGAAACACGTTAATAATAGTAGGCCAATCTTCCAATCATAAAAATTGGAAACTGCTGGAAATAAAATCCTGAAAAACTTAAAGCCCTGAAAGTCTCTAAATCAGACTATGAAAAGATCCCAAGTTATCTAAATCTAAATATTCATCCATTTAGTCTTCATTCTTTACTTACCCGAGTTCAATATTCCCAAAGAATCAATGGTATTCTTTATCCTACACAGTTTTAAAGTCACAGCTTGGCAATTGTATTTACTTCCTGGCGTAAAGCTGCTCTTCCCTTTAAAGGCCCCTGTGTGATCGTTTGGTGTTGGGCTGAAGATTTGTGAGGAGCCCCAGGCCAGAGCTGCGCTCAGGAGTAGATCACATAAAGTATTCTGGAGTTGCGCCGTCAAAGCCTGCGCCACTGAAACCATAAACTGTGTCGTCCTACACTGTCAAAGTAAACACTCAGCCACCTCTCAGTAAACATTTAATTTGTTACTGCTAATTTGAAAACCACTGGTGTGCTTGTTCCCTTTTTGGAAATACAACAGGTAGTGCAATCATAGTATTGTTAATGCATTTATTAGTAGTAGGTGGATTTTGTTTTTGTACCATAGCTTTTCTTACACAAGCATTAATTACAAGTCAAACCACCAATCATCTTCAGTCAGTCAAGAACTTTGTCTCACTAAATATCCCAGTTTTACTTCATCCCAAACATCCCATTTTGTAGTTTTTATTTTGTGCATTTAGGGATGTGTACACTAATCCCATCAACCAGATCACTGTTTAACAGTCTTCAATGGGGAAGCACAGGTCCTAAAATCCCAAAATCCCAACCCCTAGTGTGGTGTTATTTAGCATTCTGTAAGTCCAACATTTAGTATTAAACCTCCAGTGACTTGAAGCCTTTAGGAGGTGTAGCCTAAATACTTGTGTAAATAAGACGGATATAAATCAATGGACTTGCTCATGTTCTCTACCGCTGACACTAAACACTACTAACTGACAGCACAAGCATCAGTCAGGTTCCACTTGCAAAAACCAAATGTTCTCTTTTTTATTTATTTATTTTTTATTTTTTTGTAGAATGTGTGCTTTGTTGTTGGTAATCTCCTTTTATCCATTAATAAGTTTGTCTTCTTCTTAATAAAGATTTTTTGGAAGTCTAGACTTTAATTATATGTAGAAAAAGATTTACCAACAAAATAACTTGTTTTGCACCCCTTGAGTACTAAATAATGAATATTGTATATATTTAAATTAAAATACTCACAAAATAGCTGTAATATCTCATAATAGACAGGTCTGTACTTTATGCGCACATAATGCTATACAACACAAGCCCTTTATTAAAATTTAACACTTGGTGATTTGGTGACCCTGCGTGGTAAAGGCAGACGTAAATTGCAAAGAAAACTGGCAAGAATGGACATTGATTAATATTTGTAATGCTATATCCACCCCCTCTACTGTGTTTGTAATGGCCTCCTCCTTATCCCAGCAGTCCTGACTCCTGACAAGAGGCATCCTGCTGGGCTAAAAATGAGGCCCCGAATGGAAGCACGTGCCACAAAAGTGTGTGGAAAATGATCATGCTGGTGTTTGCCCATTCCTCTGGTTCACCTTCACAATGACACAAACACTGGACAACACAATAGTAGAGTTTTCAGCTTTGTTGATTGCAATGGCCTGGAAAAATACAATGAAGATTTTTTTGTAAAATGTGTTTTATTCAAAAAAAAAAAAAAATTGGATTAAGAAAAAAATATATAAGTAAATAAAGAAATTCTGATCATATTTATTTTAAAAAGAATATTTGTCTGGATGTATGCATTTTTAAAACAAAAGTAACAAAAAAAAATAAAATGCCTTGAGCAAGTTATACAAGTTAACAATTTATGAAAATCTTTACAACCACCATTAAAAAATGTCTGCTAATAAAAATTCTGCTTCAGTATTTTAAGCTATTTATTTGTATGGAAACTGGGGTAATATTTATTTTATTTATAATATACAATGTTGTTTTGCAATAAATTTTGTCACGTTTTGTTTAGTTTAGTTCAAATTCTTTTTAGTGTGTTTTGGTCCTTCTCTCTCTAACATTGGACTGTTCTTGTACTTTTTTAGCTTACTGTTCTTGATATTTTTTTTCATCATTTTAATCTAAAGTTGTTGTGCTGTTTTAAATGTCATTGTGCTAAAAACGTGTTTGCAACCTTTTGTCATGGAATGATGTCATGAAATAGTCCAAGATAATGGTATCAAACATCAAGTGTGATGATCCATGACAAGGAGATGCTGTCATTATCAAAGACAGAAGCTCAATGGTTTGGTTCTCAGTCTGTGTTTAACGTAAGGTTTTCAAAGAGTGATTCGGGGAGTTAAAAAAAAAAAAAAAGCTCTCAGACAAAAACAAAGCTGGCTTTATGTGTGCCTGCTCAAACCTAGCGCTAATGCTGGCCTGCTATACCACGCTGACTGGTAATTGCTAACACATGTGCTACCTCTGTCTTGTTGCAGCCGGCCGAGGGAGTTCTGGCGCCTGGACTACTGGGAGGACGATTTAAGGCGTAGACGTCGCTTCATAAGGAACCCTTTCGGATCCACTCACTCGGAGGCTACCCTCAAAGCCGCTGCTGAACACGGTCAGTTGCATGCACCACTCTCCTGCCCCTCACACGGTGGTGGCAACCAAGTACAAGGCAATAAAAATTAGTCCTCCCGTAGCTGTAAAAGATTTATTGTACCACAAGACACAGTAAAGCGGTAGCTGTATTTGAATTTCACACAGGTAATTTACCCCTCTGGCACCCATCATACAAACAAGGGCTGATAGGCTTAGCATGCCATTCTCAGAAATCTAGACCTATACTTAGTGAGAAGGCTACACAATTCTAAATCCAAGTTTGTGTCCCCTTTGTAATGCATTACAGCGGCTATTAGAAGTGGTAAGTCTTTTCTCTTTTTTTCATATTATCAGTTGTTATAGCAAGCTTTTTATTTAGTTTCTGTCAATTGAGTGGTCTTTGTATAGTATGTATGTTTTTTTTTTTGTTTGTTTTGGTTATTGTCCAGTGGAATGTTGTCCTGTAATAACAAATTAAGAGGCTGGAGATGTTTTGTTCTCTGAATGATTGATAAAAAAATAGGGGAAACCTAAGACTGTAAAAGAGAGTATTCTGTATAGGTTGTCTTTTCATATATTTAATAGCAGTTTAATGCACATTTTTTAAAAAGTTGCAAAATAATAAATCTTAATCACATTGAGCCTAGTATTGGATACAAAAGCCTTTTCAGTCTAGTGCTCACATCACAGAAGATGTGGTTTACGTTTACAAATTCTGTGAACTAGCCATTCTTTCAGTTGGTGTCAAAAAAGGCCACACTCATTACTCCCTTGATGCAGCACCAACTCAGCAGCACCTACTAAAGAGTAGTTTGGAAACTGACCTAACAGACACAGGCTCTGGTCAATACTTAAGACTCTAACATACAAATGTAATTTACCCAACACAAAATGCAACGTTTCAATATTAAAATTTATTTTTAGACTACTGCGGGGAAATTGAAGTATGACAGGCTGCCATGGTCTGAAAGGCTTACAAATAGTAACCACATTTGTGATCTAACCTTGCACTGCAGCTGGATTTGTGAATTTACAAACTCACAAAATTCCATCTTGAACTGCTCCAAGGAAAGTTGTGATGTCCAACTTGGCTGGTGTGTCCCATGATGCAAACAACCCAGTGATGTAACCAACACTACTCTGGATAAAATGGCAGCCAATCACCGATCAGTTATTCATTTAAAGTACCTGCCCTTTTGCAATAGTGTATTTTGCTGATTTTGATTTCTGTTTCAAAATTTGCATTACATTTTACATTTACATAATCCTCATAGCTCATAATAAATTAATTTTAAACATTAAGAAGGATACATAGACTTAACTTAGAGTAATAAATTGCATTTGTCCCTTAGGGTAAGCTTGATCATTGTAAACCACAAATCCAGTGGAGTGCACTTCTGTTAAAGAACACTGTAATTTGGCAGACTGATTCTAAATGTGGTTTGGAAAAAGCTTCAATAATCTATTACATTTAGCCACAATACAGGTCTGTCATTACAGCAGCGACATTGATTTTTTTTTTCTTTGAGTTGAGAACTGGTCCAATCAATGGTCCACTTGCTCTATTGTTTCTGCACACTTCCCCAAAAAGACAGGTGCAGATTTTCAATAAACCTTGTCTGAGAACAATTTAACATTCCTTAACAGTCACTTCTAACCGCCATGTCCAAATGACACATGTCCCTGCATTAGCGCTAGGAGTCGCATTTCTCTTCTGGAGTGCACGTAATCCCTCATCTCTGCACACATCCAGCTCATAGGGGATAGCTCTGCCATTAGCGTCAGACTAGGCCCGGATTTAGCAGCTCAATCAGCCACTCTCACTTCAATAAATGGCCATTTCTGGAACCGCAAAAATGTCTTTAGCGCCTTCCCAGAGACAAATAGCAGGTTTGACAGGAATCAATGAGAAAGTGATCTAAAAGCAATATGGGATCCTGGAATCCTGGGAGACTCCTGGCCCGCCGTAATGGCATCTGGAGTCTTAGGTTGGAGTCCAGCTGCAGCAAGGCTCAGCATTTGACTGAGCTTCCATCTTAATTCCACTCTGCCTGCTTGTTTTCTCTTCAGCTTGTTCATGACAGAGAGCAGACAGCACTTAGGCTCTGTCATGGCTTTCTCTTAACTGTGCTAAATGTGTTTAACGCATGCTACAAGTCAGTTTGCACTTCAGCTATTTGCAAAGTTCCCACAGGTGCTGGAAACCCAGTCATTTAATTTTATTGTAGGGCTCCTCAATATTAGCAAAATATGTGAAATGCATTAACTATGCAGAATATTGTGATTACAGTCCAACTTGCTATATTTTAATGGCCTTGATACACCACCATACCTCCCAAAATATCTGTAATATTTTATATGTATTTTCATTTTATTTCATCTATGTTAAGAGCACTCAAACCATTCAGTCACTTGCTATCATTTAGACCTCAAAACAGGAAGTGTAAACCCCATTAATGTTCATGTAGTATACTTGTAGGCCCCTTATTTTAGTTTGGACCAAACCTGAGATTGCTTCTGGCCCACTTAACATATACAATGGCATTTTCAGGCCTGGATCACAACAACAGGCTGAGCTTTCGTAAGAAACACACTGGATGGCGCTGTCAGTTGAGATGCAGTTGTTTTCATTAGTATTTCCTGTAAACACATGTGCCTTTACCAAACCTTAGTAATAATATTGTCTCATTGTTTTCTTCCATTCTGTTCACGTTTTAATTCACACTTATCCAAGTGAACTGCACTAACAGAGCGACTGCACCAGACGTGTCGAGTGGAAACACACCAAAAAGCCAAATAACAGGAAACATTTAAAATATATTGCTAACTTACTTCTGTTGACATGTATAACAACGTGTATCTTGTTAACTTGATGTAAAAACCCTTATGCTGCAGTCAATGCGTTGAGAACTTGCTGTTTAATGAGGCAGTTACTATCAAACATGCATAATAGAGTGGTGTGGCGTCTTACCTGCAGCAGGTATCGCATCCCATGTTTTTTTTCCTTTTTCAAAACATTTCCTTTGCACCACAGTTAATATAAACAACTGACTGTAATAACCATACTTTATATTAAGAAAATGCTATTAATTAGGTTAGTTTAACCATAATTTATTTGTAATACACAGCTGAACAAAAAAATAGAAATTGGATATTATAACATTTAGCCATCAGGCAGTACTTTTCACTTTAGTCTTTAGAATGACATGGGATAAAAGGAGGCAAGGTTTATGAAGTTAACAGCTACCTTACATTTCATTATTATTCAGTTTAACTATAAAAAATGTAATTTACCAGAGCTGTAGGGCGCAAGGGATACTTGAACCTTGAACCCACATGAACCCTGCTTTGGGGTTCAGTTCTATTCAAACTATTCTATTTCACATGTTGCATATATTCATCACTGGGTGAAAAGACATTTTCTGTCAAAGTCAAATATGGCAGCAGCCAGCTGGGGGTACACTACCTCGAGAGAGAGAGTCTAGTGCTGTACTAAAGTATGAGCATATATCATTAAAATAACTGTGTGACAGTGAAGGCTGACGGCATGCGTTCTGTGATGTAACCTTTCGTCTTGTTTTAGTCGACCCTACATTTGTTGCGGAAGTGCAGCTCAAGATGAGAATGCAGGGCTGGGTTTTCAAACAGAGCGCAAAGGTCATATCTGGCTGTAATTATATTCATCAGACAGAGGCGGGGAAACACGGTTGTACTCCCCGAGAAAATATTTAGTAGTTGTCAAAGTTACTTTTAAAGTTTAATGCCAGTTAAGAACTCTTTACTGTGAATGTTTTTATATATTTGACATTAGTTGTCTAGACATATTTGACTAAACTGATTTTATCATGCCATGTTTTTTTCTGCACACTTTTCTTTTTTTTGTGTTTGGCTCAAAGAGGTAAAGTACAGTAAAGGGTTAACTGGGATGACCTAAAAAGTCTTGTACGCTAATAGGGTTAGGATAGGATAATAGGAAAATAAGCAATTAAATATGGTGGTATTTGTAATTGTCTCATAAAATTCCAAGTTTAGCTCTATGGTAACATTTTAACAAAATGTTATTTAAAAATACAGATTTTTACTGTAAATGCAAACAATGTTTCACTAAAATACAACACTATAACATTTAAAAACTTCCAGGCCACCGTATAACAGCATTTTGCACTTTTGTAAGAGGTCACCAGAACTGAGGTGGATCAACAGGACCTTCTAATTCGGTAAAAAACTGTAAATAGTAACAATGCAGAAATACAGTTAGAATGGCCACCATGCTGCTAATTGAGAAAAAAATTAAACAATCTTTAAATTCTAACTGAAAATTCCAGGTTGTACTTCTATGTATTCTTTAATAATTTAAAGTCTTTTTCATTTGGTTGATAAATGTGTTGTGTACAGTGTTGATCATTCATACAGTGCCAGCCTGGTTCCATGTGTGCCAGCTGCTTTGAGTGGGCCGCTCCATATTTATGGCTGGAAAGAGGCATGTTTTGTGGGGATTGATTTGGTCTGGTCCGGGGCTGGTGTACCAGAGGTGGCAGAGTAAATACCTGAAGACTAATGTCTCTGTTTGGCTAATCAATACTCGCCTCATGACTGCGCTCCTGGCTCGGCTCCCGTTAAAAACAAATTTGTTAATTTTGACAATTTAATTGCTGCGACCGGGCATGCCTTGAGTTGTATAAGCAGGTAGTTGAAGCCCTCACTCTGGGAAATGGGCTTTCAGAAAAAGTGGAACTTGTTGGGACCTCTGCACGTTTTTTGCGTCTTGTGTGATGAGTGATGAAGCCCCCCGGTCGAATCTTTGGTTAATGTCGCGTGTCTGGTTTATGTTGATTGTTCACACTTCACTCTTCACATGTTTTAACTTTAGATTTAAACTTAAGGTTAATTACAGCTGTGAAGAGAAACTCAATGTGAAGCGTACAACTAATGTTTGTGTACATGCTTGTGTTGGGTAAAATACCTTTTTGATTTAAGGCACTGTTGATTACATTTTCTTGACCATTATATTCAAAACTTTCTTAAATTGCCCAGTAACGAATGTGCCTGCAACAAAAACAATATGTAAAGTAATAATAATAAAACTAAATAAACATGGCTTGTTTCATCCGATCTACCTCGGTTTTGTCACATTGAAGGTTGGGGTGGTGGATGGAAGTTTTTAACACAATTAGATTTTTGCATAAGGGATACTTAGAAAATTGTTTACGTTTGGAAAACGGTGATGGCGGATTAGGGAAAATTTTTATGGTTTGTGTTAATTAAGTCTTGACAATTTGAGTCACGTCACAGCAAGAAGGTCTGGGGTTCCACTCCCGGGCCTTTCTGTGTGGAGATTGCATGTTCTCCCTGTGTTTAGGTGGGTTTCCTCCGGGTTCTCCTGTTTCCCCCACCAACATAAAAACAAGCAATCATGCAGAGCGCCCCATGGTGGTGGCGGCTGACAGTGAGTTTCCCCACGGGTATAATAAAGTGATAATGTTTCACTCAAAATAGCGTTGGTGTCTTTTGCAAACCCTCGCCTGATATGTTTCATGCCTAAACATAATTTGCGATATTGTTTTATTTTATGTTCATTTGGTCTGGTAATTTATGAGCTTTTTGAATTGGACAGGAAACCTTGGTTGGGGTGTTGGAAGGACTGCCATTAGAGACCTGAGTTTGTGTCCTCAAACAGTTCCCTGTAGAAGTTAGGTTTCACCATTAGGTGCAATTTTAGAAAATTTTGGATAAAGAAAGTGGTTATTGTTTCGACAATAAGTGTTAAGTTAAATTTAGATGAATGTTCTATATTTGGGTATTATATTAATAGGGTGTTTGTTTTTGTTTTTCAACTTTTTTTTACTATTTAACGTGGATATATTCAAAATATACTGTCAGTATCTTTTGTTCAACCAGGTGTAAGTCCTAACTATTTTACTGTGGCATTCCTCTCAACATCAGGGTCAAACTCTCAATGAAGAACACAAGCTAAGCATGTGACTGTCAACATTATTTAAAGCAACCATACATTTGCCATAATTTTAATTCCTTTAGTCTAGTTTTGTTACTTTGTATATGTTTCCATTAATGTGTACCATTTTTCTATTAGCTTTTCTAGATAAGATATTTACAACTTTAAAAAAACAAAACATGCCAATAGCTGTATTTGAACCCTGGAGTTTTAGAAGTATGCCTTAAAAACTATATCTTGAACGTTAATATACTTCCAACGGTAGTTTATGGAAACAAAACCTGTGCTTCTCTTCTGTTTGAATCACAGATTTGATATGGGAGCCTTGGTTCCCTCTTTTCACACTCCCACCACTAACTCCCCACAGAATTGCCAAATTAAAAGAATAAAAAATAAACAGAATCTACTTTGAGAAACCCGAGTGAGAAGTGGGCACGTAGCCTGTCACTTACGAGCACATTTCTTTTACGTATGCCTGGTAATTAGTGACATAAATCTAGTTGGGGAAAAACTTTTTTTTTTTGTTGCTTTGCTTTGCTCCTCGACTGGGCCAAACAATGTAATGACTGCTGGTTATTTGTGTTGCAGTTAGTTCAGTGTAGAGCTATTAATAACACTGACTTGAGGGCAAGAAGGAGCCGGCAATTCAATACTATAGGAAGAGTACAATATCGTTTACATTGCAACACAAAGGTTAAAATCCAACGCCGTTTTGGAGCTCATCCGATAAGTCCCCTGTCCACTCGGCCCGGTGTGAACACAAAGGCATGTGGTACGTATTAGGGGAGCTGGTAGTAATTTCACTGCTGCTAACTAAAGAATCCTCCAGGGAGGCTTAATTACAGGAAGACCATTCTAAATATCAGTGAGCTGCATATTTTCCATGACAAGAGATTTTTTAGCCCCAGTCTGCTGGCACTTTCAAAGTCTCCGGCCGCGGCCACATGACACGACTGTGCATTTTGAGGAAGGGCAACTGATCTTCCCTCAGGTAGCGCCGGAGCAAAAGTAGCCCTGTATTTGAGATTAGAATACACACACACAGAAGCAGACAAAGATAGCACTGCTTTGTTTATAAAGAAAAGGCTTCTGCACCACTGGGGAGTTGAGGGTCTGTAAATGTTTACAGATTATCATTTTTCTTAAATAATCCATTCAGAACCTCAAATCATGTTCAATGCGGATCAACTTTGGCGTCAGTGTGCAGGACTTAACGTGTTAGGATTGTCTTAAGCATGAGAATGTGTTTTTTATTTTTGTATTTTTTCCCCAGACACTGCATACTTGGATAACACAACGTCAGTCTTTTTGTCTGTAGTCTGGTTTGGTGGCTTCACTCTGCAAGCTTCAATTCAAATGCAGTCTTCTTAGAGGATAAATTATTTACACCAAATATAAAGAAAAGAGATCAAATTGATCATGTCCTAGGTTTTATAAATATTGAATTCAAACGTATGCTTCTTCAAGTTCCAAAAAAATCTTTTACTATTGCTACTATGCAAGCTTGTCTATAAAAGTGTTACTGGAGCATTTTTATTTAAACTACTTTTATTCAAACTTTATGGGTCAGTCCAAAGGATGCTGATAATATATTTAGCTGCTTGCCAATGCTTTTAGTAATTTTAGTTTAGTAGACGCCTGTGCAGTGTTTAATTATATACATCCAAACAGGGCTGCAGAACATATGAGAAAAAACATGCAACTTATTTCCTTAATGTTAATATGATTATGAATGCAAGTATGTACATTTTCTCTTTGTCTTAGTAAAAGAGTTTAATGTGAATAAAATCTATAAACACAAACAGAGCTTAAGCTTTTGATTAGCCAAATAATATGACAAGCAAAAGGATGTGACAAATGGAGTAGCATAACACGGCTGCAGTTGAAACAGTCTTTGTAATATAAATATTGTAAATGTTGATATTGCAATAACAGTAAGTTTTCGATTGTGCAGCCCTACATACAAATCTGGATGGTATTGTAATTGTACTGTAAATGTTTTGTAAATAATAAATGTGTCCTTTGTCCTGTTTAGCGTCAGAGGAGGATGTTCTGAAGAACAAGCAGTCCATCAGGAGTCAGGCCCTGGGGAACCAGAACTCTGAGAGCGAGACGCTGCTGGACGGAGACGACGACACTCTGTCCTCTTTGGACGACAAGGAGCTAGACAACGTAACAGGTACCAACCACACTCTTCCTGCTGGTTTCACTCTTCTCCTGATTGTTCTCTCGTGCACATCACGACTCCAGTGATTTACAGCTCTACTGGATATGTGTGTGTTTCTATGTTTATATGAATGTATAGACCTGTTAAGGGTCAGAAACCATGGGAGCTATAGAACAATTTTTATTCAGAAAGTTAGAGCTACAGAAATGCTACTATCTACTTAGGTGTCGATAGTACAATCTATTTGGTTGTATTTGAATTATATGCAGTCAAGAATTAATTATTATAATTTACTACAAATCACATCCATAATATGTAAATAATCAATGTTGCCTTTTCATTATTAGTAAATGTAACTATTTAAAATATACTAAAAAGGTGTGACCAGTGGGAAACAGAACACTGACGCCTGCCTTGTTTTGTTCAAAGACTTTAAATACAAACTAAAAAGTCAAATGAAAGTGCTCTTTTTTAAATGAAAGTCTCTATTATGTTTTTATTGCATTCTTTGATGCACACAAGAACACTGATAATCTGTGTTTTCTTCTAAATGGGCAGCAATATCATATATTTTTTTTTGTCACCACAAAATTTACAAATCCATTATCTGAAAATCCAGGGGCTTGTGAAAGTCTAAGTGAATTTCATAAAAAAGAAATAGATCTGGTTGTGAGATGATGGTGTTAGATGAGGCTTAACCTGCAGTGCCGTGTAAGTCATTTGAAAATGCAGAACTCCCGAACACACGAGAAAACTCTGGCCTAACGACACTTTGCATGAACTGTGAGAATTTTGAAATGACATTACACAATGCTATGTAAACGCTAAGCACTCACACTCTGCTTATGCAAAATGGAGGTCTGTCGTGTGAAGTGTTTTAAATGTGGACCTCCCAAAACACGAGAAAACACTGGATTGAGTTAATACACAGAGAGAAGTGTCTCTACATGAAATATTTTGATCATACATATTAACAATGTTCTTATGTCAAAATAATAGTTTCTTTACCGTTAGTCTAACTTTGCTAACACGGTTGAGCAGCATACTGTTTGGATTTAATTGTCTGTTCTTATATATTACTCAAAAAGCAAGCTGTGCCTTTAATGTCCAATGTGCAGGAGCAACTCAACTCTAGCAATGCACTATATACGCCTGCTTCAATATTCTGAAAGCACAAAGGGAAGTCGACCTTATGGACAATTTCAGTGTCTGAATTAGTCTAAATCTGCTCCATTGCTACACAAGGGAACACACATGCAGTAATCTGAATGTGTCTCTATGTGGAGCCTTGAATCCTGCGCTGTCCCCTATGTTTGTGCTGTAAATGCTTAATGAAATATCATAGAGCGTTAATCGGATTGCAGCCTGAGCCTCGCGTTTGTGTCCGGTGACAGGCAGCTGAGGGCTGAGCCGCATAATGAGGCTCAGAGCTCATAAAGCGGCGCACGATAACAATGGCCTTTTAAACACACCGCTGTCTCAATAAAAGCGATGCTCCTTTAAGCGACTGGAGCACACGGTCTTCTGAGGGGGAACCTTGTTATTCCAACCCACGGAATGTCTGTTTATTCCACCCGTGTGCGTGCGTCAGGGCGCTGGGGGAAATCAAAACAGCGCTGAGAGTGCACATCTGCAAATACGATGCACTCTTCTCATTGTCATACTGGCATAAATTAAGATTGATGCGAGATTAAAGCCAGCGAGGGCTGAGATCGATACGTACTGACGCAAAGTAGCCTACGTACGTGCCAGTCCTGAAAGAGTCTACACTGCTCTTCTTTAACTTTTGCCACATTGGAGCTCGGCCTTCTTAGCAGGTTACCGTAAACAGCTAATGCTGGCAGTGTATTCATATATATTTTTATTTATTAGCCACCAATTTAACCGCGAGTTTATAATCTTTAACGACGCCATTTTGTGCCAGTATTGCGCAGCTGTTATGGTCGTATATTAAGATGAAACACTACATAAACTATTTAAATATAAATTAAATAGCCTGAAGCATGTGTGGGTAAAAATGATTTAACGTCGAATAAAGCAGTTAAACAAAACATCCTGGTTTGTGTTTTTTGTGTTTTCTCGGCCTATTACCCTTGTTGTGTTCGTGACCGTGGCTCTCGTCCTTCAGGCCCAGTAAACCTGAGCACCAGTGCCCAGCTGGTAGCTCCGGCTCTTGTGGCCAAAGGCACTCTGTCCGTGACCGCGTCCGAGCTCTACTTCGAGGTTGACGACGAGGAGCCCAGCTTCAAGGCCGTTGATCCAAAGGTAAGACACTGCACTCGTCACTGGCACCGTTTTAAGCCGGGTCTCACTGCAGCTGCACTGATGTTTACAGCCAGCAGCACGAACTAGACTTCAGCTAAATACTGCATGAGCCAATCGATATTTCAGCCTGGTTTGCTTTGCTCAAAGAGAAATGATCTGTGTTTTTTGCTTAGTACATTAACATTAGGCCTTGTTTTGTCCTATATTGTCGTTATGCATAATAGGGTTATTTTGATTTGCGTTTAAAGGACATAAATATTTTTGTTAGCAACGTGTCATATTGTCTATAAAATTGAAGTCAGGTCATGCTCGATGTTATTGAATGAGCTTACAAGAAAAATGTATATTCGCATAGGACACTTTTAAAATTACTAGGAACATAGTATCTTTATTGCACTAGGGTGTTGATTGTGTGTTGGCCTATAATGTTTTCTTATTCTTCTTCAAAAATCAATTATTGTTTTGGAATTGTTGAAAAAGAAATTATTATTATTATAAAAAAAATAGTGCCTTATTTGCGTTGTTTAATATAGGTATTTCATTTAAACTGTTTTTCTTTTTATTATTATTTTTTTTTATAAAAGTATTAAGTTAAGGTGATGCCTACGGAGCCACAGGTGGTTATTCTCGTCACTGTCCATAACTGATATTGTGAGCTACGTTTCTTTGATGTTAGGCTACATTTATTAAAATATTAATGCTGCAGCCTGTGGCTTCTGCTACAAGGCCTAGCCGCAGAGGAGAACACATTCTTGGGCCTGTGTTTTAAAGCATGCCGTAAGATTTCAGCGTAAATCCTTTTAGTCTTGGACGCACTATGGACATGGCTCCAGACAGCTCCCAGTCCGGTGTGAGCTGTCTGTAAAGCGCGCTGTTCCAGTTATTGCTCACAATAAAGTGCACTCCGTTGTTAGAGCAGGTTCAATACACGAGGCTAAGTAGAAATCCATTTGCAACATTTTATTAACATTTCTTTTGAAGTCACATAATGAAAAACTCGAACTTGGCACGCTACATTAAATTTTCACTGGACGATTTTTGTGCATATATTTAAATAAAAGTTAGTTCACTTTGTGAAAACATTTAACGAAGACAACTAAAGGTGCATTTATTTGAAATGTACCTTACTCTCTCTGTGGCAGTGGCCCAATTGTTCCGGTTTAAAAAAGAGTCTTCTCTGACTGTCCACATTGTCCTGCTGAAGTCCGGCCCACACACAGACTTATTATAATTTGTCCAAACTCTTGGCGTTGGTCAGGATCTCCCGCGCTAGTCTCCACGTCTGCTTGGCGGCCGCCTCCAGGGCCGAGTGAGGCTTTCCCTGAAACAAGTCCAAGTTTGGCAGAAAGTAGTGCGGGCATCTGCGACACTGCAGGCACGAGATGAGCTGCAGGAGGATGCCGTTGAGCCGGTCTCCCAGACAGGACTCGTCCCAGTCCGTCTCGCGGGGGTGCTTCTCGCACTCGTACAGCAGCAGCGACTTCATGTGGTAGTTGTTGAGCGGCTGTCCGGGGAGCTCCAGGTGGCGGTCCCGCAGGGTCTTGAGCACCGACAGACACTTCTTCCTGCAGCCGCCCATCAGCAGCCTGTTCTCGGCCTCGCTGAACTGCAGCACCCAGGCGTCGCTCTCGGCAGAGCTCTGTTTGCCTGTTAGAGAGTAGCACTCCTTGGACAGCAAGTTGAAGCCCTCTGCCTTGACCTCAGCCACGCGGTTGGGCCCGGGCCACGGGATGTGGGGCAGGGGCCACTGCGCCGCGCTTCGGGGCCAAATGCCCGTGCACTTGAAGGCGGGGGTGATCTGCACCACGTAGCGCTCCCGGATTCGCAGCTTGACCTCGCTGGTATCCGCCACCATCTTCACCACGTCTCTGTAGCTGCACTTATCCACTGCCTGAGCCACTAGAGTCTGGAAACGAGAGCGGATCTTCCGCGCGGAGAGGTAGCCCGAGGCCGTGATGAACTCCACCCACAGAGACATGCTCCTCTTGCGGCCGTCGCTCAGCTTCAGCACCGCGCAGCCCGGGAGTGAGCCGTCATCCACAAAGTTAAAGACCCCCATCTGGTTCAGGTACAGCACCACCTCGAACTCGTTTGGCGAGATGACCTCCATGCCCTCATAGCGCGCGTCGATCTCACTGAGAGAGCTGATGAAGCGCGGCTCCTGCACCTCCACCTCCTTCAGGACGTCCGATACTACTTTGCATACCTCACGGATGGTCTTGGCTATGGCCGCTTTACGCGCCTGGCACCTCTCGTTGTAGTACTTGTTGAGCTGGTAGACCAGCTTAGCCTGCGTGGCGATCATGTTGGGGCAGAGGTCCGGGCTGTACACCGGAGAGTCGCAGTAAGTTGACGGATCCAACGCTTACCGGTGAAGCCCGAAGCGGGAGAAGACGAGCACAATCCAAAAGTTTAGTGCCTTTCAGCGGATGGACGTCAGCGGTAGCAGCAGGAAACAACGTAACGCCTGGCTAAATATCGGTCCAGCTCAGAGCACTTCCAGGTATATACTCATATTCAGCTCGTGTGACCACTACCCACGTCCTGTGCGCGTCAAAGCACTCATCTCTTTTCTCTGCTCCGTGCAGTGTCCACACTCAGCTGGAGCCGGGCTTGTGTACTTTATGAATGGTTCCTTTAGAAGAAGAGGAAAGGGGCGGGATCCTCTTCCTGCAATCATGTGCAGAGCTGTCAGTGCTGCGGACCAATCAGAGCCGCTGTTGACGCTCAGAGCAGATCCGCGCGTCAGCTCCAGTCTACAGCAGCGTCCGGATTCAGGGAGAAGACACTCACTGCTCTTCTCTGGGCTCTCCGGTGCGCTCCTGGTTCTAGACCTGTCCGTGTTTATGCGCGCTCTGGGGCCTGCTGCCGCTTTTACGCATCGAGAAATAGGATTCAGGCTGATGGTTTCACTTTTACGCATCTTCCAAACCCCATGGTTTTATCCTTTTTGAACAACTACACTTGAGTTTAAGTTCTACGTAAGGCTGATAAATCTATGGAGTCAATATTTACTTGTACATATTACATCACAGTACGTCTTTTTTATTTTATTGATCTTTGCGAAGTGGAAACATGCATGTTGCTCTGAACGTTTGATCTAAACATTAGAATTAAAATAGACAATGTTTGTTCAAAAAGGGAAAAAAAATGTGTCTTACATGTATTTTTGACAGATTATATATTGCATATAAGTCCTTTTTTAATTCAATAATATCATAAATTGTAAAGCCATTGTAAAATATATTCCCGCGCTTTGTCTCAGTGGCTGCGTCAAGTGTGCACCTGTAAAAGGCTTTCAAAAACACACCGTACCTATTTGAAATTTACACACAAGTATAAACTATGTTATTTATTTCCATTATATTCCATATTTTAGACTTAGAGTCAGACGATACAGCCTCGATGCCTGCGGCTGCCCTCACACACTCTTAACACATACAGGCTTCATTTTACGCGTGGCTTTATCGCATAAACAGTGTCCACTGAATAATTTAAGCAGAGTTCCCACTGAGCTTGTGTTGATGCGCCTGTTACCATGTACTTTACTCACGCACGGGGCTCTGGGGTGCGCGAAGACAAGGCATATCCAGTTTTGCTCGAGTAATAAATAAACCCAAGACTAAACTGTGTTCGGTTTAGCGCCTGTCGGAGTCTGCCTTCGAGACACTGTTCGCTGTTGCACTCAAATGAGGCACCAGCCCCTAAACACTTACAATTATGCACGAGTGTCTTTTTTAATCGCTTACGCAATATCACAAACATTAAATTTGATACGATCATTTTAAATCAAATCTCTGCATCTCACGTAAATACCTGGCGTAGTCATGACAACAGGCGTATAATCCTCGACGCATTTTTGTGTTGTATCTTGTCAGCTGTATTCTGTCGCCATATTTTTGTCCTCTTTACATGCAGAGGCCTACTGTACCAAGGATCTTTGTGCCCAAATTTCGACCATCGATATTTAAAGCCACAGTAGGCCATTTTTGCATTCGAAACTGAAAGTTAAGATTTTGTTATATAATTGACATATAGTATATTATAGTTATTAGACATAAAAATGGTGTCAATTGAAAAAAATATTGTTCTCATGCAGTGTTTTTTTTTCCCTTTTTAAATAAATAATTATGGCCTAATGTTTTTCCTATTCCTTCCTTCCTCCAGTCCTCCAGTTTAAAATAATATTAAAGAACCTTTATAACCCAGAAAGCGTTAAACAAATAAACTGCAAAAAATATCAAGGCACACACATTTAACTTGTTGACACTTGTTACAAAATAAATTTGACACAAAACAGAAAAAGGGAACTGGTGCTGTGTTCCAAAAGCGGTTTTGTAGATATGAAGTAGCCAACTATGCATAAGATTCAAGAATATGCCACAAACATTTGAGAAAAGGCAACGATTAATGAGCCCCCATCTGGAGTCGCCACATTTTCTGGACTTCATCATTTAGCCTCTTCTACAGAATCATTACACAGAAGGGAGTATGAATTCAGTTTTAGGTCCAAAATACAGTTTGTCTTTTGGTGTGCCAGAATTGAGCTAATGTACAATAAATTTTACATTAGTAGGGGTAAATAAAGATATGCTATTTTACAAGTAAATAGCATTCGCATTACATTGTCTTAAATTCTGAATAGTAAAGGTGGATTAGGCACTTTATGTATTAAATCAATAACAATTTAGCATGTAGTTTTTTGTTGGTTGTTTTTTGGTTGGTTTAAAAAAAATGTTTTTAAAGGGGTTTTATGAAATTTCAAAATTAAAGAGAAAGTAGGCATTTTAATAAATTGTTTAAAAACATTTCAACATGTGTTTTGAGTATAGATTACTTAAAGTGGCACATTCAAAACACTTAATCTTTGTTTTATGTAAATTCTTATAGGTACAAACAACATTTTATACATTTAATTAATGGATTTAAATTTATAGCTCCAAATTGCTCCACCAACAAAATATGGCAGCTGCTGTAACTGTGTAATTTCTGCACAAAGTTGCATTGTTCTGTTCTTGTTTGATTTTGAGTTATACTAATGTTTCCATATTCTGCGTCTCAAACAATAATATGTTTTGAAACATATCATAGTTAAGGATGTTTAATCAATATACACATGACCAAACCCAAGCTGCTAAACACACCTGTTCTGGTAATACTTGTACATAATTGGCAACACTTTACCAGACATTTTGCTGTCTCTACAACCATTCTAAGCAATGTAGCTTTGGAATCTAAGCGATACAAAAGATAAAATTATCTGGACATTACATTTAGTGCGACTGTTTATCATCACTGCTCTGAGAGATTAATGGACACCACTTGAAGAGCTAGTGTCCAAATATTATGAAGGACATGACTTCAGCATAATGATAAAATATAGGAAGAAATGAGCACAGACATTATTAATCTGAACTGGCTCTCACTACTATTACACTTTTGTATCACAGTACAAAGTCAAATTGGATTAGACTTTAATGACTCAATGCCTCCTTGGAAAGTTTTTACCAGTGATTCTAAAATAAATCTAATGACATAATTGACAAGGAGCTGTGCGTTCATTCCTTTTCCTTCTGTTTGCCGTTATCTGAAAATGTCCAGAATTATCTCAGCACTTCCTAAAGAGGTTCCCCCCTGGTTTATACTGAGTGGAGAAAAGATCAGGGGGCTGTCGGAGCACTGCTTTGATCTTGGGCTGTGTGACGACTCCACAGTGATCCCCCTCTACAGCTCACCACGCTGTCTGCCTGTACAACAACAGCAGCTGATCTCACATTCTCTACTATGTTGTTCTCTGCCCTAAGAAATCAACTTTATGCTTGGTTCTATTTAAGCTGATTCATTGCATTATTGTAGTGTCGGCTTTTTATTTTGCAACAAAAAGTATAAAACATAAAAAAAAGATTTTTTTTTTACTTGTAGGTCCATTTGAGTTTGTCCAGTGATAAAGGAGGAGGTTGTCATTTTGGCAGAGTATTTCTTTCTTTGGAAACATAATAGTTACAAGAAAGGTGCTTCCAAGCCAAAGGTGGGTAATAAATAGATTTTCTCAAGGACATATATTTTAAGCAACTTTTTGGCAGTGAGAACATTTGCCAAAATTCCCTGTACTTTTATTGTAATACATAAGTTGTGGCAAAATCATACAATGTGGCTTCAAATTGGTGGATGTAGGTTGCACAGAGTGACATAAGAACAACAGGTGTTCATACAAATATTTCCTCTTAATATGTAAATATCTGATTGTGTCAATAATAGAAATTCCTGCTAAGACCATAGTAGTATAGTATAGTATACTAGTTGGCTAGATGGCTACTGAGTTACCCAAATTATTTACGTACAACTCTTTTTTAAAAACTCTATTGCTCTTTTAAATGTCACTCAAGTTGACACTGATACTACCTGTTTTTTTTTTTTTTTTTTTTACCATTGCTAAATTTCCCTCAGTGCACTCAACTTCCTCTCGTGAAAGTGTGACAGGCATGAAGAAAGACATTTGTATCCAACCTGACTCGTATCAACTGTATACGTTTTGAAATCACAGTGTGACCGGGGCTTTAGAAGGTAACATGTTACTTTTACTGCTTTCAAAAACCTAAATGAGTAATAGTAGATTTTAGCATAGGGGCGAGGTGGCTAGTACTGCCGCCGCACAGCAAGAATGTCCCAAGATCAATGCCAATCAGTGTGCCACTGTTGAACAAATGAAAAGTAACACAGTACTAGTCTCCTCCGTGAATATTTTTGTTGACATTTAGTTGAGTAATATTGTTTTTAAAATGACAATACTTTCACTTAAGTATAGATTTTGATGACTCTACCCTCCCCTGCTGCTAGCATCTGTTCACACTGAGTCCATTCAGACAACATAGAGGACATTTCTGATTCTCTTGTTGACACATTTTGTTACTGTCTCCCGGATGGACCCAGCTGCTTTCTCCGCAGTGGGCTCAAAGAATATCATAGCAGGCAGCTAATTGCCTGGCAGGCCCCTGCATCTGCTCGGCAGATAGCAGACCTGATGAAGTCACACAGCAGATGTGTGTGAGAGAGTGCGAGTATGCAGCAGTGCCCTCGCTGTGTTTAGACATCAGTCATCAATATTGCATGCAGTTATTGTTGCATAGCCTCTTCTGAAGAGACTGCTAATATTGTATGTGTGAAGGAAGTGCTTTGCTGTACTTGGAGCTGATTGGTTGGAGTAGAAATGTGAGCACAAAGCTGATTGGAGGATTTACAAAACCTTTCCCTGGGCCCCTGTTACTGACTGTAGTCTAACCATGTGTTGTGATGGCAAACTATTTATCATTCTGTGGGGATCTGTGGTATGTAAAAGCTTTATTAATGTTCACTTCAATTTATTTCAATAAAAAACTCTATTCCACTCTTTTTTTTGTTCATGATAGAACACAAAAAAGCCCCATCCCAAACACAAAAATAGATGCCCAACATTTTGATTGGTTAATGTGTGAATGCTGCAGGCCACCTAAAGCTGTGCGTTTCAAATTTGTGTGTAAAAAAATAACAAGTTGTTGCCATATTACTTATCATTATTAATTCAAGTGAAGTCAAAATATAAAACACAATGGCTTTTTTTGTTATGAGCATGAACATACTGTAACCCCCAACCACTAATTTTAATTTACTTATTTTCTCCACTATTACCTCATTTGGTGCAAAGAAAAAAGGAATTGTAGATCCACTAAAACAATCAGTCACCTAATTGTATTGTTTATTGTTCCATAAACAATGTATTACGAAATTATCATTGGAGCATTTTTCCATTTTACTTTTTTGCTAGTCTCATGTATAAACTCCATAATCAATAAATAAAGGTGAGGTGTGTAGTTTTGGCTTTTTTGCATACTGCAATTCAACATCTCCCACTTAGAGTATGTGAACAGCTATGGTAGCCCTCAAGGGATATTCTGTTATCTATGGGGCCCCTGGTGGCTCACCTGGTTGACCTGGTGTGTGTGTGTGTCTGTCTGTCCAGATTTGATCAATGGATAAAGGATACAATCTATACAAAAATTGCAATCAACCCCTATAGCATTACAAAAATAACTGGCAAAATTGAACGGCCACTTCTTAAGCCACTTTTCTAAACTTCTTATATTATTCACCCAAAAACTTTTAATGGCTAACAAAATTATTTTGAATTGTGTACTGCTAATTATTCTCTCTAAAGGTCGGTGTCCAACTTTGGGCTGTGCAGAGACGGACCCCCCGTAGAAAACTCATTGGTAACTCTAATTAGCGGGGTGGTGACGGCTACCCGGGGTTAGCTGCAGCGCTTGAATGGACGGTCACTCAGTCAAAGCAAACCACCCCTGTGTTATGTACTGGCCAGTCCCATATCTTTAAGCTCTCCCTAAAGTGTGAAACCACTGGGACCGTTCCCCTCCCCCTAAATCCCCCTCGCTCCACCAAACTCTCATGGTCGCCAGGGACGACCTTCGGCTGCAGCTGCCAATCACTAAGAGCCATGGCTGTGCGAGGTCTCCGAGAGAGGAGTCTATTGATTTTCCAGTTAGAGCCTAAGTAGTGTGTGCTATAGGACTAACGGACAGCCCAAGCAGGTATGTCATTATCAATGAGCCCAAGGAAATGGACCCTTTCACTCGCACACATTCATTTTGGCTTCGCCATGTCCTCGTTCCCTCCCTCCGTCTCTCCTTCATGCCACTTCACCGGCACTGCTCTGACAGAGTGCATCCTGGGATGGTCAATAAATTTCAGGCAGACCAACTTTCAGACTGATAGCCTGGGATGACCTTCTTTCCCATTCTGCTTATTTTGTCTCTTTGTGCTAGTTGTGTTTCCATGTTATGTTAAAGGGAACCCTTCAAACACTTGAAAAACACACAAATGCTTGATAAACAGCTGTGGCAGTTGTTGATGATTATATTTGTATCTCGATATATTTTACTATCAAAACTTTAACTTTAAAGAAAATATAAATTAGAATAGCACACACACTTAGCATACAAAAGCACATCAAATAGAAATTTTATGGGAATTTAAAGGGATACACTGCATAAAGGAAGTTCAATAAGACAAAAATAATTGTTGATTTAAGTGGTTTCTAGCTTCTATCTCGCTTTTTTTTCATTGATGTTCTTTAACAGAATAAGGTATTGGTGAGCATTATCTGAGAAATCTTTTGGTTTTCTAATGCAATACTTAAAAATGCAAAAAAATACAATCCCCATTACTCTTCAGATACAGGGACCAGAGCACCTGGAAGACGTCAATTATTTTTTGACATGATGGTGCCTTGTTATCATCATCATTTTCCACTTTCCAGTTCTCAACATTCAGAGTCCGCTCTCTAGCATCAATCCCCTGTGGTCTACTTTGGCTCCTCCAGTCATCAGGAAACCTAATTATTATCATACGACTTACTCACTTTGACTTAATGCTTCTGTCCAGTCACTGTCCAACCTTTGGGAGCAACTCAAAGACATATGCAAATAATTAGGTATGATTTAAGAGAGTTAGAGGAGATAAAGGAAGTAAGATTCCCAAAGTGTGTTTCCCCTTAGACCGGTAAATGTTACCTTTTACTACTGTTATTATCTCATGGCTTTTCTCAAATGTCATTAATACTTAGCCATAATCTTCCTTCCCTTTTGTGTCACATTGATGCTTGAGGTATAACGTCTCATATTTCACTCCAGCTGTTAGAGTGAGGTTAAATCAGCGATGATGAACTCATACTGGAGTGATGAGGTCAGTGGGCCCTCTCAGCGGCCATATGTGGAGTGTTTTAAGAGCGTCGGAGAAGGACTTGTTAATGGACGCATTCAAAGCTTTTGGAGAACCTGAGATGCTTGTTTGTTCTCTGGCGGTGATCTATTTGTTATAGCCCTCTGTTTTTCTGGCCTTTCTCAAAATCTGACATCAAGAGGCTTGCAAATAACCTGCACAGTTTGCCTCCTGTGTATTTGTATTTTTCAGATTTTATTTCACTAAGTTCTTTGTAGTTCTTGTACCACTTCCAGGTTGCATGTACAATTTGATGAGGGAACCATCAGCAGTCATAATATACTGACATTTGTTCATTGTTCCATCTCGTCCTTTACTGACTAATGAAGCCCACTGTGGGGTCTGCCCACACTGGGGTTCAGTAGACCACAGTGTTTTTGTAACTATGTTCTAAAACATGGTGTGGCTTGATTTAAAAGTCTCCTATGTATATTTTTTTTCTCAATGGGCTGTAAGCGAGTTGGCTCTGTGCTATGTTTAGAAACTTAGAACTGGCAATATTTTGACAATAGACGTTTTTGACAGATGTCAAATTAACAAACGCAAGTATCTTTGCGATGGAGTGGTGACTCTTTCTCCCCCTTTTCACCTGAGCTGGACAGGGTTGAGTTATCAGTGGAAAGCAAAGTTTGGGCTAGCAAGGCATTGTTAAAGAGAACAGGGGCAGTGAGTAGTAGAGTAACATTAGCATTATGGCAAATGTATGCTAATGCAAAGCAAAGAAGGATAAACTGTAAGCAAAAAAAATAAATAACAATGCTTTAGATAAATTTTGATGTAACATGCCTTCAATCTCTGATATTGGTTATTAAATTGTAAAAATGCTACCAATATAATATTTTTTTTTTAGCTTTGGTGAAAGCTAACCCTGAAGAGAACATTTACCATTGGACTGACTATATCAAACCTGAATGAGAAGTTGGAGTCTGTTGTGATTGTGACTCTTTTAGTCTATAGTGCTAACAAGAGGGGACAGGTCGAGAAAAGACAATTGGCACTTGGGTAATTACATAAACATCCATTAGACCCAATGTCATCTGGTCTAATGATGACTAATGTCTCCTTTTAGTTGCTCATTCCTTTCTCAAGAACACCTAAACAGGTCTGTACCCTTGAAGAAAAGATGGTTGGTCCTTCTGTATTTTACCAGACATTGGACACTGATGCTGAAGTCTAACAAAAGGCTAATTTATGCACACTGGTAGATGCTGATACAGGCGGAATCTTTGGTCAGTTTTCTAAAAGCTCAAGGAGCAGGATGAACAGCTGGTGGTTGTGGTCGGCTGTATTAAAGGCACTTCTACTAGTGCAGTGGCTTTGTGGTAGGGCGGTTGTCTCATACAAAGAAGGTTTGCGGTTCGATTCCCGCTCTCCTCAGTACATACGGTGGTTGTGCCCTTGGGCAAGACACTTGACCCACCTTGCCTCCAGTGTAAAAGTGCTTGGAGTTCTTAGTAGGTAAAAAAGAAATATATAAAGTCTAGTGCTATTAACATTCACTTTAAATCAACCAGAACCGATCTTGAGTGTTTAGTGGCCAGTTTACAACCTGTACATTCAAATTGGTGCTTTGCAGATACATGGTCTGATTTCTGTGGAGCTCCCTCTAGAGTAGCTGTGAGAAACATGCAGTGTAAACAAGCAGATCTCACAAGTTTTACAATGCAGACATGTATTTGTTTATATTATCTGTGTCCTAACACTCAACCAAGCACCTCTAAACAAAGAGCCGCTGTCCACTGCCTGCACCTGAGCCAAGCCCCTCCATCATACTCCATCTCTGGGCTTGACTGGGCCAGTCAGGGGGCAGGTGCCTCCCTCCCGTCCTTTGATTGATCCCCCCTCTCCATCATTTATTCTCCCCGTCTGCCCCTGACACTCGTGTCAAAGGCAGTGCGGCAGCCTGATGGATAGGCCTGTTTATAGATGCCAGTCTGCCTGGTAGGCTACTGATATTACAATCAGCACCTGTGTACCTGCTGTTCACACAAGCCTCTACTATTCAGCTGAGGTCAGCCTCAGATTGAAAGATCGATGTTCGGCCCAGCATTTTGGAAATTGGAATTGTAAATGCAGTTTGGTTTGTCAGAAGTCTGTGCTGCATATTTGATGATAAAAGTAGATCCATATGTCATAGGATTTGAATCAAAAACTGTCATGATGCTTTTGCATTCCTCTAGCTGCAACTGGATAACTGGATGACATATTTATCATAGCTGTTAATTTGTCAGAAATTAAGAAAATGTCTAAACGGTGAGGTTGCAGAGATGTGCAGTGTGCTCCGTGTAAAGACATCTCCAGTGCTGGAGAGCAGAATGTTACAATGCTGGATTGTGGTGCTCCCATTGCCATTATGGTTAATGACCCATCCAGTCTGGTTGAAATGGCACATCCATAGGGACACACTGCAGATTACTTACTCATCCAAGACTTCCCTTATTGCAGACATCAGCACAACAAAGCTTCACCATTGCCCTGCAGCATAAAGACTTTCACATAAAAAATAACAAACCAGAGTCCTTAGTCTGCATTCATTAAATCAGGAGATAGTAATGTAATGATGATTCATTTTGTTCATTTAATGGCACATTTAGAGCGTGGTGCATATTCTTTAAATGTATTTTCAGTTAAATTTAATTGCATGTAAAGTTAGTTTAGCATTAGCAACACTGATTAATGGACATGCTCACAAATGAAACTTGTGTTTATACTCTGACTTTGACATTCACTTTTCAAGACATTATGAATCCATATTGTAAGCAGTCTTCAGATAGTCAACACTTTCAGATATTTTATTTATTTTATGAGAATGAACAAATTCAAATTGAAAAACCCTCAGTGAAAGAAATATAATGTATAATTAATAAAAAATATATATATTTTATTTCTTGCCATTAATGTTGGCACTAACAGTCAAAACTCTTTCACACAGAGGTGATGTATAAAGAAGGTATGCATGAAGGTTTTAATTATAAGTTTTAGTATTCCTGCAAAAATAATTGCTTTCTATTTTACTGTTTCCACTCGGAAAAAAGTTAGCACTGATCAAACATACTTGCAATTGAGTCACCTTCGCGTTCCACAAAGTATCCATTGGCTTTCTTTTTATTCAGTTTCAGTGCCTAGTCTTTTGCTGTCCTTTTGCTCAACCATCCTGGGACGTCCAACTCTGAATTCCCCAAGATGGCTGTACATTTCACCCCTCACCCACTTAATCTGCTGACAATAGCCGGATTAGAAAAGAATTTACTCCAATGAAACTTCGCACCAACCTTTTAAAAAAAAAAAAAACCCGTCACTAAATGGCCAAATGGGAGATTGAAGAGAAGCGGAGAGAATGCGATAGGAGTCGGTCAGCGATTTTAACCTGTCTGATGTGTGCCGTGGCGGCTTATAGTGAAAGTGGATGGTCAATGGTCTGCTGCTTCAGAGCTGTCTTTTCAATTTTCTAAGTTTCAGTCAAGAGCATAAACATTCTTCTTGTGTTTACCAATTCACAAATCAAAGAAAACCATTTATTCCCATCTCAACATGTACCCGGTAATACTTTAAAGGTGTCTGATCTGGTGCATGGATGTTAGCTGTGTGATGTAATTTAATAAAATGAGGGCTACAGGAACTTTTAGGTCCAACATTTTGGAACAGCCAGTCTCTGACTCATCAGAGGTGTACTCACCTCAAAGCAGAGGTGAACTCAAAGCAGAAAGACATTATCATTAATGAAGTGCACAGTGCAAGTAAACATTTATTATTGTCATTAAGTCATTCATTTAAGTCTGCATCATTACATTATTGCTTGTTAATGTACAGCAGCTCTATTTTAAGTCTCCTTAGTTTTTTGGTAGCTATAATGTTGTGGGTCCTTATTTATGTATAAATCAAAGATTTACATCTTTTGTGTCTGTCCTACTAGACCATCTCCAGAGGCTGATTACATAATGAGTTAATGCACTGACTCCTCACTTCTCTACCAATTAACCCCAGGAGCACTGCAGCATTTCCCTAAATCCACACAAGACCTTTTTTTGTTCCCACTTCAAAAAAGCTAAGTAGCCAAGAAAAGGCAAATAGGAACGGCTAACCTGTCAGCAAACAGAGAAAAGGCACAGAGAGGTTTTAATCCTTATTAGGCTAAACTCAGACTAAGTGGCCCCAGTCCTTTTCAATGGGGTTGTCTTTTGGGCACCCTTGCTGGGCAATGTTTCTGTGCCTCTAGGCTTTATAATCTCATAGTTTGCTGGCTTGTTTATTTTTTGCTTTAATTCTTCTCAACTTCTCAGTTTTGTGTGTGTGTGTGTGTTTTTTTTTTCAGCCTCCAGTTTGTTTGAGTTCTATTGAGGCAAATATACCTGAACATGTGGCCAGTGATTACATGTAGAATCAGTTGCCAGAACAATGGGACCTGTCAATCAAATGAATACATGTGCATTAGTATATATATATATATATATATATATATATATATATATATATATATATTAGCAAAAGTATTTATCTAACACACTCCAAAATTCCTAATAAAATTAGTTTGGTTATGTTACACAAATCAGCATGACATAATGTCCGGTAGAAAGAGCGTATAAATTTTAACGGTTAACTCAAGCTCAAACTTACAAACAAGTGTATCCCTTAAATATCATTTAAATTTAAAGGTTTTTATTTTCTAGAAATTAACCACTTCCCCCCATTAACAAAATTAGTGTTAAAGCCTGAACTTAAATAGACTGGCCAGCCAGAATGTGTTACGCACAGAGAAATCAGTATGGGATTGTCCAATCTGCTCCAGCTCTTTCTTCCCGGACGATTGTAGCAAGGGAGGCAGAATTTTGTTCCTCGTCAGATTGAGTGGAATTAGACAGTCACTTTGCTTATGTCATATCCGTGGTTTCTCTGATTGGTGTACTCGGCAAATGTGCTGCTTGAAATCCTGTTCAAACCTCACAATCCCAGGCTGATTTCTCTGTATATTACAATGAGAAAGAAGTCTTGCTGGCTAGACTAGAACTTAACCAAGTTTGAAGCTAAATTTACATTTCGGGGCTTTAATTTGAGTACTATTATGCTTAAAGTCTGAACAGTCTAAGGATCCTATGGTCTTTGATATCAAGGTACTAAACTTAACCACACTTATTCTTGATGGCTAAACGTAACTACTTCCAAGGTTAAATGTAAAATATGAAGAGTGAGCTTCAAAAAGTATGTTAGTATTTTACCTCATATCTGCATTGTTCTCAGAATCTTAAGTTTTAAAATTATATTTAATAAACACAATTTGTTAAATAAAATCAGTTGTATGTCAGATCATATGTTTTAGGGGAGTATACTGTTATCTCTGATGGCAATATACTAAACTTAACCCTTAAATGATAATGTAAACTTAGGCGCCTCAACTTCAATCAATAAAGCATTGCCTCAAATCTGCCTTATTTTTGTATATATTTAAGTAAATATTACTGTTAGTAAAGGGGTTTACTTTCTAAAACTAACATTTCCATTCAATTACTGGTTGCCTAATCAATTTTAATGCCTGACCCTATAATTTTTTTTTTTTTTTTTTTTTTTTAAAGCCCTGCTGCACTTTTCCCACTGCTGATCATTCTCTTGGCACACAAGTTAAGGTGCAAAAATGTATAAGACCTGAGGATAACTGCTGGTGTGTAAAAGTCGGGTCATGTGGGTGCACGGTCTTTGGTCATAAGATTCCATATCTCATTAGTGAGGGCATTTCTTCTTTTTATTAAAAATTCCACCTGTTAAACTTTGTCTGCCCATTATTTCTATTGGGTCATGGGTGTCTCTTTTTCTTTTATGTTATGCTTAAATACTTTGCTAGTATATCACTTTTTATGCACTCTTACCCTTTTCTTGGCTATCACTCAATCTCCAAAAGCAAAATCTATCTTAATTGGCTCCAGAGGGCTCAGGGAGGCTTTGTCAACGGTGATGAGGGCCCTGATTGGTCCAGAGGCACAGGCAGCCAACAGACCCTTGTTAGTGTGTCGGGGGTTTTTTGCTTGCTCGTTAGTCCGATGAACTCATTTAATGATGGGGGTGACAAGACCCTGTTTACCAGTGTGGAACATTGGGGTTGGGGGAAGGTTGCAAGATATGGGCAAGATGCAGGGAGAGGACTAGTATACTCAAAGGTAACCAGTGTTTTTATGGATGCGCCTCATGAGGATATCAAAAGGCTATTAAATGTCAGATTGTGTTTGTCTCTCTTATTTGCTGCTGCTGCAAAAGCACGGCAGGCGTCTCGGTCCAGTGGAACAATGGTTATAGGGGACGGCTTGATTCTGTGGGCATCCAAGTGAGAAGGACCAGGCTTGCTCTGATCAAGCTACACTATATTTTCTAGGATCAAACGAGTCTGAGTAATCTATTATAGATGAAATTGGAATGAAATAGTCTTTAGTTTATTTCACATCAATAAACCCATAATAAATGATAAATAAGCCACATGACTACAGCTTGCACCAATGTGCAAAAAATACAATGACCAGTTAATATACACAGTGAAACGTCAGTCATTTAAACCTGTACTCTAACCTTGACTGCTGACCTTCCCTTGGCAAATGGGTCTTTTACGTTAAATAAAAATAATATAAGAAAGTGACGACCATATTTCATATACCTGTATTTTCTACTGCACTATTTGTGCAAACCTTTCATTTGTCAGTTGATGCTGAACAAGATAAACTTGTTAGTTGTGTTACCACAATACAAAAACAAAAAAGAATTGCTGATATTTCAGAATTGCTTACAAAAAGTAATATGTTCTTGACACAACATTTTTAAGGTTGACAGCAAAGCCAAACCTAGTAAACAATTTAGTAACAAGGGTCATGTAAAAATTTCACTAGTCTTAAACTTAATTGTTGTGTTGTAATTATACTATTACTATACAGCAAAGATTGACTCAAAAAGTGCAGAGTTAATTGATTACATGGAAGGCAACAAATACTGAACTGAAATACCTGTGAATTATAGAATATACAGTTGTGCTCATACATGTACATACCCTGGCAGAATTTGGTATTGTTTAGCCATTTTTCAGAGAGTATGAATTATAACACAAATTTTTTTTCACTCATAGTTAGTGGTTGGGTGAAGCCTTTTTTGTCCAACAGTGTGTATGCATTTTAAATCATAATGACAACAGAATCTACCCAAAGGACCCTGATCAAAAGTTTATATACCCTGGTGTATAAAGGTTTGAATGGCTACAAAAGGTAACCATCCTCACCTTTGACCTGTTTGCTTGTAATCAGTGTGTGTGTCAGTGAGTTTCTCGGCTCCTGACAGACCCTTGTATCTTTAATCCAGTGCTGTACTGATGTTTCTGTATTCTGAGTTATGGGAAAAGCGAAATAATTATCAAAAGGATCTGCGGGAAAAGGAAATTGAACTGTATAAAATAGGAAAGGGATATAAAAGACACGCAAGGACTTGAGAATGCCAATCGGCAGTGTTCAAACTCTAATTAAGAGTGGAAAATGAGGGATTGTGTTGAAACCAAACCAATGTCAGGTAAACTAACAAAAATTTCAGCCATAACTGCCAGGAAGATTGTTCGGGAAAAAAGTGGTGTGGCTGTTTCAAGATGCACAATAAGGAGGCACTCGGAAGAAAAATGGGCTGCATGGTTGAGAAAGCAACTAATACGCAAATGTCACAAAGCAACCCCCTTACAATACGCCAAACAGCACAGAGACAAGACTCAAAACGTCTGGAACAAATCATTTGGAGTGATGAGACCAAAATTGAACTTTTTAGCCACAACCATAAATGTTACATTTGGAGAGGAGTCAACAAGGCCTATAATGAAAGGTACACCATTCCTACTGAGAAACATGGAGGTGGATCGTTGATGTTTTGGGCCACAGGAAACTTGGTCAAAATGGATGGCAGGATGAATGCAGCATGTTATCAGAAAATACTGGAGGAAATTTTGCACTTATTGGCCCGGAAGCTGTGCATGGAACGTACTTGTCCAACATGACAACAATCCAAAGCCCTAGACCAAGTCAACCTGTCATTAGCTACAGCAGCATAATGTGAAGGTAATCTAACAATTGAAGGGTATTAAAGGCTGGAGATTACTACTGTTCATAAAGTATAGGAAATATGTGATGAAACGGTTCTAATCAGGCGCAATTTTTTAAGAATTCATGTTTGGGGATGTTGAGATTAACACTGGGCAGCTTTTGTGAAATGAAAAGCAATCCAAAACTAGATGCTGATAAGTCCACAGGTTTTTCAATATGAATTCTATCACGTCCTCCCAATCCTGCTTGTCCCCGGGTTCTGTTTTGATGTTGATGGATCACCACTCTTCCTCCCGCTCATTAATTTCATCACCTTATCTCCCACACCACTTCATTTGACCAAAAGGTAATAATAAATCCCTCATCCATTATCCTTTAACTGAGGCAGCCATGCGGAAATACTTAATAACAGGCAACAAATTGAACTTCAATCACCTCATTCTCTTTCAAGGATGCTCGGCGCATTAAACTGAATGACCAAATATGCATATCACATATCTTGCAGTGCTAGGGCAAGACTGGGGAAATTTATAATAATCAGGCATTGCTATGAAGTTGCAATCTGACTTTTTCCACAAAGAAGGATTTACTTTTTTGGTAATTGGCAATGGCTTCTGTCCTCTTTAACTGGAGGGTCTTATCAGGCTCAAAACATACCCCCACTCTGCCTGGCCCACGGCAAAGCCAGTTGAGAGCCTCATCTATCTTGGACTGCCGCTGATGGCTGCACTGTTGCTCCCCTAACTCTTTTTTCAAAGCTGTTTCTATTAAAGGTAGGGTAGGCAATTTTTGTCACATTTTGGGGAAAAAAAAGTTTTTTTTTTTTTTTTTTTTTTTTTTTTAATTTAAGTTTGAGTAGTCTTTTCAACATCCAGCACGTGCCAAAAAAACAATAAATATTTAATTGTGAAATTTGAAGGAGGGTCTTTAAATGACCTTTTGCTTTTAGTGCAACTCTTACTTACTTAAGAGCAATTTTGAGAATTCAATGAGAAAAAGTGTCCAAACTTTTGACTGGTTGGGTATTTTGGTAAATTATGCCTATTTATAATAATTGAAAAAACATTTTAAAGTCATTTTATTAAGCAATATTGTACTTTGTTTACCAATGTTGGGGTTAGGGTCAATTTTTGTATACACTGACTTTAAAGAAAATTATTTATCATTGTAGTTTTTCACTAAATGTATTTTTATTTATTTATTTTTTGTAGGGTTCAAAGAGAGATTACTTGCAGAATTTCTATTGAACATGAACAAATTAGACTCTTGTGTTAACTTTTAGTGGGTATCATTCTTTAAAGATTTACCTGTAAAATTACTGTACATACCATTGCAGAAAAAAAAAAAAAAAATGCTCGTGCTTGCAGTCTAGGTTGTCAAAAATAAATTGCTAGATGTAGCAATGACTTGAGCCGTTGAGTCTCATGTACATTCATTGTACAAGTATTCATGATATTATTTGTTATTGTTGGAAGGTTTAAAATGGTACTAGAACCTTTATTTTTATAGTTGAATATGTTTGAAAAGCAAAAAAATCCAGATGGGAAGGGTTCAGCGTCTTGACAATTTGGTGGTGACAGTTTTTGTGTGTGTGCAGTTGCGCACCGTAGCCACAGTCACCCGGCCCCTCTTTATGTGTCCCTCTTCATTCCGCACTCTTTTGGGCATCTGACAGAGACAAACGACAGTGCTTCAGAAATGAGCAGCGGCCCGGCGCACAAACAGGTTGAAAAAAGGAGGGAGAGATGCTGAGGCGAGGGACGAAGTGAAAGCTGTGCAATCAAGGCCAGATCCTTTGTTTTCTGTTGGGCTGTGTCCTCTCGCGTGACGCTCTGAAATTGATCTTGGGATGTGCCAGACCTGTATCCATGGATATTGTTCCAGTTGAAATGAAACGTCAATAAAACTGTGCCTTATTTTTTATCCAATCATGTTGATGTAAAGGCACTAGGTCCATTTGATTGTTTTCTTAACTACTCTTTGTCTTTATCAATAAAATATATTGTTCTATTTAAGTATAACACAAATATGGTACTAAAGTAAATTAATTCACAAGTGACATTCCAGCATTCCAGTCAGAGACACTTTGACAATGTGAATGGGGAAAGAACCAATAACCTTCCACATATTGCATGACCCTATCTACTTTCTATGAAATTATATTTGGAATGTTTTTTTTCCAGATTGTTTATTTCTTATCACTCTTTTCGTAAAGACCTTTTGTAGTATGTGTATTATACGTATTTCCTTTATTAGGGAATGCTCTGTTTTAAATGCAATTTATTTTGATGTTTACATTAATTTGTCTCTATCTCGGTCTGCCTGTATTCTATATGTATAGGTATAATATATCTTCCACATGCCGTAGTGGAATAGATTATCCCAATAAGGACTTTGTTAAACTTAACTGCACATTGCTGATTTACATTATGAATATATGTTCCCATGTCACATTGTGCAGTTTTGGCGGTTGTTTAGCGATTAATTAAACGTGGCTCTAAATCCTTGACTGTAGGTTGCACAGTATTACAGGATCAAAGACAAGCAATTTCACAGCCGTATAAGCAAAGATTCTGTACAACAGGTATCTGAAAGTGTTGTTCCAAATACTGCTACAATGGTTGGGGTGGGCAATTATTTTTCAACGACCCGCCAACTGTCCGCTTGTGGTCCCCGGGCCTTTTGTCCTCATTTACCAAACTATATTGCTCTTTTGAAGACAATTGATAATCACTGAGATGCATAGTTTTTGACTAGAGTTGAATTGTAGCCCATGACTCAGCTTCTCTAATCGCATAGTGACATGCTTCAAGACATATCAAGTCACACAGTATGACTGGGGCTTTTTTTGTCATTAAGCAACTCGTAGTTCTTGTATGGTGTTGCTTCTGTTACTACCTTCCTTTGTGGTAAAATATGGAACAGTTTATGGTTACCTGTCCAACATAGATTTGTTATGTAAAATTGTTTTAAATTGAATTGTGTTTAGTATCTCTGTTGCAAACTTCCCTCTTTGAGGCTGACGGATCAGCCTCACCATTTTAATCTATCACACATGATGCTGGTGCAAACCAAACTCCATCTCAGACATTACCTTCCACACCATTGTCATTTGTCCAGACATGGTCCGAACAGGCCGGGCATTGCCGCACGGATAGTTTGTCACAATCCTTGTCAGCCACTCTGCTTTTTCATCTGCAAGGGAAAGGGCCATGCCGATAGGGACAATGATCTCAGGGAACATAGAGTGCTATTTACAGCCATTCCCAGAGATTCATTGGTGCAGGATAAAAATATGATATCTGGCTGTCTCAGCTACTGTCATATCTGTGTGAGTAATCAGCCACTGCAGCTTCATCACTCCAGCCGTTGGTGTTTTGACACCCGTTGTGAGGGCTATGAAGGTGCTCTTGAGGATGAGATGAGTCAACCACTGCTATTTGAAGGTGAAAGGTTAGACTCCAACAGTCAATTGTCAAACGCCATTATACAGAAATGTTTTTTGTGTGAAAATGAATAAACTGACATTTGAGCTGGCCAGTAGGACAGGATTTTAACATTAGTTTTTTTTATTGGACACCAGTAAAAGAGTGTGTAATACAATTGTGCATATAACTATGATGTGAGATATTCAACTGTCTGTAATTAGAAGATTTTATAACAGTATATATTATAAGAAGTAATTCTTTGTGTAGTGGTTACATTGGACATAAACAGCATTCTCTGACTCATCTTGAGTCAAGGTGACCTTCAAGATATATGAGGATTCTCTCTTGCTTTTGGTTTATTTTTGTTTCCTTTCTCTCAATTAATGGCCCTAGAAAAAAAGAAAATATCATGATCATGTAAAAATTTGGGGAACCTTTCCCCACCTTTGTGCTGGCTGTGACAGAGGTCAGTTACTTTATTGTACATTGTAAATAATCTCACACATTGATTTTTGGTCAAATACAACAGAATTTGTAATACAATTGTCTTTTGAGCTCAAAATATTCAGTAAATTGATATAGTGGGATTATAATATGTAAGGCATACAATACCGTTTTTTGCTCAATGTACTATAACAAACTATTCTTGATCACCTTTGATGGAACTTGGGCATAAGCCTAACACAACCTCAGTTTAGGGCATTATACCAATAGGAGAAATGGTTTTCTTTTGTTAGGCTGCATAACATTCCAAAATTGGCTAGAGTCCTTGTAGAGATATATGCTCTACAGACTGCCTCTCTTGTTAAATATTTTCTCATGACAAAAACCTGCCTGTGCTGCACCCTGTTCGTGCAGTGGTTGTCCACAGGCTGACGGTAACTGGTATAGTCATCTCCAGTTCCCTGTTAAGGCTGATCGGAGGCTGGTGGACTCAGCCCCAGCCAGCTTCTCCAAGCCACTAATCCAAATTTAATTGAACTCCAGAGACTTTGAAGTGAGTCTGCGATGCAGGCAGGTCTTATTCCTCAGAGACTGAGTGAGAGAGGCTGTCCTCGGCTAAGGGCCTCAGCTGCTCACTCCACTGTCCTCTGCCTTTAATGAGCTCCTTTTACTTAACACTGGCTCTATCTTGCTATCTTGCTCACATTTGAATATTTTTGATTAATAACACAGCCTTTGAACCATGCCGTGACAAGCTAAAATGTCCCTTTACTTTCCTTGCGCATCCCAGTATGCCCCCTGTCACTAGACAGATCTAAAAGCACAGGAAAAAAACAAAAGCTAGTTAACAAAGCAGTGCTAAGTAGGTTAGCGGCATATCTAAATGGAGGATTAGTAGGAGCACAAATCGCAGGGGCAGGGCCAAGCATCTGAATCTGTCCGCCACTGTGACAGCCGTCAGAACAAGTTACTATTACAGCCACCACAAGCTCTACAGAGACCGTCTAATCCCAGCTCATCGTGTGCATTTTTATAACTGCATCTGGGTAACATAATTATTTGACCTCTGTTCCAATGAAAATGCAAAAGCACTCTAATCTGATCTTAAAATCAGCTGTTAGCCTCACCTTTTATTCCAGCACAGGCATCGGTGTTGTATGTTTAACTGGCTGTAATATGAATCATCTTTTAGTGGACTAAATATTGCCGTCCCTCTGTTCAATTGAATAGCACCCATTTTCCCGCTAAAGGAATCGCTTTTTCATTGGAGCCGATCAATATAAGACATTAATCGTGCTGCTCAGGGTGTCCTGCCATCCTTGTGTGAAAAATGAACCAACCATGCCTCATTCCAGTGCTGCTTCTCTCTTTTTTTGGCTTGTGTTCCTTTTTGTTTTATTTCTATACTTCAGTCATTGTACATTTATTTCTTATCCTTTGCTTCTTCCAGATTTTAGCTTACACTGAGGGTCTTCATGGAAAATGGTTGTTCACAGAGATCCGCGCCATCTTCTCAAGACGCTACTTGCTGCAGAATACTGCTTTGGAAATTTTCCTGGCCAACAGAAGTAAGATTTTTATTGTAAACATAGTTAATGTTTAAAAAAAAATTACGCTTGGTTTAGTGATACTTGGTAAGAGATACTGGAATGTACAATATATTTTCTTAAAATTAACGTTTTGTGTTTGTGTGCAGCGGCTGTCATGTTCAACTTCCCCGATGCTGCCAGTGTGAAGAAGGTGGTCAACAGTCTTCCTCGTGTTGGTGTGGGCACCAACTTCGGCCTCCCTCAGACCAGGTTAGATACACAACATGACAAATTTAAGAAACAGGCCACTGATTTAAAAACCAAAAAAAAATGTGACATAGTATACACTAGAAATTTAACTTTTTTTGTGCATGAATTCAATGCATTGTCTACCTTCTATTTGTTTCCTCTGGACACCAATTTAATTAGTTCCACACAAACACAGACCACTCCATTTATTTATTTTCATCAGAGTGAGGCAAAGCAAATAATTTCATGTAAGCCTGCAGGGCACTACTACCTCTTCATTTGCCCCACCTCCTCATATTGGCCCACTCCATGTGGAGCACAAACTATGCTGTCATACATGTTCTTTGGGGTAAGAAAGGGGAAAAAGTGTTGCTACTTGGTCCATTTTTACCCATCTCCATTATAAACATGACATGTAAGGATATTGATCATATAGCAACTAATACTACACTATTCTACTGATGAAGTAATACATAGTTGCCTCATTTTTTTTTTTAAATCCGAGTCACCACCAGGAATGTGTCTCGAGTAATGAGTAGAGGTGGATACAGGGGAGCATGTGTCCACTCAAACTCACAGTGTGGCCACGAGAATGTATGTGTTTGTGTGGAGCTCATTAATCAGACTGCTTTTCAGGTCAGGGATACCTTGGCTCTTTGACCTGTGGAAAGCTGTACAGGGCAGTCTTGTGCTTACACCGGCTCACATCGCCAGCACATTTGATCAAAAAAACTCAAAACTATAAATACTTACACAACAGTATTCAATTCCAGAAATCTGGCTGCAAATTTTATAGAAAAAATATTTTGTAAATTGTTCATGTATAATTACTTTTTTTTTTGCAAGTGTTACCACAAAACTTTTTACATCTATTGGCATATAGCCCTCTCATCTTTTGGAGTGTAACATTTTTACCTTTACAAGTCCTAATGACTATAATCTAACTCCCTGACAGTGATTAATTCTATCATTTTCTTTTGTTTTAATTGGATTGGGGGTCATTTGTTTCTGTCTGACTTCATACATCATGCTGCAGAGCCTCAGTCTTTGTGTGTGCACGTGCACCCAAACATGCCTCACCCCAATTTATTGCATATTTGTCTTGTTAATTAGCACCACTGTAAATTCAATAGATTTTCCATTGAAGGGCATTTGTATTAGAGAAGTCTAATAACGCCTGGGGTGTGTTCTTGTGATGTGATTGCAAGCCTTGTATTTTTTTCAAAGCGTATAGGGCAAAAGGACACAATCATTAGAAAGTCTTTGGCCTTGTCTTTGCAGGCGAATTTCTCTGGCCACACCAAAGCAGCTTTTCAAAGCATCCAACATGACCCAGCGTTGGCAACGTCGGGAAATCTCCAACTTTGAGTATCTCATCTTTCTCAACACCATTTCTGGTGAGTACAGCCAGCTCTTAAGTGAGTTTAGGTTTTAGAGCTGTTAGCTTTAATTGAAAAACCAAAACACTAGATACTATATCATACAGTCTGGGAAATAATTTATATTTTAAGTTAATAATCTTCCAGGTTTGCTGCAACAGTGAGAAACTATACAGTAAAAAGCCAGATTTTGCCTAAGATGTAACCTTGTACTGTAAACTATCCAGTCTGTCACAGGACTGTTTGAGCTGCATGGAGTCCCTAATTTGATACAAAGGTGGACTCTATTTAGTGCTTACATCACAGAAGACGTGTGGTTTGCAGTGTTTGTTTTTTATGTCATATGGTTTGATGTAAATTGGCCACTTAATTTGGTGCTTTGACACTATATTACTGTAGAAACAACCTCTGGCTCCATAAGCAAGGCTGAAGTCATTAAACAGAAGCTTCATCTTGAGTTGTCAGGGTTCTAAAAGTTGCGGGGTGCTGTGTATCCACCACATGATGCTTTCAGAGCCACAAAAAGCTCCGTGGGGAGTTACCTTCACAGCAAATGAGACAGGGCAATGTCTATGGCTGGCCGCCACGGTATCTTCAATGTATGGGAAACTTCCATCTTACCTTGTATTTTTTACCATCTTTTCTCTTGTCCAGGCCGCAGCTATAACGACCTAAACCAGTACCCGGTCTTCCCTTGGGTCATCACCAACTATGACTCAGAAGAGCTTGACCTCACTCTGCCCAGCAACTTTAGAGACCTGTCCAAGGTTAGACTCTCCTCCTCTGTTCTATTTTTTCCTAATGGACTAAGGATGTCAAGACTCGACGAACAGTTAAGCAGTGGGTTGTAGTTAATCTTCTCCATTAAAGCTGTGTAATTCCCATTGATCTTAGTTAAATGAAGGAACATTTTACAGGCTCTGCCCTTCTGCTGCTAAAGGATATAAAAGTTATTGCACTCTCCTCATATGGTTTAACTGTTTTATTTCATAACACCACATTCATAATTGATTTCTTTAAAGTTTGGCTTTTATAGCTATGCAGGAAGTGAACTACTCCTCACTATGAGTTCTGGGCAACGAATGATGGAGCTTTAAACAATGCCCCGAGATGCTCCTTCTCAGCCAAATGCACTTTTTCACATAACTAAAACAACTTAAAACACTCTCCCCCACAAATAGATACGCAATTATTATTAGTCATGTTCTCCACACACACATAGATTAAGGTTGACACATTTTCCACAGTAGTGAGGATCAGTGGTGTGTGTTGGTGTCTGGAGGTGGGAGGATAGAGAATTAGTTTTGGAGTGAGATGATGAAGTGTCTGTCAAGTTGCTGGAACCCAAATCCAGAATAAATCAGAAACAGAAAGAATAGGGATGTGTTAATGGACATTACATTTCAGAGCTGATCAGGAGAGCATTTGTTCAATTCTTGGAGCCATTCACGTTGGACACTTCATAGAAGGAAGGAAAATACTGAATAAGGGCAAGACTTTTGTAACCAATTCAAGTGTCGAGATTTGTTGCTCAATCCTTGTTCTGGTACTGGAATATGTCATTGTTGTCATCCATCAAATGACCATAAAACACCATAGACTAACCTAGACTAAATCCATGTTCCCTACAACTGCCCAAAATGTAGCCACATAGAACTTAGATGTTCACCATCTTGGGATTTCCGACCAAGATTGGAGCGTCAACAAAAATGTCACGTGACTGAAAATGGTTTATTTATTTATAGGAGAAAAAAAACAAAAAAACAATTTCCCCATGATTTTTATTAATACATTGTCACAATTTTAGCAAAATCTGATAAAAAAATACAATATAAAGATCTATACAATAATGTTTCATGTTAATATATGACATTAAAATTGCAGTGTGCAGTGTGTGTTTGTTTTAAATAAATAAAAAAAAACATCCTGTAATTTACATTTACAATAATTTAAAAAAGGCTTTATTGTCAAGGATTGTAAGAGAAGAAAAAGTTATGCGTGTGACACAAAACGTTGGCCAATCACATGCTCTCATATAAGAGAAAGGAGCCCTCTAATGGTTGGTCTACATGCTTGGTGACGTTGAATCATTGGCAACAAACACTAATACGCTCTATTCATCTGCTCACACTTTGCTTCTTTCACACCGCCCTGTCATAGAAATACAAACAACCCAGCAGTCAACACCTTGTCCCTTTGCTCCCCTCTGTTCCACTTTCATTTTCGATCTGCTCCTCTCTGTCCCTGTCCTCTGCTTTTATCCTTCCCAGTGTAGTTCTGTCGCTGTATGAGGTTGCATAATTCCTCTGTTTATCTGGCTTCATGTTGCCCAGTAGGCTGAAATGTGACAGTTGCCTCTCCTTTTTCCACCAACATAGACTCAAAAACGCATCCCTTGTTCAGTTTGTAGCTCGTTTCTGCCTGCGCCGCTCCCCTTTGCAGTTTGCTCAGTGAAGCCTTGCCGCCCTAGGGACCATCTCGATGAAGGGAGGAGAAAACTGAAAGACAATCAGAGCCAAAGTAAGAGCAGGAGAAAAAAAAACAGTATCATTTGCCGTCCCTCTTCTGCTCAGTCTGCAGAGTGCAATAGCAGGGGTGGGCCAGCCTTCATTACATCTGTTTTATTCATGTTGTTGACATGCGTGCCTGTGATATCAGTTTAGAGGCACTCGACCGTGGCAGACTGCAGTGTCTGGAAAAGGGCAAGCGGCACTGTTCAGACACCCACCCCTTTACTCTGCCCTCCAAACAACCCCTCCCCCCAAATTCTGCTCCCTGTTTGTGCGGTCAGTCCAAGAGAATATAACACATGTATTATTGTGTTGTTCTGACTAAACAAGAGTTTTGAAACATCATGCTAAATTAAATTTATCAAAACCAGACTATCATACATAGATAATCCAGTTGGAGGTACAAACACAGCAGTCAGGTCAAAACTGGCCTAGATGCTCCAATACAGTCTCACACTTTGAGAGTCCAGTGGTTTAACAACCTGTCTGGCCCGTTCTTCAGAAGAGCCTTTACAAAGGGCAGGTAGTTTCAGATTCAGAATATCTGATAAAAATGGGAAAATTCCTAAAGTAACTGAAGTAATTTTATCCAATCAGAGCAACCCCATGTTGTTTATAAAGTAAAAACATAATGATTTCTTTCTCATCTAACTTAATACCTGCCCATAACTGCCACTACTGCCTCACTGTTAGTGCGTACCAGCTGTGGATCAGTGGGACACCACTGCATTTTGAAAGGGACAGTAGATTTCTGTGTTTTTGAACTCACAAAACTTAAATAGTTTAATGTTGCTGAAGGAAAATCTATTAATAACTAAAGAAATATGACAAATTTTTGGTAAGATCTAAAGTATACTCAATTTATGCAAATATTTTGCTGCTAGCTAACTTGTCTGTGATGTATAAGGTCAAACAGAAAAGATTTAAAATCTAACCATGGATGTCTTACCTGTTTTAGTTTCCAGATCTCTGATATGAAAATAGACAAACATTACAGTATCCAAGCATTTTGGAAGTTCTTGGCGTTCATTAGGTCAAGAGACATCTCTTTTTACATTGTACTCTAGGGGTAAATTTGAGCTGGTCTTGGCCACTTGAGATTTGTTAAGTTGCATTACCATGAGTGTGAACCGGTGGAATTGGCGACAGGGCGTTCCGTCACGCAGCACTTAAATCTCAAACATGCTGAAATAATGCCTTTTGCTTTGTTTCCTTATTATCGTTCCATTTTGTTTGTCTCATCCATGTGCACATCTCTCCCACCCCCCTCTTATGTCACATTGGTAGTTGTCTCATATAAAAACAGGTCATCTGAGAAGCCTCCAGTGACATTGAGAAGCCGAATTACCGCGATTGTGTGTGTATGTGTGTGTGTCACACACTGTCATCGTCCCCAGCAACAACAGAGGCCACACGGAATTTATGTTCCCCTCTGCCGCAGCCATTCTGACCCCAGGGACTTTCTTATCATAAACTCTAACCTCAACCTGACATCAAACGCCGACCCCCGAGATAACATTGTAGTCACGATAAGAACACACTACTACTGGCTGCAAGTGATGGAACTCGCTACCCTTTGAAAAGGTTTTAAGATGAACTATAAACATGAATACTTAACAAATTGGAACATAATACCATCATTTCTAAATTGGCATCTAAAAAGAACTCATTAGTATTGACATAGCTTGAGAAAGCTATGTCTCAGAGAAACCAGCACCTCTCCAGCATATTGTAGGTCAGAGTTCTGCACTTCTATCTAGTGTTGACAAATTTAATTACTTTTTAAATGATCCTAACTACATACAATCCTTTTAATCTCTTCATACTTACTCTTTCTTCCTGATTTCATTCTACATATATTGTCCCTCAAACTTCCCTATAGGAGACACTGACTAAACAATGTAAAATAAAAACATTCTCATCTCCTTCCTCATGTCATGTATCCTGGACTTACAAGGCAAGAGTCAAAGTCAAAGTGACGATTTATCGAGCGTTTCTTGTACCTTTGTGCTATAACCTACTACACACAACCAGATCAGCTAATGGTGTATCGATTTCACCATACGTGCCCCATATGTTTATCCCCAAGGCCCTCCACACCATTTTTACTATTTTAAATAGGATATTTTACATAAACACTGCTATCAAAATCTCTTTTGATTATGACTGAAAGCCCGTATAATGTTCAAATTGTCGGTGAGCTATTATACTTCATCACCAGTAACCTATTATTCTTTTAAGAGCGGAGTTCCAATGTTCTTGGAAGAGTCTCTGGGTAATTTTTTTCTAAATGAACTCCAGACAATTTGGTTATGTGTCTAGTGAAAAAACTCCATGTCTTTATTGACTCTTGTTTTGTGCTGCCTTTTATCACCTTTTTGACGTGGAATACTGTTTCTTGCTGGGGGCTGACAGCAACGTTTCTTCAGCTATTTTTCCAACAACAATAAATTTTCACATTTCATTTTTTGACCAGACATTCTAAATGGCTTGTAAGCAAAGAAAGCTCTTGTTTGTGCTAAACTGTTGGTAACTGTAGCTAAGCTTTTCAGTAGTTTAACTCAATATAATCGTACAAAGTTATATTACAGGCCTCCCAATACTGCACTTTCTTAGTCTTTCATTTATATTATTGCATTACCAAAAAAATATTTTGTTTAGCAAAAGTGTCAATACTATTATATGTTAGCATTATTAGGACAATACAAAACTTTACAGTTATCTTACTGCATAAAAAGGTATCAATAATTATTATTGCAATCAACCATTACAATATCCATATCACAATCAGCTGCTTGTGTCATATTCTGTCCGTGGGACCAGTGTGACCATGCAATAGAAGCCCAGAACCTTTTATTTATGTATATATTTGAGTCAAATCCAGTTTTTACTATGCCAAAGGGTGCAATATTGCAAGTCATATGACTCCTGCAACATTCAACATTGTTATTACATGTTTTCCTAATATCATGCAGCCCTTATTTCTAAGCGGACGATCGTAAATTTTTATTTTATGATTGTGTCAGTGCTACTAGCATTGTTGTTAAATTTTAATGATCTTTCCTTTAAGTGTCTGCGTAATGCCATCTCGTCCTACTCCTCTTCAAGAACTGATTAAGACTAATCCAATATTCATTCTCCAGTGTTTACCTCTTGAAAGCACCAGTATAATTCTGTCCCATAGTTTATCCTTGGTCTAATTAAAACTCCGAGACTGACTCATTTATCTGAGTGCTCGTTCGCTGCGACGCATTAGGCCAATCTGAGTTAGAGAGGCAGCGGGCGTTCCATCAGTGCTGCCAGTTGCTCCGTCTGATGTACAGCACCGTTGCCACCGCCGCTCGGCTGTAGCTACTGTAAGCAGAGCGCTAGCCCCACAGTAATTTACAGCAGTAAACAATGTCGGACTCGCGCAAACCAACAGCCCCCACGTGCACTCACACACAATTCTCCCTCTCTCTGTCATTGTGGCACTTTCAGTCTTTTTTTTTTATTTTATATGCCTCCTCTGCCTTTTCTTTTTTTAATGAGCCGACTGTTATTAGGGCTATAAATCAGAGCAATGGGTGTGATGTATAATTCACTGTGTGTACTCACCCACCCCCCAGTGGCCCTGAGGAAGCCCGCCGTGTATCACTGTCAACACAGAGCTGCACAGTGGCAGAGCGCTTCTCAATGGATAAACCAATGTGCACTGGAGCACTGTTAACCAAATCAACCACAGTATCCAGGAAGAAAAATATTGTATATACCTTAACGAGGAGAAGACCGTACAGATACAACCATGCTTTTTTTTACAACATTTGTGAGGTACAAGAGGCTCTGATATCATTTTGGTGTCTGGACACACCTGGCCTCTGCCTGTCTACTGTAGCATTTTTCCCCGGTATAAAAATAATTATAAGCAAACTGTCATTTTGCTGCACTATAACTATATAGCAGCATTGGTAATACGCAGTTTAACACTCTCACAATCTTTATTTTAGAGCACATAAACAGCTTTGTCCTCCTGCATGAACATGCTCTGGTCGATGGTCTCACCCCTTGGAAATTGGTCTGATGGTAATTTCACTTTTGAAATGTTAAAACCTAATTTAGTTATTTAGTGACCCTTAACCTTTTTGCAAGAGTTTGTGCTGTCTGCTTAAGTGTGCTTCGCCTTCAACAGTGTTCAGTTTGTCCTTTTTGAGCAGTTGTAGGAACAGGAACTATTGGAAATATCATGGTTCATTACACTAGGTTCTATGGAGCTTTTATATGTTTTTTTTTTCCCCAGGTTTTCTCACGTGTATTGCCTTTTTGAAGTCACTGTTGTTCTGTTGAATGTACAGTCAGACTAAACAATGTGGCATGCATAGTGTAAGAGGTCAAAAAACCCACACACCAAAGGAAAGACCATCTATTCATTCTCCCCCATTTCTAATATATGTCCACCAGCACAGCCCATTACACCCACTCGACACAGTAGTCACACTGGCCGATCAATACCAAAGCCCGGCCCTGGATGAGTCTTGCTGTGACAGGCAGCCTATGATATGAAAGAGATCCAATTGATCCATGCCCCGCCAGGCTCTCCTCCTCAAAAGACCATTATTCCATTACCATTGATCTGCTCTGTTGGTGTGTGTGAGAGACGAAGGTGGTTTGAGAGAATAAAGCACAGCCAGCTGAAGACTAATAAAAATTGAACCGGTCTGAGAGTGATTTCTATAAATGAGAATTTAAATAATAGCCAAGCATCACACATTTATTGGTTTTTGGAGAGCAATGGAAAATTAATGCAACTTAACCATTTTCCCTCAGCTACAAATAGAGCAGGTGACCAGTGTATTAGTTGGAGATTAATAAAAGTATAAATTAGAGCAGTCCAACGCCTCAATATTGATATTCTTACTAGGCACTCTTTCATTGGAGCACATTAGTTTTGTGTGACAGACTACTGCTGCGGGGGCTCGCTAAAAAGCACTCTGTGGAAAAGGATTGATCTATGTCTGAAGGAAAACATCATCTAATATTCATTCATTGCACAAAGGTTACTAGCTTCATTTGCCTTGCACAATGGGCTCTAAATGTGTTCACTGTTATATTGTGCACTGTTGTCTTTACATCCATGTGATGTGAGTGCTATCATAGTGTAACATGTTTGAAATGTGTTTGTTTTCTCTCTATGTAGCCCATTGGAGCTCTCAACCCCAAAAGAGCAGCGTTCTTTTCAGACCGCTATGAATCCTGGGAGGACGATCAGGTGCCCAAGTTCCACTATGGAACGCACTATTCCACCTCCAGCTTCACCCAGATGTGGCTCCTGCGAATTGTAAGAATTTTGTATAAATTTATAAAGTATAAAATTTGAGGATATTTCAGTGACAACATGAAATATTATAAAATTATTTCATACTTTGCATTCAACTCTTTTAACCAACCAAGATGGTTCACTGGATTCAATTTATGGTCCCAACAAATCTTGACAAAATATGAAAATGAAAGAATAAAAAGTTGAATTTCTTCAAAAATTATGTTTCCCTGGAATGAAAAATCACCAAAGTTGTAATTGGAAAATGGTTACATGAATAATTCAGGTTCAGTTCCCTCATCCCTTGTATGATTTTGTTGAGAAATTTTTTTTTATTACAAAACAATTGTTTATTTTTACTGAAAATTTTAACTTAAAAACCCAAACAAAAACGAAAAACATTTATATAACACAAACATGAATGCTTAAATACCAAAAAAATATATATTTATATATATATATATATATATATATATATATATATATATATATATATATTTATTTTTTACTGTTCATTCCCTTTTAAAAAAAAGTGACTCCAGTTTGGTTTATTTGCATATGGAATTTATTTAAAAAATAAATATTGTTATAACAATATGGCTAATCCAAATAAATAAAAGATTATAGTTAAAAATGAAGTTTATGCATCCATTAAAAAAAATATCTTTGATCAATGGAATTAACTTTTTTGGAAAATTTATTTAAAAAAAAAAAAGTATTTATTGCTAAGTGCATCTTTAAATCTTCCTTTCATTTCCTTCCTGTCATTGGCATATGCAGACAAAGCACACCAAATGAGCAAATTTACTTGAACCTTGTTAAAATAACCAAAATGGCCATTGTGTGTGATTTTATTGTTTTTTTGAAGAGGACCTGTTGTAAACACTGAGCTGAAGTGTGCTCATTTAGAACCTTTGTTGAATAGATGCCATCAATCTTTTTATAGTGCACTCAGGGGAGAGGGAGGTTACTAAGTTTCTCCACTGTGCACTTTTGGGCTGTTATTGTCCCAGTAGCTCACTGTCTGAGTGACTCCCTATAGACTTATCACATTGATCGTTGCACATCATTAGCTGGCATATTTTAACCAGAAGCCCTCATGTAAAGATTAAATTATACATCAGAGCTTCTCTAGAAATAGTTTTTTTTTCCCATAAATGTGAACAACTGAAGTCTGGAGTAAGGTCACTGTCAGAGTTAACGTGTGTGCACAAAATGCATACATATTTAAAAAGGGAGCTCCATCTAGTTCCATGCACTTTATTTAATCGGTTATGAATAAAAAATGACTAAACTGACAAATTGTCATATTAGATTGTCAAAGTAACTTTCTATGCTTGTCATCTTGTGTATATTTAAAGTAGAGTGGTGGTACGTCAACATTCATAATGAAAAATGCAATTTATACTTGCAAGTTATGTTCATTTGTCCAGTAATACTTGGATTAAGTTAGCTATATATTTAGATTATTTTTTATAATTTCATCTCAGAAAATAATTTACAGCACTGCTAGGGCAGTATGTAATGGGATTACGCTAAAAAGATGCAATACAAGATTACAAAAGCACAATAATTGATCCTACTTTGTCATTTCAGTTGACTCCCCTTCAAGTGTATCATACAATTGTCCTGTTCTATAATTTTTACAACATAATGAGGTTGGTCTTTCAGGTTTACGTCATTTAACGGATGGATTTTATTAACTATTTACAGTGCTAGTCTTGTAGATAGTGTCCAACTTATTGCACCCATCTCACTTGGGAGCCATTGCGTCAGGAAGACAGCTATTGATCCATCCTAACAAGATTATACATGATTAGAAATGCATCAGTAGCATGAGTGTATTGGCTTTAGCATCTCACTGGGATTATGGTTTGCTCAGTTCAATTTTGTTTTTCATATTATTAAGTTTTTTTAGGGAGAATAGGGAGAGGCCTTTTCTCTTGGGACAATTTTTTTTGTGTTGGAGTCCAATAAAAGTTGGTTGGTTTGTAATTTGCAGGAGCCCTTCACCACATTCTTCCTAAACTTCCAAGGAGGAAAGTTTGACCACGCTGACCGCACCTTCTCCTCAGTGTCCCGTGCCTGGAGGAACTGTCAGAGAGACACATCTGATGTAAAGGTAGAGTATCACAAAAAAAGCAAAAGTTAGCGTGTCCATTCATTAGGCTTACCTAAAGAGTGTCTTCTGTTGCCCAATCCTAATGGTTTTTGGTGGTTATGAGTCCTGCATAAGATTTAATAATAATGCATATTACTTATATAGCACTTTTCAAAATACCCAAAGACACTTTAAATATCCATTATTTATTCACTTCACAGTCACACACTGGTGGTGGTAAGCTACATCTGTAGCAATCACTGAGAGACAAAAGGACATGGAAAGGTGACATCAACCACTTTGGCTTGCATGTCGTTAACAATGCCGATTGTCACTGTTTATGCGAGGTTTAGGGAATATTAAGGCTCACGTCCAAACTCTTTATAATATGGGCTATATTCCTCTATAATCTCAAATAGTTCATAATGTATATTTTAATACATAACATAATATTACAATATGGTCTTATAATACATCCGTGGGTGTAGTTCATTATTTTAGAGTGTATGAAAACTATTTTGACTTGATTCTTTCTCTAAACAGTATCAGGTGCTGTTTCCTCAGTCCCTGCTCACAGACGTGAGAATGATGATGCTACAACCACAAAAACCATGGACTGTTTGTGTACATTATATTGATTTATATTGGCATAAAAACAAATAGCAGTGTTATGCATTAGCAAATAAAGTTTTAAAAGTTCTGTAAATATGAGACGGTGACCTGTTGATGTGACACTAACGTTAGCAAACAATTTTTACAAAACCTTTCGATGAGAAAACATATTAGTACAAAAACAAGTTCAAGGTTAAAGGAACATAAAATAGGACTTCATAATTTAATTTTTTTTTTTTGCCAAAATCTGTTGCATTTTGCTTCCCTGTTGCTGGTGAATACACTGCATTATTAGAAAATATCTTACCGCTTTGTTTCAAGTGTGGTCCTCAAAAATCTCCATTTGGACGGGTGCACCCTTGATACAAATGAGTATTGGAACCCCCCTATGTCTTAGGAACATTCAAAACAATGGGTAAGGAATAGAATTTTAATGCGGAGTGGTTGTGTTTTTCATTATGAATAGTATAAGTATAGTATAAGTTCGAGCGAATGGGATCTGCCCCGCTACAGCACAGCTCATACTGAGGGCCTCCCAGTGCACATTTTAACTGCACTCCTAAAAAAGTGCACTAGTTACTTACTACTACCTACTTCTTAGATATGTCTATTTGTCCAGTTAGTACCTGGGGTTAGAAAGCTACAGTTTGTCTTAACCAGACAGACACCACTCTTAAAATATAAAATTATCTTATTTGTACCACAGTGAATATTGCAATAGCAAATAAACTAAAGGAGCACTCTTTAAGGTACGCACATGCAGAATGTAAATGTCTTAAAATACAATTCTTAATGAAGTTTTCTACTGGTGTTTTTGTAACTACACCTGATTTGATTGGGTCAAACAAGAACTTTAGGTGTAATACTTGTAATAATACATATACACACATAGCTGTTTCCATTCATTCCTGCCCCTTTCTTTTTTTGATGCATGACTTGTAACAAGGTTAGAAGTTGGAATTAGTTGCAGATAAAGCTCTGGGCAGTGCAGTGGAATAAATCCCTCATTCAGCATCTCTGAAACAAAAGCAGAAAAGCTTTAAAAAGAGTAATGTCCAGTCACTACCAATCATTGTCCCTGTGCCGTCAAAGCTTCTCGGTCTTCTGATCAAAGCGTTGGTCTAATCCTCATCTGTCCCAGCCGTCTGTCTCAGATTCAGCCAGCTATAACCTTGACTTGAATCCTTGCCCACTGGGCCCCAAACAGCATCGAGCGAGTGGGATCTGCCCCGCCACAGCACAGGTCATTCTCATACTGAGGGCCTCCCAGTGCACATTTTAACTGCACTCCTAAAACATTTATGACTACACTCAGACATTATGTGTCAAAGCGGACCTGCCCTGCTCCGTCGGTACTGGGTCACTGGACGGCGAACAGTGGTGGTGAGGTTTTGACGCGTGATTGCTATTACCACCCCCCCACACACATCCCTTCAATAAAACATATGGATTGAATTACGGCGGAGCTGGCCAATGCTTGATTGCGAAAGCCCAACAAGAGCCCTCGTTTGCTCTGTGAGTCTAGACCTGTCATAGTGGATCAAATTGTGAGCGCTCAACTTCAGATCAAAACAAAAGAGAAATCTGGACCACATCACTCTGTTTCCATGTTCAGTTTAAATTTGTGCATATTTTGAATGAAAGTCCATCGACGTTGTCCGCTTGGAGGCACACATTCAGCTGCGAGGCAAAAGAGGAATTAGGGGTGAGATGTATCAATTTAGTATGCTAAGTATTCCATTTAGCGTTAGCGTCGGAGCCATTGTTAGCAGCCCTCCTTCTCGGCCAGAGGGCAAAAAGCCTCAGTGTTTTTATACCCCACTGGCAAAGAACTGGTGATAATAGGCTACAACACCCAGATACAATGTGTCTCTAGCCTGGGTGACGCTAGCATGACCTCAGTCCCCTATCCTTTGACCTCTATCCTCAGCCCAAAGGCTTCAGAGGGGAGAGGTAGCAGAGGGGAGGGGCAGAGGCAGTAACAGGGAAAGTGTAGAAGCCCATAAATGTTTTTAGAGACTGTGTAAAAATACAACTGAAATAAAAGTATTCATGGGTTTCAGTCACATAACTTTTTCCTGTAATGGATGCCATTTTGAGAACTTTTCACCATTCGGGAGATAGAACAGCGATGTTTTAATTTGATAATTGCTATGGCAACGGTCCTAGTTTTACATCACGTGAAACTTTTAAATAGATATCTAACAAACAGATGCTAAAGTCTTAGTGGACAAGTGAAAACAGCTTATATGATATGTTTTCTGTTTGTCTTACAAAAAAAATCCCACATGCTCTTCAGTCATGCTGACGTAGTTATCTAACCCCAGATGCTAAGGTTTTACTGGACACAGACATAACTTAATGTTTCAATAAAAATGTAGTTATCCTGTCTCTTACTCGTTCAATTCAAACATGTGAAGTGCAGTTTAAAGACTTATCACATTGTTCAGTCAGCTCGATCGCTATGCATTTTGGTATATTAACTATCTGACCATTGCTACTTTGTGTAATGCATTGTGGGAAACTTTTGGGGAACTACTTTTTATTCACTCGTCAACCAGATTTGCCTACAAAATGGCATATTCACTATAAAGTGCCCAATATAGTAAGTGTCTAATGATTGGTTTTGGATAGTGTTTGGACTGTTTTAAAAAGTGCCCATCTGTTCAGTAAGACATCAGCATCTGTAGTTTATTAGCTATCAAGTTATTGTATATTTGCACAGGGGAGAATTTTAATGAAGTATACAAAACTATATCATCTCAAATTCCAAGGCTATTTATATGTTAGATCTGTTATTAAAATGAGTAAGATACATTAAAGCCTGACTCCTAGCCTCGGAGGGGAGAGCAGAGGCAGCAACAGTGGAAGTGTAGAAGAGAGAAGCCCAGGGCCAAACCCTTCCAGTGACCCATGACAGGACAGGATTGGGGATCAGAGGGGCTGGCCTCTGACCGGGCCAGAGCAAAGGGGCCACTGCACATAATTGGCCATACGAGGCCAGCCTCAGCAATAGAAAGCCCAGCCCCTGAAGGTCTCCTGGTGTCTGTGTGTGCTCAAATTTACAGCAGGCGGCAGTTGGAGGGCCTGGGTGAGCTGGGGCCTCGTTAAGACGTTGACCTTTGGGTTTGGGTCAGGTTTTGTAGAGTAAGGAGATTTCAGAAGTGAGGAAGTGGCATGTTATTTTAAACCTGCGTGTTTGCTTGCTCATTTGATTAGATGTTTTCACTACATTGGTGAGAGGTGGATGTATAGTTTAGCTAATCTGGTAAGAAAGACAGACTATTTGTTGACATATATATATTATTACATTGTTTGAAGTGATGTAGCTCATTAACTATCAATGGCTGTATTAATATTCAGCTTTGTACTGAGGCTTAAGTTAAATGTTATCTGACAGTCTAAGAGGAATGTCAGCTTGGTGCTAGAGATATCTGCTCATCTCTAATGTCACACTGTCAACATGTTTGTATCTCTCTGTCCATCTTCTGAGGACCAGTCAGCGCTTTGTTACATAGGCCTCTCTTATAGACGGCAACTTCAAATTCCAGGCACAAGTCCAACCAAATCATTTATCTGTTTCATGTTTATTTTTCCTATTGTTACCTTAACAAATCCGCTATGTTCAATTTGTTATATATTTTAGTTATGCCTTGAAGCAACCTCTGCTACCTCTCAATAGTGAGACTGGACAGAGTAGAAATATGTACATTTTTAAGTTCAAACTCAATCCTAACATTGACTGTCACTGTGGTGAGCTTTGCTGTGTGAGGAATGACAAATGGGTAAACACAATCCAACATCTGCTGTCATAGTTCAACATTTTAAGAATGCTTCTACTTTTTTTAGCCAAACGCAATCATCGGAGTTGTGATGGAATTTGGCTGACAATGTCTTTTTCTGTTCCAAAAAAAGAAAGAATAGTGAAAAACCACTGTTCAGTGTTTGAGTTGACATTGTCTGTTGTGCAGCACAGAAGCAAGTAAACAAGTAGTCACAAATGTAATTTCTGAGAATTATAGAATTATACTGCTTTATGACCACAACAAAGACACAAAACTTTTTCCTCCTCTTCTCCAAAGTATATTCACTAAACCCATTTTTTTCCACTTGAAGCTTGTCACATGTCTTATTACTGATTAAATTTGATACAAGTTGTAATATCTACAGGAGCTGATCCCAGAGTTCTTCTACCTCCCTGAGATGTTTGTCAATGCAAACAGCTACAACCTGGGCGTGATGGAAGACAGGACGGTGGTCTCTGACGTGGAGCTGCCTCCTTGGGCCAAAAGCCCAGAGGAGTTTGTGCGCATTAATCGCCTGGTAAGACTATTCAAACATATTTCTTGTATGCTTTTAAACTCTATAAATATACATTTCAACACAGAACTTGCCACATCCCAAATGTACAGGTACAATATATAGTATTACCTTGCACATACATATACAGTTTATTAATATCTTTTTAAAGATATCAGTGGATATTGAAAGACCACCTTTAAATCAAACATTCTTGTAAAGTACTGTGATCACTGTACATTTTGACCAGCTGAAGTTTTGTCAGCGTTTGCGCCCCTTCCCTGTAATTATCTATTAATACTAATTTAAAGAGACAATGTTATTTCCTGAGCGTCTTGTGGTTCTTCCTGTTACCTGAGCCCCCCGTTCCTCCGACATGCCCTCGGCTCTCAGATTGCTGTGTCAGCAGAGTGATCCAACATGACCTCTGCCTCATCACCACCATCCTCCTCTTACTCCTCTCTGCAAAGATGGTGAGGACAAAGATGATGCATTATCCTGTTTCTGATTTCTTCTCCGGCCCGGCGCATAAACAATGTGTGTGTATCCATGTCGGACACTGTCAAATTGGCTGTCATCTTTTCACTGTGGATGTTTTCTCCACTTTCATACACACTCTGGTTTCTCTGGGACAACAAGACGAGTCTTCAGATCAGATTACCGTGCTCTTACTCAGAAGGTCATAAACACCAGATAGATTTACTGTCTCTGATAACTTCGACCTGAATCACTTGTCATCTCTACTTAGACCTTTCTCTTCAAATGTTTTTGCTCAGTTACTCACTTTAAGTTTACTTTAAAATCTGTCTCTAAAACTTGTCTCTATTTTTTGGTTGCAGTCTATATTATTGGTAACAGTAACAATGAACAGAAGGAAGCGTAGCAAGGCAAAAAAAAAATTTTTTGCAAAGCTTTAGAGATTTATTGTAAAGTTATTTTACACTATTGTAACTCTGTTATCAAAGTTTTTTACACAATGCACTATTATCATGTTATTACTGTTACAATGCCATTACTACACATATTAAAATTTCTCTGTAATATAAAGTTATTTATTTTGTTGCTGTTATATGCTGTTATTCCTGCACACAGTAGACTCATGTTTGTCTCCTACTGTTATGATAAAAGCAGCTGTAACGGAGGGTGACATGTGCCCAGTAGTAATGAGTGCTGATGAGGCGAGGAGGGCTCTGTGACCTGTTTAGTCCTGCTGTGGGCTCTGTTAAGCAGCACATTGATATGACCAGGGCCCTATCATTAATCACATACGTTTCTGCCTTTTGCTGTCAGCAGATTCTTTAGCAAGCAGGATGGCACACAACCCTGTGGTGGTATTTGCCATAGACAGACATTTTAAGCTAGATATGTTATTTTCAAAAATGAGGTAAATAAGTAGGACATTTTATGTAGAACATTAAATGGGATACTGTAGTATTATACTTCAAATGTACTTGTTTAAAGGACAAGTTCAAAGGCTATCATTCTGAATCTAACTTTTATATAGTAGTAGTAATAGTTCACACAATTCTACCTTAAATCTAGGTATAGTTTTGGACCTTAACCTAGAGCCTGATTATATGTGCCATTTCAGCTCACCAATTTTCTTTGGCTTTTACTATAGTGTTCAATTTAGCTTTGCAAAGACAAATTGGTCTTTTTCAATTGGGCCACACATCTGCATAGCAGCCTGCTGGTTAGAGTTTGACTCTGTGGTTTGTGGTGTAATTGGGATATTGATCCAGCCGACAGCTGAGCTCAGTGAACAGGTCTATAGTCAATGCAACAATTTTCAATTAGAGTTTTGACATTTGTTTCAGCATCTTTTGTATAGTTTAGCACATTGCTAGTGTTGGAAATTTCTAAATAGCCCACATTATGATAACTTGAGTCTGCCAGATATTACTGCTCCTCAGAACATCTACAGTACCATCTGGGAGGGCTCCCATGTTTGCAAAGGGGGAGGTACTTAAAACAAATACCTGGATTAATCAACTGCAGTTTTATCCAATCAGAGCAGTGTGATGTTGTTTACATTTGTAACAATAAAACGGTTGCTACATATTCAAACCTAAAATACAGTCAAACTAGGGTTTGGACTGTGACAACTTTGCTTGGAGCAGTTTAAGATGAAGTTTTGCAAGTTTGTAAACTCAAAAATCCAGCTCAAGCGCAAGGTTAACATTATGACACTTCTACATTTCCTTGCTCCCCACTAATGCCACTTTTTTTACAACAATTCTGAAATGCACTACAATGTGCTTTGAATATCCTTAACCAGATTTAACATTGAATATTGTGCCAACATTAAAATAAGCAAAGAGCAAGAGGAAGTATAACAGTGTCTGTTTTCCATTTTCTATTTATTGGTGAGCCTGTAAAATCTAGATTTGTGTCCTTGTGTGTGAGTGAAACTGATATTTAGTACCTTGTGTTTCTCAATTGTGTAATGTTGAATTATAACTCATGGGTTTAATGTGTGCTCAAAATTGTAGAAAAAAAAATAGGAAATTGATCTTGAAAAACTATTGTATTTTAACTTTCCACAAAACAGAGTCAGCTGAGAGAGGCTAGAAGAATAAAGTCCAAACATGGTCCAGAACCTGGTCGAGGGTTGGTGCGTGGGAGGACAGGTCTGTGGTGGTGACAGATCGCTGGCATTAGAGAGTGTCAGCTGGCGACTGTGGTACTGTCAGGAGAGAGATGAACGCGGCATAGAACCGAGGGGAAGACTGAAGGACTTAATGGGCTGTTTGGCTCCCTTTAGCTCGTCTGCCACTAATGGCTTCTCAACACAAGGATAGACAGCAGGAGAGGACTCGCAAACACACGCTAATGCTCACGTCGCGGCAGACACACATGCGCCGGCTGTCTCCGCTCTGGTTATGAGCCCTAGATGATTAACAGCTAATTAGAGCCCAATCTGGAAAGACCATTAAAATCCTCTAACGGTAAAAGATTGTGCTGCTGTGCAAAACGGCCGCTTGTTTTTGTTATGAGCAAGAGTGTCAGGGCTTGTAATGAAAAATACATCCAGGTCAAATCATTATGGCAAGCATTAGCCTGGTTTATATTGCTCTACTTCTGTGTTGGTTTGGGCTTCTCTAGTGTTTTCTAGTTTATTAAAACAAGGTTTATATACTTATTAAATGTAGAGGTTCTTGCTTGGTTCTTGAAGTGCCCTGTCAATAGGTCTTGTCATCATTCAGGACCTCTTGTAGAAACTGTAAACATCAGTTGGGAGGGATGTTATATCACTTTGTACTACTAGATGGAGTATTGAACTAAAACAGTGTTCACCCCTAACTGCACCCAGTCCAGCCTAAATGGGTTCAATCTGCTTTTACCATAGTATACTGTTAAATTGCTATCTTACAAATACTGGTTTGGATTTTTCAGATTGTTTAGTTTTTGTGGTATTCCAAAGATGTCAGTGTTGTAATGCAAAGTTATCAACAGAAGACTGAATGTCATCTTGGAAAGCTTGTTATGTCTTTTTCTACCACTAGATGGAGTAGTGAGCTAAAGCAGTACTCATCAAAATGGGAGGTTTTTTTTGCCACAGTAATAAATGCTTGAGCCATTCTGATCCCACATCATCTGTATTGATAGACTTTAATTATTAGCTAGTTATTAGCATGTGCACAACTTGTAGCCTGAGGCTTAGGGTTACATTTTTGACAGACTCACAGGGGTCAAAGCACTTCTGCAGCTTAAGACAAGCTTGCATCGTTACTATACTGACGTGACTACAGTCTACTTAAAGACTTGCTTGTAAAGACACACTCCCATTTTCTCGGTCCATCACACAGCCCCACACACATCCATGCGGAGACACTGGGATCTCGAGGCGGCATGCCACAGAGATCAGGGGCTCCTTGTTGTTTTTACCACGAGGTCGTAGAAGAGGTTAAGAACTTGATCCCTCCTTCGGCAGATAACTACATGTCTCTGGGCACTGTCAGCCTCTCTGACATTCCACTATATATGAGCGTGTCTGTGAACCATTATTGTGATAGCAGGTGAGCGAGTGTGTACGTTAGTGTACTGGTGTGCACCCCAGTGTTTACCTGTGCTGTCACTGGGCCAGGCTTTACTAAAGCCACTGATATGCAGCAGTCTAAACCACAGTCTCTGTATGAATAATGTAAAGGCCTGCTGACATACGGAATAAGATTTAGAGAGGCTGCTTAATGCACAGCATGATACAAGACTTTCTTTGAGATAATATTTTTCACCTATAAGTTTCATCAACTTATTTTAATGTGATTATTTATTAGAATTATATTGAACTCTGTCAATGCACTCACTCCCATCCTATCCCCAGAACTCTAATCCTGACTCAGATTTTTTGGATGTGTTGATCCTTAACTCCTAAAACATTAACATTATTAAAAATACTATCCATTGCAGCGTCCATTGGTGTTTTTGACACATTTGACCTTAACAAGTTTTGCTGTAGCAGTATTTATGAATGTACTTTACTTTTTCAAAACAGTAGTTTTGGTTTCAAAACCAAATTATTATTTCAGATCTAGGAGACAGAATTGTTCCCAGACAGAAAACCTAATTTACAACCTTTATTAGACCTTGCTTTATGACAATTGTTTGAATTGAATTTCTGGTTAATTCTGTACTACTGCTGTTACAAATAAAACACATTCAACCCAACAAGAACTAACAAGAAAGTGTGGAAAACTAGCAGCGTTTTAGAATGACTTATGTATGCCATTTGGTTCCTCTCAGTCATCTTTTCACTTGTGCTACCACTGACAGAGTGGCAAACCACACACAAGGGAGAGCCACATTACTTTACCTTTTCACTCTTTATAGCATCTGTTCCCTCAGTCCTGTGACAGAGACATCAGCTCAACTGGCCTCACAGACCAGGAGAGGCTCTGTTCTCATTCAGTGGGCAACGCCAACTGAGTGATGGCTGCAAATCTGAAGCAGCGAGTTCACTAAAGGTCACACATGTGGCACACCCTCAACGTTAAGATTCTGAGCATTTGCGTTTTTCAACATCAAATAACCCCTTACCAATTGCATAATAAAATGTAAAAAGAGTGGTAAAAGTGAATAAATAAAAAGAAATGCATGAAAAAACTGCTATTCAACACTAGCAGGACAAGTTGCAATGTGAGAAGAGTATATGCAATTGGAGTTAGAATTGGTATTATTAAACTCTAAGACGTGTATTAGAAGCCTCATCTACGCTGAATAATGGAAATAATTTGTATTGGGCATTTACATTTTTTTTGTGTTGTAGGATGTGAAATGGCCATAAATAAAATAAATTTAAAAGGAGGAAACAGGCTTTTTACACAGATCACAACTGCTCTGTTCACTTTTGCCGTCACTTGACCACACGGCAACACACAGAGGTGACACACACCTGTTTCCTCACTCAAAAGAGCAGCAACCTAACTGTGACTTTAAAGAGGTGTTAAATATATTTGGGTGAACAACCGTCATGGCATCATCCTAAACGCAAGTTCGGAATTACTTTGAACAAAATAACCAGCTTGTTCTGGGCCAAATTTATCGTGTAAAACTAAATTATCACAATAGCAAAGACTGTTAAATCTTTCAGCTACAAAACACAGTATGTAACCTATACCTTAAATTAACGCCTCTCTTATTAAACTTCATTCTTCCAGAATAGAGAGAGTTACATCACACACATGTGTCTGACTACACACCCATAACTGTTAACATGCTTTTTTGGTGACTTTTGCATTTTTATAAAAAAAATCATGTCTTTATTGTTTTCTTTATAGGTATTTTACCTTTTGTTATTTTATGCATGTAATTGATTAAAATAAATATCTTCAGTGAAAGACTCAATTAGGGCTAGCTAAGACATGAAATTCCTGGGCTGAAAATAAATCCCACTCCGGCCCTGGCAGCAACACTGTGACAGCTGTTGCTGTGGTGACTTCAGTGTTTGTGCCAGTTGAGATAAACTACTTAGATTCCTTGTTCTAACAGACAAATGTCATAATAGTATGAGCAAAGTGACCTTTGACCTCCAAATCCTATTTACCTCCTTTATTACCCTATGAGAAATTCCCTTGCTGAGCTTTGTCATTTTAATGTGCTGACAGCTTCTCACACTTTAAAACCTTTATCTTCAACAAGTCTTATCAAAGTGGTCTATGAAGTTGGGAATTCCAGTGGGACAAAGAACCTTGATGGTCATTATATAATTGTATGCAAATATGCTTGCCACCTAACTATGTTAAAAAATGTAGAAATGTAGATTTACAAACTTGTTTTCCAATTTTCTTTACTGGACTGTTTTGAAAACTTGAGACTTTGAATGGAAAATGTATTAGGGCAAAAAACCAAGAGACATAAGTGGATCCCACATTTTTTCCCACAAGACACCAGACATGATATCTTTCAAATTCAGACCACCAGCGACAGAGTCCAGAGATCATGGCTGTTTACATTCACCTCTCATCCACGCCGCACTCTGACCAGGCACCCGCTGGGACGCCCGTATAGCGCTGTTTCCCACCAGCCTGCACGTCTTACTCTCACTGGAAGTCCCGTAGGAATTCATGTGTGAGCTGAGGTAAACCACTGCAGGGGCCAGTCACTAACCGCTGCTGTGATTGACTGAGTGGAAATGTAATTGTCGTCCAGTTAGCGTGCTTTGTGTAAGTTAAGTATTTACAGTAAAAAGGAGTTGGAGTGTAATATTACCAAACAAAGCTTGTAAGATCATCAGATAATTTAGGGAGTGAGAAGTTATCACATTTCAACTGTCAGTTTAGGAAGTGGGACGATTGTTGGTCTTCACATTAGCTGTTGTGGTCTACTAATGCTAATGGACAATTTAATCCAAAAGCAGTTTATAAAGCATTTATCAAAAACATTGTAGATGGCTAAAAGGTCCCGCATTCTTTTAATTTTTTAAGCTTATACATTTCAAATAATATAATAACTTTAAATAATAACTTAATTACTCCACTTACTTTGATCTTAATTGTTAGCTCATTCAACCACATTGTGCTCCATGACTTACTTCAGATTCCTTCAAAAGTAGATTGATGCAGTTTTTGCAATATTTAGATAACATCAATAGGCTATTGTTTTTCTTTTCTTTCTAATAGACACAAATAAACTAACGAAGGTATAGTAGGTTGTAATCTTTTCATTAGCCTCTAAACTGCTAACTGAGCACTGTCACTAATCTGGCCCTTGGAGTCTTGAGTGCAAGCCGGGTTGTTGGATGGGAACTTGTGCGTGGGGCGGAAGGTTATCTGGCTAATGTCAGGCGTCGCTCACTGTAGGGGTATTGTCATGCATACAGGGCAGACATGTTTACTGTGCGCTTAGTGCTTTACGAGCTGTCCCCCCTTCCCCGTCCCTCTCCCTCCTCTTATTCAATGATGTAATGGAGGAGGCTGATGAGAGCCTGAGAAATTAGATGATCTACTGCGGCTGACACACTCATTCACTAATGTTGTCCTTCTCCCTTTTTTCCTGAACTCCTCCATGCTTGAGATTCACTCCTACCAAAATTGTCTAAGATGCACTTTTTGAAGCAATAAGTTGTTTCAGGGTACTCCCTTATTCCAGAACTTTTCCCTGTCTTTGGCTATCACTGATAGACAACTTTTCTTAAGTAACCTTCCGTTGTTCTAGACCAATGATTGTATATTTAGTGTATAGATTGAGCTCATTGCTCCCCAATTCACTGATATTGGTCTTATCACAGGGCAAAAAATGGTGGTTACATCTGGAGATAGTAAAACTATAGTTTTCAGCTAGCATAAACCAACATATTATTCAAAAATTTTTAAAACAAATTTCAGAGTTTTATGTAGTAAAAACTTAGCTCTAGAGACCAGAGCCATATTTTGAACCAATAATAATAATTAATGCAACACATATTCTAAATTCATGTGCATTTTTTTTACAGTCAATACACAATGGAACTTTGCCCCACTGGAAGTTATCCCAAAAAAATGTAATATTGGATGTTAGCAATGTAAACCACATATTCTTAAACAGTACAATGCTTCTTCCATGATATTCTAAATAATGCCAGTCAGCGCTTCCAGCTTAAACATTTAACTTGAGATTTAAAATTTAATATAATGGCGGACAAGTGAACAGACCTGTAAATTTGTTTCCAAGCATCCCCCTCTACTTTAGCTCCTGGAAATATTCATTACAAATCTTGTTCTAATTTCTCTGAACGGGGCCCTGTACTACAAATTTTTTCGGTATCACAAAGCTGATTCACTGTCTATTGAGGTAGATCACTATGGAAACTTACACTGAATGGCTAACCTGCTCTGCAGCTGATTAAGTTCCAGGCAGATGATAGAAATACGCCCCATGACCCACCAGCAACAAGAAATAAGATGCCCATGTGGAGGAGGAGGAGGAGAAAGATGTGTCTGAGGCAAATTAATAGACTCTGTGATATTTATTTTAATGCGTAGACTCCATACTTGGTTAGTTGTTAGTAAGATCTTTGTGTGCATTTGCCATTTATTCAGTCTCTGGTGCTGTTTGTTTTTCAGGAGTTTAGTATTTTACCTCATTTTAACTCTCTCTCCCAAGTCGTTATACATGGTAATTTAGTGCCGACCCCACCTGTTTCACATGAAGCGCTCACAGCTCCACAGAGAAACTCAAGGTTAACTCAACGAATTGACGTGCTTTGTGATGCCACTTATCCAAACCGGGATTGTTAGATTTTTCCAATCCCTTGCATTACACATATCAAAGCTGATCAAAAAACTGCTCTCACTCTAACCTCACGCTAACTCCACTTGAGCTGATCAGTTGAGTCATTTATCCTAATCATCTTCTCTGTGCTCTAAGAGGCCTCCACACCTCCAGTCCAGTCCCAGAGCCAGCGCTATAATTACGTCGGATGAGTATTCTCCCAACAGCTATCCAAATATGCCCTCATTCAGCCGCTCTCAAGACTCTTCAGTGCTTCAGTGTTTAATCAGCTCCCAATGTTGACTTAGCGCTTGCTCACTTTGTCCTATTGTAGTACTGTCTTACAACGCTGCTGATTTATTTACTAGTCAGTAGGTGGACAGATGGTTGTAGGTTTTCAATGCCGGTTAGCAGTTATACTTGTCTGGCTTTATTAAGTTTTGATTAAAAACTCAAAAATGAATGTCATAACCACTGTGTTATTGCCTGCCATGTTTAACTCTTGTTTAACCCTCCTTTTACTCAATCACAGTTGTTTACCCCTTTGTCTCTGCTGTAAATTGCCCCACTTAGCGCACTTTAGCAGTCTACATTATGTCACTTGTCTGAATAGGTTCAAATCCACCATGACATGTTTATTTTGTGGAGACTTTGACAATCACTGCTCATTCTGCTTCTTTTTGTCTTATAACTTGATATTGTTGCTTTTCAAACGGCAGAAGGATAATGATAGAGACGGGAAGAGAGTGAGTCAGTCATCCAGAGTTGGAGTCTCAGGTTCCACTTGGCAGAGTGTGCCTTCTTTGACCCATAGCCACAACTCTCACAGTTGTGACCTGTCTAATTAGTGGAGCAGGAAGGAGGGGGTTGGGTTCCCCACAGCCCATCAATGTTACACTGTGTAGAATAAGTTTACACTGAATGGGAAAGTGGTCCAGATCTGATTTTTCTTCATTGTTTTGAGTAGTTCAAGTGATTAAAACATGTGTCAATTTAGTCAACTTTATCTAAAATGACAAGGCATTGTAGCTTTTGCTATTAGCCAAAGCTACAATTCCTTAATGTTGAATGTTAAAGTGCCCATAGTGAATTTTAGTGAATAAAATTGAAAGAGAGAAACATAGAGTGTATGTTTAAAATAAGTAAACTAGGTCACATTTAATGCAAAAGTGCCACAAGTGATTCATAATTACGTTTTCTTATAGACCTTTTTTGCAATGTTTCGTTTTTTTTTTTTTTTTGTACCTAATGTTAATTACTTGTGTGCCTGTTCTATGTCGCTTGTGCCGTTCACACTAACATCCACAACTGATGTGACATAATCTGATCTAGACCAGTTCTGAGGCTTATGTAAATGTAGCCAAAAAGAATAAAGAAAATGGTTTGTTAGCTTTGTGGCAGCTTCAAGGCTCTCGTTCCTTACGTCAGTTGTTGCTTTTTCTTTCCTCGTCCATTCCTCATGTTGGGGGCCCCTCTCTCCTGCCTGACTACAGGCTTCCTCGGTGCTTCAAAATGACAATCGGCTTCTCATTTACAGCCGGCTAATAAGCCCTTTAATCAGAGCGCTTGTCAACCTCAGGCAAGGCAACTCTGGAGTAGTTGATCTAGAGGATCAGATGACTGGTGAACAAGCAGGAGGGAAGGAGAGTAGTAGTAAGAGCATGAGTAGGAGGGAAAATGAAAGAGGGATGTAAAGCTTAAGAAGAGAGTAAAAAGCCCAAACAAAAGCAGTGTTCTCATCTATCCTGGAAAACCTGAAAGGTAACTAAACAGTTTTCCCCAACATGCAATGGTCATGTGGTGTTTTGTTAATTTGAATATACAGTTGTGTTCAAAAAACTATTCATAGTTAGTGATTGGGTGAAGCCATTAATTGTAAAACAACTGTGTTTACTCTTTTTAAATCATAATGACAACAGAAACTACCCAAATGGCCCTGATCAAAAGTGTACATACCCTGGTATTTTTTGGCTTGATAACATGCACAAGTGACACAAACAGGTTTAAATGGCTACCAGAGGTAACCATCCTCACCTGTGATCTGTTTGCTTGTAATCAGTGTGTGAAAAAGGTGTATAAAAGGTCAGCGAGTTTCTGGACTTCTGACAGACCCTTGCATCTTTCATCCAGTGCGGCTCTAACGTTTCTGTCATGGGGTTATCATAAGAACTGGAAATGGGTCTGCGGGAAAAGGTAATTAAACTGTATAAAACAGGAAAAGGACATAAAAAGATATCCAAGGTATTGAGAATGCCAATCAGCAGTGTTCAAAATGAAGGATTCTGTTGAAACCAAACCAAGATCAAGTAGGCCAACAAATATTTCAGCCACAATTGCCAGGAGGATTGTTTGGGATGCAAAGAAAAATCCACAAAGAACTTCAGCTGAAATATAGTAATCCTTGAAAAACTGGTGTATCCGTTTCAAAATGCACAATAAGGAGGCATTTGAAGTAAAGTTGGCAGCATAGTCGAGAAAGCTATTACTACGCAAATAGCACAAAGCATCCTGCTTACAAGACACCAAACAGCACAGTGACAAGCTTAAGCTTCTGGAACAAAGTCATTTGGAGTAATGAGACATAAATTTAACTTTTTGGTCACAACCATAAACATTACATTTAGAGAGGAGTCAACAAGGCCTATAATGAAAAGTACACCATTCCTTCTGTGAAACATGGAGGTGGATCGCTGATGTTTTGGGGATGTGTGAGCTACAAAGGCACAGGAAAAGGATGAATCCAGCATGTTATCAGCCCGGAAGCTGCTCATGGGACGTACTTGGACATTCCAATATGAAAACGATCCAAAGCACAAGGCCAAGCAGCATAAAGTGAAGGTTCTGGACTGGCCATCTCAGTCTTCTGACCTCAGTATCATTGAGCCACTCTGGGGAGATCTCAAACATGCAGTTCATGCAAGACAGCCCAAGAATTTACAGGAACTGGAGGCTTTTTGCCAAAAAGAATGGGTAGCTCTGCTATCGGAGATTTAAAAGAGCATAGTTTGACAATTAATGGCTTTACCCAACCACAAATTATGAGTAAAAAAAAAAAGTTTTTTGTGGCCAAGAAATCACACATTCTGCCAGGGTAACTGATGAGCACAACTTTAAATTTGTCGAGATTTAGTTTGGGAGTAATTTTTTATGTGTGTCACTTTGTTTCTTGTGGTTTACACAATGTTTTATTATAAACTGTATAATTCTTAAGGTTGGTTGTTTTTTTGTATGCTTTGTTACATTGCAGCATTGTTTTTGTATTATTTTGTGACTTTGTTGCTTTTTAGTTTTGTTTGTTGAATTGCCTCTCCAATTGTTTTGTAACATTTTGGTTTTGGTCCTGTTTTTTATTTCTTAGTTAAAAGTTATTATTCTTTTAAGTCAATTTTTACAGCATTATTTACATTTAAAAACATTTTTTTTAGGATCAGTGTGGTCAATTTTACTCTTATATTATTTTCACTGGGGGAGTCCCTGAAAAAGACCTCCTGAAAAGTGAAAATAATAAGTAGTGATGCTAGCCCAGTGTGGAAGTATGAGGAAGAGTTCTGGTTCCAGGTGAATGATGATGGTATGACATATTTTAGTTTGATAAAGTGGACAATAATCATAAAATATATCCATAAACAAATAGTGTCAATCTAATCCCTGATTTAATCAACTTCAACTGTGGTTTGCTTGTGTCATATTTTCACTGTTGCATGCTGAATATGTTTCGTCCAGGATGTTTTTAATCAGCTCGTTTTAAAACAGTCATTGTAGTATATACAGAGCTGACACGTGTTTGCTTTATTCATCCGTAATCGATACATAAGAAAACAATCGGTCGCTGACAACACTCGGCTAACATGTGCATTTGATTACACGCCCACACTGTCGCTGCAACACATGCACGTACACACATCGCACCGACGCTGCCATGCAAATGAGCGGATTGATTTGTTAAGTGACATTTTAACATCCTTACAGACAGCTCTCCATAAGTCCTTAAAAGGGTTTTTTAGGGCCAGTGAGGGAAGGAGGAAAGCGTTCACTGTCACCTCGTTAAGACCCAAGTCAAATCCAGCACAATCCGCACCATAAACCTAACCACAGGCCGCAGACAGGCACACACTGCACCCATAGGTCTACGGTGACTATTCTAAACCTCTGGACATGGGAATATGTTCTCAAAACTAAAGCAAAGTGCACAAAACAAATTGACTTCTAAGTGTAAACTCTTTATATATGGTATACTTGCGAAACAAAAGTTTTACTACTTAAGTGTTACTACCTACTTGTTACGATATTTTCTTTACATTTTGTGGCCAGTGTTTAGCCAATACACGATTATGGTGTTTCAAGTCTGTATTATGCTATAGAACTCTAACCCTAAAAAAGTCGTAAAAAAAAAAAAATCACTTGCCACAGCAGCAGAGAGAGTAGTTAACAATAATCCACACGGATCAGTTGAAGGAAGTTGCTGAATGCTAAGTAAAATTAAGGACTTTTGTTTAAATTAGGTTTGAATCATTTAAATGTGGTTGCAGTCATCAGGTTTTTTCCTGTTCCTGAAACGGTTGTGGTTTATTCATGATTAGCCTGGCTTGTTCCCCAACTTACATTCCAGTGTGAAAGAAGCAAAGGCAAATAAAATGAGACTATTTAGGTTTTTGTTGATTATAACAAACTTGGGGTGTTGGCAAATAACAAAGCAATTCAATTTGACCGTTACCCCATAGCCCTGATAACTACATATTAAATGTTAATAAAACAGAAAGAGTGAGGGTCTATTGAGTAATAAATACTTAATGGGGTTAACCAGAGAATAGCTCGGGAGTCAAACTCATGACTTTCTTGCTGTGAGGCAATGGTGCTAACTACTGTCTTTGTACATATGTTCACTTTTTGAGTCTTGTATTAAAATCTCTCTTATACAATACACTAATATTTCTGGTATGGTATCATATTTTATTTCTAAACAGAACTATTTTGTAGTCAGTACTTGATAGCTTTGAAGGACAAGATAGTAAATAATGACTGTTCTCCACTCCAATATTCTGTTATTGTTGCTTTTGGAAACAAGTCACCGAACACAACAAACGCTCCAAAGGTGTACTTTCACATACACAACAATTGAAGTGTGGGATTTCCGTGACTTCTACCCCCCTATCAGCATTTACATAAAGGCATGCTAAATTATTCATTAATTATCAGAGCGTCCCCTGTGGATGAGGATGACACACACGCTGGCTGCTAATTGGCCCATCAATAATCCCGCCTGGTTCTTCTGAAGTGGCACCAGATCCCACCTCAGGAATCTGCTATCTGCCCCAACCTTCTGCTCCACTGCATACACGGTGGCCAGACATGAAGAGATGCGTCCACATCTGCTCGCGACACTTTGTTAATGACTCAGGGCTACATGCAATACATCTGCGCAGTTTCTCTATTCGTCAAATCTTAATCATAACATATTTCAATAATATATGATTAACAATATTCTAGTGCATGTGTCTTTTAGATCTGGTGGAAATTCACCTGAAGCATAAATAAATGAGTCTGTGTTTAGTCCTGGTTTTGAATTGATTCAGACCTGGCTTAGTCCTGTTTTCTATTTGGTTTAGACCTGGTTTTGATCTGGTTTAGACCTGGTTTAGATCTGGTGTAGTCCTGGTTTTGATTTGGTTGAGACCTAGTTTAGTCCTGGTTTTTATTTGATTGAGACCTGGTTTTGTCCTGGTTTTGATTTGATTCAGTCTTGGTTTAGACCTGGTTTAGAGGATTTCAGATAGAACTTTGTCCTCAGACTGAAGTTAAACCGTGTTTAAGCTTAGTTTAGTTTTATTTAGCAACAGTTGGAGTTGAGTAACAATTGTTTAAAAAGCATTCCTGTCAATAAAAGTACATTGTGAGCAATAGAAGTCTTTAACAACATCGTCATTACCGAGTAAATAAACGCGGTGCTGTGATGCTCTCAGGAACAAGTTGTCATTGTTTTATTTGTTCTGCTGTTTAAACTTTGCATGAACCTGTGAAGAAGGCAGCAAGAGGATAAACTTCTTGCATTAGCATTCAGCGCTAGCTGTGCTTCTCCGCTTAGCTGAGACTGTCCAGATCCCCACCTAGACTTCACTGTGACTGGTTAATTCTGTTTGTCACTCAGTCAGCGCATGACACGGGCTAACTAATAGTGAGAGTGGGAGGGAAAAGTAAACTGCCGGTGTCTTTTAGCAAAGAACTGCTCCAAATAGAAATGCACCATACAGAGATTTTTCCAAATTGTTAGAACGTCAACAGTTCATATCGTAACACAATATAATATTGTCATATCGCCTTATTCAGTAGTGGAAAAATTAAGAAAAGTTGAAAAAGGTCTACGTTCTTTCTATATTAGTACCATTCACAGTCCCAAGAAAATATCTTTATCTGAATATGTGCATCAAAATTGACCAAATTCTTGATTCAATTTATATTTAGGACCCAGTTTTATTGTTTTTTTTACATTGCATTGTTTTAAAGTTGTTTCTCTTTACAACTGTAAATTGCCTATTCCTTTTAAGTAAAATATTTATTTCAGTTTTGTGTTATCTGTGCTACTTTTATCACTGATTGGACATGACACAATGGGTGGGAATGAATAGATGATACCCTCATTGACTCAAGGGAATTTCAACCAATTTAAATTTCATCCACAAGTCCTAGATTGTGACATCCCTAATTGTCTCCAGTATGACTAGTCCCATATAAGAATCATGAATTAATAAAAATACAGATTGAAAAGGTTGCAATTTCAGATGGTGCCACTTTTTCTTGGCCGAATTTTCAAATATTGATTATTTTTTAACATGTTGACATTCTTTGGTTCTTGAAGCTCAAAAGGTCTGGTGTTTTTAAATCAACAAAAAAGATCAGCTACGTTAGTTGATACATACAATACTCTCATGAAAATGGAGGCCATTGTTAGTTTAGTGGTACAAGTTTTTTTTAAGGCTCCAAATTCAAAAGCTTTGATTAGACAGGATCAAAGTACTCCTCTGTACACCCACAGGCAGATTCAAACACAACACGAGAGCTATTCCACTGAGGTTGAATTCCTTCTCATACTGTCTTTTATCAAACAGATCAGACCAAACTTTTATTTAAAACTATTCTAACGTCATCCTTGTCTGTGAATTTCACATGCATAATTTCCATAAAGGCGGCCTCCTGAGAGCAAGCTGCAAATAACATGGCTGCTTTTGTTTCTGCTGATTGACTCTAGATTGCAGCGCCCATTAAATGCACATCAGGCCTGTAGCTTTAGTTTTACGACCCAAGGAGCATGGCCCTGTCAAAGGTCAGCGCTGACGCATAATAACTTGATTCCTCACACACATGCACACTGACACAAATACACGTCACTAAACTCCGTATTAAAATGAGCAGAGGTCTCTAGCCTTATAACGCAACATTAATATAAAGTATTGCCTAGTGACACAGCCCTTAAAACACATTCAGTGATGAAAGTGATGTCAGGAAGAAAGATGGACTTGGTGCCGACTGTCTGAGACTCTGGGGGTGTTCTGGTTTATTTTAATAAATGCAAACGGCTGTTTTCCTTTGTATGACAACATACTTTAGGCCTTAATGTTGCAACCAAGTCACATTTTTCTCCATTTGCTCTTGTGAATATGGGCTAATTAATAATCGTATGTAACACGAAGTCTATCTAATATAAATCAACCTTTTAAATAAATTGTACGTTGTTCATCACTTAGTTGCAATTAGTGCACTAATAAATGTGTGCCCTACTGAGATGAGTCTAAATCCAGCAAAGGATAATTGAAACTGATATGTATCAAAACTTTGTCTTCCAGATAATGGCTTATGCTAGCAAGCAAATATATGGTAAATGGTGAATGGCATACATTTTATAGTGCTTGGGGAGAGTGGGAATTGGGTTGTTGGACGTCCTGCTCTACCACCTGTGCAACTGCGTCTCATATATGTAAACCTTTTACTTTAATTTTCCTTATGTTGCTCCAGATTACCTTTATTTTATTATTTTTTTTACATTGCATTATTTTGAACAAAAGTTTAAATATCCTAAAAAAGGTTAATATTCATGCATAAGAACATTTGAAAAAACAACTCCCATTCACCCATGGGCAGCATTGTGACCATACTTTCAACCTTAAAAACCGAGACACTTTAATTTTTACCACAATTATATGACAGCATCTTAATAAATAAAAATAATGTCTCAGAAAATCAGTACTAGGCCAGTAAACAATTTAGAAAACATGAATTGATTGCATAGAATAAGTTACAACAGTTTTACAAACAGTACAGAAAACGCAGCATACTCATTACCTCAGACAGTTGTATTGTACCATGAGCTCGTTTGTAAATCACAACTTTCTTTTCAGCTGATGGTCAAACAGTGAACACTGGAGATGGAAAGCAATAGCCTCACACTTAAGAACTAATCACTATTGAGCTACAGACCTGTGGAACACTGGGACACGGGAAAGGGGGCTTAAAATTGTGACTGTCCTGGGTAAATCAGGGCATATGTTCAACCTAGTCAACACAGCAGACCATATTACTGATAGACTCATAAACCAGTGTTGTCACTGGAGGCAAGGAGGGTTAAGTGTCTTGCCCAAGGACACAACAGTATGAACTGTGGGGAGAGCAGTGTAAGAATTTTCATCAAAATGCTGCATATTGTTTATTTGATAGAAGTGGTGCCTTGATACCATATAGTGTACTACAGAGAAGTATATTTACAGTCTAAACCTGCAGTGTTCAGTGACAGCCTTTCATTTCTTACTGTTGTATGTATCATATTAAATCTTTATGGAATATCATCACACCACAACTACTCACAGACTGGTCTTGATACCCGTGCCTCGGCCCCTGATTGAAAGTTGTAATTAGGGGAGTGGGGAAGAATTAGATGCAGAATGAGCTGTCAGAAAGTCACATTTAAGTGAAGGATGCTCCACTCTGTGCAGTAAAAATTTAAATGATATAAATTGCCATTTAAGTGTAGCACAGGCTAATGTTTTGTCACAAATTAATGTGACACAAGGCAGCAATGACAATCAAGGGCTGCCTCATTGTAATTTGGTCGTGTTTAGAGGGCTTTTGTGAGACGACAGCTTTACACAAATTAACACAATTGCCCGTTTTTATGAGGAAACCATAAATGTTTTTTTCCCTGCTTTGCCGGCTAATGAGGAGAGAAAACGGCCTGTATCTCAGCGTTATGGTAATGTCTGCAGAAGAGCAACATGGTGTTTTTTTTTTCTGCCCACAATCAACGGGCAAAAGAACAAAGAGAGAAGCTAAAATGGTTCCCTAATGAACTACAAGACTTGTCTAATGTTTTGATGCTCCTGTATGATCAGCTACAGATTTAGTTTGCTTTTTGCTCATTACAGAAATCATTGGCAGGTTGTGTCACATGAGCAATTAGCAGCAATCTCTCTAAGGACTGCATCTTTGAGGGAAATTAGTGAAAACTGCTGCTCAATAATGGCTTGTGGGACCACCATTTGGTTGTGTTACATTGGAAATGGCCTACATCTGTTGACATTTAAAATAATCCTAGTTTTCCATCCTCTTGTGTCTTTGCAGGCTTTGGAGAGCGAGTTTGTGTCGTGCCAGCTCCACCAGTGGATAGATCTGATCTTCGGCTACAAGCAGCATGGACCTGAGGCCGCCAGAGCTCTCAACGTTTTCTATTACCTGACATATGAAGGTGCAGTCAACCTGAGCTCCATCAGCGACCCTATGCTCAGAGAGGTGAGGTGAAACACAATGCACAGTATAGTAACATTTATATATATATTATTTACATTTTGAAGCATCGCTAATAGAAACTAGCTTAATCCGGTACAAAGCATTCCTTTTCCTGAGAGTTTATTTCCATACTTAAAGACTGACAAATGAACAGTAAACCAGACATAACATAGTAGCTTCAAAGTATGAATTATATATAGGAAAAGCATCAGGCAATATGGAAACACTCAACTATACATGCATGCATATTACATTCATAGTCTAGGCTAATTTAAATCTTTTGCCTGATTTGCTGAGTCAGGTTAAGTATCATATTACACTAAGTACCCATGATCAAGGGAGCTCTCAACTGGAAGCTTAATTTGACTACATTATAAAAGCATGTGTCCATTCTATGTGCCATTGGAGGAACAGTCTTGATGCCATCATCCCAGTTAAATTGGATGTTTGTATGACACTGGAGAGCAGAGCTAACAATGTATTGGCGGTTTTTGCTGAGCCAGGTCTTTCCCTTGTGTGATTTCTCTGAAAGCACTCCAAGTATTCCACTTTAGCGCCTTAAAGCCTCCTCCTCGGCTTTCATTCATTATTCATGCCCCTCGCTTTGAACTGCTGCACGTGAAGCTGAGCTGCTCTCAACTGCTCTGCCCCAAAGCAAGCAGTCAAAACACAACACTCAAAAGAACAACAGTGATACGTGCCTTTAGTCAACAGATGGCTTCACTGTTTTCTATTCAAGTGTAGCATTTAGGCAGCAGTCCCAGCAACCTATTTCAGACTATTTTTTTGTGTCCCACAAGTGCCTTGGTCCTTGAAATTGTTTTAACCTTGACCTTTTACCTTGTCTTTTCAAGATTTGGAAATTTTGAATATAAACTTCCTTTTCTCACCACAAAAAAAGCTGTATGACTGCCTAGTTTTCTTATGAGATGGAGAAATAATCATTAAAATATAAACAGTCTATGTATTTGCATTAGGTTGCCACAATATTATAAAAAGATGACGTGTGATATTTGTATGCCCCACTTGGCATAAGTTAAATTAAATATCACTAAATACAAGCCTCTAAACTTATAACAACTATCCACATTTAACTGGTGCCACTTATCATCCACAATTTTATTTGAGGCCCAATTGGCCTGTTATTTTGTCTGACACATGCAAAACAACATAATTAGTTCTTTGCAACATATTGATACTTAGATACTTAAATTAAATAAAGCAGCTTAATTTGTGTCAAAGGTCGCATTAACCAAATATTTTCTGTCCTTGACATATTTTTAGCATTTGACAGATTATTCTGGGGGTGATTTATTGTAATTTCTACTCCTGTCCAGTTGGTGGCAATAGTAAATATTAATTAGAAATTATATTTGCCTCGTCTTTGTCACGCTGCATTCAGTTGCAAAAATGTCACGGCAGCTGAGTCTGAGTAGTTTCTTCAAACCACCAAATACTTGTGGGATTGTTAATAAAGGTGAAAAAGGAGGACATGATGCAGTGGAAGGTTAAGGACAGACAACACAGTGAACAGGACAAATAGATCTACAGAACTGCGACTAATTTAAGTTCAGTTTATTTTTGTAGTCGGAATCATATTGTGTAATATACTGCATTGTGTTGTTTTACTGTTTTTGTTCATGTGTTCATAAAGAAAACAAATAATCTGTCCTCTATGCTCGTCGTGTAGCCTAGTTTCTTAAAATGGGGCGGCAGTAGCTCAGTGGTAAAGCGGCCGCAAAGTGGTCCTTCAACCGGCGGGTGTGCCGTTCAATCCTCTCCCAAAACATCATTACATCCTGCCCTCCCTCACAGTTCATACTGTTGTTGTGTCCTTGGGCAAGACACTTAACCCACCTTGCCTCCAGTGGCTGTAACACTGGTAAAGCGCTTTGAGGTGGAAAAGCGCTATATAAATACCACAAATAAAAATGTGAGTTAAACAAAAATCTATTAAGTTTTAAGTATTAAAGTTTGAAAATTTTAGTAATACAAATAATAATAGATTATGACAAAAAATTTACGACTTGTCTTGCCTTTCTCTACTGCTTTTATTTGTTTTGTTTCAATTTAAATAGTACTACACAATGGGAGGGTTTTGACTTTTAGCTTGAAAACATCATGCCAGAGCATACAGTTAAAGATGCACGTACAAAAAAATTACATTTAGATACATATATCATTACCAAACTGCCTGTTGCCTTTAAAATGTTGGAATACAAGTTTGTATCTTTCCCAAACTCCCGAAAAGCAAATATTTTTACCCAAAAATGATCAAAAGTTACCTGTCAGAAATCTGGCAATAGACACGTCAGTAAAAAGGCCTTTCTGTGTCTGCAGAGCACACCATTGTGAAAAAGAATCCCTAAGACACACTCTGGTTTTATGTAGCTCTTGAGCCGTTTTTCTCCTCTTCTTATATTCCGCAAAAGGAGATTTTCTTTTGCCACAACCTGCTTTAGGTTGTTTCTAAGCCATTTTGCAACTTTGCAAAATTGTCAGACCAGCAAAGCAGCAATGCATGAAAGCCGGGGATAGCACCAGAGCTACAAAAACACACTGTCTCTGCATGCGCAACAACTGGAACACACATCATTACGTAACACACGTAGTAACAGTGATTGACAAGCCAGAGAGCCAATGGATAATGCTCACCAAGCGTCTATGATTTGTTGATGTTTTTTTGGTCCCACAGAGTACAAGGTTTATAAATGTTTTTTTATCAGTACACCTATTTACCAGTTGGTTATATGTCTGTTAAGGTAGTTTTAAATTATATAGAAAAAAATCTATCATTTAAAAACAATCTCTGTGATACTTTTTAAGTCCCAATATCCTTTTTGTGGTGAATGAGCAGAAGTCAAACTAGGTTTTTAGGGTTAAGGCCCGTACACACCAGGACGAATATCGGCGCGCGTTATTCGACAGCGTTTTTCAACTTTACGCTTCTGACACTCGCTTTTAACTCGGAAGAAGAGAGCAACTAATTTTTGTAATCAATGTCACGTTTGTCATAAGTTCTTTGTGTTCCGACACCAACGAGACCAGCAACGCTACATTCATCTTGCCTTGCATCTTCTTCATCTTATTTCTTCCCGGCAGTGTAGACGCTACTTGCCGTATATCTTCTTTGCCGTTACGTATGTGTGCTCGGCAAGACCGTTTTGTGTTTGAGCGCCCCCAAGTTGTGTTTTACTGTAACTTCAGAAGCTCCAGACACGTGAGCAAAAGCGCTAATCTCATTGGTCGTATAGTTTTTGACGCGGCGCATCAAACCAAAAAATTTAACCCGAGGCATTTTTTAAAAAAACTGATTATTTTACGTGTGGCGTTTTTCACGTCAGTGTGAATACTCACATTGGCACCCTTTGTTTAGTCACGAGGCGTTAAACGTCGGCGAATATCGCGCGCGAAATTTGTCCCGGTGTGAACAGGCTTTTAGTTGATCACATGCAACACACCCACAAATGGCACCCACTATTTTTTAAATATGCATACAATGTTTATCACTTCCTATTCGAGATCATTGTAGACATAAAGACAAATATACAAAAAGACATTTTTGAATTATTAAAAACCTTTAAAACACAAATGCACATGACAAGCAATGACATCTGATTTATTAACCATGCAATCTAATTAATCCTAATATTATTGTTTTCCTATATTTTTTAGCTTTTTCCCATTGTTGGTGAAATGTAAATTGGAATTTAACTAGTAGTATAAATTTTTTCCTGATTTTAAAAAATAAAAACTTTTAGTAATATTGAAGATATTATGGATTGTGCTCAGGAGGATATGATGAACAATGCTTATAAAAACAAGGCCCAAGTGGTAATATCAGGAATCATTATTTACCCTAAAGTCCTCGTGACATTTAAATCTAAATGGAGATGAGCTGCGAGTGCATCAGCGGCCGAGCGCGCCTCTGTTCCGCTGCCCTTCATGCTCAGTGACTGGAGCATCACAGACACCGCGGGTACATCTTGATTTATCACCTCATTCACCCTAATTCCCATCCAGATGTGCTTTGGCCTTTAGCTACACACCACAAACACACAGAGGCTCATTACCAGGGTGCACCGTTCATTTTCTCAGCCCAGCCCAAACCCATTAGCCATTGTTCTGCTTAATGATAAAATTCAATCAGCTTTATTTGTGCCAAAGAGTTTTTCTGACCATGCTGTACACACAGGTCTCTGTTGGCAGAAGTGCGTATTTAATCATACATATTTTTTGACTTTATTGAATAAAATAGCTTCACATAAAGCAAAAGATAGAGGAAACAACATGGAGGAAACAGACCTGAAATTGGAGTCAAACCCATGTCCCATTCTGCAGTTTTGCCACCAGCTGCAGCCAAAATTGTGATTCCATTCTATTCAGTTCATTTATTTGTGCCATATTACATTCTCAAGACCCTTAACATGGAAAACCCTGCAAGTGTTTGGTCATAGTACATGGAAACATAGACCCAAACTTGTATCGTTGTATATGTTTTGAACAATATTGAATAAATGTAGTCTTGTCAGATAAAGTTGCTACAGTGATCTTAAACAGTGTGCCTTATATGGTTTTGTCAGAGAAGAGCATTTAAACGTTAAATATGGTTTGATAGTGGCATAATTAACCTATAGTAGACCAATTCAATTAAGTATGTATTGGCATTGGTAATTGCTAGTAAAAAAGTGAAATTTGAAATAACAAATACATATCCAATTTCAACGATCGAGTAAAATGGTAATTAAAAGCCTGTCCTGTAGCCTTGAAGTCCAAATGGGGTTTGTTGTTTCCAGGTCCCCTCTGACACTGCAGCCAGTCTGTGAGCGCTCACCTTTTGAAAGACCAGTCCCAGTCTGAGGACTTGAATTAGTTAAATAAACCTCTGCAGTGTTATCCCTGTGAGCGCAGCCAAAGCTCTCATTCAGCTGTGTTTGTGCGGAAGGAAGCCTGCCCTGTCTGTGCCCAAGGTGGAAACGAAGCTCCAGGTCTGGGGCTCGTCACGGCCTGACTCTGGGGTGGCTCCGAGGTACAGCAGCTCTGGGTCTGAGAGTGTCCCCAGAGTAGGCCATTACTGACTGACAACTGAGCCAGAGGTGCAGTCTGGACCAGGTCTGGCTGGATTAGGACAGGTCTGGGGCTGCTGTTTGTCAGGAGCAGGTCGCTGTGATGGTATTTAAATTCCACTCCACTCAGGTTGTTCGGAAGTTCTTATTGCATAGGACTATAGCAACATCAAAATCTTGTTCTAAAAGTGCCCAAAACTTTGTTCTGGAGTCAATCAATCATTACCCCAAAGATTTTATAAAACCCAACTAGTCTTTGCATACAGTATATATTGTACATATTATGTATTTTATTTCTATATGTACATATGTTTATAAGCTACTTTTGGACTTATGTATGTGGTAGCTGTTTTGATTAGCTGCCCTGTAACCATCACAATCATGCTTCCTTAAGAGTAAAATCAGTATTCATATTAAAATAGGGTTTAAAAGTTATTTCATAAACGTTGTAATGAAATTGTTCACGTTGGTTGAGAATGAGTTAATGCACTGGCAGTGTTTATTATGTTTTATGTTTTCAGTTAATGGTCTTTTAACCTGAACATCAGCAAAATCATACAATGCTGATTGACAAGTAATGTCAATGTCTGTCAGACACAAAACAAAGTCATACGAGTAATGAGATTAATGCAAATTATAAAGTTCATATCAATAAATGATTTAGAAAATAATTGTGATAAAAGTGAACCTAATCAAAGATGCTTATTGTCTTTGCACTCAAGTGTAATTGCAGTCTAGTCTACTTTGTTTCAGGTTTATACAAGTGTCTTTTCAGAAAGTCTGATCTTACACATCCAGACGTGAGGAAGGTGAAGTGACTCTGGGGTCTATCTCAAACTCATTGCATCCACAATTTAAATTAAAACACACTCTTTTCTAATGTAAAAGACAAGATGACCCAGTGATCAAGTTTTCTCTTTCTGCAGTTAGTTTTATTTTCTTTTGAAATTGCTGTACAACTACAATACCCTTTAGCAGCCTCTGACTCTCTGCAGCTCCAGTCCAAACCCACACATACATTACACACACATTCCACAGATTTGTATGCACCCTACCTTGATATGTTTGTACATCCACTTGCGTATGTATACATGCATTCATTGGCATGTGTAAAGCTTTGTATATTTATGTGTGCTCATCAGCATAAATGCTCACGGCTGAATGTTTATGTGTACGTTTCTGTTCTGGGAGGGAGTTTGGAATATCTCAGCGCAGATTAGGGAATGCTGTGGAGACCGCCGCTGTGTTTTTGAAAACCATGATTACTTCCTGTCCTGCGTCTGCCACCAGTCAGAACCTAACCCTTCTCTGTCTGTTGTATGTGTCTAGGGCATACACTGACATCTGCGTTGGCTCTGTGTATAAGAGAAACGCACCCTGTGCTGCCCTCTGGTACAGGGCTTCCCCTTCTTTCACATGTGATTATGGAAAATCCCTCCGCCCCTCACACCAACGACAAAACGCAGAGCTGCTCTCAATTATACAACCTTTGCGTAATTCGGCAGAAGACAGGGAAATATACCCATGCGAGTGAACCTGCTGTACCATGCCGCCGAAATCATTCACCAAACCCAAGGTCCACTGCTTTATTTCCATTAAACTGAGCTCTCGGACATTAAATTCACATTCATCTTAAGTATATACAGCCAAGAATAAAGTATGTGCCACATCTCATAGTCTTTTATTCATAGTCCTATTACTCTGTTTATAAGGAAGTGTTACATTGATTTGCATCAGCAGCAGTGTGTTTTACATGGAGATCCGTCTTGTCAAATCGCTAAGTAAATCAAAAAGCATGCTGTGCCGTCTGAGGCCATTTAAATGTATAGAATATAGAAAACCCTCATCAGACATGGGCCATCGCCCCCAAAAGAGATTGGCCTTGTGAACAGCCCCTCATATAATCACCTAAGCATTGCATTGGCATATAGGGATAGGACGTGATGACCTAGACTCAGCCACTTTTCAGCGTTCCACAGCCTCATAAATGTCAGGCCTCAACTTAATGAAGATGGGTTGAGTGGCTTTGAGGAGTCTCTTCCCCACATTAGCCCAAGCAAAATACTCTGCTCTGAAGGCCAGGGGAAGGAAGGCCACTTTGACCTTCACTGTTGCACTACTGCCCTAGAACTGACAGGATGAATCAGAGGGAAAAGGCTTTGGTATATGTCTCATGATGGGATTTAGAAAGCTGTACATGTTTGCATTTCAACATGTCACTAAAGACCACAAGTAAATGTGATATTGCCAAGTAATGCCACTAAAACAAATTCACTGTAGCGTTTAGATGACAATACCAGCTATGGGTGGGCAATATAGTCTTAATATTATATCTTGAAATCTATCTTATCTTATAATATATCTTGAAACTTGCAGTAATGATAAGCTGTGTTACACTGAGTAACACAGCTTTTTGGGTCCAGTAACATTTATTTCAAACAGAACTAAGGGCATTTTCCAATTTACGAACATTGATTATCCAATGGGGTGCTTGTGGCAAGAAGGTCGTGAGTTCAAAACCCGGCCGACACAAACATTCTCGGCTGACTCCGGTGTTTCTGTGAGACCTCAAGTCCTCTGCGTTTTACTGTGGGTTCTCTCCAGGTACTCCAGCTTCATCCCACTGTCCAAAGACATGCATGTACAGGTTAATTGGCAACTCTAAAGTGTCCTTAGTGAATGAATGTGAGAGTGAATGGTTGTCTGTCTCTATATGTTAGCCCTGCGACTAACTGTCCACTGTCCAGGGTGTACCCCGCCTCAGGCTCAAAGCTGCTGGGATAGGCTCCAGTCACCCGTGACCCCTAACGGGACTAAGCAGTAGAAAATGAATGAATGAATGATTATCTAATTCAAAGTCTACCTCTACTGCTTTACTACTACTCTACTACTTAGAGAGGAGCTGCTGCCAACAAAATCTGACAGCCTCTTTGTCTTCAGTTCATACGGTTTGAGTTTATTGCTCCCAATAAGTCTGGCTTTCATTGACTCCCATTCAAAAATCAGCAAGCCATTTTTAGTTTGTGCTTGCAGTTTTTTTCTGAAAATCCAAATTCTGATTTTTGCAGTTTGACTAACATTCTTTCATACCACATTTTACAAAAATGGTATTCTCTTCTTTTTACATTCAGGTACATTGCAATGTCCGAATCCACTTTGTCCTTTTAGCTTTTCTGGAGGCAGCAGATTAAAATCTAGTTACAATTAGAACATCACACAATTAAGGTTTACAGTATCTTTACCCAGACTAAAGAAAATACAAAAAATAGACTGTAATAAAAAATATGGATGTTACTTTTGTGTCTTTAAAGTCAACTCTAGTGTGCATAAGTCCAGTCAAAAAACTGACCAAACTTTGGAATGGACAGAAGTGCTTGCTCCTTCCCTTCGCCTCTCTGGACTCTGGTTAATTTCAGACTGTGCATATGCTCAGACTAACTTCCCCTCGGCGTTTTCTCATGGAATTACCATGTGCAGGCTTTAGCCATGAGCTCACTCTCAGCGGAGTCGCCAAGTCAGGCTCCAAACTTCGAGACGTACTCGCACAAGCTGTCACTCCCACAGAGCCAGTCACAGTGCATGTCAACACACTGACGGCTGTGTCAGAATGTTGCCATTTTTTTCTCTGTCCCTTTTGTGAATGATCCTTCACTCTGGATGTCTGTGTGCCACATGCTGGGGCCTCCTGTAGCTCCTTTAGTTTAGACTTTGTGACTGTACTTGTTCTAGTTATGTTTGTTTGCTTTTAATTGGTGTCCACTAATTTGTTGTTACCCTTATTATATATTTGTATTTTGAGTTCTTGAGCTCTTTTACCATATATGTAAGTTTGCATTTTACTGTTTTTTTATTTTGTTAGTTTTTTCAGATTGTATTGAAAAAACTTTTTTGTGGACTTAGCAAAATGTGTATTTAATAGAAGAAAAAAAGAGAAAAACATAGGTTTGTGAAAGGTCATAGTTTTCAATAGTTAGCTTAATACCTAATTAAATTATTTTTGGTGGCTTTTAGTCCTCCATTTTCTGTTCGAAAAAACTTTGTCTTGACACTACTGAGGAGACTTAAGAAATCAGTTGTTTTTCCAATTAAATTAATGAGGCTTTGGTTTCAAATAAAATGTCAGGAATAAACAGAGTCACATGCAAAATATGGGAAATATGAGCCAAACATAGTGTAATGAATTTCCAGGACACCAGAGGATACAGTGCTGTGTTAAAAATATGCAGAAATTCTAAATACAATATCAGTAAGTCAATCATCACAGGTGCTTAAATTACATTCATTTTCATTTTGTGTTTTTTAAGGATTGAAAAGAGCAGTTTTAAAAAATGTGTTTGCATTTCCTCGCCTGGAAATTTGGCACATCTATTTTAATCTATGACATAGACTTTTCAGAAAGTCGTGCCATGCAATTGAGTTTTAATAAACCCGTTGCATAGTGTTTCCTTTGCACAAAATGAGACTTTGTGCATGATTAGTCATTTACATGCACTATTTTAATTTTTACCTGAGCTCTCACAGTTGCTCCACTTTGACCCTAATAATACATTTAATTGTGCAACAACACATATGTGTTTAACAGCTAAAAAGGGCCTTTAAAGGTTAAAGACTAGATGCAGCATAAGAACTAGTTGAAGTCAAAAATGGAAACGGCCCACTTAGATTCCAGAGTGTCAGTAGGATGATGTAGTGCTGGACATCCATATACATGCAGAGTGTGTTCTGTAGTGGGCTGACTCTGGGCTCTGTGATGATGTCCAGAGGCTGCTCACCGGCGTCTGCTCTGACATTTATGGCACTATGCCTCTTCATTAACACCACCTAACCAGCACTCCTGCCCACCCGCCCGCCACTGCTCTCCGGTCTAATGCTTTGTCGTTTGAGAGGAGGAATTAACGTGTGTGTCAGAGAGAAACTGTCAGGTAGTGAAAAAAAGTGTGTTTACAATTGTGAATGTATGCTATATGTCATTGGTTCTCAAACTGTGGTACGAGTACCACTGATGCTACTCTTACTTTCTTGAGTGGTACTCAGATTTCTTAAGATGTTCTTTTAAAGGCAGATATTTAAAAATATAATTATAAAAAGAAATTCATAAAACAATCAAACTGACCCCTGAGAAAGTACAGTATTAATTATACTATATTATTATATTATTATATTATTATTGTAGTTAACTGTGACTCCACTTTTATATGTGCTATTAGTGCTATATATATATATATATATATATATAGAGATATATATATAGATATATATATATATAGAGATATATATATATAGAGAGATATATATATATATATAGATATATATATATAGATATATATATATATAGAGATAGATATATATATATATATATATATATATATATATATATATAGATATATATTGCTATATTTTTTTAAAATCCTTCTATACTGTAATAATTAAAATGCTGCCGGGACAATGTCAGAGGTTGTGGCTCTACCACTTATTTTTGAGGGGAAAGTAATGTCCAGCACAATGAATAAGAAATTTGCGTCTTGAATTGGTTTCATACTGACAATTAAATGCCCTACATTTAGTGTACCTAATTTATTATTCCACTGCTGAAACACATTAGCTCAGATTCGGTTGTGTTGCGTTGTATTAGCATTATGAATGCTATGTGTTTTATAACTTAAGTTGTCAAATGTGCAGTGCCACATGTTTTGATCATCTCTTTCTTTTTTCATTTAGGCTGTGGAGTCCCAGATCAGGAGTTTTGGACAGACCCCCTGCCAGTTACTGATTGAGCCCCACCCACCTAGAAGCTCAGCCATGCAAGTGGTGAGTGGAACCAGATAATCTGAGAAACCCTTCCTAGACGCTGTACGGTAATCCTCCTGTCTGAGTGCCATCAGTGGCCAGCTCAGCTCTGGTATCAGCGCTTACACTGCCTCCTTAACACTGGCTTTGATTTCTGATTTGTCCTCATGTTGGCACACTCTACTAGACAAAGTTTACCTCTTTATTCCTATTTTTCATGTTCCTCTTGAATGCCTTTTCTTTTTGACAATGGTGGGAAAATACAGTCTTGGGTTTGAAAGCATCTCTTCTCTCGTCATTAGAGAGGTGTGTGTGAAAGGGAGAGATCACTAGCGTTTGTGTGGAAGGGGGTTGTATGACTTGGTGCTGGAAATCTGGTCCCGAGCCAGATTTTCCACCTGAGCTTCAAGCACAAGAGATCAGTGAAGGAGAGCAACGAACAGCAGTCCTGAAGTGACGGCTTTTTAGGGGCCAAGCAGTGCACTCAGTGGCTGCCTGTGATGGACCAAAACCCCAAGAGTCCCTATTAGTGTGGTGTCCCTGTGGCGCTGACAGCTGGTTGGAGACCACCACCCAGCGCACACACAGAAACCCAGACTGGTGCTTTGAATCAGCCATACTTGTAAGAAAATTTGTGTGCAATGTTTTTATATTTTCCATACATAGTTTTTAAACATAAAATACACACATTATTCAAACAAATTGTTGACCTGCCTACAGTTTTAAATTACCCCTTAACACGCACGTTTCAACCCAAGTTATGGGACAAAAAAAAAAGGCTTAAATTGCAGCTAAGTTATGTCTATGTGCTTTACAAATAATGCTTAATCGTTTGTAATGGACTGTTTGGCTCAATGTTTCCATTCTAACAATTTGTCATTTTTTAGAATAATCCATTTTTTTATTGATAAAGTAATTTAAAATCGTTGTAGAAAGTTGGTATTATTACATATTTATGAAAAAAAAAAGGTGAAAGTTAGCATCTTGACCATCACATGTAGCTAGTGTTGCTAACGGACTTGAACATACTGCCAAATTTTATTGCCATTATTGGACCGTATTGCAGTTTGTCTGTTTACACTAACCAGTCTCATGACAAAGAAGTACATTAACTTTTGATGTCCTCTGAGCAAATGGCAGCCAAGTTAGTGGCAGCCAAACTAGCAACAACAGTACCTATATAGGGTATCAGGACAGAAATTGGCTTTTTATTCATATCAAAAACTAGTACAATAGAGCAACAATCAACAGATGGTAAAGAGTGTTTTAACATAAGAAACTTGACTTGAATTATAATACATTTGGTCTTTTTGCACTTCACGTCCCATCGGTCCATTTTTGTCTATTGTTCCTAGTCTCTTCTCTCTCTTCATGCTCTTTCGTGTGAGTGTGTTGTCAGTGTCGGCGTCTACCCCTGCTGGTGGTAATGATACTGTCAGTGTGTCTGGTTAGCTGTCAGACACACCGGATTTACCCAGGTCTGTTCTTGATGTTAAACACTGATGTTCCTCCTCTTTACACGCAAAGAGGGAAATGGCTCTCTGTTACAGCTGCTTAGCACAAACACTGTGCAAACAGCTTTATATAGAGCAGGAAGAGCTCTGACACCAAGGAAATCACATTTGAGTTTGGAGCACAATGTGTATAAAGCACAAATTCATAGCTAATAGAGTATATAATGATGGTCAATGTAACACTTTTCTTGGTGCTCTGCAAACGTGAAACCAAATGACAAACCGAATTTAGAGGTGCCAGAAAAGTTGCTTTTATGTAAATCTGTTTCAATACAAATCTTCCCATACCTTACTTGTATCTGCTTCTGCTTAAATTTCCTAACTTTATCCCTATTTTTCTCTCTCATCCCATTTCTTTTGTATGTATTCCCTTTTTATCATTAATACCGGCTGTGACCGCTTCCCATCCTCTTTTGTTTTGCTTTATATTTTGGCTTTTTTCCCCCACTCTTCCTTTCATCCCGTGTCTGTCATGGGGGCCTGAACAGTATCTTCTCCTGCAGACCCCGCTCATGTTTACGGAGCAGATGCAGCAGGACGTTATCATGGTTCTAAAGTTCCCGTCTAACTCTCCTGTGACCCACGTCGCGGCCAACACCCAGTCGGGACTAACTGCACCAGCCATCATCACCGTCACGGCCAATCGCCTCTTTGCTGTCAACAAGTGGCATGGTTTAACAGGTACCACATTTAAGAAATTATTTACAATTAAAGCAACAATATGCAACCATTTTACTTCCATTGAATAGTGTCTAAGCCATTTTCATGCTGCTTCAGTGGACGAGGTGAAAAAAATCATCCAGTCTTGTCTGTTACTAGAATGTTTTTTCTGCCTCCTGGAAACCAAGCTCAAATTGAGACCAGACTATTTCTTTGCATAGAATTGAAAAATTATTACAAAGAACTTTTCAGAACGCGTCAGGTATTTGCTGACGCCGAGTATTGATACAAGTGTCCACTATATACGAACCATACACAGATTTTAGAGCCACCTAGATTTGCGTATGGGGGATTGCACAAACTTTTTTTTCCAGTTAACTATAACATTTTACTTAAAAAAAAATGGATTAACAAAGTCTCTTGGATAAGGTGTAAAATGTTTCGTACTTTCAGCACTGTCTAGATGCTTTCTTCTTTTAACCTTTTTGTTGATCAGATTTTTATATAATAACAATAAGCTGCAGGTTTGACGGCTCTACTAGTCACTAAACAACATCTAACTATATACAGAACTATACTAAGCCATAAAGTTATCTCTTTGTCAAGTCTCTTTCTACTTGTTTTTAGAAAGTTGCAGAGTATATATAATCTATCTCAATGTAAACCTTCAATCAATGTTCTTATTAAACAATGGACCATAGTGCTAAACAAGATTCATATTTTATATTAGTAGTGTCAATAGTGTTAAGTTTCTTTGGCTTGTAAACAAATGAACACAGTCCGCTTTATAATGACCAGCCGTAGTGAACAGATAAGTGTACTTGGCAACATTGCACTGAATAACCTTTGATATCACATCCTGAAAATGACAAAGTGCTTGGAATCATCTTCATTCTGCTCTTCCTACCTGTGTCTACTTCATCTGTCCCGTCTCATAGAGGATGGACATTGATTTGGGAGACAGTTGACTGTGTCTCCTCGATAGCCGTATCAAATGTGACACATGCAGCAGCCAACATTTGGTCTCATGTCCAGCTCCATACATCAGCCCCTCAGTCCAGAAAACTGTATTTACCCAACATCATCCTGCCTCTGGAGGAAACGTTACATTTGAAATCTCTGCATAAATGAGGATCAAGGATTAGTTTTCAGGAGAATAAAATGTCATCCATGCGCACCAGAGAACAGATTCATAAATCTAATTGGTTTATTGTAGTTTAACTGCTTTAATAAACTTGATGTGTGTTCGACCAGACTCATTTTTAATTGCTTGGATATTGCAGTTAACAAGAACATTGGGAGAGATATAAATGTGAAAACATTTAAACGAGAAATGGAAAAATGCAAATTGTATCATGTTTTTATCATCACAAATGCTTGCTGGGCTTTAGCTCATGGACCATGTATTTTTATAGGTAAACACAAATTATTTGTGATTAATTGTCCTGTCATACGGATACCTCAATGGATTTGTTTTACAAAATCCAATATTCTTAAAAACACAAAAGGAATTGCATAACTTAAATGTATAATTTGCAAGATATGAATAAAAAATGTATTCTCTTTGTCATTTGCAGCTCATTAAGAACGTAAGCCTAGGCTGACTTGGTGTTTGTGTGAAATGACAGGTTTTCACTGTAATACACTTCAGCTTTAAGATCTTGCACAATACTGCTTCTGCTGATCAATAAAATAGCTTTTAAAATGTGAAAACTACACATAATTCCATTGATTTGTTTTACATTTGTATTTAGCAATCAATTTATGTTTGTGCTATAGCCAGTTTAATATTGAAAACAGCAGAAAAGAAACATTACTACCAATGACGATGTGTATTTGTTGCATTCTGAAAACATTTAGAAAGGTCTTTTAAAGTTGGCTTCTTCTTCCACTGTTCCAGTCTGTGGATTTGTTTTTTGTTGTATTATAATCAGACAAATGTGTTTGTTATTGGACTGGTCCTACAAAGCAGCCAACACAACATGTTTGTATTAGCCCACAGGGAATGTACTAAAAATGAAATGATATAAAAACGCTGATTGTATCCATTTGTGATTAGTTTAATGATTAAATGTAATGTAAAACTAAAGTATAGCTGGAAGGCTCTAAAGACGTGTCATATGCCACATTGTATTACTTACAATGTGAAAACTGTATCACATTTGATTCTGTTTATTTCAGGATTACTACAATGTTAGCAAAAATAAAAAGGTCTGGTCTTTCACATTTATAAACCCGGTCTGTCGCCGTGGCCTCGGTAGCCTTTTGACATAATTGAATGTGTGGCTTCATTGATGTGTTGGTGACACTGTGACTTTGTGGTTATGATTTTCAGTGCATTATAATAAACTGAAACCCAGCATCCACTTCACAAGGCCATATTATTACAATATTAATCAAATCTGTCTTCTTCTCTGTCAGGTCATCAGAGCTCAACGGTGCAGGACCAGCAGTACCAACTTCCTGTGGAAATTGACCCTCTGATAGGTATGCCGTCATTCATATCTGGGGCTGGAAAACGCTACACAGCCTGTATATGCAAGAATGATTTTTGTGTATGATTTGAATCTTATTGTGGTGGTGACTTGTGGCGATGTGTCCCTGGACAGTAGATTAGAGTTGTTTCTCAGCCTTTGCCCCAGTTCGCTCCTCATGATATAGGCCCTGCTTTCACACTAAACCATTTGCATGCAAATTGGAATGCAATGAGCTGTGGCCCAGGCCAGCATTTCATCATCAACTCCCCCCTATTTCGCCCGGCGTCCCTGCCCACCCCTCCCTCTCTGCATCCTCTTTGGTTTAATTCGAGCGCAGGGAAAGGACGCGTGTCAATGGAAATGAATATGAATGTTGTAATAATACGTGATTGAGAATGCGCGGCGGACGGCTGTCAGGACAATATGGGCTCCTCTCATCCTTCACGACTTGTTGATGAGCAGGGGAAGAGTGGCAGGCCACCGTGATGTATGGGATCCACTGGCGGAGTGCTGCCACTTCTCCCACCTCCGGCGCCTTTTGCAGCCTCACCAATCTCACGCACATCTGCAAAGGCTGCTGCTTTTTCTCTCTCAGCCTTGGGGTTTTGCCACACTTGAAAATACACTGAAAATATCCAGAGTTCCATCACACATATTTATCTTTATCCCCACGCTCAGTTAAAAGTTATTTCCTTTTATATCCTGTGTTTTTGTGAGACCTTTAGTGCCTGCTATTTGTCACTGCTTACACGCTTCACAGGCTAATTATCTACCTAAAATCCCCTTGGATTAATTCTGGCAGCATTTTATAGTATCTTTAGAACAGCATCACAATTGTATGTTTCAGCATACAATAACATGTTAAATACAAACATTTAACTGGAATCTGCAGTGTACTCGCATCACAGTTGATATAGTCATCATCAGCATCCTGTTTTTCACAGTTTATGGCTTTTGAGGAATACAAAATAGAACACATCAGTCAAAATAATGCTTTTAGTGTTTTATTCAATTATTTTGTTTCGAAATCTCTGGGTTTGTACAAAGACAATAGCATGTTCCTCCAAGGCTGTAAAAAGCACACAAGCAAACAAAAAGGGCTGGACTATAAACTATAAACTATAAAATGATTTTATCATCTTAAACAATATCAAAAATAGTTGTAGGTATAATGTCCGTAATGACTGCAAGATGAAAGGTAGTCATGGTGTCTGTAATGATATGGCTTTACAAAGTGGCGAGTAATTGACACAAATAAGAACAACATTGTGTTTGTGGTTTAACATATACATTTTTGCATCTTATAGTAACTGTGTGGGGTGTGTAATTGATCCTACAACTGTAGTCTTTTGGAAAATACTTGAATGTATAAACCCAACAAAACAAGTATGGCCGATATATTAACTGTTAGTAAGCATTATTATTTAAGGTTATGGAAAAAAATGTACCTGCAATATTCTCTGGCATCAGGTTGTAGAACTGAAGCATAAATGTTTGTGGAAGTGTGTGAATGTGTTTTGGGGGGAGATAGTGGGATTTGCAGTTCTTGTCACTAATATATTTCGGCTGTTTGCATTCCACAACGGAGCCTAGGCTAAACACAGTAAACTAAGGATGAGCACTCAGGCCAGCTGGGGCTCAGGGGAGGGATGAAATATTACTTTCAACTGATATATAGGACTTTTAACACCAACAAATAAGAAAAACGAGAGCACTTATAGAAAGCAGAGATATTTTCTTAAGCCAAGATGAATTTGCTGTGCGCGCCCAGACTTAAGTTGCGAATATATTCAGCAAAGACTATGCAGGTTCTTTTTGAAAATGAAATGTACAGGCCCCATATAAACTGAACTCTAGATGTTTTATGATCTCTTCAAAATTATAAGTGAAGGTGCACTAGAATATGACCTTTAGTCTAAACATTATGGTCATTATTTAATCTTGCTGGATATAAGGTTGAATCTGTCATTAATTTTTGCTCTCTCTGTTTTGCAGCAAGTAACGTGGGCAGTCACCGGCGTCAGATCCCGGACCTGCTGGATCAAAGCATTCAGATCAGCTCCCAGTGTTTCGTCATCACAGCTGACAATCGCTTCATCATCCTCTGTGGCTTCTGGGACAAGAGTTTCCGCGTCTATTCCACAGACTCAGGTATAATCTCCAATGCATTAAAGGTGCATTAGGCAAATTATAACTAACAATCAAAAACAAATAAGTAGGTTTAGAAAAACGTCTCAGCATAATGCCTCTTCTTGCTTCTGAGGTTTTTACATTGCGTACATACCACTCCACTTCAGACAACCAGCTAATTCCAATTGCAACACGTGTCTAAGCCTTATTAATGGACTAGGATAATGTTTAAAGGCATACTATGCAGAATTTTTATGGGATTCTTTGTAGTAAATGTAAAGCCTACTTTGACTACAATATGCAAAGATTGTTCTTAGATTTTACATATGACAAAGTACATATTATAAAAATTGCCTTCACCAGCTTTAGGTTCCTGACTTTAAATAGACATTAATAGTAACCTTAGCCGTGGTTAAGAAGAAAGTTAATGGTTTTATTATTTTGGCACACATGCATAATGCAGTATTTAACAAGAGCCACATGTACATTTCTCAATTATATCCCTTAGTCTTGATCATATAAATCCTATACCATGTAATCACAGACCATATACCTGCTCTAGTGCCTGGCCTACTTTCATAAGTCAAACAGCAGTTGCAGTAGTTAAGTCATATTTATTTTTAAAACTAAATACAGGGAAAGTTGAAGCGCTGCTTAAAAATAATTAAACTTGCTGCTTGGTTTGTGGCTCACCCAGAAGCCACATTTGCCAGTGGTTTTCTGAAACATCAAACCTGCAGTGCATTTGAAATGAAACTGTTTTGCTTTAAAAATCAAGGACTACATATACCTACATGGGCTACGCTTAAGGGTAAATTTTCTGCGGGAGACGTATTATTCCCTTTACACCAACTTCTTGATGAAAATATTACTGGTAGCAAAGCAAAGCATATATCTGTAGCCTGACGTTGGCTAAAGGGGCTGGGGATTACTCATTGATCAGTTTGTGTGTCAAGATCCAAATTCAAAAACAGAAAAACTTCAAATTAAAAGTAATAAAGAAAGTTTTTGTTATAAAGTTTATAATATATTTTTAATATATTACTTTTAGACTAGCTCTTACTCTATGTCCCCATTGACAATATGTAGTGGGTGGTCCATGTTGTATAATATACCATCCATCCTGCTACACATGCATTGTATTACTTAAAGTGTTCACCCTCAATCTCAAAACAGACATAATAATGAAAAAGATTTGCAGTAGCAAATGTGTAGCTTTTTCCCCAAAAAATAATAAATGTATAATCCTGAAAATTACAGTATACAACACAAATAATAGGTCCACTATTTTAGTCAATGGATTAAAATTCTATTACAAAAGGAAATGTGTAACATTTTTATATAATTCAGTCACCATTTATACCACACTCATTTGATTAATTATATTTGTCAGGTTGTTTCTTCAAAAATTATGCATAAAATGAAGCATTTGATTTGAACATTTATATTTATTATTTAGTAATAAAGAACAAGAAGAAGCACTGAGACTGAGGATATATAGCTTTACAGATATAAAGCCCTTCCCTGGTTGTGTATTTACAGAGAGACAGTGGCGGGTCAGGGGTCCTAAATGAGACTGTCTGAAGCCTCACGTGTGCGTCCTGCTTCTGTGCAGCCTCATTCAGAGTCCTATACAACACACGCCGATTCAATTTCTCTGATGCGGGCCCTCTGTGTCTCTGGTGGGGGGAGGGATGGGGTGAGGAGATAGCTCTATTGTGCGACTGCCATCGGGGTCCGCCACCGGAACATGAACACGCTTTAATCGCACAGGCTCAACAGCTGCCACCGGGGGTCCCCGAAGCCCCCAGGTTAAAGAACAGGGGATTTTATCAATTACAAAATCTGATTGGTACACGTGAGTGAAACACGGCACATTGAACGGCAGTCTCCACTCACATTTCTGGACATGTATTGAGGGGGCTGGTGCAGTCCCTAAATATAGACATTAGAGGAAACATCAGATGATTTAAAAACACATTTAGTCATTATGTCATTGTAAACAAAACAGGGTTGTGTACAAAGAGGTTATAGGAAAAGTTTTATTTTTTGTCAACAATGAAACAAATTATTAGATTACTGAAGTCTTTGAGAGTACAATTAAAGTAAAAGTCAAATTTGGTGAAACTTTACCTGCACACTGTTATGCATTAGCTGTGTATGACTAAATGGATTGATCAACATTTATAAAGCATTATACCTGCATTATACTTATCAATTAGCACAGGGTTTTCTCTAAAATGAAATATGACCTTCATTCCCACTCCCTTTGTTTAAAACTTGTGCATTTAGAGAGTACTAGTAAAATGTCCCAATGGCTTGAAAATACCTATTTTTTTATTTTATTTAGGGTTTTTTCTCTTAATTTCTCCCAAGATTGTCTATAGACTTTGTGTTTTATTTTAAATTCACCTGGCCAAGGAACATAACATGCATGTGGTTCTGTGAACCCATTCTGAATTTCAAATGTGACCCCTTAGGCGACTCTAGTTTGTACATTTAGTGTAGTTAAAATTGAATTAGAGGGACTATCTTGGTTATCACACGTCAAGCATGAGCAGCAGTATATGTTGTATAGTTTCCTGTTCTGAGTAAAAAAGGTCACATGATGCATGTCATATATTTCAATGAAGTAAAACAGAGCCAATGTTGTCTATGTCACTGAAGAATTCTAAATAAGAGCAGGAATGCATATTGGCAGATCTAATATATTCTGTCTTTAACATTGATGGTCCTCCAGCACTTCTGCACACATCCAGTTAAATTCTGTGTAGAAGAAGAAGATGGGAGTTTAATACGTGCTGAATGGTAGCCATTATTGTGGCAGCCATCATTACTTATTTCCAGTATTTATAAAGATGTCAAACATTTTACACGTTTGATGTCTCCATTGTTCTTTGTAGCTTTATCCCGATCCCCCCTCCCTCCTCGTCTTTGATTGTGATTCTGATCGTCCGGGACAGATGAGGCTTCATTACACTGCAGACAGTGATGCTGACACTTGGACAGAAATGTCATGTGCTGCACACGGTCCACGGTTTGACTGCAGAGGTCACACAGTGGACGACTAGCAGACAGTTAGACAGTAGAGCTGTGGTCTGGAAATCTGACAGCAATTAGCCTCTTTATGTATACACAGGGAGGGAAGTGCACGTCCACTAACACACACACACGCACAGGGCTGGAGCTAATGTTTATCCTGGTGTGGGAATTAGAGGAAGACTTTATGTGGTTGTGATAGAACGGGTCCAGCTGACAAATGATCAGCAAACAGTGAAGAGATTAACAGCACGGCATTCATTATCACAGTCACGATATTATCATTGATATACTTTTGTAGCTTCCAGCAGCCGTGCCTGTTAGATCTAGACCTTCGGTTGAATTTCCATTTCGGAGAATCAAAAACTAGTTTGCAAACACTGCATTCACCACAACTCACCTTACGTTGTTTTGGGTCATAGACAAAGCTCTCAATATCAAGCACAATTATATTTTATCTGGAATATTTTTTTATTTGAATATATGTGGGAAGCCTTGATGATGGGTTGCCACACGTATAACACTGATAAAGTCTTACCTAGATGTAAGGTCATATTCTTTCACAATGTACAGTATATTTAGAGTAGCACAATAAACTGCCTTTTTGTTAGTCTTCCATCAGACAGATATTCACGCTGTGCTAACATCAAAGTATTGTCCTGTCATAGCATAGATTAAAATGTGTTGGGCCCAAATTAAAAAAGTTAGGTTTAGTTCCTGTTTTATTTCTGATTCTATCCTAGATTTGGTGCTGATGTAGTTGAGTTTTGATTTAGCCCCAGGTCTGACCTATGGAAGTTAGTGTAGAGCAATGTATTTGGTCAGAAATTCAAATTTAGTTTTAAAATCTTTTACTTTACATGAAATATTGTTATCTTGTCTTCACATTTGATAAGTCATTCATTCATTCATTTAATATTATTTTTTTGATAATATTGTTTACCCTAATTCAGAGATGACATAATTTCTTGCTGCTATTGTTGCTTTTTGTTCTTTCAGGTCACCTGGGATGAATATAATTAAAACAGTACTATTATTAGAGTCATAAAAAGACTAGACCTCATGCACTAAGGGCAGCTGTCCTTGCTTTTGTGATGCATTTTGAGCCAACAAGTCATGTAGTTCCTCTCATCATTTCAAAAAATAACCTGAAATGCCTTGCATTTGTGAGATGTACTAAAACATAATCAAAATAAAATATAATTTTATATAGATTTTTATATCAAAACAAAAATGTTTACAGGTCTTATTCCTTTAACTATAAAGTGTTCTGTATGTGTTTGTGCAGGAAAACTGACTCAGATCGTCTTCGGTCACCGGGATGTGGTCACATGTCTGGCGCGCTCCGAGTCCTACATCGGCGGAGACTGCTACGTTCTGTCAGGCTCTAGAGATGCCACCCTCCTGCTGTGGTACTGGAACGGGAAGCACAGCAGCATCGGGGAGAGCCCAGGCAGTAGGTCCACACACACTCACACACTAACACACACACATGCTCTCAGACAGATGTGACTGCGTGATTTACGGCCTCCCTCTGTAAAGTAACAACTAGTTTCATCTGACCAGGCCAGGCCTCCTGCATACAGATTGGATTTCGCGGCACTGTCACAGCACTGCAGCCCTCTGTAATGCCTCCGAGATTCTGTGTGTGTGTCTGTGTGTGTGTGTGTCTGTGTGTGTGTGTCTGTGTGTGTGTGTCTGTGTCTGTGTGTGTGTGTCTGTGTGTGTGTCTGTGTCTGTGTGTGTCTGTGTCTGTGTCTGTGTGTGTGTGTCTGTGTCTGTGTGTGTGTCTGTGTGTGTGTCTGTGTGTGTGTGTGTCTGTGTGTGTGTCTGTGTCTGTGTGTCTGTGTCTGTGTGTGTGTGTGTGTGTGTGTGTGTGTGTGTGTGTGTGTGTGTGTGTGTGTGTGTGTGTGTGTGTGTCTGTGTCTGTGTGTGTCTGTGTCTGTGTGTGTCTGTGTGTGTGTCTGTGTGTGTGTCTGTGTCTGTGTGTGTCTGTGTCTGTGTCTGTGTCTGTGTCTGTGTGTGTGTCTGTGTGTGTGTGTGTGTCTGTGTGTGTGTCTGTGTCTGTGTGTCTGTGTCTGTGTGTGTCTGTGTGTGTGTGTGTGTGTGTGTGTGTGTGTGTGTGTGTGTGTGTGTGTGTGTGTGTGTGTCTGTGTGTGTGTGTCTGCGTGTGTGTGTGTCTGTGTGTGTGTGTCTGCGTGTCTGTGTGTCTGTGTCTGTGTGTGTCTGTGTGTGTGTCTGTGTGTCTGTGTGTGTCTGTGTGTCTGTGTCTGTGTGTGTCTGTGTGTCTGTGTGTCTGTGTGTGTGTCTGTGTCTGTGTCTGTGTGTGTCTGTGTCTGTGTGTGTCTGTGTCTGTGTGTGTCTGTGTCTGTGTGTGTCTGTGTCTGTGTGTGTCTGTGTGTGTGTAACAATGTGTCTTTAATGTGAGTGAAAGTGAGGGCCACTTAGAGACGTTAAATGTGATGCTGGGGGTCGTCGGCCAGCACATGAAAGTTCAGCAGCGTCCACGGGCCACGGGGGTCACAGCAGTCGATAAAAGTGAAAAATGTCAGGGCCTCCCTGCGTTTCCATAACATATGGCATTAGCTATGATCAAAGCGTCACCAGCACATTTCTCAGCCCACAGCCTCCACAGTGCTAATTTAGTCAGCTTACATCGAGCTACATGTTGTTAAGTGATCCATTACAAATGTGCGGAAATTTATGCCAAATTGTAATTTGGTCAATAAGCAACATTGGGTTTTTGGTGATAGGAAGACTTTGGAGTAGAGTTAGTCACTTATCTGAGGTGTATATTCAATAGTGAGAGATAATTTTTACATTTGTTTATTGTTTTACTTACTTATACTTTGGTAAGTGAAGTTACATTCATATTCATTATAATTCTTGAAGTCAACTTTTTATATTATATATTTTTAGACAAGAAATGGAGATTGAGACAAAGAGGAATGACATGTGCCATTACATATGTGTTTTGCTCTTGAATAGGTGAGCCAAAGTAATTTTACATTAAATACTAAAAGTCACATAAATATAGAAAATGTAATTATCTAATCTAGATAAAACATAAGCTACAGAGTGCAACTGTTTCAAATAAATTTAAGAGAGCAGCTCTTATGGTTAAAACAGCAGAGCACAAACACAGTGGCTGATAAAATGCAAATGCAAACCAACACCACAGAAATGGCTGCAAAGACTCAGCTCAGTTATATAGAGCTGCAAGTCTCAGTGTTGGAGATGAGACTTAATAGTACAAATAATTGCCGAGTCATTATTAACCAGTCATTTGTAGGTGGATTAGGATTTATGCTTCTTCTGCTAACATAAATTTAAAAAATCCCATGTTTACTTGTTTCAAATATCCCTCTGTGACGAATGCGTACCAGAAGGTTACACACACATTTAAATGGAATGACACATAAAGCAGCATCGTACTTTAAACTCCACATCGGACTTTTGGACTGCATATTTGCCGGAGACCCTTCTTTACTTTGATTGATTAATGGGGATAGTATGAGCGAACATGACAAAAAGACTATGTACGTAGCCATGCATGCACTCAACATGTTCTTCCAACTCTGTATGTGTGTGTTTGTCGAGGAACAGACAAACCAGTCGTCTTCCACCACAATGTGATGCTCCATTGCCCCAGACCGCAGGAGGCTCTCCCGACACCAGCGCCGTTACACACACAAAACACACACAGACAGCGGCCTTCTCTTTATTCGCCTTCCAAGAGACGCAGCGCTTTGAATCGCTGTAGCCTTGAACGAGAACATGTGCGAGGATCCCAGCGCACACACATTCCAGCTCATGCATAATGCTCTGTGAACATCCTGCACACTTCATACGCCTGACACAAATGCCTCTGAATGGCTGATATGCACATGTACACGCTGACCTACAGTATGTGCACTCTGTTCTCGCATTGGTGATGTAGGTTTTTCTTAAGACACCGCTGCCATCTGCTGGACATAAATGGGAAAAGAGCAAAAATAGTAACCCTTCAACTCACGTAGGGCTAATTAATAAAGGCTGCACATTGATCATTTTACAACAATGTGTTCAACAGAAATGTATTTGATTCATAATGTATATTAATATCCAGTCAGACTCCAGTTAATACAAATAGAAAGACACAGAAAAATTGTTATAAAAATGCACTTTTTTCACATTTTTAAAGTATAAAAATACTGTTTCTATTGTCAGGATATTCCACAAACTGGCTTTATAATGTATTTTACTGACAAAAAATTTATAAAAAAAAAATCACATTTACCTCATGCTCTAAATTTAAATGTACTTGGTGCAGAGGACTTTTGAAATTACATCAATATAATCTGAGATGTGGTTTAAAATCAGTTTTATAAATCAGTCTTTGGATGTATTAAATATTGTTGCCACCATAGCAACATTTTGTTTTCCAAACCGTAACAAAAAAAGAAAGCATTTTTAGTAGAATGCATTATTTAGACAACGTACACTAATAATTAGATTGTCTAGGGTATATCTTTTTAAAACATTAAGTGTAATATTAGATTGTTTTGTGTTCAATTTGTTTAAATAAAATGTTTGTAGCAGAAGCTTGACAAAAAAAAAGTAAAAAAAAAAATTACCCCATAGACACAAGTCTGCTTCCACTAAACTACAGTGACAAACTTAAAAACTGCACTCAAAAGTGCGTTTCTACCTAACCATATACTAATTTAAAACATTATACCTGAGACTTTCTCTCAGACACACTTGAATCCTGATAGCCCAAAGCCTGCTTAGTGCGCTGGCCTCAGTCCTGTGCAGGTTCTGGATTATAGTCAGATGTGGTCCTAATGCAAACCAAATGGCACCTCCCGGCTCCAAAGGTTAACTGATACACCAATATATCAGCTTTATTGATCTGCACCGGCTCAAATCCAACATGGAGCTTTAATCCAGGCACTCGTAGGTTAAACCGCAGCCTTTAGTAACACCGCGATGTCCGCTAGTTAAATCATGAAATGTACATGTGCAGCTGAGCCAGTCAAGATGGAGTTTGAGCCGACAAGTAACTGTGTGTTGTGATTGGAACCACAAAACCAAGCCCAGACCAGGACCAGTGCATGATACATGTGGAGCAAGATCACAAGTCTAACACCAAAGACATCTAGTGACACTGCTGTGACGTAATTTCAGACTTGTTTGTGCTGTTAACATCTGCATATCATACTAAATCTTTTTTTGATTAATAATTATTTGGTAATCACTGTCCTAACAAGGTCTTTTCTTTCTTTTAGTTTTTTTGCTCCAATATTTTCCTATTAACTGTCAATAAACAAATGTGCCTGATTCCCTTAAAAAAATAATTTTAACAAAATCAACTTTTTATTCAAAATCTTGAAGAATATGGGCTCAAAAAGAACCACAAAGGTTCTCTTCTTCTCCAGCAGTGCTCATTTTGTCCACTGTAGGCAGTTGTAGGAACAGGAAACAGGAAATAATGGAACTAAAATTGCTCTCATCCCAGGGTTCTCTGGAGATGTATTATTATTATTATTATTATTATTATTATTATTATTATTATTATTATTATTATACAAAAGATTAAAGTGTTGTCTTGAAGTCGTTTTGAAACACTATTGAAAACATAGCATTGACAGATATATTTTAATCAAACTGTATACAACAATATTTTACACAATGCACCTTTAAAACTAGGAATGGTCCATGTTTTTGGTTGCATATGAAGTTTTTTATCTAATCACAATGATTATCTTAAAACATAATTGCCGATATATCCAAGACAAGATCAAGTTACAGTCTGTTTAATTCAGAGACCTAAGAAAAGTAGTTTTAGGGTCGATCCCAAAACCAAGACAAGAATACTAAAATATTTTCTTTAGAAAATGCAACTAAAATACATTAAGCACTTTGCATTTTGGCCTAAACTTTATTAAGTATATAGAGTTTTTACCTGTGCTAATGTTTGGCATGCTCTGAATATCTCCACACACAAATCTACATTTATGAAGTTTATAAACTGTTGTATATGACTGCTGTCTTCTGTATTTTATTTTTACTGGTGGGTTCAGTGAGGGCAGAAGGGGTCACAAATATAGCTAAATCTAATTACAGTTTTACAGTAGCTGTGGCTTTTGGGGATTGGCTCCAGTTTGCAGACTCATTAGGGAACCTGTATTAAGTTATAGAATTCAATAAAAACACAAGTGCATTAGTGGACGTCTAGTAGATTTATCTGTGTTCACTGGAGAGTACACTGTGGGCAGTTTAGAAAATATACATCCATGTTGTGCATTGTTACGGGGGATTAGTATTACTGTTGTTTATTTGTTTTAGTCAGTGCCTTGTGTTTGAGCTGAACTTGACTTCTGACAGAAAAGGAATGGGGTCACTGAGAGCCAGGACCCCTTCAAAGAATCAGATGACCCCTAATGAACTCCAGAGGTGGCACTTCATCACTGACCAGCTCACACACACAAACACACACACAACTGTTTAGCACTACGTTACTAAATCCTGCAAGACACAATAACCACTTGCTGATGAATCTGAAAGAGTGCTGGAGGCTGTAATTATGAGATGGTTTGAGTATACTGTCATTTATATTCAGGGTTTTAAAAAGTGCTTGCATGGATGATGAGTGCTGAAAATGCTTGACATTTGAAATTAAAATAACATTCATTACAAATGCAGGAAGGCCTTAAACTTGCTATGTTTGGACCCTAACCATTTTACCAGATGATAAGTTAATTCATTTTTTTTTTAGAATCATTCAATTTAGCTCATCAATGTTCTTCACCTTCATACAAGATTGTGTGCACAAAAAGAAACTTGGCAGTGCTTCTCCTCCAGCAGTGCTCAGTTTGTCCACTCCTGTAGGAACATAAACTTTCACTGGGCTCTATGGAGCTTTACATGTTTATTTTTCCAAGATAGACAAAATGTAAAGTGTATTATTTTGAGGTGATATACACTACTAAAACATACTTTTAAATTGGCATAAATCCGGACTCAAAGTGTGCTTGTGTCTGTGTGTTGGGGAAGTGCTCTGGTGGCCGTCACAGAAGACAGATGCAAAAGTAAAAACTGATTTTGTTTTGTCGCTCAGTCTGACAGCTCAAACCCAAACCAAATCACACAAACGTCACGACTGGGAGCATAAGTTAGTGCTGCTGCATTTGGCTTCCCTCGTAGCTCCCAACATCTGGATCTAGTGAACAGCGTCAGGGGAGAGGGCTTTAAGGGCAGGGATGACAAGTGCTGGAGAGACGGAGTGAGTGACTGTGGGATAAGTGGTCACCTCCTAAAGGCACGGGACGAATATTCGCGCGCGTTATTTGCCAGCGTTTTTCAACACGTTTTCTGTGTTCACACCCAAGCGATTTTCGCTGACAATGAGTCGAATGAACATGCAAATTCATTCCCTGACATTAGATGGCGCTTAATGTAAAACAGAAATACCCCGGTACACAAGGTGGTGCTGTGCAACTTTACGCTTCTGACACTCGCTTTTCACTCATAAGAAGAGAGCAAGTCATTTTTGTAATCGATGTCACGTTTGTCATAAGTTCTTTGTGTTCCGACACCAACGAGACCAGCAGCTCTACATTCATCTTGCCTTGCATCTTCTTCGTCTTATTTCTTCCCGGCAGTGTAGACGCTACTTGGCGTATATCTTCTTCGCCGTTACGTATGTGTGCTCGGCAAGACTGTTTTGTGTTTGAGCGCCCCCAAGTTGTGTTTTACTGTAACTTCCGAAGCTCCAGACACGTGAGCAAAAGCGCTAATCTCATTGGTCGTATACTTTTAGATGCGGCTAGTCAAACCAAAAAAACAAACCCGAGGCGTTTTTTAAAAACTGACGCTTTTACGCGTGGCGTTTTTCGCGTCGGTGTGAACACTCACATTGGCGCCCCTTGTTTAGTCACGAGGCGTTAAACGTCGCGAAATTCGTCCCGGTGTGAACAGGCCTTAAAGCATGTATCTGAGCTCCATTCACGTCAAGATAAATATGCATATCATAATCCTCTGTACAGCACTGTGTCATACTCCCTCTAGTGAACACAGATGGTATTGAATGTGGTTATGTTCATGATAATGACCTCAGTGTTGTGTGTGTGATCTCAGCAGAGTTCACCATACCGCGGGCCATCCTCACGGGACATGACTGTGAGGTCACCTGCGCCAGCGTCTGTGCTGAGCTGGGACTGGTCATTAGTGGTTGTAAAGGTGAGCACTGTCATTTTTGTATTCCACATGTAAAGATATAAACTGTATAGGCAATAATTACATACATGAGAAATTTTATGTAAAAGAACACATGTATGTGTGTGTATATATATATGTATGTATATAAGAATTGACATGCTTTGTTCTACTTTTCCTTATGCACAGTTTTATGCAACCAGGAATACTTCCTTTTTTGTTCATTACTTCACTACAATATATAATAATAACTGATACCAAATACACCTGTCCTCATCAACTTGCTAAAACATGCTGCTAACTGAAGCCATCTTACTTTCTTCTCTTCTGGTGATGTTTATGCAGAGGGTCCTTGTCTGATCCATTCCATGAATGGGGACCTGCTGCGCACCCTGGAGGGCCCTGAGTCCTGCGTTCGGCCCCGCCTCATCCAGTCATCCACTGAGGGCCACTGCGTCATCTACTACGAGAAGGGACAGTTCTGTGTGTTCAGCATCAACGGCAAACTGCAGGGCCACATGGAGGTGGACGACAGCATCAAGGTACAAACAACACCACTCTTTATGTGCTTTACGTTTTAGTTACTTTAAATATTAATTATAATGGTGACTTATTGGGGCCAACTTATTACAAACAAAGAGAGCAACAAGAGCTCAGATCCTGGTCTTTTTATCAGAGTTTCTGACTCTGCTCGTGTCTATCTACTACTCTCACTGTCAAAAGACTGAAAATGCCAAAAAGTTATAATTGTAGTAGTAATAAATTAAATGGCAACATTATTAACCATATTTTAGTTAGAATATTTACTGTTTTACAAGTTACTATTTTATTAAATGTTTTTAATAACAACACAGAAATTCAGATCATTACCTCATCAAATTGGAACACCAAGTTAGAATACTCTGTGTGGGAAATGGTTAGTGTGGTTTGATAATACTGTGTTATTATCAAATGGCTATATGGCGCTTTTTCCATTGTGAGTGGAAATACCAGTTTTCTCTGTTCAGTTTTTGAGAAAATCTCAAATAAAGCTGTCATATAAACCATTGAAAAGCTATCAAAGACATTCCTCCAAAATTCCAACAGATTTTGGCAACACATGCACATAAAGCTAAGGTTGCCTGTATCTGCTTTACACCTCAGACAGTTCTTGAGTTTTACAGACTTTGTGTCGGGCAGGTAAAACTTATAGACCACTTAAAATTATATGTTTGATACATATTCATGATGTATGCAGCCGAGGTGTGCCAAGATGTCTTTTGACTGTTAGTTACAGTCCTATTTTTCCTCAAGTCCCTGGAGAGAAGTGCATGAGGTCTGCTGATTAGAGGCCTGTTCTTGGCCTGAGATCTGCTCTGGTCCTGCCCCGGGGCTTTTGTTCCTTCCACACTCTCTCAGTCCAACAGACCAGTGGACAGACTTCTTTTGATCCGCCGCCCCGGTGTCAGGTCGGATTGTGTCGGAGGCGCTGCTACAGAACATTCCAGTGCAACGGTCAGTCCTGGACACCTACGCCATTAACTACCCTCCGGCGCAGGATGACACATTCCCATTTCCCACATTTCCTCCCCGGTGGCTGCAGCGACACAGGATAGTGGCTACTGCCTTTGGTTTCGCCGACCCTTTGTTTCCGCTTTGGCCTGGGAAATGTAAGCCAGCGCTGACAGACGGCCGCGCGCCTGTTTCCTATTAAGAAAAACTCCCATGCCCAGACTCCCAACCTGCCATTCTGAAAGCTGCTGCAAATACAACTCATACACAAGTTGATTAGCAAATGCACAAATACTGACTGTGAATGTAGCCAGTGTTTGTCTGTTTGGAAAAGTTGTGTTTAAAGCAGTGGAGTGTTGTTTAGTTTAGTTCATGAGTTGATTTAAACAAGGGGCTGTCTACAACACAAACTATTTGGACATGTCACTAACTAGATTCTGTGTCAGTACAAAAAATTACACTTTGATGATCTGTTGGGTTTTTATTGAGTTAGTGTTTTCTTTACTGGTAGTACACAAAATTCCACCAACGTCAAAGTCCATCAAGACGGAAAATAATTCTGTCCTATTATTGACATGATTAGTACAGCATGGTTCCTAATCATGACCTCTACCAGTTTCTCACTTCACTGTAGTGTCAGTGAAACACTACAACTCCATTCTTCGACCGATTCCATGAAGGGTTAGAGGGAATATTTTTAGAAATATTTCAAATTTAAGTTTTCATCGAATCACCAAAATGATATGGACAAATAGAATGACTGAGAGTCCAAGATTGGACCGATTTGGACCGATTGAGAACAAATGTGGGTTTGGCCTGCCTTGTGGTTCCCAAACACTGGGTCAGGGTCCAAAAGTTTGTTGCCCAAATTTTTTGGGGGGTTTGTGAAATTTTCAATCAGATAAAAAAATTGAAAAATGTTTGTAATAGTCCATAGATACAGTATTTAGTAAAAGTGTCAGGAAACAAAAGCATGATATTAGGTAAAAAATCATTAAAACTCAAAACATGCTGAACAAGAAGTTGGACAGTTCTTATGGTGGATTGATAAAAATTAATATAAAATCCCATATATAAACAAACATGTTTGTGAAACACAGGGTTAGGGCATTGAGAAGTGCCTTCTATTGACGATAAAATGTGGTGAATACTTGCCGTTGTGAAAGTTAGATGTGAAAAAAAAAAATTGCCCGATATCTCAGAAATCTCTAGTCTGTATTGCACATCACAAATACTTGGCTTTGAGGCTGATTTATGAATAATATGGGCCACTGTTGGCTGTGTTTGCACTCTACTGTTGTAAACTTCAGTCACGTCAGATAACATTATAAAATCCCTAACATGCAGAAGTAGCCATAAGCTCCGCCCCCTTGGCTTCAAACATTATTTACGTCACTGGTTCCTAGTAGAATCACTCTTGTCGGCCATCGGCTCCTCCGCTCAGTTTGACTCCAGGATAAATAAGTGTTTGTCCTGGCCTGCTCTCAGAATATTGAGGAGGAATGAGAACCTCAGCATGTGTTTGGTAAATTTATACGTTTCTGGAGTCAGAGGTGAGATGACAGGCTAACAGTCAGTATCCTGGTCTAAAAGCAGCATCGAGTAACACTGACCATACTGAAGAGATTACAGTCTTGAGCACTAGTATAACTCAGCCGGTGTGAGCGCCGCAGCAGTCCGGTCCCCACCTGCGTCCATGTTACCAGAGGGATTAACAGCACCATAAATTCAAACTCTACCTTTCTCAGACATTCCCCTCAAAGAAGTAGGAAATATGGGCATTAAAAGTGCATATGTTTCTTCTGGAGTCATTTTTTAGTCATCTGAAGCAGAGTAGCCATCTTAGCTCCCGCTGAGCCGTCGGCCATCTTATTTGACCGCCCAGTGGCAGAGGTCTGATTTATAATGTCTGTGAGCAGCCTCCTACTTGCTCAGGCTGACATGCCTGCCATGCCCCGCGGACCCCCGCTGAGCGCACACAGGTCACGCACTGTTTTAACTCTGACACAAGTGCTTCAGTACCATCTACGCCAAGTAACTCCAGTGGAATTAGAGTGATTTTTATTATTCTTATCTCACTCATTACATGTGACAGTGTACTTAGACGTGTGCAACTGTTGTGCTTTAGAGTAGGGGGCACATTTAATCTTGAATTCATGCAAAAATGGTTAGAGTTCTGGGTTTTCAGTTAGGGTTATGATGAAAATATGATATAAACTTGATGATTCCTAGTAATTCATGAGATTTTAATGCATGTACTAATGCATGAGTCAAGCATGAATTAATGCATAAATTCATAATAAAATGTGCCTCCTACTCTAAAGTGTTACTGTGCAAAGTGTTACAAAGAAGTTAGGTTAAATACCAAGAGCTCATGAATGCAGCATTAGGCTGTGCAGAGCCTTGGAGACACAGTAGTTTGATTTTCTTTTGTGCATGGAAACTTGGACTAGTGCTGCACAATATTAGAGAAATGTGAGAAGTGTGACGATCAGGTTAAATACTGCAATAACAGCATGAGCTGCATGATTTGAATAACCCTTTTGACATGGTAAAAGTAATTGTATAAAATATAAGGCTCCTGACTAACACTGGTCAAAGGCTAAATCAGGAGTAGACCAATAACTTTTTGAACAGATATTGTGTAATCATACTCTTACAATATATTGATCTCAAAACAATTAAAAAAAAAAAAGTTGAGAGGGCTTAATTGAGGTCAAGTAAGCGCTGTATGTAAATGTGAGAACAATGTAGTATGTCTTTCAGGCCAGTAGGAGTGCTGTGGACCCAGATGCTTTTTACACTGTGTGTACTGTTTTTGTGGAGTCAGAACACCATTTTTGCCGCCTGCAGTTTAAAAACCAATGTCTAAATATGGACAACTTCTGCCCAAAGGGTCCCCTATTTTACCAATATTGTCGTTATGACAGAGTTGCCACGTAGTAAAAACTTAGCTCAAGAGACCAGAGCCATCTTTTGTACCAGGCTGTAAACATGATTTTTACACTTGTAAAGTCGCCATTGGGTTTCTCCTTATATTTCCGCTTTTGGAGCCTGCCCTCTGGTGGACGGAGGTATATCGCTGTATATATCGCTGTATATATCGCCGTATGGCAGCGCCCTTATTCGAGGACCTCTCACGGGGTTCCATGAGAGAGGCTTGTGAAAAACGGATTGCTGCTGTTCAAAGGGAACTTCACCTTTATTTTGACTGTTGTCCAGTGTCCAGTTTTTCAACTGAAAGAGTTGTTGAATAAACAAGCTTATTTATATTAATACTTTTCTTACTAAAGGTGTGCAATAGTTTATTACAGAAGTCCATTACCAGTAAAGTTCAGCTGACTTTTTTTAGTACGTCAGAGTCCGGTGACTATTGACAACAGATAAATAGGTGTGTAGCTAGTGTCCAAAACCGTTGACTAATCGAGTGCACTACAAACATAGTCCCCTATATAGTGCTGCACTACAGTGACTGAGGGGTTCGGGACTAGGGAGTGGATTCGGACATAGTGCCTGTCTCTAATTAAGGCAGAGCTCAAAATACAGCAGTTGTAGATGATCATGTTAAGATTTGTTTAAATGTTATTTATAGTATATATCAATAATGCACAGTAGAATGGCATTTACAAATGTCAGACTCGTTTACTTCGAAATCTGTATTGAATAGAATCAACGTGAGAAAATGTTTTGTAGAAGCCTACTCAGTGATTTTGAGTAAGGTAGCCATTTTGTCTTGCATGATTTTTGCAGTAATTTTCCAGTGCAGTGACTTGAGCTGCAAGTCATTTTCCATGCTTTTGTTGGTGAAATTGAGACCTGTTTTCCTGCGTCTTGTTGGATTAACTGAATGCTGCAGACCCTCAGCGCACAAATCACAACACACTTCACTCAGTCATGCTCTATCGGCAGCCATGTTGGACGATGATCTGACGCCCTGATCAGGCTGGACTCATTCTGGACTCATTCTGGACTCATTCTGGAGGCACTGTGCCATTTTGAGACTACGGCATCACAATGAGAACCAGAAGTGACTGAACTGAGTTTGGTGGGGAACTCCATAAGTGTTGTACACAAAACATTTGCTTATTTCAGGCTTTGCTCCTTCATAGTCCAATTCACAGCCAAGAGTTATTCACAATTTCCTTAAGCAGTTTCTGAGAATGACTCGTTCCAACTTGGGAAATGAAGTCTGTCTGATTGAACACACATGGTCCTGCTGAGTCAAGTGTCTGTGCTGAATCACTGCAGACGGCCGACCGGTGTCATAAAACCACAAATGAGAAAAGCCCTACATTAGTGTCATTGGCCGCTTTGAGAACTCACATTGTGCCTCGTCATTTCGTCAACTGCTTCTGCCGACTGATTGATGCTCCCGACGGTTCAGGTTTCAGCTCCCGGCCTGTAATAGACTGTAACCCAGGGCCTGATTTGTGTTCACCCGTCCCCCACGGGACTCGTTGGCCGCTTACAGTTTGCAGCAAAAGCAGATGAGATGAGTAAATCTCTGCACTTCACAGTGGGGAGCCATCTTTGTTGCGAGTCAGTGTACAGGAAGTCTCAGAGGACATGCAGCCGACCTGTCACCTTCTGTCGGCTCACATGACCTCACTGTATGAGCTTTACTCTGGATCCACAGACGTTTCACTCTCAATTTATGTGTAGACTGCTATTTTGGGTTAGCTTTAGTTGAGGTTTACACACGAGAGCCATGTGATAAGTGTGTGGTAATAAGCTATGTCCTTGATCCTTAATAACAGTTTTTTTGTTTTTATTCATATGTTTATCAGTTTGCAAAGTGTAATAGTCACATAATTAAATCATAAAATAGTTTAGATAATTGTGTCTTGCTTTATTCATGATTTTTGGTCAGCAAAGAATTCCTGAAAAAAGTCCATAGAGCATTAAATAAAAAAATCTGCATTCATAAAATAAAAAGTCAAAAGAAAAAAAAGACATTAAAAACACTTTGCTCAAAATAATCAAAAGAACACTAAAAATGATCAAACAGATCACAGGGTTGCATAAAAAAAATGATGGGAAACGCTGTTCTAATTTACACAAACATTTTATTCTGAATTTTGCATCAAAGATTTTAAACGCGAATGTTGACGGTTTTTACGAACATTTATTTTTAACCATAGACAGTAATAGTGGTCAGTGGGATGAATGTGGAAGTGAGGGTTGACTCCAAGACGCCTGGATCACATTGACGCCTAAAGACTCTCATAATGTCCCCAAAACTAAACTAGTACCATAGTCAGAAATATACAATTGGTACGTTATATAAACTAATTGCAGGCCAGTAGTTGAATGTAATTGTAACAGCTAGCTCCTGGTTTTTAGCCATACATTGGAAATGTACTCTGAAAGTGCCACACCTTATTTTAAAGACTGTATATTTGTATTGTTCATGCATCTGTGATTAGAAAATGAAACGTGTCCTACTAATGATGTATGAGCTTCACTACTTTATTGGTATCACATTAACATTAACATTTTCCTATTATTTTTAAATAATGATAACGCATGGCTCCATACAAAGTCTGATGACCTGTTGCTGCTTTATAATCATGACATAAGGCGTTCTGATCCACTAACTTACTGCACATATACTTTTATTGATATGCTATAATTAGTTTGAGCTCACACAGGCCTATTCTATATGTACTCCTGACCAGCATGACGATCTCCTTTTTATCAATGTATCTGATCATCTTATCAAAAAGCTGGACATCGTTGATCATTGTGCTGTACGTTTTATGACTATGTTCACCATGGTGCACTGTATGCTGCAGCCGAGTTTCCGTCCCTGTATGTTCGCAGGTGGTCTCATTTGCTGACTTTCATTTATAAATGTATTCTTCGGCTCCTCCCATCTTACCTCTGCTCATACATGCGTATAAACCAACAACAGTATGCTCTGCGGAGCAGAAAGGAGTTGGGTAAGGCAGCATTTCTGTAGCTGCCCCCTGTGCATGAAATGTCCTGCAAAAGGAGCTAAATCTATCTGAACTTGTTACTTTAGGAGAATTTAAATCTATACTAATGAAGCGTGAATTTATTAAACTTAGTAAATGTAACATTTGATTGTAAATATTGTTCTTTGTGTGTTTGTTAATGTCTTGTATTTGTCTGAAACCTTGTGTAATGTTGTCGTCTTGGCCAGGTCCCTCTTGGAAAATAGATTTAATCTCAATGAGGTTTTCACCTGGTTAAATAAAGGATGACAATCGAATTAAAAACATTTTATTTAACCTTCATTCTGTGTTGTGTCTTTTGCAGGCGATGCTGATGAGTCGTGATGGACAGTATCTTCTGATGGGTGGAGACGGAGGTGTAGTGTCCGTGTGGCAGCTCCATAACCTCCAACAGCTATTCACCTACCCTGCCTGTGACGCAGGCGTCCGCTCCATGGCCATGGTACACGACCAAAGGTAACAACCTCAGACACCAACTATGGAACTGTTTTATATTCTTATCAATTTTCATATTGACATTACTCTTGTTGTTCCAGGTGTATCATCACTGGGATGGCATCTGGCAGCATCGTCCTCTTCTACAACGACTTCAACCGATGGCACCACGAGTACCAAACCAGATACTGACACTGACAACAGCACTATTCTGTCTATAGTATCTCTGAATGTATCTCTAATAAATATGAAATCTGTCCAATTATAGAAAAAATACCTATTTTTAAATAAAAAAAATGGCGTTGCTATATTTTGTAGAACAGATAGACGATTTTCATATTAAATCATCGGGTGGGGGTTATGGGACTGTATGCTTAAAAACAGATATATTTTTAGCTGTTAAGATTCTATTTTAAACTTCTTTGAAATACAACGCGGAGCTATGGGAAGCTAGTTAATCTTTAAACTCCAAATCTTTTTGTGTTCTTCAGCACGAGTCATTCTAATTTTCTGTTTGTGGGAATAATTGAGGTTCACTTTTTCTTGCTTTTTGCAGAAATTTATTTCAATATATAATAAAAAAATGGAAAGATGGATTTATGAAGAGGGAATATACATACATCTATTCTAAATACATATGCTGTTTATGTAACCTTTGATATTTAAAGAAGCGTTTCCACTGTGTATCTCTGCGTGTGTTATCTGTGCATGGTTCATTACACTCACAGCTTAGTCTTATCAAGAACGTGTGAGTTTTATTTAAAATGGGATGGTAATAAAACCGACTGTTATTTAAATGTGACTGAAAACAATTGTGTTAGAGTTTGGTTCATTTGGCGCAGTGTTAAAATCTGTCGCATCAAACCAAAGTTGTCATAATGTTCTGTTAAAGTCCTCTTTGAGTCCGTCTCCAGAGCAACCGTGAAGCGTAACGAAAAGAAGGGCTTTAACCATTTCACTGTCGCAGAGTGAGATTTAGCACAAAAATCAAAATCCCTTTAGAACTCATTGATTTCAAGAAAAACATTCCTGTTAGTTTTTTTTTTTTATTTGACGTGGTTTGTGTTATTTTGAAAACTGTTATCTATTACTGACATTTTTGCAATCATTTGACTGTTGTGTGTGCCGAGTTCTGAAAATAAAATGGATTTTATAACTTGAAATAAAATGCCTGAGTGTATTTGTAAAGTGTACATGCCGCCCTCTTCTGGTCAACTGTGTGTACTACAAATAAAATCACTACCAGCTTTCATTTGAAATCTTTATTGCATATTTGCACGTTTCAAAATTGTGGGACACTGAAAGCAGCCACCTTAGTCTTAAAACAGCCGCTCAAGTTCAACACAATGCAGTCTTTCAATACAAAGTCCTCTGCTATGACAAAGCATAAAAAAAACATACATATTGCTACAGAAACTAGCCTCAGTGCTTGAGGTTACAGGAAGTAGAAGCGCTCAACATTATTCACAAGAGAGTCCTGAAAATGAAGGTTAGCCCTAGAAACAGCAGCTGGGAAAGATGCAGTTTAAATTCAAAACTTAATGGTTACGATGTTCTGTTGTTTTTTTTTTTCTGTAAAGGCATCTTCATCTTCTATAAGCCAGTGTTCAGGCACAAATGCATTACCCGCCACATTCATCCAACAATCCAAAGTATAAAACAAATGTTATGCAGTCGACTAGAAAGTCTTGGGAATGCTGCTTGTAGTGAAGTGTTGTGTCTTGTAATGCCGTTACTGAAACAAATAGCACTGACTTCAGGCTTAACAGGCAAAACAGACGTTCCAATATCAGGTTTAAAAAAGAAGAAAAACATATTTACAAGAGAATAAGATGAGCTTTCAACATGGATGTCACATAAAAGTCCTTACACTCACTGTATGCTCTGGTCTTTGTGCTGCAGGTTTATAGACAGTGCATGACAAGGACAGATTCTATAATACTATTTTTTGGAATATTTTCAGTAGAAGAGGCAGTTCGTCATTTATCAGTTGATTTTTAGGATTTAAAGAAATGTTTGGATAACTGTTGGTGTAGTATTAGCAGATAATAAATACAGCATAATTATTTTAATGCGACCCATCTGTACAACTAGATAAACATTATGCTTAATAATTCATTGAAGTAGTGTTGATTAGAAAAGCCGATTAACTCAGTGCTCAGTCTGGACTCGCAGCAGTACTGTGTGATTGGAGATTTTGTCAGGATGATCTACAGTTCAGAGAGCAGGCTCAGTCGGCCATGTTTGTTCTTATGATTCACAGTAACTAGGATATATTTACATAAACAGGATAATAAATAAAAGAGGATTCACAATGATGCAGTAGTAAGTTTGGAAGACGCCCACAAAATCAGTGCTGGCTCATTCCCTTTTTGTGTGACCAGCATTTATAAATATATATCTAGCCTACTGTACAACAAGAGGCGTGTACTCGGTTATCTTAGCAGTGGCTATGGAAGCTCAAGTAGAAGTGTGGCTGTTCTTAATCTTAATATCAATCTTATAAATATTCAAAATGGCAAAAATTGTGGCAACGTGTTCTCATGAGATGGTCACATGCTCAGAGTTACAATCGTTTGGGGTGTAAATATATATAGGCTATATATATTTTTATTTATTGACTCTTACTCACACCAAATAGTTTTTCCACAATATTTATAAAAGATAATTCTATTTAGTGCTTCGTTTCACAAGATTTTAGAACTAGGCCAAAAGTTAGCACACAAAATGTAGCTTGCTTTCAGCTGTTAGCATAGCATTTATCCATTAGCACATGGTTAGAAACGTTATTATATTGAGAATTGTATTAAAAACAGAGAACCGTGTGTGTCTAAGGTTGACCAGATTATCTTCAACGTGTTTCAGTAATGTTTTTAAACTTCTGTGGAACTTTTTTGGCATAAGCAGCTAACAGCTAACTTTGTAATCTTCATCATCAGTCAGTTATGGATACTTAAACTTGTTGAGAATGTGAATGTTTAGTTTTTTGGAGTCCACTCCTTTTCACAATGACTCAGTGATTATTGGCTCAGTTTACAGACACTGGACATTCACACGGCCTCAGAGAGCTCCTGTGCACCGGGGACACAGGGAGATGGGGGCCCGGTCGGGGAGGGGGGGTCCGACCTGGGGGAGTGGAGGGGGGTGAGGGGAATAGAGTGGGCTGGGCGTGGGTCGGAGAGAGAGGGGCCTGTGGGAAGAAGACGACGGGTTGTACGGGGGAGACTGGGGAGGGGGAGCACAACATGGCGGGGGACTCTTCTCTGGTCGGGGAGGCGTCTGTAGGCGGCGCTATTGTTTGAGAAGACAAGGACAAACAGATGATAGGTTCTGATGAAGGAGAAAGAGTAGGCGGGGTCACAGGAGCAGCAGAGGCATTCTGATTGGCCGAGATCTCACTCTGAGGGTCAGTCTTAGAGGAGTCAGGTGCATTCTTGACAGGCGACAGTTTGTTTGGAGAAGTAGGTCCTGGTTTAGGAGGAAGGACTGGTTTCTTCACGTCTGAAACTGGAGCTGGACTTTTCGACAGAGGTCGGCTGGTGATGTGAAGAACCTCTTTATCTAGAGCTGTGTTCTGGAAAAGCACAAAGACAAACTGACACTTAGACAACAGTGGACAACACTAGCTATAGAAAGAAAAGAGGAAAACATAAGACGTACCAAAAAAAAAAAAAACAACATAGTGCAACAATATAGACTGATCATTATAAAATAAAATTAATCGGTAAGAACAAAATATACTTTATTTATATGCAAGAGGAATTACAGGAGTATTCTGTAAAAAAATCAGCAGTTAAAAAATATGAACAAAGGAAAAAATTATCTGGTATAATCAGAAATCTAAAATAAATTCTGAGAATGATAGTCAGAAATTATATTCATAAAAATCTGAATTCTATAAAAGAAGTCAGAATTTTCAATTTTAGAAAAACAAATTCCAAAATTAAAATTTTTATTCTATTTTTAAAAAGTCAGAAATTAGATTAAAGTCAGAAGTAAGAAAGAGTCAAAATTAAAAAAAAAAGAGAGAGAGATTTTTTATAACAAAATTTAATTCTAGATAACTTTCTTTGAGTACAAATGAAATGTACAAATTTATGATGGCACATTTCTGACACTGAAAGCCTTCAGTCCATCTAATGTTTAGAATTGAAAAAATAAAATGCTGTCAGTGAATTAAATTAGATGTTAATTCACCCGATAGAATAACCACTGATCAGGTTTGTGTTTAATGATTACTGTTCATGAGCACACACCACAAAGAAACACATGATGATTAAAAATGAGCACAAATGAAAATGAGTGAGCATCAGCCGTGAGGAGCGAGCCGTGGCGTTAGTTGTTAGTACATACCATCGTCTTGGAGCTAACGCAGAGGAAGGTGACGCAGGGAGAAGCAGAAGGGACAGAGACTGGTCTTACTCACAGCTCGGAGGAAACAAACACAACAGGCAGGCGGCAAAAACAGTGTGTTCTGGCTCAGTACTGGCTTCTTATTCGTAGAAATTCACAATGAAAGATTTGAACTTGTTTTATTTTTTTTTTTGCACTGAGCCAAAACATATTTAAAGACTCATTACGGCAAAATAATGTGGCAGTAAGTGCTAAGCTCCAGCCAGATTTGAAATAATTATGACTGACATGAAAATTTGTTTTAGTTAAGCAATGTACATCCCAAGACAAAAAGCATACAGTCTGACCCACTGCAATTGGTAATTCACTCCACAAGAGGGCGCCAGAGCACTATGAAGTAAATGTACACACTTCAGAAATGAACTGTGACCGCTGAGAGAAAGGGATGCAAAAGCTTCTGTTGTGCTCGTAGCCTTTAAGAGTCAACACAGACATGATTACAACCAGTGTTTTAAATTGTTCGCAAATGTTTATCAGTTTAACTTTAATCTGTCTCAATAGGCTGCCATCAGGATTTTTAAAAGACATATTTACATACATAATTATTTAAACAAACAATAACTCTGCTAATACAATATATTTGTGTTCAGTAGTAGTAAAAAATAGAAAGTACAGATACCTGAAAAATATAAAAAAGTACAGTAACAAAGTACAAATACTTATATAACAGTATTAGGTGGCCTCAGAGTTAGAGGCAACTCTAGTTTTTAAGCTTCATTAAATTACTCTGCCCATGGTAACAAAAAAAATATGTTGTTTTGTTGCAATATAATAAAGAGCTGAAGTGAGATCTTTGTTGGTGCAGCAGGCTGTGTTTAGATTATTAGTTTTTGAGTGACCCCCCCCCCAGTTAGTGCAGCTGCAGTGGAGCTTGAGACAAACACAACGTAATGAGGTGAAGCAGAGAGAGTGGGGGTGGATACAAAGTGAGGGAAGGGTGGAGGCTGCAGCAGGAGGAAGGAAACGGGACAGTGTACCCGGCTCTCAGCTCCAGGCGGCCCCTTTGGTCCTGGGTCGGATGGAGGTGGGGGTGGAGGGAAGAGGAAGGGGATGTGGAGGAGGAGCATGGGGCCGAGGCTGGGGTCCGCCTTTACACCTCAAACTGTCAAATGAGATTTAGGACACGGTCACATGACACGTTATTAGACAGAGTGAGGACAGTGGGCTTTGGCTGTGGTCTGGTGGCATGATGACAGGAAGTGTGCAACAGGAAGTGATGCAAGTGAGGCGTGGATGAAAAGATGACGCAGACCTAACATGATCACCATTCATTTATTTAGTTCCAGGTCCAAGGCTATTCCAGGTCTAGTTTAGAAGTTTGTTGCCCATAGTAGAGTATTTATGCTGCACGATACGATAAATGACGTTGAACCAAGATATATTCAACTATTTTAAAAGTTGTAGAAACTTTACCCCCTATTATGGCCCTTTCTATGAGATTACTGTCTCACATCCCCCATTTATGCTTAACCACTCCATTAAAGCTGCATCTGCATTGGGTTCCTTAAAAAAAATCCAAAAAACACTATATAGAAATGGGTCAATTGTATAAATAAATATGAAGCAGAATAAACACCTCTTTTGTTGTTTTTGTACATATTATACCATAATTTTTCACAACATATAGATGTCCCATTTATGCTTTCAACATCTCAATCTGACTCCTCTGTTACTACCTCAAACAAGGAACTACCCCTCAGGCAGACACAGCACCTTTCAGGAGGATGTCAGACTCAATAAAGAATGAATATGAGCACAAAAGGGACTATTGTAATCCAACATGGGGAATGTGATTTAATACTGCAGTACCACAAGAGGCCACTAGTTGCAATTCTACTTTTTCTTTTTGTTTTCAATTGAGACCAATATTTAAAAAATGCCAACAAACCCTGACTTTGTCTTTCTAGGGTGACATACATTTTAGTGTTGTTTTAGCATGTTTTATAATGTAGGAAATATTTTCAAGAAGTCTGATTATTTTTCTTGATATGGTTCCTCTTACAGTGTTTATCCAATTCTATTTCATCACCAAATTTTGTGAAATTTTGTGGTGCCCCAAATAAAACGAGAGGCTAACCCTATAATCCTGACCTACAGTTTGGAAAGGACGTGTTCCCTGCTCAACTTGTTCACAGCAGCATCACTCATCTACTCGTCGCTGTCGCCTCTTGGAGGATGATTGAGGTCAAATTTTCTTGGCCCAGTGTTGAAGCGGGTAAACTCTAAATTATGTGTATTCAGGCTGGACATGCTGTATATGTTTGGAAAATGGCCGGACATGTTTAATCCAGTGCTGGCAACCTGTCTGAGACTAAACCCATGTAAACACTTCAGTAGACATTAGGGTCAGACACAAGAGTCTAAACTGTTACAAAATGAAATGGTAAGAACTGGCTGTATTGTTGCAGCTCTACAATATACACTGTGACGGGGCATCCTTCTGGGACGTTACACAGTGGTTGCACAGACAAATAAAAGGTAAAAGGTTTTTATGAGTAGCCCATACAAGGTCACTTTAAAAGCTGTTGGGACTGTTTTATGTCTTACCATGATGACCGACACTCCAGCTGGGGTGGGGTTGTGCTTTGGCGCTGTGTTAAAGTGCGTCTTCAGTTTACCTGTCACCTCCATCTTCATGTTGTTCTCCATAAAAGTGTCCTCCTGAGACAGACACAACCTCTTTAAAACCAACCCCAACATCTCTCTGTAAAGCTTTTTTCAGCAGACACTAACATTGTAGCAGAATACTGTGACCCAGGGGTGAGACAGGATGTCCAGCGCAGTGTATCGAGTTTCAGAGTTCACCTGCAGCATTTTCCCAATCAGCCCCTGTAACAAAATCAATTTTTACACTATTTACTGCAATGTTTTTAATCAACGTATGAGCCTGCTTTTGCCCATGTGGAAAGAAAGGCATGGAAAGCAAACATTTCAATCTAGCATTAATTTTACAGTGATTTCATAACATTTCAATAGGATCTAGTTCAAACATGTCATCCTGAAACTCTAATACTAACCCGTCTCAGTCTGTCCTTGCACCTCGTGAAAGTAACAGTTAAATTTACACCTCGACTGACAAATCCCCCACACTGAGCTGTCTGTAAGTGTGCACTCGCTACAATCAAAGTGGACTGTAATAATACTTAATTAGCAGTTTGGCTGAGCCTGCTGAGCACTGCCTGTCGCCTTAATATATGACTTTAATCTAGAGCCGTGTCCTTCAGCAGACAGTGGTCATTAAAGATGGTTCAACAACACTTTAAGAGCAATTCAGCTTTTAATAGAGCAAGATGAGCTCAAGAACCGTACTGTAGATGTTGGTGAATGGTCGTATAATGTGACTTGAATAGAAGTGTGCTTGTGAAAAGAGTTCTCACTTTAGCCGAATCAGTGATGTTGTCCCAGTAGGGACTGGGGAAGTCCAAGCGACCCTGAAGGATCTGCTCAAACAGGTCCTCCTGCAGGTTACTCTCGCTGCAAACAGAAAAACACAAGTATTAGTCTGATGTACAGTAAGATACCAAAGTGTTAAATACATTATTAAAAAATATATGCAGGATGTAACTTAACCGTAAAATACATAAACGCAAAAACTCAAAGTCTATGGTCTTCAAGCAACTGGCTTAACACTTCATTTTCACTTGTTCTGATAATAATTAATAGCACTTTTTCCTGCCTTCTGTTCTTTTGGTTTGAGGATAAAAATGCTGCACCTGAAGGATCAAAAGGTGACAAAGAGCTTGTCATTCTACACTTGAACGCAGTACCTTCTGAACGGAGGGAAGCCACACAGCAGGATGTAGGTGATGACACCTGCCGCCCAGACGTCCACCTTCAGACCATAGCTGTCAAACGTGAACAACAAAACAAGAGAAGTGTAAAATACTAAGGATGCAATATAAACACAAACTGAAAAGGGCTGTACAAAGCAGGGAGATAATGGCAGTGGTACTGTTCCCCTGGGTAAAGTGTAATATAATTCTACTGTCTAAAGATATATTTTTTTATTATATCAAGATAATCCTTTATTAATGCCACAGAAAGGAATTAGCAGTTTTGCAGTTGCAAATATCAGTACAGACGAGGTCTATATAGATATAAAAGCTGCATAGAGGATATATTTTCCATAGGATAGCTTACTAATTGACTGCCCAGATTTTGGTACATGGGCAACATAATGTGCTTGTACATATTAATGCTATGTTCTAGTCTTGTTAAATAATAGAACAAAAAAATACATCAATATGACAAACGCATGTACAAATGATGTTTTTTTTTGGCTCTGTTTATAAAAGTGTATTTCCTTGGCTCCTGCTCCTGTTTGCTTTGTCAAACTGTTCATAGACTGATGAGAGTCTACAGTAGGAAATACAATAACTCTTCATAAGTATCTCATAGAACACATTTGCAAAATACTGAACTATCCCTTTACAATTTAATTACAAATACACTGCCATAACAAGCCTCTCACCCAGACTCAGAGATTATTTCTGGAGCCACATATGTAGGAGTTCCACAAACAGTATACAGGGGCCCCTCCACCACTGTGGCCAGACCAAAGTCCCCCAGCTTTAGTGACTTGGTACCATCTGGATACTCAAACACCTGAAACAGAACAATCTCTCAATAGAACAAAGCAGAGTAAAATAAAATGTGGACGTTTGTGTGACCCCCACCAGCAGGTTTTCTGGTTTGATGTCCCTGTGGACGATGTTCATGCCGTGGAGGTACTTGAGGGCCGCTGCCAGGTTGTACACCATGATGCTGGCGTCTCGCTCTGTGTACTTGGCCGAGGATGTGATGGCGTCAAACAAATCCCCTCCCTGTGACAGACGGCCAGAACGGGGCTTAGTGCGTAATATGCAGATCGTAGTTTATTAGTAGTGGCCTCTGGTTTACCTTGACCAGCTCCATGACCAGATAGAGCTCACACGGAGTGTCCACCTCTTCAACCAGCATAATGATGTTAGGGTGCTTCACTTTCCGCAGCACTGCCACTTCATTCTCTATCAGGTGCTCCTGTAAACACACAGAAAAGGAAGTCTAAACTCGAGGACACAATATTTGTTGTAAATTTGCACTAGAGAAAAATGTCTACACTGTGGCTGTTTTATAATTGTCACTCCCACGTTTTAGAAATTCTATGGCACAAAACAAATGATGAAAGAAGCGCTTCTTTCTAAACAAGAATATCTCTTTATCATGAATGGTGTGCCATGTCGTTATCTGAGCATTTTTTAAACTTTCATGTTAATTTACTGATGTGTATAGCCGAGAATCAACTAAAACATGTTTGGGAAGACAAAGAAAACATGGGCTAAACACACATTCTCTTTGTGGGTCCTTACAGACTCAGAAATGAGCAGTGAGCCATTATGGTAATGAAGTAGTGTTGGCTGGACGTGAGCGTGTGTCAAGGGTGTGCAATTTAGAGTGTCACATTGTCTGAGCTTGAAAGTGAGCAGGTCATTTACTGATGAATAAAACATCTGTGACCTACTCTTACTGTAAGGGATAATAGGATCACACAGGAAACAGTAAGTGAAGAGTGTGTGGGCGTTAATAATGCACAGTGGAAAACTAACACGTCTGTAGACACATAAGTGTAGTGTAGACAGCCAATGACTGATGGAAGCTTGAGGTCCACTGGGATCATCAACAATAAACAGACGGACTAAGTTAGCAGCAGTGGCTAGTTTAGAGCGTACAAGTTTTTCCATAGTTTTAATTCTGGGTCCCTTTTGATATTTGAACGTTTAAATTTTTGGAAAACATTAAACCTGTCTATATAACAGTCACAGTATCTTTTATGGGTGTGCCTGACAACTTCCTGCTTCCTGTTAGCAAGGTCGCTAGCTTCTAAGACAGGCTGTGTCTGAAATAACTCTCTAATCCCTAACCCCTCTTATCAATAGGAAGCCTGGCCAGCCACAACTAACTCTTTTCTTATTCTATACAAAGAAGTTAGTCTGGTGCCCTGTTGCGTGTATTCAATTTCAGGGGCGGGGTCTACGGGGATAATGTTAACCAATTAGAGAAAGGACGGATGTGACATGGAAAATGGTCACACTACACAGCCGTTTTTCACAACGAAGCCATGTGAGTGCCGCTAGTTAACACGGCCTGCAGTAGACGGGACACCAGAGCAGTTTCATTGTTTTTATACCTTGCTGGTTTTCCAAAACCGAGGCAAGAGCAAAAATAAACGGTCTCTTGGTAGCAGCGTCTGTCATGTTGACTGGTTTGGACGAGCTAAGTTATTTGTGTATGACGTGGCAGGTAAACCACACCCTGCTGCAGACAAACGGCTTGTGATTGGTCCGTCCACAAAATTGGAGCAGCAGGAATTTACGGTGAGAAAAAGGACCAGACTGTCCTCCTTTTGAAAAAAGGAAAACAGTGTGGTATACCAGGCTTATAAACAGGGCTGCACTACTAAGTGAATGTTTCAGACTCAACATAGCTATCTTTCAGTTCGCTGAAACTCACGTAACTTTGAAAAAAGTGCAATACATTGTGACGGGACATTAGTGATCGATAACACACAGTGGGTTAGACTGTGTCCTCAGAAAATGTAATACATTTTTCTTATTAATCCAAAAAACCTACTGTGTTTAAGCAGATTAATGCTTTATCTTTATCGCTAAAATACAAACAAGGGAAGCCTTAGCAAACATTAGCCATTTTAATTGAATGAAAGGCATATAATTAATTAAACCAATGCTTCTAACTTTTTTCACATTAAATTGCCTTGTGTCCCAGTCGTGGAACACTGGACCAGCTCTATACCCTCTCCAGGGTGCTGGAGGGTTTATGGGAGTTTGCCCAACCAGTCCACATTTGCTTTGTGGATCTGGAAAAGGCATTCGACTGTGTCCCTCGTGGTGCCCTGTTGGGGGTGCTCTGGGAGTATGGGGTCCGGGGCCCTTTGCTAAGGGCTATCCGGTCCCTGTACGACCGGAGCAGGAGCTTGGTTCGCAGTGTCGGCAGTAAGTCAGACCTGTTCCCGGTGAATGTTGGACTCCGACAGGGCTGCCCTTTGTCACCGGTCCTGTTCATTATCTTTATGGACAGGATTTCTAGGCGCAGCCAGGGGCCGGAGGGAGTCTGGCTTGGGGACCACAGGATTTCGTCTCTGCTTTTTGCAGATGATGTTGTCCTGTTGGCTCCATCAAGCCAGGACCTTCAATGTTCACTGGGGCGGTTTGCAGCCGAGTGTGAAGCAGCTGGGATGAGGATCAGCACCTCCAAGTCTGAGACCATGGTTCTCAGTCGGAAAAGGGTGGCTTGCCCCCTTCAGGATGGTGGAGAGCTCCTGCCTCAAGTGGAGGAGTTCAAGTATCTCGGGGTCTTGTTCACGAGTGAGGGAAGGAAGGAGCGTGAGATCGACAGACGGATCGGTGCAGCTTCTGCAGTAATGCGGTCGATGTACCGGTCTGTCGTGGTGAAGAAGGAGCTAAGCTGTAAGGCAAAGCTCTCGATTTACCAGTCGATCTACGTTCCCACTCTCACCTATGGTCATGAAGTTTGGGTCATGACCGAAAGAACAAGATCCCGGATACAGGCGGCCGAAATGAGCTTTCTCCGCAGAGTGGCGGGGCGCTCCCTTAGAGATAGGGTGAGGAGCTCGGTCACTCGGGAGGAGCTCAAAGTAGAGCCGCTGCTCCTTCACATCGAGAGGAGCCAGCTGAGGTGGCTCGGGCATCGGTTTCGGATGCCTCCCGGACGCCTCCCTAGGGAGGTGTTCCGGGCATGTCCCACCGGGAGGAGACCTCGGGGAAGACCTAGGACACGCTGGAGGGACTATGTCTCTCGGCTGGCCTGGGAACGCCTCGGTATCCCCCCGGAAGAGCTGGAGGGAGTGTCTGGGGAGAGGGAAGTCTGGGCTTCTCTGCTTAGACTGCTGCCCCCGCGACCCGGCCCCGGATAAGCGGAAGAAGATGGATGGATGGATGGATGGATGCCTTGTGTACAGAAACATTTGCTGTTCTCACTTTGATAATTCACAAAAAGGATTAGGGTACATACTGTCTACTGACCCTCAACTTTAAGTGCACTACATTTAACTCACCACTATAAAATGACGTAATGTCTCTATAGTGAGTAGGGACTGGGGAGTGCTTTTGGATAAAGTGATTATTTTGAAGACAGGCTGCTTTATAGTGACTGTACTTAGTGTCCAAGGTGATGCTTGATTAACTTCGTACAACTTAGCTACTTTTTTAGCTATTAGCTTTAGCCACCTTCAACAGCTAACAGTGGCATTGACATACTTTACAAATTCTTTTGCTGCACTTATGTGGGCCTTGAGAAAGTCAGAAAATAAGATATGTGGCTGAACATTAGCCTGTGACTTGACAGCAAAGGAACCATCAACAAGGCACCAAAGTTTTTCTTTATGAATTGGTATGTATTGACTCTTTGCCTAAATACAGTTTGTGACTTACCATAAGTTGTTGCCTACATAAGAGAGACCTGGACTCGATTGAAAAGCCATTCACTGCAGTGACTATTTTCTTCAACAACGAACAGTCAAGAACATTAGCTAAACCTATATTTGAATATTTATTTTGAATTTAGTTGTTAACTAAATGGAAAGTTACTCTTAGATCTGACTAGTCTGCCAAAATAAAATAACCAACTCCTAATTCAGAAACAGACTCCACAAGAACCACGAGTGCAGAATTACGCTACTCTAAATAAATAAATAAACTTCTGACTTCATAAATGGAACAGGGCAACAAAAGCTTCTAAGGTTTTCTGCTTAATGAAATGTTTGCTGTCATATTTAATTAATCCACTCCTCTTTGCTGATATTGAGTGTAAACTGAGTACGAGGGAGACCTTTCCAGTGCACTTGGTCTTGTCAATGATCTTCAGAGCAAATTCTTTTCCCGTGAACCTGCACAGAAACACTGCAATTAGTGAGAGCCATAAAAACAGCACTGACTTTGCAACATTGTCTCAAATCCGAATTTACAGCTCACTGGTGAGACGCCGTTCCACAGAGCAGAAGACCTACTCTGTAATTGGAACAGTATGTTAGCATTACCAGCCAAGTTTATACGGACCCGGTATAGACAGAAACACACAACAACACACTCCTTTTGCTGACGTCTCACACTCTTTTCTCTTGGTCCACCTCAAAGGCACTGGGGATGTTTTGATTACTATTGGCAATACATTTAGTGTTTTTATTTCTCATGTAGGATTTCTCAGGATGACTAGCAAGCCCAGAAGGAATTAATTCATTTACAAAACTATACTTTAATGAATTTAGACTAAAATAAAAAGATTTACTGTTTAGCAATTGATCAATAATTACTGGTATGCAATTAGTTTAAAAAAATGTATTCTGTTAAAAAATACAGACACTGCACCGTTAAGCTCTAAAGATCTAAACAACAATGTAATAATTTAGCATTCTTAATTTCACTGTGGGTGGATTATTTCAACAGTCTTTTAAGTTTCTGAAAGTTTTTGAAACAACTTTTAATTAATCTAGTTACTTTCTATTCTAGCTGTAGTGCTCAACATTGGCCCAGGGTAAGTTTTGGGAAAGATTATAATATTTTACAGAAATTTAGCGCTATTGTAGGTTGGCTCCATGTTTTAACATGTATTATGTTTAAGATTCTCAGGCAGAGGTCTGTGTGTAGTTGTTTTTACATTGTATTTTATTGGAATTTGCATACCTCCCACCCCTTTTTCTGCAACTAAGGGTGCCCTGTTGGGACACTAGTCAATAGACAAATATAGGGAAAAAAGAGGATTATTTTGGATTATTAAAATTATTTACTGTCCTATGTAAGAGTGTGCGTGTATAAAATATCCTTCTCCTCCAGCATTGCTCATCATTGCCCGCTTTAGGCACACCTGCCCAAAGTGGAGGAAGTCACTGGATTTCCACTGGTTTTTAATGGGTTTTTATGGTCATTAAGATTAGCTAAGTTCTAAAAAGCAATTACGTCATATTCAAAAGATATTATTGACTAATGTGTTCCATTTTATTTATCTGCACTCCAACTAATTTTACACAATGCACTATTAATGACCTTTTATACTTAATTTTTTGTTGTATGTGTATAGCTTGTGTACATTAACAGGAGTTTAATTTCACATGTTTTTCACATTTCCTTTTTATTGTTATCTAAAATCCATAAAGTTCATTTAATGCTAAATCCTACAGTGCAAATAGCTTGTAGCTTTATGAGCCTGAGTGTGTTGACTCAGAAGAAGTCTAATGAAGTGAACTGACACTTGAGTTTGACTTACAAACCCTGATGTAGCAGTTCAGTGCCTGATACACGGCTCATTAAATTGCGCAGGAAGGCTCTCTGAGGTGTTATCACTGCCCACAGCTGCACGGTGTACTTTAAACAACTGTGTGTCACCTACCTCTCAACACACTCTTTGACCACAGCAAAGTTTCCATCTCCGATGACTTTGCCAACCTTGTATTTTTCAGAGATGGTTGGAGCAGATAGGTAGCGGTTTCCATTAACTACGAAGAGAGACAAATAACAAGATGTTAAGTTAAATAAAGTGTTAATGTTAAATACAAAAAAGAGACATACCACACAATATACATATTTTTTGTACTTAGTTGTGATTAGCACGTGTTAGCATGTGTTATTTTTGTTTAATGAAGATACTACAATAGTTTAATATAATTGTTGCATCCGACTGACTCACTTTTTTGTCACATGTTTTCATGAAGCAGCAGCAGTGTTGTAGAGCCGCTGTTAAAAGTGGTGGCTTAGGGCAAGTTCACATAAACGTCTAGTAGTAGGATGAAGGAACCAGACCAGCAATGGTAACAAGCAGCCTGTGATTTAGATTTTTCTGCAGTTTTAATAACCCTTTGCAGACTCATCTTGTCTGCAGTTTGTTTTTATGGAGCAATCGTAAAAGAGCCAAAAAACGCTGCGTCAATGCGTGCTGCCTTTTTGCCAAGCTGTGCTCTTATCTTAAGTAGTTAAACAATGTATTATATTTTACAAAGAACTTCAGGGCAATGACTACTTAAATGTCAGGGTAATTATAAGCATTTCTTCCCAAATACAAAGGCTTTTAGTGAGGTATAATATCACACAGTCTTAAAAGATGTTTATTGTGTCTCTCCAAAGATTGGATAAAAACATTTTTCAAAAGTTAAAACATAGCTGGAAGTAAAAATAAGCTTGTACCCTCTGGACTAAGGGATGTCTGCTCCTGGTGGTTGTTTGCTGAGCCATTTGTGTTTGAGGAGATGGGAAATGTTTGAGGGATCTGTGGAGGAAAAAAACAAAAATTTGTGCTAAAGAAAAGTAATCACAAAGACAACACTGGACCATTTAACACTGCATTGCTCTGGCACAGAATTCTCTGTTTATATTGGTCACTTATATAATGCAATGACGTGCTGGTACAATACAATGTAGACCATGGACTGTATGTTTAAATTTCTCATGTTTTATATTGTAAAAATCATTTGTAATGATTTTTAATTTTTAATTTTTAATTTTTTTAATGCCTTTTTTTGTGTGTTTTGGACTTTGTGTTTTTACGTGGATGGCACATGTGACCATGCCCGTGTGTTAAAGTTATTTTGTATGACCTGCAGACAAATCTTCATGACCTAAAAATGTAGCTATAGCTACGTGTTTTGTTTGATCACATTTGATTGTTGAAAAAAATATTGATCAGATGCATATTGCACTTAGCCTACATGAAAAGATTAGTTATTATTGCCAATCCCTTTTCAAACAGATTTTAGAAATAAATGTATCCAATGCCCATTTTGTACTATCCCCTGTTTTATTATGAAGGTGGATCTGCATCTCTGTAATCAGCTGTACATTAACCCAAGGTGAGGATGCATTATTTAGTTGAAGAGGACAGCCCTCTGTATCAGAATATAAAGTGGGTCATCTACCTTCTTTGCTACTGGGAACACGACAAAGCTTTCTCCTTCCTGGTTTTACCCCAGCACACTCAAAAAAATATATTTTTAAAACCATAAAGAACTTCTGAACTTGTTTTCATCTTTTTAATAAACAAAATAACACTGAAAAATATTCTGGACCATAAAATATGAACTGCTGTGAAACAAATATAAGATGATAAGTCTGTAAGTTGGCATGAATCGAAACTGTGGATCTGAAGGTTTGCCAGATGACGGATACAGTAACATATTCTGTAGTCTGGGACTAACACGTAGATTACAGATAAATCCAGATTAGTGTCTCCTGCTCTGAAAGGCACAGATACTATAAAACACAGCCATTAGCTTACAAACACCTGTAGGTCTGACTTGTTGTAAAAACTAGCCATTTTACCATAAATATTAATGAACCAAAGCACAACTATTTAAAAAAAATATCAGTTCTTTTCTGACCTTAAAACCAGGTACAGTCTTGGGGCTGGTAGGAGAGGGAGTAGAGGACTTGTTGGATCTGGAAGAGGAGCTCTGGCTGCCTGAGATCCCATTTACTGTAAAGGACAAACACACTGGGTTACCAACATTACAACCCTTCTATTAAACAATGCCTGGGTTAGACATTATAGAAACATAACTACCAGAATAATAAAACTATGGCTTCATCCCAATAAATAAATGGGCCTAAACACATTTGGAATAATATCAAAGGTCAGAATCCACAAAGCACTGCAAAAATTAACCAGCTTGTGTAGCTAGGGATGCTAACAACCAGTAAGACCAACTTTAGAGAATACAGCAGACAACACACGCTAATCACAACTAAGTACAAATACAGCATAAATGCACTGTGGGTTTTACATAATTATTACTTTCTAAGGTTTCTTTAAAAAAATAATAATAAATACATTTTTCAGTGATGATTAATTAAGTGGCACAAAACTTAATTTTTATTTTTATTTGTGCACCCTTTGTTTTAGGGATTTTTTTCTTGTTTATTGAAATGACAGAACCACCCCTGAATCTCACCTGGAGACTTGATGGGAGAATGGCTGGTGGCAAAGTGGACTGGTCGCCTTGCTGTTTAAAGGTAGATATGAGATTAAAATAAAACATTTATATTTAACTGGATAAAATTATAAAAGTTAAGATAAGTGGAACTTAAATTTGTCAACGAAGCTGAACACTTTCACACACACTGTCTCATTAGGGTTGACCTGACATGTGCAACCTTATTCAGTCAGCACAATGTCATCTCTCACAGTTGTCACAGTTAAAATTGCTTAGTCACTGTCAACTTCCGGTGAGGTTAAGGGAATTGAAAATGACACTGCCAAATGCAACACAAGTTATGTATGAATTCATTCTTTTCTTTAATGCTTAAATGTGGTGTTGTGTGCTGTGCAGTGTCAGAGGCTCATACCAGAACCAGGAGATTTGCTGCGTCGCGTTGCACCGGGGCTCCTGGTGTTGCGGTTTGGGGTAGCAGAACGACTGTATGATGATTTCAGCACTCTACATTCTGAGGAGACACACACTGGGTCACTACTGCATGCATTAACCTTTCTCTTGCAACAAATCAAGTTTCCTTCTGAAGAATGGGTTTTTTTTCTGAACTTGCAGATGAACTTAAGACACAGCTGAACATATCTGCATCATTTTTATAACCACTGCTAAATTGTGACACATAAAAATGACAATAAAAGGATAATCTAATCTAAAAACATGAAGATATTATGGTCTTCATGATTGCAGTATTTTTAACTGATGGATTATATTGTGTGATGTTTTTGTGCAGTTCTTGTACTTTCAGCAGTACTGTGTGCCTATTTTCTTCTCAGACCTCATTCTTAAACTGGAGCACCGGAGCGTAACTGGGACGTAACTCTGAATATGTCAAGTCTCATCCATCTCTATCACATTTCAGCTACAGTGCGTTTTGGATTTGTCTCCCAGTTGTGAGCCAACCTGGAAAAACAACTAAAATTTAAACAGGATGTCAATACTTTGGACTGAAATAAACTTCCTTCCTGTGAGGTCTTCCAGCGCTAGCTCAAGCTGTGTCACTGAATTTGAAAATGTGAGGTTTTGAACAGGGCACACCCTGCATGTGAGGTCAAACTTTAAGTGACCTTGTAGATAGCTACAAAGGGGATGCACAATAGAAAGTGTTCACAAGAGTAAACAGTAGCATTTTATTACAATATGAAGGACGCAACAACACATGACATGTACATTAAGTAGCGTTTCATGCTATTTTGCATTATTGCATTAACATTCTCCAACGAGTTTACCAGATATATATGTATAGCTTTCTGGTTGTAGTCTTCTAAAATGACTGAAAATAATACTACAATTCCCGTGAGAACACTGTATTTGCTTACAAGAAGACTGTAAGACATTTTTTTCATAGAAATTAAACAAACTGTAATTTATATTGGGCAAATGGATGTGTGTGCTGTCAGTGAGTGGGCAGTGAGTTGCTGCTTTATTCATATAACCATTTAGGCTACACCAGCTAAAGGTTGCAGATAAAGTAAGTCACTGAATGCCTAGAGCTGTGTTATATGACTTGTATAGACCTGTGCTTCTTCATCAAAGACTGTTAAACCAAGATTTGTCTGATGAGATTTACAGATATAAAACAGCATGAAGATAAATTAAGGTATATGGCATCCAGACATTATACAATGCATCATTAGATGAAGTAACAAACACACATATGACGTGAGGGCTGTGCAGAAATACGTAACAGCTTTAGGTTTTAGCATTGTTGCTACATCTGGTGTATACTGGCGTATAATGTATTCAAAATAAGTATCATGTTTTAATAAAATGCAGATGTCTAATATTAAAGATTTTAGTCTATTTGTATTCTAGGAAAAAGATTTCAATAACTTTGGTATTTGCAGGCACTAGTGAAAGATGAAAACACAAGGCTAGCACATACAGTAGGGTATAAGAAAGAATCTATTCTGTTAAATATTGCAATATTTCATGGCACAATTCTCGAATCAATTCAAATTATGGCAAATTGATTTTCTTTGAGTTGAAAATAAAATATAAACTTAATTAAAGCCGCAAGCGGCGATAAAGACCCTCGCCTCCCTTGCGACCGCGGGCACACATATACTCGGAGGATTGCATTTCGTGCTTTAAAGCGTGGGCCTGTGCCTATGCTTGAATCTACTGCTGGGACCTGCTACACCACCTTGTATTTAGAGTTAAAAGTCTCCACATTCCCTGGTTTTCCTGGGATCTGTCTGAACTTTGGAAATAAAAGATTATGCTTGGTCTAAAGCGATAAAAACAAAGTACTGACTGGAGATTTTAGATGACTCAGAAGTCAAAATGGCCGCCTTCTCGTGTGTGATAGGGTGTGGTCACAAATGGCTTTTTTGTTCATAAGGCAATGCTGGATGTGTGTACCAAGTTTCATTTGCAGACGAAAAACTAAAATTTTCACTTCCCATTGACTTTTTCCACATATTTGTGGCGTTGCTATGGCAACACAGTTATAGAGAGGGGGTGGTTGTCATTGGCTTTTATGTTCGTCATGACATAAGAGATGTTTGTACCAAATTTTATGTCTCTATGACAAACTAAATTCTTGGGTCCCATTATAATTTTGTAGGGGGCGCTAGAGGGACATTTCTAGAGATAATCTTTTTATTTACATATCTTTGTGTTCAGGTCTTGATTGTGCACAAACGCCTTTTTGATGAACTTGATCCGAGAAGGTGTTTGAGAGTTAATGGATATTTTATTTTAACAAAAATGGCTGCCTCGTTACAGGCTTACAGGCAATACTCAGCAAATTTGGGGGCTTTTAGATAAAAAACACAATGAGTTGAATCTTTTAGCGCAAGGGGTGCGATTTAGGTGGTCACGCTTTCCACCCCACATGGTGGACTTCCTGTTGAGTTTAGGGTGTGGCTGTTATCGACTTTTCTGTTTCCCCTGAAGTGTCCTATAGATGTACCAAGTTTCATTTTTCTACGTTGAAAAAAAATGTACTTTCACTTTCCATAAGCATAATGTATTTTGACTATTTTGACTGACACTGAGTCATTTTTTTCATATTTTTTCATGCAGACTTCATTTTATTAAATTTTTTGCCGGGCTTGGGCAAAGTTTCCTGAGTTTTCGTGCATGTTCAGGGGGTCAAATTAGCCCTCAAAGAGCAGAAAAAAATAATAATAATGGACACCTACAGATATAATAGACCCTTCCGGTTATCACCTCCTCGGGTCTAAATATATTTTTATGAATTGAAATCAAACATTGTGTGGAGTATTTCTGAAAAATAATTCTGCAAGCAATAGGTTTGTTGTTTATTTAGTAAAAAACAGTTTAAGTGCTCACTATTTTAATAATTGCAATAGATTATCTTAAAATACAGTATCAGATATATATTGTATTGTGATAGGCATCGTATCGCCAGGTGCTTGCCTTTACACATCTCTACTAACACATACAGGCTACTCACTAACAGCCACAGACAGGGAGACATACAGTATGTTTAGTTAGTGAATATCATTCCTACCAGTCACAAAGGCTCTGGAAGCCTTACCACTGTGATCCAACACAAAGTCATCCTGGGCATAGCGGTGCTTTTCGGGACCACAGGCTATAAATATGTCATCATCTCCAAAGAAGTCCTGCAATGATGTGATCTAAAAGAGAAGACAGATAAGGTGTTTAAACTTCTAACTTTGTGCGTCATGATATTACAATGGAAAAGTGTCTATGATGATTTATTGTGCCTTAGGAAGATAATGTGTCAGTATATTCTGAGATTACATCGTCAAAGCCCTGGTGACACAATCCTAGAAAAAGCCGGAGATGTCACATGAGGCATTATGCAGCAGAGTCACGGGAACAGAGCAGTTAGTGTTGGTGCTGCAGGGTCATTTGTCTTGCTTTTCCAATTTTGCTCTCGCATCGTGATTGTCATTTTCTCAGCAGCTCTGGCTTCTCTTTCCACCCACGTCCCACCTCTGGAGATAGAAACTGTAGCTACTTATACTGCCCACAGACCGTCCCCCCCTCTGTCAGTGTGGGTGGACAAGGAAGAAAAGAAAAGAGAGGATGCCTTTATAATCCCACAGACTTATCCCACCTTCTATAATCAAACTATATTTTCTGCACATGGACTCCTATGAGACATTAAAGAAAGAGGAGAGGGGCAGAAGCGTTGACGGTGTGGGCAGATGGATCCTCTACAGGGGGCAGTGTGGGATGCCACAATGGGATAGTGGGTATGTGTGGCTGAACAGTTAAAGACCTTAATGGCAACACTAAAGAAAAAGGAAACATTTGGACAGATACCTACATTTTTATTTGTAGTATTTTTGTAGTTCGAATTCAAAAAGCATCTTAAGGTGCACTGTGTAACCTTTTGTACTGTACAGTTGAACAAAATAAAACAGTCAAATTTTCAATGTTGTGGAACTCTTGCTTTTGTCTAACCAGGATAGACATTTATAGATCATTAGAGCATTCTTGCAGGAAGAGTTAGGGCATTTATGAACAAAACTGATTTTGTTTTAAAAATTTTAAAGTGAACACATCATCTGACTTATTTCCACTGGCTCACAAAAAGTAGTATGTCCCTGCAAGGCTTTCGTAGATGGTCACATGATCTAAAAAAGAATTGTGTGCTGTGGAATTGCAGACTGCAACATCACCATGTGATGCCACCTATCTCTTCATTATGATTTCCCATTGCAACAATATAGCTTAAATAAGGTTGTTGTATGGTACCATTTTGTCAAATTGGACCACTGTATTGTGATATTGCTATGTATGTTTATTTTACTTTACATATAGTACAAAACCTCTTTGAGTGTTTGATATGATTAGGGTTTAAACAAAAGAAATGAATTAATGAAATAATGTGCAGTTTTTAGGTTATTTTCATTGGATTCTTTTTTATTTAAGGTGATATTTCAGGTGATATCCTCATTGAAATTAAAAATCTATTTTCCAAGACTGACCTGGCTTTAATAAACAACTTTCCCCACATCGGACTAATCCACACAAGGCTTTGGGACCAGACTTTGGCTGGAATCTACCAGTGTCACAGACACTAAAGGTGAAGCGTCTTCCCTGAGCCACTGACAAATTCTAGAAAACTACTCTGCATCTCTGCTTTGGCTCAATGTACAATAAAGAAATAAACTAATCTAAAAACTAATCTAATGATACAAATAAATAAAAAAGTCTATAGTAACAATTCTATTAACACACATCATTCAAATCCTGTCTTGTCTAAAGGATCTAATAAACTTTCTATATCTCATCTGTAGATTGTAAATTCATATTGTCTGCAGCATGAACACATCTCAGTGGTGTGACATCGCTGGAGTGAATGGCATTCTGCACAGAAGCCGTCACACTGGCAGTTGATTACAACACGCTCTCAGGTCACAGGTGTCGGAATCACCATAGCAACAGCCATATGGGAATGGGCCAAAGTATGTGTCCAATATACAACCCTGGACTAGCATCAAAATGTGATGATTTCCACATATCAGACTGCATGTTTACTGAGCTCAGACTGCCGTTGCATTATGAGTCTATTTAAAGACTACATTTAGTAAACTGGGACTGCTGAGGTGGGCACTGACCGCTGGCAGCCTCATTGCCAGTAGTGGTGTAATGTTGACATCAGCAGAGCTTAAGCCGTGACCAGAACTCCACACTGCACCCTATGCACACCTTGCTGAGTGCCAAGCCTTTGATAAAGTGCTCTTTAGCTTGACTGTGACTCCCAGGGGAGGACAAGGAAATGGAGACTAATGGGGCAAGAAAGAAAGAAGGTCAAGCTGGTAAGACGTGGTAATTTGGAGCATAAGTGATGTTAAATGATAGTCCTAAACTGTTTATAATCAGCCAGACTGTTTTTCTGATGTCAAGCTCTGTAGTTGTATGAGAAAAAAAAAATTGACAGATGTGTAGTGCTCTATCACATGTTCTCATACAACACATGTGCTTATGTGATAATTACATTAGCATGTCAAAAACACTTCATCTTAATTCCTTTGCAAAGAACACATTATTTTAAACACTAAAGGTCTGATTTACTAATAGATTCAAATCACAAATCACACCAATTTCCATTAACTGTGGAAAGCAGCTTTCTTTTTTTAACAACATTTCATTTGTAAAATAGCAAAAATATAAAAGTAAATGCATTGTCTGCCTTAAAGAAAAGAGTGCCAGGAAAGACTTTACTTGACTACAATAGCAATTTTACATATTTAAGCAGTTACTGACCTACTCCTTCAAATAAAAATATACACAACTGAGAAAATGTAAAAAAAAATTACAATAAAGAATCCTGAAAGCAAATCAGGACATTATTTAGACTTATTTTGGACTATATTTGGACGTATTTAGTTTAAAAACTAAATAAGCAATAAAGTAATTGCTTGCAAGCAATACAAGTTATAAAAATCAATTCAGTTTGAATTAATAAAATAATCATGTTGTGAAATATTGCAATATTTAACAGAATTTAACAGAATTTTTTTTACACCCCTATTAAACACTGACTGACAGAATTATCTGCATGTGTAGCAGGATAGAGGCTATATGATATAACATGAACCATCTTCTACACACTGTAATAGAGCATCAAAGAGTGGCCAGTCGAATGGTAAATAGTGTGTATTTTATATAGCACTTTTCTGTACCCTTCTCGGGCACCCAAAGGGCTTTACATTATGCTTCCATTCACCCCATTCACACCTGGGGCAGACAGAGAGGGGGGCTGTCATACACACAGCACTCACAGTCTTCTCCAACCACCACCAAACACACCTCTACAGTCACACAGATTCATACACCAGTGCTACGGACACTGGAGGAAAGGTGGGTTAAGTGTCTTGGCCAAAGACACAAAAACAGTGTGGACTGGGAAATAAGAGATTAGTGCGCTGCAGAACAATACACCTCATCCCAACTTTATAAAGATTATATTATTTATGGTAAATTTAGAAAATTGTAATCTTTAAAGTAGAAAAATACATGCAATACATAAAGTAACAGCTTTTTTTATTTGAAAGATTGCAACAATAGACAGCATAGCATTTGTTATAGTACAAAAGTATGTAGCAATAGGTATAGTTGGTACATCCTAACTGTTGTCCAGCTAGTGCCTGTCTGTCCAAATTAGTCAAGTGTTAGCTAGATTTAGTTTTTTCTCAGTGCTGTGGCTAAAGTGAAGCTAAAATGTACTGTCCAGGATAGGTATAGGAGGGGAGGTCATCCTCTCCAATAGTGTCTGACCTCCCCTCGCTCTCACCACCAGCAGCCGTCTGTGTCCTTCTGCCTGCTGTACTTCTACTTTGAGCCACATGGCAACAACAAAGAGACAATGTTTGTGTGAAATTGTTTATCAGGCCAGATCAAGTATCAGAAAACTCAGCAGCAGACACAAACAACTTAAATATAAATTGTGCAAGATATAAAATTGTTGGCTAAAGGCTGTCTTATTCATAGAAATAAAGTGGTAGTTGGACTATGTTAAAACAACTTCAAATTGGCACATAGTGATTATTTAGGGCTACATTGAAAGTTTAGATTACTCTTGGCTGACACTGTAATTCCAGACAAACCTCTGCATCAGTGCCACATCTCAAATGAAGCAATGTAAAAGTCCACCAATGGAAAGGTCATGTGAAGAAAGAGATATTTCTCTCTACTGACATTAAAATAGCACTGACACAGAGAGCTTTTATAGACAAAAAGGCAAAGTAGTGATAACTGCCCCAATCAGGACAAAGCTTGTTGAATGTCTCTTGATGATGTAAATGCTCCATGTAGAGAGCAGGTTTACAACAGATACTTACTGCCAAATCCAAGTTATTATTACTGTAAAGCTTAACACTTTAAGCCTGAGCCTTTTTTGGTGTGTCTGCTCGAAAAAGACATGTCCACAGTAAATAAACTGTATCTCTGTAACTGCAAGGTGTATTTCAATAATTCTGGTGTCAAAATGAAGGGGGCACTTGTGAGATTTTCCAGAATGGAAATTTCAAATGTGCAATTGTAAATATATATATATATATATATATATATATATATATATATATATATATATATATATATTAGTTTTTTTTTAGTTTTTTGGATTAATATCCTTTAGATGAGGGCAGTTGCAGCTCAAACACTATTTTAAATTTAAATTACAGCCACACATGTCAACATTACCAAGATCACCAAATATAATTGTTCTAATGTGAAACTAACCAAAACTATTAAGATGTTTTTATGAAATGGTCAGGTGAAATCTCCATTATAAAGAATAGGGCAGAATTTGCATATTTTGGTACCACCTGTTTTTGAAAAAAATTGTAAATGGATTATTTGTGCTTGTAGCTGAGTCCCAGAGATGTGCTGCTTTGCCATTATTTTCTAAGTCTCTGAAACCCTAAAGGTCCCCAACTGGGGGAAGTACTTTAATCCACATATTAACAGATTGTTGTTGGGATATTTTCAGGGTAATACTGAGCCTATGTTAAGTCTTTTTGACAGTAAGAAACCTGGCAATGCCACAAGAGAGAACACATTTCAGGGTGACTGCCTTAAATCACCCTGCTGCATGCACATAAAATAACGTTTTAAAAAGACAGCCCTTACATGGTTTACATGGTTTAATTTTGTGTCTATCAACTTACACTGACCACTTTTAGACCCAAATATGAAAGTATGTCAAAAGAAGAAAGTCCTACATTAGAACTGACATCTCCAGGTTTATGGAGCGGCAAGAAGATGGAACAGGGCTCCAGATTAACTTTTTTCATTACCGTCCCAGTTACGTCCCGAAAATGTTTGTTCATTTGTAAGTTTATAAATAAACGTAAATAAAATCCCATTTTACATGTGTTTACATAGAATTTAATTTGCTTATAAGGCCTTAGTACTTTGAATAACTGCAAATTACCAAAGTTTACTTAAAATCCCCAATAAATCTGCCTCTGATGGATTTAGACCTGGTTAATTATTTAGTGTTATTAAATTTTTTCTTATTAACTTATTAAGCTGAGACATAAACCTCTTTAGATCAAACCCAATAAAATTGTTCATTTGGAGAGAGTAAAGGTCAACACTAAAGTTTTTGTTGCGTGCTCATTAAGCCCCGAGTCCCACTTGTTGAGTCTGCATGGAGCCGACTCGGCCCGGTACTGGTCTGTGCAGCAGGAGAGACACAGACAATGAGCAAGTGAGCGCTTTTTGCTAAAGTGGATAAAGTGCAACTTGCAGGGCCTGTGGCTGCTGTTTGATTCAGATCAATTCAGAGTGGTTTTTTTTTATATTCATTTATATAGAGATTATATAGGCACTATATAAGTTTTGGGACGTTTTGAGTGGGGATAGAACTGCCCACCCGCCGGTCCAAGGACAGCCGCCCTACCCACTGAGCTACTGCCACTCAGTGTCAGCTCTACTTTACATATGTATGTATTAAACATACATGCAAAGGCTTTATATTGGCACATTTATCGTCATTTATCAAGCTAAAAAAACATTTATCATTCTTAATACAAAAAAAACACACACTAAGTTGATATAGTAATTATTGTGATAGGCCTACTCAGAGGTCAAAAAGATTTAATAGATATGAGGAAATTAAACTTTTTGTTGAACTTATAGATCCAAAGCATCCCATTCTTTTGTCAGATTGATTATATTGCCCTGCTCCTAAATATTCACCTCTTCAGGATGCCAGATTTGCTGAAGTCTTCCAAGTGAAAGAGGCAGAGGAAGATTAGTGTGTGGGCTGCTGTTTGAAGGCTGCCAGCCCATATCATTATGTGAGCTCTCCTGTAGAGAGCACGATGGCCTGCCTGCTGAAAACAATGGACCAGCGCCAGACTTGGACAAACACAAAGAGCAGAGATCACCCACCAACAATGGAGGGCTTCACGCAAAGAGCACGCTCCAAAACCTTGTGCGCCCTGACATACGACTGCTCGCATGCTGCCAGCACTTTGCTCTTCTTTTTGTCAATTAAACTGAAGCTAGCAAGTGTACCTGGCACTCTCAAATACAATAATGGATATGCTGCTGCCAAGAGGGAAAGACCCTGAAGTCGTCTGAAAACCATCTTTTCTACTTAAAAAATTACATGCATTACTTTTTAGCTTTTCTGGATAACAAAAACCTTGGCAAACTGAGGGAGAAAGTATTAACTAAGTTGGTGAGGCTTCAAAACACAAAAATTATGAATAAATTGGCTTATTGTGTATTACCATAATAGTAATTCAATATTTAAGCTACACATAGCTAACAACTTCACCAAAGAATTGTGTGTCTTACAGAGATATAACTTTCTAACCTGTAAAGAACTAAACTGGAGATGTTGTTGTTTTTTTTTTGGTTATGGACTGTTCTCAGTCCTTTTTGTTGCCGCCGCCAGGTTATTCTAAACCTTTATCAATTATTACCATTTAAAAAATAACTATGATATTAATAGAGGAATTCTTATACTATTGATGTCTAATCCTGCCATAAGCTCACGTCTATGACAATACACTTTACTTGGCTCATCGGGGCTAACCTGCTAACATAATATTTATAGCTGTAACCTGTTTAAAGCATTAATTAAACGTGTAATTGTTCTCGTGTCTGTTTAACCACATCTATCTTTCTATACACCCCCTTTGATTATTAATAAAAATAGGCAGCTGAGAGTAAATTGTGGCTCATTCGCTTTACTAAGGACTAAGACAATTCACTGAATGGTGTTGAAAAAATGTAAAATTAAGACAAAAACAAGTTCCAGCCCATTCACTGGACAGAATTAAACTCTAACATCCAAAAAAGTGTGGATTTCACTGTATTTGGTTAAATATGCAAATTAGCCACAATGCAACACCCAAACTCACACATGCCTAACGCGTGTGAAGTTTTCATGATTTAATTAAGCCTGTTTTCATCAGAAACAACAGATATGACAAAAGTGCAGGTATAAGCTTAAGTGAAATGAGAGAAAATTTAAAACTCTTTGAATTAGTTCAAACAAATACAACAACAAAACAAACCCATAGTGCAAGGCACCACAGACAAGTTGCACAAACACCTGAGATAAAAACTGTAGCCTACACAGTGACAAAACAAGACATACAGCGATATAAAAAACACCAAACCCTTGTTACGTTCGCCAGCAACATAACTGTGTAACTATCACTCACCCAAACGTTGCAATGATATCCATTTTCATTTGTGTCTTTTTATGAAGAAATGTCCTGTATTTCCACGTAAAGAGTTTGTCCAGAACTGCTCTCCTGAGGCAAAGCTGAAGTTCTTTCACTGTTTATAATTCTCACTGTGCAGGCTCATGTGCGCCGTTACTGATCCCTGCTCCACATGGGGCTTTGCGTCCTGGGCACACATTAGTTTTACTGTATTACTGCTCTATGTTTACAGTGATTTGTCAAGGCTAGAGGCACAAAATGTGAAAATTGTAAATGAGCCCAGTGCTTTTCAATGGCAGTGCAAACCACTTTTCGCCAACCAAGAATGTAGCGATGTTATTATAGAACGGCCCGTGACAAGAACGGTCCGTAGGTGCCTATTAGTATGTCTTTATGTTGATGTGACATGGAAGGTACTGTCACCATGCAACAGTTTTTTATAATTCAGTTCTGCAATGTGTCTTACATTTCTGAAATACAAGTTTCACCGTTATACAGCAATATTATGTTGGTGGATGAAATTGTATGTATATTTGTGACCTCCATAGAGTGATTCTTTCTGATTACATAAATTCCACATCATATTAAAAAGGACATTTATTTCTTAAATACTACCTCAAGTGGATATTTCTTGACTACTATTGCTGGTCTACCTTGTAAAGTAAAAATTTGCCCAGTCCTTGAAGAGCACCTGTTCTTTTTAATTGTTTCAGACACCCTTGACGCACTCACCTCTGTCCATTTTTATTTTATATAAATTCTGCTTCTTGATTTTTAACAAGAGAGTTGTTGGTCTTTAGTTAGTTTAATGAACAAACAATTGCGTAACCTAAATATTATCCCATTGGTGTGTCTATGTTGTCTGGTGTCAGATGGTGGATATGCTAATGACACTAGCGAACAATAGGCAGCCATGCAAATTTCATGGCTGTTGGCCGAAATGGTGGCGTTTAATCCAAACTCGTCTTTGTAAATGGTCAATGACTGACAATGAAATACGAAGTCTTGTTTAGCCAAGTGGGTCAAAGAGGGCTATGGCCTGTCTAATCTGTCTGGGAGTGAGGTAACTTGATGAATGTAAACTGTGGGCTTTTGACACATGATAGCAGGCCTACACATATACTGAAAGACTGCACTGGAGTGTTGTGGCCAGGGGGGGTTCATTATAAGGAGCGTGTCATATGAAGCAATGTCACAGTGCATCAGTGTCACACCAGCAACCTCCTCCCACTCCCTTGGGGTATGCCCTCGAAACCCATCCACCCTTAGACTAAGAATTGAGGCTGGTATGTCCGTTGGAGGAGGAGTTTCTTGGGGGAAACTGTTAAAGCCAAGTTGTATATTGCAGAAATATATATGTATATACTTAAATCAAACCAACACTCAGAGGCTAGTTTATTATATGACTTCCTACTACTGTTAGGTGCAAAATAATTTTATTTGCAATTGCCGTAAAGTAATTTGTGACTTAATTTGGAAATATTAAAGATCATTTCTTGACACTGGTGTGAAAGGAACTGTAAACAACAGTAATGTGTAAATCAGAGTTCTGTGACATTTTGAGTTTGTATTTATGGATATATGGCGTTTGAAAAAGTGATTTTTATACCTTTACATTTATTTGCCGACAACTGTTCAATGTCATGAATAAATACAAAAAAGTTATTTAATTGCAACATACTGTATAGCAACAACAGCTTGGAAGTTACATTATATATATGTAGTATGTATGTATTACGTAACATGTAGAACTCAACTCAAAATCATAGGCACAAATGTATGTATGTTGCATTAAATATATTGAAAGATTTAAATGCCAGAACTTTATTTGCCCTCATAATTTTGCATCCTGTTCTTACTGAACTACAGACCTGTAAGGAATTTTAAGGAGTGCAGTGTTCTTGTTTGCAGCATCTTAATGGTCTCACCAATAACATCAAACAGAAAATGCAAATTTAAAGCAAATGTTTATTCTATGCACACACTGAATGATGTTCATGTTTTAGATGGTACTGAGCTGCTGTACCATACAGGCTAGACTCAATAAAGTAAAAATGAAGATATTAAGTTGACGACAAAACAAATAGACAAAAGTAAGATTCTGGAATCGAGGAGTTTTTAAATGTAACAATTTATATATAGCTGCTCATGTTTTTTCCTCAACCAGGGCAATGTCAAAGTCAGTCTGTCCAACACACTAAGCCATAGAAAAACAAAAGTTCATCAAATCAATGACCCATCTTTTAATATCAGAACTAAATATTGACCGTCCATCCCCACTTCCTCTGTGTTGGGTCATAGACGACTAATGGCTAAAGATAAAAGCCAAAAAGCAAGGACCGGGACAGAACCCAATGTCCCACTCTGTACTGGGACAGAAAAAGCTTCAATAAGTCAACAACAAGGACACCATTAGGTGTTAAGCTAAAAAAAATACCTCGACAAGGTCATTTAATTAGACTCCTGTTCATGTCCTGTTCATCCATATTAGCAAATTATGTTTGTAAGATGGGCCTGCACAATATCAATAATATGCACCTTCTAATATTCAGTGCAATACAGTCTATAATAAAGTATACGTGGATCCAGATTTTTAAGGAGCATTTCCAACTCTATGCAACAATGAACAGAAAAGCAATAGAAGCAAGTAGTAGGAGACACTTTAACAAAGCGTTCCACTGTAATGCTCAGCGAACCCCTCAGCTGTGGTTTGAGTGTTGTATGGGTCCTGAAATATGGAGCTAAACTCTAAAGGTCTGTAGATTGAAGAAAGAGAACAACAAATAACCCTTACTTGGGCAATAAAAAACAAAAAGGAAAAGCCCAAAAACTGTTCATGTGACCAAAACATACATTCTAAAAAGAAAAATGTTTTTTGATTGCCTTGGTTTCCAACAGTTTGGTTTGCAATCGGAAATGCTGGGGTCGCTCTGGTCAGTTTCCCAATGTCATTCCACTCTCTATCACCTTTCCTGTCTATCTTTTGTCTATTGAAGAAAAGATAAGAAAGAAAAAAAAAACTTTAAAAGAAAAAAAGAAAAGGCCTTTGCCGTCTACATTATTATCAGCATTAAACATTAACATAATATGTGACATTAAATAGTCTCTACAAGAAACTGGTGCAGCTCATAAGTTAATGAAGCCAAGAAGAACTCAGTTCTCAGCTTCTGTTGATTAGTATACTTAATGACAATGCACAAACAATTAAAAAGGTTCATGTTAAATACCTTTTATGTGTCCTTCAGAAAAAAAGGAGCACCAACCCAACCTGTAGCGTACTTTAACTTTAATGCCACATAAAGCCTCTGCAGACCAAGGCTCAAAAAAGTGTCCATCTGTAAATATACTAATATATTGTCAATTGGCCATAAAACAATTTTCTGTTCAAACTACATACTTTTTTATTCAACTAAAGTAATTTCAGCGTTCAAAGTCTGCGTTGCCTTTAAGACTTTTTCTTAAAGAGTTTGTTTCATTTAACTGCAAAAGCCTTTCGATTGCCATTGTTTCATTTTATCACTTCTCTTTGTGAGCGCATCACTGCCTTATCTCATACTCCTCCAGTCACTTTTCCTGACATGAAAAGACTGCTCTGCCTGCACAGGATTGCCAAGTGCTCCCCAAAAGAATTAATGGACTAATTAAAGAAAGACAAATAGTGAAATTTTATTTTCTGCTTGCCCAGTCAGCTTTGAGATGTAAAAGAGTAGTGAGTCTGAAAGGCGGCAGCTGATTCTGTTGGCTCTGATAATCGTCGTCTGACATTAACATTCATACAGACGAGCAGCTTTAGGCTGGAGTGGACAGAGATGCATTGTGTTGCTCTTAAAATGACACGCACGCATGAAAACGCACACACCTGACAGCTGGACCTTAACCCGCTCTCAGGAGAAGATGGCTAATTATCAAACGGTGGCCCGGGTCCTAGCGGGGGGCCTCTGTGGTCATGTGTCTGTCTATGTGTGGAGGCAGGAGGGGCCAATAGATGGGACCTGTGATTCAATATTGGAGGAGCAGATGGTTGGCTGATGCTCAAAGGCAATCTGACAATGTGTTCAGGGCTTTCTGTGTGATCTGTGGGTGCTGGATAGACAGAGTATCAGGCCATTTGATCTTGTTTGGCTCCAGGATTGATCCTATGAGAAAAGCTCTGTTTATATAGATATATATAAAAAAAAGTTAGGCTTGACCAGTAATGATCAACTTTTCATCATTTTTATGTTCCTTTCAAAAGCTACATTTGATGCTGTGTAGAAATATGCTATGGGGAACACTGAGTGACCGGTAGTAAACCACACGTTACAAACAAACAAAGAATTGATCACCCGCACCTGTAGGTATACATGGGATGCCTTAAATTTTCTTATATATATATATATATATATATATATATATATATATATATATATATATATATATATATATATAGTAAAGTTGTATATCAGCAACTTAATGACTTTCTATTGCTTAACAACTACTTTGATCCTTTTCAGTCAGGATTCAGGCCCATTACAGACTGAGACTGCACTTATCAAAGTCACAAATGAATTCCGTCTGGGCAAAGTCTTTTGTTGGACTTGAGTGCTGCGTTTGATACAGTGGACCATGGAAACCTGTCACAAAGATTAGATGAATGGATAGGGGTGAATGGTTTCAGTCCTATCTAAAAGACAGGACGTACTTTGTTTCGGTTGGTAACTGTGTATCAGACCAAATGGTCCTGCCATGTGGGGTTCCACAGGGGTCTATCTTGGGACCTCTATCATTCAATCTTTACATAATTCCTTTAGGCCAGTTAATATGCAGCTGTGACATATCCTACCATAATTATGCAGCTGACACTCACAAGAAGCTACTTAAAAATTATTTGATTGGTGTGATGCAGCCATGATTGTTTGGAAGGGGGAATAGTTCCTGGTAGGCTTAAGAACGTGGCCCAGGAAACTGGACACGTTGTTTTTTGTTTTAGTTTGTTATTTTTGTACTGGCACGTGGTTGGAGCAGTTGTCTCGGGTACACAAGCGTGACTGTCTAGGAGAGTCGCCAGCTTGCTGGTTGCTTGGCCGGGTCATTGGTAACTGTGTTTAAAACACCCACCACAAGTCTGGTATGAAGACTAGGGCTGAGTTAGCTAGCTAGTTTTTGGCTTGGTAGTCAGCTAGTGGGGCTGCCTCCTTCCTTCAAGGCTGTAAGCATTTTAGGCATTGGTAGTCTTAAAATCCAGAGTAAATGCATTGTGGGTTCTGGGTTAGTGGCTTTTCTTTAGTGTTATTGGTAGTCATTATTCAGCTGTGAGGCTACATACACTTGTGTGGACATGGCATCGGTTGCTGACTTTTTTGAAAACCCAAGTGAGAGAGCTTTGAGAGCATTAAGTAAGAAGCAGTTGGTTGATGTGGCCAAGCATTTTGACATTGTTTTCCCCAAACAATCCAGGAGAAATTCCATTTTTGATATTGTGAGGAAGGAGCTCAATGAGCAAGGTTTCTTTGAAGGCTCTAAGGAAAAAATGGAAGAGGTTTGTAGTCCTGGTACTTCTAACCTTGTATCTACTCCTTCAGGTGGGCTAGTATTGGAGACTCAAGGAATCCTCATACAGTTATAAGACTTATGTACCGGAGTCAGAGGCATCAGTTAAACTTGTAAAAACATGTAACTATTGTTTAGGGCGTGGACACTGGAAAAATGACTGTCCAGTATTAAAGGCTAAAACTAAAACATTCCAAGGAAAGCGTTTCCCTAAACCAATTGCCCTTGCTGCTTCGGTTTCTCCAGTTGAGAAAGCAAACGCTATTGCTGCAGTGAAGGCTCACACCAAGTCTGAAGATGAGATCCACCCTGAGATTGTCCCGTTGTCTTTGAATACTGACATACAGCTGGTTGACTCGGGTTACCGCCCATATATCTCTAGAGGTTATGTGTCTTTAGCAGGCCACAATGAGAGAGTTCCTGTTAACATTCTCAGAGATTCGGGGGCCCTCGACTCTTTCATTTCTGCCTCTGTCTTACCATTTTCCTCAAAATCCGCAACTGGTGGATTTGCAAAGGTCAGGGGAATGAGTTTAAATATATTGACTGTCCCATTACATAAAGTAATGTTATCGTCTGACCTTGTCAATGATGTGGTTGCTCTAGGGGTTTGTCCTAGTCTACCGGTGGATGGAGTACAGGTTATACTGGGTAATGACCTGGCAGGAGCTCAAATGTGGGCTGAAATCTCCATTGGTTCTGAGTCCTCTAAAGATGAGGGTTCTCCAGCATGTGTTGTTACTCGTGCTCAGAGTAAACACGCACAAGACTCTGTAGAACAGTCAGTTAACAACTCTGAAAGGCATCCAAATGTATGTTTTCCTTTGTCTGATTTTGCACCCTCAATCACAAGACATGAGTTGATTGCAGAACAGAAAGTTGACCTCTCTCTAACAGATCTATTCCTACAGGTTCAGTCCTTAGAGAATTTAGAAGATGCTGTATCTGGTTGCAGACCTACAGGGCTGTGCCGTCTATTTAGATGATGTGGTCATCTTTAGTGACACATGGGAAGAGCATTTACAGCGAATTCATGCTTTGTTCAATCGTCTGTTGTGGGCTCAACTTACTGTCAATTTGGCCAAATGTGAGTTTGCCAAAGGCACAATAACAAATCAACTGACTTAATAAATCAATTGGAAATTTACCTTGTTGGTTTGTGTGGATTCCTCTTTTTGTTGCTAACCTGAGCTAGTTGGTAACAAATCTCACTCACAAGAAGTGAAAATAGACCAATTCATTCAGTGTGTCACTGCATCGAACAGATTGACATAAAGATATTAGATTGTAAATAAACATGGATGTAATCCGCCCACTGGTCCCCTATTCACCGATAGTGTCTTTATGAAAGGGCAATAAAATTGCGGTTACATCCGATACGCCATAGTAAAACAAAAGTTGTCACGTAGTAAAAACTTAGCTCTAGAGCTCTTTTGTACCAGGCTATGAACATGTTTTTTACACCCGTAAAGTCGGCATTGAATTTCTCCTTATATTTCCGCTTTTGGAGCCTGCCGTCTGGTGGACGACGGTATATCGTTGTATTTTGCTGTATATCGCCGTATGGCGGCGCCCTTACTCGAGGACCGTTTAAGATGTTCCATGAGAGAGGCTTGGTATGGATGCAAAATATTTTTCTCCATCTGAACTGAGACAAGACTGAACTAATCATCTTTGGGCCACAGAAACAAAAAGTCTGTAACGGCCTGCTCACTGGTGAGCATAGTTTAAGTTTCATGAATTAAGAATCTGGAACAGCCTCCCAGATGACAGCTCAGTGGTAGAGCGGCTGTCCTTCAACCGGAAGGTAGTAGGTTCGATTCCCGCTCTCCCCACAGTTCATACTGTCGTTGTGTCCTTGGGCAAGACACTTAACCCACCTTGGTGGTGGATGGAGGAGGTTGAGCGCTGTTTGTGTGGCAGCCCCCCTCTCTGTCTGCCCCAGGAGTGAATGTGTGTGAATGGGGTGAGTGGAATGTAAAGCGCTTTGGGTGCCCGAGAAGGGTGCAGGAAAGCGCTATATAAATGCATGCCATTTACCATTTACCATGAAGTAAAACAAGCCTCAACTTTAACAATGTTCAAGGGGAGGTTAAAAACCTTCCTCTATAGCTCTGCCTACGTACAACTTAACTACGTGTTTTTTTCATCTGCACTCTTCTTATAAAATGTTTAAATTTTTCTTACACGTGGCAGAGTGGTTAGCACTCCTGCCTCACAGCAAGAAGGTCATGAGTTCAAAACCCGGCCAACTCAAACATCCTCGGCCAACAACACCGGTCTTTCTTTGAGGAGTCTCCACGTGTTACCATGAGTTCTCTCCGGGTACTCCGACTTCCTCCCATGGTCCTAAGACATGCATGTAAAGGTTAATTGGAAAATCGAAAGTGTCCCTAGTGAATGAACGTGAGAGTGAATGGTTGTCTGTCAGTGTCCGTCTCTAAATGTCAGCCCTGCGACTAACTGGCCATTGTCCAGGGTGTACCCCGCCTCAGGCCCAAAGCTGCTGGGATAGGCTCCAGTCACCCGCGATCCCCTGACGGGACAGAGCGGTGGAAAATGAATGAATAATTTTTCTTATGTTTCTTATGCTAAATCTTGTAAATTGTCTTTTATTCCTGTTAAGCACTTTGAGTTACCCAGTGTATAAATTGTGTTGTATAAATTAAATTGCCTTGCCTTGTTTAATACCATTTGTAAATATACACTTTCTGTCTCTCGATGTCTTCTTTTGTATCAAATACTGTGCCACTCATGTCAGATTATGAAATTGTGTGAAATTTGACATTCAAGTCTGGGTAGTCCTGGTGCAGTGAATAAAGTGCCTGAGGGGAAGACGGCTGTAGGCCACTATAATGGCAGCACTCAGGATGTAAAAGAGCCATATCAGGGCAGAGAGGCTCCCTGACTGAGAGCAGCAAACAAATCTAACTGTCAGATTATCTCTCGGCGTGTTTGGTGTGGGCGGCTTCTGCCTCCTGTGTGCTCCCAGAGGGCCAAGGGGCACACGACACAGGAAAGTGAGGAGCTGAGTCCGCTAGGATGTCTATAGCCAAGATATATTTAGATATATTGTTTAGTTAAACCAGTAAGTGCTGCTGACTACCTTAAGTGAAATTGACGTTCTCATTTAATTAAAGTTACAACAGACAGGCTACAGACTCCAGGTTCAGATTTTTGTTCAGCCTAATGGGTTGATCCTCCACAAAAGGAACATAATATAATTAAAAAAAGATATATTATTATTATTATATTATAAAAGATAGCTGAGGGTAGAACAAAAACATGGAACACTGTGGTAGAATCTGGAATCTTGGAATGTTTGAACACATGCCAAAGCCATGTGTTTATGAAAAACTGGTTTATTGTTCACATATTGTTTAAAGAAATACTGTAACCTAATCAGCTAAGTGCAATGCATTTATAGGACATCATGGTTGTTTGCATTTATGAATGATTCAAGTAAACATTTATTTCTTCTTGTGAAAAACTATCCACTAATCAGGTACAATTAGTGGATAGAACGGCAGCATGATAGGAGTGAGCATGATTTGTGGTTAGTTTCAGGTTTAAATTAGAGTTGTGATTGAATTAAACAAAATGAACTTATTAATTGCAGGCCTTGCTTTAATTAATCACACACTAATTAACTTTCTTTTTAATCATTTAACTTTGCCATACTTTTGTATAGCATGTAAACTCTGATAAAAATACAATTAGAATGTTAAGACAGACTTTAAAACAAAGCCCAGTCTATGAATGCAAAAATAACTTAAATGGACTTACAGAGAGGGGGTCTTCCAAACTCAAACTCACCTCTACAGTCACACACATTCATACACCAGAGCTGTGGTGAAATAAATGAGAATATCCCGCATCTTATTTTACTCTTTTTCAGGGAACTATACATTTTGCAGTGTGTCTTGGTTTTGTTTTCCGTCACTAGCTCAAGTGTGCAGCCGTGTTAGCCACAGGAAATGGAAATGAGGTGCAGCGGTGTGAAGAGAGCTTTGGGTTAAATTAATGATTGAGTTTTTTTTGTTTTTTTTAAAACACACTAAACCAAATACATTAATGCAAAAAGTTAATGCGTTGATTCTACCAGCTCTAATTTAAACCCCTCCATCTAGAGCTATAACGCGGGTGGCAGTGGCTCAGTGGTAGAGCAGCCATCCTTTAACCAGAAGGCAGTAGGTTCAATTCCAGCTCTCCCCACAGTTCATACTGTTGTGTCCTTCCTTGGGCAAGACACATAACCCACCTTGTCTTGTATGATTGTGTGAGAATGTGAATGTTCTTTGTGTTGGTCGGAAAGAGGCCGTAGGTGCGTAATGACTGTCAGTCTGCCCCAGGGCATCTGTGGTTACAGATGTAGCTTACCATCACCAGTGTGACTGTGTATGAATGAAGTGTCTTTGCGTCCCCAGAAAAGCGCTAAATAAAATTGATATAATAATAATAATCTTAGCTCTTTTATAGTGCTGCAACGACGCGTCAAAGTCACACTGTTTATATTCATCTTGTGCAATGGCGGCTTTTGCTCCTGGGAATGGGGAAAGTTCCAGTCCATCACAAAAACCCAGACCACAATTATCAAAAGAATTAGAAATACTTTTGATAATAAAACAAAACAAAGGCCAAATAAAAAGGTCCTTAATGGTCCTGCAAAACCAAAATGGCGTACCACGTCAGCACAACTGCGATGAACGAGCACCTCAGAAGAAAACATCCTGGCACTCTCCAACCTCAAAATGACGAGCCATCTGTGTAACTATTTATTATTACAATTAGTTTTGGGAGTAATTGTTGCGGACTTAGCCGATGTGTTTTGGTCGAGAATTAATTCATATATGCTAGATAATAATGGTAATGCTAATCGCTAAGGTATAATTTTGAACTGTAAACGTGTATTATTGTATAGGTTACTTTGGTAAAAATAAAGTTAACTTTTAACTTTTAAACTTTTAATTAACATTTACTGTTTTTTAGAAGTCGTTTATCCACACGTAGACCTAAAAATAACTACTAGATTTACATTAACAGTACACTGTAATCTAGTAGTGAACACGAACATAATAATTGGGCTACTTTTGCATTTTTGTTTACTATTGGCACAAGCCAATTAAATAAAACATAATCATAAGTCTGTGATTAATAACGAATTATCTCAGAGAGTCTCAAAGAGTTTGAAAATGCTTTCTGTTTTTTTTATACTAAACTGACAAATTCACTAAACTCTCTGAAATACATGTAAGATTGTAAACAAAGTAATCACATTGTAATAATCACATTCAGTTTATATAAAAATATGCATTTTTACTACCCTCTTAAAAAAACAGTATAGTTTATAAATCTAGTGTTCTTTTAAATACAGTTTATAAAAAAGAACAGTAGATTAATAATAAAAAAAAATAATAATTGTTAGATTAGTCAACAAAAAAATAATTGTTAGATTAGTCAACAGAAAAAATTAATGTTAGATTAGTCAACAGAAAAAGAAATTATTGTTAAATTGCCAGCTCTACTCTCTTACCAGTTGAACTCAGAATTGAAAACGTTCGGATGAGGAAGAAGATGTCTTCACCTTGAAACCTACGCCCACATGCCTTTGTTTAAACCTTTTCTTCATTGCACCAAGACTGAGACTATGTTTAACTTAAATATAGCGAAAGTTTAACATTTTAAAAAGCCATGTTAGATTCATTCAGCAGTATGGCATGTTATTTTTTATCCAGTAAAAAGGTAACGCACACTAGACAGATCTCACTTCATGTGGGACTCACTCTCACTTCACACCAGGTTGTAGCTGTAGGTACACACTCAACCGCTGATGTTATTATTACATCTGCCTATTTTCAGTAGTATTTAGCACTTTTTTCTCCTTTCTACCCCCTCCTAGGGTGGACGCAAACCTCTGATCTGCTGGGTGATGTGTACTTGTCTTGTCATGTGCTGATTTTGAAAATACCACACTTAATATCTCCATATCTCAGGCAAATGTAAAAAATAAAATTCTAATAATCAAATTTATAGTTCTGGACGGAATTAATTTTACAATTGTAGATGTATATTGAAACTTCTTTAGTAAGAGCTACATATACGGCAGCCTTTGAGATCTAAATGGTCAAAGGTTACATGATAGTAACTAATAAAGATAAAGTATGACTTATTAAAAAGGAGTGGCCGCAGCTGCTCGGTGAAAGCCTCATTCTGAGACCCACATTAGCATCTTCATTTTGATGAAGCAGACCCATATGAGTGACATGAAGTCTTGATGTGTCTATTTCCATCTGGAAGTAAATGAGCCCTGCGGACCAGCTGCTCTTTACAGGCATGTCAGGCCTGTTACTGCCATGAGGAATGCAGCATCTGACTTTATGGCCCACATTTAAATAGTTACTTTGCTGCTTGTGGAATTTATGTTATGCATGTGTCACATCAGATGCATGAAAGTCAATAAAAGACTGACAGTATATTGTATATCAATTAAGTCATTAATCTCACATCCTTAGCTGGCTGTGAGAGATGGTCCAAAACAGTTTTCTTCTGGTTAAATATATAGAAAGTGACTGCATTATTTAAAAAAAAAAGTTTAGTAAAAAGGTACAATATGTAGTTTTTTTGGCATATAGGGCAACATTTGGTGGTGTGATAGCTGACTGCAATTTCACAACTGACACTCCTTTTTACAATATGTGCAGCTATTGTAGCCCTGCAGGGGCATCCCGAGTACAAAACAGTCGAAATAGATATGATGGTAATCTGAAACAAAATGTATTTGGTTCAGAAGTGCCCAAATTGGACATGCAAAAAAAGTAAAACATGAATGTGTTTTACTTTCAGTGCTCAAATTGTCCACTCTAGGCAGCTGTATAAACAGGAAGTAAGGAAAAGTGCACTGGTTTCTACAGAGATAATTTATCAAAGCTAAGCTAAAGCAAAGCCTATTATTTTTGCCTTTTTAGATTTACGCAAATAAGCTATGCAGCCAAGTTTTTTTTTTCCACAAATGTGAGCAAAGCGGCTTTTAACTGCAGCAAACATCAACAATGAACAATAAATAAAACTTTTTCTTTGTTTATTTTTTTTCTTTAAAGAGGTGCACTGAATTTTGGTTAATAAGAGGACCTATTATATTTTGATGCACATATTTGTACTTTAGCAAGAATGCAGCACAATATGGATGTGAAAGAAGTTATAATTAGTGACAATAACATTTGTTTTGGTTAAAAATCAACAGATAGTGATCTCAATATTGATCAAAATAATCCTGATTATCATTTTGGCCATAATTGTGCAGCCCTAACTATGAGTAAAAAAAGGTTTTGTGTTATCATTCATATTCTCTGAAAAATGGTCTAAAAAAATATAAATCACAAATTTCACAAATTCAGCCAGGGTATTGGCAACTTATTAGCACAATTTATCCAGTTCTTAAGAAAACTACAATACTTCAAAGTAGGTTATGTTTTAACCTTTGAAACATGATGTCTGCATGCCTAACAGTTAAATAGTTTAATTAATATTTTCTGCATTACATGTTGCAAATTATTCTTGGGTGCTTTGAAAATGCTTAGTTCTGTAAATGTATATTGTTTATGTCGGAATATAGTAATTTCTTAATTAAAAAAAAAAAGCCTAACATTTTGATTGTTCAAATTAAACATGAGTAATTATGGTAATGTGATGTGCAACCGCAGATGGGACATCAGTATAAATCTTTATGATTAGGCAGCATGTGTTTAAGTTCATCTCATATCACCAGGAAACCTTTAGTATGAATTGCAAATGAAAAGGGTGATATAAATGTGACACAGATGTGGTTGTCCAGTGAAAACAGGCTCATGTGGCTTTAATAGGGATGAATAAATGAAAGACACATACACACACACACACGCACACGCACACAAATCTTCAGTGCATCCATTAATGCCTTGTTGAGATAACAGAGGTGTGTAATTATGTGCGGATGATTTAATGTGCTGTAATTACCCAGACTGCTGACACAGCTGAAGTCTATAAATCTCTATACTTCTTTTTTTACTCAGAAAAAACCTTAAGCCCAGTCCCATCTGGATCTCATGTGCACATCGTCTGCTACATTACCTCATTTCACTGGAAACAATGGGGTTCACATCCAGCCAAACTGCCATATGAACTACTTTAAAAGCATTTTAAAGGACTTTATACAGAAGGATATTTTTAGCTCACGTAGCTCACAAAAATACTAACAATGATTCTATAGTACCATTGTCATTTGGTTATATTTATTTGGCAGGCAGGAATAAATGCCAACTTTGTGTACACACAGCAAGCAGTGGCGGTAAAGAAAGTTGCTCTAATTAGACAATGTTTTTAACATAGCATTTTCTATTAGCATGGCACTCAGTGTTAGCAATCAATGTTACAGTAGCTGAGTGTAAAATGCATATGCTAACTCACTTACCTGTTTTCCATCCAAAGTGTACAGCCTTCTTACTGCTCCAGAGTCCAACTTGATAGCGTCAGTGATGTCAGTGAGGACCTGTTCGAAGGAGTGTGCGGTCTTCTTATTGAGCAGTATCCGCACTGCTTTGCGAGGTTTAACCCCACCGCGGATGACTGTCACAAGTTTGGGTTTGATAAAGTCCTTGGACTCTCTGTCATTCTTTAATGAAGTGAGCGATGGGAGAGAGCGCGAGGTGCTGGTTTTGCAGCCCACGAACCAGTTAGGATTGACGTTCTTAATGTAGTCCACTCGACGGAAGGGTTCATTGGAGGCACAAACGTAACTCTCACCTGCAAAAAGAAACAATAATTTACACAATTTCAGTTGCTTACTGTGGGATTTAGTGCGAAAAAAAATTCACCTTTGTAGAGACTTTATAAGACAGTGAGAGTAAAGGCTTATGACAAAGTAATCAGCTCAACAAAAAAGGCTTTCAACAAATGCAGCACAGATAAAAAAAAAATCAGTAGGATTGAGTGTTTGACAAAAAAAACATAATATAAGATCAGCTACAGTGAGGCAGGATAGTCAATATTCTATAAAACCCTGCACGATATGATAAGAGTCTGTAGTCCAACAAAGAGTTAACATTCCCAAGTGAAACAAAAACACACATTAAGAGGCTGGGCCAGTGTCCGACTGTCCTCCCTGCTTTTCAGTCGTTGAGCTGTAATGCTGGCCTTCCTCCAAAGCATTTCATTTTATCGGCCAGCATTCCATTTGAACAGTTAACCCACAAATGTTTCCCCTCAAGAACAAAGTCATGTGAGAAATGCGTGGAGCTTGGCCAGTGAGCCACAGAAAGAATGTTGGGCGATTGTTCTGAAGGTGGAGTGTGAGTGAAAGTCGGTGGTTTCTCAAGGCTGTGTTGTGGCTCTTTAGTAGGGAAAATGACAATTACAGTCCAAGCATGCTTGTATTAATCTAAAGCTGCTACATTTACTCACAGAAGGATCACTTTAAAAATTGTAGCTGTATTCTAACATATAGTGTTCAGTTACAATGTTATTTTTAAAGACCTCAACACAATGATGTTAGACCATGACAGCATCTACTCTGAAGTTACCACTCGTTTTGATTTTCTTTTTGTCATCATGGCCTCAGATGCTACTCTAAGATTCTAGCAACCACTCCTGCTTCTCTTTTATTAAAAAGTAAAATTGGACCAATTTTTTTCCTCCGCAAAACACTAATACATTACACCAAACTGTTTAAAACTTACTGTAAAATCTGAGCTCTGACTTTATCAGAACAGCAATTATTTCCGCCTTGTTAATCATTGCGCAATTGAGTGAATATTTACCCCTGTTTGATGTTGCTTCCTTTTTCTCTTTATGTTGTTCTTTTTTGTGTTGTTTTACTGTGATAAAATACGTATTTAGCCCTAGTTAGCGTCAATTTCAGGAGCAAATTAGCCAAAGTGCTAAATGTACTATAAAGAAAATATTTGTAAACTTCTTGTCTACAGTGTTATTTTTAAAATGATGTTAACAGCAGTTGACAGCACCTACTTTAAAGTTAGCAGTAGTTAGCATGTTTTTTTGGTTGCAAATTGTGCTAAACGTAACAAAAGAACAAATCAAATTCTATATTACTAGGCCTATATGTTTGATTTAATCTAGATTTCTGCTTTCTGCTAGAATAAACCTAAATCAAAGTTTTGGTTATGTGATGTGTGTCAATGGCAGGCCACATGAGACAGCATGTCTCCTGATACCTGGTTTTATTAAGCCGACAATTAACCAGAGGCTAATTAAAAAGCTAAACCACAGCTGGGGGACAAAGCTATGGTTGAAATCTAACCCAAACTCTAAGTGGGGCTGTCATTCAGGGCTGCACAGTGACAGAATAGTGACTGTTCTCAGATGGGACTGGTGACTGGTGTATGTCCCAGAGGGGCAGGGTCCCAGGTGCAGCGTCTGAAATGAGCAACTAGCTGATGTCCTCATGTGGCCAGCAGATGAGGACTATTCAGTGCTAATGATCTAGCCATTACTTTTTCTGCATCTGTCACAAAGTCACAGAGTTTACTTATAATAGTGATTTAGGACATTCAGTGACATTTATTCATAGCAGATGTGTTAGTGCATCCTAGTTTGTTTATTGAGAATAGTAGAAATGTATTCCTTCCAAATAACTTAACCACTATCAGTGCATTTGATGTGCAGTCTTTACTATTGTACCTTTGCCTAAATGAAACAACCACATCATGACACGGGTTATAATAATCACATTGTTATTGATTCATTAAGTACATTCTCTATTAAGGTCATGCAGGCATCAAGCAATAACCTGGGGCAATAACACTTAAGCATTGATTAGTGTGTGCCGACAGGAACGAGTAACATGATAACATCTCACATAATAAAACACATTTCTTACAACTAAAATGCTCAATTGGTCATTAATATAAACAATATATCTTACTGTAACATGAATATCACAATTAAAGTCAGATGGCAGAGTGGTTAGCGCTGAGTATGTTTAAGTGAAATGGTGCATTAGATACTAGTGGATGAATGTGACCGTCTATGGTTGTGCCAGTTTATGTCTCCACATGTTAGCTAGCTATTGTATCGGTGTAAGTACCAGCCTCTTGCTAATGTATGACTATGTTTTCAGTCTTCACATTATATAGTCTTGCAATTAATGCATTATTCTCAGTTTACATTTGATAACAATAAATGTTTTAGGGTTTTTGTGATACACTTGTTTATTTTTTGTTTCAATAGCTCTATGTACATGATACACACGGTGGAATTATGATGAATTACACATATACACAATAGTACATTTCGCATTGTTCTATGACTTGGAACACAGTGCCTTAAATAGTTGCCAGCATAAGGCAAAGAAAAATTTTGGGGACGCTGGTCAATGTGGTTAAAAGCAGGAGGCAGACTCACATAACATTCCAATAAAAACCCAATTTATTAGCACTAGGGTAAACGTGGAAAAGTAATACCTATTTACAAAACATAACTGAGACTTCTCGAGAGCAAAAGCAACAGAACTTAACAAAACTTAGAGTAAACTTCTAACATTATACTTTCTAATCCTGCTTTTGCTCAAGACATTAACTCTTGTAATAGCATCACTAAAACATCCATATGTCTGTCAGCAGAGTTCTGGTCTTTACATACAAAAAGTATAAGGTTTAAATCCAGTTTTACATCCTTCTGTTGTTTTTCATGAGCACAGCAGTTTGTGTTGGCTGTCTCGGTAATCTCATCGTTTTCACACAAAAGAGGCCCAGCAGGTCCCAATCAATGGAGGTGCACTGCTGAGAGCTGCACTAATACGTCAACACCCCGGCCATTACATGGATGAGTAGATGGGTAATACTCTCACTGCATAATCTATGAACCTGAGCCAAATATTATGGTTATATTACAAATTCAAATTACAACCATTGTTGTAGAACTTTATGGCAGTTTATAAAAAGTGTCTTTATTCCTCTTACCATGAACAAAAACATAGTTCACATTAAAACTATGCTTAATGTAAACTTGTATAGGCTGTTGTATTTTGGTCTTCCATGTGAAAGTCATAATCTTTCTGTACACAACCTAACCACAACATAAACAGACTTAATCTTGTCCCTTAAGAGAAAAAAATATAAGTGATCGGAACCAGGGCTGCATACCAAATGTTAGTATCTCTGCTAATCTGCCAATCTGCATAAAGTTAACCACTGAAGCATCAGTGAATGCACCATGAGGTCACTGAGGATTTAAAATTAAGTCGGACATTGTCTTTGGAAACAAAAGCTTTCTATTTTATATAGGATTCCAAAATGCAAAGAGCAATTAATAAATAAATAATTATATGTAGCTCTTGAAAACAATACATTACGAGACACTAAGCTTATTTAAGAGAATCTACCAGCCAATACCTTACAATGCTATGCAAATCATTAGCATCAAAATAATAATGGTCTCATCAGGTTTGGTCTGGACCCAGCTCCCGCTGTAGCTAAACACTGAGCCCGCTGTGGCTACAGAGCGCTTGCATGTAGGCTAGAGGTTCACTCTGTACCAGTTATCTATATTATTTACAACAGCCGTTTGTGTGTACACCAGGATTGGCATGGTACACACAATTTCATAAATCCCACGCCCGCTGTGTCGTACGACCACTTTTACGCACAGATCTGCACTTGTTTTTGTGCAAATTTGATAGATGAGGGCTTTTCTGAAGGCTGTAGAAAAAAGGGATGTAAGGTTGTGAAATTACAACTTTCAACGTCACTAGATGCCACTAAAAGCCAAACACTGAAGCTTCCATTTTTGTACATTCACCAATATAATAAATGTAAATTTTATAAAAAATGATCCAGCCTTTAGTACAAAACAGCAAAATGGAGGGATGGGATGGAAATACTATAAAAAATAATGGTGCTTTTTTCTAACTGCTTTATTCTAATCTGAAGCAGAAGACCAATATTTCCTGCCCCCAGATCTTCGTAAAGTGGGCAGAATGGTGTATTACTGAGCCAATGCACTAACAAATTGAGCCCAGTTTAGGAAGCATGAGTGTTTCTGCAGAATTCAGATCAGCTCCTGCCCTAAATCTTGACACCAGATCCCAGAGGATAAAGCAGAGAAAATTGAATATAGCACACAGAGAGTAAAGTTTTAGGAGGATGTGAGATAGAAATAGCCTGCTACATGAAAATAATCAGTGCAATGAGGGGTCAGTGTGAGCATGTGTGTCCCACCAATAACCTCACTTTGAAAGAGGATTGCAGGCATGGCACCATGTAGGCCGCCATAGGAGGATTAAATATTATTAGTTCTCCTATAGGAAAACACTGCAGAAAAAAATGGTGACATCCATAACAAACATCAGTATCACACTGAAAATCTAACCAAGTACTGACTTGACAAGACTTGATATATATTGATCATGTGACATTTTCGATCAGCCTGACTCACTGATACTGACTACACAAACAATCATTATAGAAAATAGCGCCATTGAACAACTCTTCAAAAATAAGTGCCTTTTTGTCAAAGCATTGACCGGAGGCTGTAGGACAATGAACCATTTGATACATAAAGCTTTTAAATCAATCAATATTATCTGAATGTTCTTTTGTAAAAAGGTTATAACATGTACTGTTCTAGAGCTCAAGTCAAGGGCTTCACTCTGAGGGACATAGTGTGCTATGGGACTCATTGTTGGTTAGTTACCAGGTTGGTTAAATGGTTGTTTAGCTAGGTGCTTGTCTGCTTGATTCGCTAGAAAATTGCTCACTTACTTAGTATACCAATTAATTAGATGCTCACATGAATAGCTGGGTTGAGTAGTTGACTACCTGTTTATTTACATGGTTAGTCAGTAGCCCAGCAGTGTTGAAAGTAACAACGTTAAAGTACTAACGACGTTAATTTTTCAGTAACGAAGTAATCTAATTAATTACTTTTCCCATCGTTGTAACGACGTTAACGTTACTGAGAATGTAAAGTGTCTTGTTACTACAATTGGGTTGAATAAAGAGCGAGGTGTCATGCTTTGCCTGCACATCAGCTGCTGCTGGAGAGAGCAGGGGTGGAGATGATAACACCGCTGCAAAAGCCATGATGATTGGCTGGGTGGGCCCTGCTCACGCGGTTTTACTGACTTGACTTCCACTAAACACAAGACTAGCGTTTTTGAACTGAAAGTACCAGCACTACTTCTCGTTAATTGAAATTTAAGGCAAGAATGTTTCTGTAACATGATATGTCCAGGAGAAAAGACCATCCAAGTCTGCCTCAAGTAACTCAAACGTTTGAGCTCCAGCGAAGGAGACAGAGCCTCTGTTAAAACAAGCAACACTCGATTTTACGTGTCAACAACCACTGGTTTAGTTTAGTTGTTAGATGAGGAGTTTTTTAGAATAGATTAATGTATTATTCATTTTCTTTGAGAACATGTTAATCTACAGAGAGTTGGATTATGTTCTGTTTATTGTGCAATAATTTACAGGTTTGCACTACTTATAGTTTTACTTTTTACATTTGTGTGACTTAATTTTGCATTTGAATTTTATTTTCAATATTTATTTTTTATATGTTTTTATTTCTATACATATCATATAGGCTGCAATCTATTGAGTTCAAATAAATACCAAATGTTCTAAAATACTGTATATAGTGTTTTTATTCTTCAGTTAATTTAAACATATTTAATTTTTAAGTTGTTATAGAACTTAATACCGTTATAGAAAATAAAAAATAACTTCAGTTACTTTGTTGAGTAACTGAGTTACGTTTACAATGTGGTAACTGAGTTATTAACTTAATTACTTTTTGGGAGAAGTAATTTGTTACTGCAACTAATTACTTTTTTAAAGTAAGATGAACAACACTGTAGCCCAGTTAAATAGTTTTTTAATATTTCACTAGTTGTCCAGATAAATATTTGCTCAGGTGGTTTGTCTTGTTGTTAAGCTTATTAGATCCTAGTAAGTAACTTAGTTACATAGTTAATTTGTCTATTAATAAGCCTAGTTAAATTGTTGGTTAGCTTATTAGCTGCCTCATTGTGAGCCAGGAAGTTGGTTGCTTAAATAGTTATCTGCTATGTAGACTCGTAGTAGTTTGTTAGTTAGTTGGTTAATAGTTGCCCAAAGGGTTAACAAGTTTGTAAAACATAAAAACTTGGATTGTTAGACTCCTAGTGTAATTTTCCATTTGCATAATTGTGTTTTGTTAATTTGTTTTTCAGATGGTTAGATGGCCTAATTAATTTGTTTGACTAATAAATTAATTAGTTAGTTAGCTTGCTGCCTGAATACTTAGCAGCCCACAGGAAAAAAATGGTTAACACCCTTTTAGGTTGGTTAGTGGCCAAAGTAGTAGTTGTCTGTTAGCCCACCTGGTTGGCTTATTGATTGTTCCAATGGCTAGCTACTTGGTTGAATAGTTTTCTTTAGCTACATAGCTTCATTGTTGACGCATTTGTTGGTTATATATTTGCTTCTGTTAGTTACTTGTTTGCTCAGGTGGTTAGCTGGTTGACAGCTTAGTTTGTTAGATCAAGCAAAAATGCAGGAAAATGACATGGAAAATAAGCAGATTACCATCTTAATGTACTTAGACTTCCTAAAGGCCTATGTGGCTATGGCTGTGTGTTTGGGGTAGCCTAGCCTATGTGTTATCCTGATTACAGTCCTGGCTCGTGGCACAGCCTTTACCTTCCACTAACTCGTCCAGGCTGGTGATCTTCCTGCCTCCGTCCAGCGTGTAGAGCGTGCGCACTCCTTGGGGTAAGTTGACGTTGTCGGATAGGGAGCGCGTGAGCTCCATGAGCAGCGCGTCCAGAGACCTGAACCGGTCACTGGACACGGCGTACACCAGGCCTTTGAAATACTTGTCTCCATTTCTGTAGAAACGCACTTTCCTGGCCTTTTTCTCGGACGTGAGGGACTGGAGCGTGCGTGTGCGGTAGAAGCTGCAGTGCGCGCTGTGAGCCGGACTGGGGACCAGACCGTTGCCTCTGGAGCCACTGTGGGATCCGGAGCCTGAGCTGGCTTTGGCCGTGCGATGTCCGGGCTTGTCTCGTTCTTCAAAGTGCTCAAATTCGATACTTCTGCTGAACGACATGTTCCAGACAGATAGAGTTTATCCAAAATGAGTGAAAGGCAATACACGTGTCAACGCTGGGACACACCTCCTAAAAAAGGCAAACTCTTCGACTTCAGCCCAAGAACATAAATCCCAGTCGACCAGTGGATTTATTTATTTGTCCATATACTCCCAATTAACTTGTCGGGAGCAGAAAAATAACGTCTACTCGACTTTATCCCAGTGACATCGAACAAATTCCAAACTTGAACGAAGAGCACACCCTCCTGTGTCCACATCCTTCCTCTGACTGGCCGCTGCTCGCGCTACTGTCAAAGCGAGCAGATAGGATGAGAAAAGAGGACGAGGAGGGGCCCTCTGGGTCCTAACGCACGCCATTGTCGTCCTCAGAACTCTGACCTCAAAGCGTGCCTCAGTTGTTTATGTGTAAATAGAAACATGTTTGGAGCAGGCTGCAGCTATGTTAACAAACATCTGGGTTATGTAAGGTCTAGGTCCAAAGGGGCCACTTAAGAAATGGTTGTGGGAGGCTGGAAATATGAACACGGTGGTGCTGAATGTGAATAGATTTCAATAAATATATTACTTTCTATAGCGTGGTGGCTGACCGTGCACTTTTTGTCACATATTGGCAATTCAATTTGTGTATAAAACTTAAATATTCTTTCTATTCTTCTTTACTTTTTGTGTTAATGTGTATGTAATGTGTTTTTGATCTGTCTTATGTACTGGTGAGCCAAGGGAGAATTTACACTTTGGTGTACGATCAAGTTCTATTCTATTCTGAGGTAACAAGTTGAAATTATGACAGTAGAAAGGGCTAATTATGGGACAGATTTCAAAATTTGGGTATAGAGGAGTCACAAAATTATGGAATGCATAAAGTCAACTTTTTAAATCTAGTACTTGAAATCGGTCTTTGTCTTAAGGCCAGCCTTAAATTACCATGTTTCTCATAAAAGTCTTGTTCTTGTCTTGGTCTCAATTTTATTTTTATTGGTCTTGGACATCAAGACCAACCAGGACCACAACTGGTTTGGACCACAGTTATTTTGGTGATTGGTTGAAAGCTTTTTTAATATTATATTCAATATAAAATCTCTCACCCTGCCACCCAACACTGTACTATTTGGATTTTAGAATTGTTTTCATGTTCTTTTTCCAGTATATCATTGGTTTGTTACTGACTCGGTTTCCATCTCTTGGTCTTGTCCTGGTTTCAGACACGACTTGGTTTCAATGCGGTGTTGATCACAACACTGTTTTTATCTTATTTGAGTATTTTTTTCATCAAACTTCTGTTTATGATCTCATAATTATGTCTTGTCTGGAAATAATAACATTTTTAGGTGGCAGAAAGAAGCGTTGATTCTTAGACTAAAACTTTTCTATGTTCTAAACTTTCTTCAAATCAATAAAGATCTAAGCACCTGCTCAAATGGAAATGCACAAATCAAAACACACCCTGGTGGTTTTGTAAAATAGCAATGTTACACTGAGTATTGTGTTTTAAAAACATATGGTGTTAAAGGCATATCATTTTCTCAATTTTGTGACACCATTCTCTGCATTTTTGGGGGGTTATAAACATTTGTTATGATATCTTGAAAGAAAGACACAAAGAGTAATTTTACTTACTTCTCCCTCCTTGTTCTACAAAAGTACTTTGTTACTGTACTTAAGTACAATTTTCAAGTATTTTTACTTTAGTTAAAGAGACTATATGTAACTTTTTAAGTTAAATACGTTTTTATTTACCCAAATATGAGCCGACCATAGTTTGAATAGATTAAAAACTGTAGGCTCATTTTATTGTGCAGAAATCAAACTGGATGTGACACTCCTGTGTACAGCTCTGACTTCCTAGTATAGCCATGACAGCAAAAAAACGACTGGCCTCTAGCACAACCCAGACACCGACAGACTCAACGGAAAAAATAAAAACAAACATACAATGCTTTTTTGAGCGAGGCCCACAAAGGAAAACAGGAGTGGGACTGATGTTGGGGGAGGAGTGGAGAAAACTGCAGTACTACTGCTACTTTAGGACTAAATACAGACTTTTTTTATTGAAAAAGTTAAGGCATCATTACAGACCATATATAATATATTGTGGTGTTTCGTTTTCAGTTGTCTAATGCAAAATAACGATAGCGTGCTTGTAAAACATGGATGCTAAGCAGCTAACAGAAATGACGATTTATTATAATTTACTTGAGCAATTCTTGTGAATTCTGAGAAATTTGTGTAGAATTATAACCCTGACTTCAGAAGCTTATGAGTCTGATACATTTGCTGTATTGGCTTTTTAAATAATTTCAAACGTCGTTTCAAAGCAACTAATGCTGACTCTGTGGCATTTTGGGGTTACCCTTTGCCAGGGACTCTTCTCTTCATTACTTCTGTTAGCTCGTTTGTTCAAAAACCTTCACCAGAGATAACTTGACCCATGATTTTTTTTAAATGTAGCCAGGATGTATTATAGGATGTAATTGTTATCACAGCCCATCTAATGCTAACTCTGTCACATTTCTTTATATTTAACGGTCTGTTTAAAGTAACAAAAATCCCGTCCATTTGTTTCTCAGTTGTGATCCAAAGTACAACATACAATAGAACTCAGACTAAATTCAGTATATTTCAGGGTATGGTGGTGAGTGTTACTGCACCACGTCAGCAGCGAGCGTGAGTGGACCATCTGCAGATGCCAGCATGCTCCTCTGGATGAAGCTCTGACAAAGAAGTGTCTTCGCTTTCAGTAAAAGTATAAAACATTATTTTACTCACTGAAGTATATTTTGTTAGTATTTACCAGACCAGAATGTGTAAATAAATAAATAAATATTTATGCAAAATTATCAACACAATAAAACAACAACAAAAAATAATAATACAAATAATAATGTTTTATTATTACAACACTAACGTGTCCACACAGTAAAGGTGGGCAAAGAGCAGAATTTGTGGGAATTGTCTAAAGTCTTCAGGAGGACTCCCAAGAGGACAGATGACCCTCAGGCCCTTGGTCTTCTCCTGGAGTTGAGCTCCAACCTACAGCTGAACTGGCACAGACACAACTCCACAGAGGACAATTGTGTCAGTAACTCTCACAAGAAACTTTATGTTTAGGTCTCATGCAGCAGTGGAAAAGTCTTTACTTATCAGCTTTAAACCAGAATTTCTAGGTGCACTTATCTACACTGCTGTATAAATGTTTGTTACCTCTTAAAGACTTTCTGTTTGTCTGTGTAATGTAGGACATGACACCCATACAAATTCTTTCTCTTGCTTTCTGTCTCTCTCTGTAGGACATGACTCGGCCACATAAACCAAGGGCAGCAACAAAACAAGACTGTGGTTCAATGCAACACTTCTTTATTATAAATATGTGAAGGAAAGAATCTATAATTATAAATCTGTTTAAACCATGCAATTAAAGAAACACCATGTGGTGTGCTGAGACCCTGTTGGCAGCGTTTGTTTTCTAGATCTGTTTGCATGACTCTGCAGTTCAGGCAGGTGCACCACGCCGGCTGAGCCCTGTTTGGTTCGGCTGGTCCTGGTGTTGCTCCGTCTGTTCTCCGTCACATCCAGAAAAAACCCTGGCAGACGAGTTCCAACCAGCTCCAGCTCTTGCTCTCCTCCTTCTTCAGTCACTGTCAGAGCTCTCCTCCACAGGAGCCTGAAACTCTCGTGAGCTGGAGTCCTGAGAAGAAAACATTTTAATATAATTTTCATATTGTGCTAAACTTCATGTTGGAGATATTCTGAATGACACTAACAGTGAAATAAACAATGATAAGCTGAAACGATACATCAAGGTGATACATTTATGTTGTCTCAACCTAATGCAAAACTAATTTAGTAAAGTTATGGATCTTAAAACAAGACAAACGGCTGAGACTGGGCCTGGGTGAACGCTACATGAGTTGTTGATGTAGCTGCTCAGCTAAGTTAGCTCAGTTAGCTATTTTAGACTAACGTTACCTGCAGTTGTTAGTATCTCATACAATGTTGGCGTTTGCTCTGACTGCTGTATTGTGTTGAACAACACCAGGGACGTACTGGGACTGAAATTCAGCCCGGGACTTTAAGACGGAGAGGCCTTTTACGCGAGTGCCCTTGGTGCACGAGCAGGATTTTTTTCAGTTATTTTCATTCTAATAGTGTTTTTATGGTATAAAGACAATCAGATTACGCTGAAGACCTTCAAGAAACTTTAGGATAACACCTGCCTCCTCAGGTTGTATAAGCAAGTCCACTGCACTGAACACAACCAAAACCTAATCTCAAACACATAAGTCACACAGTATACTGCGAACTACCAGCATGTCATGTGTACAGTCAGTCGGAGTGATAAAATAGTTACAAATACTCACACCCACTCATACTCAAAAACTACAATGCAGTCCCATACAATAGAGATTATGTGTGTGTGTGTGTGTGTGTGTGTGTGTGTGTGTGTGTGTGTGTGTGTGTGTGTGTGTGTGTGTGTGTGTGTGTGTGTGTGTGTGTGTGTACTCACTTTCAACTCTCCCTGCCTCAGCTTCCCCTGTGCTGGACCCTGCCTCTGCTGGACCCTGTCTCTGCTCACTGATTGTACAGCTACATAACACATGCATGAGAAGAACATGAGTAATAAATATGACAAAGAATAATACATTTTCTAAATCTGTGCTTCAGTCAGGTTATTATCTAGTATGTGGAACTATTGGCATTTTATCCTTTATGTAAATATGTAACGTGCTGTATTTTTCTATTTTTGTGTGCGTGTTCTTAATAAAGCTTTGATTGATTAATTGATAAGCCTAATATGATTGCCTACCCAGCCCTGCACACTGCCCCTCTACCTGTCTGTTTCCTGCTCTTCTCCTCCTGCTGCTCCTTCTCTTCCTCTCTCCTGCTGCTGCTCCTATTCCTCTCTTCTCCTCCTCCTCTCTCCTGCTGCTCCTCCTCCTCTCTCTTCCTGCTGTTGCTCCTCGAAAACTGTCCTACCTCACATCACCAGCAATCTTTGGAGAAGTTTACTCGACTCTGCAACTCTGTCTGACTCCATCGTTGTCTAAAGTCATTAGGATCTCTTTCTCTGTGCACATTAGCATGAATGCCTTTTCAGTGAGGAAAAGGTCTGTTAATTTGGCACATTTAGCTGCCTCTTGTGCCAACATTTTTTTCTTTTTCATTCTTATTTTTTCGGCCCCACCCATTTCTTTCTCTTCTTTCGTTTGTTTCGACATTTTCACCGTCTGTCTCTGTTGAATTCACACACACTCAAACCTAACAAAGTAATCTGCTTTAATCGGCGCCTTTGAGCCAATCGGATGTCAGGAAATACGAGGATCAGTCCAAGTTGGGAGGGGCCGCTCGTATCCCCCCTTTAAGATTGGAAGTATTGGTTTGGCCCAGTCTGAAACACACACACACACACACACACACACACACACACACACACACACACAGACAGACACACACAGACAGACACACAGCTGTGTTCCGCTGCAGCTGAGCGGCCGGCCACAGGCCGGTACGGTAGCGTATCATATCAAATAAATAATAATAATAAAAAATAATAATAAAAAATTTGACCGACCGGCCGATTCGGCCTGAAATGGACCGGCTGTTCGGGATTGTTCCCGGTATTCCCGATTGCCAATCCGTCCCTGAACAACACTTTATAAAACATGTCGTTGAAAAACATTAGTCGCTCTCTTCTCCCATGTCTCAGGTGTTCTCTTTCACTGCTGTGTCAGCAATCGAGAGTCAAATATAGTTTACTCTCAATAAAGTCTGTCATATAATAAACTTGCAGATGTGTAACTTTTCTTACCTTCTGTGTAAATGTCAAAGTCCTGTGAACAGCTGTAGCTGGCCCGCCAGCCAGAGCGAGCAGGACACTGACTGTAGTTCTCCTAACGGCCACTGGTGTCAGTAACTGCTAGGTTTTTCTGAAAGTTACGCAATGCCCCTTTAATTACAATAACATTATAATATGATATAAAACATTAAAATACAGGACTGTATGGTGGTTGGCCTGTAAGTATGTATAGATACTTTCTTTTCACTCTGTCATTACTGTAAGCATGCTTGTTGCCTTCTCACATTTAGTTTTAACTTAACTTTTAGGCTTTCTGGCCACTGTTACTCACAAACCAGAATATTTTTGAATGTGCTGATCTGGGCCTATCTAACACACTATAGTCTTAAAAATGTGCAGACATGGCATAAAAAAATATATTTAGTCTACTTATTAACAAAATTAAAATCATCTTACAAAAGTAGCTTTTAAGAGTAATAATGTTTTAGTCAAAATAGAAATCTACACACTTTTGACTAGATGGATAATGTTCTCAAACCTAGATAACAAATCACATCCATTTACTTTTAGATGCTTTTGTGTCGCCTATAGCAACTGATAAACACCTGGCGTAATCATTTAGTTTTAGTGCAAAACCTAAAATTTGAGTGTGTTTGGCTGCGTTTTTATGCCATGGTTAGTGGTGAGATCTTTTGAGATAAGAACTCATTGACTCAACGTGTTTAACTGTTGTTGTTTTGTCATTACAAACATTGGCCTAACAAAATTTCCATAAATAAAGCCACGAGGCTGCACAGAACAAGCATTTGCTTAATTCCCTGATGGCACTGTCGTGTTATCACTAACCAGACCAGCCCAAAAACAGCCCGGCCCGGCTGCGTACGACTGCTACCTGTTGTCTCTCGGAATGCAGTGCATCTAGTTTTAAATTCCCGCCTACTTTTTACAGACAACAAATCATATGATGGCTCAAAAAACACGTCCTCATACTGAGCTAAAGAAAAGGTGGGGCAGCGGCACAGGCAGTAACAGCGAAAGCAACTGTTGAACGTTCAAACGGCCCTCATCTTGACCGGCACATCGGGAAATCTCCCAAATCTCCTGCTCAGCCATGCTGGCCCTGGTCTTCAATGTCCACAATACAGTAAATGTGACCTACCTGTAGAAATAAACAGACTGCTGTTACTTCTCTGAGACAGAGACACATATAAAGTGAGTCTAAATGTAGTGTAAGAACTCAGCTGTGAAGAGGCTGTGGAGCCGCAGTCCTTCCTCATCGTCAGGCTGCAGACTGAGGCCTCTGTGAAGATGTACCTGACTGACTCCTGATGTACCTGGACACCGTCTGTACCTGGATAAACAATACAGTTACCAAGTGTCTCATCACTAACTTTAGGACTTGGTATTCTCTTCCTAAATTAACAGAGAAAAATACAAAATATAGATTTTACACCTCAGTAAACCACTGAGTGCAACAGTCTGGATGTGTTATATGTCCTACTTTTATTCTCTATTTATACTTTGCAGAGCCTTTCTGTGATATAATATTCCTTTAGTTTTTGAATTTATATTGTATTGTCTTTATTATTTCTGTAAAACCAAACCTGAAACCAGCGCTGACAGAAACTAAAATCAGATGTTTTAGGCATCACCCTACCTGTCACAGCTCCTTTTATATCCTTCTAATGGTTCACATACGGAGCAGTGCTTCATGGACAATAAAGATCAGCACCTACAGCAGCTAATCCAGTAAAAAAAAACTCTGATATGTTACTAATGAACAACAGGAAACTGCACAAAATCATTCATAATGGATAGTTCTTAAAAAAATATAGCCCTTTTCAAGATACTTGTGGTGAGCTTTTTTGTATTTTATTGTTGCTTCTTGTAATCTTTAGATCAGTGGTTATCTGAACACATTATTTTACACTTTATCAAATACAATGTAACACAGTAACAAACTGTAAAAACTTCTAACTACATAATACATGTATGTACAATGTAGTGTCGCCAACTGAACAAAAGATAATGCTGGTTCTGATCTTCTACTTCACATGCTGAAGCTCTTCCTTCAGAGCCTCGTTGTGTCTCATCAGTGCCTCCTTCTCCATGTTCAGAGCCTGATTTGAAATCACCAGGACTTCTTTTGCATTTAGTCTGGCAAACATCTCCTCCGAGTCTTTCTGCAGTTTCTCGTTTTGTTGGCTCAGGTACTCAATCTCCTCTCTGGCTGCCTCGTACTCGTCTTCCAGAGCTCGTTGCTGCGTCATTTTCTTCTGTAACTTTGTCAACTCCTTTTTCAAGTCGCTCTTTCTCTGCATCAGTGACTTTTTATCTGCCTTCATTGACTTCAAATTACCCTTAAGTGCGTCTTTACTAATGATCTCCTTGTTTATGGCTTTGATGTCCTTGTGAAGCTCAAGGTTCTCCTCTCTCAAATTGTCCAAATCTCTTTTAAACTGCTGCACGTCTTTCTCGACGTCTCGTAGCTCGTTCAGCTTGTCATAAAGCTTGTTAGATTTTTTAGCCAGCTCCTTGTTTTTAGCTAGAACCAGAGTTTTGTCCGCCGTCAGTTGCTTGTAATTTTCCAACATAGCTTTACATTTTTGCATTTTATGGACAAACATGTTGACTTGTTCTTGCATGTCGTGGTTCTGTCTCCGAAGATTGTCCAATTGAATCACTTTCTCCTTGTGATCGACCACCTTGATTTTCTCAAGGTCGTACTCTTGGCGTATCTTCGCAAATTGCTGTTTCAGAGCGATGTTTTCGTATTCCAGAGCATCTTTGGAAGCTTTCATTGCCTCCATTTCCTTCTGCCAGCTCTTTTCTTGACCGATCTGTTGGTTCATCTTGTAAATATCTTGTTTTAGATTCTCATTTTGCTCACGGATCAGTTCTTTTTCAGCTTTCAAGGCAATGTAACTGTCTTCTAATGGCACAATTTTTTCCATCTTTGCTTTTAGAAATTTGATCATCTCTTGGTCACTATCCTTTTGGCGTCTCATGAAGGATATCTCCATTTCCATTTGTTTACACTTTTCCTCCAAGCTAAATACACTTAGCATTTTCTTTTGTTGCTCCAGTAATTCAATTTGCAGGGCGTCGTTCTCTTGCATCACTGCGTTATGTACGGTTTTTAATTTAGTAAACCTGTCTTCCAAGCCGCTTTCTTCTGTCTTTTTCAGGCGTTCGATTCCTTGACGCAAAATGTCATTGTATCTGTTCATGGCCTCGTTTAATGCTCATAGCAAAACATGGCAACCAATAACTTCCTTTAACTCTAGTGACAGTTTTTAGTTACATGACCTTTGCCGTTGCCGGAGGGCAAAAGACAGTTTCATTTTCCTTAAGCCTGTGCAAATCTGCCAGTGCCATGTCCATAATTTGTAAAGTATAAACTCCCACCTTATTTTGAATGTGAGGAGGCGAAGAGACAGACAGGTGAACAGATAGAATGAGACAGACAGGTGAAGAATAAAAGGGAAAAGAAAAGTGAAAAGCTAATACATTTTTATGTGATACACTAGTGTGTAGATCAAAGATTTCAAAAGGTTAAAAAATACAAAATCTTGGATCCAAAATATAAGTATTTATTAGTATTTTGCAAAACAATTGTATGTATCTATTAGTACGAGAACTAATAGAGGTCCTTAATATCAGTGTGGTTCAAAAACACTGTATAACATTAATGAAAATGGTCACTGTGTAATCAGAAGAATTTAGAAATGAGTCTTAAAGTTGAATTGCACAGAGCAAGTTAATAAAGATAATACAAAATTATAGATATTTGGGCCATCAGCTCACTTATAAAAGAAAATAAGGTTACCAGAAGAAAAGAAATGAACAATTATACAATTATATATTTCTGTGATGGAGAAAGTGTATTCAAAACAACGACTGTTTGGATTCACAAAGGAATGTTTTAACACAAGATAACAGTCTATGCCAGCGAGGCCTTCACAGCACCTCCCTTTTTGCTCACGTCCAGAGCCAGAAATGTTTTGTTTTAGCTCAACCGAAAGTGTGGGAGCCCTTACAGTTACAAACCTTGTAACGTTGAAAAATGCTGAAGTAAAAATGTCAGTGACAGAACAGATTGCACTGATGGGTTAAATAAAGTTTATGAGACTTAATTAGGAAACTGTTTGACCTTTTGACAGGTCTGTGGAAACGAATATAGTATACATTTTGAGTTGCTTTAATTTTTTTTTTGGTACAACCATATTGTTTTTTTTAGATTTAGTAAACTAAACAACAAAATGAATAGCCTTAAATATTGTTTAAGAAAAATATTGTCTGAGTATTTAGAAAAAAACAAACTGAAAAGACATTTTTATTGAAGACAGAATAAATAATAACCAATGTTTTTGAAATGGTACTTCAAAATAAAAGGTATAATACCTAACACTAAAATAGATGCTGACAAATGTCATCTTTACAATAAAGTTTAAACTGCAATGCAAATTTGTAAATCTGGGAATTGAAAACTGTTGAAACTGTTAAAACAATCTTGCAGGATTGGAGGTGGTTTAAAGTTAAACTTTAACCATCTCTACAGTTTAACATTTTAAGAGCATAAGCCAAGGTGCTCACTGGGTTTAATCACTGCTTGAAGTGATTTTTAAAAAACGTTTAGATTTTTTTTGATGAATCTAATTTAAATGTTGGAACGTTTGGATTATGGCTGATTGTGAGAATTAGAGACTAACACAATAGTCTGTCCTTTTGAACAGGATTGAATAATTTTGCTTGAAATTTAGAGGTGTTTATGGAGAACACTAAGTAAAATCTTTGGAACCTAAAGATAAATAATTTAAAAGGTTAAATTTTAGCATTGTTTTAAATTAACATTACGGACTATAACTGAGTACAATGTGTGTGAATCTGAATAAATAAAGAGAGACACATGGAGTTGATTTTACACTTAATGGGTTAAGTTTCTGTTTAACATTGAATGAAGGGAATACTTTATTTAGAGTCTGATGCAAAATTAGTGGAAACCTGAAATTAGGAATGGCTAAACGTATTAAATATGCTGCGGTTAAAATTAATATGGAAAAGATGCAAAAACAAAATGGTTTATTGTATTTATTGAACACCTAGAGATGAAACTGAGATTTACAGAGACAGTATGGAACAAATCTATACTGAACAAAAACCTAAAGAAATTGTTTATTATAAAAGTAAATACAGAGAAATTTACACAGAGCTTTGATTTTATGTAACATTCTTTCCATTTAAACAACAGTCACATGGTGATGGTGTTTTGGAGGACAGCAGTGTGAACAGAGGCTTTTGTGGTGTGTTCAAGGACCTGAGAGAGGCTGCCCGGTTTACAAGGGTAACCCCAGATGGAGGGGTCGGACCCAAGAGTTTTAAAAGGAATTTATTTCTAAAAGAATTAATCTGAAGTGATTGAACAATATTCTGAGAAGTTTCTAATTAGATTGTGAATTTAAAGTCTTTGGCTAGACCTGGTTTTCCCAGGTCTCAAATAAGAGAGGGAGAAGAAGATTTAAACTAACTGTGTTAAAGTGAAGAGGTGATAATGGTTAGCATGAGGCTATAACGACAGTGTTTAATACAGTAAAAGAGGAGTTAAAATCAAAAACAAAGAAGGTTGACATGACCGTTCTGGAGAAGCACTGTTTGGTCTGATTGAGTCAAACCTTTCAGATTAAAGTAGATTTCCAGCAGACCATATTTGTGGAAACAGGGTTTATCTGTTTAATTTTTATGGTTTCATTTGACGAAAGTCTGGAGGCACTTTCTATGGGTCTAATAATGTCAGATAACATTCTGATTTGTTTGTTCTTTATTTGGATGAAAGTCAACTACAACAAATACCAGTTCTGAAAATAAGATTTGACAATTAATATAGCCACCAGTAAGAGATAATATTAACATAATTCTTTGAACTTATATTCATCTTGGTTTACACCTGGGAGTACACCTGTTAGCAGGGCCAATGACAGGACGTCCTGTAACATCACTCTGAACTGGACAAACAGAGAGCTCAGGGACAGGTGCAGTGCAAAGCAGAAGTCTGGAGGTTTTGTGAAAGTAAGACCATTAGACCAGCATTGTCTGCTGACCGGAAACATGCGTCCTTAAAGGATCCTCGGTTTATTTGTTCACATACAATGTGACTTGAGTAGAAACTCACACCTTCGCAACCAAACAGCAGTTCCTTCAGGTTTATTTGAGAGCTCCAGATACATCGACGACAGGGGGGCCTTCGAGGTGTCCTTAATGAATATAAGATTAAAATTCAATTAGCATTGAAATTAGAATTTTACCTTTGAGAAAATTTATGCAAATGTGGATTCAATTAATTTGATTAATTCGAAACAACAAAGGTTTATGAATTGAACAAGAGATGCTGTAACTGTGAATTAAAACTGGTCCAAGGACAGGACATAACAAATAGCACTGAGCTGCTTTGAGCTGAAAAGGTGAGATCTACATGATTTCATCCAAAGTAACACAGGTTTAGTTAACAGCACAACTAAAGCATTTAAGAAAGAGCTTCACACTCTGCAGAGGAATTGGCAGAGTATTCTGGAATAGAGTAATTGATTTTGACCTGGTTTAAAAGCTAATAGTTACAAAATATTTGGAAAAGTGATTGAGATTTTAAATCTGTGTTGAGATGTACTTGTGTGGCACTTTCATGTCTTATAACTTTTGTTTGTGTTAATTTCCATGTATCCGGATGGATGTGGCCATTGCTGGGTCAACATTCCTGGACATGCACCTGCCCAACGACTGTGGTCGAGGCTTTGACCTCAGATGAAGACTTTGATATCTGAGGGACGTTAACGTTTGCATGAACACCAACGGGACAACAGCTCCAGGACGGATCATACTACAGTCCTAAGGGCCGTATGGTTTATTGAAGTTATGATGCTTAAGAGAATTGATTGAATCATTAAGAATGTGCATAAGTCTCACTCCATGTGATATTCTTTTTCGTTACAGGGACAGTAATGGACAGGCAGGGACAGGCCGGAGATCTTGAGTCCGATGGGCCGACCAGCTTAAACTCTGGCATATTTTTCTACTTTATTGTGGAGTGACACTGTGTTTTGATTCATGGACTTTTACGAATTTGATTTTGAAGAATCAGTGCATGACTCTGTGGAGTCCCATTTGTAAACAGATCCCTGTATTATTTTTTTTGTCTTTGATTTTAAATGTGTTTTGAGATTTAGTTGAAGTGATTACATAAAGTTAATGCTTGATGTTTGTGTGTTGACACCGCCTTGGGGCAAGGGGTGGACAAAGAGTTTTTCCCAGCGTTAGGTCAATTGGTCAAGTGTACTTAGGCTAGGTCAGATGCCCTGCTGGGTTTTCGCTTTTGTCAAAGTAAACAACTCACACTCAAGCTAGTAGATTGTTTATGCTAATTATTATCAGCATAAAGAGGGGGGAATGTTATAAGAATTTTAATTCTTATGTTTAGAGTTACTGGAGGCTTATAGTTCTCCTCAGGTCATGTCAAATTCATGTCATGTCCTTCGTGTTAATCCAAGCTTGAAGTAGACATAACTAGACTGAGACATGGCTTGTCATGGGACCAAGGCCGTCACTGTGTTGTATAAAATCTCATGTTCTGTTTACATCTTTAAGCAAAACTTTCCATGTACCCTTGTTACTGTGTGTTTGTTTTTGTTTCATTCCTTGCAAGGATTAAAACCTGGCCATTGCTTGTTAAATTATAATCTCTCTCTGTGTCTCTCTGGATAAATATAAGGACATAGAGAATTCTTTTAACAATTCTCTGCTGAGGCTGCGTTGTGTATGTGTGTCCACAGCTCCGCCTCACCACTACAGGGGAAGAGTGGACAGTGCCGAGACCAAAACAGGAGACCCTGCCACGCAGAGCCGCTGCAGACCCGAAGGTTGGAGGGAAGAAGCCTGGTACACCGCTGTAGAACTGCTAAGTAAAGGGACGTGTCCCGCTTAACCACTGCATGTTGTGTGGATTGATATTTTGTGTGGTTAGTTGAGCAGGGGTTTTTTTGTGTGTGTGTGTATTCCTAGCCGGGGCCTGCAACTAAATGACCAGGGGGAGGACAGCTGGGGTTGCAGAGGGACAACGCAGGCGGAGGGTAGACTCGGAGAACTGGACCACTTATTCTACGTTTTGGACACGAGAGGATACTTGGGCGTTGCCCAGCCCACCTGTGAACACAGGCCTACCGGATAAGACTTGTCTCACTCGGCCTAAATGGACAGGAGGAATTTCCTTTCTTTTTTTTTTTTTTTAGCAAACAATCTTTTTTTATTAGTCAGACTGGCTTCCAACCTGCAGTCTGCCTTTTTAAGAATAACTTGTTTTTTTTATTCATTCATTCATTCATTTTCTACCGCTTTGTCCCGTTAGGGGTCACGGGTGACTGGAGCCTTCCCAGCAGCTTTGGGCCTGAGGCGGGGTACACCCTGGACAATGGCCAGTTAGTCGCAGGGCTGACATATAGAGACAAACATTGACAGACAACCATTCACTCTCACATTCATTCACTAGGGACACTTTAGAGTTGCAGATTAACCTGTACATGCATGTCTTTGGACGGTGGGAGGAAGCCGGAGTACCCGGAGAGAACCCACAGTAACACGTGGAGGACATGCAGACTCCTCACAGAAAGACCGGAGTCGGCCGAGAATATTTGAGTCGGCCGGGTTTTGAACTCACGACCTTCTTGCTGTAAGGCAGAAGTGCTAACCACTCTGCCACGTGCACCCCGTTGTTTTTTTTTATCAACTATTTATTCAAGATTTTTTTTTACCATTTTTAGCAAAGACTATTTACTTTGTTTTAATAAACATTTTATAACCTGCTTCGGTGTCTGCTCTCTGTGGTACATTTTTAGTGATCAAAGAGGAACCTCAAACCGACAGGTCTTGGTCTTGTCTTGGTCTCAATTTTATTTTTACTTGGTCTTAGACATCAAGACCAACCAAGACCACAACTGGTTTGGACCACAGTTATTCTCGTGATTGGTTGAAAGCTTCTATAATATTATATTGAAATTAAAATCTCTAACCCTGCCACCCAACACCGTACTATTTGGATTTTAGAATGGTTTTCTTGTTCTTTTTCCTATGTATCATTGGGCGCATTTGATTCCAGCTTCCCCCTACAGTTTATACTGTTGTTGTGTCCTTGAGCAATACATATAAGTCGAGCACCGGGAAGTGAGGACGGGCAGAGCCACGGCGTGGACGCTTGTTCCTTCTGCACTGGATTTTCCGCCCCTGATATCCAGCCGGCTCATCGGTACCCGTTGGATGATCTGCCGCAGCTTTTTTGCCTCCGGTGCAGAGCAAATGAAGACTACCGCTTGAGACTAGAGATGCTCCGATCAGCATTTTTGGGGCCGATCACTGATTACCAATTGCAGATCACTGCCGATCACAGAATGGCAGGGGAATGGGAATCTTTTATCTATATTCATGCAGTGTGCTTTCTTGACACATTCGTGCTCACATAGTCTCTTCTACTGTATTTTATTATGATATAGCCGAATGTCCCAATAAAGCTCTTCTCATTTCTCATCTTAATTAAGTAATAAGCACACGAGAAGAATGGAAATCAGAACGGCTGTTTTGTCAGTGGCGGCTCGCAAAGTTGCCGCACATGCGCGATTCATTTTCAGTCTGGACGTGGAGGGGTGAATAACTCCTGCTCTGACTGCAGCTGGGAGGGGCTGCTGCGCCTGTGAGTTTATTGGGATGGGGGTGGGGCCAGCGGCAGCACCCGTTGCTTGTTGAGAAGAGTAAGAATGATGTGTGCTTTCACTTCAGAGAGTCTCCAAAAGTCTCCAGAAAAATTTGTTAGATTTGTTGCTACTCGCTTTTTTGAAAGTGTGACGCTAGAGGGGTCTGAATACTCGCTAAATATAGCGTCAAAGTCGCACTATTTACGTCACGCAATCTGCTTTTTTGATTGGCGCTTTTGGGGTTCGTTGGTCAAGCTATCAATATCGGCCGATCATGATCGCTGGCCGATCGATCGGAGCATCACTACTTGAGACAGCTCCCGCAAACTTCACACTGGGGCTAACTCACAGAGCAGCTCTCGACCACGTGTGGCAACTCTCTGCCCTCTGATGACGCCCATCGGCCGTTATGCCCAGCGAGAATGGCAGAACCCGCTCTCAGCGAGGGGCCCCACCCAGGGATATCTGGGCTGCTGCAATGTAACGGGGCTTGTACAAGATCTCCGGAGTCCCACCCATTGAAGACGGTGTGAGGATGTGCCTGCTTCCGTCATTTACCCCCTGGCCAAGAGGGACTATGAGCGCAGCACAGCTCGGCGCCAGACACCTGTGGCTCGGCCCGTCTTCCCTGAAGGAACAGCGCCAAGTTTCCGCGAAACCCCGGAGGTGAGCTAGGGTCCGCCCCACTGTTGCCGCTGCTGACCCTGTCCCGCGTCTTCCTTTAATGAGAATCATGTCAATAAAAGCCGCAGAGCTGGGATGGTGGGTGGGGCAACGCACCCTCCAGTTCAGGGCGTGGTGCGCCCTCTATCGCACTTCTGGGAGGCTTGCACACGCCTTCTCGACCCTCTATTGCCCTGGCTTGACAGGATGTTGAGGAGGGGCTATGCCCTGCAGTTAGGCCCGTCTACCCCCTCCCTTCTGCAGTGTCCTTCGCACACAGCTCACAAACTCGGGTAGCGACCACGGTCATCCAAGAGGAGGTCTCTTCACTCTTACATCGTGGCGCAATTTCGAACGGAGGCAGAGACAGGGTTTTACTTCCCCTCATGAAATTTGTATAAATGTAGCCAGGATGTATTATAGGATGTAATTGTTATCACAGCCCAACTCTGTCACATTCCTGGCATTAATTGTCTCGTAATATTTAACGGTCTGTTTAAAGTAACTAAAATCCCATCTGTTCATTTCTCAGTTGTGATCCAAAGTACAACATTGTTATGGGAATTTTACATTCTTAATTTCCATTATTATTAGTTCATTATTATTTATGTTCATTCTGTTCATGCCCTGTCCTTCAACATAGATCTAGACATAATACCATCTGGCCTGCGCAACCGGGGCCCCACCCTGGAGACAGGCCCGGGGTTGGGGCTCATATGCGAGCGCCTGGTGGCCGGGTCTTTCCCCACGGGACCCAACCCGAAAGAGCGACGTGGGACCGACCTCCTGTGGGCCCACCACCTGCAGGAGGAACCGTAAGGGGCCGGTGCAATGTGGATTGGGTGGAGCCTCGACGACCCAATCCCCGGACACAGAATCTGGCTCTAGGGACATGGAATGTCACCTCGCTGGCGGGGAAGGAGCCTGAGCTTGTGTGGGAGGTTGAGAGATACCGACTAGAGATAGTCGGGCTCACCTCCACGCACAGCTTGGGCTCTAGAACCCAAATCCTCGAGAGAGGCTGGACTCTCCACTTTTCTGGAGTTTCCTGCGGTGAGAGGCTTGTTTGTGTTTACGGGCCAAATGGCAGTGTAGAGTACACGGCCTTCTTGGTGTCTCTGGGAGGGGTGCTGGAAAGTGCTCCAACCGGGGACTCCATCGTTCTACTGGGGGACTTCAACGCTCACGTAGGCAGCGACAGTGACACCTGGAGGGGCGTGATTGGGAGGAACGGCCCCCCTGATCTGAACCCAAGTGGTGTTCTGTTATTGGACTTCTGTGCTAGCAACAGTTTGTCCATAACAAACACCATGTTCAAGCATAAGGGTGTCCATCAGTGCACGTGGCACCAGGACACCCTAGGTCGGACGTCGATGATTGACTTTGTAGTTGTTTCATCTGACCTCCGACCATATGTCTTGGACACTCAAGTGAAGAGAGGGGCGGAGCTGTCAACTGATCACCACCTGGTGGTGAGTTGGATCCGATGGCGGGGGAGAAGGCGGGACAGACTTGGCAGACCCAAACGTACTGTGAGGGTCTGTTGGGAACGTTTGGCCGAGTCCCCTGTCAGCGAGATCTTCAACTCCCACCTCTGGCAGAGCTTCGACCAGATTCCGAGGGAGACTGGAGACACTGAGTCCGAGTGGACCATGTTCTCCACCTCCATTGTCGACGCAACCACTCAAAGCTGTGGCCGCAAAGTCTCCAGTGCCTGTCGTGGCGGCAATCCCCGAACCCGGTGGTGGACACCGGAAGTAAGGGATGCCGTCAAGCTGAAGAAGGTGACCTATCGAGCCTGGTTGGGTTGTGGGACTCCTGAGGCAGCTGATAGGTACTGGGAGGCCAAGTGGGCTGCAGCACGGGCGGTTGAGGAGGCAAAAACTCGGGTCTGGGAGGAGTTCGGTGAGGCCATGGAAAAAGAAAAAGCCTTGAAGAAATTCTGGCAAACCGTCCGGCGCCTCAGGAGGGGGAAGCAGTGCCCTGCCAACACTGTTTACAGTGGAGGTGGGAATCTGCTGACCTCAACTGGGGATATTGTTGGACGGTGGAAGGAATACTTCGAGGATCTCCTCAACCCCACCGACACGTCTTCCACCGAGGAAGCAGAGGCCGAGGGCTCAGAAGTGGACTCATCCGTCACTCAGGCTGAAGTCACTGAGGTAGTTGGGAAGCTCCTCGGTGGCAAGGCACCGGGGGTGGATGAGATACGCTCTGAGTACCTCAAGTCTCTGGATGTTGTAGGGCTGTCTTGGCTGACACGCCTCTGCAACATCGCGTGGCGTTTGGGGAGAGTACCTCTGGACTGGCAGACCGGGGTGGTGGTCCCTCTTTTTAAGAAGGGGGACCGGAGGGTGTGTTCCAACTACCGAGGGATCACACTCCTCAGCCTCCCCGGGAAAGTCTATGCCAGGGTACTGGAGAGGAGAATGCGGCCGATAGTCGAACCTCAGATCCAGGAGGAACAATGCGGTTTTCGTCCCGGTCGTGGAACACTGGACCAGCTCTATACCATCCCCAGGGTGCTGGAGGGTTTAAATTAGTTAAATTAGTAAATAAATGAGTACCTAAATTTATAATGCTGAGTTTGACAAAGCACACTTGAGTAACGTTTCCTCTCTCTGTGATCTGTCAAACTCTTAACCAGACGCATACAGGTTATAAAGTAATAATCATAAAGAATTCTGAACAAAGCCCGGTTTGTGCCACATTTTTAAACTGTCTCAGTCCGATCCCTCTTTGTGTAGTAAAAATAGATCTTGCTAGTTTACAATCATCCACCATCAGTTTATTCTTTAGGTCCAGTGACAGTATGTGTCTCTTACAGTTAAAAGATTACAAACAGACCTAAAGGCTGCTAAGAGAGATGGATCAGACTGACTAAGGAACAGTACTTTCACTTATGTCCTCATGTGACCCTAACTCTGACATTAATGAGTTTTGTACCATTCCTAATTACTATTCAACCAATAAGCAGCTTGAATTATAGGTTTGGCAAATGCAGCAGGGTCGTAGCTTGCCTCTGTTTGGCAAAATGACTGGGTGGCACTTACTTGTTTGCTCAAAGTGCAACTTACCAACAAGTTAAAACTGAGTTACTGTCATCTATTACAGTGCAGCCCAGAATACTGTATGTAGGGACTACAAAGAGTTCATAAAGGTCAGAAAACAGAATCGTACAATGATTAGGTTGTATAAGTGCCACAGTTATTCTGAAACAATGCAGTTCAGGCAGAATAGGGCTGAGGTCACCCACTTTTGCCACAAGAGTCTCCTAATAATCTGTCTCTGCCAGAAAGAACATATTCACAGAACATAGTATGTTCCATAGTACCATCTGGAGATCTCCCGTTGAAAGTTTTTGCAAAAGGGCAGGTACTTTAAATGAATAACTGGTCGTGATTGGCTATAGTTTTATCCAACCAGAACATTTGTAACAGTGAAACGGTTGCTAAACCTAAAACACGGCCAGATCTGTCAGTGCTGCCACATCATTGGACACACCAGCCAAGTTTGGCCACTTTGCTTGAAGAAGTTCAAGATGGATTTTTGTAAGATTGTAAACTCACAAACCTTGCAAGAATCCAGCAGCAGGGCAAGGTTAGTCTCCTAAACCTTCAACGTAAACTGGCAGTTTACTATTTTACTAATTCTGATTAGTTTAGTTTAATAGAGTTTATTTTTCATTTGACAGGGACAATGTGCAAACACATTAATCTAACAAAAGAAAAGATGCTTTACACCAGATTTAGCTATAGCTAATTTCCATCTGCATTCCCTGGGCAGATAAAATAAATAAATAATAGGTCAACTGCATTCAACTGCACTCATCTTTATGAGAGTGAAATGAGAGTAAAATACACTCTCATTGACTCTTTTGCCCGTAATACAAATGTCATTGTCACTTGTCATAATTCTAACTTTCTACAGAAGTCCGTCTTTAGATAGCATTTCAGGAGTGGACTAAGTTACCTAAAAGCTAGTACAAAACCTTACCTTAGCTCCACCAGCTGGCTTATAGTAAATAGCATGCTGTTTGAATAACTTGTCCTTTGTTTGGAGGCAAGAAGTTGAAGTTGTGATGAATTTCCTGTCTGTATGTAAAGTTTTTTTAAGTATATTATTTCTTTTATTTCATGACATGAACCCAGCAAGATTAACAACAAAGGAAGAGAATCTATATAAATGCTGTGGTATCTACAATTCTTTTATAAAAACCAGCAGTGAAAACAACCATTAGCAGACAGAAATGCTAAAGCTGTAGATTTCATTTAGTATAACATACTTTGAAAATAGTGACTTGCTGCTTTTAGGGTTTAGCAGGGGTCGTTGAAAAAAAAAGTATTATTGTGGAATAAGGTTGAGAGAAAACAACAGATTTTTTGGTGATTTATTTAGGTAAAAAGGAAAAAAGAGTTCAGAGTCATCTTTTGCAAAAGGAGGAGTGGACATACAAGTCTGTGTGTACAGAGTTAAATGAACAATCCCAATGATCAGTAGACAGGCTTAGAATTTATACTGAAATCACAGCAGATAAGAAAAAGGAAAAGAAACACTGGTTCACAGAGAGTGAGCCGTCTAACATAAATTAGCATTTTACTGTTTTTTCTCAGAAAACAGAGTTGTCACAATTGTGGCAGTTTGAGAACAGAACGTACATGTCCTGTGCATATCATTGTGCTGTGGTCAAAGACACCACAAATAAGTAACAGACAAGTATGTTAAGAGAAATAGATACTTTTCCAATTACACAGGGGAACCCAAAATGCAAAAAGCAGTAATGTTCTCCACTGCCTCACTGACAGCACACATGTAGTACATCAGTTTAAATTTGCCAAAAGCATCTTCTTTATGCAGGCTTTGGTTTGGTAACTAAGTCACTTTCACCTAGTCAAAGGTATCATGCGCTGTGTTTAGCTCTTGTTTTGGTATCTTTGAACGAGCCAATCTATATTTTTCTCGGCCTTTGTAAAAGAACAAAAGCATCCTGTGTTTGCATCTCATTCTTGTTCAGTCTTATGCCTGCTCCCACAAACACATGGAACACTTGAGCCCCACTGCCAGCTGTCCAGGATGCATTGTTTTGCAGCTCGGAGGGAGGAAGTGAGTTTAGCATGCAGCCTGAAAGAGCGGAGGGAAATCCTGTACAGAGTGACAAAGCAGAAAATCCCTCAATGACAAGAACCCCTTTCTCTTAAAATAAAAACGACAATCTGCTGTAGCTCAGGCTTAGGCTTCTCTACTTTGTGCTAAGCTACTAATATAAAGCAGTTTATGAATGGCTTTTGTGGGAAAATCACTTAGGCAAACAATCCACTCTTAACAAACAAAGGATGGCATGTGATCAGTTACAAAGCAGATTCTGGTTTTAGCCCGACCTTAAAAGAATGAACCACTTAGAAAAACTGAAAAAGCACTTTGTAACATTCTTCAGTCCTTTGATACCAGGTGCCAAAGCAGTCTCTCAAATTCAGATTAATGTGTGAGTAAAATGAAGATATGGCTTTAGGGTCAAAGGTCAGGATGGTGGAAGGGCAGCAAGTGCGCATTTACTGAAGCCATGGAGAAATGTAAAATTCTAAATGAATGCAAATGATAAATAACAAGTTATTTTTCCGTACTCCAACTATACAATTTATTATTTTAATGCCATAGAGCCGCTGTGGTGCTGTAAACGGATTTACTGTAAAATACGTTTTATCGTTAAAAAACAGCGGCATTGTCAAAGACGTTACAGTGCATACATTCTGCAACCTTACATTAGACATTTCAGACAAAATATACTGTCAAATATTTGCATAATAATAATGCAAGCACCAGCTAATTCACTATTATTGCATTTTGTTGAATGTTAAATTGTAATTAATTTTCTGCTTTGTGATATTATTGCAATTTCTTGTTAATTATACTAAGTGGTGGTGGAATCGTGTTGGCAGCATGTTGTAGAATTACATTCAAAATAAAGTTGTAAATATAAAAGCTGTTTTGAGAAGTGTATTTAGAGTGTAGACCATTCTTGTTAAAGGTATTTACTGTTGTGTTATAGTATTTCACCATGTTTTACATATTAATGTACAGCACAATACATTTTAATAAAAATGAACCCCTTTTACTTTTTATTTAAAAGAAGAACTCTTAAAAACTCACAACAGGCCACCAAACATTTTATGAATAAAGTAGTGACCTAAGAATTAACCCATGTCATGGTCTTGTGAAACAAACACAGCCAAGAAGAAATTCAGTCCGGTTTTCAGCACCTGAACACTGTCCACTTCTTTGTGCTCACTTTTAGAACGGACACTAGGATCCTCCATGGTCATATCCAGTCCACAAACTGTGACGCAGCACTTAAAGAGTATGGGACTCCAAGGTCCTTTTTCCTTTATTAGTTCTCACAAAGGATTTGCCAAACAGATCAGTCATCTTCATGTGCCCTTAAATCAAGTGCCACTCCTTTGGGGCAGTGAAAGCAATGGAGGTCAAGCTTAGATATTTTACTAGGTTTTCTTTGAAGGCCTGTGGTCATATAATCCTTCTGTGTGCAGGAGGTTCCACACTGAGATTTGTATTGTACATTATTTTAAGTTTTTATACACTGACAATAAATCATTGTCAAGTGTTATATTTCTATTGTATTCTTGTTGGTAAGGTTTCCATAATGTTAACCAAGGCAAACTAAGACTTAAATTTAGTAGTGATAGTGAAAATTAGTTATCAGTGATACATTTTTTTTACTGTGCACAAACGTAACTGGATGATACGTTTGTGCACAGTCCATAAATGATAATTTATGGACTAATTCTTCAAACTGCTTGCATTCAGGAGTACAAATATGTTCCATACCAAATTAACTGATTCTTATGTTTCCTGGATGAAACATTATTTTTCTCCTTTTCATTCCTTTGATTTGGTGAAAAAAATGCTCCTGTGAAGAACCGGCAACAAAGCGTTGTCAGGCTCAATCAGGTTCTATTCAAAAACGTTGGCACACAGCAGGTGTTTATGAGCCGCGACAGGATCAAAGCTGGAGATTTTATAGAAGACTTTTTTGAAATGAATCCAGGACTTCTTTTCTCTGATGAGCCAAATGGAATCATAGCAGGTTACTTCAGGATCTACTGTCGTCCTTCAGTGACCCCATTCATTCACATTACATTAACCTCCTGCTGGGTTAACCATTCTGGCACTCTTATTGAAGCTACCTTTGACTGTCAAGTATTTCTGTATGGTAGGAACATAGCTTCTGAACCCCTTTCACTCATGTGTGTCACTACAGAGGGCAGCTGTTTCACTGTTGATGAATGTTTGAAATGTTTGAGCATCAGCCAATGGAGTGGTCACTTCACATATGGCGCCACCCAGTGACATGCCTTTGTAAGTGCAGAAACTTTACACATATTTATTCCAAAAACATGTCTAATCCAGGAGAGGTAACAAGCTAGCAGTACAATAAGTAAAAATATAAATTAAAAAGCATAAACATAATTCTGATTCCACTTTTTAATAGAAAGTTAACTTCTTAAAACTCTGTTACTACTGAGAAGGCCACTGTACAGACGTTGAGGCTGGGCTTAGCACAGAAGCCAGAAATGGTAAAAAGCTTTTAAATCTGCTCAGAAAATATTCATGCAGCAGACTCTCAGTATTGAATTTTGCTGCAACGCACTTTAACATAAAATTCTCCCCTTTCAGTGTAATATCATACTACCTTTACAATAATGAATGAATGATTGTTTTCTTTTGATATATGTCTATCTATATTGAACAAATGTATCCTTTGTCTGTGTACAGCATTAGATGTGCTAAAAGCTAATATATATTTCTATGGTGTTATATGTAACGCTCTGTTTTTCTGTCTGTCCAAGTAAGTGTAGTGGTTTAGTCTGCATCTATCTGTTCCAGTCTCTGGAAATAACCTCCAGTACACAAACTAATTCTTAGTAGAAAGATGGCTGGCTGAACAAGTTTGTTGTCCTGGACACATTCTTGCACGGCCTGTCCGTCCTGGGAGTGGATCCCTCCTTCTGTGGTTCTCCCTGAGGTTTCTCTTTTTTCCCAGTTGGGTTTTTTTTGGAGTTTTTCCTCACCCTGATGGAGGGTCTAAGGACAGGGGATGTTGTCTAGTGCAGTCTGTTAAGCCCTTTGAGGCGACTGTTGTTGTGATATTGGGCTATACAAAAATAAATGTCTTGTCTTGTCTTGTCACCAAACTCACAGTTTGGTGACAAGTTTTAAACACTGAAACACTGAACAACTCCAGAGGGAATATTTCCTCTATATATGTTTTTGAGAAATTGCCCAAATTCTGATTTAAGTGTTCCATTGAGCTTCTTGTACATGTATAAATAGAAAAAGAGGACTGAATTGTAATATGAGGACATACTGTTTAAATGATCATACAGAAATGAAAAATCATTTTCTATATAACACACTCTTTACATTATTTTATAGACCTTTTTTAACTGTACTGTCACTTTAAAACACTTTGAGCCCGTTTTCAACTTTATTTCTCTTAATATTGTAAGTTTGGCCTGACATGGAGCATTATAGGTTCTACTTATTGTTGTATTATGTTTTATGGTTATGTTTATTCAAGATCAATACCCATTTAAACTCTAATAAATTACACATAGTCCTGACTCTGACATTGAGAAGCCTACCATTCACACTGATCCCGTTTTGATCGGTGGTCCACTTCTGTCAGCACTGTCTGGACACTGCACTGACCTGCCACAAGATGGAGCTCTAACACCTGGCTGTAGCTGTGTATTTAACCAGAAACTTTCATGTACTCACTTTTATTCCCAGAAGAAAATCACCTTTCTTCGCACTAACTCTTACACCTAAACAGTAAAACCAAAGCTGTGGATTTATTAATAGAAATAAAGTGAGAAGAACATTGGGCTTAACAATAACGGACAACTGACAGAACAAATAAAAGTGAGAAGTGAGGAAAGTTTATTCTGTAAAAATAGTTATAAGTACATGCCATCTTTATACTTTTCAGCATTATTTCTCATGTATATGTCTATATCTGTTTAATGTCAAGTCTCTTCTGCACACTTGGGTAAAAGGGTCTGGTATAAGCTTAAACAGCTTTACGTGCCTACTAGGTGGAAAAGCGTTATATAATTACCCCCCAAAAAACAAAAAACAAAACAAAAAATAAAATAAAAATATTGACAAAACTAGTCAAAAACAAGTAATGACATAGCCACTTGAAATGTTAGCATACTATCTCAAAACACTAACGTGGTACCATCAAACAATAACATGGTCAAAATCAAAATATTGACTTTGTTTCTCAAAATAATTACATTAAGTCTGAGTTTAGACTTACTAAGTTGAATATTTTGAGTTACAAAGTCATGAAGTGTAAGGTTTTACCAGCAGTTTATTAAAAAAGTGCTTAACAAACAAAACTAAATTTAAAAATAAAACAATAAAAAAGCAGGAGGTGTGCAATAGGCTTGTGGGAGTAATAAGATAATGTTGACGAAAATATTAAAAGGTAATTGTAAAAGTCAATTGAATCATAATTTGAATTGAATAAAAACCCTAATCACAAAAATAAGAACAACAAGAAAGAAAGAGAGAGATACTATGATCAAAAGAGGGATCTGACATATGTAATATTTGGAAATAATGACTTTAACTAAACTTAGACCAGATGTTTATTTATATAGGACTTTTAAAAACAAGGTTTACAATGTAATTTGAGATTTTAACATAGTATCTTGAAATAAAGTCTTTGTAACTCTAAACAATGACCCATGTCCAAGTAACTCAAAATAATGACACAGACTCACAGTTTGGAGTTAGTAAGTGAAATATTTTGAGCAACTTAAGTAAGTATTTATTCAGCAGTCTAAACCAGGAAGTATAATGTATCTTTTATTTTCGGGCTTTAGATTTTTGCTATTGAGTGCTTGAGGACCTTGTAGAATCAGGTCAAGTTTTAAGTCTGAAATACTAAACTGGAATTTCTGACCATTATTTTGATCAAAGAAGTTTGATTGAACGCAACAACATGCAATGAAGATGGGAGCCATCCACTAACGGTTGTTGTTTTATAGTTAAACTAGTTCTAATTATGTAAGAAACTTTTTGGAGAAGTCCCTGTTTGCAAATAATACTTTTGCTCAGAGAAGTTTGTAGTTTTTTCAATATAACACAAGGGCATGAACTACAAATACTATATACAGTTGTGCTCAAAAGTTTACATACCCTGAAAGTGTTAATTTGTAATTTGTTTTTTTTGGCCATTTTTTTAGAGAATATGAATGATAACACAAAACACTCAAAGTTAATGGTTGAGTGAAGCCATTTATTATTAAACAACTGTGTTTTTGAGAATGCCAATCAGCAGTGTTCAAACTCTAATAAAGAAGTGGTAATGAGGGACCAAGACCAAGAACGTAAAATTTCAGCCACAACTGGCAGGAAAATTGTTCGGGATGCAAAGAAAAACCCACAAATAACTTCAGCTGAAATACAGGACTCTCTGAAAAAAAAAGTGGTGTGGCTGTTTCAAGACGCACAATAAGGAGGCCCTTGAAGAAAAATGGGCTGCATGGTTGAGTCGCCAGTAGAAAGCCACAAAACGTCCCACTTACAATGTGCCAAACAGCACAGAGACAAGCCTCAAAACTTCATCATTTGGTGTGATGAGACCAAAATCAAACTTTTTGCCCACAACCATAAACGTCACATTTGGAGAGGAGTCAACAAGGCCTATGATGAAAGGTACACCATTCCTACTGAGAAACATGGAGGTGGATCACTGATGTTTTGGGGATGTGTGAGCTACAAAGGCACACGAAAAGATATATGCAGCATGTTATCATAAAATACTGGAGGAAAATTTGCACTCATCAGCACGGAAGCTGCGCATGGGACGTACTTAGACGTTTCAACATGACAATGATCCAAAGCACAAGGCCAAGTCGACCTGTCATTGGTTACAGCAAAATAAAGTGAAGGTTCTGGACATCTCAGTCTGACCTCAATATCATTGAGCCACTCTGGGGAGATCTGAAATGTACAGTTCATGCAAGACAGTTGGGATGTCTTGCATGAACTGCACAGGAATTTACAGGAACTGAAGGCTTTTAGCCAAAAAGAATGGGCAGCTTTACCATCTGAGAAAATAAAGAGCCTTATCCACAAAAGACTTCAATCTATCATTGATGTTAAAGGTGGCAATACACAGTATTAAGAAATGGGGTATGTACACTTTTGATCAGGGTCATTTGGGTAGTTTCTGTTGTCATTATGATTTAAAAAGAGTCAAAGAAATTGTTTGACAACAAATAGCTTCACCCAACCACTAACTATGAGTAAAAGATATTCTCTAAAAAATTTTCCCCCAAAAAATAACAAATTCTGCCAGGGTATGTGAACTTATGAGCACAACTGTACAACTCACCCACCTTTTTAAAACTCATGAATGTATTTTTATGTCCCTCCAAGTGTTTGGCCTTGACCTGCTTTAACAGACACCGCCCCAATTGAGTTGTCTGTGATCAACAACACACTCGGTGAACAGTCTTCAGGGGAAAAATATCTTGATGTTAATATCAGTGTTAATCTATCTGAGGCAGTTCCACTAGATTACAGTTGCAGAGGTCAGTGTTTTGAGGAGTCAGAAGTAATGGGGGCTGACACATGTCAGAGTGAGGCAGCGCTGGGCCCTGATCTCATCCACGACATGGTGCTTGTCCCCAGAGAAATCACAGGACCTTCAGCCCCACCGTTGTGAGGAGCTGCATGAGGCGCTCCGTCAAAGCCATAAGCACTGCGCACACTGGCATTGATCTGCTGCTGTCACAGGACATTAAGTTATTGAAGGGGATTATTGTGCAGCAGGATGGTGTTGCAAATGACAAAGGCAACAACAACGGATATTAAGTGATTTCTGACAGTGAATGCAAAAAAAGACTAAGTCAAGAGTTTTGGTTTATCACTTTTCATCTACAGTTGATCAAAACTCAACATTTAGGTAAGAAATGTATGGTTATTGGTCTATAATTGCCTCAAATTGACATTCTTTGCATTTGACATTTGAAGCTCCACAGAAATCCAACTGAAGGAACTATTAGTTACATTACTTTCTACAACTGCCAAGAGTGGACAAATTAGGCTTAGTTCAGACAAACAGAGCATTGCTTGAATTGCTTATTTTTGAACACACCATGTCGCACGAAAGCTTGGGACATTTATAAGGTAAGTTAATTTTGTTAACACCTATCATCAGGCCAATCCCCACAGTGTAACACCCACATGTCCCTGCAGGGCTACCATAAGTGCTCACGGGCTGTAGAAATGAGAGTTGTGATGTGCAAAATCAAAACTAAATGTAAATACTAAAAGGTCAAGGACAGTGCTTCCCAATTAATAGTTGTATTAATATTAATAGTATTTTACATTATATTTACATAATATTATTTTGAATGTTTGTAATTATATTGAATTCTTAACATTTCCTCTAATTTTAATGTAGAGTTGGGAAATAAAAGTGTAACAGTATTATTCATAGATTATTTCCCATAAGCCCCTTGTTCAAACATGTTTAGACCATTGTTGACTGTGTGATGATGAACTGGGTCTGTTATGAACCAGAAAACATATTAGATTCATGTTTTTTATCACTGATATACTTAAGTTCTCTTGAGCTCTGGGACATGACCTTTTGCAACCTTAAAATTGTTAGCAGGAAAGCACCACATTTGTACATGCATAAAGTATAATAAGACAATCGCTATGTGCCTATTTCAACAGAGATTTTAATAGATTTGTGAAACGTTTTTCACTAAAACCCTACTTTCTGTTCCCAATTTGACCAGAAGAAAATACAGTTGCTGGAAATGTGGTAAATAAGCCACTTAACAGAGCTTTCAGTGGTACTCAGTTTCTCTGCATGCAGGTAGGTATTGTAATAACAGGTGTATAGCTCATAACCAAGTTAATGTAAAGGCACTGATTATGCAAAGTGCAATTCCTGTATCTATGTCAAGTCTTCTTAACATGCCAATGACTCTTATGCAATTCCCCACCCCCCAGTAAAATAACAATTGGCCAATGTCAACTATGATGCACAGCAACACCGGTCACCGCATGTCACCACAGATCTGGTATCAAATCCGCTGAGATGTGTCAGAAATTAGCATTGTGAGCATTTGGCCATTGACGGTTGTCTTTCACTGTGAATATCAACCACGGAGCTGGTGAATGAGTCCTTTCTCATCTAATTTTGTCAAGAACTCCTACAGACCGGAGTGATATCAGGGGCAGAGTGTAAGTTCACGTTCCCCTAATGTGCGTGTCCACGTCTGCCGTTAAACATAGCTGCTGGATGGAGACTGAGATGTCTGAGGATGTCTGAGATGGCTGATCAGAGAGTGGTTGGTATTCGCTGATGAACTGTCTGTCTGTCACTTTGTGTGGTGTGACTGCTTTGATGACACAGTCTGACGGATGTTCGCTTTTTGAATATTTAAAGCCTGGCAGGCAAGAGCAATTATTTGGATACTGTCTTTTAAATGGGTATGAGTCTGTTTTATGCAGGAGTAGTTTGTCTTGTACGGAAATCTAGCATAGTTTTCTGCATTATATAGTTCGAGCAAGCCAGAAGACTAACCTTTAAGCCCAGGTCAAAATGCAATTTCTTCCATTTAAGACGTATAAGATGAATACATCAACTTGGATCAGCTACAACTGCCATTAAAGCATGTCATACTGTCGGTGGTACTATGGTTGTTGACAGTCAACTTCAGCAAAGTTGATGAGCATAGAAAACTGAGAAAAGAAAAGAAGAATTTTCTACAAATGTTCTAAATTTTTATCATGAGATCAGTCTTTTTTTTCCTGTGACATACGTCTACTCTGCAATAGTATGACATGGGTTTTAAAGGTCAATAGTTTAAAATGATAGATGCAGACTACTGTAGGGCCATGTGCAACTGTTTTTCATGGCACCAAAATGCATCAAGTAAAAACATTGTATCTGCACCAGAAAGCATTTCATGAATAAACTGGAATATGGTCTGGGATATGAAGCTTTTTAAAATATTGATCACTAGACCTACCTCTCTTTTATCTTGTTACAATGAGACCAAACTCTAACCCAGAGATGTTATGTAGTTGATTTGAGTTTTTGCATTTACATTCAGCAAATAAAATTAGTGTGACATCGGAGATACTTGGTTTACATTTGATTTTGCAGAAGAGATTTAACTATTAAACTGTGCTGCCTCGATGTGTGTTTCCAAATACTGGTCTAAAGCAGGAACAGCTGACCAAGTGCATTTATTTGGAAAAACAAAAAACCAACAAAAACTCAAATCAAAACATCAAACCCACTTCAAGTGTAATTTTTGCTTTTTCTGTTAATCATTTCCAATTTAATATTTCAAAAGGCAAATAAAATATATTCATTGCAATGTTACTAGGGATTAACTCGAGGCAATGAGAACCACTCAAATGGTTCTGGGAAATATAGTACAATAGAGTTCATTTGTTGACGGTAAAATCTTTTAGGCCTAAGGAAACCCACAGTTGAAAAGATTTTTAATAGAATTGTATTATTATTTAGCTTTTTCTAATTATTATTTTTCACAAAATATTATTTTTTTTATTGTCTTCAGTTTGTTGAGGTTGAATAAAAGCAACAGATCTGACAAACATTTGGATTTCCATTTAATATGCATAATACAAACATCATTTTTGGCACAAGGCCAACAGGACAAACCCGTAAATCACATAAGAAAGAAAATGAGCTACCTAACATTGTCAGTAAAGCCCACAAATGCTCAGCTCCAGTAGGTTGGTATAAATATCAGAAGATGGCACTGTTTCCCAGGCCTTAGCGCTCCATCGTACTGGATTTCACATCTCTTTCTGTCTCTCAGTGGGAGCTCGAGCTGTTCTGTCTAGAGCCCACTTTGCTTAAATGTCGATCAGTCTGTTGGCCGGAATATACCAGGAACTTACTCAAACAGAGTCCTTCGGGGAATCAAACCTCATTGCACTTTGGATATGATCGTAGATGAGGAAGAATATCGTCCTTCAAATGACAAATTCTTGGTGATCAAATTATCAATCAATTATAGCATTTATCAGCAGTCGTTATGTGCTAATGTGCTTTGCAGACTTGGTTCTACAACACAGTGGTATGCACTAAACATTGCATTTTATAAATATCTTCACCAGTGAATATCAAGATGTGTGGCCAGGTGTATGTATGGGCACAATTCTAAACAGTTCATTCACTCAGGGCAGGGGGAAAACAGGGTCACTTAGAGCTCGGCTTCAGCCAAAGCACACTGCAGGTCTGTTGTCACTGACGCCTGCGTTACATAAGCGCTGCCCAGTCTCTGCTTCCAATTACAGGCCAAATTACGATTTAAAAGGTTAGATCCAGGGCAGCCGATGAAAGGGCATTAACGGCTTTGGAAAGCATTTGTGAAAAGTGGCAAAGAGGTGCTTACTGTACGACAGATCTAGCAGGTTTAATGACTGAGCGTTGCAGAAGTGATAGAGGCAGAACAGGGATTTTAACATTCATATCATTTTAAAGTTGAAACAGCAGTAGAGGCTAAGGTTAGAATATAAATCTGGGGAATTATACTGTACTGTAACCCCAAAACAATAATTACTCGAGTCAAAAGAAATGTTGCTACTACTACCAGAGGCCATTCTAGTGATACTGGACCTGGGACACACAGGGCATATTAGTCATCAATCCATGGACATAATTTAATACAGAGCAGTAAATCGCTCTTTAAACTGAATTAACTGTAGCTGCATGAAATCAAACCTAAAACCTAGACGATTGCCAGAATAATTTCCTTATTGTAAAACTGTACTATGCTTATTTTCTCCTTCTTTATGTATGTTAAATATATAACTTCAGTAAAATAAAATACACTTCTCAAGTAAAATTACGATTAAGTATGTTAAGAAATGATCGTATTAAGTGTATTATCTTCCATACACTTGAGTAAATGGAACTAGTTAATACTGTAATTCTGAGTAGAAAAAAAAGTACAGTATATTTAGATGCAAACACCTGATAAATCCTGCTAAATGTGATATTATGGAAATTTTTTGATAACATTACAATAGTAAACCAACCTGCTGTGCACGACTGATAGAGAGACACAATAAAAGTATCAGCTCACTCATTTCCACTGGATATGTTCCTAAACAGCAGCATGTCCCTGCATTTTAGACTTTTTTGACCATTATGAGTGGATATTTAGCCCTGCGACTAACTGGCCACTGTCCAGGCTGTACCCTGCCTCAGGCCCAAAGCTGCTGGGATAGGCTCCAGTCACCCGCGACCCTAACAGGAGAAAGCGGTAGAAAAATGAATGAATGAATAAATGAATAAATAGATATTTTCTTAAAATAACAAATTGTGAGCAGTGGGTTTTAATTAACACCGGACACCGAATGTTAAAGTGTGGAGACAGACAGAGTGAAGCCTGATTGATGACTCAATAAGATACCAGGGAGAACTGTCCGAGTTTTGATTTTTGCTCTCAAACCTTGAGGCTCGCCAGCTGCTGTTTCTTTTTCCGTGTCTCGACGGGAGCGCAAACACAATCCTTTCCCGTCCGTTTGTTCTGCGCTGTTTTTTTTCTTGAAATACAAGAATAGCTAGTTTTCAAATAGCGTAGCACCCACTTGGTTCACATGGGGCTGGCTTGGTTGGTGGAAGTTACACCTGAAGCATGAGACAATCATTTAAGTTGCTAGGTAACGGCTCTCCTCGTGGTCTCTGCCGTGCGCTTCTCACAAAACAAGCTTTACGCTCTCTGAATCATGAAGTGTCACGCTATAGGTTTCACAATCAATATGTGAGAGGGGGATGTGTTTGTCTTTTTTTTTTTTTTTTTTTTTTACCAAAGTTCCATGCCACTCTGCTTCTTTAAAATCCACCACACCGAGGAAACTAGAGCGTGCATAGGCTAGCATAATGGCTACACTGTTGAAAGATGATAGGCAGCAGGAACAGGTGTCCTCCCTCTTACATCACTGAAAGTGCAAAAGCTTTTAATCATTCTAAAAAACAGTTTAAGAGTTGTTAAGGCTCAGGTGAGTCGTTAGTTTCACTGTTCCATTCAGGGAACAGTGAAACGTATTAGTTCACAAACGTTTTCACCTTGTAAACTAAGTCTTTGTGTTAACCTTTTTTTCATTTAAAAGTAAGCGATTTAGTTCCACAGTAACTATACCACTCTATTAGTGGCACAACAAAAGTGTAACAAGATTTGTGAATTCAAGGTCTCACAAAAATCCACCTTGTATTGCTCCAAGCTGCTCCACTGGTGGTAGAACTGACTGATCTGGGTGTGTTTTAGCTTTTACAATGACAGTTTTACCGTTACTTAAGTAAACACGTGTCTTGCGCTGACTGGATAAAACTGCCGTTACTCACAGATGATCAATCCAATCACCAACTAGTTTTATATTTAAAGTACCTGCCCTGCTTTCTATGGAGGTCCTCCCAGATGGTACTGTGGAATAAACACAGACCGTCTGGGGAGCCAGGTTACGGAATACTATCTATATGATGACAAAATACACACAAACATCCAACAATGTATCATTTTTTATTTTTTTATTTTTATTTTTTTACTTTTCTGTGTAATTCCAGAAGCCTCACATTTTGTCTGCCAGTAGAGCAGCAAGGTACAGAAACATTTACCAGACCTCTGCGCTGCAAACAGCTGCTTGCTGTTTTTGACAAACCAACAGAGAAAAGAGACTGAAAGCAAAAACTAAAACCTTGAATCTGAATCCAACTGAGCTGCAAAAAATGAGATCTTAGAAACACCAATTATACAATAATAACCTTTAGCAGAATAAGTGTCTATAAAAGCATACATGTCATAATCAATCACCGCTCAGCCTGTAGCAAATTATTAAATTAAAATAAATAATAATAAAAATTATTATTAAATTATTAAAGATACTTCAAGTGTAGTTCGAGAAGGGACAGTGCCTTTGTTTGCTGGACTATATCTGAGGTAAAGCTTGGTGTGATTAGCAGATATTGGCACTTGTTCTTGAGGAGTGCTCTTCTCCTCTGGCTAAAAAAATAAATGGTTTATTATGATGAAGACGATAGGATTGAAATGTGCCCAAATGCCTCTCCGACTGCACTCAATAGTGTCATTTTCCTCTCCTCATCAATTCAAGCCATCTGTTGCTCATTTCATATCTGTCCATCCCTGTTTGGCCCTGGAACCTTGCATATTTTAAAGCTTCAGGGAAATGTTGGAAATATTCATTTATCCATTTCAAATGTGCTTTGAAGCAATCAGAGAGAAGAAAATTTGCTAAATCAAGCCACAAGTTTGGGGTAAGTACCACAAGAAAGTTATGTCGCTGAGACAATGCCAGGGAAAATTGGCACATTGTTGCATCAGTACCAAAAGAATCAAAGAGAATTACATTAAGAATCTATAAACCCAAATGATAAAAACAAAAGTAATAGTTCGTATTATTGTGTAGTCATGAAGCTAAAGTTTTGGCATCACTTGCTAAGGCTTGAAGCAATCGTTTCTGTTTGGTGCTTATGGCAGCAAGCGCAACACTATGATTTCCTTTTTTTGGCAGGTTACCAGAAAAACTTTGGTAGTGCAGTTGACGCAACTGAGCCCTAAAGTTTGGTTTGTTTAACTAGTTTGAATGCTTTGTTTCCTTTCTCGGGCTCGGTCTGGACACTAGTGCTTCTTGTGTTTTCTTGCTTCTTCTTAACATTGTATTGTATTGCTTCATTCCAAGGCTCCTTCCATTATTTCCTGTTATGTCAGCGACCGTTGATGACCATGAAGCTTACTTTGACTCATATGTAAAGCTCAACAAAACTGTGTATATATAAAACTTGTCTGTGTCAGGGTATCTGCCATAGAGTTTTAAACATAAGAAAAAAATATATCCACCACTTAGACTAATTGGGTTTAACATTATATTGCACTGGATAGGCGTCTGATTTTATTAAATTATATATTTAATATTTAGGGGAAATGTTATACGGTTTATGTCTATAGCTTGAAACCCAGTCATTATTTCCTGAAAAGAAACATCCAGATTCTGATAGCTGTTCAAAGTTAAACCATCTTAAAAGGAGTAAAATCCGTTACTTCCACTTTGGATAAGCCAACTGAGTAAGTGTTCTCAGGTACGACCCCATCATGTAGCTCATTCTTTTCATGTCACGTCTAATAAATATTTGTTGCTACTGTGCAGTATTGGCTTTTAAATGAGACACATAAGGTGAAATGGAGGAGCACTACTGATTTATTCTGGACTGTTGCGGTGCTACAGTTTGGCACAGCTGCTCCCATAAAATGTTTTGATACCTCCCAATAAGAGTTCAGTGTTTTACTGTGATTAAATCCCCCAGGCCGCTTTGCAATAAAATCTCTCTCTGTATTTTGTGTCCGTCTTATTCCCTTGAATCTCCCTCCCTCTCACACTGCCCTCTCGTCATTTTTATTCACTCAGACTCTCCTCCAGTGACCTACACACACACAGACACGGGCCACCAAGTTCAGGTCTGATTATTACGTACAACCGTCTGGTTAAAAACCTCTGAAACCGTCTTAAGCAGACGTCAGACCAAATAAATGTAAATGCTTCTCATGTCAAATGGCATGTCTGCATTATCAGATTTATTCATCAGTTCTGCCAAGGACAAGCATCTACGTGAGCCCTTCTATCCGTCTGGGTTCAGGTTGTTGAACACAACCAAATGGGAGGCATTTCAACAAATTACAACTTGACTGGTCCAAAATCTGCAGTGCACATTTAGCAACACATCATATTGGTTTGGGGACCTTTCCTACAGGCTTGCATTTGATGACAAATCTATTTTCAAAGTAGTTTTACCCCAAACTATTAGTAGAAGAAGGTAACATAGCCTTGACGCTATTGATAGATAGTCTAGAGGCAGAACCAACATACGTGAAAGAAACTGTGATGCAATTTGAGAACATACAACCAGCTAAAAAAACGACACTGCATGAAGGCCATCCCATTTTAGATAAACCGTGTAGAACAATGAGTCATTAAAAGTCACCATATGAATCCTTAGGTCTATATTACCAATGTAAACGTTACCATCTAGTTCTTAATGATCATCTTTTGCTTTCTTTACCTCATTGTTATTCGTGACAGTGGCAATCTCTATTGTCATTGAGAAAAGGTAGCACTGTAAAGCATTGTAGCATTAAATGTGATTCAAAATGAGTTCTGTCATCCATCATTACCAATTACTTTACCAATCTGCTGCTAGTTTATGAACTACCTTCTCCTACAGCTGGCATCAGTATACAACTAAATCCATTTAACCCACATTTGTCTTCTGACTGTGACTGATTGTTAACCAAATGGCCTAATTGTTTAATTAGGTTGAGGCCAGGGTGCTGTGACAGCTGTAGCGTGATTCATGTGTGCTGCGTTTTCAGCAGCAGTAATGGGTGCTTGGCAGGCGGGGGGCGCACCGAGTGATGCGGCCTTTGGCAGGGGAGCTGGCATCTGTCACCCATGTCAGCATAATGGGAGTGAGAAAGGCAGACCACAAATGCTGCCAGGTAACCCATAGCCCTTCATTTTCACAGTGGTTGACTTAAATAAACCTAAAATTTTACGCATGAGCTTGTCCAGTCATCCACCATGTGAGGATTTTACTGTACCCCGGCATCTCTGGGCAAAAAAAGGCTGTTAATTTGACCAATTTGGGGAATACTGTAACTTTTGGGTCAGAGTAAACTGAGTAAATATATAAAAACGTATTTGTTAAACCTACCTAAAATTAGTTTTAAAAGGTTTTTCTGGAAGCTGGTTGGGATTCAATGTACAATTTTCAGTTTTGGAGTTTGAATTTTGACAGAAAATCACCCCCATACCGGGAGAAAAAAAAAACTTTGCTAGGCTAAAGCAAGAACCGCATGTGTCACTGGCTGGTGGCTACAATATTCTAAGGGGTGCATTGGCTCATGTGGTAAAGTGGTCATCCTATAATCAGACATTTGGTGGTTCAAATCCCACTCTCCCCAGTTCATATTGTTGTTGTGTCCTTGGGTAAGACACTTAACCCACCTTGCCTCCAGAAACACAGGTCTGGTGTATGAATGTGGGAGAATGTGGGACAACAGATGGAAATTAGCCTAAGGCTACAAACTGGCATGTTTACATTTATGTGGCTGTGTCTCATGTATGTTCATTAACATGCACTGAACATCAAATAAAATTAATCCTGGTAGGCTATTTTTATGCTTATTTTCTCTCCCTTCTATATGCCATCTCAGTCAACCTTATGCCCCATTTATGCTCCACAAGGAACATAGCTAAATATACTGTACTGTTTTATGCTGCGTCTTGGCAAAACATAAAAAATATGACAGACAGTGTACTACAACATCAGTGTATTCCAGCTGTATACTTGGGCTATCTAGACCTATTTCATGTTCTCATTGCAAGATAAAGACAGGACATGTTTATGCCAGTGTTGGACCTATTACACGAGAAAAGACCAAGACAGGAATATTCTGCTGCACAAAGTAAGCATTCAAGGGCCTTTTTTCTTAAGATGAATCTTTTAGAATGTAATGTTTACTAGCTTGCATAGTAGAAATAAAGTTGATTAAGCCAATAGCTGCATTTATATTATGTTAATCCACCTTATTCTCGCTCAAGAACACTGTAACAGCATTAACAGGAGGCTTTGGGTTTGAATGGAAAATTTTACAGATATTGAACGTCCTTTCTAACTCCTCAGCCACAGTCCCCAGCCACTGCCTTACCTATAATAATGCCTGATTCTGGGCTTCAAAAATATACCACAAAAGATATGAGCAATTCACAAAATACAGAAAAGAACAGATTTGGCCTGACTACAGCCTATGCAAAAGCAAACTGGTTCTTTGGAATGGTCTGTCGAAAAAACTATGAACAGGCTCCAACACCAGCCAAAAACTAGCATAGTTTTTATTTGTGGAAAAGCAGCATCAAAACCAAATCCACAGTAAAATCACTCAGACATAATAAGTACAAGAGTATAAGAAGCACCAAACGAAAGTTGGAAGCCTGCGAGAAATAGAAATAGTGAGTTCAAGTTTGTACATTTGACTCCATTAGTACCATGTTCTCCAGCGCAGCACTCTCCAAGGCAGCGGCTGACTTCTGTACTGATGTAATCCTTCCTCTTTGGCTTCTGAACATTCAAGAGTCACAGTGAGGAGATTTCAAATGCATTTTTAAGGCTTATTATGAATGCTTTCGGACAGTCTCTCTTTTCACCCACTCATAGGCTGGACATCAAACATGCTTTCCTTCAACAAGTCTTTAAATAATCACTTCAAGAAATGCTCTCTGTTACGTTTGTCTTGGTAACTGACAGCGATATCTGGAGCTGAGTACAAGAGTTGTGAGTAAGTTGAACTGATATTCCATTAAGAGATGTATTGCAGTGTTTATGTTTGGCTGACATGCTCCTGGCTAGCAACGTAAAGATGCTGCCAAAGTTGTATATAGCTGTAATTTACTGTGTCCAATGCTTGGAACATTGCATCAAAATCTAAAATGTATGTAGCAGCCCAAGCCAAGGCCAGCCAACATCTCTCAAAAGTGTTGAAAACTTACAAGAGAAGATATACAGTATACTAACCTGTGTGAGTTTAGCTCTGTATTATTATTGTACCAACTGATGACAATCACCGGTGTAGCTTAACTGTCTAAAGGTAGCCAAGGTAAGTGTGGAAGTACATATTCTAGACTAGTCAGTGATATAAAGTAATTAGTTGAAGTCTAAACTGCTTTAAACTGGCTGTGGTTGAACAAAGCTGTTTCATGTTGTAACTATTCCAGACTCTACAAACTGAGCCGGAAGTACCAGATGGTTAAAGCCCAAAGTTAACTTTAGATAATTTTAGGATGGTGTGTGAAACTTTGCTTATGTGCAGTTTGGTTTCAGTTGTTCTGCAGTAGTATTGTAAATTGTCTATCCTGCAGTTAAGCTAAGACAAATCATGTCTAATCAATCGGTACATAATGAAACTTACCATTCATTTGAAAATTTCCTTTTTTAGATAGGCGCTATTTGTGTCCGTTTTTGCTCAGAAGCACCTTGATTTAGGATATTTCACTTAATTCTTTGGTATAATTTAATCTGTCTTCAGTTTTTAGAATATTTATAAGAAATACTTTTTTTTTTTGATCAGACATGAGAAAGTATTAGTTTACCGGCTCAAATACTTTCGGGTACTTCCTGAAGAAGCTTCATGTAATGCTGTTGTGTCTTATAAGAGGTTTGAGTCGTGATGACGGAGCCTTCATCCTATCCCACACCTGGGACGTGGTCTTAGAGAAGACGTCAAAAATTAGGGGGTGGACCCTACTGTCTGAACTTAAGCGGGCTATAAAACACATCAGAACACCATCACATGACGCCAAAACTAGTGTAACAGGTAAACTGATACTTTCTATTGTCTGATCAGAAATATACATATATTTCTTACAAATATTTCCCTTAATTAATTGCTCACCTGTGGGCAATCTACCATCTCACTCCAGCCTTCAAAAAGACCAGACTGCCAGACTGTGCCAGATTGTTCTGTCAAGTCAGATGGTGAGTTTAGTCGGCCGCTCTAGTTTAGAGTATGTTTAACTTGTCTTGATATTCCCTGTACTTACCCTCGGCTCCTGTTTTTTCAGTTCCTGTGGGAAGACTCCCGGGGCTCCATTTTGTTCTCTCTGACTCCTCTGGAAGACCTGCAGCTTCCCCCTGCTTTCCCCACTCTTTGGACAGTACAACTACTTCCCCTGTATTCAGTCTTGAGTCCACTTTTTAGGTCCGAAACCATTGTTCCGTAACAGAATGTCTTCTCTGTGGGATCAATAAAGTCTCATATATGTTATGTTTAGAAAAATGAGACAAATGGACCATTGGTGTTACTACTGATGCAACGATGGTCCAAACATGCTGCAGTTTGAGAAAAATCCAGCTGCCTTCAGCCAGTCAAGATGGATGCTGCTGCAGAAGGTAAAAAGAATGCTTTTCTTAACATGCATTGGTTTATTTAGCCATTTAACTAAATGTTATTAAAGATATAACCCATTCAGTTTTTGGTCATACTTCTTCCAGATGAATTATCCAATGAAAGCTACTACAAGCACTTTTGCCATCACTAATTAACCGTTTGTCTTTGACAGGCTAAATCTTATCGTGTTCAATCTCTATGCACATTAGTGTTTTAAAAATTTAGGGTATATCCTCATTAGGCGTAGCTTAGTGCTGTATGGATTAGAATTTATTTGCAGGAATACTGTATTTCTTTCCTCCAACTACCAGATGGTAAAGACGATAATCATCCACACTACGCTTGACTTTATGAAATGCAGCAAAAGTAATGTGTTGTAAACTGGAACAATTGAGATGGAGTTAGGGCTACGCTTCCTCCTTTTTATACTCACACTGTGTCCCTAAAGCCTACAAGAAAGTCCACCATATGTCTTTTGTGTTGTATGGACTGTGCTGCATCCACTCTTTTCTACCTGAATTTGAGCATCTGTGTTTGACCTACTAACCAGAGCCTCACTGTAATACTGTTTGAATGGAGCCGGCGCCGCAGTGTGGAGGTGATAGTTTGAGTAAACACTGAATGGTGGATTGATTGTACAGTCATGGCGCTGTATGATTAATGGCGCCAACTATATATTACCCCTGTAACTCCCTCAGGCCGCTATAGAGACATGACATCCTTACACCGCACTGCATCTATAAAACTCACACATGATCACATTTTCTTTGAGGAAAGTGTAGATGCGGTTTCGCCGAGCTGTGCAGTTATAATTTTCTGTATTTGTCCGTAATCATTGTACGGGTGTTTTATTAGTTTTTTTTTTTTTTTTTGTGGTGACAGTTAAAATGTATATTATTTGTAGGAAATTTAAGTAGTTGTTTGCAGAAGTGCTAAATATGCATTGTATAAAATTTTGTAGTATACAATTGGACAATGTAGAACACATTTCTCAAATTGATGTATTCATTACTATATGATCTTCAAAATACTTATCTAAGAAAATAGAAGTTGTAAAGCTTCATAGAATCATGAATATATTGAAAGACCTGGTCTTTGTTGTTCTTTCGATTTTCAATAGACGTTTGTTGTTCATTGGCACAAGAGAAATGCTTTTAAGACTATATAAATCTCTTAGAACAACACAAAAAGAAAAGAATAAAAAAAGAATTAGGAGTTTACTGAGCTGTAGGTGCTGTGTGCTTTTTTTTTTTTGGTTTCTAAGATCAGGATCAGTTAAAAAACTACTCGCCATAGTTTTGAAAATGTGAACAAGAAAATACTTTTGTGGCGTTCTGTGATGTTGTGTGTTCAGTATGCAGTGCTGTTTCCTGATGACAAACTCTAATAGTAAAGTGGCGCTTTCCTTTGGCATATAAATGTGGCGCTTTTTGATGGTTTTGCCATTCTCAAACATTTAAATACTTTCCTCCCTAGTTTTTCCAAAGTGAAATGTAAATTACTGCAATGACGCCAGCTGTGTCCATACATTTTCCCACACTGCGCTGCGGGTCTCTAGAAAATATGGAATGTGCCATGCTTTTGTAAATCTGGCACAAAAAGTAAAGAAAGAACTGTACAATATGTCTCTTTTACACTCCAGTCACTGGGGGAAATCCATTCTGAGTTGACCTCTGCTGGAATTGGACTTCTCATGTCAACATGTGGACATCTCATACTCGATACACCGGTATAATTCCTTTTTAGTCAAATCTACTTGTCCTTGAGCTGGATTCTGGCCTGGGACAGCAGGTGCTCACAGGCAGTAGCAAGGACGGGGAAGAGGTGTGGAACTGCAATCTGTAGTTCCTCTTGCGTAACCTAGCACATTTGTCCTCTTTTATTTATTTATTTATTTTTTAATTTAGGTAAATATTTGCAAAATGTTGAAACAAAATAAATAGAAGGTAACATACAGTAGTGTTGGCTTTTGTATAACAGAGCATGCATTCATTTTTGAACTACCGCCACCAAACACAAGACGAGGCAGGAGGCAACCATCGCACCGCTCTGCAGATGAAAAAGTTTTCCTCCGACTGAAGAAGACTGAATGTGGGAGATAGTGCTCCTGTGGTATCGAAAGCATGAGTCAGGTTCACAGGAAGCTCATTAACACTGCAAATCCCCTTGATCTTTCCCAATTAACTGTCCCGGCCAGGACGATGTGAGACATGCAATTAACAAAGGCCAGTGGCTGACTCACCCCTCGTCCCTCCCGTTTCATTACCAACGAGCTTTGGACGGCAGTCAAATCCAACAGCTGACATATGCGCTTTAACAATCTGCCAGTTTTGATGTGTAGCAGATCTTGGTTTTCCACACAGCCATTATGGAGATGGCCTCCTGTTGAAGGAGGGGGAGAGTTGTCTCAAGGTCTTTGCACTGTAAGGGGGGCATGGAAATCATACAAGAAATGAGGACAACTATCATATAGGTCTTTTTAAGGGGTTTACTTTGTCAATAGGGCATGTTGGGATAGGCATAGCAGTAAGGTCTGTCTGATTACATGTACTTTTTGAATCTATGTTTTCATGGAAGCAAAGGATACAATTATTTACTATAAAAACTAAACAGGTGTTCGTATAATCTATTTGATATGCCTGGGATCCTGGGACCCTCTTCAATCAATATTATGTAACTCTTTACTTTATATTTATCCTGAATGTCATTTTGGCATTGAACCGGAGCACTAGCAGCAGTCTTAGATTCAGCTGCTGATAAACTGCATTATGTATGTTGAGGGACATCAAATCTTTCTATAAAACATTCATTATAAAATTACAACTGCTCAACTGACCGTAGTGTGTTTTCAATGCTCTGTCCAGGGTAAAGTGGGCTGATGTTTTGAGCTAATGACATTTTGTTGATTAACCTTCCTAACCAGTGGGTGTTTGAGACACTGCAGTTAACACAAACAGCCTTTAGATGTTGTATGTCGAGGAAAAAATACACATAATCTGTTTTTTTTAAAAACAAGTCTTTTTATTCCTTTTGGGTTGAATTTACCTTATACAAGGATGCCCTTTTTCCAGATACATCTAGTAGATTTTACTCAAAAATATAAAAAACAATTCCTTTAATTTAAAACTATTTAAAGAAAAAGTATACACAGTATGTTCCTTTCATTCCTGTCGACCGGATGTGAGGAAAATCTTGGGTGAATTCCTCGACTTTGGCACAAAATATTTCTTGGACAAAAGGAGCCTTTAGTGGCCAGTTCACCATGACCTTACAAATGTGTTCTGGCCCAACTTGACAGTTTTGTCCACTTACGAAATAGAAATTCTAAGCAAATGTGTAATGGGATAATGACAATTTAGAATGATATAGGCCTATCTCATCATGGATCAAAAACCAGACTGTTAGTCTGCTACTCCAAGTGACATCCAAGTGAAGAAATCCTTTTTCTCTAAAGATCCACAGAATGGAAGTTCTCAGTAGACTAATGTGCTTGAATAATAACTCTATTATTGAAATCTATTTATTTAACTCTAATTTGTCAGCAGCAACATTACACATACTGGCTACACTATTTGTCCTTCAAGACTTTAAAAACATTTTATTTATGATATTATGTCTTATAATTAATGTAATATGGATTTGCATTTGAACATTTCCACATACCTTTACGCCTCATTTACATCCAAACTTTATACTTCCCATCAAACTAGAAAATTCCATTTTTGAGCTGTCTGTTTAGGACGTGGCAGAAAGAACACCATCTTCTAGGAGACCTTTGGGAGGCACAGGGAGGTGTTGTCCTTTCTCAAGGATACAAGGGTCCAACAGTCAACTGCCCAAAAGAAATCTTCAACATGAAGACCCTACAGTAAGTGCTCTACAAACTATGATTTTTATTTAATTAAATTTTTTATTTTTATTTTAATAAGAGCTACCTGATGCAGGAGTAGGCTAGCAAACCCCAAATTTGAGTCTGAGTATTAACTTTTCAAAGTTAGGAGCACCATCAAAAATTTGGAACATATTCCCCCAGCACTGAGAAGGAAAAAAAGGTAAAAGAAAATGCAGTATGTTGTAGTATATACACTGCATTATAGCTTTTTGTGTCTAAATAATGCCATTTTAACAAACTAATGTGCAGTTTCTACAGACTGCGTTATAAAGCAGAGTTAATTTTATTTTTTTTAAACATGAACTTTTACTTTAGAGAAACTTCTCCTGGGAAATAAAAAGAGGTGCTGGATTGTCAAATAGGTCCCGGTTCCAATTTAGCAGGTGGGGGAATGCCCTTGTGTTCCCCCACAAATTATGCACCGTGTATATCCATTCTCTTACTTTAAATTCTTTAATGCAATGTCGTCTTTGCCACTGCGTCATCCACATTAACTGGAACCACCTTGCTATCCTGCTCAAGTGCTGAAGTCTATAAGGAACACGGCCAAAAAAATCTTCTAACGTCCTATTAATTTTAGCTTTTAGTTCTTCAGTGATTACCTGGAGCACAATACAACCAAGCGTAGTGACACCAGTGACAACAATTATTATTATTTATTATTACATCAATTTTATATAGCGCTTTTCTGGGGACGCAAAGACGCTTTACATATCAATTATTCATTCACTCCACAGTCACACACTGGTGGTAGTAAGCTACATCTGTAGCCACAGATGTCCTGGGGCAGACTGACAGAGACGTACGGACTCCCTGATCATCACCAAATACATTAATTCTTGCATTTTTACATATTTACACGAGGCATAGTGGGTTAAGTGTCTTGCCCAAGGACACAACGACAGTATGAACTGTGGGGAGACTGGTAATTGAACCGCCTACCTTCCGTTTGAAGGAGGACCGCTCTACCACTGAGCCACTGCCGCCCCAACAATGATGCAAGCTTTGTTTAAAGGAGGCACCTGCGTTACGAGGACAGAGGAGAAGTCTCCGCTCTGCACATACACACTTTGTACAAGTCAATCAACAGTTGCACCATAACATTTTTTTGCACTTGCACATGTGCCACCAATTATATTTTAAGGTCGCACTGACTCAAATTTGGATGCATGTGCATCTAAAATGGTCGCAGTTTCGATTCCTGCTAAATCTAAAGTCACCTTTCTGCTAACTGTGGTGTTAGTCATGAGTGGACTATCACACCCTTGGTTCAAGGCTGCACTCACCTCACAAGCTGCTCACTGCCTCTTCCACATGTGGGACCACTGTGGAACCATTTGTTAATGAATTTGCCCATATATCCTCTGAATGGAGAATGTGAAAGTGACACATTCCAGGCATTGTCACCCTGTGCATTCTTTGGCGAGGGCAAATTGACACATCTTTTCAGTTCCCTCAGTTGGTACCTTTCTTGGTCTTGGGATACCCTTTCTGGGTATTGGATGGACTGTTGAGGGTGGTCCAGACAGTCGGGTTCTTCCTTTTGGACAGTCTAGAAAAGGAATACCACGATTATGTTGAAAAGGCTTTGAGCTGGAGGAATTCTCCTCTGGCCATCCTCTCTGCCTGACACATATGCAGATGAGCACAAGCCTGGGAACATCAACAAACATTTGTGTCTATTACCAGAGGGGGGTTCAGGGATTGGTGCCCTACATTAATATTATTGCTGGTAAGAGTCCACAAACCTCAAGACACAGGACTAAGGACTCACTTTAGGTCCTCTGTATTGGTTGAATCTTTTTGCTGACAGAGGCCTTCAGAGACCTTTTCCTCTTTGGGTACAAAAATGAGGGCAACAGTAACGATAGAGGCATTTGCGAAGAACCTAGCTACACAATACTTGCTGCATATGTTAACCAATGGTCCAGGCAGCTCTTGGTAAGGCACAAGCACAACATAGGGCATTTCAGTTTTATTCCAGCAGCTAAGACTACCACCATCAGTGGTTGAAATATATAGATTCAACTGATTGTTGTACAAAACATGGATGCATGAAAGTTATAATGATCTTTGAATAAAATCTAAATTTATGGGAGTGTAACTTTTGCCGTAATGTCCCGTCACATTCACCTTTTGATTACGCAGATTTCTAAGCTTTGTTTGCTTACCGGTTATAGATTGCTGGGAGCTAATTAGTGACATATTCGTTTTAATGAGTTTTGTGAGGTGTAATAGTTCACACCGTTGGCAGGGAAAAAAACAAGAACATATGCAGCTGTAAGCGGGGCCTCGGGAATAAGGAAAGTAAATGGAATGAACAAGAAGCAGTCTGCAACTTTTCACCTGCAAACAGCATATGAACAATGAACAATCAGCATTATATAATATAAAAATGTGTGTGTTCTGCTGTCATTAAAAGTAATACAAAGAGGAATTATTTTTTTTTAGATAATTCATAAACGTGTCAAGGACATGTTAAAATTGGACATACTCCTCAAAGACACACACCAAACATAAACCCAGTGGTGATATATAGGTCTTTAATATATGTTTGAAATCTACACAACAAAAGACGGCATCTTAAGCAAATTAGAAATGAGCGTTTATTTTTAAAACAGAAGCAAACACACAGTTTTCCTCCTTGAGCTGTACTACTACAGGCTTCAGTCTGAAAAGTCTTATTAACCTATGTGCCATTCATTAACATCAATTAATTCATATGCATTTCTATATTAGGTTGGCTGCATTTCCAGCCCTGCAACAATTATACAATTATTGAGGATTAAGGGACCCTGTATGAGGGAGCGCTCGCAGAGATAAGCAATTACTTCTACGATTTAAAGTTTTCAAATTAGAGCTGATCTCACAGCTTACTTTACTAATGGTCATAAAAGTCTGTAAAATATTTTTCCTTCTGAGATCAATAAACGTGAAGTTGTTGATGCTGCTGAGTGAGCATTACTAACATGAAAAAAGATGTAAAGTTCACACAGTACATTTGATGCAAAACGGCTGTTTACTGTTAGTTTAGCTCCAGGTCATGGCGTGCAAACAATAACTGATTTTCCTCCCATAATGCATTCTGATGAGTTTTGAAAACTGCTTGACCTCTCTATGTTTTGTTTAAGATCTACTGAGCTGTTGCCATAACAGCGCCAGGAGGCACTGGCAGTGAGTTCCCTCTTCCTGAAATAGCCTGTAAAATTGTTTAAACAGATAACCAGGGATCTGGCTGCTGGCCAAGAGCGTGCCCCAGTGCCTCATGGGATATTAATGGCAGGCTGAGGCGAGGCAGATCTGCAGGGAGGGAATAGATCGTAGAACCAGCGCAGCACATCTCCCCTAATCAGTGGCTTCAAATCAGCTGTGTCCTGGCTAATTGGCTTCATTTCAATCTGGGGATGTCTCCATTTGTGTTGAATTAGAGCAGCGAGGGTCCACATGGAGGGTTGGTGCAGGAATACACGTCTCTGAGGTGAAGTCACATCTCATCCATGTTGTGTTGTACCATTCAAACACTAGGATCCGAAGAATTGAAATAAGGAAAATTACTAAACAAAAATATGGATTTAGAATAATAATAACATATTCAATAACATATAAAATGCTGTCTGTTTGTTTGAAGATTAATGTTGTTTTTGGCTGTCTTTTTTAATTTTGTCAGTTTAGTCATGTTTTATTCTGCCAATTAAATCCCTGCTCTCGGAACAGGAAACAACCTGAATGAAAATGGAAATCTAAAGAGTTGTTGAATCATTGTCTGTCACACCCGTAGTTTCAAGACTATCAACACAAAGGCTTTAACTCATATTTGCTTGGTATTTGTATTTGATCTGTTCTGGGACATCTCTGCTCTTCCACTTAAAACCCAGGACAGCAGCAACACCCTCTATATGGAACCAAAGAAGAGTCAGTTTTAACCAATTTCAAAATTCTGAAGTCAGTTTGTGGGTGCGTACATAAAGCAACTGTTAAATGTAATGACTGGGGTTAGATTGTTGTCTGCAACATTTAGGAAAAGTGGGTGGAACTTCTTGGTTGGCCATAATTAACACTATGCCCATTTACTTGCGCTAAAATGTAGCTTACATGAAAGACGATGGATCTATACAGTATTTGAGACTACATTTTAAATATGGTTCAAAAACAGTGGCTTCAGCTTTTGTCAATTTGAGTGCTATTCAAAGGAGCAAAGGGGTTTGGAAAAGCTGGGATTATGTATTGCATAAAGAGTTTGGGCTAATTAGGGTTTTTTTGTTTACATAGCCACCTACCCAACTCTACAGTCGTAGCATGATTTGGTAAGATTGTTGTATACTTTAGTTGTACAACTTGATGATTGTTAGTCTATGATCAACAACAGCCAAAAATGTGCAGCGTGACAGGAGCTTTAAGATCTTATGACTCTCAACAAGCTTTGTCTAAAGATATCACCTACACCAACTCATGAACTCAATTTCAATGGGACTCAACAGTATCTGGGTTTTTGGAGCCAACTCTCATTGCAGAATAAGGTTTCCCATCAACAACTGATCTCGTGGAACACAATTTTTTATGCAAATGAAATCAAGACTGTTCTAATCTAACCTTGCAGGTTTACCATGCAAACCTGTCCAGTGCATTGCAAAATTGCTCTTTTCCGTGGAATTACCCACTCCTATGAGGCTTTCTTGGCAAAACTCTCAATCTTCGCTGCTCTTCTTCAGTGTCCCAGAGAGCAGGGCTGCTGGTAGATAAATATCAGCTTCTTTGGCAGTGCGCTCCATGTACATTTCCCCAGCGAGCCTATGGGCCCCTTGATGAAAGCAATCCGTCACTGCAGTGGGATGACCTGTCTGCAGTGACCAGCGCACACCTCCACCCTGACCACTAGACTGTGAAGGGGATGTCTCCATAAGCGCCTGAACACACCACCAAATCATGATTGAATGCCTTTAATTTACGCTGTCTCTGGGGCTTATCAAAAGGTTAGTCCAGGAGCACCGAGACAACTTTGTAGAAGCCTTGCTGGGACGATGCCACACTAGACAGGGGTACAATTAGGCCTGGGTTATAAAACAGCAGCAGGATCGGTCGGCAATTGAGACGGCAATAAGAAATGTGTTCACTACACTGTGTTGCACAAACTGTCAAGTGCACAGTAAATGGATACAGTTGAGAAAAAAACTCTAGTGTCCTCCCTCCCTTGGTTATGTGTTATTATTTGTTTGCTAGACCTCACGAGAGTAATGTAGATCAATGAAGTGTGGTTTAAATAGAAAGCATAACTATCTCCAGTCTTTAAAGAGTTTATGAAATGATTCTCATGCTGGGAATGAAAGTCAAGTGTATTAGAAGCACTAAGCATGACAGGGAAAAAGTCAGTTGTTCCTGGTGTTTTTTTTAATGGTATAATGCAATGTGTAAAATGAGTTAGTACAAACTCCCCCCACACCACTCCCTTCATGAGTGAACGCTGCCAGAGTCCACTGCAGGGTTTTAATGTTAACTACCAACTTGGCAAAAGCTCTGAGTCTTTTACTCGTAAAAGGAGAGAGGAGCTGATGTTTCAGTTAGCATTTGCTAAAAATGGTGTACAATAAACACTTCTAGATTATACTGAAAGTTAACTTGACTAACTTTCCCCTGCATTTACCAGACCAAAAGGAATCAAAGCAAGTCTGTGAGACTAGGGTAAATAAGTCATGTGTATATACAATGTATTGTGTGTAAATATATATTTTAGGGTGTGTGTAGAGTGTTAAAGCCAGGTTAATGATCAAGCTTTTTCTACTTGTTGTTTAGATGCACTGTTTTTTTTTTCAGTCCCTGCCCAATTTTATGGTTGTACAACTGTGAGATCTTTCGTTTTTGATCCTGTCACACTGTGTGACCTATGACCACTGATTTGAAGCCACAATGTAAGGTCTTGTCACAACCAATAAGTGCTGGTCGGCGACAGTCACATCTTGGTTTGCTGTCTCATCAGGGTTTTCCCCAAGACGGACTTAAAGCCTTATTTATGGGTTATGGGCTGAAAGGTTGGACAGAGTGACAATGTCTTAGGAATAGCAAATTAAAATACAAGATATATAAAAAAAATACATTTTATTTAACAAAAAAAAACAAAACAATACAATATCCATCCATTGTTATCAGCTGTTTGGTCATATATTTGGGTCTCATGGAATATTATTATATATTATTTTTTTTTGCTGTAATTCTGTGTATGTCCAAAGTGGAATTGGTGACATGACAGAGGGCATCTAACCTTTATAACACATTCAAAGCAGTTAACATTAAGCATACGTAACTTGAAATAAGATTGTTAGTCCAAGCTAATGATTCAGATAAACTTAAATGACTCAGATGAGTATCAGCATAAATCTACAGTTAAACATTATTATCAAAAAGCTATATAATATAAACTTTGGTTGCTTCTACGGGTTTGGTATTAAACAGCTTAGCCCACCAGGCTTTGGCAGGCCGAGCATGTGTCTCTGTTGTGTCCCTGGGGAAGAGACAAGAGAGAATGATGTGAGGCTGAGTGAGATTAATGCGTGGTAAATGGAACATGTGCAGAGATGACAGTGACAATGAGGACTGATGCCTGTATCAGAGATGGAGAGTGACAAGTTCAAAACAACAAAGTAGAAGTGGGGGAGATTCCTATAAATATTCCTCTCGAAGATTTACAGAGAAAATTCAAAATGCAAGGCTAACAGTGAATGCAGGCTAATTCTATAAGATGATGCAATTTGCTGTAACAGAATGAAATAGTTGGAATTAAAGTCAGATAGTACACGACGGTTATCAGACCGAATGAGATTCTGTCAATACTGTAAATATTCCTCCTATACAACATATTAATGTCAGATATCGTTATGCTTATTGTGAGCTTTGTGAAAGAAAGTTACTTTCGGCACATCACGGTTTGGACTAATAGAGGTCAAAGAGGGTATTAAGTGTCCTAAATAACCCTACCAGCCCCTTCCACATAACTGCAGTTCCAAAGTACAAAAGTATGGTTACTACCAGGTGGAGCTATACACGTGCCGAGGAGAGAATCCCTAGTCAAAAATGATATTCAAGAGTCACAGTTCCTGTTTTTACAAAAACAGCTCGTCTTCAAACATTGCATTTAATGTCTTCATTGCCTTAAACAAAACTTGAAAAATGGTGCAGCTGCAGGATGATAAAGTTTAGAAAGCTAAGAATACATAAAAAAGTATCTTCTACTGTTTATGTAGTAGTTTACTCTTAACCCTTTTGCAGCACTACTCAAGATAATTCACCCTGCTTTTCTTCTCTTACTGGCAACATATCAACTAATCACCTTTACTAAAAGTAAAACTAAAAGTTTGCTTTAAGTACAATAAAAAAACATAAAAAGTGTGTGCCATTTGTTTGACATCAGTGTTTATGCAGCAGATGCTGCTCTACTGCACAAGCCTCTTCAGGGGTTACCTGCACCTGCTGTATCACATCGACCCTTACTGTACCACTACAGGGGAAATGTGGAAACTTTTTCACTAAATGTTATCAAAAAGACTAGTTGAGTTGAATAACTCTAAGGCTCAATTGTGTTCACTTAACGAGAGCATTCTTTCATTTTTTATTGCACGTGTCACAAAGGACTGAAGCCGATCCCAGTTGTTTTTGTACATCTATACATGCATGTCTTTGGTTGTAAGGAGAAAGCTGGAGTGCCTGGAGAAAACCCACAGAAGGACATACTGACACTGAAGAGACATCGGCCAGCTGGCCCAGGGATCAGACCCATGGCCGTAGCTATGAGACACCAGTACTAACTACACTGCTCTAAAGGCCCTAGATAGATGTGGAACATATGTCAATAAACACACACCAGATTAAGAGGTAACATATGCTGTAAGAAATCTTAAATAAATAAAACAGTACCTAAATGTCAAGTAAAGGTACTTTCTTTCACCATAAATAAAGTCTATTACATCAAACGTTGACCTGAAACATTTCTGCAAACAACTGGTACTGTAGATTGAATTACAATGAGGCACAATCTATGCACAATCTATACACATAACATACACCGAACTAGACACATTTTAAATAATTTATCATGGGAATAGCATAGCTGAAGACTGTTAATGTCAGAAAACAGTGTGTACGGGGAGAGGCATTTTACTTTGAGCACTCACATATCACAACAATGTTGATAGCTGCGAGGACTGTGGAACACTTTCCCATCAGAGCTTCATGCTTCCATCCACAACGCCCGCAGCCTCATAACTGAGCTAATGCCCTCTTCACGCAGGGCAACTCCTATACCAAAGCACCAAGGCCAAGCCACAACTAAACTTTCCAAATGAGTTCACTATTGCTGTATGTGCCATATAGAAATTACTTTTTACAGTAGACAATAGTTTTGCAATATAAACACCCATATTGTTTTTGTAGCTTTCAGTTCAAAAACAATAAAAAAAATTATGTTCTCTCAGAGTGAGAATGAAAATTAAATATTTTTAACTGCTGTCGGAGCTAACGCACACAGAAGACTGCTCTTTTAAAAGTAATTATGAATAGAAAAGCTAGGTGATATGTCAAGCATGTCACTAAGTAAATATGTGCAATAAAGGACGTTTATTTTTAATAAAGAGTTGAAGATTTCTGGCTGTCGGCAGGAAGGTTGTAGGTTCAATCCCCATGCTGGCTGACAATAACTATTGAGAGTGGAGTCTGCATGTCCTCCCAGTTAAAACATGGACATGCATGTATACAGAGGAGAACTGGTCAATCTAAATTCTCCACAGTGAATGAATGTGAGTGTGAACAGTTGTATGTATATTACTAAATCATTATGTCAACTCATAAAATATTTGTAAGTTTAGCATTATATATTGAATAAAGTGAGTGTTAATCTGTCCATTGTCTACATGAGAGTAGTATACAGATTACCTGGCTTAGTAGCATCATAACATGGGTCTTTTACTATAAAATGTGGAAATCTTTTCAACTTTAATGTAACAACTTAACCTTTGGAGTTCTATGTTTCCATAGACCCAAGAGGGACATAGTCAGGTAGGTTTACATGTGATTCACATGTAAACCTACCTGACTATGTCACATGAACATTGTAACATGTATCATAGGTTAAAACTTTCTAGGCAGCCTGACTGCTTTAAAAGACATTAAGTGCTAACACTAATGTTAACTAATGCATAAGAGAAACACATAACATAAAAAAAAGGAAAAAAAAAGAAAATGTCTCTGAGGTTGTGGACCCATCCAGAAAATTGTATGGCTCCATTCTTTTGTAGGCTTTCATATGTTGTTTATCTCAGAAGGAAGTCTGGAGTACAAAATAAATGTTTACATATAATGTCACGATAGCAGGTGGATCCTTCAGTGCAGTTTTAATAACTAGTAAAAATCTCACCCAACACATGTGGTGATTTTCTGAAAAAGCCTATAGGCTAGCACAATATCGAGTTTCCTCCTCCTAGCTGTTGTTCACTTCATGCTCTCCATCTGATTTTTTTTTTTTTTTGCATTGTCAAAATCACATTAATGCAAAGAAGCTCTTAAGATGGCTGGCCAGGCTATCTTTCAGCATCAGCAAAGAACTAAATTGGCTCAGTACAGTAAGAAAGATCTGTTCATTTTAGTTTGAAAATGTTTTGCAAAGTAGGATTCATTTTGGACAGACAGGATCCAACTTCATATATTTGCGCTAGTATGCAGTTTAAATACAGTCGCCATACAGCCACACTGGGTTTAGTTAAGGTGATAAACAGAGACTCCAAAAAAGAGACCCACACAAATGAACAGATTTATAGCCTAACTATTTTTATTTCACTTAAAAATGAAGTGCCCTCAGCGTGGGTAAGTATAGTATTGTTCTACCTCAGAGAGGAGTGTGTTTACTCATTACACTTAACCCAATTCAATCGTGTTTGATATTCACGCTGTCAGAACACACATATGTTCCCAATTTATCCTCTACATTGCACTTTTATTTCATTTGCTCCGAAAACAAACCGAACGCATAAGAGGCTGCTTTTCTTACTTTGTCTTTGTAAATTTTACTTTCTTTGTCTTAATTCGCATCTTAAAAATAAAAACCAATTCCCTCTGAGATGCTTGCAGCACATGTGCCGCGGCGAAACAAACGCAGAGATAATGAGGTTTCTAAAGAATAAGAGACAAAGAAAGAAAAGTTAGTTTGTAAGAGGAGCTCCCTTTCAGGCGTTCAGGCTGGTGTGGGTATATTTAGCTGAGCAGCCGCGCTCGATCGGAGGCTACGCACGCTGACGGCCATCCATCCAAACAGAAGGTGTTGTCTGGCACTTCAGGCCATCCACACAGACTTCTGGCTTTGAGTGCACAGTTCTATTAACTAGTTTGCCAGTTTGTAATTAATATGAATCTGCCGTCGAGCTTGATGTGTCCTGTTTTTGTGGTAATAAAGCCATTTTGACATGCTGGAGGAATTTAGGCACACAAGACAAAAGGAGCTCATTCAAGTACAGGGATTTTGTTTTCAGTCAGTGCTTGGTAATTGCTCTTAAATGCGTGGATGAGATTGTCTGTTTCTGTAAATGATAGTTGTGGAGTTGAGTCATTGTCCACCTTCAAAAACTGTCCAGATTCCAGAAAACAAACGATTTTATGGACAGAACTTTTTTAATTTTTTATTTTTTAATTTGAATTTACAGTACATTATATTAAAATGCATACCTTTATTTGCAATGTAATGGCACTAGTTGAGAAAGTTTAGCAAACTGGCGATAATAGTAGTTTCAATGACCAGAAATATGTGATGGTCAGATCTATAAATGATTGGCTGTGCTCAGTGGCATAGAGTCTGCAGTTTTGGAGCCTTATAACCATCTTTACTCCTCTTTAACTGCAGCTGAGGAAGAAGAAGAAAAAAAACTGAGGAATTTTCACAAACCTGAAAAGTTTCAAAGTCTTGTAACAACTTTAACCCTTCCACCATTGGCACCACTTCGCCTGTGAAGAAAATGATCATCAAAGCCAGACAAATTTACACCTTAGCCAAGTATCATGAGTCCTGCAATTTCACACAGACCCAGTTTTCCTCCACAGCAACACCAGGAAAACAGCCAAGTTTGCCACTTTCCAGATGGAGGCTAGGCTTTTGAATAATGACTAGCTCCCAAAGTTGCATTTGAATGTCGGCCGGCACTACACTGCTTCGAAAAGTGCTGATGCCTATAGCACTATCACAGCCACTGATGTATACTGTGCTTACTGTATACTGTCTCCTGCATCAATCTCTGACACATTTGCAATTTACTCCATATGTATTTGGTAAATGGCTTAATTTTTGTGTGTGTTCCAATTAACTGAGCTGTTTCTTTTGTTGTTCAGTGTCTATTATTTGACGAATTGTGTCAAATATATCCCTTAGACACACTGTAGGTGCAAAAAAAATGCAGGGTGGAATTTATTTTTTCCCCTAGCTTGTTTACACGGCTCAAAGACGAGGCTTCTTCCCTTCATTTCTATCAAGGCTCTTCCAGTCTCACACAAACATATACACACACACACACAGGCTGCACACTGCACGTCTCTCTCTGTAGCGGTTTCTTCCTCAAATAGAAAATGTGCAGTAAAACATGACAGCACTGGTGGCTAGTCTCCGAGAGCAGCCGTGCTCTCTCTGGCCTAGATTCTTTCAAATCCGCTCTGGAAGTGGCTTCGTCCTCAGCTGCACTGCCAGCCCGCCAGAGAGCGAATCAATGAGCGAGCCATCTGGCCGCACGGCACATCAAATCCCAATCTGTGTTAATTTGAGTGTTATGGGCCATTGTTTATTTTGGAAAGAGAGACAAAGAAAAGGAACAAAAGTCACTTTTAGGATTAATAAAGCCCCTTTGTTGTTAATTTTGACTGTAGTTTGAATTGAAGTTACAGCAGAAGTACAGCACAAAAAGACACTGTGGAAAATGAATATACTAATAAAGATTTCATATGGACAATAAAACTGATTGGATTCTATAGTAGATACACACAGAGGAAAGTCAGGAGTTTTATATTTTTCTATTTCTCTTGGACATTTTTTTCCCCCACACAGTCAATCCTATTACCTTCAACTGGTCGACACCTGCCTTTCTGCTGGAATAGCAAAGAAATTTAAGTGCTGTGTCTTTTCATAAACGTAGCATTTTGCTTTTAATACATAGAGAAGATAAATAGGAAGGAAATGTAGAAGGGTATGGGCAGGACATATTGAAAGGACTTTGTATTCAGTTGCGTAATACGGTGGTTGCCAGTGTTAGATTAGACTTTATTGTGAAATTTCACATGTGATGGTTCAAATATAATATAGTAGTATAGCTTAGTCCTGTTAGGGGTCGGTGGGTACTATAGGTACAGGTAAAGTGCAAAAATAGGTGCATATGAAGACAGCTATGGGTTCAGATCCCTTTCTGGTGAGTTGTTGCCATTCTGTGTGGAGTTGTGTCTCATGTCACAGATACAATAAAATGATTGAACTCTTATGTGTGTTGTTGTTACTCATCAATGAAAAGATGCCTAGCTCAAAGTTCACATGGATGATCTACAAGCTCATTGTCAGGTCACCCTAAATATCTTTTATTTATTTATTGTGCTTTGCGCCTACACTTTACCTGAGGGAAACCTCTACCATATATCCTTCCTTGTGGTTCTTAACACTATTGTCATTTGTGTTAACACAATCCCATTCGTCAAAATCCCTAAGTCTCATCATCACATCACCTTTGCTTTCCTGTTTCCTCCTTCTAGTTTAAATTCAGTTTAACTAAAGTGATTATAGTCCGACAGTTCACTGCCATTGAAACAAATGACCTGATCCTTAACGCTAGTCAAATTTTAATGAACTAATGTTGGCTTTTAAAGTCTCCCTTTGCGTCTCATAAAATAATTTCTCCACAAATAAAAGCACTGTAAGAAATATAGGTAATGCACAAAACACATAAAATATGTTTAAGGGGAGGTTGTAAAAATGAGTGCCTGTCATAAATTTACATGTGATTGAGTGTAGAGCCTTTTTTTATGGAACAGAAATCACAACAAGAAGACTTACCAAAATAGGCCTAGATCATTGAATATAAATATGATGAATATTTAATATTTATTTAGCTGGGTTATCGCCGTAACTGTCAGTTCTCCAGCTCACAGAAACCCATCTTGTCCACTAAATGGCACCTGGTGTGGCAGTACTGGTGGTTATGTCAGTGTTTTGGGCTTGACAATGAAGCAACTGTTACGGTACACCTACTTAATATCTTGTTTAGTATAACAAGACCTTCAGTAGGTGGTTCAGTCAGTCACCTCCAGGTATGCATCTGAAAGTGCCAGCCCTTTGCAAAGGATGTCTGTGGAAGCCCTCCCAGGTGGCTTCATGTAAGAGACCATCTGGCCAGCCCTGTTATATCCCTCTGGGTTAATAACTTTTTAATTTACAGGCAGAAAAAGTGTTTAGGAAAAGGATCTGACCTGATTTTAAGACTTTGCCAGTGGATTTATTTTCAGAGTTTACTTTGAAAAAATAAAAATTTAGGTAAAGGCCAAACTGTGCTAAACTAATCTAATCTTTAAATTTCCTAACCCCATATTATGCTTCTCTAAATCATGTGTAAAACATGATAAATTCAACAATTCACATGATTTATATAAATAAAAAGATATTGGGTTACTTTTAGGGAAAATAATTATTATTTTTTTATAATTTGATTGGGATTTTTGTAAGTGATTTTCTTTGCATGCTGAAAAAGAACTGTTAAATCTCCTGACAGCATATTGTAATAGGTCTCTTAAGACGTCATCTAGGCTATATTATTATCAAATATTTTAATAGATAAAAACTTTCAGTCCTGAAAAAAGGAAGTACTCAGATTGGTCTACACAGCTTGTCCTTAAGGAAGTAATGGCTAATGATAAAACTGGGAGTATATTCAGTGCTGAATCTGTCTTTTTTAACAAAGCCAAACAGTGCAAAAAAGACATACATTAATAAAGAAAAGAGATGCAATGTATAAATATTGACTATTCAATCATGCAGGCAGAGATAATTTGCTTCAGTTGGACATTGAAAGTTTACTTTAAGCCCTTAAATTCGTGCAATATATTAGTATTTTGCAAAAAAACAAAAACAAAACAGGATGTGCCACTTGAAGTAAGCTACTTGTATTTTAGTTACTTTTCTTGTACAACAAAAGACCATGTCTGTGTCCCAATCAACACAATAAACACTATATAGTGCACTATATGATGATTACGCCCTTTTGACTGAAATGTAGTGCACTTAAGGGTTCCCACAATGCATTAGTAAAAGTAGTATAGTTAAAATCGACCATAATGCTTTGCAAATTGTTAGAGAGCATCAGCGACCTTGACATGTCTTTAAACTGTACGCAGCTGGTTTGAATGAAATAAGTTAGAGACACAAGTTTGACTTTTTGTGGAAACGTAATCCATTGTAATAATGTAAAAAGTCATGATGTAAGATTTGTAACGTTATCTTACTTGAGCATACAGACAGAGATGTGAGAGCTTCACTCTTGTTGCAGAAAGGAGTTGCAATAATCCAGTCAGTTTGGGTCATTAATAGAACAAGTGAGGTTATTTACATTAAAACAAATTTCACTAAAGCTGTGCATTCGTTTATTACAGAAGTCCTTTATCTGCAAAATTCAGCAGATTCTTTTTTATCTTTTAGATGTACGCCATAATCACGTTGTATCTCCTGTGTTTCAATGCAAATCTCTTACCAGCTGGCTGTAAACATGAATGTTCATAACGCACTAACTTTAACTTTCTCAACTATTTATCATTAATGACAGAGTAAAGAACAAATGTTAAAAACTTCCAGGCACGTTTCCCTTGCCAGGAAGTTAAATCTTTGTCTTTGTCTGGTTACCCCCTCCCCTCTCTGTCCTCCTCTCATTCACACACACACATGCCACCCACCCTGACACATGGTGTGTTATGCAATGGGTGATGCCTAATTACCACTGACATCTCGGAGACTGTTCACTGCGAAATTAATCATGACACAGGCGTCAGCTTTTGATATTTTTCACCAAGTGCTCCGAGTTCATACCAGCCGAGGTAATTAATAAACCAAACGCACACAAATACAGATTACACACTGGCATTGATGGCTCAATAATAACACGGGCACTTAAAAAATAAAATAATAATGGCGTACAATGCTGTCGTACAAGTCAAAAAAAAAAAAAAAAAAGTGGAGATAAGAAGTGGGAATTTGTAACTAATGATGTTATAATACAAGGCTGTTGTGTGACATTAAGTAGATTAGGCAAAATAATGGGCCTTCATGTGGAAGCAGTAGTCATCTAAGTATAAATGCTAAACAACTGTGTCCACTCTGTAGCTGCTTGCAGGAACACTATAGAGCTATTTTTAAAAAAATGTTGCATTGTACTGGAAAGCGCTTACAGTAAATCCAGTCATGCATATCCTAAACAGTTGCTTTTCAGTTAGCGGCAAACCTTCCCCAGTTACTTTATGATTACAAATAGATGAATTGAGACTCCAGAAACACAGCCAGCTCGTATCTGGCATAATTAATGTGACATGCAGCTCATCAGTGCGCAAACCTCTACAAGAGCCGCTTGCTCATTTTGAGAGTTTTTTACTGCCTCAGTGGAAAATGATCACAAGCCAAAGCAGCTCCAGACAAGATGCAGGCTAATTGATTTGACATCTCGCTCTTTGTTGAAATCAGGTTCACATATTGTTTACCTTTTTAAGCTTTTTTTCGCCCCCAAAGCAGTTCAGCTGTGATTAGCTTTGATCTTCTGCACGGTTCAAAGAGTGTTTCCCTTTTTTGGTAAACACAAGGAATAATGAGGTGTTTTTTTTTGTTGGTGTCTTACGTTGGTTGTTTTAGCACCATGACGTCTTCATACTAACAGTTGTGTCTCATTTGTATTAATTTTGTATGTATATTTGAAAAGCATGTGGTCAGTCCTACACTGTGGCTTCATGTATTAATAAATAGTTAATAAGCTATGGTAGTGCTCTCTACAGTACAGCAGAGAGACGATTATGTACAGTATGTTCTGATTTTACAGCAGAATAAAGACACCAAAGGTTGATGTTCATGTTGAGGGCAAATCATTTTATTTTGGATCACAATTGTATAACAATGCTTTCTTTCGCAAGGGCATTTAAATAAAATGACAAGAGGCATGAAGAAAATAGGCACAAATGTAAAAATACTCATCATTCCACTAATGGCCACAAAGGCAGTTTTAAACCACACCTTTTTTAAGAACTTTAGACAACTTTAGACTTTTTTTTTTTTTTTTTTTGTCAGTCAGGTGTTGACGGAAGAGATGTGTTTTCAAGCGTTTTTTAAAGATGGCTACAGAATCTGCTGATCTTGTAGCAGCAGTAGATCATTCCACCAAAAAAAGTACATGAGAGTGATTTTTTTCCTTTTTGGGATGGTACCACCAGACGTTGTTCATTAGCAGAGCGCAGGGATCTGGTAGAACATAGGTCTGTATCAGTGAGTGAAGATATGAGGGGGCGGAGCCAGTGGTGGTCTTGTAGGCCAAGAGCATAGCTTTGAACTTGATGCGGACGTCAACCGTGAGCCAGCGTAACCTAATGAAAAGAGGAGTCACGTGCGCTCTCTTTGGTTCTTTAAAGACCACTCTTGCCGCTGTATTCTGGATCATCTGCAGAGGTTTGGTTGTGCAGCAGGGAGTCCAGCCAGTAGAGTTTGTGACACCCTAGTGTTACTCATGTCATGTAGTAAGATATTGTAGCAAGAAGTTGTATACTGTGAATTGTACAGTAATCTGACAACTTTAAAAAGTCATCTAATCTGAACTTGGCTAAAGGCAGGCTCCGAAACCACTATAGTTTTGTAAAATTTCATTTCTGTTTTGAAATGTAATATATTTAAGCCCAGAGTTAAAGCTGCAGTAAACAAAAACTCCTTCTGTCACCCACCTGCCAACCCGACCTCTTTGTACTTATTTAAAAAGTAGACTCTTAACTACATTACATGCATCAAACTAAAATTTAGAGATTACCTCCTACTGCTAGTTCAGTGTTAATGCATTGTTTATATTATGCTCATGTCAATTTGATTCTCTTTTCTCTGTTTATGTTTATTATTTTATTATCAGCAATGTAAGCAGATCACTTTCCAAGACGGATTTTCAGCTGCAGTTGGTTCGAGATTGACAAGCTGTGAACAACACAGTGCCAACAGTCACCGGGATGTGACTTATTTTAAATGACAGCGGACCTATGTGAGGATGTTATTGCCCAAATCTTAATGTCATAAATCTATTAAAATCCTTCATAATGAAGCTTAGATAAAATTAAAATGTTTTTTTTTTCCTATATCATTTTTTATGATGCTTGAAAATCTATGAGACACTTTGGTTTAAATAATATTAAATAAATAAATAAAATAAAATAACAGTCAATTCAGCAAACTGTTCGATCATAACTTCTGAAAAATAGTACATTTGATACTGGGGAAAATATGCATTATAAATTGCATATGTGTGTGGTTTAAGACAGTACATATACATATAACCATGAGTAATACTATATGTACACACATCTACATAACTGTTCAGCCAGTCACCAGAGACCCTCTGTTATTCGCTACATTAGTTTCCATATGCAAACCCCACAGATGCTTAAACTGAGATGAAAGCTTCCCATGGGATTTACACGGATTTACAGTCTAGTTGTTTAAAAGTCATTTTTTCATAGTTCTCAGAAGGATGTGCTTGTGACAGACAGTGGAGCAGAAGGTAACCTTTGGTAATGACACATAAACAGCAAGACAGTGCACTAAAGCAAAGGTGCTGTTTCTAATCCTCTCTCGTCTGCTCGTCTGTGTCTATGCAATTGCTATGTAACATCTTGAACAGAGTGACGTGACATGCTGGCTGTTGACTGGCTGCTGTTGTGATGCAGCACTTAACCTCCGTCCTTCACTTCCCGACAGTGGGCTCCAAAGAGAGTTTGTCAAGAAATGTTAAGAAAACCAAACTCAATAAAATTAAATCTGTATTTGACCCCAAATTACTAAAAAAAAATCACACTAAAAGCCATAGCACTACCACCTACCTAAGACTAAAGACGGCTTTGGAAAACATTTCCTGAGTTCCACTTAAATACTTCACTTAAATATTTCCAACAATGCCTGTTCAGTGGTTAGTGCTCCTGCCTCACAACAAGAAAGTTGAGGGTTCGATCACAGTGTTGGCTGACACACAGACTTTCAGTGTCCTGGAACTCGTGCAGACCAAAAACATGCATGTCTGGGTGAATTGGTATATAGTAAAAGGGCAATTTGACGATGTCAGCTGGTCACTGACCATGGTGTGCCCTTCCTCAGGCCCAAAGTGGCTGGGTGACCTCTAATGGGAATAAGAAGTAGAAAATAAATGTAAATAATTTCAAAACCTTATAAAGATTACTGCACCTGCAACAAACCTGGATCACATTGGATTTATTTGAAAAAAATCTAATTATTGAATATTTAAAAATTTACAACCATGAATGATAAATGTATAGAAATCTGCATATCACAAGACCGATTTGTCAATTAACAATTTGTGTTTTAAAGCTCACTCTACCTTGGCATGTAGAAGCTGCAGGATGATGAAAATGCTTGCGGGCAGACACCAGGAATATCAATTCATAATGTACTTGACACAGTTTTGAACAACAGATTATTTAGTGATAATTCTCTGCATGTTAATACCGTGATCGGGATTCAGGCCGGCACCTATACGCAATGTTCCCACTGAATATGTATTTCTCACTACAATGAGGGTAAACATGTTATTTAATCATCAAGTTGTTTCCCGTCACCGTCGCTTTAAACAGGATGAAGAGAACCACAGGTGGTGTACACATAGTACTAGAGACTCTGTGCAGAAAGCCCGCCTGAATGCATATCATTCAGCGTTTAGACAATACGTGCTGTCCGTGCAGTGGGGCAACTTAAGGTGAGCGGCAATGTGTGTCAAGATGGAGAGTGGAGGGCGGCATTTTAAATGCCGTCTGAGTCAGTCGCCTCCAGCCCAGATATCCATCCATACTCGTACTGTACATGTCCTACTTAGCTGCACTCATATTACAAACCTTTTTAAAAAGTGCATATCTTCACCCTCTAATTTTATGTCCAGGTGTAATCCTTTTAGTTTTTTCTGTGCATGTTGTAACCCCCCCTTGAATACTGATTGGTTGTACTTCTATACAACTGCGATGGCCAAGGATGCGATGACCCTTCTTCTGCTCATTTTTAATGAAATTTGACATTTTAATAACATTTACATGGATTCTGGGTATTTTCTTTTATTAATTCTAATACAAATCTCAATCTAGCTGCTAAAAATGTATTTCATTGTACATTTTTATTTAATCTAATTAGTTGCAATATCATTATGAATAAATATAACTGCCTAATTCCAATGTTGAACATTAATTTTGTTTTAGTTTAATTCTGTGGAGGTTCTCAGTCATTCAGGACATCTTGAATAAAAAAGGTTTAAGTAAAAGCAACTGGACTCAGTTTTCAAGATGAATGCGTTTCATCTCCAATTCCAAGAGACAATATAAATATATATTTTTTTATTAGTTTAATTGCAGATTTTTTATATTCTTAATAATCTCCTATAGGACAATATAATGGAAGAATACAGTTTGCATTCTGAGTTAATTTTTTTAAGCTTGACTTTTCTAGCATTGGTAGAAAAAGTACTGAAAATTTGGTAGACAAAATTTGAGTTTGTTTTTACTAAATAATATAATTAAGTTTGTTTTATGCGTTGTGGCAAAAATGTATCTAAGTAATCAGGATGTTACATGAACCTAAGGCATCCCTACCATCTGCCTTCAATGACTGAAACAGTCTGGTTCCAATGTCAAAACATGCTAGTTCCCATGGCAACCATAGTTCAAATTCAATAGCATACAATATTCCCAGGTCTGACCTTCATCGGCGAGTCTCATCCTCCAGTCGTGTGCTAGAGTTGTCTGGCCACACTCACATTCTCAGAGACCACACATGCCGCTGCTGCTCGGTAAAATAATGAACCTTGGCAAACAAAGGCTACGTGGTTTGTGATTGCTATTACACAGAATGGCTTATAGACAAAATATCATAACATATCTGAACTCTAATTCACTATAGCAAAGCAAAGCAGTGACTCAGAGTTGGTGCTTGATAATAAAATTACATTTTTGTGTAGGTGTAATAGACTATATCTTAGTTTATTCTTGCTGATCCCATTAGACAAAACAAGTTCTCTATATATACATACCACTAACAAAAAATAAATGTCGGCCATCATTCAACAAATCATTTTGTTGAATGAGAAGAACCATGAAGTTACCATGTAATATTTCTAACATTCATTTCCAGAACAGTAATAAGTTCTTTCTTGATCTGAACAGTTGTAGGCTGGATATATGCTGTGCTATACTGTATTGCCAGACTAATTGACAGCCGTGAGGCAGTTTAGATGATAATGTGCCGTGACACCTTTAAAAAACTGTCCTCTGAGTCCTACCTAAAGTGCCACTGAATAAATTAAATGTTGCATTGTGTAAAATATTGTAATATATAACTGGTTAAAATGTATCACTGTGTGTGTTCACACTGTAGTTATATTCTTTACTGTTTCGACGGATACCCAGATTGGACAAACTGAGCACTGCTGAAGGAGAGGCACTTTCATGTTTCTTTTGAGCACATTTTTACATGAAGGCTTATCAACTAAACTGATACTGTCCTAAATGTAAAATCACAGGGCTACAACAGCTGTAACCACGCTGTGTGAGGTGCAGAGAATTGCAATAATTTTAAATTTGCTATAAAACCAACCTTCCCCCTTTCACATTCATTCAGGTTGTATTTTACCAAGTCCATGTTGGCACAGCATTATCTCACCTTTAGTCAGTCTTTCTTGTGGGGACTATATTTATCTTCCTTATGTATTCCTACTCACAAGTACCACTAAGCGGGCTTAATCACTGTATCCTCCCACTGATCAGCAAATCAGATGATTTCCTGGAAATGTAAACAAATGATAGTGACTAATTTTGAAAGTGAAAGGCAGTAAATAGTGAAAATACTATTTTGTAGAAGAAGAAAATAGATTTATTGAGCACATTTTGTAACCAAAGTAACTCAGTGTGTTTTACAAAAATGACCCAAAAGTTGTTGGAAAGAACCAACTTGGAAGAAAACAAAGAAAATAAACAATAGTAAAAAAAAAAAAAAAAAGTATATATATATATATATATATATATATATATATATATATATATATATATATACATATGTACAACATGAACAGATGTTAAATTTTTGATAAAAAAACAACACAACAAATCAAATTAAATGCAATTCAACCTAAGGTATTAACATAGATGCATTTATTTAGACTTAGACTGTCACTTAGCCTCTATGTTTCTTTCTTTTGCAGAAGATTTTCTTTATTCTGAAAATGAGCTGTATTTGTTCCATAAAAAACAGGAATGTGCGCATAGATGGCACATATTTAATGGCTCTCAGTGCAAGACAAACACTAACTCAAATTCCACTTTCATTTGAACAACACAATGTTAGGAAATGTGTCAAACAAAGCAGTTACTTTTTGTTTGGGTGTAATGTAATACTTTGAGCGCTCTGATATAAGAATAATCAGTACTGATACTTTTTAACAAGTGGAAAGAAATACAAAGATATGGCAACAGTGTCCCTGCATAACGGCTGTACAAATCAGTCTTTATTATAAATCTAGGCTAAACAAGCTGCTAAACAAGCTGCTAAATAAAGCTGCGCTGATGTACTCCATCCCTGATTAAAACTATCTCTGTAATTACTTCACGCATGGGGACAGGGTCTTCTGCTGAGTTGACTAGTGTTTTGTTTCAGAGTTAACATGCTCCAATTCACCTGTCCCCAAGAGGCGCCGCGTGCACCTCTCTGTAATGCCTTTGGCCCTTTCAGCTACTGGAGCTGTCTGCAATGTGTCTAAACTGGAGAGGAAGCCTGCTCCTAATCATAGCAATCACTCATCCGAAAGGATTTTCCTCCTTTTCCCTGTCTAAAGAGGGTTATTTTTAGTCCCTGTGTATGTACAATGTTTTCAAGCGACAGTTATTATCAGTGATTTGACTAAAATGACAGAGCTTAAAAGCTTACTAAGATTCAATGGAGCTGCCTGCCATTATTTTTTTACCAATAAGCAAGGCAATTAATTCTGATTTCAAATCAGCCATGTTATGGTGCCATTGTAAAATTTTGCATGATTTTCAAAGTGGAAAAGTCTGTGATGCAAGGTTAAATTAGATTTGTTTATGACGTGTGTGACTGTCACTCATTGTGTGTGACAGACAAGTGAGAGCTACATGAATAGAAGTGGAAATGGTGCTTATTTATTATTACTTTCAGAAGCAAGTCCGTGTCAAAAGGCAAATTAAGGAGGCGGGCTGTGCTGTTCGACTGTAGGGCTTGGACAAACTCGCTTGGACCACAGCGACAACAGAACCTAGACGGGCAAGAAAGAAAAAATAAATAAAAAATTCAAAGTAGAGCACTACAGCTTCCATGCACAGTTGACGCACTCATGTGAAACACTAAATAATGACTCGACTGAGTGACAACTCCACAGATTATACTGATTATCGGATGTTGCTGGAGTACAACCAAAGTCTGCATTCACATCAAAGCCAGCAACATGTAAATAAATATTACATTGAGTGACAGAGATAAACCTGGTCACCTGTACTTTCTCATGAAGGGACCTAAGGACTTTGTCTTTGAGCTACAAAGATACATACTGTATGCATACAGGCTATTACAAGCTACCATATTCTTATACTTAGGGCTTTTCATGATGATAATTTAAAGTGCCATGCAGTAATATACTGTACATAGTTGTGTATACTGTTTTTATCCATATCTCAAGTATTTGTCTTCTGCTGATAATATTTCCTGTGTAAAGTATTTTAAACAAAAAGAAAAGATACTTACAGCAAATAAGAGCTGTAACTTAAGATGGGGAAGCTGTGTTGCTATCGAAGTGACTGACATTTTCACCATTTCACTGACGTGCTCTTTGAACAGCAGTAGAAATACTGCTCCACCTAGTGGGGCAGGCGTTAGGGCCTTACAGAGCTCCTTTCTGAAAGGAATGTTCTCTATAGAGACTACAGTAGGCTACATTCATCTTCCTACTTTCTTTGTGGCATTTCATAAGCATCAAATAAAGCAACTGTCCGCTTGTCCTTCCTGTATTGTGCGCGAGCCTGTGTTTGATTGGCTGAGCGGTGCATCAGAGAGATTAAAGGGGGTTCAGTGACTGTCTGGTGTTGTGCCAGTCTACGTATCCCAGCTGTAAACTGCCCTCCTTATGTTGTTTATTTAGCCTATATAGATAAAGTTTTTTTTAGGAAAGTCAAAATATCTTAGGGAAATGATATGTTAGTAGGAAAAGTGGTGTTTAGCCTACATTAAATAGGGGTACAGCATCTAAAACATGACCGGTGGACATGAGTATCCCCTATTTAACCCAAAACCCATGCTAAGTTCATGTAGCCTATAATGGAAGCTTGTCTGTGCACAATGCATAATACAGTGTACAGTCGGTTAAAAGGATAATCTGAGGCTGATCATTTAATTAAGGGAGCAAACATTTGAAATAAATCTAAACACGATGCAAACAGTTCATAATAAATAATAAATGTAAGGGGTTAGCAAAGAAGATGCCCCTATCCCTTACACGGCTTTGAACCCACCGTACGCTGAGTAAGTCGGCTGCCCTATTTCCAGCCGGCTGTGTGTGTCTACCTGCGACCGGAGCCCCTCCTCCTCCTCGGGCCGCTCTTCCTCCCCTTTCCCTCCCCACCACCACCTCCTCCTCCTCACCCAGCTCGGAGTTTGTGTTGTGCACTCGTTGCAGTAGGAGGTACACTGATGACGTTCCTCTGACTGTCCTAGTCCTTTTCATTTGTTTTTATGAGTTACTCCTTTTTGAAATATCTACAGGAGTCCGCTGACGTTCGCGAGACTCCGGCCATAATGTGAGCTCGTCCGCCGCTTGTCGTCCGAGCCGTCGCTGTGGTTCGTCCTGTCAGAGGGAAAAGACTAGAGATAATACGCAGTACACTTCTCTCCAGTGAGAACTGTGTCTTGCGAAGAGTAGACAGAGCACGTTTTATTGGTATATATTCACTTTGCTTTTTGCTTCGCCTTTTTCCTGTCCTTTGGATTATCGCTGCCCAGCAACACCACAGCCACCTGACAACTCTGAATGTCGTAATTAAGGTAAGGTAAGGACGGGGCTCACTGTTTGCCCTATGTGTTCTAATTTCTTTGACACGGATGGGTATGAGCAAACTATTTTCATGTCAAGTGCACAGAATCCTCGCTTCATATGCTACGCGACTCAATTTGAATAACTTTCAACCGGGACCGTTAGCCTCGTGCATGCTCCGTAATAAGTTCACGTCCGTGCGTAGAAATCAAAGTCGGGACAGTAACTTTACTAAAACCCCTAGAAGACGTTAGGTTTGGGAACGCACCTGCCAAGAGATGCAGAGTAACAGACAAGCTGTGAGTTTGAATTACCACTAAAGTTCAAAGCCTATATTACGGCTTTCTTTGGCAAAGACTCAGTTTCTTTTAAAAGCATTGAAAAGTCATAGTGACATTTGAAAATGGCTAGTTTGCATTCATTTTACGCACCCCAAAATGGAGAGACGTGCAGAGTTAGAGGCTACGTCCTACAGAGAGGCAGGACAATCACAGCAATGGAGATATTATAAACCACACTTGCCTCAATGATCAGATTTATATGTGGCTTCGTATTTTCATCAGTCCTGCGTAAAAAGTGCATATGTAACGTTGCAAGTAAGCTAACTTCTATAAAATATGTTAGTCAGTCAGAAAATGCATTGTTAAATGATAAAACATGATTCCCCTTTGTCGCAGCTTGGTATTTAAAGTGTGTTCGCATGTTGTTTTAATCGCTTTTGCACATGACAACGCTGCCCCGGCCGTTAAAACAACATTTCAACTTGTGTCGCAGCTATGTTATGGCTGCAAGAGCAATAACTATTGAATGACAGCTGCCGGGCCAATCCGTGACAGGCCACACGAGGTTGGTGGGGCTCGCTGTGCGCTGGCCAATAGGCGTGCTGTGGAGGCGGGGCTTGCTGCTGGCTGCCCAAACAGCGTCACGGACATGAATTAACCCGTTCCACGCGGACTCCTCAACATATGCGTTTGCATTTCTCCATAGTGCAGTTATAAGAGGCAGGGCATACTGTAGAGACTTAGAGAGGATGCTGACCAGTTTAGATACAGAGCTATATTATTATTGAATACTGTCTCATTTAATTATTTTTAAAGGGCAATATTTACATAATGTACTTGTGCATTTTAATTTTTTGTTACATGCATTTTAGCTCAACAGCATCCAAAGTAACACCTGAAATTGTATAAATTAAATATATATATATTGATGCAGTGACATAAATACACAAACTAGATTAAGTCAGATTTTTATTATTAACAGTTTTCTTTAGACCGTATGATTATTGTCTACTTGGGTCTGATATTTTGGTCAGTCTGATAGATATTCACCATCTCCACCCAGTGTTCACTGATAAATGTTCACATTGTGTTGGAATATATGAAAATGTGTTATTTAGGCATTTTAGCATCATATCTCAGACATGATGACAGAAGTTGTGGTAGAACATGGATGAACAGAAAACATAGTATCACATTTGTAAAGCAATAATTACACTTTTAAAGAGACCTATGTTACTGTAACAAGAATAATTTTAGCTACATTATATTTGCTTTGTTTGATTTGTGAACAATCCTAATTCAATGCATTTACTTCTGTATATTTTTAGGTAATTCAATGAGCCAGCAATGGAGACTAAAAGATACCAAAGTTTCTTTGATGAAAATGACAGAGAGAACAAATGGTCTCAGGTTCCCACTTCTATGGAGTACTGCTGCAGCTCAGAGGAGTCAGGTCTGACAGGAGGTGACATTCTGATGGACATTGTCAACGTCAGCTGCCCTGCTGGAAGCCCAGCCACTGACTGCAAAGACAACAACAACACAAAGAAGCCAGAGCAGCCAGCACTTCGTCTCAGCCAGAATCAGCCATTTGTTCACCCACACTTCAACAACTCTCTTCATGGTCATAAGCAGGAAATGGACTCCAAGGAGCTTTCCAAGACTGTTGCTGAGTCTATGGGCCTCTATATGAACGCTGCCAGGGAGGCAGATTTTGCTTTTAGCCAACACGGGGGCACTACCAGCCCTGGGAAAATGTTCCCAGTGTGTGGGCGTTCTCTCGAGGAGATTCGGAGTGGATCCACAAAAAGCCCCAAATCAAAGCCATTTGGTTTTCAGCAGCCCAGTACCACCCCCACTGCTGGGACCCCAGTCAGCTCAGGCTCTATGTTGGCCTCCTCTATGTCCTGCAGCCCCCAGACGTCCAGCTCCATGTCCAGTCCCGGGGGCAGTAACAATATGGTGTCATCCACCACCAGCCCCCCTGCATGTTTCGGACCACCATGTTCATCGGTGAGCAGTCCGGCCAGTCAGACGTCGTGTGCTCAAAGTGTGGCTAACATCAAGCGCAGAAACTCAGCCACGTGTAGCCCTGTGGAGTCAAGCACAGTGGGCACACCGCCACTCACCAGTCCACTGAACGTCATGAGGTCTCCCATGTCCAGCCCTCAGAGCATGAGCAGTGTCAGATCCCCTCCGTCCTGCAGCACCACCTGTAACATGAGGTCGTCAGTGTCCAGCCCCACCAGCACCGCCAATAACTGCAACACACTAAAGCAATCCATCTCCAGTCCGGCTGCAGGGGGCATGCCTGTCAGCAGCCCACAGAACCCTTCCTCTGGAGGGTTTCCTGTGTCAAGTCCTGTTGGTGGACTGGGTTTGGTGCAGAATGACACCAACAGTCCCGACACAGTAGGTCTCACTCAAGACCTGGACTTTAAGAACTTTGAGTTCCCAAAAGTGGAAATGGTGGATGGAGAGGTTTTCAATGTTGGCTTAGACCAGATGGGCATGGTTAAGTACATTAAAAACGAGCCTGGAACGGACTACAGGAGCATGTGTCTGGGAAGCTCAAAGTGTAATGCGAGTAGTACACCCTTTATCACCCAGATTAAGAGTGAGCCAAACAAAAATGAGGGATGTATGAATCAACAGCCCTACAATGAACAGTCACAATCAATGGGTCTCTTCCCTGTGTCTGAGACCACCTATTTGTCTCTAAGGAATAACATTGACGAATACAGTCTTTCTGGAATTTTGGGACCCCCTGTCTCTATGAATGGCAACTATGAGTCTGACGTGTTCTCCAACAATGTTCTGTCTAAAGGGGTTAAGCAGGAGACCAATGATGGCAGCTATTACCAAGAGAATAACAGCATGCCTGCATCGGCCATTGTTGGAGTTAATTCCGGTGGACACTCATTCCATTACCAGATTGGAGCACAAGGAACAATGTCTTTCACGCGGCACGATGTGAGGGACCAGTCCAACCCTTTGTTGAATCTAATTTCTCCCGTTACGGCGTTAATGGAGTCGTGGAAAACTCGACCGGGCATGTCACAGGGGTCATTGTCGGGCAGAGGCGAGGGATACCCGGGTCAGAACTGTATCACGGACGGCATTTCAAGGTAAGGATTTACAGCCCTACATGTTTCAGTCTCTGTGGTGTTGCTCCTGTATATCTAATAGCCCTACATTTACAAAATACAAAAGTATCCCTTTATAGAACCATATCATAATGTGTTTTGTTGGACAGAGTTGGGCCGGTTTGCTAACTCAGACTTGCATTGCCCTAGAGAGTTTGGGCGTTTGCTTTGAGAAGTGCAAAATAATAGCAGGAGCTGGGCTTGGGAAAGGCAGCGGGAGGCTGGCCGGCAGAACAGGAATTTAAAGATTGGGAGTCCACCAGGTCATTGTTTTAGCAGCTTGTGATCATGCCTCATGTTTAACTGCTACTCATAGACAAAAGAACTGTGCAAATGTTTAGGCAGGTGCAAAGAAATCCCGCAGTTAAGTGCTTAAAATATATAGCTTTTTTTTATTACATTACAAAATACAAAGGGATTAAAATGAAAAGAAATCAAATGGTGTGACTACCTTTGCCTTCAAAACAGCATTAATTGTTCTCAGTTCACCAGGTTGCTCATATTTTGTGCATGTAGGCTACGTCAAATCTCTTTATGAAATCAGGCAAAAATGTGATGTGATGTTGAAAGGGCTCCCTGGAGGGCTCCCTGTTCTTCTAAACACTAAAAATAGTTAATGACATTGGATGCTGAACATGACATTGGAACAATCCAAAGTGTAGACTTCGATAAAACCCTACCAAAACTTTGAGTCTTTTCTTTGTTTTTCGCTGTAGATTGTTGCCGTTTATTGAGATTCTTGGTCATCCAGGTCATCATAAACAAACAAGTTAAAAGGTAAAAGTCTGGACATATCCTAATTTAAATTGAGCTTTAGTTGTGGGTCACAAGGCCTCTAGAATATATTGCAAATACACCAAGAACTATCTGGGATTTACGTTGTGTATATATATATATACTATGGCGTTTCAGAGGCACGACTAAAATCCATGTGAGCAATGCAAATACCTGTTTTTAGAGGCTGCAGGCCACTGACTAATACGTCATAAATTATTGATCACTTAGTTTCCAAACTGGCGAAATCCACAATTTTGGTGAGTGTTGAAACTTAACAAACAAATCAAAGACAAAAATCCATAACGTTAGCTAATCTGGCCATGGTCAACCTTGACACAGTTGTTTAGCTGTCCTAGCTGCATGTGCAGCTAAGGGAAGTAAATAACATCAGCATTAATAATAATGGCAAATATCAAAGGGACAATATGCACGATGAAACAACATTTATAAATACACAAAGAGGATGATTCACTTACTACAATAAACAGGGCTCAACTATTGTTAATCAGAAATACAGTGCAACTAAAGGGTAATAAGATTATTTCTTTCAAAACAGTGGTTATGTTTTTGTCACAATTTTACGAGCTGCTGTTGGACGCTTTAAACAAAGCCATAAATGACTTCCTGTCTATTTAAATAGCACAGATACGACTTGGCAGAGTGAGAGTGAAATTGTTGTTGATGAAAACTGATACTGTGCTATCGCAGAGTGTGAAGTTGCAGATTGTGAAGTTGTCCAGAAAGTCAGAACAGATATTTATTAAAGTTTATTAAAGTTGTTCTTATTAGGTTTGTTGAAGCAGCTTTGAAGATTTCCTTGACTGTTATGTGACGTTAGAGTTGCTGATATTTGTAGTAATCAGATAAAGCTTGTGAGCAGGAACGATAGCCCTGCAGGGACATGCTAATGTTAATGAACAAACATATGTTTGATGTGATGTGTTTACTTCAGTTTTTACTTGAGCACAGTTTTTAAAATATTTTTTCTAAATATCCTAAGACTTCAGATTTTTATGTCAAAATATTTTTTTTCTAGGGCTGCTCAATGTATTACAAATTTATCACAAGGCATCATTGGCATATGAACTTGAGCAATATCCATTTCCTAAAAAGGTGACAGAATCAATTTATTTTGTTGAAATTTGAATAATTGATGTAAAAATGTGTATTCAGTTGTACATTTTACAGCAGTGCTAAGTTTGTTGCTATAGAAAAAAGAAGGGAACAAACTAAATCTTCCACTGGGTTCTATGGAGCTTCAAAGTGCTATTTGTTGAAGACAGGTAAATGCAAGAAGAGTTATTTGCATTCATTACACACTCTTAAAAACATAGTTTAGACTGAATCTTTCAAACTTTTACTACAAAATATTACACAGTGCATCTTTATTTACATTGTAGTAAAGATAAAATGTAAAATGTGGCAGTAGTGATCACTGAAAGTTTATCTCAAGCTTGTATAACCTTTTATAGATTTAATACATTTCAAGTTTTACTATCCCAAAGGGTGTATTCTAATGTCATATTATATTATAGCCATAGTACACATTTCTTTTATCTTATTGCATTGTGCATGTTTTTCTGATCTTGTGCAGTCTTTGTGAATACTATAAGTATAGGGGAGAATTAAGTGGCATAGCGACATGTAGTGACCCCTACACCATACTAAGCCAACTGTATGTTCCTCTTCCAATTATCCCATCAATATGCTTAACAGAAATCCACCACAAGACATGACCTGATTATCTCATCACATACATTTATAACTTTACAATTTGACATATTTATTTGTCCTAATGTGCCTAGTCCAGACAGTGGCTCCTGTGTGAGTGAGCGTCATAACAAGGCTTGCAGCTTTAAGGAGCCTCATACAGTGCGTTACCTTGGAGGCGACCTATATGGCAGCAGCCAAAGCGGAGTTGACGGGATCACTGCCACCTTGGTCCTAATGAGATCCAGCTTAGCCCTAATGTCAGACAGGATGACACTAAGAGGTGGGCCACATGGCAGCAGGCCAGGCAGCTGGGAAAACAGTCCGACACAACCCCAAAAACCTACATACAATTAATGCACAGACACTCTCACGTGTACATACAGTACGTCCCCATCTTCTCTATAGGGCTGACGCACTTTTTCCGATGTCAGATGCAAGCTTTTCAAGGTTGGTTTCCAGCACCTCACAAATGTATTTTGCTTCAAATATTGTTGATGTCACAGGACAATATTATTTAGTAGCAGCACCCAATACTGTGAATTTGTTAAAACCACATCACAAAGACTGCTTAAATTGCAACAATGTAATGGTGTTCCAAAACATGTTAGTACATTTGGCCAATCATTATATAATAATAAGTTATCACCTTTTAAGCAATTTTAAGGATGTTTTCCAACAAAGCGTGTCTGCAGGTACGGTAGCCCTGCAGGACATGCTGTTGTCTATGAACAAACACAGTGGAATTAGGTCAGAGGATGTGTTTACTCAAAGTTGCTCAATGTAGTTCTAATTGGACTGGAGCAGAAACCATATTGCAAAGCACCTTAAGGTAAATATGTGCCTATTCTGAAGTCTATCTGGAGCTGATCAATAAAACACAACATTCCTCATTTTTGCAATATTATTAATATCTATATCAAAGTAAAAATGCTTCGTAAACTGTAATAACAGTGGGACATGTCAATCCACACTTGACATGTCGATTTGCAATGAATGTGTAATTTTTTTATACTGCTAGTAGTGACATTGCAGTGTGTACATCTCTGCTGCTAACAACCTGTTAGCAGCTATGGGGCAGCTATGAAAGTACACCTGGCCAATATTATATAATATTTAGCCAATCAATATATTATATTGGACTTTTATCAAGTATTATTAAGGATGTTGTCCAGCACAAGGGTTTGCATATGATGTATACTCACTGAAGTGCTACAAAAAAATAATCAAATCAACTAAACTAAACAATATATCAAAACATGAGGTTTGTAAATTACAGTTTGGATTGCGTAATATTATTTACACTTTACAAAATAATTTAGTTGAGCAATGACAAAGATACAAATAAAAATTGAGTAGTTTATAACAAAATTCTTGTCCTTTTGAAATTGTTTAAAAAATAAAAATAAAATAAATAAATAAATAAAAAAAGCTAAAACTGCAACTTTTAGTTCCCCCAAGCTGTTAAAATGAAAACAACTCAAAACAGTTACGTGAAATTTTTTGAATATACCAAGTTATCTCTTCATTGCAATATCCAATATCCCCTTTATAATTTATTGGCTATACAAAATGCTTTTACACTAACATTGTTCTTGATTGAGTGATAGATTTTGAATTCTCTTAAAATATTAAATTGTACCTGACAAAAAAAACTTGTGGCGTTTCTGAATATTTCATAGGCAAAAAATGTTACGTAACCATTAAATAGCACTACTAAAACTCTTTGATCCGCTCCAGCCTTGGATGACAGAGTGTAAAATCCCATAGCACTCTTCTCCTCACTTTGGTTTCCTCTGTAAATGGTTTTAATTAAAATGGCTGCTCTTCGAAGCAGTCTAGATTACTCTGCACTAAAATGTTTAACCTCCAAGTCTGTCAAGACAGAGAAAAAAATAATAATAAAAAATTCCTCGTTTTTTTATGGGTCAATAGGCCTCTTTTTTGTAACATAACAATGTATCTAAATTCATTTTCTTCAATATGACATAATGATAACATGACCTACATTAGTGGGCTGGATTACATTTGCTTGCTGACTAAATCTCCAAATCTCTTTCCAAGCTATTGAGGTCATATTTGCATTGCCTCGGTTATGTCCAACCAAATATTATTTTACCACACTTTGACCTAATAGTTTCAAAATATGACAAAGGCAATAACTCCAATTCAAGCTGGCGCGCTGCAAAAAGAAAAGCAACATTATATATATATATATATAGTATATATATAGTATTTCCGCTTCTTTAAGCCCGCAGCAGTGTCTGTACATCGACAGAGTGGCCGTCATGAGGAAGCTCCAGATTAAAGTGGGGGAGAATGCTGTGGACTGGACTCTGGCCAACTCACAATGTTCTGCCGAGGGATGAAAAGGCATACTCCTGAGAGCACACTAATAAGGCTTTAATTGTATGTTCCTCCACTAAATTAATGGATGGAAATGATTTGATTAATTCAGACACTGCTGGGTACTAATATCCAATTAAGTTCCCCACACCAGGCATGCACAAGGGCTCCTGGTGCATTATGGGCTCCTTTCGATAAAAGCGGGCAGCTGCTTGTTTGGCTTGAGAAAAGTGTTACAAGTGATAGGGTGGAATAGTTTGGAGAATGAGGTGTTGAGTCTGACTACACTGCAGATATTGTATAGTAAAGTGTTGCTTTAAGCAGAATACAAGTCTGGTGTTTATTTGTCTTGGCAGATATATCACAAATATAGCACAGGATACAATTGTGCTAAACAGTTTCATTGTCTTTTGGCATTGATAGTGTTTTTTGTGTCTGTTACTGAAAGTGCTCCATCAGCACTTTTGCTTTTCTATAGTGCAGTCATGTCCAATGCACAGCACTAGGGCCAATCATGGTCGGAGATCAGATCTTTTATGGCCAGTGGCTTGTATCTTTAAATATACAGACTTTATTTATTATATTACTGTACTATATATATATATATATATATATATATATATATATATATATATATATAGTACTAATCATTTTATATATATATATATATATATATATATATATATATATATATATATATATATAAAATACTGTTTGAAAAGTTCTTCTCTTAGGGCAGAGCTCTCAACATATTTATATCGAGGGTCTGTCTCTAGTTTGTCTTTTACTTTGCTCCACCTCTGGCTTCCCTCAATGTGGTGCTCATATATATATATATATATATATATATATATGCAATTTAATATAAAACTAATTATTTTTATATCTTTACTTTGGCTGCAAATGTTATCATATCTTGTTATCTCAATATTGCAATGGCTGAAACTGACATTTTACTAATCACAATCATATTAATCCGAACAGAGCCTTAAATCAAACTTTGGTGCGTCCACATAACAAAAAGTCCTGGTTTAATCTTACATTTAGTCCTAAAGTTTTTACTATGTTAAAAGAAGGATATTGCAAGTCATGTCGGCAGTTGGGAAGAGGGAGTTCTTGTGGCGTTTTGTCCTGCAGATCACTGATCTCAGACGTCCACTGGCTGTTCTCTGTTGTTCAAAAGTCCAATACAGAGGATGGTCCATGTTGTTCAACATAGCATTCTTTCTGTTATGTGTATGTTTATTGGCAATTGTTCATTATCAAATCTAACCCTTAGCATTAACAGCTCCATTTGGCTTCTATTCCAAGCACAAATCCTTTAAAAGAAAAAAGCATTGTTAGCCTATTAATGTGAAATTACAGCTCTCTGTTGTTGTTGCAATAGTAAAACTAGTTCTGCCACTAATCAGTAAAATGTAACTGTGATACTTAAAACCTTGCTGCTAAATTTGGCAGAGTACTCTGTTAGTGTTATTGGTACATGTGAAGGAATTTCAGCTGCTTAGAACGAGTTTGTTTGGAAATGTAATTAATTTGTTATTTGCCATTACATTCACAAAAGTAGTCAAGGTGTTAATTTGTTTGCTGTTTTTGTTTTTGTATCTAAAGTTTTATTCACTTCATGTCCCAGTAGGAAACTAAGGTCTGATACTTTCGATAAACTGGGACTTTTACAGTAGTCATCAAGTACGGCCCATTTCAGTTAATATAGCATTTCTTCACCAAGGCACTGCTAGACAAACACAACATTATTTTTTATGTGTGGTCAGTATATGGTCTGTACATGATGTAGACAGCTTGTAAAGTGCATCACACAGAGGTCACATTTTAAAATTAACATGCAAATGACTGCAGTTTGCTTACTAATCTGCTTTTATGTATTCATTCAATCCATTCAGAATTGTCCAAAATCAAATGTCTTCTGCACCATGGGGCCTATACTATATACAATTACATTTTTGTGTCCATAAAGACACACTTTACAGCGTCGATGTAGGTAAGACAAATGCTAATCAAACCATTTTAACAAAACCCAAAGTGCTACTGTCTACTTTGTATGAGCACTACATTTTTTTTATGTGCCCAAGGACAAGCTTAAAGCATTTACCATTACTATTACTAGTTAGTGTTTCCTCCTTTTGTGACTTGGCACAAAGCTCACAGTAGGATATAATGAAGATTAAGATGTGTTGGGGAAAACAAAAACAAAACAAAACACAAATCTGTTTTTGTTACTTGTTGGAGTAGAGTTTTTAAAGTTAATGTTTTAAAGTCCCTTCTAAAATTATCCCTATTATTGTTTTTTTAATATTATACTTGTGTACCATTGCTGTCTATTTTATCCACTGTTATGCGACGTAGCCTAATTTTTCAAATTAATCCAGTGATTGTAACAAAATAGACTTGACCGGGCACATTCTTAGCATTAAACAGACCTGATAATCTGATGATGTGATAAAAGAAGTATGGAGTCTAAAGTGCAGGCTGTGATTTTGGTTTTGTGAAGCATAAACCTCCCGTGTGCATCCTGCCGAGCGCTGAACAACAAAGGCTGGTGGAAAACTTGGCAGGTGTAATGGTTTAGCTTTTTTTTTTTTTTTTTTAGGAGTTGGTTGAAACTATAACAGAGTGTGAGGAGCTTTTGGAGCTCACAAGAAACAAGTAAAACAAAACAAAAACACTCCTGCAGCTTTCTGTGTTAATAAGCAATAATTAGATTACACTTTTACCAGGGTGGCTTTATGAGGTGATAATATGTCTATAATAAATTAGTTTTGTTCCGCTTGCTAAGTTTTGTACCACAACTGCTTCACAGTGGCTTGCACAGTGACACAGTGCAACTACTATCAAACATGCATGTAGTTAGGATATGTCGGAAGTAGGGGTGGGATGGTTAAAGATTATATTGCTCATTGCGATAAAACAGTAAAGATTAATTGATAGTGGCAATTTTTTTATCACTGGGATAATTGTTCAAGATAATCAGCAGCTGTTTGTTTTTTTACCACAATGCCATTTGGACATATTTGTTTAGGCTTTAAGACCATCATCACATTTGTGATTTAATAAAAAGATATTCAATTGCTTTATCGCGGTGTCCTGCACGTTTTTTTTTTTGCTGTGGCTAGCTCTGTTCTGTGCGACTGAAGAGCGAAGGTTTTGCTAAACTCTCGCTGAAATAAAACTTCAGTCTATGTCCAGCAGAAAACAAGGCTGTTGACAATAGTTTGTTAAATAGTAAAAAAATACCAAAGCAGCTTTATTTGCCTTGAGGCTGTGTTGATTCAGAAGCAGTGCTGTCTGACAGATACGTTGAACATGAGTGTCATGCAGCAGGGCCGGAACAAGGAATGTGGGGCCTATGGGCTTAAACTATATTTGGGCCCCTTTTGGGTAAGGGGGTCTATTACACTTTATTATTTTCTGAACTAAAAATTAATGAATGAGGCTGACGCAGAACAGAATATTTTTTTTAAGAATTGCCTAAATAATTTAATAAGCTGAATTTACACTAGTTTTAGATTTTTAGAAAAAGAAGACTAAAAGTAATATCTTTTTTTTGTTAATTAAAGCCCTTTTAAAATATAGACATTTTTGGACGGGTAGATCTCATTGTCTGGACACGGTGAGCAAGTGCTTAAAAGTGCTTTATGTCAAAAGCCCTGATTCATTTTGTTTTCACTTTCAGCAAATTGCAGTTTTGTTTAACCACAAAAAGTACTGTAAAGTGATTCCAGTATTTTTATGTTTTAGTGACATTTTCAAACTGTAAGCCTGATTTCATAATTATCGTGCTAATAATACTGTTAATTGCAATTATTGTGGCCAGGATAATTGTGACACAAAATTCTAATATTGCATGGTTAGCTAAAGGTATTTTGAGAATCTGCCTTTAGCTTTAACTAAAGAAAGGCTTGTAATTCCTGTTTAACTTAAAGCTTGCATCTGACATGGATGCAGCATTATTCCGAATAGAAAGTTTTGAAAAAAATAAGAAAATAAGCTACATTTTAATGTGCTGCATGGTTATTGTCACCACAATGTTAAATAATGGATTGGCCTATATGTTTCCCTAATAGCCTTAACTTTCAGACCAAAATGTAACCAAACTTTATTTCTTTTCTATAAAAAGATTTTCTAATGGCAAAATTGAGCCTCCAGGCTTTTGAGTGTGTCATGCTTGGTCTTTGCCTTTGAATTTTACACTTATACAATGCTTGAGGAATTCACAGATTTAATATTTTAGCCACACAACCTCAGTAAATGTTTTCCCCAAGCTTTGTGAATGGATTTTTATTTATTTTTTTGCAGAGAGGAAAATAATGCCTCCAGAGGGATGTAAAAACCAACATGATAGTGCGTGGCCATCGGATGCTTTTGTTCCACACGAGAGAAACTATGTTAAAAGTCTCCACTCTTTTCTCCCACGCACTGCACAACACATTCGGCGTCCAACAGCAACAACAACAACAGCACATATTCGAGGCCGGACTTGACACCCCAATAAAAAGTGTGGTTAGCGCAGCGCTGGCTGGGGGACTCTTGGGATTTGCGTGTTGTCCTCATGTGAACTTCTTGCCTGTGACACAGGGCCAGATTTTCACAAGGCCGGGGCCGTATATGTGGCTTGCTCGCTCTGATACCTACTGCTGACATTCCCTTCTGTTGTTGAGGTCATTAACAAACTGCATAAAGGAAGAAAACTGAAAACCAGAGCTGCAACAAAGCATTGTGCGTTGGTTCTTCTGTGCTGTCGTGAATGGCCTGAATTTGTTGTTTCTTCTTTTTTTTTTTTTATAGCGCACTGCTGTGTGAAATACTGTAGCTGAATGGAAGTCTTTTGTCTAGTCGGCACTTTGTTTACCTTGTCGCTAGAATCTTCAACATTTTTATAATTGGATAAAAATGTCAACTGCCGAGTAGATGTAGTATTGTAATATATACGTATAATGACAATTCAATTTGATAATGATTAAATGGTCATAACAGCTGATCATAGTGTCGTAAACTAAATGCCGACACTCTTCTAATCTAATAGTGAGGTATAATTTATAGAACACTGTAAAAGTTAATGGAATCTGTAAGAAGTTAGAGAAGCAGCCTCAGATGCCGACAAGAAAGTTCCTGCAGAAACAGAATAAACGCAAAGATCCATCTGTAGATTCTACTCTGTTCAAAGGCATTTTGAGACAAATAAGTAAAGCTATAAATAATACAGTTGCAATTTTAGTACTACAGACTTATATTGGACTGTTATGTAGGACATAAGATGTGAAGGAGTTGTGACAAGATAGTGAAAAGTCAAAATTATACAGTTAGGTACTGACCCAGGCCAATCTGTCAATAAAACGTCTCTCTGTTTTATGTAAAAAATAATTAACATTTATGGAAATAAAGTTGCTCTATGAAATTGAGTTTTTGGAAGTTGAAGGTAAAATGGGTTGATTGGTTGGTTGTTTCTCACAATGCTTCGGTCCAGATACAGTTTATTCTGTTAAATTGGTATTGGCCCCTATATTCTGTTTATCCCGTTGTGTTCAGAAGCAGTTACTGCACCTCCTGGAACAAAAACTATCAGAGACCAGACTAATTTCTAGTATATAAGAAATATTGTAGCTCTTCCTAAACCACAACTTTTATATTTTGGTCCACTAAGAGGTTGTTTACACAACAATGCATCTTGCAAAATGATCGATGCAAAACTGCAATGATTACGTTTCCCAGACCAGCGTTCTCATGTAAATGGCCCCTAATACTTGGTAAGTAAGTTACCCCTACTTTACTTATTGTTAGCGTCACTAGCTTCACAAACTGTAACTAGTTTGCTGTTTACAGAAGTTTGCTAACTGTTGCAATGTCAAAATTCCCTAATGACTGCAGTTCCCTGGTTTAGTATTCTTCTACCGTCTGTGATCTTGATGTACTTGACTGAGCAAGAAAGACATCCCGCTATTCATGGTTAATTAGAATCTACCCATGGATTGACGCTAAATTGCATTTGAACCCACCGTTTGTCTTGTCACATTCTTATTGGACAGAATACCATCATACGGGGGATAAAGGAAAAAAAAAAAAAAAACTTCTAAAAAAAGTCTTAATTGTCAAGCTTGAAAGGTCCCCAAAGTAGGTCATGCATAGTTGGCTCAAATGAAGTGAAAACTGTGTGTGTATTTGCAGTGGAGTGCAGAGGGGTGAACTCGGAACAGCGTTATTTTTTTCATCACACTGTCACTGTCAGTGAGGCACACACTCGACGCTAACACACAAACGAGCTTCCACATCAGCAGAAGCCGTGATTCAGTGGCGCTGCCGACTATGCCGACTGGAAACATTAATAACTCCACTAATAGCTTTATGTGCTGCAACAATCAACAGTGAGGAATCGTTTGTAAAGTGTGCATAACGGTAAAAAAACAGACAAAAACGGTAAAGTGAGTCAATTAATTTATGACAAGTGAACTGCGGCAGCTGCTTATTTTTGGTTTATTCTGTGGAGTTTATGTTGCATTGGGAACAGTTGTTACTAGCCAAACATCATGCATAATATAGTGGAAAAATCCAACAAGAGAGTTTATTTATAGAAACATCTATAATTAAAGCTAATATTTGAAGGTTGAAGGTTAAAAACTTCTCTCAAGTTGCACACTGTGATTGGTCAAAATAGCATCTTTTTTGACTTGCCAAAATGTAAGATTAAATAAATATAAGAAAACAACGTCATAGTAATAATTATTTTGGGCCAAATGTCAAGTTTGAAGCCCTAGGAGGGGGTGTGTTTCTAAGTTAAGAAGACATTCAGACTTCCAACTTTGTTTTGGTTGGGAATGTATTTTTCACCTCTTTGTCAAGGTGACAAAGGTAATTCTCATGTTGGTCAATGTGTAAAATGCTAATTAAATTAAAGCCAAGTTAAACATCACATCTCTTGTTTCCTCCAGAGGCACATAATGTCAAGTCAAAAGTCGGTCACATTTTCACTTGATTTTCTGAGTTGTTCTGACAAACATAACTACATTTATGTGGTCCTTGTCCTAGATTCTGGACAGTGTATATTATGCTCAATAAACTTATTTTATGCAGTCTATGGCAACAATGGTCATCCCATATTACAGTTTATATTTCAGATAAGTCAATGTGAAATTTGCAAATCAATGATGATACAAAAACAATATCTACTATTCCACCACAACCCAAAATGTCAGTCACAAAATTCTAACCTGAATTTCTGAGTTGTCCTGAGCAGGTGCTTATGTAGATTTTCTACCATTTCTGACAGTTTTTAAGGAACACATAAAACAGGATAAACAATATTTTTAACTGCTTTATATTACAGAATTGGTACTTTGTCTTTGAATAATGTAAGTAATGTTATAACTTCTGTATAGATGATAAAAAAAATAAAAACATAACAACACATGCATATTTAAATGGTTAGTATGGCATGGTCGGCCAGTAGCCTTCCTCCTCCCAATAGAGTTGTAGTCATTAAGATTCTGGATCTCAACTCCGTCCCATTGTTTGTTTGTGCTGACCTTGTGGCCACAGACCTCTGGCTAATTCACCCTGCAGCTTTTTTCTTCTCCATTGCTTTCCTGGTCATGAGCTTGGTTTTGTTTACCCAGTCTCCATTTCTTTTTTTTTTCTTTTTTTGGGTCTACTGTGTGGTTCTATAGTTTTGGCCATGTCCACATAGATACATTTTATTTTACTCTATTGGAATGCTGTCATAGTGTGTCAATCAGTGTGGATGATTGTTTATAGAAAATTCTTCTTAGGATATCATATTGACACCATTCCTATAAATCAGAAAAGACTTGAATCTTTGTCTATTTTATCCATCCACACAACAAAAATATTATAAACTGTACTTACAGATTTCTTTATATATCTTACGATCCTTAAGCTTGCAATGTACAACTTTTTTGTTTTAAATTAAGAAAACTGTTCAATTCCCTTTTAGTGTAATACAAATGTTTTGTAAAAAACTAATACCTTAAGAACCTGTCTAGGCTTCATTATAAAGGATTTTCTGCAGTTTTAAGTTGTGTTAACTATTTACAATTACTTTATTAATTCAATTAACTAACTAACTATGTGCCTTACTTTACCCAATGAGTCAAATATTGACATGGCAACACTAAAGAACATTATCCCATATTATGGTTCCTTAAAATGATGCAGACTAACAATAAACAGATATATATCTATGATTATGATATCGCAAATGCTTCCTTTTGATGTCACAGTCAACACACTCCAGTAAAAATAAAATTTTGAATCTTGTTTCTAGTTGGTGAACACCTGAATAGACTGCAAATAAGTGTGTACAATTATATGTACTGTACTGTGCGTGGCACTCGGCGTGTTTTGAAATCCCTTTATAAATCTTTTCAAAAATATCCAGCAAAGCAGTGATTTATAAAACTTGTAGCTTCATTTTCAAAGCTAAACTTAAAACAAAAAACAAGATTCATTCTTTAGTCCGAGTCGTGAAGGACTGTCCTGTGGAATCTGTTGGAATTTGATTTGGGGCACTTCCAGTTACAAATCATGTATGTGTTTCACCGGTGGCACATAACATACTGACCTACTGTAACCACGAAGAAGAACCACTTTGATGACAGCGTCCAAAACATGATCATAGCTCAGTCTGACACATCTAAGGGTGAATGAGTTCAAGAGGTAAGCAATAAGGAACTACTTCAATTGTTTTTGTTTCAGATGTTTTTATAAATAAAAAATCCAAGATTAAATTGGACGCAAACAATAAATAAATAAATAAATAAGTATATATTATTTAGTCATCAATAAATGTTGATGCCTAGACCAAATTATGAATGTGTACTTAAATATGCGAAAGTGGAAATGCGTAATATCTATTAAAAGTTTACTAATGTTTCCTAACTGGATTTTAAACCACTGCAACAAATTTGAAAAAACAAAACAAAGAAATTTATCAATATCTGATTCAATATTGAAGTCTACGTTTGAATAATATAAGTCAGTTCTAATTAGATGCCTAACATGTCCTAAATAATACATTTGTTTTACTCTAAATGTATTTGTTGTAGTGGTAATGTTAATACTGTTGGATTAAAGTGAGACTGTAGTGTAGGTAATAATTCCTTTTTTTCTGGTGTCAGTGCTGCCCGACAAGCAATTAAAGTGCCTTGTTCAAGTGCACCTGCAACATTGTGACAAGTCAAATTTAGAAAGCAAACATGAGCTGGATGGCCCCTTTTAAATCACATGACATATTGTTATTAGAAATCAATCAGGCTGTCACCGATCATCACAATAATAATGTTACTGTGGACGAAGTTGGTAAGAAAAGAAATATCCTGTAGTAGATATTTTTTGGCACAGATGAATGGAAAGTTGGAACAAATTCAAATAAATTGACACCAGACTGGACTGTGTTAACATTTGGGCTGATTTTGAGCAGATGTTTTCAAACCAGCAAAGAGGGTCAAAAATGCTTGGCACATATACAGAATACTACAAAGTTCTTCAGGTGTAGTACAATAATGTTTTGTCAATTGCTCATTTTGTGACATAAAAGTCACTCTTTGCATCTTACTTTGACGCAGCACATTTTCTTTTGACATACCATACATACTTCACATTCTTTGAGTAATGTGTGTTTATGTCTGTGTCAATAGACAGTTAGAGAAAAGGTGAGTTCTTCATTTGAATTGAAAATCTTTCTTGGATGAGAAATGAAATGTCTTCACCATGAAACCTACGTCCAGGTGCCTTTGCTTTAACCTTTTCTTCACGATGACTGAGAACCTCCACAGACATGCAGAACATTGGCCGAAGCAGTGACGAAGTACAGTAGCTCCTCTGGATTTCTGTGCTCGGGCTGATTGACTCGTCTTCACTCTGTGCCTGCCACTGGTTGGTCCAGTTTCCATTCTGTGTGAACTGTGGTTGGCCTTTTGTACCTTAGGTGTGAGACTTCTCTCTTTGATATGTTCTAGTCCTGCCCTTGCTTGAGTAACTAATGGAGGGAAGTCCTTGGTACACAGTATTTAAAATAAGACTGGAACCAACACGCCTAGTGGCCCAGTTTGTGGCCCTGGAGAGACAAATCCACTTAAGCGCTGTAAACAAATGCCTCAATTGCTTCCCTTCTTATACGTTGGACGGGCCTACAAACAATGTCCTCTGACAAAAACCTAACCTATTGAGCTGACAAACATTCATATGGCGTCAGTACTCTTCACTTGTGGCTAGTTTTCACCTGCACAAATATAGGTTTCTGTTTTCTTAATGAACCAACAGCCAGATTGCTGGGTTTTTGCTTCTGTGAGAATAAAACAGGTAGGACACTGGAAAATGTAGACTTCAGTTGTTACAAAGAAAACAAAGACTATGGCTGCCATTTTACTCACTAAAGACCCCAAAACTATTAAAATATATAGCTGCGTACTTCTCGTTTTATTGGAAAAAAATAAAAGCTCTCAAAAGGTTGAGATTGAACTAAACTGTTTATTTTCCATTTTGGGAATGGTTTCAGTTAATGCTGTCATGAGTCAATGCATTTTTAAAAGGTTGTAATTGGTAGTGATAGTGGTCAAAAGATGTGTTGACGTAAGAATATTTATGTTACTAAAAACCATTCAGACAAAAGTCCTCCTCTTTTTTTGCTTCCTAAAAAATGTTAAGATTATTTTTGACACCAAACTGTTATTGTTTCATAACAGATGTACTGACTGGTTGCCTAACAAAATTTAGTTTTTTTCATTTATTTCTTTTACATTGCCAATTGACAAAATACCACTGATTTGTACTTTTAGCAGCCCAGAATGAGAAAGCCTATTATTCAGGTATGGCACTTGTACTATCCCTGTCTAGTTTGAATGGACTCGATGTTAATTGGATTTCTTGATTACATAATTATAGATATAAGACAAAAAGTTCAATCTCCTGGTATGCATGGATTATTGTAATAGAGTAAATGTCCTCAAATAATGTTTTGATGATTGTAGAGAAAATAGCTTCTATGTTGTCCTGCCATCTTTCTACAGAAGCCTAGAGGATACAATTCAAGCATTAGTCCTCGAAAAGGCCCATCTTACTTTAATAGATACATAGAAGAACCAGGCAATAGGGAAAATTAAAAAAGTTATGACCTAATTATTCACTTGGCTGATATAGGTTAGCCTTAGGTTATTGGAGCTGTTTGAGGTAGTTCTCCAGTCTATGGCAATGAGTCGACTCATTCATCACTGTCATTGTGGTTATTTTATATATTTAAAAGTCAGCTGTTAATGGAATCATTTTATCTTTCATTTTTTCTTCAATTTAGAGTTCCTTGTCAGCAAGACAATTTGTACAAAGCCACAAGCTATAGAAAACGGTAATATGTCAAGGAACAGGAGATTTTGTAATTTGGTGGTTTGTTTGGTGTCATGTCAAAAATCATAGGCTAATATTTGTGTTAAATTCAGCCTGAAGGGGTTTTCAGACAGAAATTATTAGTGCTGCAATCCTTCCATTAACCCCCTATTTCCAGTGGTGTGTGCCATATAACCACAGCCTGTGCCTTTACTATACTTCTATATTACTATTCTATACTATTCTATTATGTAGTTATAATATTCTATACTATTTTATGCAATACTATACTATACCTACTGCTACGCTTACTATACCACAATACATGGTCTGACTGAAAGCTCTGTTGTGATTGGCGGACAAGTGTGCAAACTAAATGCATAATTCTACTCTACTATACTATTCTATACTTCTACTGTACTATACTAATCTATATTATACTGCTTTTTTACCACAGTATATGGTTCGACTCAGTGCCCTGTTTTGATTGACAGAATGGTGTGCAAACCAAATGCAAGGTGCACACCATTAGATATTACTTGTTAGCTTCACTAAACACACCTGGAAGTAGTTTGTAATATTTTTTATGCAACTCTGATTGACACAGTTGGAAAAGGATATAAATGCATGCAATGGTAAGGATGATTATAATGTTACCATGGAGCTATCAGTTCTCAACTGTTTTATTGCTCTTTTATTCCGTTGCCAGTAGCACTGTTTATTATAGTGCTGTGTAGGGTTGCATTAGACAAGCTTCACTGACAGACTTTCATCCCTTCTTCTGTGAACTAAACCGCATGCTCATTTCATGCAATATGAATAAAGGGCCAAACACTCACAAGTGTTTCAAGGGGTGATTTCCCCTTAGTGATTACACTGGAGAGGTGCCAGCAACTGAACGTAAGAAAATTAGCATACAGTAGAGTGAGAGTATTGCTGTCAGAAAGCACGGCGCTCCGTATGTGAAGATGTGGTTTGTGAGTCAGAGGGATCAACAGATGAAGAGCCATCGTTTATTCAACAAAATGTGCAAAAGAGAGCATGTGTACCATATCATTAAATGAATAATGGCATACAAGGCAAGCAAATATAGGTTTGCAAACTACAGTATACAGATGTACGCGTTGCCGAGAGTAAGTTAGACATTATGTTCTTTGTCATCGTTCTGTTCATTATTTTGTACAGAATTTTTGAGTAAAGCCAGAATTTTCAGTGTCAGGTTATTGGCCACCTAATCACTCCTAATCAGCCTGCATTCCTCAGTTCCTATAAAAGTCTTTGAGTGTTGAAACTGATATACAATATGATATACAGATCTACAGCTTCTTTGAAGCCAACAAAAGCTCACAGTGAGTGAATCAATGTATGGGTTACAACTTGTGTCACATAGGGACTAGTCAGTCCTGGTTTTGACCAAGAACCAAGCAACCAGCCAATCAGGATTTGAGGTTGGGATTTATCAACAGTTAATTACTACAAAATATCCCTTGTTCTCATTCTGTTTACCATGATAAGGTCACGAACTGAGCAGCTGTGTAAAGAAATGTTGGAAACTTCCACTGTGTTGTATTTTCCTCTAATGATACTTATGTGACACTTTTCCATGAATCTTGAATCTTCCATGAAAGTAGAAAATGTGTCAAGTTTAGTACAGTAAAACATACAGTAACTTTGCATTCCTCACCTGTTTTTCCAGTTAAGCAATGACACACACCATTTACACACTTCGATGAATGACACGCAATAATGCTGACTCAGTTTACTGCCTCACGTTTTATTCCCCCTATTCCCAATCCCTACCCCTCCACCTCCCTCAGAGATTAATGGCGTCGAAAATGAGGGCACGTCACATGTGTTGACGCGATGGGATAGGCACTGGCCTCAGTAGAGCGGGGCTTGCCAGAAGGCTGAGCCACTGTACAAGCTGCTCTTCTCTCGTTATGACACACATTTCTCTGCACTCTGTGTATTAAGTAAGGCATTTTGAAGTGGAAATGCATGCTTTTGAAAACTTTATTGGAACAGTGAAAGACATCAGAAAACTATGACTAATGATAGTTGTCTGGTCCCATACAAGCTTACGAAGGACAACACTTTGCAAAGATTTTTCGGCTTGTAACCAGTTTTCTCTGATTAAGCTGCATCTCCACAACTTTCATGTTAAATCTTTTGCCAAGTATTCCACTGTTTTGTTTGTACAAGGCTTATTTCCCTCCTGTTTCCTAGTTTACATTTGATAGCACTACACAAAAGCTGACATGAATTCAGCAATGGATTTAGTTGCACACTTGTCAAATGCCTGCTCGCCACTGGTCAGACAGAATCTCATGAAGACGTCTTACGCATGACAATCTGACAGCTTGGAGTCCATCTTTCCTCCCTTGTCTTGGTGTTTAACGAACATCTGAAGCCTGTGTGATTTAGTATCCCCCCAAGCAGACTTGTCCTTGGTTTCTGGTCCCCTTTGTGGCTTCCTTGTATGCGTGTGTACACACACTTTTTGACACAAAATTGACTACAGCTGCATCTCTAATATGTTGGTATTTGTGACTTGTCTATTTTTGTCTCTTTATAAAAAATGTCAGATGATAAGTTTATGGCCTAACCCAAAAATACAGTTGCTATTAATAACAGACATTTTAAAAAGGCTGTTACTAGTTGAAACTGCAAATTGTTCCAGATTGTTTCTCAAAAACAACAATTAAAAAATGAGATCAAAGTGACCATACTGAGTAAACTAAATTACATCCTTTTCATCAGTAAACATTAAAAGAAAGAACTGAAACATGGCATTTCATAAACTGTAAAAAGGGAATAATAATGGTCCAAGTGTAAATCCCTGAGGGACTCAAAAGAACAACAACTCGTAAAATTTGGTTGTAAATATACAATTTCATATAGAGTGAGTACAATAAAGGTCCAAGTATGGGGCCCTGGGGGCACAACAAAACAAAGAGACAGATTTTCATGACGTAAAATGCAAAACGCTTGGCAGAAGGCACACTCATTTTTAGGGCCAGAGCTGGCGCATAGTTTAAAAAAAAATACTTGACATGGCAAAGTTGGTCGGAGTTTATTTTTTTGATTTTACTAGTGAATTTGCCTGAGGTAAAAGCACAGTTGATATTTGTATATTTTAGATGTTTTAATGACTAATTTGGAGAACCCAAGAGACATAAATTTCCATATAATATATATATAAAATATAAAAAATATAATATAAATAGAGGAAATGGAGAATCACGTACAGTTAATTACAAACACTAGTCATATATTTAGTGTTCACAGGGAACTTGTTACGCTTGTGTTTTACTGAAATAAATGAAAAGGGGGGGGGCTATAATAAAAAATATATTATTACTATTAGCCCAAAGTCTGTCTGCATGTTCCACAGTTTTTTCTTATTGTCAGAGCTGTTGTCTGAGTATTTATAATTGCTAAATTAGTTCACCTTCTCCCACCGCAGGCTCTGGCTTTGGGCTTAAGCCAGAAATTTGGAATTTCTATGATATTCAACAGTGTGCGGAAACAGGCTTCTGAGAAGTATCTGTTCATTTATGAGAAGCTTATACTGTGTTGTTTTTGTTTGTAGCGCTGCGAATACACGGGATAGAAAGAAGAAATAAGTAGGCTACTAGTAATGAGTAATGATTAAGAATTACACAAACTGGTAGTAAATACTGGTAAAATATATTCTCTGCAGCTCAACCAAACTGCCCCCGTTACTTGTGGGGGATTTACAACAACATAGAAAACACACACATTTACCCTTACCTTGCTCCATCCAAAAACTTGAATGGACCGCTCTTTGGGCACTTAATTTGATTGGTTTCTGTTGCGCTAGTCTTAGGCCAAACAGACAAAACCTTGCAGCATTCATTCATGGATCTACTGCAGGAAGCTGTCTGGGCACGGAGCAGGTGTGTAAATGTGTGTAAAGTGGATTTACTTTTTGAAAAACTTGTGAATGCACACAGACCACTGTAAGTAGGAGTGTATTCTCATATTAAGAACATGAGGACAGACACAATAATGTACTCAGTAGGATGCTTTATGCTTTTGTCTTTTGCATAAAACAGGCATTATTTTCCATTCACACAGTTGAACACGGTGTTCACTCGCTCTAGCCTTTGATAAATCAGTCCACAATGCCCGTAAATAAACAGTCCATGTCCTTTTTGCCCTCTTTTGTCCCTTAGTCTTTATTCAGGAATATCCAGGATTGCTCTAATGTGTCTTATTAACTCATAAAATCACTCCAGCGTCAGCTCACTACAGTCCAAACATGGCTTGCTTCTTCCGTTATCATTCAAAAGTTCCGCTTTTTGTGACTGCACAGGCGTGTGCACAGGCCTGAGATTAGAAAGACCGGGTCTGGACTCAATAAAGTCTCCATCCTCAGGAAACTTATGCTACTAGTTACTACATATGGGTTATGTATGTATATAAAATATATACTATATATATAAATAAATAAATATATATATATTTGTTACATAATTCTTTATTAATACAATTTTAGATACATGCTTAATATTTGATATTATTATAATTGTTTTGTTTATTAATTTTAAATAGTGCATTGCTTTGATGCCTTCATATACATCAGTACGTCTTTGATTCTGTGCTCTCCTGCTCCAGGAACAAATGCACCAGTAGCCACCTCAGAACCCCCTTAATGGCACAAGTTTATTTATTTAGTAACAACCCATAAGTATGATTATAAAAAACAGCTCTAACAGAATATGGTGAAATGATAAAACTTCAGAAAAAGCAATAAGCATCTTATACTGACCTCTTTGACATTTAACATGAGAAATAGTCCATTCACAGCATAGGCTAGCTATGATTGATTTGATGCACAGCAATAATGAGAGTTAAGCCGTAAGTTTATTGTACTGTTTGCTAAGGCTAAGATGGTGAATGCATGACAACGGATTTTTGTTTTTAGCTGGCTTCGATCTATTTCAAGAGATGAGTAATGATACAGGACATACACTGAAGGACGTTCAGACCTGTCAGCTCCTGTGTCTTCACACCTCACTGGTCGGAGGGACTATGGCATTGATGAAAGGTCGTGGTGCCTCTCATTTAAGGAGAATATATTCAGCTTTTGCAGCCTGCACAGACAAGTTTCTTCTCTGTATCGATTAATCTGGGAATTGATCACATCTGTGCTTGCAAAGTTGAGCTCGGCATGCTTCCAGCGCCAGTTAACCCTGCAGTGTATTAAAATCAGATTAAACTTGCACATAAAGGAACGTGCCAAGGTTGGCTCACGTGGCTAGGCTGAAGATCACTGCTCTCTGAATGGTACACTGTTTGCTCTGCAATTACAACTTTTGTGCTTTTTTTTTTACCCATCCATACTTTTCTGTATCTCCAAGGTAAACATTTCAAAGTTTGCTCTGCTAAAACTGTAACATGTGAGAAGAGATAAGATAGCAGACGGTTCAGAGTTCTGCACCTCACTTTGAAATTATAGCACTGAGACAACTCCCGAAATCCCAACCTAGCCAAACAAAAACACAAAAACAAAAAGTACTTTTCAGTCTGTAATCGATTGCGGGCCTGTGTTTATATTAAATTTGCTGTATGTCTCAACGTGTATTGCTTTGAAGTGTTGCAAAATGATTTACTGAGGCGCAAAATGATTTACTGAGGCACAGACGCACAGACTTGCATAGAAAACTTCATCATTGCATTTACATAAGCTCATACAGTAGGCTGTCTTAATTAATTAATAAAAGATAATACAACTGTAGAATCTTGTACTGTTGTCACTTGTACAAACAGAGACAGAGAGACGCTAAAACATTATCAAAACATTAGCGCCCTCGCCAGCAGCCCGCAGCTTTTACCTGATCCAGCTCCAGAGGAACCCACTGTTTAATGACATTAGCCTTGTTTATGAGCGCACAATGTCTATTTCTATAGTAATCTTGTTGCACTGAGCTAAAGCAGCGCTGTATTTGTGTTTAAAATTTAAATTACTTTGCATATTAGAACGGGCAATGAGCTAGTCTGATGATGAGAATCTCAGTTTTTAAACATAGGCTACGAATTTACTGCCAGGGCTCTGGAATGCGAGCAAATTGGTTGCACGTGCAAAAAAAATCTGAGGTTGCACTTGTGCGACCAGCTGTTTGAAGGAAAAATAGCTTCTGATTCCTGTTCCTAACCACTGCTCCTTAACCTTTTGTGAGCTACATCATGAGGTCAACAGTAAGATGTTAGGAGGGTCTTTATTGATAAAGCAAAGGAGCTTTATTGTTGTTTCCACAATCCAACTCCACCAACTCTCAGCAGAAACACGAAGTGAAGTTACAGTGACACACAGCAGCTTAAAGCAGAACTAAGTTGCTCCCTCTACAGCTCCCCCTACAGCTTCCTTCAGTGAAAGACACTGTTATAAATACTCCTATCGCAGCTCTGGACAACAACACTCACAAAGTGCACTGGTTTTGCAAAAAGAAAAGGCAAATACAGTACAAGAAATGAAAACCTCAATGGAGCTGGTTAATTTTAGAAATTGTCTTATAAAGTCACAATAAATATATATTGTTTGATTGTTTTTTTCATTGTCAACCAAAATGTTATATGTAAAAGAATCACTTCTGAAATATATAATATAAACAGAAAAGACTCACTGACTGTAACATCTCCTGTAATCCACTCGCATTCCGTTTCTGGTCCTCGTCTGGTCCTCGATCTGGCCAAATAATCCAGCAAAACCACGTGCTTTCCATTTATTAATTAGCGTAAATGACTAGCAAATACCGTAGTGGATTTATGCAAATGATCCACGTGGCTTCAGTTTTGTTTCTCACAAATATAAACAAATGTGGGCAAAGCAGTGTTTTACTGCAGCGCGCATCAACAGTGAACAAAAAAAGTCAGGTATAAGAGGCTGAGCCAAATACAATACAATCATGCCAGGGGAATTACAAAAAACAAAATGACAAAAATAAATAAAACTGAGAACAAAAAGTAAAAATAAATAAAAGATTTGGATTCAGCTGAGCACATACATTTGATCCGTTATTATATAGTCACTGTATCTGCAGATAGCATAATTAACAAATAAATTGCTTTAAAGCCATACTTTTAAGATTTTTTTTGTTTTTTTCCCAAAGGAAAGATAATACCAGAAAATACTTGATAATATTGGTATTAGTATCAGCCAGTATGTTAATTTAAACATTGGTATCAGCCTAGAATTTCAACATTGTACCCTAATTGTGAATCTAGAAATATGCAAGTAATACTTTGCTGTCCCATAAGGAAATTAGTTGCATCTAACCCAGCCATCAGTCCCTTGAACAAGTTTCTTAGTCATGGGTAATGACTGTTGGCTTAGCCTACAGTGTGCATGTTTTTCAAGGTTGGTGGGGGAAACCTGAGTATCTGGGAAAATCCAGAACATGCGAACTCTACATAGAGTAGAGGGCTTGTGTGCTTGCCACACCCTGACCGGGGCGTGGCAAGCACAACTTTGAAAACTGATATGTGCCTCAACTCTTGACAGTAAAGCTACAATAGAAAAGAGACAATATAAATCTTAATCTTATCCATTACTATCTTTACACTACTAAAGTTTAGAGCTAACCATGCACCAGAAATTATCTTTGCTTTGTTTAACACATCTTATATGTGTTGCCATTTCCTTTTGCTTCACTTTTTCCTTATATTTACATCTATATATATTTTGCTGTGTAAGCAGACATGGCCAGTGCTGGAAAAAGACACTTTCTCTATATAATAGATTGACATTGATTCTATGTTGTTTGTGTTTGTGATTGGCCAAAGCTTCCAGTGTGTACCTGAAGAACATTGTCATCTATTAAAATCCTTGAAAGGTCTTAAGAAATCACACTTTTTTGTAAACAAACCACATTTCCACCTGTGACTACATTCAAAAGCAACATCTGCAGAATTGCTTCAAGGCAAATACAGCTTTCAAACTGATCACACATTTTCAGATGACATGCTCAATGCCACACAATAATAATTTTGACTTTGAAAACAGAATTTTACATTTGTAGTGTAACATACTGTTTTGGTTTAATTCTAAAATGCTAGTGTCATTAGATTGAAAATAAAGACTCAATGAAAACCAGCCCTCTTTATCATTGACAACTGATTCAAAATGATTCCCAGAAGTTGGTCTGGTTTTGGTTTATCAGTAATTCACAGCAGAGAATAACTGAGAGCAATGTAAACAAAAATAAAGGAAGTGATAAAGAGACATACAGAGGCTAGAACGAGAGGTGAAGATTAGAGATATGCAAACACAAGAACAAAAGGCCAGAGGGAAAGGACACGTCTAAGTCCTTTTTCAATTTCTTCTATATTGTTCATTACCATTGACCGATTTCAGAGTCCAATATCTCTATGAAGCACCACATGACCATAATTAATCCAAGCACATCTTCCCACAGCTCATTGAACTCATCCTCTTCTTTTTAATTATAGAGAAAAGCATGGTTTACCCAGCAAATGAATCAGGCTCTGCAATAATCAGAGTATTATGTTTGAAATAATAGACGATGCTAGGCGCCACTTGTGAATACAAATTGTTTAACGAATTAATGAATTTCCAAAGTCACAGTAAATGCACTTGTTGATTGTATGTAAAGTCATCATCTAAATTATTGTTATACATTATTCCTCAAGTGATGTGGACAAAATAGCCTTTAAACTCAGAAGTGGGACTGTATGCCCTGCTATTAAATGCTAAACAGCTCTCAAACATTTTTTCAGTGTTTTTGGAATGGGAACTAATCAGGCAACCAATGAGCAGAAGACATTTTTGTGTCTCTATAATTCTTGTTTTTGGTCCAAAAATCTATAATTAAACACTTCCTTGGTTGTATTCAAAAGTTAACAGTGTTGTGTAGTGAGAACTCGCTCTTTGTAAGTATTGCCATGTAAACAGTCAGTAGTCTGTAAATGTGATTGTCTATACTTAATACTCAATTGACACATAGTCTTGTGAACATCTGACTAATTTGAACAATCAAGGTCTATGTGTGAAATCTCTTCATAAACATGAATTAAAAAAAATGTTTCAAACTGACCAAATTTGGTTATTTAACTTTAAAAAGTTCTACAAAGGGCTCCTTGCTTAGTTCATAGAGCACTCGCAAATAATCTTGGACTGGTCATTTGCCCAATGTCATCCCCCTCTCTCTCACTCTGTTTCCTGTCAACCTACTGTCTGTTGTCAATAAAGGCAAAAAGAGCATTCAAACCTAGCTTATTCACATGTTGTAATGGTCACCTCTGTAGTCGGAAGGTTTTTAAGGAGGTTACAAAAAAAAAAAGGTGAAAGCTTTTGGACCAAACTGCAGATGTACTGTACAATGTATTCCAAAAGGTGACTGAAGTAAATGGAAAAGTGTAAGGGTTTGAAAAGCACTGGCAAATTTACATTATAGAGGACGCCTGAAGGCAGCATGGAATGTACAATAATGTAAACAGAGTCTCTTGTCCTTCCTGTCGTCTTTTCCTGTTGGCAGTGAGCCAGGCACTTGGGAGACTCACACTGTATGCATTGCACATGGATTTATAACATGTTATCTGCTGTTTCAGTTTATACATGACCCCTGGACTTCTGAAATACAAACCTTAAATGTACACGGACAGTTTGCAAAATCTTCCAGTGTGTCACTCCATTCTTATCACAGACTTTAACCTTTTCTAATATTACCAGAAAAAAGAAATGTGGATGGATACAGTAGAGCCAACGCTGCTATGTACATTGATCACAGCTCGACTGCTTGGAAAGGAAGAGTGAGTAGACAGACCAGACACACTTGGCAGGAGGACTAAGCTCACAGAAGAACGTAGAGGTTTGTTCCAAAATCAATGCTGCCTACTAATATTTGATTCTCCAAAAAAAATGAAGCTACTGTTGGCAGACGTACCACACACAGACACATTGAAAGAATAGAAGCATTGCTATATAGATCTGATAAATAGTGTAGTTAGTTGTAAATGCTAATCTTTAATACTAGAAATAGCAATGGGATTTATAGAATTATGTAAATTCACAATTTTACCACCATCACAATAATGGTAATGTCACAGTAGGGCTATATTGTAATACAAAATGTATTAAGAATATTGATACAACAATAAGTAAAGATTCATTGTGTAAAGGATTGTAGTGTATATAGTAAAGGCAAAAAGGAAAAACAAACATATACTGTATTTTTTCCCAAAATCTCAAAAACATTTGTCTTCTTGAAAAAGTATGTCTCAAGATATTGTAAAATGATAAATGGTGTGCATTTATATAGCACTTTTCTCTACCGTTCTCGGGCACCTTTACATGATGCTTTCATTCACCCCATTCACACCTGGGACAGACAGAGAAGGGGGGCTGCCATAGACAACGTGCTCACATCCTTCTCCGATCTCCACCAAACTCACCTCTACAATCACACACATTCATACACCTGAGCAGTGTCACTGGAGGCAAGGGGGGTTAAGTGTCTTGCCCAAGGACACAACGGCAGTATGAACCCCCAAACTTCGAGTTATTGGATGACCTTCTCTACCTACCAAGCCACAGTCCCATTTAGAACGGAGACGTGTGAAATGTAAAACTGTTATCTGCAATGTTGCCATGAGATACCACCGCCAAAATTGACACTCCACACATTTTATGACCTACAACCAAATACTCACATGATCTACAAATATAATTTGATGTGAAATTATAAGCTATACAGACAAGGTAAGACAGAGTAAAAGTCTCGTTAGGACTGTGCACAAATGTGAGTGAAGTAGTTTTGAGTGCCACAAAGAAGTGCTGGTCGATCATTTACCACATCAAAAGCTTTGACATCAGATACAGTTAGTGTTACAGCAGAGTTGTGTGTGTTTTTAAATGTATAATGTTTTCTGTCCTATATGTTTCACTGGACAAGTCTAAGCAGATATTTGGTATGCACCTTGCTCTCCGTGGTAAGTAGAGCAGTTACACTAAGTCCACACAGATTTGATTGCATTCCACTGCATTGTAACAATGGCACATTTTTTCATCCTTACAAGTTTATTATTCGAAAGATATTGATGTAACAACACCTCAAATATTGTAACCTGGGCCACCAGAGGGGCTGTTACGTTTTCTATGGTCTACATCAAAGGTGGGCAATTATTTTTCCTCAAGGACCATATTAGAACATGGGACTGTTGTGGAGGCCAACACAGGGAACTCACTTATGCTCAGTAAAAGCACATGTATTTTGATATAATTTAAAGTTTGAACTATAAGCAAAACAATAGGCCCATGTGCAAATCCAGTTTATATCCACTGTTCCAGTGAAAAGATGCTAGCTTTAGGAAAGGTTACATTTTTGAGCATGTCATATTGGAATCAACTGATCACTGCAGAATGAAGGAAAAGGAAAAATATATGCAGTGTTTAATCATCAATAAAATATTATTAAATGCTTGGTGGGCCAGATTAAACAGCCCAACGGACTGCATCTGGCCCCCGGGCCTTACTTTGCCCACCCCTGGTCTACATGTTCCACCAATCTCTAACCTGCCATAACTGACTGTACTGAAACACCATTGGGCCAAAAAAGCAGGTGGTTCCAATCAAACGCTTTTCCCAGAGCAGTAGAAAATGGATTTTAGTGAGTTTGTATTAGTTGCTGTTTTATTTAACTCGGAAATCAAACTTGCATGCTTAACATTATAAACCAACAGCAAAAAGGTAGCTACTTTTCTCTGTGACAGGTGTAATGAGAAACAGAGAGAAAATTCACACCACACTATTACCATCAATAATTCTTACCAAACACTTCAGGTGCCTTTTGTGTCATTAACTGATCCTCTGGTGGCCACTTTTCTAAAGTTAAGGTGTAAATTATGATCTGAAAGTAGGATGGTGTTTATGCAAGGCACTTTTGACTTAGTGGGAGTCATTACGTACTGGCTGTAAAGTTGACACCAGAAGACATTTAGACACATTTGAAGTGTTGGAAAAACTATTGTGCAGTTCAGTTATTCGTCAGGAACAATTTTCTGTGGCACTTTCCAATATACAGCCATAATTTCTATTCAGTACAGCCATATATCTCAACAGGTTGTAGGCTACATTGGAGATGCTAATGACTTTTGGTCAGTGAAAGAAAAAATGCTAAATTCAAATCTGAAGAAATCCTTTTTATACAACATAAACTGGTGTTCATTATTAAATCACATTTTTAGGCTTTTTGTCTGAAATGATCAAGACAATGCTAGCACTTAGCTTCCTTGTATCAGTAAATCTGCTAGTAGGATAGATTTTTACTAGATTGGTTAATAGAACACAATTTTAACGCAAATGATTCCAATAGAATAATAGCCTCATAAAAGTCTCTCTTAATACTTGAGGAGTAGACAATACATTTTGATGGACCAGAAAATCTATGTTGTGACTATCCTCCTCCTGCTACTTTTCTCACTTCTTCCATAGACTCTATTACTCACAGATTATATAACAAACCCACATAACCAGTTTATTTTATTTTTTGTTTTGTGGATCAACCGACCTATGTCAAATCACCCATATCAACATTAAGTATTGCAAGTTTAAAATTGAAGTCAGACAAAACTAAAAAAACAAACAAAATAAAATACACTGTGACTTCCCATCTCTGATGTGTAGAAATATGTGTTTGCGTTAACTGTCAACATGCACTAAAGTGTTACTTAAAATATACAGTACAGGCAGCATCTAAAAATAAACATTTAAAAAGAAAAATAATGCATATAAACATGCATATGTCATACGTAAGTACTTGTGGAATATTGTTGTTTTATTGTCCCCTATATAGTTCAAACTTGAGCCGCTCATTTCATTTTTGGTTGAGATCATAGAAAACTGTGAAAAGGCAAAAAAAACAACATTCTACTACTATTTCTTGCACTAGTGCCAACATGTAGCATATAATATTCCTCCTACTCTGGCGATGATAAAGATTGGAACTGCTGATATTGTCTTTTAAAGCTTGGCTTCAGACACTATACATGCAATGCGTCATATGACACCTGCTATAGTCAGCGTCCTTTTATTGCTCTTAATTGTTTAAGAAATTGAAATTACATTTAACACTTAAATTCAATATGAATATTTTCAGTTAGCTTACTTGCATAATACCCAATAAGCCACAGAAAATGATTAGTTTTCTGGCCCTTCATTACAGCTAATTGGATTGAACAGTTCCCACTCATTGGCCTACATTTATACGTTTACATTGTACTTAAGGCGCTTAATCTGAATGGAGCTGATAGTATGAGACTGACATTTAAGCTGCTAAATCCACAAGGATGTTTTAAGGGTTTTAGAGCAGGAGAGAAAGTCGAGACAGGGAGGGTTGGTGGGGGGGGGGGAGGGGCAGCACTCAGAAAGACTGTAAAGCGAAATGACAGTGCGGTGCTTTTGTACCAACGGCTGCCATCATGTCAATTCCGATGTAACATTTTTTATCGACACCACCTCACCGTAAGCTGACAGCCGGCCCGGAGCCTAACTTTTTAGCGTTCAACTCCACAAGTTTAGCGACAATAGAACAGATTCCCCTCAGCAAACTTTTTTTGCTCTGTTTTGTGCTGCTTAGGGAAGTATGCAAGACTGGAAATGTTTATTGACTTGACCTAGAAAAAAAGCTCTTGGCTGCTGTCTTGGTGTAACGGCACATACCTTACATTCATGTTTGATTTTGCACTGGGTTGTATCTGGATTCACATCAAACTGTTTACTTATTGCATAGTTTGCTGATGGTAATGTGTTTAAGTAAAGAACAGTGGGCTGCAGACATGTTTACTGAACTGAAGCTTTACAAATTATGAATGAATGAACAGTGTTGTCAAAGTAATGAACTGAACAACAGTGTAGAAAAGCTGGTGCGAGAGCTTTATTTTATCATTATTTTAACGAGATGAGAAGTCAGTGGGAAAGTATGCCTATTAGTTTTATTGTATGATGACTTTTTATTGTGTTAGTGAGAAAATTAATTTCCTGTAGCATTTGTGTTTTTGTCTGAGAACTATAGAAAACAAGGTGATTTATGGTAAAAATATGAAAACACCATATCTTGTTACAATATTGTTTTGCTAATCCATAATGTTAATGTTTGTATAAGTTATTTAGTAATTTTGCAAAAATTTTGCATTATAGCATCTATTTTTTTAAATACAACAATTCTGGACTGTTTTAATTTTTATTATTTAGTATCTACTGCTGCCATTTGTCAGTACATCTCTATAATTATTTCTGACAGTGTGAGGAACTAATGGTCATTTTACAGTAGCCTATTTGCTTAATGTACAAACAACCAATGAAAGCTAATCAAAATGAAGATGCTCATAATCTTCTCAGCACTGCTTTATTTAGCCATATATCTTAACTTAAACAAGAAAATGCAGCACATGCATAGAGTCACTTAATGTCTGTTGGACCAAAGATGACTTGTGGAGACTTAAAAACATCTGCATCTACTTTAATGCAATATAAATGTAGCTCACTGGTCTCTACCGGCCACGGTCCCATAAATAAAATAGTTAAGTCAAATCATTTAAGAAAATGTATGTAGAAGTAAGCTCCAAAAAGCCTGGTGCCCATTGAATCTCCAAATGTTCACAGTTTATATTCTCGTTCTTATTTAAACACACTTTTTATCTTATGGAAGTACATGAGTGAAATTATGCTAATTTTTTGCCTCAACAAGTCACGCAATACAAAATGGCTGTTTATACTGTTTATGAAGGTCATTAATTGTTAGCATCACTAGCTAAGGTTTTCACATCAATAACTTTGTAATTGTCCTCTCTGTACATCCATAATGTACCATGTGCAACCTTTCTTTTATGTCCACTAATTTACCATCTTTTCATTATACAGAGAAACTGCATTGAAGAAATGCAGACGTATCAGCAGTAACAATGTGTGTCAGCCCTCAGGTTTTATTCCACCAGTTGTGACAATGCAATACTTGGCTAGACAAAAAAAAATAAGTCAGATTTGTTTGCCTAATTCCAAGTATAAACTCCCTGACCTACATTTACCCACTGTGTTTGTGCTGAACAGGGACTGTCGTCACGGAGGAAACTATTCTTTGACATGTAATAAGCAATTATTGACGTTACAACACAATTTTCTCTAATCCAGAGAGAGTTGTTTGACAGCTTCATTACCTGTGTGTACTTTGATTGCTTTTGACCACCTCAAACGATGCAGCCGCCCCACATTGATCCTGAGCCGTGTGTTTGTTTGCCGATTGCTCAATAATCCAATTATTGCCGCACATCATTCTCTGAGCCGCTGTGACGTTTAAAGACATTCTTACTGAGTGTGCACAAAACAGGGTTCCCTCTTGGCCTGTACAAGCCTGGAATACAGGTGACTAGGTTAGTAGATATGGAAAAGTAGTTATGAGAAATAGATTAGGTTAATCTATGGACAGTTTTGAGTTTTCCCTAATTCTTATTTCACCTTTCTTTGATTCCTTGTGTTCAATAATTGTGTTTTTTTTTAACTTTTTGTTTATTTTAATGTGTAAATTTTTAGTACAATTTTTGAAGTGCTTCCTTTTCGAGGTAATGTTTTGTTCCTTTAAAATTACACTTTCTTAATTTTTTTGCATTGTTTTATGAAGTTCTATTGTGGTTTTGTGCCTTTTGAAGTTATTTTGTTTCTTTTTAACATTGTTTTTTAACATTTTACTGTTATTTGTTCCTTTAATGTTACATGTTGTTACTTTTTTGTGTTTTGTTTCTTTAAAAGTTACATTTTGTTGTTTTTTGTGTTTGTTTCTATGAAGCAATGTGATACTTTTCAGTTATGTTTCTTGTCTTTGATGTAACATTATGCAAAGTGTGATTTGTTTGTATGATAATGTCCTTTTTGGTGCCTTTCTGTCTTTTTTTTTTTTTGAGTCTTTCACACCTTCTGGAAGTTATGTCAAGAAAAGAACCCAGAGAGGACAAAGGCAAAAGTCCGAGAAGCGCTGTGATTTAACGCTAACCTAGTGAAGGGGAAAGTGGCCACTGAGGGACTAAATGCTGTGTGTTCATGTGAGAGAACAAAAAAGCACAAGGGGGAAAACACAGGGAAAGTCATAGTCAAAGCCAAAGTTACCTTTCCAAACGCACTGACCTTGTGCTCTTCACATTAACCTCCCTCTCCAAGCAAATTCACACTCCGCTCTACCCAACAGCACCAACTGATTTCAGTGGACAAGTGCTGGAAAAATTTAATCTCTTGTTACTGAGGCCAATTACCAAAGGAATTCTGAACGTGCTATTGCTGCATAGTGACTTCAAAAGGGCCAGACTGTTTATTGTGGACCCTGTAGTGCCACACATGGTATAGATATTATTCAAAGATGTGGCTGTGATTTTTTGCAATTATAATTTAGCCTTTGTATTATAATAAAGCTGAAATCAAATATGGCCACAATATATTTGAACCCAAAGTTGCTATTAGGCCAATTCAATTTCCTGGATTTTTACTTTGTTCTACGGCCCATTGAGCCCACCCACCATATTGTTTGTGCCCACAATGCCTCCATTTATAAGTATTGATTAAAATCCTGAAACTATAAAAAAAGATTATATTATGGCTCTCTTTTCTTTCACAGTAAATTTACCAGAAATTACCACCTATTTCTACGTGATGCTAGATTAACTGTTATAATAATTTGACTTTTCTTCAAAAAGTCTATTTTGAACTGGGTTGTGACAAAGTTTTACTTGAATTAGCTGTTTCACCGATGAACTATTTTATCACTTTACCACAATGTCGTCATGCCCAAACATGTATAAGGTTATATTACATAGTAGTAACAACACACTATTGTTATATCTGATATTTGGAGAAGGAAAATTCAATATTGGACAAAAAATATCTTAACAGTATTAAACAAATCAAATAAGTTCATCTGTGCAGAGATAGTTGTCAGCAATGTTGCAGCTTGGAAAATATGACAACAACTTTTACCCATGACTGTACTTGACAGTTTGGCTTCATGTCAGTTTATATATTTCCATTAGTATCAGGTTCACAATGCAGGTAACCGGGCAGGACACAGGGAGGATATACTGTAGCTCGAGTGAACACTGGTTTGTGTTCCCATGAACTATTAATACCAATCAAGGCTTATGTGAAATTAGTAATTTTGTCAGACCTGGGTGTTTTATTTATTTTTTTTGTTACTAGAGGTATATTGAGGTGAGGGAAGGGAAATAAAACCTAGAACATTCCTGTGGCGGATCCAAGTTTGTGTTACTACAAGGTTGAGTTTAATCCCAATGAGGTTCATTTAGCATTTATGGTTCGGCTAGGAGGAAGGAAGTGGTTTGTTTGTCATGTTTTGATTAAAACCAATTACAGTCTGCTATTTAAGGAAATTTTCAAACTTTTGGATATTAAAGGAACATATACAATTGGAAATTAAAACACTTCTAATGTTGTTAATAAAAAAGATATCTAAGTGCAAAGTTGACAAACTAAACCAGTTTAATTAATAGATGGCCCTTAACCTAATGCAAGAATGTATGTTTTATATACCATGCTACTTCAGTGCTTTGTTTTCTATCTTTGGGCAGCTGCAGGAATACGAGTAATATTTAGTAACTTTTTTGTGCCGTTTTTTTTGTTTGATGTTACATTTTGTTGTTTTGATTCTGTGCTGTTTTTTTTTATTTTTTGTTATTTTTTTTTCAAAGTTACAATGTGTTATTATTTAGCGTTTGTTTCTGTAAAGTAATATTTTATTACTTAGTGTTGTCTTGTTTCTTAGAAGTTTCAGTGCTCAGTTTGTATTATTAGCGTGATGTTTACTCTGGAACTTTTATATATCACATAATATAGTGGCATTATATTTAACAATGTTGGTGGAGGAGTAGCGACTGTGATTATGAGCCTTTTGAATAAGCAGCGAGTGCATTAGCTATGATTGATTGCCGAAGGGCTTAGACAGATTCATTTATGCTGCATTTGCTCCTCGTTAATAACAACTGATGCTATCACAACACAAATAACTTTCCAAATAAGCCTCTGTCTGTTTGAGCTGAGCACAAAGGGCTTCGGGCTGCGTGGAGTTAAAACTTGCATTGAACATGTATGGTTTGTTCAAATGCCTGTAGTGCATAGCAAGATGTAAATCTGCCGTGCTAATGTTGATGTTTGGCTCCGTGATATGGCACTCTTTGCTTTCCCCAACAAATGGTTTTAATCCACATAAATTAGAAGAAGTGGCTCAACAGGAGGCAAAGATTATGGGGATAACGCACCACAATCAGAGCAAGAGAGACGTGAACAGGAGAGTGAGAAACAGTGAGAAGGAAACAGCTGTGGTGAGGGTCTACAGTGGCACCAAAAACACCGTCTGGGAGTGGTAGTCCGGCTGTATTACTGTCTCTATGGTACGCTATATACACCTTACAATTTACATTTGATTTTGTTCCAACATTTTTTCTCAAATTGAAACCTGCTTTTGTAAAATGCACTGCTCAGCTTTACAAAAATAACTCTTCTATGCTGGAGATATACAGTACTATATATACAGTAAAATCTCTGGATAATAGCGCCTATAATTTGACAAAATAGGCATAGTAGGCAGTATTGTAGTTGACTGTCTCAGTAAGTTTGAAGTAAAACGTGTCAAAACAATGTCAGATCAACTCATTATATACCTACACTTTAAAATTAAACATGCAATTTGGAACATTTATTAACACTCATTTCTGAGGTGTGAAGAGAGAACAGAACTTGATTTAAAAAATGAGCTATGACATAAAATGAGGGCTGCAAGCTGTGCAGACTTTTCCATGTAATTTCAAAGCATGTGATTATAATTCTAGCCTCTCTGCACCTCAATGCCTTTTGCCCAGTACACAATTTCTATAAACAGTATTACAGTAGGGACACAAATAACATGAAAAATATAAAGAACCTGCTAATAAAACCCAGTTTCTTTTGCACATCTTACGGCAGCGGCTGATTTATTCACAACAATAGTCGATGCTTCATGTTAAACCTCAAAGGCCTTGTATCTACAGCACTGCAGGCCTCCAGGTCGGCCCGTTTTGGATGTAAAGGCTTTGTGGTGTCATGCTGTGTGTTATCAGTGGAGTGTAGGAGCAGTAAATGTCAGTTCTGACTTGTGTTTCCCATGAGGCTTTGCTGTGCGGCATGGCATCTTTGACAGAATTTACAGTAAGCTGTGTTTGTGTGGCTTGGCTGGGCATAGATGGAAATGGTGCATGTGGCTAACTTTGGTTTGTGGAGCTCAAAATTGGTCATAAGAAGTGTTATATTATGATATTCTTATTAAAAACAAGTTGCTTTTGAATCCTAACTTTTTTTATCCAGTCACCAATAATTATTTGGAAATGCAGTTGTGACATTATATGTATTAAAATCTATATAAACTATTAAAATAGATCTACGGAACGCATTTGACACAGTCAACCATTCAGTTCTACTGCACAAACTTCAAAACTTCACAATTTATTAGCCTTAAATCTTACCTCTCATCTTACTCACAATCTGTGATGATAGATTATTGCAATTCTAACCCCATTTATTAACCGGGGTCCCACAGGGTTCAATAATAGGTCCAATTCTGTTCAGTATATTTATATTAATGCTTTATCATCTGTGTGCAAGAATTGTGACACCCTAATGTATGCAGATGTTGGTTATTTTTGTCCATGAAAAATCACCAGAGAAACTTTCTGGTCACAACTTGGCTTAAACAATCTTGTGTGCAACTCAACATATCAAAAACAGTTTGTATGTTCTTTTCAAAAAATATCTTAAATATATAACCAGAAATTTGAATATTAGGATAAAGGGTACATAACAATACAAGTATCTAGGATTATTTGTTGATTCAAACCTCAGTTTCACAACCCACATTAAAAAGTCAGTAATCAAATAGAGTTAAGTCTAGCAAGCATGCGATTATCAGAGATTTTCTGTCAGCAGAAGCTGCTGAGACATGTTTCTGCCATGATTCTTTCCCATATTACATATTGTTTAATAAGTTGATTCAATGTACATGCCACAACAATAAAACCAATAGAACCAATATACAAACAAGCAATAACATATTAGACCAAAAAATTATACAGATATTATCACTGCAATATTCTAAAAAAAAATATGAACTACTGAACTGGGAAAATCTCATTAAATACAAAAACATCTGCTTAGTCTACAAGATAAGGCATGGTTTAGCTCCTCCTCCACTGTGAGTTTATGCACTTCAGATCCAGTGAGGTCAGAGTAACCAGAGGGGCAGTGAGGGAAGACTGCATAATCCCCCGGGGATAAACTACATTTGGGCAGGCTGTCTTCTCCATAAGAGCATCTCAGCAATGGAACTCAGTGCCAGAACAAATAAGAGAGTCGCCATCATTCTATTCTTTTAAGAAGAATGCTAAAAAATGTCTTGATGAGACACTGATTATGACTTGATAATTACTATTGTATATGAACTATATTTGTATTTAACTGTAAATTTGCTATATATTGTTGTCATAACTTGGCTCAAGACCATGACAAATATGGACGCCTGACAAATGAATATACCAAAAATAATGGTTTTATGAAAAAAATAAGGTTAGCTGTTATTAATTTAGAATAACGATGATGTGTTATCAGTAAGATCAGTTGTGCGGGTGCGTATATGATTGCGTGTTTATGGTGTATGTAGTGTTGTTTGATGCAAACCAAAACCCAGAAACAAACAAAACACAAAGTGGCGCTGGCGACAGCCTAAGACGAGAGAGAGACAGAACAGCTGTAGGCAGGGCCTAAATAGGTGTGGTGGGTCAGGACCTGCACATGGACATATACGCAAACAATATTATATACATAACTCCATGACTACAGGGAGGAAAGGGTCGTGACAGTGTGTACTTTTATTATGTGGTTTAATGCTGTTTGTGATTATTTTTAGGCTGCTTTTTGAAGCTGCTAAAGGGACTACCGACGTAAATTTGCCTAATTCAGCTATCTTAGGTAGATTTACATATTTAATGTTGATTATGTCCCTTTTCAAATAAATAATCAATTAAATTAAATAAAAATTCACATTCATTCAAACCCTTCCTTTCTAAGTTAAAAATTAGCTTCATTGCAAAATAAATTGTTCATTTCCTGTTTTCTAACTATTGCACTGTGCACTGCGTAAAGGCAAATGAAGCTTTCCGACCAATAAATTTCTCCATTTTATGGATGTAAATTCATGCCAGTGGCTGTGTCTCCCACAATGCTTTGCACAAGACATTCCCATGTATTTGACCAAACAAGCAGTTCACAAAGGTGATAGGACTGAGAAAAACGGTAAATATTATCAACAATGAGGTTTAAGAGTGGCTCAGGTGATAAAAAGTGCCTCAGTGGCAGGGTTAATGACAATATATTATGCCATTGAAACCAGTTTAATAACATAGACAAGACAGTATAAGGTTAAATAAGACAACATTAAATAAATCATCGTCAAGTAAGAAACATACTAACAGAAAAAAAAAAAAAACTTGAACACACCAAAAACAACACCTTGTTAAGTTTGGCTTAAAGTTTAAATTGAACATTATGACACTTAAAACACTTAAAAGAAAAATCTGAAAAGTGACAGAATTACATTAAAAAAATTAACAAAATAATAGCAATATTACTGGGCTTATCCAACTCAATAAAAATCAGTTAGCAGCATATTTAGCCTTGATTATGTTTCATCAGTTGGCACTTAATCTTATGATGGCTCTGACAGAATAGTTCAAGTACTGAAGATCTCCAAAAAACGACAAAGTCCGGGGCAGAGCACATAAAGAGGACTCAGTGGCTCAAAGTACAGTGTCATCAATCCTACTGCTCTGTGCAACTCAGGTCATGGTACATGGTACACATGGTAACATATAGGCTTCATGTGAGATTGACAACCATCTCTCTCAGCCCCGGCCCACGTCTTTGTGCGGCTCAGGGAAACCAATTACGCTCTATTTCCTCTCATAAAGCCACTCATTAGCGCCGCTGGGTTTCGCAACGTGAAGCAGAACAGTGAATAGATAGAAAATGCAGAGCTACAAGCTGCTTTGCCGCTGCACAAAGCCCAGCGTTCAATAGGGAATCCTTTGTTTGCTCCATAAATCCCCACGGCCTCCCCTTTAAGAGAGGGACTAAACTGCTGCTCACATTAAAGAAATTGGTATGTATTTTCCCAAAAAAATCTATACAGTTAGGAACAAAAGAATGGTAAAGGTTGAATCAGTACTGAATCAGTTTGGTTTGGGTAACCCCCGGAGAAACTTTAAATAGTTTAAATGTAAAAAAAAAAAAGAGTACAGCATTGCAAAAGGCTGGATGTATAATTTTCCAGTCAATTGACAGCTTTTTGAATGTCAAATTATTGCAAAGTAGACAATAAAAGCAATATTTTATGACAGAAATACTCTTGTTAATAACTTTGTTACTCAGTTGGAAGAGCACATGCCAAATATGCTCAAGACCTAGGTTTGAATCTCGCTCAGGACATTTGGGATGGGGGGGGTAACCTGACTCCGCCAGATAGAACTGCTCACATGACACTCTGACAGTCTGTTTCATAAAACCATCTGGGAAGGCTCCCTTTGAAAGTGTTTGCAAAAAGGAGGCGTTTTCTGTCAGAAACTTGTTATGTGATTGAATGAAGCACCGACGAGAATCCACCTACCACAAGATTTGTTTTAGCCAATCATAGCAACAATTCATTTGACATAACCAAACTGCGGCAGATATTTGCTTAATGAACAAACCGCTGTAACAGTAACAGTTTTTACAAAGTAAATCTGTGAATAAAAGGATTGTTAACTAACACTGAATTGGTAAATGAAACAAGGACGTTGTCGATAAAAAGGACGTGTATGCATTTACGATATGCCAAAGCCAGTAGGAAAGAATTGAAGATAAAATACCGGTGTCTTCCATAGTTGGCAGTTTTTGACAGTGTTGCAGTCATTTTTAGCTGGATACACAATCTAACATTTTTATTATGCCAGGCTAGTCACTTAGTTTGATTTGTATGACACTAGAAATATTAATGCTTTAGCTGCACTAAAACTTAATAATATATTACCAGAAGTCAAATTTGGACTTACAAAACTCACTGTTTTGCCAATATTGGCTTCTTGTTTGTTTCCAGTTACAAATCCCTGCTTGGGATGTCAGCGCAACTGCAGGTGCGATCTTCATCTGTTTTCAAAGGTTTATGGTTTTGTTGAGTGAAATTGCCATCCTTTTGAAAATTTATTACCAAAATGCAGCAGAACAATACATTTTTCAGTGAAACCCATTGTGTAAACGGCCTTTTTGTTTGACTGAATTTTCATAATTCCAATCTCTCTCTCTTGGTGAAGTTTAAACACCTTTGCATGTATATGGTAGTCTGACTGGAGCTGTCCTAGACTTTGTCATTTGATCTACTATTTCCAATGGCAAACTGCTGTGAACTAAATCAAACTCTTCCATTAAAACAAGGCTCAAAAACCATGCAGCATACATTTTTTTTCATATTCTTACTGCCTTTTTTGCGAGAGACCTGTCTATGTTCTTAAATATTTATGCAACAAGCTTGAGATGTCATGTATTTACCCTAATCTTCAGAGTTTCATTGCTCTCAAACAATGAAAAGTAGTGTCTACACCAGACAGCGAGGGAATATCGGCAGAGAAAACTCTGAATCGACAGTATTTGCCTCGGATGGAAAAATGTGGGAGAGATTGGGAGCCTCGGGAGTATTAGGTTGGGCGAGTGTTGTGTTTGAACAGGGCGTCTTAGTGGCAGAGCCTGATGTTATGCTTTATTAAAAGTGCAGTGTGAATGGAATTACAATGTGGTGGGAAATGGTACAATATATATACTATACTATATATACTGTAAATCCTCCTGTATGTTGATGAATATATTTTTGCATGTGACAGTGCCTGAAGAAAGAGGGCAAGGACAGTTCATTCAGATGATGGTGCGGTTAACGCATGCTTTACTTTCCTACTACGATTAAGGTAGGACACATTGCACTGAGCGTGCTCCAGAGTCAGACAGTGGCACAGAGTAACACAAACAGAGCGCTGGAGACATAGTTGTAATTGTCTCTTGTGCATGTAAACTAAAGTGAGAAGTCCAGCTGATGGGGTTTAATGGGGTAATGAGCATAGTCGGAGTAAGCTTTGTAAATTTACTAACTGACTCCATCCTTCAGTTTGATCCAGCCTGTAGCTTCTGTCCTCCATTACTGACTGCTCCAGAAGGAAAGGGTGTATACTGTGAAAGGGCAGCTGCATGCACCGCTGCAAAATTTTTACCCTATTAAATATACATCAAGAGAGGCATACCTGTGAGGCCGCTCTCACCTGGGCCAAGGTTAAGATGACTGATGTTATTTATAAGCTGCAGTCACGAACAGGACACTGTGTTTAATGCATGTGTATGTGAACCAATATGCACACTTAATTTGACTTTAATTTGTCTCTGTCAATTCAGTTCAGTTCAATTTAAACTTTATTAGGGACACAAAGCATCTGGTCCAAAGAAATAAAATATTTCTTATATTTTAGAGATAAATTATTTTTAGAGATAATTTTAATAGCCTTTCAATTGTGGTTCCAACAGTACTGCAGAGCATTTCTGCTTTTGTTTTTTTCCACTCCTCGCATGGTTTTGTTTACTTTGAACAATAAAGGAATGTTAATGGAGGAGTGCCTAGTTTTTTATTGTGGCTAGAATGGATCAACACTTGACCAAATGTGTCTTTTCTGATCTGACAATCACTAACTCCATGATCCAGACAAGTCTTCTTGTCTTGTTTACTTGTGTGCATGTTATCAAGCCAAAATCACCAGGGTTTGAGCAGGGTAATTTGGGTAGTTGTGGTTGTCATTATGATTTTAAAAGAGTAAACACAGTTGTTTGACAATAAATTGCTTTACACAACCTCTAACTATAATTTTTGTGTTATCATTCATATTCTCTGAAAAATGGCCAAACAACTTACAAATTCTGCCAGGTTATGTAAACTTATGAGCACAACTGTATGTCTTGTTTTACATCAGTGTACAAGTGTCATTGCTAAACGCAGTAGAAACATAAGCTTCTTCTAGTGTTAGCTATGATGAGATTGTGGTATTTATATTTTCTGTCAGGAATATTGACAGAAAACCTGACTTGCTGTATTTATAAAAGATAGGACTATGAGCATACATTGGTATATTATACCTATGGAATAAGATTTGGCTTTAAAATTGAGCTCACTTCTGGAAAGACAAATGCAGATTATTGAATACACAAATAAATCTGAAGAATGTAGGAGGTATACCAGCCTTCTTTGTCTGTATCCAACACATGGCAGTCTGCGTGCTCATAAAAAAGGAATTTGGTGTGGAGTCAAGTCTGGACTATGTATGTGGTGATGGCCAAGGCCCGGTGCAAAGCCTTGTGATTTCAATGCAGGAGGTAGACATGTGGGAGCTGCAGACAAAAAGAGGTGCCGTCCAACATGGAGGTAGAAAAAGAAGCAACTCCGGATCTGTTTTCAGGATGGCAGCGCCAGCTGAAATCAGGCAAGAGCGGCAGTTTCCGCTTTGGAAAGGCCAAAGTGGTTACATTTCAAGTCTACAATAACAGAAAGGGAAAACGGAAACGGGATCGGGTTTGTCAGGTTGCAACTTAATAATCATTCTCTATTTTCTTCATTATTAGTGAGGCTTAATACACAGAACTGCAAAAAATTCACATATTCAAAAACACTAGACTTTCTATTTAGTGTAATGATGGAAAAATACATTTTGTTAATCAGTTAATGTCTGGACGTCTTTACATTATGACGTGGCACTCCTGTGAGGATCATTCATTCAGACTTCTGCATGGTGTACATAGAAAATGCAACACTTGACACTGAACTATTTTTTTTCCCCTTGAAGTTGCTGGTGTTTTGACAAATGTAGTTTTCATAATGACAATGGCCATGTTTGTACATTTGCCTTGATAGTAGCCGAGTGTGCATATTTTTATTATACTTTGGATTCAAGATACCATTCACAGACCTGATCAGAGTGTTTGTGGGGGCAGCACCAACATGTATAAAAAAGGGAGTCCTTTTGTAGATCAAGTGGACAATTTAAAGTAACAGATTTTTATTTAAAGGAGATAAGAAATTGTCAGTCTTCCATACAAATAAATAGCTAAATCCGGATTAGCATCGGTGCAAATATTATTGGCCGTTATGTGTTGTTTTTTATTTTATTCATTGGAATTGCCCAATGAGGAAAAAATGCCTGATGTGTAGAGCCGATTATTTATATATATATATAAATAATCGGCTCTACACATTAGGCAGTTTTTCCATCCCTACAATATATATATATATATATATATATATATATATAAAATATATATATTTTATATATATTATATAAAATATATATATTTTATATATATTATATAAAATATTTAGTCGACTAGTTTGTTAGTGCCTTTGATACCGTAGTGCACCTGAAAGTAACGGTGCTCCATTTCAGACATGCACACTTTGCCAATGCAGAGCAAAGGCTTGTAAGTTTAATCCTGGTCCCCAAAATGGTAAATGCGCCCATGTTTACAGCTGTTCCAGGGCTAAATGCACAATCTTTAGAAAAATCTCCTTTCAATGAATGTTCCCTTCTATTTTCTAACAGGTGTTTTTTAACACACTTCATTTGAAGAGGAAAAGGTCCAAATAAAGAGTGTTTTAAAGGACTGCTGCTGTGACATTAATTCACAGCAGCAATGTAGATGAACAACCAATGGGCCCTAGTTCATCAGCGATCCATAGTGTATTGGATTTTGTGATTGTTCAAAGCCTGCCACCACAGGCTTATAAAATTATCTTTTATAATATTTAATAATGCAAAGTGTTTGTAATAGAAGTTTGTTGTTTTTCGTTTTGCAGAGAAGAACCTAATTGCTGCACGTCCCTTGGCAGGTGTTGCATTGTTCGTTCAGGGGCCATCTGGGCCTGTAAGCCTTCCGAGGTGAACACACTGAATTTGAAAAAGGTCATCCCACAGACACATTTAGCTCAGCCAAGTACTGTGCATGTCTATGGGACTTGTCCCTGCCCCCTAACCTTTTTTTTTTTAATACATTTTGGACTGTCCATGTTGGACTTTTGTACTTTTGTGAGGTCAGACTCTTAAAATTGACCTTCTACAAAATAATATTAACAGTTTGTAATGCCCATTTGTATTCACATTGTGTAGACAAGTTTAAATGTGTTGAACACAATTATCAGTTTGAGTCTCGTGTTTATGGCCAGCTAGCCCATTAAGCAAACAAAGCGGCTGCTTAGGGGCCCGTGGCCTGTAAGGGGCCCCCTAACAGATCCAGTGTTTGTTTAATTGACCCAACAACTCCACTGGAGACACTATTCAACTCTAGAGGTGAGAAAACTCCATAATGCATGTTGAAGCAGTGCAGTGTGTTAATATTCAAGAATTGAAAGAAAATGAGCGTCTGTGACTGAGTTTTTGTCGTCTGTGTTCTGAGTTTGTTCTCCACGAGCTCAGTGTCAGAGGTTGGGCCCAGAGGCCCTGCTGTCGCAGCCACAGGGACAGCTCGGTAAGTAGAGAGATCAGCACCAGCTCAAAGAGAAAACAAAAGCGTTTCTGTCTATCCGTTTGATTGGTGGTGGTTTTATAGCTTATAGAACCTTATAGCACAGCAACATGAAGGTTAGCTTGCGCTAAATTTTATAATAGTTGCCCATTTGTGAGCATCTAAAGTAACAACCTCTGAGCAGCAGAGTTAGTGAAACACAGACAGGACTCAAGGGTCTATACTGTCTAAGCCAGGGGTGGGCAATTAATTTTCTCCAAGAGCCACATTAGGACATGGAACTGTTGTGGAGGGCTGGGCCAACACGGTGAACTCACTTATGCTCAATAAAAACACATTTATTTTACAAAACAATATGTGCAATAAACACTGTATAGTCTACACCACCGGGTTAAACAGCCCAACGGGGGCCGCATGTGGCCCCTGGGCCTTGGTTGTCCCACCCCTGGTCTAAGCACTTTTCCTTTTGATACAAACTTTTATAAGTATAGATGTTAGTAAAGTTTATAGTTGTTTCAATCTAATAATTGTAATTTTGAGGTGAGCGCTTACAGATCACAGCTCGGCTCAGAGGGAATGTTCTCTCCTGTGGTTTCAGAGCCACTGAAAAAAATTCAGGCTTTGACAGGTGCTCGGTATTACAACAGGGATGTGATCTTTTTAAATAAAGAATTGCACTTTATCACAAAATTGCCCTGTACAGTAGAGTGTGGCACGGTTCTACATCATATATGTGGGTTTGTTTGGGGTTAGCAAAATGTTGGAATGTCACAATATAGGTTGAGTTCAGGTTATAAAAGAGCTCCACCTCTGAGCCTAAAGGAAATGTACTATTGATGTGATATAATCGGCTACAGCTTGTCTTATGTGACTGTACAGTTATATGGATGTTTCTTTAAATCCATGGTGATGCAGGGCCCCCATGACGTATCCCGCTTAGGGCCCCCAGATGAACAGGGGTTACAGAGTACATGATTGTGTTGGATAAAAAAAAGGTCTGTTTTGAGGTCAAAGAAATAAAAAATAACATTTTATTCAGGTTGTTGTTGCAGGACCATTATGCAGTTCATGTCAGCAAAGCAAGCTTTAGACCAGTAAAGGGCAACAACATCTACAATTTCTACTGAACTGTAAAAGCTATAAATCTGAAATATAATTGGAATCAGACCATCGTAAATTGTTGAACAGATACAACACAAACTGATTACAGCCATCCTGTTACTTCTATAGTGTTTAGAACTGAAGCCAATTTGCAACACTTAACTTGAGGGAAGCAGTAAAATGACCAAATGAAACTAAACACATACAGAAAATAAACATTTAAAACTATTGCTGCTATATAATTTTTTTAATTATTTATTGGAGCCTTGACGAAAAGAAGGTCTTTGTGAAGTATAGTGTCAGAACTTGGCCTCTCTCTACCACTTCTACAAATGAGCACTAAAACGGCAAAATATGCAGAAACCTTGTGCGTCATGCCCTTAAACATCTATATTTCCACATCGGGCCATGTTCCTGGCGCTTGTTATTTCATTACGCCGACTGTAAATAATAAGCTGTCAGCAGCAGGTTGAACTAAATGCACAGTTCCCTATATGACTGTGCCTGTGCTGTTGAATCTGTCAAATACTATAGAGTGGCTGAGCGCAGAGTGGCTCTCAGCACATCTAGAGGTAACATGCAGAATGTGCTGCTGCGGTGCTAACCACCTGGCCCCTAGCCAACCATATCCTTGGCTCCGGCTCCTGTGCACAGCCCACTTCTTGGGGCTTGTGGTTTTATACCCTGTGACTTTAGCGAGCCACCCGACCATTAACTACATAGACAATAAACATGCTGAGCAGACCCACTTGGCAAGAGCTCAGTTATCTTTTGGCCAATGGAGGGTAGAGTTGTCAAAATCTGACAAGTAAAAATACAGTTACTTTATACATATTCCTCACAGTAAAAATAGCCAAGAACAAAATATTCAGTGAGACTATCCTATATGCGTTACTTTTGATGAGCAAAAAGGACTAATACTAAAACGGCTACCATTGCCACTACAAAACACACAAAACCATAACAGCAAAGTAGCTAAGAAAGTAGCTTTTTGTTTTAGCCCTTTTAATCTCCATTAAAAAGGCCTACTAATTTTTACACAGCACATAAAGTTTTGTTAAAAGGTTACTGTGCTGTAGATTTTTCAGGCATCTGTAAAGGAACCTCGTGTAGCCTAGTATTTACAAGATTGTTCAGAAACCTAAACCAAAACAGTTTCACTCTAGAGGGACAACAAACACCTGAATAGAACAGTGTCACTAACGACTCTCCTGAGCCTTTAACGACTCTCACATCAGGAGTCACGCTGGCCATTCATAGCCAATGCCAATTTGGAACCTTCTTGCTGTGAGTTCTTGCTCCAAAATGTTCTCAAGAAAAACAAGTTTAAAAAAAAATGTACTTATTACGTAAATGTAACTAGTTACTTCCCATCTCTGTCTTTAGGACTAAGTATGTGGAGTGGTTTCTCAAGCTCTAACCTTTTGCGCCTGCTGGACTGACTGCCTGCTCCTCCTGCATGTTTGTCTCAGTAAAATTGTAAATGACTGGTGGGTGTTGAAGATGATTGCATGTGACAGCTAATGCGTAGGGTAGCTGCAACTTGTGTCAGCGCCAGTGTACATTAACCTACATTCAGAACAAGCTCTTTTGGAAGGGAAAAGGTCGTCTTTTGAATAAGATATTTTATGGCAGCTTCTCTACAGCCACAAGCAGAGCTCATGTGATTTGAAAGGTTGTTGTTTTTTTTTTCTTTGTTTGTTTGTTTTCTCAATGGAAATGCAAGCTTATCATAGGTAGTCTTGTAAAGTCTTGTCTGTTTCTTCAAAGTGGAGAGGTAAGAGGTACATGGCATGGAGGTGGCTCTGGTCAAGGCTGATCCTTTAAAGATATTCTTCCACTAGAGGGATTTGTTTTTCTCATTTGTCCTAAGCTTGGTTTAGAGGTCACCTATGATAGAGGTAAGATGCCCCGGCTCCTGCTCTAGATCTGTCTCAAAAAGCCAGGTATTGTGTAAAGTCACTGGCAGAAAGCAGTAAAATACTTGCTTTGAGCCCATAGCAAAGAACAAATACTTTGGATATTTGAAAAATAACATAAAAGGCAACAAGAAAGTGAAAGAAAGTGCATACACATAGGATTCTAGTAGTCCCTTAGCAAAAGGAGACTCCTGTTTAAGCCTAAGAGAGAAGGATGGTGGCCTAAACAGGGCTCCTGAGAAGACATCCTCTGAGTCTTTCTTTTACTAGTACAAATAAGTAATTAGTAACATAGACTCGGAGTTTCTTGGGGAATACTAACCACATCAAAATCAAGACTTTCTAATAGGCCCACTGAAAAGCTCACATATAATGAGCTTTTCAGTGACAATTTACTTGTGTCATGCATTTTAATTAGTCTATCAAGTTCTGTAAAGCACTTTGAACTACCCAGTGTATGTGCTGTAGAAATAAATTTGCTTTGCGTAGGGGTTTGTTTAAATTCGGGACTAAAATGTTATTTCCCGGACGAGGACAAAAAAGGACGAAGAGTAAGTGTCTGTGTGGATGAGTGTTTAGGGCGTACAGCATGTAGTATGGTGTGAATCTAAACTTAGGGGCAAAGAACAAAAAACAATACAAAGTTGTTACAACAAACATTTTTCTCGCAGTTTAGAGGTTACTCGCTGAACGGGCAACCTGCCTGCGCCTTTGCTCTAGATCCGTCTCAAAGAAGCTAGGTATTGTGTGAAGTCACTGGCAGAAAGCAGAGTAAGCAAACTTGTACTGGATCCATACCAAACCACTTTTAGCAGCTTTTGAAGGGATCCAACTATGTTTATATTCGTGGCAGTGTGTTAGATTAGAGCTAGTTGTAAGCCACATTTCTGAAAAGTGGTGAAAACAGCTAGTCTTAGGTGTATTTAGATAGATTTACACTAAAGGCAATGCTTATTTTAACTGTTTCCTTGTTAGCTTATGTTCAGGCTGAAAATGTGATATGAATCATTGAGCTGGTATTCTACCATCTTTCACTTTGTCCTTCTTGTTTACATTGTTTCTCGATTTCCCATGCCTGGAAATCAACCTGATGCCCCATACTGTATTTTTCAGCGTGTCAGCTGAATCGTCTGCCCAGCTGGTTTTTAGCTGTGTCTGTTTTCAGGAAGGTCTCAGAAACTTGGGGCTAAAAACAGAAAGGATGGGATGAGCGTGAGGGGCACGTGAGAACTGCGGTACTTGAAGTCAAAAAGGATAAATTTGTTGAGCACTGCCACAGGACACGGCAGGGACTATGCTGAATTGTTGCATAAATGAATAGCGGGATTGTTTTGAGCAGATAAATTAAGAAAAGGGAAGCAGTATGTGGTACTTGGTTAGAGATAAGAGAGTGTTGTTGACTGTAATTATTGTGAAGCCCCGTTATGTGCTTGACTTTACAAAAAATATGTGCTTCAGCTATTTTTTTAATGTTTATTGTTGAAGCAGTTACTACTAATAGTTGTGTTAGTATTTATTTATCATTGCACTATTAAAATAGCAGCAAGAATGCATTATTCACATTATAATGCCACCACAAAACTCTGAATTACGTGTAATTTGCTGTTGCATTTAGCGATTAAATTGTCTGCAATACTTGTCACACCAAGATATTCTAAGTGGCCCAGGGAAGCCTGGAATTTGACCTAGACTATAGGCGATTGCAATAGCTATAGCTTACAACTTTGTCTAGATGTAAAATGTTTTTGTAGGCACTTGTTATGTCATCTGGTTGAGCAACAATTTCTTTGGCATGACCCTCAAAGCAGGGGTGCAAAAAAGGGGTATGCGCTATATGCAGCGCATAGGGGCACCAAAGCAATGGTATAAAAAATAAAAAAATAAAATATTCCCTTTTTTTTTTCTTTTACCATTATTGTGGCTTCATACCCCTCTAGTACTGGGTAGTTGCGCCCCTGCCTTAAAGGACAAATTTCATACTGTATGTTTACACTTCTCGGTGTGTTTTATATTTGTACCCGGGCCTGATTTCAAGTCCCCAGATTTATTTGGTTTAGTAACCGAATGAAATTGGCATACAGTTAACGTGGATTTTTTTAAGCACATCTTTATATAATATTTAAAAGGTACAAATATTCATACTCTCTTTTATTGTTTGTTACCAAGGTCCCAAGAGCACAAATGACAGTGTGCAAAAATAGTCTATTCAATATTAGCTATATGTGACCTTATAACTCATGCTTGACTTGTGATTTTTCAGGAAAAGTGTTATATTTCCACTCTTTATAAAGATACAAAATAAAATGTGTAAATTTACATTAGGACTCTGTTTTGTGACCAACATTATGATTTACAACTTAAATGCAAAATCCACCTTACTGTGCTGTTCCCACTGGGGTCTTTGGCCTGATACATTTTTGTGTAAATACAATGTGTTCAGTACATATGGGCGATACAATAGAGTGGGTGTATTGACCTTATAAAGAGTTTAGGAAGTCTAATTTATGTTAATACCGATATCAGGGTTTGGAAGTTTGCAAAGTATCTTTAATTGAAACAAAAAATAAAGAAATAAAAAAAATAAAGAAATAAAAAAGTCTTAACCTGTCTTAACCATACAGTAGAGTTGTATCTTAACTAAGAATGTCAGTTTTGGGCACGCGATGACATCCTGAGACTTATTTTCTACTGTATATATATGCTACCTCAACCGTTATAACACGCTGCAACTTTTCCGTAAGCTTCACTATTTAGTCAAAATATCAAGTGATTTTTTTTTTAACCATGAAAGAAAAATATAGTGAAGCAAATGGGGGATGATTATCTACTGTGAAAGTGTCAAAGGACACCAAAACTGTAAAACCAAAGTTTGTAGCTGTTTGTGGAATTGAAAGTCCCAGAAAGGTAGCTTACACCGGACACTGTTCATAGATTAGTGGCGTGTACTCAGTCAGCAGCCAAGGTCCAATTAACAGACCCCCTGCTGAGGGTCAAATTTGTGAGTCTGTGTGGCTGTGCTTTTTTATGTTAATGGATAGAAACTTGTAATGTTAAGAGAACATTTCTGTAGAGTTTCTCAGTCATCTAGGACATATTCAAGAAAAAAAACACCAGATGCCTTTCTTGAAAATTTTTTTAAGAGAATTATTGTCTCATTAATATTGAGACATTCTTGTAAAAAAGTGCCCTGCCTGAGAGGGAGAGTGAAAAGTACGGTGGTACAAATTTCAATAATTTTTTAGATAATTTACAATTTTAACTGATTTTTTTGGTCTATATTTTTTTGCCAATTAAAAACAACAACAGCAAAGCAGCAGCAGCAGAGGGCATTACGCTTAGAGTGAAAATAAAGCAGTTTAGGTTGGATACTTTTTAGTTTTAGCCCATAGTATCCATAGACTATTTCAAATATGAACTGAACAAAAATGTAAACACTTGTTTTTGATTATTATTATTTATTATTTTTCATGAGCTTTTTATATGAACACAAAAGGCCTATTTCTCTCAAATATTGTTACAAAACAATATCTGTCCAAATCTGTGTTAGTCAGCACTACTCCTTGAGCACTTTGCAGTGATAATCCATCCACCTCACAGGTGTGGCATACTGCACAGTTGTGCCTTAGGCTGGCCACAATAAAAGGCCACACTAAAATGTGCAGTTTTATTACAGCAGAATGTTACAGATGTCACAAGTTTTGAGGGAGTGTGCAGTTGTCATGCTGACTGCAGGAATGTCCACCAGAGCGGTTGCTTGTTAATTGAATGTTAATTTCTCTACTATAAGCCGTCTCCAAAGGAGTTTCAGAAAATCTGGCAGTACATCCAACCGGTCTCACAACCACAGACCACGTGTAACCCCACCAGCCCAGGACCTCCACATCCAGCATCTTCACCTCTAAGATTCTCTGAGACCAGCCACCCGGACAGCTGCTGACAGCTGCTGGTTATTCAAACAATCGGTTCGCATAACCAAAGAATTTCTGGCCACAGGCCAGAATCAACAACCTGACCAAACGATGGTCGCACCAGATACAGTGAAACTGCACATTTTAGAGGGGCCTTTTACACTTGTGCAATAATCATTCTCTCTAATCAGCATCCTTAATATGCCACCTGTGAGGTGGATGGATTATCTTGGCAAAGGAGAACTGCTCACTACCACAAATTTAGACAGATTTGTGAACAATATTTGAGAGAAATAGGCCTTTTGTGTCCTTAGAAAAAGTCATAGATCTTTCAGTTTAGCTCAAGAGAAATGGGGGCAAAAACAAGTGCGCTGCAGAGACACTAGGCTGTTCCTGCTGATCAGTTTTTTGCCACTTTGCTAAAACCAAAGCATTTCAGAGGTATATGACTGTTTTCTCTGGTGATTATTAGTATTTTTAGCGTCTGCAGAGACAACAGCAGCATTAGCCACAACACAAATGTGCAAAGCAGGGTAAAGGAAACGATTTTCTGTAAAATTTGATTTTGCGATTTTGATGTTGTCTAAAATTAAAAACTCAAATTAATTGAAATAATTCAATATATTGCCCAGCCCTACTTCCTTATAGAACAAATGGCATACTGAAAGTGTGTCTTAACACGTGTAGGTGTGGGTTTGTGTAAGTCTGGGACTGGTTTGTCATGTTGTGATTAGCTAGGTGTTACACACAACACAACAACCTTATGCATCATATTTCCAAACCTGGTGTTGGCAATTCACTTTTACAACAAGAACTGCTTTGCTAATTTTATGGTATTGTTGTAATAGTTTCGGAATAAGCTCACATAGTTTTGCTTTTATATTTGTCTTTTTGTGACATTTATTGGACACACCCCTACAGCGCCTTAAATCATTATGTATGTTAGAATAACTGTATTTAATACAATTATTTAAATAAAAATAGAAACAAATAACCCATATTGAATTTATTCATTTACATTTGATATTACTGCTCTAAGGGTTTGACTACAACTAAATTCAGTCCATTGAAACATTAAAATGTGTGCATGGCAGCTTTTTTATTGCCGTTCATATTCTTTTTTTTAAATTCATCACAATACTAAGCATTCAGATAGAAAGGTGTGCATGTCATACCAAAAGAGGGTGCCGTCCGTCCAAGTAGATTATACTGTAACCTTAACACGAATGTAACACAAGCCTGGCAAAGAGGAAATCTCATATTTCTGTATGCTCAGGTATAGTCTGCCCAGTGCCAGGGTCACCTTCACCGGGAAAAATAACTCTCTGGTAGCTCTCTAACTCTACCCAGAAGACCTCTCTCCGTGCGAGAGGCGGTGAGTGGGTGTCAGCCTAATGTTTATACTGTCTGCTCATGGTTATGTAAGCTATTTTGTCCTCTTTTTACATCTCCCACTGCTTGTTTTAGCTACATTTTCTGCCTTTTTCCATTGTACCAAGTTTTGTATATCATTCAATGTAGTTCTTGCATTTAAACTCTGTCTATTTACCCAATATGTGCGTGTGTTTAGACTCAAAGAATCAACCCAGTACATGATAAACATTTGCATTTTGCAATTACCTGTCTTGTCACGTCAATGCAAAGGTGTTCAAATATATCATGTGACTGTTAAAGTAACTTCACCCAAAAATATGGAGCCTTAAAAAAATCATTATAAGCAAAAGTGATATAGCAGGCCTCCCAGGACTATGCTTTCAGCAGCTTAGGCCAAGGTGTAATGCTTTGGCTAACTGCTTAACAATGCATCATATTTTTAAGAATATTTTCAGTTTGAAATTGCACTTTTACACTCACATTTCTTTTTACTTTAGCATTTTGTGGACATATAAAAGACAATCTCCCAAAACTGCACCCGGAATTAAAATTCTTGTAGCTGATGGAGCTGATGGATTTGTAACCGGATTTTTGACATCACAAATTCTCCAGCTGAGACACCACATTTACCAAAAGACCAGTATTGGACTCTCTGTAGTCATCTGACAACAATGAATGATCGTTTGGTAAAAAGTTTGAAAAAGGCATTGTTTTTATGGATGTAAAATTTAATTTTAAAAAGTTATATTATATACATATATTAGTGTCCAGAAAAAGGCCTAATAGGTGATGTTTAAAGTAGAAATACTATATAGGCCTATAGTGTCCGCTTAATGTTTACCATCTGCTTATGCTTTAATAAGCCATTCTGTCCTCTTTCTCTTCCTCTTGGTTTCATCTACTTTTTAAAACCTTTTTCTAACATGCCAAGTTGTGTGTTACATAAATATTGTAGGCCAGACTGTAGAGAACTACTGTACCGTGGTAGCAATTTCTTTTCTCCTTTGCAGTCAAGGATGCTTCTCTTTCATGAAGGGCAGGTTCAGAAAGGCTATGGCACTTGTCTGAACTATCCGTGTGATAAGAGCCTCTAGAATGAACAAGCCTGTGTCTGCTCATACACACACGCAGGCGGAGTGTTCATTTCCAGAGGGCGGCTGGCACAGGGACAGTGTAAATACAGTAGGCTACATGTCTGTGCGGCAGACAGTGTTACACGCATGATGAGGACATTGTTTCCCCGTACAACAAGACTCTGTGTGCGCTTTAGATGCTTATTTACGGTCATGCTAATGTCCTGTGCAGGTCAGCGGGTTCAGGCCAACCACGTGGGCCCCTACTGTCCTCGGTCATTAAGACTCCCTACAGCCGTGATTCATCCATAATGATGTTAGCTCCATAACCTCAGAATAGCTGTGGCCTTGACTTCCTTTGTGTCTCTTAATTTGTCAGCTTTCTTCAACATGGTGCGCTGTTTCCATAGCGACTAATTGAGCAAGTTAGATCACGCTTGGCTGACTTCTGTCCCATTTTCTTGACCCGTGTTGACCTGTTTACGGTGAACAGATGCTATATACTCACAGCTGCTATAGTAGCGATAAATAAGTTTGTGAGATAAAAAACTCAAATGAAACTGATTCTGATAAATTCTTAAGACATTTTATGAATTTTAATTGAGTTCTCTCCTTGCTATATTATCTCCAAATGAAAATCAGTTCACAGGTATTACTATATATACCACACAAAACAATGTTAGCGAAGTGGTAGCTCTTGGAACATATGCATAAATGTCTTGTAGTACAAATGACTTATAGTTATTATAGTTATAGAGCTATATAAGGTCTTGTTATATGAGCAGTTTTTATTATATTATTAATAGTTGTATTGCATAATTGTTTCGATATCCTTGAATGTCAGATTTTGAGAACAGTCCTAATCCAGTTATTCTTGATATGGTTTATAAACTGTTGTGGCCCACTTGCATTGTCCACACTAATATTTTTATTTTTGGCTGCTGTTGACTGTCAACATCTAGGATCTCCAAAGAACCATTTCTAAATGTAACAAAATACAAACATTGGCATCACTGGCATAATGTCAAGAATATATTCATATTAAAATATACTGTCTATAAAATAATCCTGAGTGTTTTCTGAGATATTACATTATTTTAAGATTTTTCAGGCGGACACTAAAGTTCCAAAATGGCATGAACTTAAATTGTGTAATGCAAAACTTTTCATTTCAAAATATTTGGACTCAATCTTGAGTTCCCAGATTTTGAAAGAAGTGGCAAAATTCCTACATTGTGCAATATGCAATGTTCCCCTTAAGATTTAAAATACAGTATAATTTATGTGTGTCTTTAAATATTTGAATTTTTCAGGGTTTCAGGAGTTCAAAATTTTCAAAAAGCATTTTGAAGACTTATCCTTTGGAATTTATATGCATGTGTTTATTCTAAAATTGTCAGAAATAGTTTATGTAAGACTGACTTGTGACTTTTCTATGACCCATATTGACCTGTTTACAGTAAATAGAGACATCTGTGCTGCTACTGTAGTAGTTTCAAAAAAAAGAGAAAAGGTGCAGAAAGTAAGAATAGACTCCATCGGATGAGCACTGTGATTATCAGTGCAGTGTTTCCGGATTCTGATAAATCTTTGGCTTAAATAACCATCATTTTCTGGGCTTAGCTCTCGCTGATTTAGCATTCTTTCCGCAGCTGAGAGAGGGTGGAGATATTTGAACCATTTGGAGAATGCTCCCAGTGTGACATTAGAATTACTCGCAACAAAGTATGTGGCCAATTTGAGCCCAAACATCTGTCCTGTGGTTTGGCCGGAACGTATTTTCCTGTGCACAGTGAGCTTCCTCTGCTATTCATCTTACACTTTTTGTCAGACATTAATATCTTCCCCAAGCAACACGTCGGTCCCAAAAGCAGCACAGAGGAGGAGAGGGATTATACTTTTTGGTTTCTGTTGGGGTAGAGAAAAAAAAAAAAAAAGCCATTGTGTACTAGTGGCGCTCATCTGTATCCTCACAAGAAATATACAGCGGCTAAATCAGTTGTTAGTTTTGGCCGTTATCTTTAAACATGAAAGCAGAGAGAAAACAATGAGAGCAAGCACTGCCCCGGAGTTTGTGAAGGAAGGGAATAAAAAGCAACAACTGGAGTGGAGAATGAGAGCTTTGATTACACGGGTCAAGAAAATCTCGGGAAAGAGCTGCTGTTGGATTAAGTCCTGCACATTATGTCAGAGATGTTTAAATATGTAACATGCAGGATTTATTCGTAAACATCTTTCGCCAACTCCTTCGCAAGTTAGTGCTGCTGGAGCTGTGCCAAAGAGCATATCTCTGACGTAATCTGTTCCCCAGGTGTTATAGCTTTTTTATTGCCATCAAATGCAGCTCAGAAGTATTCACTGATAAAAAGATAAATAAAAATGATTACGGAAAAATACTGTCAAATAATGACTGTAATAAGTGCAAAAGTTAAAATAATGACTTTAAATACTCTGAACTACCATAAAACATAAACAGTTTTTAACTTGATTTTTAGTGATGATTTTTTTTTTTACTTAGTGATTCAGTTCATTTCAGTTAAACTTTATTAATTCCCAGGGGGAAATGTGATTGTCAAATAATTGATTTAGACTTTATCTTCCATTGACTGATTGAGTGTACATTCTTATTGTAGTGAGGAGGAAGGAGTTCTTGTGTTGTCCTGCAGCTCACTGATCTCAGACATCCACTGGCTTATCGCTGTTATTGAAAAACCAGTGCAGGGGATGGTCTAAGTTGTTTAGTAAACACTGATCTGATGAAGAAAGCATCAGGTGCTGGGTCTGTTACTGGAAACAGTTCTGCTGATGATGTCAAAGGCAGTGCCTGGTACAGTTCATGACTGAAGATAAACTGCACTTCCTGTTTGTATGGATGATGTAAGAAATAGATAATATAATCTTTAAATGATTGTAAATTATCGTAATAGCACACACCAGTAGTTGATGTAATTAACTGTGAAAATGTATTGTAAAAAAAAAAAAAAAAAAAAAGTGCTCTGATTATTTTAACTCATCTTACAATTGTGTTTACAGTGAAAAACCGGCAACCACAGCAACAGTTTTTTTTACTGTAAATCTGACACTGGAGGGCTTCAAAGTTATATTATTTTTTTTCATTAGATCTCAAATCTCAAAAAAGTGCTGCAAACTTAAAAAAACCAAATACGTTATTGAGTCATTGTTTGTTCTGATTGGCTCAGTTTGGCTTAAATGCTGCTTAAATTAGCAGATTAAACCATTCACAGCTGTTAGTATCCTTAGTCATTTTAAGTAGTAGCATAACTCTGAAGACCAAGAGTAACCAGAGCAAGTCCATATTGCTTTGTATTGGTTTTACTTTAAAATTCCTCTTCCTGAAAACACAATTCTCTTCATGACTGTAGTATTCACCTATGTTTGTCCGTACATGTTAAAGAAAGGATAATGACAATCCAACATCCTCCCTATTCTACATGTTATGAATTTAGATGTGTATTTTATTTTGTAAATTTCACTTGAAATCAACAATCTCTAGTAAGACCTGGTTGTCTGTACAGCACAGCTTTTAAAAAATCAACATCTGTACTGTCTGCACATGTGCTGCTTCTGCTCGGTGCTCTTCATTATAAGTGAAGTGTGACACTAGGTAGTGCACGCACAAATTAACAAGTTGAGCTGAATGCACTAACAAGATGTTACATTCAGGACGCGGCGTTATTGCATCCTGTACAAAATAATTAATAAGCTTGTCAAAACTAAGCCTATGGAAGAGGTATTAAACTGAAAGTGACTGTTGTATATTTTGTAAATATTTGAATTTCATTATTGATCCTCTGAGAAAGATGCCATATTAAACAGCAGGTAGTTAAATTGAACAAGAGCCAGTCTGTGGATTATGGATGTATAATCAGACCTGGAGCAAGCACTCTCTGTTACGACTAATTAGGCTTACATTAATTGTTGCTAGCTTAATACAAAGTCTATGATGTAAGCTGCATGGCCATTGTTTATAGAATTCAGAAAAAAAGAGGTAATGCCTGCACACGTACTATATTTAGGAAGCAGTAAGTGTGCTAGCGTTACCTGTTTTTTTTGAATGCTTAAACAGTTTCTATTAAAAGTCTTTTGCTATAAACACCATAAAACTCTTTTGGGTAACAAAATTAGTGAAAACATTGCAAAATTGCAAGTTCTTAGTTTTACAGCATGAAGTCCAAACTTCAAATGCATTTTTCCAAGTAATTACATAATCTGGCATTTATTACATAATACATTGTTAGTCCTGACAAGCTCTTTCTATTTTTTCTTGTTTCTAAAGCCAACTGTTACTTTCAGTCTCTGACATCACCCACGTTTATTTCCTTCCTACAGGCCCATCTCAAAAACAAAGTGGTGCCGTTATAGTGACCAGTGTTGTCCTGTAAAGTAACCCAGTGAACATCAGTACGCCTCTTTTAATGCATATAGTTTTAAGTTTAACAGACTGTATAACATGACATACATGTGAGACAATAATATCATGGGTGTTGCCTCAACCTACTCCAGCCATCCTCAATTAGTGACTGTCAAATTAACCTACTTAAGTAATAATAAAATAATATTGGTGGCGTCCAGATTCCAGGTGCAAAAAAATTTAACAAAGTGTGCAGTGTATCCCTTCCTAAAAGTTAATGACAATGGGCCTGTTCACATTTCTTGATCTGTATTAGCCTCAGCACTCGACAGTCTGATATTAGGCTACTCTGTTGTGAATTTACTGAATTTTAAATTACTAGCAACAAAAAATTTACTAGCAGCAAAATCAGATTGTTTATAATAGTTCATCTTGATCAACCCGCAAACATAATCTTTTTGGTCTTTTTTACAGATCCTAAGCTAACATTCTGCCCGCTAACATTTCCTCTGAAGTCCTGTTTGGGAAAGTCTGTTGGTGTTTAGTTTGGGGCTGTTGGCAGACTCTGGTGCACAGTCACTGCAGCGTGGCCTGTCTGCTCTGGTTTCATAAGCCCGCTCAGTCAATGACCTATATAGTTCTCCAAGGGAGGGGAAGTCACCTTGTTGGTGGACCAGCGAAGCGGCTGGCACGCAGCGACAAGGTTTGAATGTGTGCTGCTATTAAAGGGCTCACCACACGCTGGATGTAAGAGGAAGACTTCAGAGAGCCCCTCAGAGGCGGTATGTTGACGTTGGCTGTGAGCTCTTAGGCCTGTTTATCTTGGTCATTGACAGTAAAGAGGGGTGGACTTAGAAAGAAATTGCTGGCTAAGAGTCTCAAGACGAAGTAGGACTTTTGTTAACTCCCATTAAAATAATCTTAAGAAATTGCTGAGTCATTTTTTCACAGTTTTGATTCTGGTTTACTTGACTTGAATTGTTTCTTACTTTATTTGCTTAATACTATTCAAGAGATTTTAAAAAAAAATGAATAAATAAGCTTGCTTACTGCATACTGCTACCATAACAGCTAGCTTGAAACAAAGTTATCCTCAAAGCTTGTTTTTCTTTAGGCATTACAGTGGGTAAACTTACTCTTAATTGTTCTCATTTTTACAGTCAGTTTCCACCACCATTTTCCAGACTTGATATCATTCTGGTGTGAACAGGCATTGTAGAGCCACTAAATCATGTGGCTTTTGCTCACTTGATTGGTTCCCATTTGAAAGTTATAGAACAAAATAAATAGAATAGATACATTAACATCATTGACAACAAAATATAATCCTGACGTTTGTGGCTTGGAAGAACGTGAAATACATAGCATATAATAACTCTACAGAAATGTGTGACAGAAGGTTTTACTGGCTGCTGTGAATGAATCTATGAAGTATTAAAGTCATTATACTTTTATTGGGGTTATATGTTTATTTATTTATTTAAATTTAATTAGACCGTAGTGATCCTCTGTGGTTAAACTTTTGCTGTACGTTTCTACACATGAGCACTAATAGTAGCTAACTTCTAGTGACAGTCCCCACATTTATTCCAAATGGCTCCTTTTAGTGTTTTGTCCTGGGTTTCCGTTTTCTTAGCCTTACATTTTTTAAGTTTAAATAACATAATGGGCAGTATCACCTGTTAGCACTAGCAAAAATAGCTACATACTTCCAGATACAGCCAACAGCATTACCAAAGTTCATTATTTTAACCTTTCTAATGTTTACTTATTTTATTTCTTAGTTCAGTTTAGAACAACATATTCTGGCAAATGGGAACCAGGCTCGCGCAGCTAGTCCCAATCATTTAACATATACAGACGCATGGTACCAAGCGGACGTTTATTTCTGCTCTTGATTCGTTTTTGAATAACCACCAAGTATAAAAACAATGAAACCGTTCTGGTGTCTGCTCTAATGCTGGCCATGTTAACTAGCCGCACTAACGTGGCTTCATTTTTGACAAACGGCTGTGTAGTGTAGCCTTTTTTTGCGTCATGTCCAGCGTTTCTCTGATTTGTTAACATTCCTTTTATAAAACCCGCCCTTGAAACTGAATGTAAGCATACAGGGTACCAGACTAACTTCTTTGTATAGAATATGAAAAAAGTTTGCCGCGGCTGGCTAACTACAATGAGGGCCAGAGACGATTTGTTGTTTTAGGACCTGTGCTTCCTCATCAAAGACAATATTAGCACACACTCTATAATGCACAAATCCCAACGTAAAGTAGGCTACTAGGTAAATTAAATTTAAAATGGGGTATTATTATTATTTAAAAGATGGGCTTAAAAGGTTCTCAGCTTTACATAATTTTTTATTATAATTTATGTATTTTTATTATTAGCACTTTATTTTAGCAGTTGTTTTGCCCCTGTCGCTTCGGGCTGGTGTGAAATGGCCGATGTATGGAGAATATTTAGTAGAGTAACTTGCTGAAAAACACATCTTGACACAGATTGGATTTACACATACACACACACACATCAGCTGAAACCACGAGGCCTGCTGCCAGAGAGATCTAGTCAGACAAACACCTCACCAGAGACTCCTCTAAGCGTCCAACAAATTGAATGTGTGTGTAGATGGACAAGAGGGAATTAGATCAGTGGTCCTGATTGTATCTGAGTGTGCTGCTCGTCCCCTGGAGGAGGAGGAGGGAGAGTGTGTGTGTGTGTGTGTGTGTGTGCATGAGAGACACTGCTCCGGTTAAAGAGACACTGGCAGCTGTTTGATGAAGGGTGTAAGGAGAATGTTAACCAGACAATCACCTTGCATGTTATTGATTGAGATGGCACAGAGGTAATTAGCGCTGAAAGGGAGGGAGAGCTGAGGCCACTTTGGATGTTTTGATACAAGCTGTTCCCTCTTTGTACCCATTTAAATCATTGACATAATATTAGTGATAGAGACAGGGATAGCGCCCCCTACTATTCAAAGATTACAAGATTATTTTTTCTACTACAGTTTTCTGAAAATAATGTAATTTTGAGTCAAAAATAGGAAGAGTAGGGATTTGCATGTCAGTATTGTCAGTATTGCAAAGAAGTGCTTGTATTGCTAACGTTTCTGTGTGATTTACTTTTTGTTAAAATTGAAGATGCCATAAAACTTTGTTGCGTGCAAATAAAAATGTTCTGGTTCAATTCTACACTCTATCCTACCGGTGCCACAGCTCTGGTGTATGAATGTGTGTGACTGTAGAGGGGAGTTTGGTGGAGGTCGGAGAAGGTGTGAGCACCGTGTGTTGGACAGCCCCCTCTCTGTCTGCCCCAGGTGTGAATGTGTATGAATGGTAGCATAATGTAAAGTGCTTTGGGTGCCCAAGTAGGGTACAAAAAAGGCGCTGTATAAATGCACACTATTTACCATTTAATTCTTGTTTATAGTCCTGGTTTAGGCCTTGGCCAGTCTTGAGCATTGATTTACCCCCTGCTTAGTCTAGAGCCTTGTATTCTAAATGAGCTCAACTTTTTTCTACAAAATATTTTATTTATAAATTGTCACATCCACAATATTTAAAGTAGAACTTTGCAATATTTTCACTATAACATAACAGCTCCGGAGTCGCTGTGATGTCTTAATGACTTGTTTTGTGGTGGATTGGGGTCTGTCTCGACCCCCCCAGCACCTCTTAGCAGAAAAACCCTTCATGCAAGAAGCGGTCGGAGACCAACCGGCAACCTGCCGTCCCCTCAAGTCAAGAAGTCTCGCGGAAGTCTCGGGTCTCACAGGAAACCAACTGCTTAAGGATACTACACACATAAACACTTGTCCTTGTCAGTCTCAGACATTCATAGAGAAAACTGTTGCTCATGGTCAGACAGTGGAAGAGAGGAGGGCAGGGTCACACTCATCACCAGTGAGTCTTTACAACCATGTTTTTTAACATTACACCAAAGCTGTAGGCGGAGCTCTGTAGGGACAAATCAGAACAAAAACACTAAAACGGCCATACCTGCTGCTTTATATTACCCGAAGGACAATTGCCCGCCTAAAAATAAATGGTTTAAATAACACCTAAATACAGTATACAATACAAAGAAATGTCAGTGTTTTAAGTAAAAAAAAAAAAGGTGGGATTTTTGGTGAAATCCTGGTGCCAATAATGCATGTTACAATCCAACATCTCACACTCTTTCTTTCTTCAGCGTGTAAGCACCTATGCAGGGAAATACTGTTATCTATAACAAAGTATTGGAAATACATCAGATGATAAGTTAACGTCCCCTCCTTGAACCGCCACCTTATCGTGGTGGAGGGGTTTGAGTGCCCGGATGATCCTAGGAGCTATGTTGTCGGGGGCTATATGCCCCTGGTAGGGTCTCCCAAGGCAAACAGGTCCTAGGTGACGGGCCAGACAAAGCGCGGTTCAGAACCCTTTATGGAAAGTTTAATATCGAGGACCGTTACGTCGCCCGGTATGGCGCAACCGGGGCCCCACCCTGGAGCCAGGCCCGGGGTTGGGGCTCATATGCGAGCGCCTGGTGGCCGGGTCTTTCCCCACGGGCCCGGCCGGGCACAGCCCGAAGAGCGACGTGGGACCGACCTCCTGTGGGCCCACCACCTGCAGGAGGAACCGTAAGGGGCCGGTGCAATGTGGATTGGGTGGCAGTCGAAGGCAGGAGCCTCGACGGCCCAATCCCGGACACAGAATCTGGCTCTAGGGACATGGAATGTCACCTCCTGGTGGGTAAGGAGCCTGAGCTTGTGCGGGAGGTTGAGAGATACCGACTAGAGATAGTCGGGCTCACCTCCACGCACAGCTTGGGCTCTGGAACCCAAATCCTCGAGAGAGGCTGGACTCTCCACTATTCTGGAGTTGCCTGCGGTGAGAGGCGGCGGGCTGGTGTGGGTTTGCTTATTGCCCCCGGCTCAGCCGCTATGTGTTGGAGTTCACCCGGTGAACGAGAGGGTCGCTCCCTGCGCCTTCGGGTTGGGGATAGGTCTCTCACTATTGTTTGTGCTTACGGGCCAAATGGCAGTGCAGAGTACCCGGCCTTCTTGGAGTCTCTGGGAGGGTGCTGGAAAGTGCTCCAACCGGGGACTCCATCGTTCTACTGGGGACTTCAACGCTCACGTGGGTAGCGACAGTGACACCTGGAGGGGCGTGATTGGGAGGAACGGCCCCTGATCTGAACCGAGTGGTGTTCTGTTATTGGACTTCTGTGCTAGCAACAGTTTGTCCATAACGAACACCATGTTCAAGCATAAGGGTGTCCATCAGTGCACGTGGCACCAGGACACCTAGGCCGGAGGTCGATGATCGACTTTGTAGTTGTCTCATCTGACCTCCGACCGTATGTCTTGGACACTCGGGTGAAGAGAGGGGCGAGCTGTCAACTGATCACCACCTGGTGGTGAGTTGGATCCGATGGCGGGGAGAAGGTCGGACAGACTTGGCAGACCCAAACGTACTGTGAGGGTCTGTTGGGAACGCTTGGCCGAGTCCCCTGTCAGAGAGATCTTCAACTCCCACCTCCGACAGAGCTTCGACCAGATTCCGAGGAGACTGGAGACATTGAGTCCGAGTGGACCATGTTCTCCACCTCCATTGTCGACGCAGCCACTCGGCTGTGGCCGCAAAGTCTCCGGTGCCTGTCGTGGCGGCAATCCCCGAACCCGGTGGTGGACACCGGAAGTAAGGGAGGCCGTCAAGCTGAAGAAGGAGACCTATCGAGCCTGGTTGGCTTGTGGGACTCCTGAGGCAGCTGATAGGTACCGGCAGGCCAAGCGAGCTGCAGCACGGGTGGTTGTGGAGGCAAAACTCGGGTCTGGGAGGAGTTCGTGAGGCCATGGAAAAAGACTATCGGTCGGCCTCGAAGAAATTCTGGCAAACCGTCCGGCGCCTCAGGAAGGGGAAGCAGTGCCCTGCCAACACTGTTTACAGTGGAGGTGGGAATCTGCTGACCTCAACTGGGGATATTGTTGGACGGTGGAAGGAATACTTCGAGGATCTCCTCAACCCCACCGTCACGTCTTCCACTGAGGAAGCAGAGGCCGAGGGCTCAGAGGTGGACTCGTCCATCACTCAGGCTGAAGTCACTGAGGTAGTTGGGAAGCTCCTCGGTGGCAAGGCACCGGGGGTGGATGAGGTACGCCCTGAGTACCTCAAGTCTCTGGATGTTGTGGGGCTGTCTTGGCTGACACGCCTCTGCAACATCGCGTGGCGTTTGGGGACAGTACCTCTGGACTGGCAGACCGGGTGGTGGTCCCCCTTTTTAAGAAGGGGGACCGGAGGGTGTGTTCCAACTACAGAGGATCACACTCCTCAGCCTCCCGGGAAAGTCTATGCCAGGGTACTGGAGAGGAGAATGCGGCCGATAGTCGAACCTCAGATCCAGGAGGAACAATGCGGTTTCGTCCGGTCGTGGAACACTGGACCAGCTCTATACCCTCTCCAGGGTGCTGGAGGGATTATGGGAGTTTGCCCAACCAGTCCACATGTGCTTTGTGGATCTGGAGAAGGCATTCGACTGTGTCCTCGCGGTGCCCTGTGGGGGTGCTCTGGGAGTATGGAGTCCGGGGCCCTTTGCTAAGGGCTGTCCGGTCCCTGTACGACCGAGCAGGAGCTTGGTTCGCATTGCCGGCAGTAAGTCAGACCTGTTCCCGGTGAATGTTGGACTCCGGCAGGGCTGCCCTTTGTCACCGGTCCTGTTCATTATCTTTATGGACAGGATTTCTAGGCGCAGCCAGGGGCCGGAGGGAGTCTGGTTTGGGGACCACAGGATTTCATCTCTGCTTTTTGCAGATGATGTTGTCCTGTTGGCTCCATCAAGCCAGGACCTTCAATGTTCACTGGGGCGGTTTGCAGCCGAGTGTGAAGCGGCTGGGATGAGGATCAGCACCTCCAAGTCTGAGACCATGGTTCTCAGTCGGAAAAGGGTGGCTTGCCCTCCAGGTTGGTGGAGAGCTCCTGCCTCAAGTGGAGGAGTTTAAGTATCTCGGGTATTGTTCACAAGTGAGGGAAGGAAGGAGCGTGAGATCGACAGACGGATCGGTGCAGCTTCTGCAGTAATGCGGTCGATGTACCGGTCTGTCGTGGTGAAGAAGGAGCTGAGCTGTAAGGCAAAGCTCTCGATTTACCAGTCGATCTACGCCTACTTCACCTATGGTCATGAGCTTTGGGTCATGACCGAAAGAACAAGATCCCGGATACAGGCGGCCGAAATGAGCTTTCTCCGCAGAGTGGCGGGGCGCTCCCTTAGAGATAGGGTGAGGAGCTCGGTCACTCGGGAGGAGCTCAAAGTAGAGCCGCTGCTCCTTCACATCGAGAGGAGCCAGCTGAGGTGGCTCGGGCATCTGTTTCGGATGCCTCCCGGACGCCTCCCTAGGGAGGTGTTCCGGGCATGTCCCACCGGGAGGAGACCTCGGGGAAGACCTAGGACACGCTGGAGGGACTATGTCTCTCGGCTGGCCTGTGAACGCCTCGGTATCCCCCCGGAAGAGCTGGAGGAAGTGTCTGGGGAGAGGGAAGTCTGGGCTTCTCTGCTTAGACTGCTGCCCCCGCGACCCGGCCCCGGATAAGCGGTAGAAGATGGATGGATGGATGGATGGATAAGTTAACGTAAAAAAAAACTATTCAATTTAGTTTGTAAATGCCTAGGGAAATGTAGAATGTGCTTCTCCTGCATCTCCCGCTCAACATCAGCTAAAATCTAGTGTTAAATTAACACTGTGGGTTTTTAAAACAGAACTAACTTTTATTCGGTGTTCAATTTCTGATCAATACTATGATGGTGTTAAATACCAGCCTTAAACAGAAATGTCAAAACGAGTGGATCAGAGACCATTACTGGAAGAATAAAGGAACACATTTATGTTTGGTCAAGTTTAAGTCTCAGACACTATACTCTCATGAGACACTCGCAGTTTCTCAAAGGCGATATACTGTAAGAATATATTGTCCATGAGAAAAAAACAACATTTACATTATTATATATAATGTATTTATACAATATTACAACGTGTACTGCAGCTGAACCCTTCCAAAAAAGCACTGTGACTAGAAATAATATACAGATTTTGATTTAAATGCTATGGGTCATGATGATGATCCTCTTATACTAAATGTAATATTTAACACATATTACTTTTAATCAGTGTAAATATTTTAATAGACCACAATGAGCATGGGACATCCTACTAATATACAGTCATTCCATTAACAGACTGTATAAATCAAATACTATTGAACCCATGCCAGCATTACTTATTTATAGCATGCAGTGTCATGTGCCATGTGTAAACCAGAACCCAGTCCAAGGAATAAGCAATTTTATGACCTACTGCCACCTGTGACTGTATTTGTTACCAGACACCATATACTCAACAGACCATTATATCAAGTGTTAAAGTACACAGTATAATGTGTACTCGCTCTAGGCTGTTTTTTTTAAGTTTGGTGTAACTACCCCCTGAATTATGTGTCCATTTGTTCTTCTCCTGGAAATTAAATTGAGATGGAACAAACTTATTCTTTGAATAGAAATAAAAATAATAGGATGGCTGGCCAAGCTAAGGCAGTTATGCATCAATAAATCAAATATATATTTTTAAACAAATATATATATTATTTTATCTCTAAACGTTAAAAACACATTTGTCTCTATTTAGCTCAAGTCCACTTTTGTGCGGCTCTGTTATGCACATGACCTTTTGACGTGTAACACATGGACAATAGACATCCTTTGGGGTTGACCTTTGACCATATTTCATTATGGTGTGTCCATCATTTGAACAGTATCCTTTCTACTAATTACGTCTTCTTATCTTATCTTAAAGAAAATTTTGAACTATATAATATGTGAAAGCAGCAATGAATGTTAAAGGAAACAATGGATCAGATGATTATTTTTTTGTTCTGACCTTTAACCTTGGGTGGTTATTACTCTATTTGGCCTATTCAGAACATTTCTATTTGCTCACATTTTATTTTCGGAGAAGGGCACAAGTGCCTTCCTTCCTACTGTCTGTTTATTGAAGTAAATAATCTTCTCTATAATTCTGTCACTGTCATCTGTGGCTATAAACCAGCTGCATGTGAAGTCATCTTCTCTGGGCTGGCAGACATCTTTATGGCCAGCCACACTGTGCTGCTACTGTACAGTGGGTCGTAAAAGCAGGAATGTTTCACAACGTCGATCAGCCTCTAACACAGCACACATAAGGACATGCTGCTTCTGGGTCGTGTGGTTGACTTTTACGGAATTTTGACGATTTATTTTTTCTCTTTTTTTTTTCTCTGTGTTGTCCTTGCAGCTCACCCCTGAGACAGCCATCCTCTACGGCCAAAGTGTGTCTGGTGTGTGGAGACGAGGCGTCGGGATGTCACTACGGGGTTGTGACGTGTGGAAGCTGCAAAGTCTTTTTTAAAAGAGCTGTCGAAGGTATGTACAGTGGAAAACAAGACTGAACCCATATAAAACAATAATAATATCTCAAACGCTCCTAGTATTGAATCTACGTCACAAACAGTATATATCTGTATAATTAAGAATACTTATTAGAACGTTATTGGTTACTTGATGATTTTACATTAATTTGAGGTCATTTGAGACCAGCTCTGCATGGCTTTAATTATTATGTGACTATTTAAATACAGAGCTCAGTTTTGGCAAAGTACATGCAATTATTCCAGTGATTATCAAACAAGCCCAAAAACTTACCATCAATAGACAACTGCAGGCCAGGTTTCTTAACAAACAACTGTGCTCTACCATATATTTTATGTAACCTTCATAATTTAGCTCAGGCTTACAGCTGTTTAATTAAAATAAATGAGAAATGAAAAGTTGTCTTTTTTTTTTTTTTTTTTTTTTTACTATTAATCACTTTGATGACAGTTATAAACCAGACGCTTCCTCGTCATTATTCAGAATTATGTAAAAACATTTGATGGTACTGCATTAGCTCTGCATTATGTTGTCTTTACATCTTTTACATATATTAAAATATTATTGACCAGGCCTTGCATTTACTGTAACCAAGTGGAGGTCTACATTGAAAAGGCAGCCCGTGTCATATGTATATACCTTAGGGAAAATGAGCAGCAGCTATAATGTGCTTTTCATTTTGTGCCTGTTGCCCGAGGCGTTGGCCTAACTCATTTAGTTCACCGCTGGAATACACAACTCACAGTTAAACCCCGAGAAGAAAAAGAGCAACAAACAAACAAGCCTGCAGCCAGCAGCAGTCAGGCCTGGGAGGTGTTTTCCTGACCAGTGGAAGTATCGGGGTCATTGCCAATCAGATCATAGCTTAATTTGATGATGTATGGATTGTGCATTTAGGCTTATTGAATCAGGAGTGTCATTGTTGCTGGCAGTGTGACTTGGTGTGAGAGGTATGGACTGGACAGTGTTCAAAGCTTCTCTCCAATCTCTCTCGTTCATTTGAGCATTGAAATAAAACTATTATTGTGTTGTAAAAGTCCTAATGTAATTCAATCCTATGCCTTTTATTTTTACAGCCATCCTGAACACTATTTAAAATGTGAGGCACATGTCCAACTGCCATTTTCTAGGTAGGATACCATTCAGAGCCAAAACAGGAAGTGCAGAGCTACAGAGATATTATATGACCTTTGCCCACTGAACATTTTACAAATGGATAATAAAAAGAACAAGAAAATTTAATGATGTATTTTCTTTGGTCAAAAATTTTGTTAAATATAATATGGTACAAGTTACCCCAACAAGGTCTAGTTTAATCTTTGAGCTTAAATTTGTATTTATAAGAGTTTAGTTACAGTTTACATTGACCAAGGTTAAGGTAAGCAGAGTTGCATTGCACAGTTTAAAAGTAAATTTGGTAGTAAGGCCTTGGCTACACGTACAGGGGTATTTTTATAAACGCATACTTTTTGTCTCTGTTTATAAAAAATATCTCTGTCCAGACGAGATTGTTTTGAAAAATATCTTTCGTTCACACAAGTGTAAACGCATTAAACACCAAAAGATGGCGGTAAACACAGAGTAACTGTTAAAGCATGCGCAGTGAGTCTGTTTTGTTTTGGCAGCGCTAAAACTGAAGTGAGCTAAGTTCACTGTAATGTGTTGTGCAGTGATATGTTAGTTCTGATAGAGCCGGTTCACAGCTGCTGTGGTTGTTGTATGAATGCATGCTCAATACACACATCAACAGCCGTAACGTCAGCGCGGATACTTACATCTTTGTTTTGTCCGTCTATACGTCTCTATTGCATCCATAGTTTTGAAAAGTCTTCATTTTGTGAGGCGTTTTAAAAAATATCCGTTTTGCGGCCTGAAAACTCTGTTTACATGTTAACAAAGGGAATAATAGAGAAGTATGCTTTTATAAGAAATACCCGTGTACGTGTAGCCAGGGCCTAAAAACCTGACAGCCTTCCTGATTTTTTTTCAGTTCTATAGTCTTGTCTAGTTTTTGTTTTAGTTCCTTGATAATATTTTGGGTTATATTGGAATGCAATTGGACATGCAACCAATTGATCCAGATACCAACACGTAATTTCAAAAACATACAGTACAACCAATCAGGGAAATAGAGCGTCACATTATATTTTACTAGTACTTTATTTGGAGTCCTTAGGTTAAAAGTGCAAAACTACAGCACTGGAAATACAAAATACCTTTAGAGTTATGGATATGACAAGAACAAACCGATAATTTCATAAAATTTTATGTATTCCTCAAACATCTTTGGTTCTTATTATAAGCGTAAAAAGTTATAAGATTAAATTCATAATACTTTAAATGAATTAGAATTATTCTATACATCAGTAAAGCCTATATTATTTTTTTATCCGCTCCAATATTATATAGTCTTCATAGATGGGTTAAGTGTCTTGCCCAAGGACACAAAAACAGTACACACAACTGTGTGGAGAGTGGGATTTGAACCACCAATCTTCCGGTTGAGAGACAACCGCTCTACCACTGAGCTTTAGAGGGATGTTTATTTTGTTCTTTTTCCTTGACCAATAGTTTGAGATACTGAATCTAAAGGATTTTTTTTTCCTCAATTCCAATGCCTATTCCGTTTTAAAGCAATAAACATGGGCAGGATCACTTTAAATATAGCTGTGTGTTGTATCGTGCTCCTCTCTGGCTAAAACCTTGAATATGTGCGCCATTAAAGCTAACAAGGGCGACCCACATAGGGATGAAGTCATGGAGGCTGGCCGTGACGTGCGCAGAATGTTACCTCAGGCGACCCCTTCCACAGCTGCTGCGAAGGTGTGAACAGGAGCTAACGTACAAAGTGAAGAGGGATAGAGGACGGTGAAATGGATACCAGGCGGGGGCGGGGGGTTGGGAAGGACAATAAAAAGTCAGACGGAGAGAGATAAAAAATAAAAAAAGATGGAGGTGGAGCGCGGAAAAGAGTAAGTGATGTGTCAGCAGCGAGGTGGAAGTCAGGACGTGAGGAGACGTTTTTAGTCTCAAAGTTACAGACTGGTCCAAAGACGAGAAGTCTGCAGAGTGGAGAGGATCTGGACAAGGGGAAAAATCCAGTCTATGCTTAATTTCTGTTGGTAACACAAGCCTCAGGGGGCACAACTTTTCGTTTGGATGTAGCTCATTAGCCGGCTAACTGGCCCACAGTCATTTACTACAGCTATTCTGCTCAAGAAATCTCATGAAATCCTCTCACTGTTGAGGGTCCGCTTCATTCTACAGTACAGTCAGAGAAGTCCTTGTGTCTGTTTGTGTTTTATCAATCGATCAATCAAACTTTCACATCTCAAATGAGTCAGGATCACAATGCCATCATGATATTTACAGTGTTGTGTAAAATCTTATTGGGCCAGCTATGATCTAGCAGTTACATTTGGGTTGCACACCAATGTGATAGTCACTAACTAACATCTACAATTTACTTTAACTTTAATTTAGCATTAGACTGACTCACATGAAAGTCTACAACTCTTGTCTTACCTTTATATTAAAAAAGAAGCCAAGGCAGGTTCATTGTTTATGTCTAACGCAGATCTGAGCTGCCTCCACGCATCCAATGCAAGACACAATTTGTCTCGTCTTTGCCCATCGTTGATCAGATTCCGCCATTGCTCTTTTGTATATATATATATATATATATATATATATATATATATATATATATATAGGGCAGAATTAAAAAAACTTTAAAATGCATGTATGCTGTAGGATGGACTTCTGAAGTATTTTGGCTGCTGTGCTGTTACTTTACTTAATATATAATAAATGCATATTGTATGTTGTATGTATACAGCAGTGACGTGCATTTCAAAATAGGCCACTACAGCAGCCAGGACTTTAGTGTGAGGGTAAGTAACAAAATCAAACTTACCTGTAATGTTTATGGCTGTTTAATGAAGGTTGCGTTGTTTGATAGGTAGTTCCAGTTACTCCAAACACAACAAACTCAAATTGACCTCTAATGCTAATCTCAGACAGATCTCAGTTTAACTGTATTTGATGAGGAAGACCAGAAGTCCCGAAAAATTTGGGACAGTCCCGAAATTTATACTGTTGTCCCAAATCCCGAATCTGGGCCTAATTGTCCCGGAAATTATACTAAAGCAAAAGCTTGAGAAGTTATTGTCTGATAAACATTAAAAATAATAATTATTTAATAAATTTAATTGAATAAAAACTGTCTGCGGAGGTTGTACCATCCTGCAACCATCCCCCGCCGCCGCCGCCGCCGGCTGCTCATTGACTGCAGCATTCTAAGTTTAAAAAAAAAAAAAAAAAAAAAACTTATGCGGCTAGGCGCAAATGTAGATATTGATGAGCTATTTTAATTCATTCTGTTGACATGGCTGGTGTACCCCAACATGCTGCTAAAAAGCAAAAACGCCTCTGCAGGTACTGGGAGGAGTGGGTGGGAAGTATCCATGGATTGCTACAGCCTTACACTCTAAAAAAAACTACAGTGTACTAAATAGCACTAAAGGTGGTGATGAAAAAAAGTGATGAAAGTAAAGCATTCTGTAAAGAAGTGAGTAGGAAAGAGTTTGGTGTTTCTCACGGAGGGGAGGCAGATGTTAGGCTGCATGCTAGCAGCAAATTACACTGTACCAACACCGCGACTGCACAGACTAACACGTTTTTGTGTCAGACTAAAGACAAATGTTGATCTTTGAATAAAAATATGTTTATTTTTAATAAACATATACTTAAAAATTATTTAATAAATAATTAAATAAGAATTTTAGCTAATCTCATCTGGTCACCCTAACAGGTCCCTAAAGAATCCTTTTATAACTCAGCGTCTTCCATGTGGTGTTATTTGGCATTCTGTACAAGTCCAGCATAACGCAGTCCTAAGCATCCAGCTGTAGCCTGTAGGCTTTGGCTGATGTAGCCTAAATGCTAGAGCAGCTAAATAGCAACTTGAGCTAATGTTCTATACTCACACAGTAACAGCACTCACATAGTCAGTCAGTGTTGTTTTTCTAGATTATAGTGCTTATTTTTTTTTACTTATCTTCCTTTAAAAATCAGCAGTCATACATATCTTCCGTTGCCAAAATGCACACGCACAGCTTGTATTATTTATAAACAGTATAAGGATCAAATATGTTCACCAGTGTTCATAAACATGTAATTACGTGTTAATATCGGTAATAAAAAGTTAAGAAGGCACACATTCATTCATGTAATTCTCTGCTCCATCCACTGAACTGAGCGCCAGCTTGTTGATACAAGACAGCTGCACCCACTAAAACGTCTGCATGTGGAGCCCATTTGAGTCGTCCAGCGTATTATTTTTATGCCATCAGTGGCTCGGCATGTCTGCTCTTCATAGTAACACCACTTTTAGTTCCCCTGGCTTTTTTTTCGCAGCTCTATAACCAAATTGAAGACCTTGTTATGGCCTCGCTTTGTTCCATCAAGTGCTGGCTTGTGGTTTCCATGGCGCTGGTTTTAATCTTCAAATCTCTGCTTTGGAATGGCCTCAGTAAAAGAGTTCATGTAAGGACACGTCTGGAGGTGTTGCTGCTGTGACTGGCGGCTGCGCGGGCCAATGGGTGGTTGGTTAGGAGAACGGTGCAGGTTTGAATGAGACCGGCCCATGTGTCGACAGCTGCGGGAGCGACTTTAGCTACAGTCCTGACACGTGTTGGACTTTAGAGATTCTTGCACAGTCTGCATACAACATATAAACACAGGCCTAAGCCTTGCACTCATATCCACATTTACGTCTGTTAGTGGGACATGGGCTTAGATGTGTAGAGATTTTTTAAGTCAACAAAGTAAATATGATAATCACTATAAATTGATGCTTTGTAAAAAAAACTAATTTCAATTATTAAAGACTATAAAGTTTATATACATTTGTATAAAAGGGACGCACCAATACCGATACTTATTTAAAATAACATAATGGCAGATATCTATATTTTCTGGTATTATTATTATTATTACATCAAATTTATATAGCGCTTTTCAATTTTCAATTCAAAAAGAAAATTTGTGATTAAAAAAAAAAAAAGATCAGCTTGTTCAGTAGATTCGGTTCATCTGTTTGCTCTATCAGTGGGAAAAACAGGTACACCAGTACCCTCTCCCTCTTCGCATTTGTACGATTAACGTAAATTATCTATTTTTGCCGAACGGCGACTAGTTTACAGGTATGATAGTTGCAAGAACATATAGCGCAATGTATTTTACTTTCAAAGTGTAAAGTGTATGGCAAGATTTCATCTAAGTCAAGTCTAAGTCAAACAGTTTAAAGATGCTTTGAAAGCTGAATTGCAGATTCCAGCACTCTGTTGGTGGGAGAGGGGCAGTGCATGGTCTGCACGGGAACTGCAACTTCTCCAGCAACACTGAGCTGCCTTTGTGGACGCCTGTCTGTGAATAATGCACAGACAGGCGTCTGGCGGGAAAAGCTATCGGCAAACACAGCAGTAAAAACAACAAATATTGGCCCAATATATCGGCCGGCCTATATATTGGGCGATCACTAATCAAAAGAATGGTTAAGTGGTCATTAGCTGTGGTCGCAGATAAGTCTGGGATATATACAAAAATTATATAAGGGTAGGATTACAATTTACACTGCACTCCGGTATGCCACGCACCACGCGTGAGACAATTTACACAGCGTCCGCTCTGGTCTGCGCAGCTCCGGTCCGCCTCGGTCCGCACTGATCCGCAGCAGTTCTATTTTTTCCGGACGCCAGAGTCAAACGCCTACATCTGAACAGATCAGATTGCACCAAAGCAGAAATTGTACGTGCACAACATCCGGATTTTCAGAGTAATACAAAAATATACCAACTAATTTTCCATTTTTTAATATTTATATGTTTATTTACTTGATTAGGCATTAAATGCAGTAAGACAAAACTTTTTTGTGCCCATTGTATCAAAGAAAAACCCGTGAAGTATTATTTACTTAACTATACTAAACTTGTTCAATAGCTTTTATCATGCTACCTCGTACTTCACATGCATGCTCTGCTGAGCTGCTCGGGGCTCCAGTGGGCGGTGGTCCCTGGATGCGTTTCAGTCACATTCGTCGTTCCACAGCGGAGCGAGCCGCATGCAGTGTAATTTGGGGGGTTCCCTTTCGAACATTTTGTTTTATTATTGTTTATTACAAATGTTTTTTTATTTTTATTGCAAAGTTTGGAATAAAAATATAAAATCATATTTCAGTATATTTATCTGAATTGCAATAAACAATATACCTAAATCTATATAGTGGCCTACTATAAGTAGTAGTACCTTAAAGATTTTGTCATTAATACATTTTACTTGGTACTTGCTGGAGCCTCTTGCACTGTGTTCTCAGTATTGACAAGCACTCAATTGTAGGCTCTCATACTTGCTCAAGACTGTCTTCTGTCACCAATTGTGATCTGATTAACACTTACTTGTTAAAATTATTATACAATTGAAGAACTTTTCTTGCTAACTGTCATTGCCTCTACCTCATTTTTAAGTACTCGCCTCAGAAGACATTCCAGGGAGCACTTACCGGAGGGCAGGACAATGGCTGGAGATTTAGAGCGTTATTACCCGAGTGGAGACATTAGTCACCAAAATAACATCTTCTATTTGGATCCACTTTTAACTTCAGGAGAGCGATCCAGACAGGAAGACTTAATTGTGCAGATTCCTGTCCAGCACAGCTGCTTGTGTTTTGTCCAAAATTGTGGACATTTGGATTGTGCTGGCCCAGCAGCGTCAACAATTACATCTCAGAAAAAATTTTTATGTTGTTGTTTAGTATTGTTTTCTTGGTGGCATTTCAGTTGTGTAAGACTGAAGGACAAATATTTTGTCAGTAGCATAAACTTTGACAACTTACATCACTCAGTTATAGTATTATTGCAGTGGGTCATCTGACTTTTGTTTGGACGGTGTCTGCTCTGTTTTAAATGTCAGCTGAGTGGCTCAGTGTGTTTCTTGGTGAAAAAGCAGAGCAGTAGCCGAGAGCAGCAGGGCAGATTACTCTTGTTAAAGCCGGGTCCCTGTAGGACACACTATTTCCCTTTCAGGAGAATGTCTCCAGAACTGATGTACGCCACAGCTGACAGACAACAGACACTACTCTGCAGGGCTGTTGCCGGATTGTAGGATCATTAGCTAAAAGGAGGCTTGAGTGGAGTCCATTAAAAAGTCCATGGGTTGCCACAGTTTGAGGGTTGCTGACAGAGAGGACATTGTAGCATCAGATAAGTTTGTAGAATAAAGAAATTCTCAGAAAGAAAGTAATCCACCATAAGAATGAACAGGAGCTCTGTCATTTACAAATTCAACTTAGTGTGCTACAATTTAAATATTTTTGGCTTAGTTGGGTCCACAGAAAGTTGACCTTTGGTTTAGATAAATTGATTGAACGAAGTTGATTACAAAAGTGATAATGTTACGGCCTTTTGATTTCTTCCTCAAAAGTGATAAAAACAAATTACATTATGTAATTCAAACTGATATGTCAGCTTGCTTACAATCACTTTTGGGAGATATTGTAGTGTCCATGTTACTTATCAGTAAGAGGTAGTTTGGGGTGGTGAGTGGGCATAATCCTGCACCTTCCTATGAGTGTGTGTCCCTCGAGCCTTGACACTGGTTATGTTAGCTTTATGGTTTGGATAGACACAAAAAAAGTTATTTTGTTCAGTAAATGGTTTATTTTTTATAACAAAGTTCTCACAAAATACTAAACCGAGTAAATGTAGAACACCTGTCAATCATAAATCATATGTAAAATTGCATAGATCCATACAATTTGATCTGATACAGATAACTCCTCTTTATAGAAGGAAGTGTTTCTGTTCACAGGTTTAGTTTAGCTAATGCACATTGGTTTGAAAAGACCTTACTCTCGCCAGATATTTAAAAAAGCCACAAAAGTGTTTCAACAATGACTTTTGTTTTGCACTTACAAGTAAAGACAAACATGTTGCACACACATGAAGTGCTCAATACATTCTTGTATCACTATCACACTACAACTTTGCACTAGTTGTTTCATAAAACACAGTTGACTCTGAAAGACTCTAAGGAATAAACACAACAGTTGACAGGAAGGCTCCAGAGTTTTCAGAAATGCCATTTGGTTGGAGGCCTCCAAGTGTGTGTGTGTGTGTGTGTGTGTGTGTGTGTGTGTGTGTGTGTGTGTGTGTGTGTGTGTGTGTGTGTGTGTGAGGGGGTGGGGTAGGGGACGCCTGCGTTGTATTTCCTGTGTCGCAGTTTACTGTTTTTTAGAGCAAGAAAAATGGGCTTATGTAACGGTCATGTGATTTCGCCAGAAATAGTGGTGGGGCTACAGCTGCTGCCTCTCCTCCTGCAGCTCGGTTCCTTGGCTTTTGGCAGCAGCCAGACAAGACACACTGCGCATTACTCCTGCTAGCTCCGAAAACAACTTCTGCTCGGTCCTGCATACAAACACAAATAGTGGAGATGGAGAAATACAGTATGCAGTAAATGAGGGAACAAATACTTTACACTTAGACTCTATAAATCCTTAATACAGCAAATTTTACAAAAAAGTTCTTAAATTCTGACTGCATGTATTATTAAAAACTTCTGCAATATTTACGCTGAAATACTGTCAAAAAGTAGCTGTTAATATCTGTAAAAGCCAAATAGTAGTCAACTTTAGCTAAAACAATAAGTAGAATATGTTTCTGTACATTGAAAACATGAAATACTGCAAATATATATATATATATATATATATATATATATATATATATATATTTATATATATATATATATATATATATATATATATATATATATATATATATATATATATATATATATATATATATATATATATATATATATATATATATATATATATATATATATATATATATATATATATATATATATATATATATATATATATATATATATATATATATATACACAATAAATTGTTTATTCTTGGTTCATATGCATTTTAAGGCTGGGGTTGTTGAAACACTATTTTCGATGAAATACTGTCAAACAGGAGCAGGAAACACCTGTAGAAGCCCAGTAGTAGTATCACTGTAGGGAATTACTGAAATGACCTTTTATCAGTATAATAAAGTTTTTCATTGTTGCAATATATACAAATGTATAATTGGTTAAAATTTAAGATTGCAGTAGAATAAATACAAAATAATTAATTAACAGAGATTACATACAGGGTAACATTGCAAATTAAATTTTGACTAGATTTTCTTTTTTAAAGGTTCAGAAATACGTATATGTAAAAAGTTTTAAGTATTGTGCTGTAAATAAAACGGTTAAGTAAAAATTAAGTTTACAGTTGTAATACATACCTACTGTAATGTCTTTCTTAATTGCCCAGTACTTTATTATATAATTTTAGTAAATTCCTGACAAATTTCTATATTCTGATTTGTACTGAAGATGTCGAAACATTTAATCTTCTGTTAAAACTGAGTGTTATAGTAATAGATAAAAGAATGCTAAAACAGTAGTGGTAAAGCTGTAATAAATATCTGTTAAAGTCGGCATGTTACTGTAGTAAATATCTGAATAATCTTAACTATAATTTTTATCTGGTATAATATGTAGAATAATATATTTTTATTTATAATATAAAATAATAAGTAAAATTAATAGGAACAGGATAATACTGTAAATTGTATGTTTTTATATTAACTAATTTTCTTTATTATTATTACTGACTTAAAAGTTGTATTTTTTTATATGTACTGTATTGTACTGTAAAAAAGATTTAAAGTTAAGTTTATGGTTACAAAATGCACTTGTTTCATGGGTCACATGACCCCTCAGAGCACCACTCATACACAGTAATGTCTCTATTTTTGTTCATTGCTTGTGATTTTCAAATTTCCAAGTGGAGCATCTTTGGCTGTGTATATGTTGGTGAATGACTATATGTGTGCTAGTAGAGCCTGGCCGCGTGGGCGTCTGGTGCTGTGAGGCTGGTGGACGTGTGGAAACGAGGGACGGAAGGATGGATGGAGATGTCGGTGTGGAGGAGGAGGAGAAGAGCTGTACAGTGAAGAGCCAGTGGAGCGGAAGCAAGCGCTCTGAAATGGGAGATCATTGGGTTTAGCTGTGGGCTAGGCAGGAGGGATTCTCGTCCTGTTAGCATCACTGTCAGGAAGGAGTCGAGCTGCAGCCACCGTCCTGGGTTCCAGCCGATTAATACCATATACTGTAAAACACACCATTAGTCGTGCAAGAATCACGAGCATTTACACAGGGCTAACCGTCAAATGTGGATGTCTGATAACGGCAGACGTTTCACAGCTTCGCTCGCTGACCTACATTATGGATAGTCACAGACAGACATGGAATCAGACATTTTAATTATGTGGATTTCTAAGTATGGTTGGAGTTTAGCAAGAAACCAGTTCGGTATAGAATATAGTGATGAATGGATTTATGTCATGTACATTCACTCATTTATAGAGCTTCTATTTCTACAGACTGGGCCTCGACAACAGGTGGGCCTCGGGGGATATGCAGAGTCACTGAAAATATTTGTAAATGGTTAATTGAGGAATTTGTCTGTCAGTTCATTTCATTTACAAATCTATCCTTATTCATCATTTGTAGACAGCATCTGGTGAGACTCATTGTTGAACGGTACAAAACATGTTTGTGAGTTTGGCTAGCTCTTCCAGATGGAGTGGCACGTTTTACTTTTATCCTGCTGTTGGTTACAAACACAGCAAATTGGAACAGGCTTTTAATTTATTTTGAAAAGTAAGAATATTCTGAACATATTTGGGAAAGTTTTAAGAGCTTAACTTCTACATTGTTTGACTTAAGTGAATGGATATTGACTGATTGAATTGTAGTGCATATTTTCTTTAGTGAGTAAAAACTTTGTCCAAATGTTTTTGTAGCTTCATAACAGCTACAGTGTGCCAAGCTACTTAATTTTAGCTTAGGAATTATATTTGTATATTACAACAAATAATAAACACCCGGTTCAGTCACAAAATACACAGTGACTTTATCAAACAACCACCGTAGCAAACAAATTTTTTTTCCTCATTATTATGCAAAAATATATTTTTATTTATTTATTAAAACATTTATTTAAACAAGGGAAGAGGAAAAAATAAAACACAGTTGAAGAGAACCAAAGAAAAAAGAAAAGGACCACAACTAGTCCACTATTGCGCTGCTTAGCATGAGCTGTTCCCTTGTGTGGGGTTTGCAGCTTTAGCAATGCACGTACTAATCTCGTCAGTCTGTGATGAAGAAGCACAGGTCTTTAAACGACTTGACTTGACTTGACTTAGTGTAGCTGGTGTAGATCAAATGCTTGACTAAATAGAGCTGGGAAAGATCAAGCCACTCTCTAATGTTGTCTACCTACGCACTAACACACACATCATGTTTGTCGCAAATTTTCGTGTTTATGCAGAATTGGCTATTTTTGGTGTCTAATTCTTTTTGATTGATTGTAATTGTTTTGCAGGCCCTTTAACTTCGCAGCTCATTCATAAACCTTAAATCTGACATTCATAATACACTTTTTTACAGAAATTTATGATTTTATGATGATTGTATGTAAGTAAATGTATATGTTCTCATTAAGACTAGCTATGGAACATTTTAATTTCTTTAGATAATAACATTTTTAGGTTTGGTAAATAGTGGCCCGAGACTGATCAGGGAAAAAAACAGCCTAATGTATACAATCTACCATCTATTTTTAGAGGCTTTTATGTAAATGAGGAAATCAGCTTATTATTAGAGAGAATTATATTATATTCTTTAAGTTTTTCAGAGAAGTATAATATTATTATTATTGCCTTTTTGGCTATGACTTGAAAAATAGACTTCTCATACCATAACATATCCCTATTTTATCCATTTCTTTATATACTTTTTGCTCCGGACCACTTATCACAACACCCGGCAGATATTCTGTCAGGTGCATGTCACAACTCACCAATGGACCGAGTGACAGCTTGTCTTGTCTTTCCGTAGGTCAGCACAACTACCTGTGCGCCGGGAGAAACGACTGCATCATCGACAAGATCCGGAGGAAAAACTGCCCGGCGTGTCGCGTACGGAAGTGTCTCCAGGCCGGGATGAACCTGGGAGGTGAGGAGTCAGCCGCCTGCTTACTGTCCTGCCCGGCCACGTGTTTCGGACTTGACATTTGAGTCAGACTTGCTCCCTTTTAGAAGAAATGATAGAAGGAGAAAAGTAGGTCTGAGTGGAGTCACAGGAGGCCTGGGGATGCTGAGTCATTAGATGTTTGTGTGTGTGTTGGGAGTATATCTGAGCACAATACGCAGACTGCAGCCCCAGTGGGTGCTTCTACTGTACTCTATACAATGGCAGCTGACAAAGCCCCCAGACAGGTCGCAGTGTTGTGTTATCAGGAAAGACGACACTACTGTTTGAAGGCTTCAGGCTCATTCAGAAGAAATTCATTGAATAATAGAATTTGTTTACAAGTCGGGGCCATGCAACAAACATAAAACATGCACAAGTCAACCAGCTATACAATTCAACATTCAAATGAAATTAAATTTGATAGTACAGAAATGAAATAACACATTTTCTTTGTAGATCAAGTGGTTCCCACTGATTGAATAAGAATAATCCAAAACACACTAAAAAGAAAACTATTAGTACATTTAAAATGCAAATAAACACAGCTAATTTACTCAGTAATCACTTTTGGGAAATATTTGCAATAAACTGATTAAATAGAAATGAAGGAAACAAAGTAACAATACTACAAAAAAGACTAAACATATATGAAAAATTAGCAAAAAGACAAATTGTTTGGTCTTTTGAAATATGGGTTTCCTAAAAAAGAGTTAGGGGAACCCTGCTCTAGACTATCAAATAGACTTAAAAGACCAATGAGCTCTGGAAGATGAGTATGACATTTAATCAATGGCTCAGAAATGTATCAGAATGTATCAAATGTATCAGGTGTTTCAGAAGTATCTGCCACCTTTGAATAAAAATGAACAGGATACAAATACTTCCTTGAAAGCCAATATACCTTGAATTATTAAGGCCCTTTTATGAGCCTTGAGCCATAATATTAATGGTTTAGGTCATTTATGTCCTACTAGTGACACAGCAAGAAGAAATGCCACTGTCTCAACCAGCTAGCTCTAGAAGCCAACTAGCGTCAGGTGTGAGGTATTAAATAAGGCTAATTTACATTTTTACACATGAATGTGGCGTAAAAAACACACGCTTTTGTTAATTTAGTGCATTTATTGCTACTCACACACTTTATTTAGTTTGCGTTGATTGTTTGAAACTGATCTCGCTTTAGATAAACTGTACATTACATGTATGTGCTTTTGCCAACCCAGTGGACAAGAGTTTTTAAAGAAAAAAGCAAAGTTGAATAATTCCAGGTGACAACCACAGATTAACCAGAAATAAAACCAAATAACAAAAAAACTAAACTAAAAACCAACCACCAACCAAATTATTTATTTATATTAACCATCTTGTGATCAGGGATTTTGATTTGGCTTTAGTCGCCTGAATAATAATTTGTACGCAGCAGAAGACATTGCAATATACAAAAGGATAAGGAATAAAAGGATAGTGTGACTGATCCAAGCAGTGGCTTCATCATTTAATCCAAGGTTAAATCTTTGAAATCCAAAACGACAGATATCTTTACAGTGGTGGTGAGATAAATGAATGATGAATGAGTAAAACGTGTGAAAGCTCCACTGCTGTGCGCTGTCATTTCAAAGGAACTCTTCTTCTCTCTGTCAAAAGGAACTGTTTATGGAAATGTCCGTGAAGCTGATTTTTATTTCTTTCTAATCCTCGCCTCATTTCCACCTGTTACTTTTATAATACCTCATGGCTTCTGCGCAATCCACAATGCACTGGTGTGATATTTATATTAATCATCTGTTATTGAATCGTTTAAGGAATATGAAACTGTACTCAGTAGCTGGAAATATAGCCTAACTGTGGCCTTATTTGGATGCATGGGTTGGTTATAACCAGCCTGTCATTTGGAAGCACTCTGCTAAATGTCAGCTGTCGGGTCATAATCGATCTTATTTGTATTGGGAAAAAAAAAATAGAAAAAATCTAAAATGTGTTACAGACCTACAACCTGAGCCAGCCTGGTCTCTTTAGTGTAATTGTGTACTTTGTAACGGGTCAGGGAACAGCTTGGTAAATGGGAGTAGACTATATTTTATTATTTTCCCTTGAAATTGTTACTTGAGGTTTATTAGAGGAATCTGAAAAGTAAACTTATCTGAATATATAATAAACTAGTGCCGGGGATGAAACGTGCGTTAGGAAAGAGCAGCAGTGAGATGTGTCCTGACTTGTTAAATTAGGGGCTTCTGTGAGACCGCATGGGTCCCTTGTTTAAAAAAATACTTGAAAGTTAATGAAGAAAAAAGGCATTAAAATGTATCATTATTTTGGAAAAGGGATTTTATAATGGCCTAAATGAGTATACTGGTTGGTGACGTAAATTTCTTTTTTTATATGATTTTATCTTTTATGTCATCATTGACATCGGGACAATAAAAGAAAAAATAAACAATAAAGTAAAGTAAAATATTGTAGCCTTAGTGTAGTTTGCCACTAACAGTGACCTCCATTCAAAACTTTATAACAAGCTCCCTAGCACTGACACGTTTTTCTTTGGCAGTTCCACTAGTGGCCACCTGCAGTATTACAAAATCCCTTGTGGCCCAGATTCAGCATTTTAAAGTTAGATTTCACTTGAAAGAAGGGCTGAAAAATGGTGTAACAACAAGCCCACACAAACTCTTATCAAGTACAAACCCAACCGAGGCACATTCTCATGTCACTTTTGAGTTTGCTTAATGTGTGTTGCTGCAGTCTGATTTGCACTTTCAAAAGAAACTAAGCTTTACACTGTATTAGTGAGATCGATCTAGTATTAATTATGAGGCCTATAACTTTTTGAAATAGTATACCATGTTTTAAAAAACAATCTGAATTAGTAATCCTACTGACTCATAAGCATCACAGAAGATGACTGTTTACGTAAGCATATTTTGTACTCATAAATGTAAGTACAAACATGAGCTGGAGTAAACAGATGCATCCCTAAAGAAATGATGAATGAAATGTTGAAAAGCAGCAGATGAACATGAGTCATAAATAAAAGCCAAAAGATGTCAGTAAGAATGGCAGCAGTGAAACTAACAGAATATCAGATCAAATCATTAAACCAAAAAAAAAGAAAAAAAGTTTCCTATTTATTACTGACTAAACTTCCCACTGGAGAAACATAAATTGAGTTTTCCCTCCGAGACAATAAAGATAGAAGGCTTTCTTACTCTTGATATTAAAAAAAAAATAAATAAATAAAAAAAAATCTTTGTAAACGTTAAACGCTTGAACACGTAAATGGACCAATCAGTGTTGAGTTACAGGCATGTGGAACACTGTTGATCATTTCCAATTGGTTAATATTGCCGTAACCATGGCAACTCTGACTGACACTCAGACAGTGTCCTGACAAATGAGTTACAAGCAAAGTGCACTGCTTTTGCTTTAAGATTGCATTGATGGTTAAAAAAACAGGACAACCAGGACAGGAAGAGGAACAAAATGGGACATTGTAGTGTTTTTGCAGATCTCCCCTGAGACACGGGACAGGGGTTTTAAAAAGGGACTGTATGGTCAGGTCATCTAATGATGGTGGCTAAGACAATAAATATGGCAGAAGCTAGCAATAGCAGATGATAACAGTCTAGTTATATATATGAATAACAGCTGTGCAGTGTCTAGTGACTAGTATTTGTAATATTTAAATAGTATCTTCTACTTTCTATTAACGCATAGGCTGTGTCTTATATATTTAAGTGGCTTAAATGCAGGAAAATGAATAATGCATTATAGTGTTTGCTAACTTAGACTTAGATGTAACCTTTTTAATTTAATTGTGGATTAATAAAATAGTCGCAGAGGCCCAGATTCAAATAAAAACTCAGGAACACAATAAAGTAAAGAAGTAAAAAATGAATATATATAGCTGTTTGAAAAATATAAAGCAAAATCGATCACACTTTAGAGTAAGGGACACAGTTTATCTTAAATCCATGCATTAATCATTTATTAGTACATGCATTAAAATCTCATGAATCAAGGGTTAGGGTAAAAACGGTATAAATGAAGTCTTATACAGTTCAGTGTGGCAGCAGAGCAGGATGAGTCTGTGAGAAAACAAGCTCCGCTGCACGTCTATAGTCCAGCGAATAGGGTGTGCTGTGTTGTCCATGATTGAGAGCAGTTTGTTCAGTGTCCTCCTGTCCCTCACTGACTCAAATGTCTCCATACTGCTGTTGATGACCTGTCCAGTCTTTCGGATCAGTTTGTTGTTCCTCTTGTAAGTGCCTCTCCCCCAGGAGACCACTACAGGGCACTTCCACCACAGACAGATAGAAGAGCTCCAGCTTCTTGCTGCCCACATTGAGCTTCCTCAAGAAGTAGTCTGCTCATGCCCTACTTGTGCACAGCATCACTGTTGTCCTTCCAGTCCAGCCTGCTGTTCAAGTGAACCCCAGGTACTTGTAGCGGTCCACTACATCCACAGGTGTACTCTTCCTCCTGAGCTCAACCACCAGCTCCTTGGTCTCAACAATTAGGAGCAGGTGGTTAGTCTGGGACAAACAGCACAAAATCTACGTCCTGTACTCACACTCCTGTCAGCCTCTGGTACACCCCACCACCGCAGAGTTGTCCGAATACTTCTGCAGGTGGCAGGATCCAGAGCTGTACTGGAAGTCAGAGGTGTACAGGTGTGGCGCCCCCACATCACTAAAGTATCAGACAGTGAGCCCCCCAGCCACACAAACTGTGGTGTTAGTCAGTAATCCAGGAGACAGTGGGGGATCTGACACCCATCCCATGCAGATTCTCACTCATTAGAAAGGGCTGAATGGTGTTAAAGGCACTGGAGAAAACAAAGAACATGATCCTCACTATGGCCACAGCACCATCCAGGTGAGAGTGAGCGCGCTGCAGCAGGTAGATCGTTCATGCCAACATGAGCCTGTAAAGTCAAACTGTAAAGAGTCCAGGGCAGGGGCCAGCAGAGGTCTGAAGTGTGTCAGGATGAGTCTCTGCAGGACCTCCATCAGTGCAACCGGCCAAACACAAAATTTCAAACAGAGGGATTTAAAGTGGCTAATTAACAGTGTAGCCTCCACATGAGAAAAATATATTTTTTTATAAACCTTGTCACTTGTGGGTTAATCATACTAGTCTGTTCGCACTTTCTTTCAAAAGCTAGAAACAGTTTAGCATGCGCTCTTCATGCCTCTTGTAGCAGCAGTTAATTAAAAAACATTGCAAGTGCAGCACCCTTTACAAAGTTTATCACTATAAAGTGCTACGTAAAAGACTGTATGTGCTGTGTTAAACAGACAAAGTAAATTAATATTAATCCTTTTATTCTATAGTGTTTTATTTATTTTTTTGCAATGTGAAATGTGTTTCCAAAGCCGAGAAAATTTTGACTCAAATCTGACACTAACCCAAATAGGGGAGAAAGAGGCCTTTTTAACTTTTGATGTAATTCAGTGCATTTCATGTTCACACTGTCAAATCTGTCATAATATCTTTCCCTACTTAGTACTAGGCCTATTTTTGCAATGATTTCTAAATATCAGACACAAAACATTCCAGATTTCAGAGGCTAAATATCCCAATAATTATGTTGCACCAAATTAATCAAATAAAATAATTAGAATAATATGGAATAATACTTTTTAGGCAAATCAGTTTCTAATTTATAATTAAATTTCATGTTGCAAAATAACCACATTTCATTGAATACAACCACTACTATATATAATTATTACTGTAGACATTTTGTACACCTTTGTATTATGTTCCATGATGTAACCTTTTTTACAAAATGTCTGATGTTTGTTCAGATTTGTTTTCTATGTCTGATGAAGACAGCTTCAGTTTATGTTTAAGTTTAATGCGTTTCATTTAGCTCAATTTGTATTACATGCTTTACGCCTGCGCAGGAGGACACTTTATGTTTAGCCCCCGATGTTTTTGTGTTCCATGTGGGCTGTGTACCTTGCATAGTGTATGACACAATATAAATAATAAGAAACTCTAAGCTCTAAAACTCTATTATAAATTATAAATCCATACTTTATAATGTTGTTCTTATTTGTAAGTTTATAAAATGCTGTGGTAGTAAGACAACTCTTTTGTTTTTTTTCTCCCCACAGCACGGAAGTCCAAGAAGTTAGGGAAGCTGAAAGGGATCAGCGAGGACGTGCAGAACTCTAAAGACAGCCAAACGGGCGCTGCTGTGGGCGGATACCTGTGCTCCGAGAAGGAACTGAATACCAGCGCTGCCAGTGCCCTGGTGCCCCACGGGCCCGGGGTGATCACACCTTTCCTGCCACCCTCCATCTGCAGCGTGTTGGAGCTGATTGAGCCCGAAGAGGTTTACTCCAGCTATGACAACACGCAGCCGGACACCACCGACCACCTGCTGTCCAGCCTCAACCGCCTGGCCGGAAAGCAGATGGTCCGCATGGTGAAGTGGGCCAAAGTACTTCCAGGTTAGTGACCGCTCGTGTTCAAAGCCTTTAAATGTCAGGCAACCCCACACCTCTTTGTGTCTTTCAAATGCTGTAAATATTTCATCTTCTAGGTTGTGTATACTTTAATTATAGAGTGGGTCTTGATGAGGATGACATGCTTGCATCTTCACTTTAAATCTCTAAATTTTAAATAATTTATCACTCCGGTTATGTCAGGGCAAACCATTTTCATTTCCAAATATTAGGTTGCAAAATGATTCTGCAAAGCTCCAACAAGATTATGACTAAATCCAATTTTACCATTAAATAGAATCAAGATTAAGACTCCAAAACAGAACTCATTTCCATCAGCGTGGTCTGATGTGATGATGAAAAGACGATCCGATGTCTATCACATTAATTTTGCGTAAGCATGAAGGAAAGACATGTTTGAGAAGGGATAAATAAGTTTCCCAAAAATTGTCCATCAGTGGGAGACATATTGAAAGATGCCGCACAGGTAGCTCTTTGAGGCTGTTTAATTTGCTGTATTGCAAATATTTGATACCTCCTCGGTGTCTGCTTGCCATATCCGGGAGTATAAATAGCTTGGGAGCCAGACGGAAGGGTCAAAATGTTTACCTTGACTTTCAGATATGCCACTGCCTGGATTTGCTTTACATTTGGAAAGTGGCAACACTTAGCATACTCTGTAACATGAAGAAATACGGATGTCTACTTAGATGTCTTTTCCTGTCCTTCACGTGAACTAGACAGTCAGTGGCTACTCCCATGGATTTAGAGGAAATGTAATTGTCAGATTCTAATAAATTTAAAAGCAAATGATTCAGACTTCATCTGCCACAGACTGATATCTGCCATAGCCATAGGTGTTCTGTCCTGCAGCTCACTGATCTCAGACTTCCACTGTCTGCTTTCTTTTGTTCAAAAGCCAAAAGCAGGCAATGGTCCATGTTGTTCAGTATAGCATCCTTTTATTTTTTGATTGCCTCTATATCATCTTTGTGTTTCATTTATGTTAAAGGTGAGCGTTCATGTGCACCTGTTGAGAAGCGCTCGTGTCTGGAGGACTATTAGAGTTTTTAATGTCTAGTTTTTATGTTTTTTTTGTGTATCGTATTTGAAAGTGTTTTGGTTCTTGGCTTAAATCATACTGGCTAATAGAAACTCTGACAGCGTCTGAGGTTATTTGAAAAATATAACATTAAGTCTTATGATCCAAATAAAACCTAATAGTGACATAGTTTAGGCTATTAATACCCACTACTATTGCAATTGTTATGATTAACACAATTGTATTTTTCTTACAGTGTCACTGTAAATTCTGACTTTAATCTCAGAACTCTACCCTTAAAAAAATGAATAATCTTAATTCTCTTTTGTAATAATTTACTAAATGTATGTGTTCAGAAGAAACACTTTGTCCACTTTGGGATGATTTTGTCTGCTCTAGGCAGTTGTGCACAAACAAGAAACAATAGAACTGCTGGCTCCTTGCACTGAGCTCTATGGAGCTCCAAATGTTTGATCAAAATATGTGTCCCATTATATTCAACTGCATGCTACACAGTATTCCATGCACCATTTAGGCTTACCTTGTGCAGCAGCTGGATTGTTTGTTTGGTGATTGATTGTTACTGCAACACTGGCAGATTTGGGTGTGTTTAAGTTTGAGGATGAAGCAACCATTTTACATTTTACTTTGTTTGGAGACACTTGCAGGTGTTTTCCCCAATTACTAACCATCAAAGTATCTGCTCTTTGCAAATGCTACTTGTAGAGTCAGTTCACCTTCAAGAGAACAATGAGACAGTGAAAACATACGTTATTGTTTCTGTCTCTATAGCTGTATCTATACTTGTTATACATTATTTTCTATAATGGCAAGCTGTCAAAATTATACTTGTTACTGTTATGCTCTCACTCCTTTTGTTGAAAAAAAGGTGAAAGTGCTTAAGCTGGAAACCGGAAACATAATATAATTATTATAAATATTAATATACACAAGCAAAACAATTCTAATAAAAAAGGAACCATTTACTTGAGTACAAATTTTGGCTACTAAAACACATCAAGCTATTGGGAGCCCCTCCAGCTCTAAACCCGCTGTTCTTCTGAGGTATTACACCACACATGTCGCATACCTTTTTATCAAAGATTCTTTTAAAAATGATTTTGCCAGATTGACTCGCAAACAAACTGAAATGGTGCATAAGCCTCAATAAGTCAGTGTATGTGTCCTCAGTTGGCCTATCTTTTTCATGCAGAGGAGTTTCTTGCCAGAGTTTGATTGAGATTTTGGCAACTCTCCTGTTTGACTCTATTTTGGGAGCTCCATAGACAAGATGCCAATAACCAGAGGCCCTGTGGGATTTGCATGAAGTAAGAATGGGTGAATACTACTCAGTGGTTATCGTGCCTGAGCAAATACTTGTCCAAAAAAAAGAACTGTTGCGGAAGATTTGTAGTATTTGGGGCAGAAATACAGACACATGGCTTAGATAAAGAAATGCCTCAGAAGAATAACCATCTTATTCTCTGTGTCCATTAGGTTTCCGGGGTCTGCCCATCGAGGACCAAATCACGCTGATCCAGTACTCGTGGATGTGTCTGTCCTCCTTCTCACTCAGCTGGCGATCGTACAAACACACCAGCGGACAGATGCTCTACTTCGCCCCTGACCTCATCTTTAACGAGTATGTTTACCCCTAAACATGTGCTCTATACGGCACTCATACTATTGTAGTCTTTTGGTCATATTGGATTGGTTGATCTGTTTCAAGACAATATAACTCTATCATCTCAAAGCATGTGCTGGCAAAAACTTGCAACATTTGAACAGATGTGGCCCATTTTACGGCGTCTTAAAAGTGGAGCAGCAGTGAAACTCACATAAACAGATCCACACACTCCTCAGTGTAATCAAATGTAATAATACAAATAAATAATAATAAAAAAAAAACATTTTCTCCAAGATATTAAGGGGGTTGTGAAATAAATTGATCACATGACTTTCAAACTCCTGTCAACGTTATGCAGGATCACAGACAACTGTAAGTAGTACATAAAGAATTGTCATTCAATATTGTTAACACACTTAGATTTATTAAATGGGCTCAAAATTACTTTGTCAAAACTGCAGTTTAAAGGGATCCTATGCATGATTTTGTTTTATTAAAGTTTTATTAAGACTTACACAGCAAGCATTATTCCACAATTATCGCCCTCTAGTATAATGTTGTGCTCAAAAACTTCTGTTGACGCACTGCTATTTGCCTGCATTTCACTCTTTATCTCATTTGTTTACATTGGAGAGACAGTTTTAATGTGTAGGTCTTGGCCAATAAACAACAACTTAAGAAAAATTACAAGAAATAAGAACATCGTTGCATGTAACAGTTTGCAAGTTTTATAGAAGAGGGTGTCAGGTGTATTTGCAAACATCGGCCTCAAAATCTCACATAGTATGCCCTTAAACTTGAGATATTTTAATTTTATTTGAAAATGTCATCATGGGAACACAAACGTAAACATTATCTGTACAATATGTAGCTGTCACTCAGGTCAACTATAGACCCTCCCATAAGCACACACGCCCAAACAGCAACAAAATGACATTTCAAAATTTGACCTCCTTGCCTTATAATTAAAATAACTCCACCAGAAATCACTGTATACTTCGCCTTTTTTAGGATTTCTTCTCAAATCTTCTCAAATCACTTTTTGCATTTTGCACTTTTACACAATTACAATCATTACATTTATATCATCCTCTATTTCACAGTTACAATTCCCTAGGAAGCAAAATCTTATATTTTTGTGATCCAAACAGAAATCATTCTCTAATTTGTTGCTGTTAAACATATTCTGTAATTCTACTTACTGCATGTACTACAGTATAACGAGGAAATGTCTGCAAAGTTGATTCCTCTGAGTGCAAATGGCTGTAAAACTTAAACACTTTTTATTCAGTGTCTTGTGGGATGCCTAATAAACCCAACATACTTTCCTCTAAAGAAATTGCCATTGTCTTCCAATCCAGCTGCTAATTAGATGTTAATGAATGCAAATATCTACTTTTCTCGTGGACTTTGGAGAGTAAGTAGCATTTTTTTTGTTGTACTATTTTGGGCATCACATTAGCATACTTGAGTTATGTTGAGGAAGCCAAAATTAGTTTCGTAAAAAAGCTATGATGTGCTTAAAACAAGGTCATAAACTTGCGCCTAATGCAGCTCTTCAGAAGGAATTGCTCTGGTACTTTTGCGTGGCTTTTTAATTGCTCTGGGTAGGGACTATCAAAGCTGAGAAGGGGCGGTCAATGGCCCACTTGATCTGTGCTAATATATTTGAACTTTTGAGCAAGTGGAGCGGGAATGGATGTGGGCCTTTTTTTTCTGGTCGGAGCTGGAGTGGTGCGTGTTCAGTGATGAATTGAATGTTATGAAATTAATCAAAAATAGGAAACTGAAAGCTCTCCAGACCGGTCTGTTCAGGGAGGGGAGACGGGAGACGTGGAAGCAGAGTTAAAAACTGCCACTCAGAGCTTGTGTAAGTCAATGTCAGTAGGTCAGTTTGTTCCAGATAAATAGATACATAAACAACTCTGCATTGTGTAACCCACTCACTCACAGACTTATTGAGTTAGTGTGCCAGTTACATTTAATTGCCACAGAAAAATGCACTGAGATGCCAGTTTCTTTTGGGGGGCTATCACACCTGCGCTGTTTGGTCTAGACTTTCCAGTTTGGTCCAAAACGTCCCATGTGCAGCCTAGAGAAGACTGTGGATCAGACTAATGCTGTTTGGTCCAGGAAAAAAGAAGTGGTCTCGTTCTGAACCGACGTCCACTCGTTTGGCCATAGTTCGGACTTTTGGGCCAAATGCAGAAAATTAACACAATTAAACACATCAAGAAAAGGCAACAGAGGAGGTGACAGAGATCTTAGTTGGGTTTAAAACGACATAATACACAGATTACACTGTTGTATGTTTTACAAAGCACTATTTTTTTATAGCTACGGTACAACATATGCCTCCTGTGCAGCCAATGGTTTGCTAATAAGCACTATTATTGCAATTTAAATCATGTCTTAAACAGTGCATCTGATATTTCAGCTGTTGGTATTTCTGTTATTAATAACATGAGTTTATTGGCCCTACGCCATACAGATTTCTTAAATATATTATTGTCACGACAACAGTGAACACAGCATCAGGGAAAGTCTGATGGTCCACTTTAAAATAGTTTGTGAAACTAATACAAATACCATGTAACAGTGTAGACCATGTTGCAGACCTTCAGGTGTGAAAAGCAGCAGCATGATTTACTAAGGTTTGCACCAAACCTTTACACCTGCAGAAAAGCGTGTGTGTGTTACAAATTTCATCTCATTGTGGTTCAAGAGTCTCAGCCCTGTCCAAAGCTTTTTTATTGACAAATCTTACACTTGGGATTTACTGAAAACAACAGAAAGAGACATGAAAGAGAAAAGTCTCACAACATCCGCTGTACAATTTAAATGCAGACATGTCTAATACATTGTATATTAAATACTGTGGGTCAAGTGTGAGGCGTAAAGTGTTTTTAGGGAGTGTCTAAAGGACACAGTGTAAAGAGCCTTGAAATGACGCAAAAAGGCTGAACCAAAAACAAAGCCAAAAGTGAAAACACAGAGACGGTATCTTTATTTTAAAGCAGAATATCACATTGAACTCAAAAGGGATTTATTACTAAGATGCTAAATTGTTAACTGTTGGAGGTGAAGCCTGCAGTAATAAACCATGCGTGACTGATAAGAGACTGGGCCTTCTGTGTTGTGTATTTTCTCATTTGTACTGCTTTACAGTTGTTCTCAGTTGTGAACCCAAATCCCACACAGTTTTAGTAAAAATTTGAGCCTCATGCTAATTCAGAACTTTAGTAAATCTGTTCACCATGCATGTAAAAAGCTGATACTAAAGTATTTTGTGTCTCCCTTTGCCACATATCTGATGTATTATTTGTAGACAGTCCAAGTTGGACACCACAGTCCACTGCTAATGCATTTTCTCTACTTGATGGATGGCTCTGTTATTCGCTGTGACAGAGCAGATAAGCTGTAGACAAACTGGACGTAGTGGCGGCCTGATGTTGGTCACATGTCCACTACTGTGTCAGGGCAAGCTCTCACTGCTGTTTTGGGCTTCTTATAAATTATACATTTCTAGTGGATACTATATATTTTAACAATCCTTGGACTCTAAATGAACAATATTCTAGATTGGCCACTGGGAGTCAGGATCATTGAAAGGCCAACTATGAGACCTAGACTATGAGACCATACCAAAAAGATAAAATAAAAAAATAGCTTCGCCCTAATTTACATTTGCATTTACATACATTAAAAGCTGAGGCTTTTATCCAAAGCGACTTACATTAAGCTTCAATTCACCAGTGTTACAGCTGGAACACCACTAGGTGGGTTAAGTGTCTTGCCCAAGGACACAACGACAGTATGAACTGTAGGGAGAGTGGGAATTGAGCCGCCAACCTTCAGGTTAAGTGCTCTACCACTGAGCAACTGCGCCCCGTGTAACTGGAAATGAGGAGTAACAAAAGATTTGATAGAACCGTGACAAATATGTCAGAGCAAAAGCCTCCCACCTCTTGTCAGCGACGTGGTCCAGGGCTGAAGGCACAATATAAAATCAAACGTTTTCCCCTGAAGCACAGATATGGATGTGGATAAATAAAAAACACATTTTATCAAATGGAAAAAAACAGCAAATTGAAATCCAAAAGGTAAACAGGTGTATGACAGCAGTGCTAATTATTCAGATGATAAGATTCTGCTAATCAAAAAGGAGACGTAGACCTTTCTCTGCTTCTGTTTTCGTTTCTTTTTGCATCTTTTACCACAGTTACACACCAACAGAAACTGAGGCGAGAGCGAGGGAAGAGTACTGCCAGTTTTTCTCTGCTCCACCCAAAAAAAACGGCAGCTCATTTTGAGCAGTGATTCAGCAAAATTGATTTTATGAAAAGCGTGCAGGAGAGCAGCAACGACAGCAGCAGAAGCAGTAGAAGCAGTAGAAGTGAGGCACGGCAGGAGTAAAAACGTGCAAGGACTTTACAAACTCCTGGCCAAAGTTGTCTCACATGATGTTATGCTCGCACCTTGTGAAACTGTTCTTCCACTGAGCCGAGAAACGCTTAGCTCCTCTGCCAAATGCACACACACATGTGCGCCTCAAACGATAATGCGGCCTAATTGGAACAAGGGCTGCTCGTGTTACCTTTATCACGGTTTACTCTAGTTGTTATCTAGTTATCGGTGTTGCCTCTAAATGACCAGCTGCGGCTGCGCCAGACGTAAAACTCCGACCTCTTTCAAGTCGACGCACGCCACTTGTATTTAATTACTGTATTGTAAATGTCAGAGTAATTTATGGACAGAAAAGCTAGAGCCAAAGATTCCAGTCAAATGGTGACATCTGCAAAGCATATTTCTTGATTTGAAAAATGTTTCCTGTTCAAATCAAATAATCATATACTTTCAAAAACAGACAAAGTAATATCTTTGCTTATGTGTTGTTTCTTACTGCGCTGGAAGTTTTTACCCTGGATTTTTCTGTTGGAAGAGTGCGTTCGTGGTCTGCCACAGAGAAGTGGTGCATCTGTGCTGTTCTACAGTACTACGCAGCGCTCTGCAATCTGGAGGGATTTGGTATTCTGCTCTTAGCCGAGACGAGCAGCATCCTCCTCTGCATTGTGCGAAAATATAGTTTCACCGGACTGAACTAGTGTTATAGGAACAGAGAGATGCGAATGAGGGAGTTCATTTGGGAAGAACAAATAGAGAGGAGGGAAGGTATGGAAGGTAGAGGTGAGGTGAATAAGAAATGGTAACTGTACATACATTGAATAATTCTGTGAGAAATGTTACATTGTTATTTATGAACTGTATAAATTTATAGTAAAATTACCATCAGACTTATTTCCAAGAGGGAAAGAGACCCCCAAAATTATTTAGATGGTATATTAAGATTCTTTGATTTTATATAGCCACAGTTATTTCATTTTTTTTTTAATAACTTTATAACTGATGTGCCAGAATGCATGAATAATATAGATGTGCAGTTCAGTTTGTGTTGAGGGTCAGAAGTGCCTTCTGGGTATTTTACAACTAATTTGGTAACCTCTCGACAATTAATGTGAATTTACCTAATTGTTTTGTTTCAAAATATTATTTTCAAATGGAAATTGAAGACAGATTAGTCCCATTAGGGGTCGTGGGTGACTGGAGCCTGTCCCAGCAGCTTTGGGCCTGAGGCGGGGTACACCCTGAACAGTGGCCAGTTAGTCGCAGGGCTAACATAGTGAGACAGACAACCATTCACTCTCACATTCAGTCACTAGGGACACTTTAGAGTTGCCAATTAACCTGTAAATGCATGTCTTTGGACGGTGGGAGGAAGCTGGAGTACCCGGAGAGAACCCACAGTAACACGCAGAGGACAGACTCCTCGCAGAAAGAGTCGACCGAGGATGTTTGAGTTAATCTTCAAATATGTCTTCACCCTCCCTCAACAGTTGACTCCTGTTCTGATCTGTTCTGTTCCAGTCTGTGACCGGATACTTTCAAAGAATTACAAAAGCATAGAGATACTACAGTTAAATCTTGTATTGTCTAAACTCTTGATTTGACTCGATTGTCGTTTTTTTCTTTCAGGGACCGTATGCAGCAGTCGGCCATGTACGACCTGTGCCTGGGCATGAGGCAGGTGAGCCAGGAGTTTGTGCGACTACAGCTCACCTTTGACGAGTTCTTGTCCATGAAGGTTCTACTGCTGCTCAGCACAGGTACGCACTGGACGACAATAGGCTCTGACTGCTTTTTATTCACCACATATCCCCACCTGCTCACACACGCCCCACCAGCCTCATTTCTAAAACCTGCCTGCGAGCGTAAACTTGACTTCATAATGGAAAGCTGCTATGAAATCATTAATCCTCAAATCTGATTCAGTCAAAGTAAATTGTGAACAAGCACAGGGAGATTGAAACTAACTGGCTGAAGCCCAGACATTAGCTGAATGATTAATCTACTTTCTTCACGGTTCAAAGGCTTATGTTCCACAATTAATAAACTTGATTTAGTAATTATATCTTTAATACAATCCCCCCCCTTTTGGAAAACCTTAACGTCCCACTGACGTCAGACCACATAGTTTCTAGTACAAAATATTGAGTTTCTCACTGAAGATAATGCACTCTACAGCATCTACGATGTTGATGATATTCACATTGATAATTACATTTGACTTTAATACTACCATAATTTTGTTTATAAGTATGATTGCTTTTTCTGGCTCAAAGTCTAATTATGTCCACAGGTCAGGTAACAACATATATTTAAACTAAAACATATATCATTTCTGGGTAACAGGAGGTAGATTTCACCCGTACCCTGGACAATTTGCATGCAGTTTGATGTGAAAAGTAGTCCAGGTGGTTTTATTTGGGAAGCAGGAAATGATGTAATTAGACCGGCCAAAATCAACTGAAGCAGTGACAGAGGCTACTGCCTTAAAACTGCATCCATCAATACCATAACAGATCCAAAGAGTGGAAAGTCATGTACAAACAAGCTGTTGTTAGTTTAGGGCTTTTGTGCTTTGTAGACTCTGCTTACAGCACCAGTCGCAACATTTGTACGTGAGGTCATACTATTACTATATACATTCACACATGCAGATTCTCAGGATAGTGAATGTGTGGAAATCACTTAAAGCAGCACTTTAGTTTCTTCGCTGTTTTTCTTCATATTTTTCCCCTACAGAGCTCCCCCTACAGCTGTGCTGTGTAAAGTCAAAAATACTGTCATAAAAAATCTTTCCCTGCCCTCCTCTTTTCCCGTTTGACCATGAACAAGTTCTTGTCTCAAAGGAATGGCAGGTTGCTTCTTTTATGATTGTTGGGACAGACCCCATCCACCAAAAAATAAGTCATTAAGACATCACAGTGACTCCGAAGAGGTAATGTTAAGGTGAAGATCCTGCTAAGTTCTTCTTTGAGTAAAAATACTTTTTTTTAATGCAGTACTGTGAAATTGGTAATTTTTGATCCTACATACAACCAACAATTTAAAGCTACAAGAAATAATATTTGAATGTGATGGTGACATTTGTCAGCCCTGGTTTAGTACTCTCACTAACAATATTGACCCTATTCATGTTATTATTACAGCATATAGAAATCACTTTTGGACAAGTTTCAGAGCTTCTTGTAAATAAGCCAGATACTGTTTTCTGCCAAAAATAGTTTAAGATGATTGAATAGCTTAATAGTAATTATTGCACTCAAATATGCACTAGTTATTTAGTGATTTCCCTTGTGCTGTTTATATGGCATACACATTCAACCTTCATTTTCTATTTATAGTCCATACATGCAGATGTAAGCTTCAACTTTAGCTATAAGTATATAATATAATAACTACCTTTTGTTATGAAATGGCACAGTCCTTTACAGTTTGGCTCAGAACTTGCCAAGAACTCCCACATTCCCCAATCTAAAGACAGCTCTTACATGGACACAGGAAAGATAAGGCGTCCCGTTCCCGTTCATTGAGCACCTGAGATGAGATGGCAGCCTCTGAAAAAGCCCCATACAACCGACTCAGAACAGTTGGCTGTGTCTGTACCCACTTTCCTGGCAGCCACAGTCATTCCTTTTTGAAGTCTCTAAGCTCATTCTTTCTAATCTGTTAACATGCAAATCAAGTGCGGAAACCTCCACCTGTTTGTGGAAAGAAATACTCTGCATGCAAATAATAAACAGTGACTTTTTCAGAGACTTGTTTCCACTGGTTTGGTTGAGATCAGTACGGGTTTCCAATGCAAACTTTACATTGCCAAAAAGTGCACAAAGCATCCCAAAAAAGGAACACCGTAACATACTACTGGGGTAAGCCTTTTACTTTTGGTTCCATTAGAGTGGACCCTTTTCAAAATAGTGGAACAAATACTGTTGTTTGATTGGATGATAAGGATATTTACCGGAAATACATAATATATCATTTGTGAATATTTGTAGAAGAAGCTTCCTAAATGTTTGTCCTGAGAGAAAGTCTTCATGGGATTTACCAAGCCTTCTGGAAAAGCATGATTCTTTTTGGCCAAGTACATTTATTAATTATTCATAAGAAATTCTTCATATATGATCATTTGCAAGAGGTGCATCTTTAGATTTTTAGTTCCAGATACTTTTTACTTTTGGAGCAGTTGACAAACAATTAATTAATGGCAATAATTGGCGTAAGAAGACATTTCTGCGTCAGAAGCTCCATGTATGGGTAAAAAGTTTTATCAAGTAAACAAGAAAATGATGTGTTCTTTTAAAAAGAATGAATCATATATTGGCAGCACCTTGGCAGAGCCTTTCTGTGTAGAGTTTGCATGTTCTCCCTGTGTCAGGGTAGGTTTCCTCCGTTTACTCTGGTTTCCCCTACCACAAAAGACATGTACTCCCCCGGGGAGCCAGGACTCCACTGCAAAAGAGATTTGTAATCTCAGTGGGACTTTAAATAAATAAAGGTTAAATAAATAAAAAAAACAGCTATTGTTTATTAGCAACAACGGTTGTTTCATATGCCTCTCACTTTGTAAATTACTTTAAGATTTACTTTTGGCAACCACCGTCACCAACAGTTCTGAAAATCAATTGATTACATTATAGGACTGATGAGAAAGATAACATCCAGTCAAAGCTAAACCCATCTCCGCCTTAAAATGTTTATAATATGCTATATATGCATGAGTCTGACTTTGACACACACATACTGTACTTTGAATCTGTACTGCTCCTTGGTAAGGGTCTGAGCCATTGACTCATTCCTTTCAGACTTCTACACATTTATATGAATATTTCTAATGAATAGAGAATTCCTGTAACATACAAGTACTGTATACACAGTGATCCAGATGTCTTAATGCTGCTTGTCTTTGTGCTACGTAGCTCTAAGAAGGTAGGCTGTTATATTTCCCTCATTTTACTTTCTTTAATAGCTCTTGTTTAAGGTGGTGTGGGACTGGGTCAGCAAATAAGCAACAACAAACTGGAGGTGGATGATTGTCGACACATAAAGAGGAAATGACACAAAAGTCTGTGTGGCAACAAGTGCACTAGTCTCTTGAGTCCTGTGAAAATAATGGACGCTCAACTCAGTCTTTATGTAACTCCTCTCGTGCCTTATCTTATCGTCACACGCCCAAACAATTCAGTGGCACTCAGCGCATCTTAGCTGCAATTGTTCCTGATGAGCTGTGTGATAATCTGTCCATGTCCTCCAGAGCCCCACTTCAGGACACAGCCTGACATCCCGCTTTATCTTGGAGTTTTAACATCTGGCCAGAAATCTGTTGATCCGTGCCCTATATGTAAAAAGAAGAGAGTAAATTCTGGAGGTATAAGTGTAAAAAGAGTATAACTGTCTACTGTCAAAACACAACTTGGATGGCACTTTTATGATGTCACTGTGTCCAAATTGTGCCGTCGGAACCATACCTCTCTTGGATGGACCGGTAAAGAGTCTTGTCCATGACGCACGCTGCCCACTGTCGCTGATATGTTCACTACTCAAAGTTAATGATTCCATGATGACATTTGTGTCATAACCTCACTGTCCACACACGCTGGCCTCTATTAAAACCATACCCACAAAGCTCTAGACCATGGGACCTGACACCGCCGCAGATCCGTGGACATGCGGTCCTTAGGCAGTAAGAGACAGGTGACGATAAGCGGCGCGGCGGAAAGTTGTGGCGAGCTATTCCAAGAGTGTGTATGCGCGCTGGCCGGGCTTCAAACTCTTTGAACTTGAGCAGCGTCAGTGCCAATCAGTGGAAATATTCATTGGCACGCCGTTTATTTTTTTTAGTCTCTAAGTCTTTGAAAGTGATATGTTAATGCTGAACCCACACACACACTACAGCTTTGGCAAACGTCAGTCGAACATGAAAAGTTTTACACCCACAAACTAATGGAATATGACTCCAAGCATGTGTGAGTCAATGCACTTCAAATTGGTTCTTAATTTTGACAAAAGCTTTTCGGATCAAGTTTGATATTTGATAGCTGTTAAAGAAAGATTTTCTGTTTCACATAAACACCTATCGCAGAATCAGTGGTTAATGTAGACAAGAATATATCTGGAATCAGAGGATACACATGAAATATATTTGTTACTCTATGACATTGATTTATTTCTTGAACACTTGATGTGTGCACTATTTTTGCTTAGGAGTAGTATAGCCCCATCATATGGTTTAAGAACAATCATTTCAAAAAGAACATGGCAAAACCAAGTCCCATTTGACATCCAGGCCTGTGCTGCAGGGGGCACTCAGAAGTGGAAACTAAAGTCAGAGAGATCCTCGCTAAGCCAAGTGTCGAAGTATGCATTGCTAAGTGTACCTGTGCAAAGAATTTGTCAGTTAAGGTGGCGGTTAGTTAATGTACCTACAGATTTACATCATCAAATAACACTGATGTCCTGTTTGACAAGTTCTGGAAGCACTGAGGAGGCATCTTCCACTTCAACTGTAAAGGATATATAAGGTCATGCATTTGCATACAAATCCCTAAAGAGCAATTTCATCTATGAACTTAGAATTTCTTGATACCAATTTAGTCCAAATGAGTACTTAAATTTGTGACTTGCATTGTAGAAGTAGAAGTAAGTACCTCGAGGAGTCATGTTGATTTGTAAGAATTGACAATAACTGCTTTAGGTATCGGTGTCTTTTTCTAGATATTGTCAACAAAGAAAATATTTCTTCAAACTGGAGTTGATTGCCATTGCCCCCTTCATACTGGACTTGTTTTCTTGTCAAGGACCAGTTTTAATAATGTCACTACTAATACGTGCCGTTTAAAAATTCTAAAGCCCTATATTCACAAGGGATTAGTATTACCTAGTAATAGTATAGTATTACCCAAGTAATACTAATTACCTGGGGACATTTCGTATCAGATTCTGAAATAAATATCCCGGTATGACAGTATGACAGTATCGCAGATACAACTGAGAATCTAATTTGATATAAATTGGTAAATAAATTATATTTATTTTAATTTATTATAATTATATTATAATATAAATTTCTGCCACAGTATTAGTGTTTTTTATACCACAATTATCATGGAAACCGCAGTATACGGTAATACTTTGCAAATGGTTATCGTCCCATGCCTGACCTAAGTGACAGTGTCGGTTGGGTTTATAAGACACACAGATGATGTTTTATCTTTTGTATTGCTCTATTTTTATCGCTATAGCCTTTTAGCGTATATGGCCCGACAGATAGTTTGCGTGCAGCCGTCCTTATGAGTGTTAGAGATTTCAAACATGTAGTGCATTTGAAGTTTCTCTTTCAGTTATTAGTAATAACATGTCTCTTCAGTCTGATTATTGTATTTCTGCTGATAAACTGTAAAATGAGGTGCTATAGATACACATTCACTACAATAAAAGCGGTCCCACTTTCCCATTGAATGACAGAAGTGAACACAGTGTCAGGAAAAGAGTGATAGTCCTCGCTTTAAAGACTGTGCAGCCCCTGAGGGTGTGAGTGGCTGTTTTTCTTCTCAGTCACGAGTGTGATTGCTGGATATGCGCTAGGTTATGATGTCATTTTTGGAGATTAAGTCAGTAAAATCAAGCAAATCACTGATGTAGCTGATCTCATGTGAATGCACCATTAAAAACACAGACTTCGGGGGTTATTTTATGAATTACAGAGGTCCAAGGGTAATACTAATCTCTTGCGAATAGGGCTATTGAGAGCAATGCTAAAGCACAATCCACGTGTTCTGCCAAAGTTTATATTTATTCAATGTGTTTCTCAGATAACTCATTAAAATACAATTTTATCATTACCTTCTAGTAGTGGCACTGAAACTTAAACTTTCTCAGACCTTATTTTCCTTGCATTCAGGCTGTGTATTATAGTGGCATATGGAGGATGCTGTGTACACCTGGATCCCCTGGTATAAACTGTGGTTGTTGAGTCATCTGAGCACATGGGAGCTCCTGGACCTCAGATATTGGCTGCTGGGACGCTGAGACTACAGAGCAAGACTTGACCAAACCCAATAGGGAAACTGTAGATTTAAAAAACAGAATAAGACCAGCATTGACAGTGACTAAGAAAGAGACAGGTGCATAGCTATGGGGAGAAAGAGGCAGAAGACAAAGGGGGTGGCAGAGCTGGTCCTTCTGGTCCTATGGAACTTTTCCAGAGAGCCCTGCTGTACTTAATAAAGGCCAGTCAAGCACCAGGCAATGCTCCAAGACCTGCTATTTTTCTCCACTTGCTTCAAAGCCCAGCTGGAATTGTGAAAGAGAGGCTGCAGATAAAAAGCAGGGATAGAGAAGTGAACCTGGGAGTTAAAGGTGCTCCACAGTGAGGCCAGTGACTTTTGGCATTACATTTGGTCAAACTAATGCAAAGACTGTGTACCTACACAGTAAATTTGACCGAGTAAAATTTACTCAAATTGAAGAAAATTTTACTCTATGCCAGATAACATTTGGTCCCTCTCTAAAAAGAGTAAAAGTTACTCTTTTGATAGAGTTGTTTTTCCAGAGTTAATTTTGCTCAGTTTAGTGTTCATATTTTACTCTTTCATGTTGTATTTGACTATATTTAGTGTTATTTCAAATTAACTCTTGTACTATTTTACTCAATTCAGTGCTACATGAAATTGACTCTTTACTTTTTAACTCTGTTCAGAGGAACTACAAATTTACTCTACCACAATTTACTTCCTCCGGAGTTGTTTATCATCAGTTATGTGTGAACTACAAAGAATAACTAACTCTATCCAGAGTTATTCCTCTGAATTACACCATTCATATTTTACCCTCAAAAAGTCTTAAAATTAAGAACTTGCTTTTCAGTATTAAAATAAAACAAAAAAAAAAACAAATAATATACTCATGTCTCAATTTTATTTTTTCAAGCTCCTCCTATTTAAACAACATTACACTTAAACATAATTCACTTGTCATCGTGAATGTGTCATCATGTTGTATTTGTGAAAAAAAAAAAAAAGAAAAATACTAAAATTAAAAAGGAATGATAACAATGGATGAGACGAAAAGAATTACATGAAACTATATGGTACAATAAACAAATCAGAATCACAACCATAAGACATCAGAATGTCAAACAACTTGTGGTGCAAAATATCCTTAATCTCCAAAACATAAGGTGTTTCTGTGGTATGTGCAACTTTGTAAGCATGTATATGTTCATGTAAACACATTGTTTTCAGTGCAGTTGTTATTAAAAGGATGTGCTCATCTTTAATAACAATATTCTGGATTACATAAAATACAGGCATGTCATCTTGAACTTGAACACAAACTGCCAACCCTGATCGATAAGTGTTTCCACAGCGCTTGACCCACTTCACATTTAGGACCTTAGTCCACACAGGCACATTAAGTTTTCCAGCCATCTCAGCACCAACTTCCATTTCATTCAATGGAACCATTTTCCCGGACCAAATTTCATGGCATTAGGATCAAATGTTTGCCAAATGTAAGCCATTTGGCACTGGTGTTTCTTTGCTAATGTTTTCGTTATGTTTTTAAAGCTTTTCAGCTGCTTTTTAAAAACATTATGTTTCGCTTCATAACGCATACACCAACTATGTATCAGTGGTCCAATTTTCTGCATACAACTGGGGTAATGCACCATAAAATGATGCTTTGGCAATAAGTTCTTATCAGGAAACAATTGCTTAAACAAACTGTGGTGTTCTGCAATCAGATGTTTCAAATAAATGGTGATACCAGTGGTTATAACTGAAGAAAACACAATACTGACTATCTGAAGCAATAAAATGAACAAATACCAGTGTTGATCATTAGGATGCACAAGATCTCCAAACATGATGGGCAGATAACGCAATAAACACCAGCTCTGAGTGGCATTTAAGCCCAAGTCATTGGAACCCTCTCTTAATTGTACACCAGGAGGTTTGTTGTTTTGTTCCATGAAGCCATAGTTGAAACTCTGAATTCTTCTGTCTACTTCTGCTGATGTGGTGTAATTTTCTATCAGGTGCCGAATTAGTAATTTCATCTCAAATTGAGCAACCCCCTCTAATATGTCGTGCATAATATCGACTGAAAAATTTGAAGTTGTGTGGAAATATTGCAACGAATTTAAAAGGCAAGACTTTTTTACTCCCATTACATAAGGCAGACTGGGATTGCTCTGCATCGTCTGGCAGTGTTCAGCATGAAGTTCTTTAGTTCGCACTGTCATCTTTGGACTATCTTCACTGAACACTGTCTGAAAGTCCTCTTTCTCTAGTAGGCAAAAGCGGCAACAGTACCTAGCACTAAATGATTCCACAAAACCAAACAAGGAATGGACACCAAGGTTGTCACCAGTAACCTGGACAATGGTTCCATAAACTGTCTGATTAAATAAAGGAATTTGAATTCCAATGGTTTCCACTGTTGAGATATCCTGGACAAGTGGCTCTAGTATTTTATCAAACCCATAGGTTTTGATATCTTGTGCATGAAATAAAGTGACTAAATGTATATTTAGTAAACTCGAATTGTATTTAGGGGAAATATTTCTAAGGGTAAAATAGATAGACCCTAACTTATGTATTCCTCGTTTTGATCCAAGGGGGTTTGAGCATTCAAATTCATCAAAAAAAAGCTGGATCTGAACTGCAAGTCTTTGTTTTGAGAAGAGTGCATGCCTCTTAAAGAATTCTCCATCGTGTATGTCATAAAGACAATTTGGTCTTTGTTGTGAATCTCTCGCCATCATATCTGTAATGCTAGGGTGTCTATAAATGGACTGTAAAGTCTCAAGAATTGGTATATATACAAATTTATCCTTAACAATGGTTTGGGCAAAAGTTCCAGTTGTTCTGTTACGCCGCGTTGCAAATCTTGTTCCAAGAACATATTCAACAGGATCTATTTTCCCCCATTTGTCTGAAAAGTACCGCATTCTCTTGCTCTCAGTGTTTAATGCAAAAGGATTTTGTATTTTTCAAAACACTGATCAATTTGAGAGTCAACAACACTTTTTATGGGCTCCTCTAAGGATAGGCTGTTTTTCACTGATTCTTGAGTTTCACTATGAATATCTCCAATCACTTCTTCTAGAGCACCAACAACATAGTTAATAGTTGTCTCTGCGACACCAGCAACTTTAAGTTCAGCCACCACTGTTGCACAACTGTTTACTATATTTGTTTTTAAGAGTGCAGACTCACAAGGCTGATTTTGGTTTGATAAAACACCTACATCATCTAATGAAATGGAGTTGGCGGTGGATGAGCTTTCACCAGAATCAATGCGTGAACGGTCAATTGCACAACACTTGCTAAGATGCTTTCGTAATCCAGAAAAACTATGGTAAACATGTGAACAACCTCTTTGAGCACATTTTAACCTGAGACTTTTTCCTGGACAAAGGCCATGAACTAACTTGAAGTGCCTTATAAGGGCATTGGCATTAGCATGCCCCTTTTTACAAATGAAACAAATCATCTGCTCACTGGAGGATTCTAGCTCTCAACTCGGCTACTCTGGGATTTACCTTGGTGGTTTCAACATCTATATCATAGACTGTGGTTTGCAGAAAGCTAAACACATTGGTCAATTCCTGACAGTATGAAGTCCCAAAGACAAAGTGAGCTTTGAAAAGCTCATCAACACAGGCCAATGAATTAGAAGCCTTACAGGGTAGAGCATGTTGGTCAATCACAATAAACCAAGAATGGATCCTACTTTTGTTCGGCCCAACAGCGAGTAGATACGGCTGGAGTCTCTCTCCAATACTGTCCAAGTGCCCTTGGATACTGTTACCGGTCTGTGAAAGAATAAAAACACATTAGTGCCAATGTGACTTAACAGTAAGGGCCCCCTTTACACTTTACATTTAGATCGTTAAAATAGGGCCCTTAAAGTAAATATACAGCATTCATAAAGACACAGTGATGCCTTCCACCAAAGTTTCTGTATTACACACTTTCGGGAGATCATTACTAAATATGTGCTAAGTAGAAAAGAATACCACAAGAACAATAATTTGGAGGACAAGTGATCTTTTAGAGAAGTAAGCAAGTCTGAGAAATAAGCAAGTTCAAGTTCACACAGTGACAAAACATAGTAAAACAGTGCAATTTGGTCTGTTAAATCAGTAGCTTCACCTTGATGAATTTCACAAGACGATCACATGCTTGTTTGGCTGAGATCTTTCGGTCTCTTGCGGCCTTGACTTGAGGGTGGCAAAAGGTGAACCAGCATCAGAATGGAAGACATGTCGCTGTCCCACCCTAGAAATACAGAAAACAAATTAAACATATTTTTTAGTATTTAGGCAGAACGGGTTGAGCATAACCTCCAAATCACTTTCAATTGACTTAGCTCAACTTGGTAGAGGTGCTGGTATAAATACATTAACCACTCCAGTATTTTAGTTAATATCACACACAGATTCAGTATTAAGAGCACATTCATGGCCTAGTCTCAATGAATACATGTGTGTAGATGAATTTAGGTTAAACCTCCAAATATATTGAACATACAGCTAAACTTTACCTACAAAATATCAAAGATGGTTTTGTTATTCAGACTCCCATATTAAAACCATTTCAAACTATAAATATGCATCTGCAAATCCAATGTAATGGATATAGTTGTCTCTGCAATTTAAAGTGTAGATCTGAGTAAAGCTATGCTTGTCATGAATGTGTAACTTCCTGTTAGATAATTTAAAGTGTGCCACAATGTAGATACAATACCTTCTTCAACTTCAGTGGCTTCAGCATTTTGGATGAGGTCTTGGAGGTCACTAGTCTGTGTGAGGCCACGGCTCTGTGCAATAACCTTTGGTTTTATGTTGGTAGACCACTTCTCCAACAACTTTGCAGAGGTCGCATCACCAAACAAAAGTCCAAAATCTTGATCAATCTGCCAAAGATAATTAAAGTAGGTACCATAGAAGGAACTGACTTTGTTTACCTAACAAGTCTCTGTTACTGCAGAACAACAATTGCACTTGATTTCATATTTGTCTGTTTTCATATTTTAAGAATTTAAGTTTCACATACCAAGCCTGGTATATCCAGGAATCGTGAGAAAACTGATAGAATATCAGCAGACTTTTAGGGTCATGCAGCAGCTTCTGGCGATAGGCCAGCGTTAACTTCATCTTTTCCTTTACCACTGCCTCATCAGCTGTATGCTTCATCAGGGCTATTGCTTCCTGACAATGACGATCTTCAGTCAAATAGCAGTCTTCTTTGCAGGATTGTCTGTCAGCAGTTGGCCCACCTGAAAATGTTTAAAACAATATGAAAACCAAATTTGTTTAGTTCCTTAACTTTCCAAAGCACAACACATTAATGCCAAAACGAGATAAATGACACAAAATAACATGTGAAACATGCATATATCCCAGATTGCCATCTGAATTTGCCCAATGTTGATGATTATGCAAAAAAATGTTTGCATTAAAAAAAGAACAGAGATGCTATGTAACATGTAATCATTCACAATGTGGCTTAATTACAGATGCATAAAAGCATTGACTTAACATAAAATCTCACACCTGTTTGTGGTTGCCGTGGACGCTTCATCCGTCCCTCTGATGCTTCTTTCTGCAGAGTTTTAATTCTCCACGCCAAATATCCACTTCCATCTTCTGCATTGTAATAATGCTCCTATTACCAGAACAATAAACAGACCAAGTAGTTATACATTACCAGATTAAGGCAATAAATGCCATATCATATCACAGATATTCTTTATTCTGCAATATACAGAATGTCTCCTCCTCCGTACAACAAAAATATTGAGAGGCTACTGCTACTTACATATCCAAGCTTGCTCCTGGGGTCAGCCAAGCATGGGAAAAGGGAAATGATTCCTTTCGCATATTCTTCCTTCAAACGTCGGGAAGGGCTTGTTCTACACACACACACACACACACACACACACACACACACACACACACACACACACACACACACACACACACCAAAGCAATTATAATTATAACACATAACATCATAAACAACAATTTACAAACTACTGTATGAACAACTTACCCATGTTCATTTGTTAAATGTGCTACCAAAATTTTCACCATGTCACGTCTTCGGGGATCGGACAGACCTTTGGTGCGGGCATATTCGTTTATAATCTTTTCACCTCCAGGACTGGTCTTTAGAATCTCTTCAATCATCTGGAGGGGGAATGATGCGATATTGTTCAGGGATTATAAATTAACAACTGATAAGTGTACATAGCTCCAAAAAATTGTATTTTTTAAGTCATTCTATATAGATGTAATTCAGAGGCAAGATTGGTGATCCTTACCTTGGCAAGACGACGTTCCTCAGCTTGATTTTTTTCAGGACGGCTTGTAATCAACGTTGCAGTGTCATCAGACTCTGATGTACCTTCATCTCCTAATGAGCTTGAGCTTAAAGAATCTTCAATATAAACCATATCAATGATCAGATTATCTGTTCATGCTACTGTGGCAGCATACTACACAGATATTAAGAATGAATCCAATAGTCATATTAGCTTATGCAAATCAGTGAATAGGTGAATATTACTGAATGTCAAACAATTTACCATCAATGTTTGCTGTGCCTGGGATGACAATTTCTAAGACACCAGGATCTGGTCGTGTCAGCAGATATACGAATGCTTCCTCATCAACTTCTGTCTTGAGTCATCAAAGACTTTCACATCCAATGTAGGAAGATCAAATTTATTGGCAACTAAAGGAAGACACACCAATGGAAAATTGACACAGAAGCCAGCAATGCCAAAGGAAGTACAACAGTTATTTTTTAACCCCATAATATACATTCATAGACTATATATATCACCTAAAAAATTATAATAAATTTAGACTGAACGGTATTTATGATATTATCAATGTTAAAGTTTATTTCTTACCACATTCCAAAAATGATTGAAATGTAAAAGGTTTTGAAGAAAAAATATATCTCTTGCTGTCTTTGAACTTCACTCTGACAACATTGTTGGTCTGCATCCTGAAAGAACCAAAAAGACAATGTTAAAACAAGGCGATAACACTCACTTTCAATATAACTCAACACGAGAAAGCGATCTTTAATCAATTGTTAAGCTAAAAACAGAGGCTTTACTTACTTTACCATCCAGCGGAAACACACGTTATCTTCTCAAATCGAAGCAGTAGTGGTCAATGGCAGTGACTGTAATGGCGGAACGAAACGAAACTTTGGGAAGAGAACAGTTAACGTTAGAGCAGAAACAAATGATTATACTGTGTTCGGCAGTGGACAAAAAAAGAGTCAACGGCGAATTCTGAATTCATACGGTCAAAGAAGACAAAATATATTTAAAAAATCTGTAAATGCTGAAAATACCTACATTCTCACAGTTACACTCCGAATCGGGATAATAATGCATATCAAAATAGCCTCCCAGCAATGCAAGCTAATTACGGCTAACGTTAACTTTTACTCTATACCGAGTCAAGTACATGTGGCATGTGGCGCACATTTCGATCGCTTGTGACAATACTTATGTGAACAAACATTTAACGTTAATAGGCTATAGCGTACTGACTGATGTCAATTAATGTTAGTTATTTTTATATTAACTTAACTGTCTGCATTAAAGATTTTAGTCTAACTCTAATTTAGTTCTGACATGGCACAACTTAGTGCTCAAGCTAACATGAGAAAGAGATGTAATATGAAAAAAATAATAATAATTGGCAAAATGTTCTGAGCTAATAACGAGTGAATATTATGAAAAAATATATGAATAACGTTACCAAGACTTTGAAAATATATTTACCTTAACATCCAGCAGAAAGCAAAGCTGCAGCGGTCGACGGCCGTGACTAATAAGATGGCGGATAAACGAAACTTTGGAAGAGAACAGTTATGGGAGGAGTCACTGCAGTTACTCTGTGATTTTGATCTCACTCTACTGATAAATTTGACTCTGTACACTCTAAATAGAGCAAAAACAACTATTTTTGAGGAAAAAAAATGTAACTCTGGAAAAACTACTCAGCCATTTTTCCTGTGTAGATACTATGTACAAAAGTACATAGATTATACGAATTGTGTGACCTCTTGTGAGTACAGTGTGTGCCTTTTTAACTAGCACATAGTAGCTAACAGCTTGTGTAATAACTGTTGGAAAATAACAGCATAATTGTTAGCTAACATAATTGTCTTTCTCCTGTGTGGTTACACTAGGTTTACATTTGATCACCAACCATTTGATCTTAAATTGCATAGGTTGGCGTGGTGGCTGGGACCCAGACCCAGATAAATATAGATTACATTTATTAGAATAAAGTTGTTTAAGTTCAAATACACTTTAAATATGTACAACCTTTTATCAACATAAAAAGCTCCTGTCAGTGATAAATGCTATAGGACACCTTTGACATCTTAGGACTCAACACTGTGTCCTAACAAAAATGTTTTTACGTTAATGAACAAGTTTAGAATTACTGTTATTTTAGAATTCCTTAGTCAAACCTTGCTCTTTAAAGGTCTCGACAGAACTCAACAATAGCCATGTGTTTTAGTGTAAACATATAAGCCTTGACCTAGATGCCCCAGTTTCCATACGTTCCTGGGGAATGAGAGCAAGCTAGTCACAATAAAGACTCTGGAGGTAATTTCTCAAACAACCAAACCGTCTCTACCTTTCTAAGGCGCTGTAAGACCCGTTTGGTCAGAGCCATTCAAAGATAAGAAAGCTGCAGCGGCTGAAATGTATACAGAGGAGTTGTCAGAACTTGTCAGCCAGGCTACAGTACTACAGTCACACAGTGTTGCCTCTGGGCTTCTTTAGAGAGAGAGAAAAAAAACATTTAGTGTATGTGTGACATAGAGAGAACAAGTGGAAGAAAAGGAGGGATAAAGAGAATGAGGGCTGTTATTGGGATCTGACCTTGGCTAAGGTTTCATTCAGCCTGTGGTGTCTCATGACCCTGTTTGGAGTGAGCGCAGGAGCGGCGGCCCGAACAAACCACCTCTGCACATAGCACCAGACATAATCTCTTCATTTGATTCACTACAATGATCTATGTTCCAGACACCAGACTATTGATTATATGTTGACAGTACAGTTTCTGAGCCAGCAATGTTAATGACAGCATGCAAAGGAATGATAAATGTTGCATGCTATTTTGATTGTTGTAATATTAGACTTTTCTGGATTACAGTTTCCTGTCAGACAGCAGTGGTAAAGCAGACACTGTCAACGTATTTTACATCATCCAATGTTTTCCTGAACTTGACCAGGACTGAAGACAACAGAAGATGCGGCTTAGCTCGTTTCAAACTTTAATTTTGTAGAAGCAGAAAATAGGTTGATAACCTGTGGAAAAGAACACAAAAAGGCACTCAATTAAAACACTGTAATTGGGTTTTACCTGATTTTGATTCATTTTATTCAAACTACTTTTTTTACGTGTTTTACTAATTTAGGGAAATATTTAATAAAGATTAAACTACTTACATTTAATCCAAATTTAAGAGAATTGAATCTTTTTTTTTTTATAAAATTTGTCCTTTAATGTGTTGTTTTATACAATAAGAAGACATATTTAATTCCTATAATTATAATTCCCTATAGTCTACTAATTAGCCATTTTATTTTTGACAGAAACCCAATTACTCTGAAATGTAAAGATAATACAGCTTCTTTTAACAAAAGAGCTTTCTATTTTTATACTAAATAAACACTGGCTCTATTGCGCAAATACCTATCGCGGTGTAATTACACCAATTAAAGCTTGTTGATGCACGCTGCTTAATCAACACAAACACTAAGCATTTTTGTGAGTTTAAATAATGTGGATTTAACAAAAGTAAGATGACAAACCAATAGCGTCTCCGTTGTCGTTCAGCACTGTGCCTCAAGCAGACAGAGTGCACACCTGGTACAGCAAAACAAATCAAGTCAGCGCAGCGCCTTACGGTGGCTAATGCCTTGAACTATTTTGTTTATGAAATACGTGAAAAAAGTACAAAAAGGAATAAAGAAGCGAGATGAGAGCCAAAGAGTCAATAAAGGCAAATTGACTCAACGTACACTGACCGTTACAACTATTAATTAACCATTAATAAAAAATGTCCCGAAGCATACTGCCTCAAAAAATTTATATTTCTGTACTCTATTGTAGCTCAGTGGGCTAGCACATTGAATTAGTTTCTTGTTCCAAGATACTACTTCCTTTCAATTACCCTTAAGACAATTCAACTTTGACCTCTAAATAAATCACTTATTCTAAATACAATGTCCTAACAACCTCAGCAAAATCTAAGTTGTCTAAAAAGAAAAGTCAGTCTTTCACAGATAGTAATAATAAATGGTCGTTTACTTCATTGGCCCATATGAGTTTGCCCTCTATGACCTCTGCATAAGCCATAAAACTCACTATACTCTTTAGAAATAAGTTTAAATCTATAAACTCGTTTTATTTGAATTAAGGACAATACATATTACATTATAATTATATACTATACAAATGTTGGAATATGACTGGAAATGAGGCTTAAGTTGTTCCTACATTCAGCACAAAGTACTAATAACAACATCCTCAACAAATACTGTATAGATATGATAGAGCAATTTAAATAAATAAAGTGCCCATATCTGTTAAAGGACAATTTTATGCTCAGCAATGATTTGTTTATGTGATAATGAACTCATTTTTGTTTTGTTTACTGCTTTTATATAAGGTGGCTCTTGGTGGGTTTTGATCAGTTTTGATTTTTGGTTGTTGGAGTCCAGGTTTTCAGGAAATATAGTCAAGAAACATAGTCAAACTATCAAAGACATAAATTATAACACAGAGACTACACTTTCCATTTGTTGATATTGTAGCTTGCAATCCAGAGCAAGCTTTTAAAAATAAACTAAATAGGATCTATTTGATGGGAATCAGAGAAAAGGTTCCCCCATTTTCTAGTCACACGTGAATGCAGCTGTGCTCCACATCAGAATATGGCCTTGTTCAAGGGCTCTCCACCTGAAGCCACAATCCATTTGACACCAATTACAGTGATATAAATGCCCTATTTTGGGGCTGGCTGAGGTAACGCCCTAAATACCATGTCAGTGTCTAATCGGGGCCTATGTGGGTCAGTAGGAGAAAAACAAAAGATCAAAACACAGGGTTTTAGCACATTCTCATCCTGCCATGAACTAAGGCCATGAAATTGCAATGTCTTTACCAGGGTTCAGGCTTTTTTCACATCCGCTGTTCAGATCACCATGTCTGTAATGTGTTTGTTGCGTAGCAGAGCTGGAAAAGAACTACAGTTACTCCTTTTTGAATAAAGCCCTGTTTTTACTAAGATGTATGGTTCAACAGTGGACAAGATTGACTCTGGATTCAGGGCTAGTAATACGTTGATTGTTCAGTGTTACTCTTTGCATTGGTTGCAATGGCTGGCTCTGTCATTTACATTAATTATAAGCAATTGAATATCATTATTTTCATATTTGTCTAAATTAGCACTACAAGATTTTACACTATTACAGTGAAAGTTATTGTTCAGAACTTCACCTTTTACTGTAAAATACATTTTCAAAGAATTTTAACACAACAATTAAACATTTAAAGGACCTTAAAAGCATCACCTTGTGTTCAAAATCAAGATTTGAAACTCGACTGTGAACGCAGATGCCACTTAAATCAGAGCGTATTCTTCTACTCACCTTCTCTTGTTTGACATAAATTCTACAGCTTGTGCTATGAGATAATTGACTTGTTGTAGCTGGGTTTTAATTAACACATTTTATCAGCGCCGGTTGTATTTTCTTATGACATTGGGGTGTGTTGGCTGAAAGCTGAAGGAGAATTTGAGGAGTTTCTTGAAACTAATTCAGCAAATGCTCTTTGAGCAGTGAGGTGTTTCTCAATCTGTCTGAATGTCATTTTAAGAGCTTTGGCATGCTTCCATTACTGCGACTTTCTTTGACTGGATAAAAAGTCTACAGCCAGTTATTATTGAATATATTTGAGACTATCATTATATATCAATTGTCGTACTGCATATAGGTATGTTTTTTTTCTTTTATAAACGTGTGACACTCTGAATGAGTGAACCTGTTATTGCTGTGATAAAGAAAACTTGGGTTGGCTCCAACTGTCTGTCAGTGTGTCTGTCATTGGCATTGTGTTAATTATCTGTCTGAGGACAATGACTCAACCGCTCACACCATGGCCTTAAACATCTTGCTACTCTAGTTTTGTGCACATAGTTTTCTGTCTACTCTACAGGGTCTGTAAATAATTTTCTGTAACTTTGGCTGTTTTGGAATTGGAGGTGTACATTTAGCCATTAGCTTTACTAAGACTTTCAAAATGGAGCTATTTTCTGGCTCGTATATGTTGTCCTTTACCTTGAATTGGGAAAAATCATTACGTAACAGTTAGAGCAAATCAATGAATTATCTGATCCATTGATAAAGAAAGATTGGAAATGCATAGAAGAACATTTACTGGAAAGATTAAACTTCTGTGGAAGTCTCCTTTTACATTCTTAAAGTCTGTTCTACGATTATAGGCATAAATTCTGACACTTGAATCGAACAAATGTATAGAAAAGGAATTACAAAGCTCAGTTATGTTTTCTGAAAAAGAATTCAAAACATTTAATAACTTGATTTGTGTATACAATGTGAATACTCACATCATATTACATTAAAGCACATTGTTAAAAGGAACATCTCCAAAAACATGTTATTACTATTAAATAAACATAACAAGTTTAAAATATATGCATTAAAATCAACAAAAATTTGATTATGACAATTCAAAATATTAAACATCATATACTATACCCCAACAACTGCAAAAATGGTGGCAAAACACTGTATCAAATGTGGGAAAGAGTGAGACTGCGATAAGATCCAGGATATATGGGCTAGAATAACAACACACCTTTTATCCCAGGAAAAAATAAACCGTGTATCCTTGGTGATCTGCATAACAAAATGAAAACATGAAAAAAACAATTGAATTAATGAAAACCTCTTTCTTTTATAGTGTATGGTCACAATAACCGTTGCGTGTGTATGTAAGTGGATCAGTCAGCGCACACCAACACAAAGAGAACGGGTCAATGAAACACTTCTAATTGAGTTAGAAGAAATGTTTTTCTAATCTGTGACCAAAATATTTATAAAAAATATGTAGAAATATGGGCACCAATAGAAACTTTTGAAATAAAAGCATTGTTATTTTGCTAAAATTTGTGTTGATAATAAAAATAGATAAAAGTTAAGTACGTCCCCGGGATAGACAAGATAGTTTTTTGTTCTTTTCCAGCTGAGGGTACTGTGTCAATGAGATAGGCATGAGCTCATGTCTAAGAACTACTAAAAATGAGAACATATATTTTTGGGCTTAAAGTTAAGAAATTCAAGAAAGATCCTGGAAAATGGTCTCACAAAGCTGGTTCTGGTCAGATAAACCCAAAGACTATTCATGCTATACTCTACAAATGTTAACTTAAGAGTAGCCTTGATAAAGTAATGATAAAGGTTATAAATGTGTTTTATGTGTTCTACTTTTACAAAGTAGAACACATGAGTGAAAATGGTGTTTTTGTTATGTACACTGTACACACTCTGTAGTGTTTTCATATTTTGTTTTGTTTAAATTGTGCATTTATTATAATAAAAGTTTCATAATTTGTCTGATTTTGACTCAAACTGTCGCTTCCACATGAGCTCCATAGTCAGCAGCTGTAGTCCAAATGATGATAGTGCTTGAAAAGCAATGGGGCATGCTTCTAATGCTGTTTAATAAAACAAAATGATGAATGACTTTCAGTTGACACACAAATTATCAAGGTCTTTGAAAGCACACAGCACTTTTGTTATCCTCGTGCTGTTGATGTTGGGGAGATAATGTTTAATCAGTGCCCGCCGGTCTATCTGTCATCGCTCATGAATCTGAGGCTACACATGAAAAGTAATTGCCACTCAAACTGGTGAAAGTGCCTTTAATGAGTTGCTAAATAGGCTTTAACACTCCAAATGTCCCAAAAAGGCTACTGTGTGGGAGTGGGAGCATAATTGACTGAGCACCTCTAATTAGCCTTTACACAGTTCCACATTTGTACACTGGAAAAACATATCAGTGTTTAGCCTGGGTTAGATAATTAACTGCAAATTATGTTTACTCAGATTTGCATAAACACACATTTGGGGATTTAGAACCAACCTTTAAGGTGCATTCTTATGTCCACTATGTAGACAAATGTACACACAATTCATATTGCACTATTTTCATACTAAGTACATGTTTTTAAAATAATCCAGTAGACACAACGGTTACGAGACCGTTTTACTCAAACCACTTCATGCAGATGGCGTGATTCCCGTAAGTCAAAAAATTATTACAATTTCACGTCTTATGTTATGAGGGTATCGTCCTGGAACACCGGTCATGCATTCACATGAGCATAAACACACAGGCTCAAACACGTGGCATATTATATACCTTGGCAAGAAAAACTATGTGAACCTTTTGGAATTTCATAATTTTCTGAATAAATTTGTCTTTAAATATCCTGCTTGTTCAGTGTTTGACGTATTGTAGAATCATGAACAGAGATATTATGAAGTTCCAATGATGCGTTCACATCTTTGGTTGTCATTTGGGGTAGTTTCTTTACCTCACTGATGAGTCTTTGTTGTGCTCTTGGTGTTGTTTTGACTGGGCACCCACTTTTTGGTAAAGTTGCAACAGTCTCAAAGCGTCTCCATTTGTAGAATGTTTGCCCTAAATGTAGATGGATGAATTTCTAAAGTCTTTGATAATCCTTTACAGCTTAATGTTAAGCAACAATTCTTGATTGTAGCTCCACTAAAAGCTCTTTTTGGTCAGGCATGGTCCACATATGTCTGTTCTTCTTGTGCAGAGCAAACTCCAAAAGTTTGAGGGGAGTATTTATCAATGTAGCTGTAGTCCACACCTCCAAATGTATTATCTTAAAAAGACTCCAGGTGTGCTAAAACCTGACTCTAATATAGCTTTGTTGAGGTCATTAACTCAAGGGTTCACTTACTTTTTCTACAAGCATTATGAGGTTTTTAGTTGTTCTCAATAAAGCTATAAAAGATCAGGATTTTTTTTGTGTAATTACTTTTAGACACATTATGTTTGTCAATACCCTTGACTTAGTTTAAGATCAGATCACATTTTAAGACAAATCTATTCAGAAAACTATGAAATAGTTTCACATACTTTTTCTTGCCACTGTAAGTGATCCAGTTTAATTCAGTTCACTGGAGGCCCTAACATACATGCACTATCCTCTAAACTTTATTCAGACGTTACCATGTGTCAACACAAGTCACTCAAAATTCACAACTGCAGGATATTTTACTGGCAATCTAGTGTCACTTCCGGGTGAATGTATGAACAAATTCTAAAGATCTGCTGGATGAGTGCCAGGAGTGAGCATAACTGTAAGCAGATTGTACAGAGCACAGAAGCCTCATACGCTCGGCAGCCTGTTTATACATCACTGTCCCCTTCAGGGATATGTAATACATAAATTTGAAAGTGCATTATTGATATTAGTGGATTACCCTCTGTCACTGCTATACACTTGTGTTGTTAAAATTGCAAATGGTAGTTACGTATGTATGCGGTTCTCCAGACATCCTCCAGAAAGGTGCTAGAAAATCTACTAAATAAAGTGTTAAACTACCATCTTCATAAAAAGAATAGCATTCTTGGTAATGCTTCTTTTCGTCAATGTTGTGTCATATACTGAACAACAATTTAGATGCAACACTTTTGTTTTTGCCCTCATTTTTTATGAGCTGAACTCACACTTTCTATGCACTCACAGGTGTGGCATATCAAGATGTTGATTAGCGAGCATGATAATTGCACAGTTGTGCCTTAGGCTGGCCACAATAAAAATCCACTCTAAAATGTGCAGTTTTATCACAGCAGAATGTTACAGATGCTGCAGGTTTTGCGGGAATGTGCAGTTGTCAAGCTGACTGCAGGAATGTCCACCAGAGCGGTTGCTCGTGATTTGAATGTTTATTTCTCTACCATAAGCCATTTCCAAAGGAATTTTAGAGAACTTGGCAGTCCATCCAACCGACCTCACAATCACAGACCACATGTAACCCCACCAGCCCAGGGCCTCCACATCCAGCATCTTCACCTCCAAGATTCTGAGACCAGCCACCCGGACAGCTGCTGCAACAATCGGTTTGCATAACCAAAGAACTTCTGCACATACTGTCAGAAACTGTCTCAGGGAAGCTCATCTGATTGCTAGTCGTCTTCATCGGGGTCTAGACTTGACTGCAGTTTGTTGTTGGAGTGGACCAACATTCCACAGGCGACAATCAACAATCTGAGCAACTCTATGCAAAAGTGATGTTTTGCACTGCGTGATGCAAATGGTGTTCACACCAGATACTGACTTTCGAACCCTTCCAATAAAGTGAAACAGCACATTTTAGAGTGGCATTTTATTTTGGCCAGCCTAAGGCACACCAGTGAGGGGATGATTTATCTCGGCAAAAAGTGCTCACTAACACAGATTTGTGGACAATATTTGAGAGAAATAGAATAGAATACCTTTTGTGTGCATAGAAAAAGTCTTAAGGCCCGTACACACCGGGACGAATATTCGCCAGCGTTATTCGCCAGCGTTTTTCAACGCGTTTTCTGTGTTCACACCCAAGCGATTTTCGCTGACGATGAGTCGAGTGAACATGCAACTTCATTCCCTGAACATTAGATGGTGCTTAATGTAAAACAGAAATACCCCGGTACACAAGGTGGCGCTGCGCAACTTTACGCTTCTGACACTCGCTTTTCACTCAGAAGAAGAGAGGAAGTCATTTTTGTAATCGATGTCGCGTTTGTCATAGTTCTTTGTGTTCCGACACCAACAAGACCAGCAGCTCTACATTCATCTTGCCTTGCATCTTCTTCGTCTTATTTCTTCCCGGAAGTGTAGACTACTTGGTGTGTATCTTCTTCGCTGTTGCGTATGTGCACTGGGCAAGACAATTTTGTGTTTGAGCGCCCCCAAGTTGAGTTTTACTGTAACTTCAGAAGCTCCAGACACGTGAGCAAAAGCGCCAATCTCATTGGTCGTAAAGTTTTTGACGCCGCGCGTCAAACCAAAAAAACGAACCCGCGACGTTCTTAAAAAACTGACGCTTTTACGCGTGGCGTTTTTCTCGTTGGTGTGAACACTCACATTGGCGCCCATTGGTTAGTCGCGAGGCATTAAACGTCGGCGAAATTCGTCCCGGTGTGAACAGGCCTTTAGATTTCTTTAGTTCTGCTCATGAAAAATGGGAGTGTTCAGTCAAAAGCTTTTTGTCCATTACTCTTGAATATATAAAATAGTGTTTATATTTCTAAGTCATTATGTTATTTTCTAAGCCCTAGCTTGCTTTCTTGGAATTTGTGAACTTGTGTAGATGAATGTGTTTCTTTAAACATCAGCCTGGTGATTACCTACATGAAAACCATTGGGAATATCCTACCTCACTCCCTAATTCATCTGGGTTAGGACCTATTCTAATAGTTCTATAAAGACATTCTGAATCAAACACTCTACATATTCTTGTCACGGTTCCACGTATGTGACATTATTTTGTTATGTTTCCAGTTCCCAAAGAGGGTCTAAAGAACCAGGCGGTGTTTGAGGAGATGAGGGTGAACTACATTAAGGAGCTGCGACGTTCAGTGGGGAAAGCAACCAACAACTCTGGCCAAACCTGGCAGCGCTTCTTCCAGCTCACCAAGCTGCTGGACGCTATGCACGACGTGAGTACCGCTGTCACACTAACTCATAGCTGTCACATGGACTTGCCCTGGCATCTTTAAAGTGTTTTTTATATTTTTGAAGTGGGGTTTTATGGGGTACTTGTGTATCATTTATTACTGATATTTCAAGACAGACAAATCCAAGAGGGGTTGTGTGTATTGACATTAATTGCCAAAGGCTTTCTGGTGGACAGGGATTTTCTTAAGCCAAGAGGAAACTATAAATTGTGTAGTGTAGTGCACTGGTACTGTAGCCAGAGCCTTAACATGACACTCTGGTCCTGCATCGTTCCAGCCTTCCCACTTTCCCCACTTCAAAACCTAACACTTTAATCTCACTGCAAAATGGCAACATGTTGTCAGTAGATAATTTACGTATTTAGCTGTCCACATTTAGCTGTGGCTGCGGTTGGAAATAAGGATTACTACACCCCAAATGTGTCCCAGAGGGAAAGGTCATTGTCTAAGAGCCACTCACCAGTCCGCGTCGGTGAATGGAATGAAATAGAATGGGATCAATGCCAGATTAAAGTTTATCGAACCTGTTTGCGGGGTCTGTGGAGCAAAAGTGCTAACTCACAGCGGCGTTATGAGACAGAGGTATGCAGCGTGATGACCGGCCGTGAAGTGAGAGTCAGCAATGGGAGGTCACACGGATTAATGGCCTAGGTTCACCGACCTCCATGACTGAGAGAATGGGGTTAGCGTTAGCACATGACCCTCCTGCAAACAAGGGTAGGCCAGAGGGAAATCAGTGCTGCCTTCATGTGGTGTGCAGTAGAGGAAGGAAAAGTGGTCAGGAAGCACATTCACATACAGTATAAGGCATTTTAAGAAAGATAACGTTACAGTGATACATTTTGCAGGTTATTATGCAGTCCTAAATCAAATATTCTCAACCAAACTCAGAAATCCATTCAAAAATCCATACTGTTCTCAGGGAATCAATCCTCTAGGTCAACATCCCAAGTGACTTCATTATAGAAACTGACTAGGACTGCTTGGCTTTTATTCATTTATCATTAAAACTAAAAATAACTGAGTAAAAAAGCAATCTGACATTTTGCTATCCAATTTATCTATGTACAAATGTATAAATTTAACTATACTCCAATCTTGGAACAGTTGAAAAATGGGAAAGAGGGGGAAAACTGGAGCATATGGCAGAAGCTAAGCTAATCCAAAATGAACACATTCTTGCAGCTATTGATTTTCCTGAACGTCCACTTGATGATGTCTTCTCCTCCTGGCATTATGTTAACACACATCAGAATGTTCATTTTCTTAAATTAATTATATTGTGTATTCTAAACATCCAGTGTGTGTTTGTCTGGTCTTGTGTAGCTGGTGGGGAACCTGTTGGACTTCTGTTTCTACACGTTCCGTGAATCGCAGTCCTTGAAGGTAGAGTTCCCAGAAATGTTGGTGGAGATCATTAGTGACCAGATACCAAAGGTGGAGTCAGGCCTCACACATACAATCTACTTCCACAAGAAGTGACTGGGACAAACACAGAGCTAGGAACTGGAACAGAAGACAAAAAACGAGAGGCGCACAGATGGATCCAGAGGAAGAGGACGGCCCTAAATGGTTGGCCCGCCCCCAGCCCTCGCTCTGTTGTCTGGTGTCGCTCTGGTCTTTGGACTGGATGCTAAAGCGATGGTGACAGAGTCCAAGAGGAGAAGGTTTTGACCCCGGAATGTGGGTTGAGCAGTCAAATACTTAGTGGAGAAGAAGAGCGCCAAGAAGGACATGTAAAGCCCACCTCCCCACTGCCCCCTCACCTCCTGCCCCAAAGACAATGACAGTATTTTCTATGGAGAAAAAGCCATACATTTCTTAGGATGCGCTAGACACAGTCATTAAAAACACTTAAACACACAAATGGAAAGAAATCCACTCATTTGTCTGATAATGCACAGACGCACTCCACAGATTCCCTTAGGCTACGTCCACACTTACATTTTTTCATTTTGTCGTGCATAACTTATGCAGCGTTTTCTCTTAACGTCCACATAAACCCAAAACTTTTAAACACAGAACAATTTAGTATTTTCAAAACTCTAGGATTGTGTTGCAGACTTTTCAAAACATTTGTGCAAGTTCTCTATGTCTTCAGTAACCATGTTTTCACTGAGTGGTACAACAGGGTTTGGTACGGGTAAACCTTTAAGAGACTTGTATTTCCGTCCACTATGTAAACAGTTGTGTTTCTATGTGAGATACAAATTGTATTTTAAGTAAACATTAACATTTTAGTTGGTTTGCCATTAGAATAAGGAAGGATGTGAAAGGCTGGAGGTACAGCTTTACAGCTGCAAGAAAGAGTAGAAGATTGGTTTACGTTTAGTCACAGCTTTTTAATTTTTTTAATTTTAATTTAGAGAGCTGCAAACCAATTTCTAATGTACGGTAGACAAACAAATATAATATTTCAAATTCATAAAGCAAGAGCCGGAAGATGGCAACACCATCGTAAACCAAAAAGAGTTATTGGCAATACAAGCTGGAGTTTTTTTGTTTTGTTTTGTTTTTCAAGTGCAACATTTTGCATTTTTTTTTCTTGGAATATGAACAAAACAAACTCAATTAAAAAAAATAAAATATAATCTTGTATTTTTACCAAATTTTGAAGGATACCAAAGAAGAGATATTTGGGACACTTCATACCACTTTTGATAGTTCAACCAACCTATGCTGTTTTAGTGGAAACGTGCCCTCCACTTCTTTTAGAGGAAAACAATACAATACGGATTGATGGACATGTAATTCCATGTGGCATGAGTTCCTGCCTTATTTGAATGCACTGCCATAATTTCTAAAATGCAAATGTGGCACAAGATTGTTTTTATTTTACACCACCCTTTTAAAAAGTAAACCTGAGTGTGGACGTAGCCTGACACACCTAATGACACGTTCTTTTGCAAATATTAACTGTGGCTTATGCAGTCTTTCACGATTAATAGCACTATGAAAACACATGCCAATACTTAGATTTCGCTTTGCAAAGAAATTCTAGACAGTAAGGCGAAAGGTCTTTTTGAATATAATCCAAGGGCTATATCCAAGCGTCGTCATTAGAAATTATTCAAACTAAGTCTAAGCTTGATTCGCAGTCATTACAGCCATTGTTAACCTTCATGTACTTCTTTTTTAAAATGTGTAGTAAAACAATCAAAACTAATATGCAAAAATCCAAAGTCAAGATAAAAAGAAAGCTTGCACGCAGAGCTCCCATGTCATATAGTGACTATTTTTGGCATTAGACGATACTGACAAGTGACACAAAAACAACGCTGTAGGGGAACAGTTGAAGTAGAGGCCCGCTGCTAATGGATTTGACTGAGGTGCATCCGTAGTAATTGCTGTCATTTGTGTTATCTCCAGAGCAGCTGTCCAAATGTGTGTTTTTACTCACAACGAAGAGAAACCAGCCCTTTGTGAACCAACACTTATCTACTCTTCCCAGAAATAATAAAAAGTGTTTTATATATTAAAAAAAAATGTACTGCAGATTTTTTTTTTTTTTTAAACAAAGCCAGTCATTTTACATTAAGGTGCTTTCTTTCTACCAAGCTACACATGTACAGTAACTTACAACTTATTCTGTAAAGTATATATCCTACAAATGTGGAGCTGCAGCGCTAAGCTAACGGCTAATGTATCAAACGGGCAGGCGTGTACAGGTATTAACAACTCACTCTATTTAGCTGTTGTAAAAAACATGTTTTGAGGTGCAATGCTTGATAGGAACTTTTTTAACATTTGGGCCAACAATTCTGAATAATAGGCTAAGTCATGCGCACTATTAGCTTGTGAGCTAGGTCCTAGACTGACTCGGGTGTTCCAGATTGGCTTGAGTACTGCACTTGTTAATGATGGCTAACATAATTGGCTAAATGCTAGTAGCCTACACACTGTAATTAGCCGTTTTATCTCTTTAACATGGAAAAATGAAGTGTATTATACAGCCTTTTTATTACATGGGACTGAAACAACCAGACTGACTATTGTAAAAAAGAAGCAAGAGAAAACAAGAGAAACTAAGAATAATTGTTATTTATACATTGCAGAGTGATCCCACATTGTTAATGCTATCTTAACTAGCTAACGTTTGTTGATGATTATAAATTGTTTTTGTAAATTTAAATGTCTATATTTTTTAATTAAACATATAAAAAGCAACCCTAAGATAAAATCAATAAAGACACCGCATCATCAAACCAAAAGCCACGTCTACTGGGGGGAAACATCCCACTGCTCTCCATTGACTGTGTTACTTTATTTTCTTCTGCAAAATGTTGGGGAACAGGGCTTGGTATTATTGTGGACTACCAACAAGGCTCAGACCAGAGGAAGTGATGAAAAAATTTGATCAGGCTGTTGATAGACCACTCCACCAGCTACATCATCAAAAACTAAGTATGCATTCTAATAATCTATTAGCATAACAAGAGCAAACTAAAACCAGTACCACACCACAGTAGGCACAACGACAGAACTGTGGGGAGAGCGGGAATTGAACCACCTACCTTCCAGTTGAAGGACGACAGCTCTACCACTGAGCCACTGCGCCCCAAATACAGTCGACAATTGAAATATTGAATTACTGTAGCCCACTCTATAATAGCACACAGCTCTGGTAGTTGGCTTTAGACAAAGTTAACTTATTAAAGTCATAATCAATATCTTATACGTAGATAAACCCAGAGTGTAAATTGACAAACTGTTATAGAATGGCACTCCCATCTCTAAAATGTGCTTCACTTGCCATCAGAAGTTAAAGGTTTTTGTTGTAAACTCTTTGCCTCGTTGGAAGGTTAGCATTCCAAGCATAAACTTAAAGCCCTTCTCTAACAGTTTTTTAAAGAATGAAAACTGACAATTGGCAAATGTCCCCCCATTCAGAGTCATTGGAGAGCAGCACCTTGTTTACTCTTTGACGGAGGCCTATCTGTTATCATACCAATCATATCCGATCCTAATGTGTGACGTTAGTAGCTGGCGGAGAACTCAAGCTAATCTTAACACCCAGGCGGATCTGGTGCCTACAGTGGAAGACTAAAATGATGCTACTGAAAAGTGATAGAGCTGCTGGAGGAGGAAACGCAGCGGGGGCGTGCGATTTGTGTTTTTTGTGAGTGTGTATTTACATGGAAGAGTGTGTGCGTTTTTCCCTAGCAAGCATGTGCATAGTTGATCTGCTCTTTCAGCGTGGGTATTATGCATTTATGTTATAGGATTAGCCATATCCTATTTCCACATTTAGATTTGCACAGAGGAGATACAATGTGAAATGAGGCATTAGAGCAGCTAGCGGGATTTTCTTCTCTACTCTTGCGTCGTGATGATGCGGGAAAAAAGACTTTGTGCATGGTCACACAGCCTAAAGTTTGACAACATGACTCATTATTATTGCAGCTCCACTTAAACCAATTCGGGAGCATCTCAAATGTCATAAAAAAAATAAAAATAAATTAAAAAAAAAGCCTCGTTTTGATATCCGTCTTTACACTGCATTGTGTTTAAGCTAATCTCTCACACTTTCTTTGTTACGCCCCCTTCTTTAAGGAATACCACCTGTCTAGAGGTTCATAGGACGAATGGGAAAGTATTTTTGAGAGAATTATATTTTGCTGGAAAAAACAATATTTAAGTACTTTGTCTAAAATCTTTTTTGTAAAATGAAATGTTAATGCATGCTTTTTTTGACCAGATGTTTACATTGTATTTAAAGAAAAAGGGGAACTTGTGCCTTTTTATCTCACCACAATTTTACAGAATATAAATATTGTAAATAATACAGCGAGTCTTTATGTTGAGTATAGTATACAGCCTTTCTACTTTAACCATCTTCTTGTTGGAATATTGGATGTGACGTGTGTTCCCAGACGCCATGTTGTGTGTCGGACAAAAATGAAGTTCGGCTCCGCAGTGGGCCCCACAGAGACATGAATGTATCATCTGTGTGAGAGACTTACGGAACTTACTACCTGAATGTTAGAGAGAGTACATTTATTATCTTAAGTAAAGTTATATGAATTTTTTTTTTTTACTTTTGCATTCTTGTTCACGTGGCTCAAACAGAAAAGATAATGTTTCTTATTTTGTAACGAGATGTTTCAAGTGATGGATCCTTGAGTTGTTGATGTTTTAATCATTTGCAAACCCATGGTGGGATTATTGAAGAGCACCACAATAAAAGCAAGAAATCACCAATGACACTGAGTGTTGTGCACAAAATGAAATGGATGTAGAGCAGGGGCCATTTTCATTAACACATCCTCCAAGAGTTCTTTAACATTTTGCCAAATTTGTGGCAGCAGTGGGTTTTCTTTTCCTAAGTACAGCAGTACAAGTGTGCAAAACTAGCTTGAGTTAGTTATATCTCAAACAGATTCAATTGTGTTTGTAAATGTTTTCTGTTCTGAAGATAATGCGATAGTTTTGAACATTGTTGGCTACACTAGAGCATAAACATAGAGCAACTTTTGATAAAAAAAATAATAATTTGTGACCCAGACTAATACATTTATGTTTCCAGAAATCAATATTGTATCATATGTACATTGCAAATTAACCTTGCTAACCTTGCTTGTTTGTAAAATCCAAAACAGTCCTTGTGGGAAACAGTGCCAAAAATAAGCACCTTACAAGCTGAATGTAAACTTTTGGGCAGGAACTCTTTGTGAATTTGCAGTGTCAACACCTAGGTTTTGGTGACCCATCCACCACCCCAACCCATTTTCTTTTTTGGCCTATTGACACCTTATAAATGTTTAGACATATGAACATAGTGTTTTCTGACGCAGATATGAGTAACATTATAACTACACACTATTGAGCAGAAGTAGAGCATTGATAAATGTTAATGCCAATGCTTTAATGAATGGACAATTTATGTATCCTTGTATGTTTATAATTTAATTCAAAGACTAAAACATTAACTTAATGGTAATAATTAAAGCAGAAGAAATGCTTTATAATAACTAAACACTGTAATTTACAAAGAGTTTTTGCTGAAATATTTTATTCTGAAATGCAAACTGGATTGCTTATTTGAAACAGTCTGTTCTTGCTCACTGCTTTTCAGAACTTTGTAAATAACCTTTTCTCGGGATTAAAACATGGTCAGACTTAAAAATATAGTCGAGGAAGATTTATGAAAATGGCCCCTGACGTTTAGCTGTGTTTGACCAGTTGCAGGCTGCAGATATTGCACTAAAATGAATCACAAAAATTGATCCAAAGAATGTTACTGTAACGAATATTAAGATCATAGATTCTTACTGATTGATCAGTGTAGTCATTGGGCGCCTTTTAGACTCCAAAAACATTGGCTTTGACTGTTGGCTGTCTGTATCCTATGCTATGACATGTTTTGGTCATAAATGTTCATAAGGTGCAGGAGTTTCCAGTTGGGATGAATCCATTCACTATTGAATCCCTTTGAGGCGTGACTGACTCAGAATGTGATGAACCGCTGTCACAGTCCACTGTCGCGTCACAAATGTGGAGTCGCGTCATTGCCATTTTGTGTTCACGCTGACAAATCGGGTGCAAAAGAGACTAAGCCATATCTCCACAGCCATGGCAGTGCTTTTTCTTATGAATAGACAAATAGAGGCTTGAGGAAAACAATGCATTTTTTCCAGTTCAATTAAAACAACTTTTTACTCAGAAGCTTTGTACAATATTTCTCAGCAACTACCCAGCAAACATACAGTAGACATCCTTCAACATTAGAACATCTTTTAAAGCAGTTACTACTGTATATCTTGATGCAGATATTGCCATATTTGTGTTTGCAGAACTTGCAAGATTCTAATAAAACTGTCAAAGTAATACATCTGTGTGTGGTAATTTATCTGTGTGAAGGTGTGTTATGAGATCTGACATGGGCGATAGGGGAGAAGATTTAGATGAATGCGTATGTGAATTAGATATTGGACTAAACAAATAAGTTCCCAAGGCCTAGTTTACTAATGTATTGATACTTGGAAAATGTATTCTTCTATATTTGGGCCTCTATGTAAACATACTGTTTACACAGTTCATACTGTTGTGTCTTTGGGCACTTAACCCTCCTTGCCTCCAGTGACACAGCACTAGAGTATGAATGTGTGAGAATGTTGGGACAACGGATGGAGCCTAAGGCTACAATCTGACAAGGATACCTTCATGTGGCTGTGTCCCATGTATGTTCATTAACTTGCACTGTCCAAATTACATAAATTAATACATTTTTACACCACATAACAGAGATTAGTTAAACACTTCCAAAGTGGGGAGATAAAAAAAGAAATTGCGGCAAAGTTTGTTAATACAAACCCCTTTTGACAACGGAAATGCCTCCAAAAGCTTATCATACTGATCCGACCTGTACTGTTCTACTCAGTGGAAATGAGGCCTAAGTGATCTGTTAGCAGACTTTTAACACACTCTTTAATGTAATCCACTGCTCCCTCACTGCTGTGCTCCAATGCCATGTGTACCTAAGTCCACACAAGCCAAAAGCCCAACAGGCACTGCATGTCTGGTCCAGACCAACTAGATGTGTGAATTTAAGTTAGTATATAAACAATATGTTTATACAGCCAAGCTCACATTGCAACTGTGTTTGTGTGATGAAAATTGTTTTATGAGACTGAAGCAAGCCAGGGAAAGGTGCCCTAAAAATGGTGTGTTTGATCTGAATGAATTTGAAACAGCTGCATTTGGTGGCAGGGGAGGATAATGAGGCAAAAACACTAAATTAGCATCAAACAAAGCGGGGATGTGGAGCAGCAGCAGGTAGAGCAGTAGAAGCAGAAAAGAAAAGAGGAAGAACAGAGCTAGAGATAAACCATTAACTTTGTTAAAGCAGATCAGAACCAGTGCGGTGCCAGACTGTAGAGCAGACAGTATTACTGTTTTGCTCATTTCTGCCTCTCACTGAATCCACAGCCCTCTCCAAATCTCCCCCAGATTTCCAATTGCTTTCACTTGTAGTCGTGCCAGATAAACAGAATCTATTGGATCAGGCTGATTTCACGGCTGCGCCCGCGCACATGTCGGCTTCTGTGGCCCACTTTCAGAGCTCAGGGCTTTTTCCTTTCCCTTCGTTATATTTAAATTTCACTTTTCCCCACAACACCATCACTCCAGTAATAATATCTGGTTATTACAGTGATCCAAATGATCTAGCTCTAGTTTGGACTTTGAGCATTAGCTTAGGTGAGTATTTAAATCAATAATCATCCGAATAATTTACACCAAATAACAATATGGCATGGATTTTATAAAGCGCTCAAAGTGTTTTTTTACATTAAGCTTCCATTCACACATTTATACACCAGTGTTACAGCTGAAACACCACTGGAGACAAGGTGTCTTGCCCAAGGACCGAACCGCCAACCTTCTGATATTTGGACAGCAATATAAGACTTAATATCCACTCACAAAATGTTAAAATTAACGTATGCTCTCTAAAAAAATATATTTAAAGTGGATGTTTTGTTTTACATATTTTTTACAATATTACTTGAAACTGCCTTTACTAACTGATAACAGAACATTTATTAGGTGCACTAAAACAAAAAATATTAATATACATCATCTGTGGATGCGGTGGGGCCTTAAAAACATCAGCCAATGGTTGGCGCGATCACTGTAACCATTGACCCGCTGGCTTGTCTATCACTGTTACGACGTGCGTTACGTTATCATGTTCCAGTTGCAGAGCATGCGTAGACAGTGTTTATGTAGCTCTAGTGCTATCTTTTTGTGAAGTTGCAAAATGGTTGAGAAACAAACTGAAGCAGGTAAAAAAGATAAAAAACTATTCTGACACTGTAAAGCAACAGGCAGTGTGGTAATGCTACGAGCAATAGTGGGAGTACTGTCAAGTGAGTTAAACTCCCTTAAACTTACTCGTAGCATTACCAAACTCACATTTTTAAGTACGCTAGGTTATGCTACTCAAAAGGTAAAACCATGAAAACGATTCTAAGCAGTGAGTCTGACACAGTGAATCCACTGGTAGTAAACACTCGTGTTAAAAATACTCGTGCATGAGATCTGGGAGGCGGTCACTCAAAATGAAAGGAGGTAGTTGTTGGTTTCTCAGTCGTTGAAAACATCCTCTGTACCACTTTTAAAATATCCAGTCTCTTCATGCATATTATCATTATGTTCTACTCTATGAGGCTATTGCATAACCTATATAAGATACAGTATATACCGATGGTATTGAGGGCATGCTAGTTAAAAAGAAGGTCTATTGTCAGAATGTGGCGCTTTCAGCAGGACTGAGGCCATTAACACTATAGACACAAGAGAGTTCTCACATGTTGTCGTGGTTACAGACACTGCCTGTGACATCGTCAGAGGAACTGTTTCCAGGTTACAAACCCAGCACCTGATGCCTTCTACATCATTTCAGGTATTAGGTTTGAGACTCTGGTTGAAGCAGTGGAGAAGCAGACACACAACAGGATGGATGCTATACTGAACAACTTGGCCCATCCCCTGCATTCGGCTTTAGTGGGCATCTGAGATCAGTGTTCTGCAGGACAGAACACCACATGAAGTCTTTCTTCCTGAATACCATAAGACTGTACACTCACTGAATAATTCATTTGTAGAGACCTAACAACTGAATTTATTATTTAATTAACTGTCATATTATGACAGCAAAACTTAAGGTAAATTAGAGGTTTATGTGTATTATCAAATTTAATGTTTTTTTTTCCTCCTAGTATTTCAATGTATCCCAATGTAAACTCTAAAACTAATAAAATGTTTAAAAATGAATAGGACACAAATCCTAGTTAACTGAAAATACTTTTTTTAAGTAAGGTTAACAGGGAAATATTATATAGCATACATTTACTTGTAAGAGTAAACTCAGACTGACCTCTATAACAAGCTTTATTAGGACTCAAATGCCCCAGTTCTCCAGTGACCATTTCCAGACACGTGCATCTGGACACATTAGTGCCACTGATCTGTCATTATCTCCACTACTGTACGATGGAGACTGCCCTGATCTCTGCTGAGTCACACTGTGGGACTGTATTTAGGACTGAAGGACACTGCGCCACGAGAGGACAGCTGGCACACAGCCACCACCCTCCGAGAAATCTATCTTAGTATTTGCTTAAATGCAAACAGCCTCAACTATGTAATCATAATGCAAGATTAAAGCAGGTAGACCAACTCTGACCTGATAAAACTGGTTATAACAATCAAAAATGCATGTGATAACACCGTAGACACAACATAAAAAGCTGGTGGAATCTGGTTTCAATTATTCTTCCTTCTGATTGAGGGGCTTATTCCTTTTGTTTTCACTAAATAATGTATGAGATAATATTAATCTTTGTCTGTGCAGTGTAAAACCCCGGGGCACTTTCCTGTGACAAGTTTCCATGACAGAAACATAGCAGTAAAACAACACTGCTGAGGTGTTAGTAATTGAGAAAAATGTAGATTCAATGCAAATTTTCCAGGGAATCTCAAATTAGCATTGTCAGATTCAAACCAAAGTAAATATATTATATTGGACCAATAGACTACAGCTGTCAACATGGGTTTATGGAGTGAGACATCCCAATTACATTTAAGACTGAAGCATAATGGAGCTGCCATATACAGTGATAAAACAGCACCACAGATCTTTACTTCAAGTATTCTGCAAGGGGTCACATAGGTAGCCTTACCAGTAAAATATGACATTTGACCTCAGAGTTCTACTTTAAGCATATATCTGCTGTAAACCTGACCTTGGAGTCACAGCAGAGTAAGCAACAAGCAGGAAAACGGTGTACATGAATACAGTTGTACAAGTCAAACAATATTACAAGAAACAAAAAAAGTCTATATAGCTAATGATGCTAACTGCTAGTGACAGCATCAATAGAACACACTGCTGAGGGTCTCATTAACCACAAACCAACATCAGTTACATCGAGCTCAGTAATACCTAACCACTCATAACCATTTATCTAAAATGGGGACAGCTTTATGCAGGGCTCTGCTTCTCCGATTGGTGGTGGTTTTCAAATTGGTCTAGAGGCATTTTATTCTGTGTAGGTTGGAAGTGGCACCTGAAATCTACTTGGTTGTATACAATTGGATTCAGAAATAGTTTAATCTGCTCTCATTTGTTCTGCCTCCTTAAAATCCAACTCAAATTAACAGGAACTAGACCAATACTTAGCAAATATGAGGTCAACAAACTATAAACAACAGGCATCCATTTCTCTATTTCACTTAACAGCATGACAACTCAAATGCAGTCGTCTCATGTGTACCATTTTAATCAGAAATGTGGGAGTAATAAAACTGGACCGTCTCGGCCTTGTCTTGTTGTCCAGAGCAAATGAAAACAGCCCAAGACATGTAATGATGCAAATGGACTAGTCATTTACATCATGATAGCTACTTCACTTTGACGCCGCTCAACACTGCCAACTCATCCATCTCACTTGGAGAGTGAACTTGCATTTTTTCACAATTGCTAAAACACATTTCCTGAAACATTTCTCTACACCTCTAACACCATTTCTAAAACTAAAGTAACAAAACCTCTGACTTTCCAGCCAAAAGCTAACATATTTTACATTCTGTCGTCCAAACAAGCACACAGAGCAGACAGGACACACTACAGAGCAAAAAACTAAACACGGTTGTCAGTTTATCATCAGCAACATAAATCACAAAACTGACTCCAGGTCAATAGAACAAACTGAATAAATAGTACATCACAACAACAGCTGCAGCTTCATTTTTTTTACACATATAAAGTCAAAAGCACAAGTCCAAACCAGGAGTTTACAATATTCTCTACAGTCTACATCATATTTTTTACTTTTTTATTAAACCCCAGGACTTTATCCACTTTATCAGATCCACCCAAAATGTGTGTAAAAAGGGTATTTTTGAGTCCATGGTCCTTGTCCTCAAAGAACCATTAATTCTAAAAATCATTTAATTTCTTCAGCAACATGTGTTTTCAGTTTTTAGTTGTTTGTGTGTTAGTCGGGACTGCATTGTGTTAATTGTGTTTAACTTCTGCCTCCTGTCGTTTTGACTCATGTGTCTAAGAATGTCACGTGTTTTATTGAGCGAGAATGTGTTCAGTGTTTTGCAATAAAGACTGAAAGTGTTATATGTTTAAACAATGAATTGTGTTTAAGGTTTTAAACAAAATAGTGATCAGCTTGATAAATGTGTTTAAGCAGTTGACAGTTTGATTCAGAGAATGACATTTAGTGTTTTATCACTTAACCCACACTGCCTCATGTATTAATGTATTAGCCTCCTCTTTAGCTCTCTGTAAATAACTGTAAGCAACTGAAGCATTGCTGAAGCTTAACAGACCCTTACCGTCTACAGTTAGGCCATGGTCCAGACCGGAGTGGTGTTTGTTTTTTTTAACGGTGGCAAACTGAGCCTAAACAGCAATGGCCTGGAGTTTAAGTATATTAATCAGCTCAACAACTCTGGTAAAAGTAGTAAGTGGCTGTGGAAGAGAACGGAAGAGGAAGTAGAACGGCAGTAGTTGAGAATGAGTTTGAAATACCCCTGAGAGACAGGATGGAATATAAAAAAGGCCTCCAGAGATGGTTGATGGTACATGGTGCACTGTGACAGACATTGCAAAAGCCAGTCAGAGGCAGGAGCCGTGGAGATCTCTATGATTCAGCAGTATTGTGGCAGAGAGAGGATGATGAAGGGCCCAGGGGTGGGTGAGCACTGGCATGGGGGTGAGGGTGGGGGGTGAGAGTTTGCCCATGTCATTAGCACTGCCTCATTTCATTATGTAATCATCATGTCAGCAGTTGCTTTCCGACCCAATGGCTGGTACTGGACATTATTTCTGATTGGACAATGCTTCTGCGCACCATGTCAGTTGTAATTATTTAACAGGAGCCAGATGTCAAGTATGGAGGCCATTTGGTGGGTTAATTACAAATGTAGCTGAAGAATTAACATGTGAGGGTGAGTTGTTAACAGATCGGCCGATTACAGTGCAATCGCCGCTGCTTTCTATTTTTATTCCCCTTTGGAAAGTTTATTTTGGAGGTGGCTTTTAGTGCGGCGCAGGTCAATAGGCAGAGGAAGGCTTACATTACATTACACAGCTCACTGTAACAATACGAGCTGCAGCAGAGTCCTCATTTCAGCAGCCACTTTATTCTTAGACACTGTGGGAAACCAGGGGCCCTTCTTGGTGACACAAAAGATGACTCATCAAAATTTCGACAGTGGATTTCACATTTGTAAAAGTAGACGGAGGGCTCTGAATAGGAATCACATCCACAGACTTAATGTGTCTAGGAATATGGCTTATTAAATTCTTTGGTACGCTTTATTACAATGTCAAGCAAATTAATATAAAAATCTTCCCTACATGTTTCTGAAACCAAATTACTGCCTGGAATATAATTAGCAAATTTACAAGGCTTATTCCGTTTAAAGCTCGGGTCGCTTGTTCTATCAGTTCAAAAATGTAAACATTTAGAGGAAAAAAATGCTGCTTTTCGATAAGGTCAGAGTCAACAACACAAGGAAACAAAACCGTGACATAACTGATTAAAACAGCATTAGCACTGGGAATAAAAAGGAAGAAGCAATTTATGATAAACACTTGGAGAGAAAAAAACATAAAATGGACAAAAGCCACTAAAGCAAACCAGGAAGAAAGACGGTCATGATTCTTTTGGCTATGTGTCCCATGAAAAAAGATTACTCATATTGCAAAGAACTGCTTGTATCTTAATATAGCCTTTCTGCCAGTGTCTAAATAATTGTGTAATCAGAGCCTTAAGGTTTCAGCATTATATTTATTTTTGTTATTTTAATTTAACTTCTAAAATGTTAAAAAATGTAAATATTTTATCACAATATTCATTTTAGTTCTTGCAAATTTCCCTAATATTGTGCATCCCTGGAAAACAGGATTGCCAATACTGGGCTACGGTACACATCTGACTTTGTACTTCCTTGTAGATGGTCATGGACCAAAGAATTATTGGAATCCTACAAAGAAATAAACTAGTTTACACCCTTTTCCACACCCAACTTTTATATAATCCATACAAAAATCTTACCTCTCAATCAAGCTGAAGGTGCTCCTGCTCCTGAAATGGTTCTAATGCCACAAATATGTTGGTGTACAATATTAGTCAAAACATTACAAATAACTAATCCTCGAAATCAGCGCAAACTGCCGAAGTTTGGTTTCCAGTAGACTCTTGAAGGTACAGTATGATGTCAAATTAGGCTTCACAATGTGAGCCACAGATCCTTTAAGACCTTAATGTTGTTAGCTAGGTTCCCCCAAGTCTTCTGATATTGTACAGATTATTGCCTTCCTGACTCAACCTGAACCCCACAGTGGAAACACGGCTTTTCATGTATTTGACTCATTGATGATGCCAGATAAGTAATGGTATTCACTTCACTGGTCAATGTTATAATGTTTCAACTGTTATTTATAGAAACATTATACATCATATTCATTAATGCATAACTTAAAATTTGATTTTAATCTATATTCTACCTGTAGATGGTTGATAGAACATCCTGGCAGTATTCACCTCTGCAGACTGAAGCCCAGAGTAAAGATTTTTATTTTTATTTTATTTTTTTAAGACTTGAGTGGATGTTGAATCAAAAGTTAATCTGCAATAAAACAAAAATACAACAATGAACAAAAAAAAAAACTTTTATTTGTTAAACATAAATCAAAAGAATACCCAAAAGGTATAAAAATGAAGGTGATGTCAAGGTCTTTTACGAACATCATAAATCAATGTCTTAAATTATTGCAACCACATTTCAAAACACAAACAACTGCCTGAACTAAGAGCTCTCAGCGAAATTAAAGTGTCCTCCTGAACAGCAAAGGGACGAGTCGTTACGTGACGCGTGTTCATGCAAAAAGACCAACCAGAGAAAGGTCAGCAACTTAATGTGGACTTTTAAAATTCACTTGCCAATAACTAGGTGAATGTTAAACGTAATTAAAAGCGACGTAAAAGTATAAATAAAGCATCTTTAAAATCGCCTATTCCACTTAAAATAAAGGCTAATTTGTGGGTCTTAATATATTCTTTAATAAACATCTGCATTAATAACACATATATAAATGATATAAACTTTGGTTTCATAAATGCCATCTTTCGTTGACTGTAACTGAGCATCAGCAGAGCAATTTGTCGGAGGTTCAGTAAAAAGGAGTGCAGTAAAGTGTTTAAAAAAAAATCCAAAACTCAGCATTCAGTGCGCCAATTAAATAAGATTAACGTATAACAGCAATGTGCCTTGTTTTAAAAGCTCCATCTAGCACTTTACATTACAGCGTACTAACATCATGGCAATAGTGGAGGTGATTATATGTAATATTCAATGGGGGTTATAACCTTGTAAAACCCTGTGGATGCATGGTTCATGTAGCTGTCAATAGTGCCAAGCTCCAGCTATATTCAAATTATATTTTTTACAAAAAAGCATTAAAAACAAGCTGGTGGGAAAGAGAACTATAGTCCTAATAACAGTGTTGTTGACTATGTCAGAGATATGCTGGTTAAGGAATAACACTAACGCTTATGCCTATAATATCAACAACAACAACGTTAATGCTAACAGTGCTAAATAGCGTGAGTGTTGTAGCCATTTCAAACATTTTAAATGTTATGCGACAGGCTTGTACATCAATGACCGAGCCACTCAGGTGATGGAAGAGGTAAACAAGTAGTTCAGAGCCTGTGCAGCGTCCAGTGACACTGCTGTTAGCCATTAACCCAAATGTTTTCTAAAGCCTCAATATTGCAGAGAAATTAGCTGCTGAAAGTTAGAGTTAAAAACTATTTACTGTCATAGATTACAGGAGATTTATTGACGTTAATGGTAGAACAATCAGCAACTATATATATTTCTCAATCCCTACTTCTTCTTAAAAGAGAGCTAAATTCTCATTATATCAATTTCCAACAGTATTAGTAAAATTTAACACAAACCAACAAGGCTTTATAATATCATAGATGATGTATGGGATTAAAATTAAGAAATTAAAAATAAATTTAAATTACTTTCTTTTTCAGAGTAAATGCGTTGTTTAAAAAAGACACCCCACTATTGCCATATCAATAGCAGCAACGCAATGTGCTACTGACTATTCTTAAAAGATATTTATAAAAATAAAATTCCTCATTGATTTCTCAAACTCGTACATGCATTACAGGTTGGTACAGGTTTTCCTAATCGTCCCGTAGCTGAAGACAAACACTTTGTACATCATTGTCAGGTAGCTGGTGATGAGGTCCCGTTTGAATATTTCATTAGACCGCATTGTTTGACTCGGAGCTCCCAGATACCAGGTTTAACTGGACACAGAGCACAAAGAATGGGGTCTGTGAGTGAGAGGTGCTGGAGGCTTCAACATGTTTGTATGCTGCAAAAAACCTAATATAGGAAAGCAAGGGATGAATAAATTTGACGGTGGATACTTGGACTTGCTTTTCTTGCGGTTATAAAACATTGTCACTTGAAAAGGGCTCTACTGTGAGATTTCGGAGGCACATGCATCTCGGCACACTATTCCCCATGTCCATAAATACTCAGCATTTCCACATAGTTTTCAGGGATGAGGCCCCTCTTGCCCTCCAGCTCGCCCTCCAGCCAGCCCGGCTCCCGCGATTGGGTCACTGCAGAGGAAGAAGGACACAGCGTCACCACACTAGGGACAGTGAAGGACAGGGGATGCACACAGGACAGGGAAAAGAAATACCTCTGTTGAGTGTCACAGTCAATAGAGCAAAGGTCTATGGAGGATACACTGCACATACAGAAAGCTATTCTCAGCGGTCTTCGGTAAAATGACGCCGTTATAAATTGTTGACAGATGTGTCACGCCAAAGAGTATTTTTGTGGCACGTCTTTTCTAAATCTTTCCATGAATTTGGGAATTGTCAACGGAGTGAGACAATTTTTGAATGGTGGTGCAGCCCCTGGAGTCATCTGCCAGTGTTAACTCCCAAGATGTCTGCTGCAGTACAAATAATGGACCATGGGACTGTGATATCACACAGGATGAAGCCATTAACTGTAGCCATAGTAATATGTATGCTAAAGGTCATGTTAAGTAGAATAAAAAATAAATACAATTTTATGGTATCTAATAGTCTTATATTTTATAAAAGATTGTATTGATTGAGATATTTCTTTGAAGTTAGGGATAAAAAAGTGAACTGGTTAGATACAAATATACTAGTATATAACACTGTGTTGGGGCCCAAAGGTGGGTCACCGGAAATTTTGTTTGGGTCGCCAAAAGAAGAGTACCAAGTAAAGAAAAAGAAAGAAACAATATGAAAGACAAAGAAAGATACAAAACCAAACAAATCTTAGTTTACTGGCATTTCATAAAAATAAATGATGTTTGACTATGATATGACTAATTAAAAGAACACTAAATAAAAGAAAGTACATCCAATAAGAAGAATTAGGCTTAAAATAAAAAAGTACTAAAAAGACCAAATGTGTTACAATTCTGTTGCTGATAATGTGTGAGGAAAGTTGTAGTTATTTACCTGAAAAGTTTCAATAGCATGCCCAACAGTCACAAGACATTTTGAATGGAAGTCAAAAGTCATAATGACAGCACAATTCCCACTTGATCAGTCTATCAATCTTATTCTACAAATTCAATATTACTATAAATTTGTATTTACTAAATCACTAAAGGTGTGGATGTGGGGGAAATGTCAGGTCATCAGATATTTTACAATCCTATTGCGACACAGATTTTCCACAAAAGGAGGCATAAATAAAACATTTTCAACAAACATATGGGTAAAATGTTTTAAAATCTTTGCTGGATAGATTTATTTTATAGAAATGGTTTTGACTTTTAGTTTGTTAGTCACTTTAGCAGTGGTTAAATAACTTATATTAAACACACACATTGCATGAGCATAAATTATACATATAGATAAAGCATAAATAACGCATTTCTCAAAAAAACATACCCAACTTAAAGGTTGAACACACCAATCTATATTGAATTTTTCTGTATACATTGACATAGAAAAGTACATCTACTCAGACCTCTTGACCTTTTGAACACTTGATATGCATGTAGTGTATGCCCAAAGTGTAGACTAAAAATCATAAACACATGCATAAATAAGTAAATAATTCTGAGGAGAAATATCCAAATGCCAAAAGGTCATAACAATTCTGTAGCTATTTACTTAATGAGACGCTGATCACGTAGTACTTTTAAAACAAAACCAGCTCACATAAAAACAGCCTCCGAAGTTTGAGTGGAAGTAACTGGGGATTTAATCAAATCCAAACTTCTATTCCGGGAAATTGGTAAGAAAATGGATGGAACATGTTATTAGTACCTAATTTGTTTTGCTGATTATGGTTTTTGGTAAGATATTTTTTGTAAGAGACATTTTTATTTATCAGTACAAAACTCATTTGACCACCAACATTAATAGTGGATTATACAAAATGTTTTAACTTCTCCTAAATCTATTATTGTATACACACTGAGAGAAAAGTAGAAAGGTTATGTCAGGTTATATAATTTTGTAGCTCTAGATGGAGCTGTGACCTACAGCAGGGCTTACACCTGATGCCCTCAGTCGTCTGAAATGAGAGGTTTCTTAGAATGTCTTGATATTGTTGTGACAAAACAAGAATTTGTTGAGGAAGAGTAAATTTTATTTTAGCTATTTTTCAGCATTAATGCAGCAATATAATGTCATGCAAAAGTGACATTATGTGCTGATAAATGCGATTGTGTCCAATGAAAATAGCTACCTCCTTAATAACTTTTTATTCATTATATTTCTTAATGGCGGTTCTAGGGATGATGTGAAATTGTTAGTAGTGTATTAGATTTAATTTATTTCAAGCGTCTGTTAACACATTTCTGAACTAAACTTGAAAGACCTGAAAGAAAAAAGGAACTACAAAATGTTCATTTCCTGTGTCAGTGATTAAAGCTCAGTGAAGCCTCTTTTTCAATATCAAGAGCAAATTGGTGTCTCCTGTCCCACTTTTCCTCAAACCCCCACCTGTGCCACTCTGTCTAATCTCGGTGTTCGATTGAAGATCAGATTGTGGCTGTTTCAGTTTTTCCTTCCAAATCCAATACGCCAGGGCTCGTATAGCAAGTGAGCGACTGGTGCAGGCGATAACACTTACCGGCATTGAATATAGCGCCGACCTGGAAGGAAAGCTCAGATTCGTGCTCAGCCTCACATGGGTACACGGCCTTGGCTTTCCTGTTGGTGACACTGAAAAATGAAGGCAATCAGTGAGCTGGCTGAGCTTTGGGGAGGATTACCACACAGTTCAATCTGGGCCCATGGCTGGCTTGTTCATTCACTCACTAGCCTCAAACTGCGCAAATGGGAGTACTGAGAACTGTGGGGCACATTCTAGAGATTGTTTTCTAGGACTTTTTTTAGGAATATAATCATTGATGAACAATTATTGACAAACATGGTCTAGATTGTCCATCTACGAATTATTATAACCTATACAGCTAACACAATAGCTTACAATTTTGTCCATTACACACAGTGGGCTGACAGTGTACGACTGAAAACTGGATTAACTGTTGGCGAGCTCTATACACTGTTATTATCTATTGTATTAGTCACTGTATTACATTACATTCCCTTGGCAACAAATAATTTTTCATAAAAGTTGAACGTTTATTTTATTATATTATTATTTATGTATTATTATATTTCTTCTTAAAATACATAACTATTTTATGCACTAGACTTGGCAACATAATGTTAAATCAATATCAATATATTTCCTTGGATATCATTAAAAAAGATTTTGTTTGACCTCATGTGATTGTTCCATTTATCATAGAGTACTGTTTTGTTTAATCTAGTCTTTATCTTTTTTTTTTTTTTTTTTGTACCTGGGTATAATGTCGTTTTTAATTTTCATATTCCATCCATTTGTTTCAAGTCTATCTAGTAATGCAGGGACATAAGGAGGTCTTATTCCATGAGGACTATAATTGTCATGGGCAAGATTACATTAATTAGAGGATGTACATTTAGACTTTGTTTTTCAATGTCAAAAATAAAACCAGTCTTAGACATCTTTGTGAGACCAACATATGTCCTTTCCTTAGTTCAGTTCTAGCCACAGCAACAAGCATGTCCTAACACACCCACGTACAGCACACAATGACGCGCTCCACTGTTTGTATAGGGTTTTGTGCGGTTGAAGAAGCGGCTACGGTGAGATAATTAAAAACTAGCAAGGGGATTCAAAAGTAGGTTTTCCACTCAAACACAGCCAAAAAAGGAAGTCTCTATCGGCAGTGCTCTGGCTTTTAAATTCACATTCGGGAGTTCAGGAGCCGCATTTGAAATCAGTTTGATGTAAAAGAGCTCCATCAAAGAAACGCTATTCATCGTTTTGCAAAGGTTAGTAAAAAGCTGTATTTATGCTATTCCGTTTGCGTCAACACAAAAACTTCTTCCCACAGAAAGCTTGTTTTGCTCGTCATTGCAAACCGTTATCTCCCATTCCAGTGACATTACTATGTACAAAATGTGCCTTCAACACACCAAACCCTGATAAATATTTCATATTCTTTCTGCACCACAGCAACAATATAGGATGGGAGAGAAGCAAAAAAAAAACTGTGGTCATAGTGCTGTCAATACATGTTTAGCCAAGTTCCTGATTTCTGAATTTGAAAGAATGCACTCTTGTGGAGGCTTATTTGGAAAAATGAGGGTTTGTATCTACATAAAAAAAACTTTAAATGGACTGTCCATAGAATGACTGGGCTTTTTGCATTAGCCTCTACTACTACTACTGAAAGTACTGAGGATGAATTCATTATTTAGTCTGAACCATGGCCATATATCAGCACACAGTCTACAGAGCCCCTTCCTGATATCTATGGATCTGGAAAATAGAGAACTCGGCTGCTGACAAAATTATAGTGCATTAAATCTAATCGAACCAAACTTTAACGAATAAAAATCTAAATGCTGCAAATGATGACCTTATACAAATATGCAATGACTATGGGTCACCCTTGTAGTCCACTTGTTTTAGTTTGGCTAACTTTGAGTTTTGTTCATGAAGGCATTTCAAAGAAAAAGACTAGGTGAAGAATGAAAGCAATTGGGTTAATGTCCCTTTAATGTGCTTGTTCTGTTTTTCTGTAAACACAACATGTCATACTCTACTATACTCTACTACACTATACTTGGGCTGCAATGATTATTTTAGTCAGCAATTCTTTATATTGATTAGGCAATGTTTATTTTATCTTTTTCAACAAACAAGAGCTTACATTTACTGTGCCAGGTCTAAATAGCACTTATTATTATTAATAATGCCGTTCATTATTTGTCGTATTAAAAAGCTTTCTGACATTCATACTCTTTTGGCTCCTGTCAAACACTTTGATTTTCTAGAAACAAAATAAAAGGGATAGTTTATTTTTATCTGATTAAGTCACAACTGAATTATTACCTTTCATCAAGAGCGGATGGAGGAGGTTCACCGAGAGAATAAACTATAGCAGAAATATTAAAGATTAAACAACAGGCTCCTTCTGTAACTTTCTGTTTTATTACACTTCTGTCGTTAGTTTGTAGAAGTGATAGACATTTGATTAGCCTCAGAAAAATTTTCACTCATCATCCTGGAGCTGCGCATGGGGCGTATTTGGACGTTCCAACATGACAACGATCCAAAGCACAAGACCCAGTCGACCTGTCATTGTCTACAGCAACATAAAGAGAAGGTTCTGGACTGGCCTCAGTCTCCTGACCTCATTATATTTGGGCCACTTTGTGGAGATCTCAAACGTGCAGTTCATGCAAGATAGACCAAGAATTTACAGAAACTGGAGGCTTTTTGCCAAAAAGAATGGACAGCTTTACCATCTGAGAAAGAACTGTAAACTTTTTTTCGGGGTTGTTTTTTTTGCCATTATAATTTAAAATGAACATAAAAATTGTGTTATCATAAATATTCTCTGAAAAATGCTCCAAACCCTCCCAAAAAAAATTTAAAATAAAAAGAGGGTAACTAATGAGCACAATGAGCTGTAATTTGTTCTGTTTCAAATATGGCAAGTGTGAACAGAAATAAAGCAAAAGCAACCCACTGCAACATCTGAGTGGAGACTGGAGAAGCACATGCAGAGATTTCAAAAGAGAAACCTCATGTTACCTTTCTTCTGGCTTGTCTGTATTGTGGCCAGCGGGTAGGGTCTCTGCCGTAGGACTAGTCCAGGACGCAGCTGCATTCAAGATACTGCACACACAAATAAAATAAAATAAAAATTATATTCTTGAGTCACAGTCTGATCACAGTGCCTTTAATATTTTAAATGACAGCAATGTACCAAAAAGTGGACCTAATTATTTATCCCTTTCCCCCAAACTGAGATTTGAGTGTAAGATACAATTTAATGTGGCTTGCAATTATTTGATTCGGTTGCTATTCATCTCTGTGCAAATAAATGTTTAGAAAGAATGTTTTAATAAAAGGAATATGTAAAACCTATTTTCACCCAACTTAACCAATTAAAAACAGGTAGACACTGGATTTCATGCTTTTAACAAAAAATGGTTTATATTCCAAATAAGTAAAATCTAATAAAGAAATCAGAGCTGTAAACTGAACAACCTGTTGTTATGGTGACAAGGTGAGAGCACAAATCTACACCAAGGTGTCTTCAAACCTAAAAGTAAAATGTGCTAGAATCTTTTTAGGTGGAGGATTGCCACACTGAGTAAAAGTGTATTTTTAATGAGCGAGCTGCAGATGCTGAGTCATCGTGTGAAAATCTGATAAGGAGAATAATACCTAAAACAAGTTGATAATTATGTTTAAAGATTTAACAAACAAATGGTCAATGACTAGTACTACTACAGTGTTCTTTTGTGTTGAAAAGCAAAACAGAATAATTACCAAAGTACTGGCAGTATAATTATTGACTAAGTGCTTGTACAGTCTACAGGACAAATAGTTAATTCTAGTTTCTATTCTTAATTAAATTGTTTTGCATGGCATCATCTTAGAGAACTACAGTAGATTTGTGTTGTATATTGCATTTAACAACAACATCAGCGTTGGTTTTAGTCCCAGTGTTATACAGAGACAGTCGAATTTAGTTTAATGTCGAATAAAGCCCAGTGGGTTGAGGAGGCTCTCATGCTGCTTTGTGGGGGCCTGTGATTGTGTGTCTGCAATGCAGGAGCAGGCAGGGGTCCTGGTGCAGGAGACAGGAGCAGTGGGGGCAGAGCAAAGCAGAGGAGAGCTCCAGTCAGAGCCAGGCGTCCCTCTGTGCTCCATGCCTGCCCCAGGGCCAGAGCTAATACAGCACATAATGAGCAAATTGCTCCTAGCTGCCGCTCCCATAGAGACGTTAATAAAGGCAATTAGAGGAGGCACTGGGAGGGGCCGGGGCTGGACCGGGATGTGGAGACTGGTTACACTGACTCTGCCAGAGGAAACACAGCCTTAAGGGGTCGTAGCAGGAGATATGATGTGAACACAGGGCTTTCATCTCTCCCCTCTCTCCTCTCTCTGAGCCTGTCCATCCCTCGCGGTGGCTGTTCCGGCCCGGCCTGACTCTCACTCTGGTTGATTTATAGCTCTGCAGCAGTGTAGGGCCACTGTGGTGCTCAGCTGCTCCACATCAGCATGAGGGACAGTGCGCTGCAGTGCAGCAAATCCACTCATTAACCTGGGCACAGGCTCCGTCGCTGTCTGCCTGGGTCACAGCCAGGACCTCAGCACCTGCAGGTGAGGCCGAGGAGCAAAAAAACTCCTCTCAAATAAAAAAATGTAAATAGAAACCTCAAAGAGCCAAGTAAAATAAACTAAATTAAGAGAAATGAATGATTACAGTATATCTGTTATTTTTGGAATGAAATTAAATAAAAATGAACTCATCCTTCTGCATGTCCTCCACGTGTTACCGTGGGTTCTCTCCGGGTACTCCGGCTTCCTCCCACCGTCCAAAGACATGTATGTACAGGTTAATCGGCAACTCTAAAGTGTCCCTAGTGAATGAATGTGAGAGTGAATGGTTGTCTGTCAATGTTTGTCTCTATATGTCAGCCCTGCGACTAACTGGCCACTGTCCAGGGTGTACCCTGCCTCAGGCCCAAAGCTGCTGGGATAGGCTCCAGGCCCGCGACCCCTAACGGGACAAAGCAGTAGAAAATGAATGAATGAATGAACTCATCCTTTATTTTTCACTAAAGATGTACTTATAATGATAGATATTTCTTTATTAATGATGATAGTAGTTAGACAATAGTTCATTGCCTCTGCAAAAATAGTAATTATACTAAATAAATAGTAATTATACTGATAAATATTTTTTATCTACTATGATCTATGTGTAATAAAATATATATATATATATATATATATATATATATATATATATATATATATATATATATATATATATATATATATATATATATATGTTGTTGTATACAAAAAAACTGACTCACCCAATGTTCTAATGTTTGTGTGTTATAACTGCATACATTAAGGTGAAACCAAAAGCAGAAGAAGCCCTCACCCAACATATCTGGGTAGAATAAGACCTAAACAAAACAAACTAAAGAAAATATGACATAAAAGTCTTTTTTTTCTTTACAAATTTGAACCACCAAAGTAAATTTTATTTGTCTGTCTCTAAATCCATCCCAGAGTAAACATTTGAATAATGACACCAGCGACGCACAGCAAAGTCAGGGAATGGCTGCCCTAGAAACTTGTTAAATGTACCAGAGGTAAATGGATTCATCCCAAAAATTGCTTTCACAATTACAGCTAAGCCAAACCGAGGGAAATCGTTTGCCATTACGTCCAACGAAAATAGCATCGAGCTTTGAATTGCTCATCCGTTGTTTCTGCCCGTGCTAAGCTCCTTCTGTAAACATGATTAAATACAGTAAATGGGGCTTGTATGAAAATACACTGTATACGCTGTGCAGTCGCCAAAATCCCTTTCCAGCTGTTGGTAATGTTCGCCTTAGATTTTAGGCTGAAAAGATTATTTCTTGATATATATTAATATCATAGAAATGCAGAGTAATGAGGAAAGACCAAATGTTCTCATATTGCACCTGGAGGTCTGGGATTTAGAAGTTAACATACCTTTGTCTATTCACATTCATCAATATTCATACAGAGGGCGCGTGTCACTTGGAAATAAAGCTGTGTAACCTAGTGTTCGGCTTTATTTCTTTTATATAACCGCCTATGGAATAACAATCAAGATAACAGTCCCCTTTTTAATGTATCTATTGTTGCATTCACAACAGATGCCACAATACTTGTAATATAATCCCTGTATTAGACACATTTGTTCAGTGGTAAAAAATTAGATGTTGCCGGTTTGACAACATAAAACTCTATTAAATGTCAAGGTTTACAGAAGAATTGGTCACTGGGTTCCTTATTTTCTTCTTATAAATAGAAGGCCAAAATGCATTGAAAAAGAAAAGGCAAAGACCAAAATGTTTTAAGGCAGACTAAAAAGAATAAAAATTCAACAAAATGGAACAAAACTGAACTATCTTCACTTTGGTTAAGAAGCTTGGCCAACCATTCATATTCTTTTTAACACAAAGAATGTATCTGATCTTGGCAGATTCCAGTTGAATTGATGGGGAACAGTACAGTACTGCCTCTGGAGATACCTGGACAGACATACAACCAATCAGTGAAACAAACTATTGCATAAAGTCCTCTCTATTTTAGATAAATGGTTAGCCTTGGTCCACCAGGATTTTTTCTATGGAGTGGAATTCCAGACCCATCTCAATTTAAAGTGAATCGGTCTGGTTGGCCAAGTTAGGTCTTGGGACCTCTCTTTAAAGGTTTTGGTTTTGGTCTTGTATGCTGCGATTGGATGCAATACTAGCTTTAATAATAATTTGTCATAGAATGTTTGACTCGTAGAGCCATCTTTTATCATGTAAAGGGCTAGGCCTTTCATGGTCTTGGCAATTGAAAATTATTATTTGACAACATTTTCACAATTTTTAATGACTAAAAACCATTCCAGGTTTGCCAGGATGTGTGGGAGCCATGACCAAAACTGAAGTGCTGCTTGTTATTACTGCAGGAATTTAAGCTTGCTTTATCCAGGCCTCTCTTATCCCTGTCTGGGAGCTAACACAAGGATGAGCTGAGGGCTATCTATTGTCTTTGTACTAGAGCAAGATGGACAGAGGCAGGATTTAGTGGTGTTTTGGGTCGACGGTAGGATCAGCCCTACAGCCGAGCAACCCGAGCAGCCTCTACCAGTTTGGGTGGGCAGGAAATAAGCAGTGATCCACCGTTTTATGATCCACAGCTGTCTGCCAGTGAAAGAGCTGCAAAGGCAGGAAGAAGAAGAAGAGGGAAAGACACAAAGGCAAAAAAAAAGTAACCTCATTGGACCAGGCTTGAGGCAAACTGTGACTGTATTTAGGGAGAAGTGGAGAAATGAGGCGCGACATGGAAGATGACGGAGATGATAAATCATGCAACGGTCCAAAAGGAGTTATTGCTTGATGATATAGCGAGTCGGTGACGCATTTGTGTGTGACCAGGCAGATTTTGTCGCAGCTACTCTGCAGAAAACTGACTAACATTTGCTTTTTTACAGGTGCACATCTAGGTAAAGTGAGGATAGCACATTTTGGGGAATGGCTGGAAGCAGAGATATTTAATATGAGAGCTCTGACACTCTTTGATCTTCACATCCAGTGGTCCCATAATGTATGTAGCCCTGACAACTGTCTGGATGTGACGCTATACTATGTCAGTTTTGATTGTCCCAGGTGATGAATGTTGCTTAAACGCCACCTGTCACAATCAAGTAATTACACCTCTTTTTTTTTTAGCTCGCATTACTTGTGGTGTACCTGAAGGTTCTATTTTGGGTCCCACTTTGTTCTCCATTCATATGGCTTCCCTTAGGACAAATTACATATCTCAAAGCTAATATTGCTGTAATAAACAAAGCATAAAATAGTTGTTGGAAATGTAGAAAGCAAAAGAAATTTGGTCCTTAGAACAATATCCAGTGTTATTAAAATAGACATAATAAAAGAAACATAGCAAATGGACCAAATAGAAAAATGCTACCGCTGCAACTTGAAAGTTAAGCTAAAACTTTATAACTGTGTGGTCACATGAGTAAATGTGAATGAAAACGTTTATAGTGGTCTTTTATTTTATTTTGTATTTTTTTTGCCAAAACAAAGATCTTTGACATGCTAGCTTGATTAGACTACCTAGTCAGGATAGCTAGTTAGTCTTTGCTCTATATTGGCATATTGCATTACATGGTTACAAAACCAAAAGATTAAATTAAACCACAAAAATCACTTCTCTATAGAATTGACTATAGACTGCAACCACAATGTGTCTCAGTTAATGCACTAAATTACAAAACAATGCACTTTGTTAGCTTTACAGTCATAAGGATTGAAAGCAAAAAAAAAAAAGTGTTGGTCTTCTAAAACTAATGTCCCATGAGTGTCGGTAACTTGCATAAACAATGGCTCTTGTTGGGAAAATCTAAAAACTACCATACTGACTGCTCTTTTTGGCTCAAAACTGAGGACCAATCCCCAGGTGCCCGGGCCAGAAAGGTGTTGTACTAACAAGTCCACTCATCTCACATGCTCAGATTTATGAGTGAACAAAGCCAGGGCGACACCCTGTGACATATGGCACAAGTCTTCATAAAGGGACAGGGGCTGCGGCTATAAGGATAAACAAGATGAATATCTCCCCAATGTCAATACAATTTACACGGCCAACGCACGGCCACCTGTCTCCCAAACAAATAAGGGCTGAGATTTACGGCCCCCTCCCGGTCACTGCTTCCGTGTTCCAACATGATGCCCCATATGTGGGAAATAGCCCGCAGTAAAAAAATTGTTGGTTATGCAAGTAATATAGAGCCTTGTCCATTTAATGCTGCAACTTGCTACTAAAATGCCTACACACACTGGCACATTGCACCCACTGAGGTCAGAGTGGATTCACACCAGCCACTGTCAAGTTATGGTGGGTTTGTTTTAGTCTCAGCTCTGTTCAGCTAACGGAGAAGGAGAAAGGGACAGTGAAATATATATATATATATATATATATATATATATATATATATATATATAAAAATAAAACTTGTTTATTTCAAGGTGATTTTGTAGACATGACACAGCAGAGAGTCTAACAACTGCCGAATAACCTTATAATTCATCTTTCACATCAGCATTCAAGACAAGTCAGAGGCTGGAAACAACAAACGGACCAAGGACTTGGAAAAGAGAGAGAGGAGGGCAGAGAGAAGCCAAAGAGAGGCCTGGCACAGACTTTAAAACTTACAGATACTCACTGATAGAGGGAGGGAGTGACATTTAACAAACGTATTATGGACTATTACACCATAGTAGATAAATCAATACTTGCACAAAAATTTCCTCTACATAAAGAGAAGTACAGGAAAGGTGAAAAAAAGGTGGGTAACATTTTATTTTACACTACACTTAATACATTGTATCTGCCTTATTAAGTACAATGTACTGTGTAACAAAGTTTAATAACAAGTAACTACATAGTACATACATACTCTAACCCTAGTCCTCCCCTGTCGACAATATGTAAGTCCACCAGTGGTGCTCCAAATGTAACACTGGTGAATTGAAGCTTAATGTAAGTCGCTTTGGATAAAAGTGTCTGCTAAATGAATAAATGTATCAAGGCTCTCAAAGCGTTTTACAGAGTCAATTATTCTTTCACTCTACAGTCACACACTGGTGGTGGAGGCGTGAGACATTTTGCGCCGACAGAAAACATTCTCACACATTCATACAGCAGTGCCATAGACCCTGGAGGCAAGTGTCTTGCCCAAGGACACAACGCCGACACAGAGGGACAAGCTGACATCAGTGACACAAGAAGAATGACTGTGCTGTTAAGAGGCAGTATGAACTGGGCAGAACAGGAATTGAACCACCAACCTTCCGGACGACTGCTATACCTCATGAGCTACTGTTACACATATCCACCAAAGTCAAAAATTGTTGATAGCTACAGCATATGTCCATCAACTAAGTTTTTTTTAAGTTAACAAGTATAAGAGAAGACATTGTAATTTTACAATTTATTTATGAAAGTTAAAATAACAAATATGACAAACTGCTTTTTAATGCAGTAATCCTTATCAAAGCAAAACAGTAATGACTGATTTACCAAAATGTATCTGGATTAAACACAAAGTAAATAAAGTGAAGAAATTTTGTATTATGGTTTATTACAATCATTTGGAAGACTTTGCGGGCAGTGCAGCTGTGTTGAAAGAAATATGGTGTGATTGACAGTGATGAGAAATATTAGGATTATGAAATCAGAAATTCACTCTCAGCTTTCACGTAAGTTGTACTGTCAGAAAAGATGGAAATGAATTGAAAAGTAATATTTTTGCCAGAAAGGGGTTTGTGTAAAGCATCAGTGCCTGGAAGTGAAACTGTGAAATAAAATATTCAAGAGGTTAACAGTGCAGATGTTGGTGAAAGCTTAGGCATTTACTTTTGCCAAGATTATGGTAATAAAACAAAACAGTCAAAAGGCTGCTGTGACTAACCCAGTGCACTGCTTTTAACTAAAGTTCAGTTTTCTTGCTTCACATTGAAATAAAGGTCAAAGTCTCATTTAGCAAACATAGCTGGCTTCATCATGACATGGCAGAATGGAAATTAACAGTAGTGACGAGTACGAGAGTAAGCAAAGTAGTGATGGTGGTACATTTACAATGAAAAGTGACGAAGGCAACGTGTTTGGATGCTTTCATCCTTACAACCTAAAAACATGTGACTGCAACCCCAATGTTTATTTGAAGTTGAGCAGAGCTTAACTTTATGCAAATAAGAAGATAAATGACCAAGATATCACAGAATAATTGATTTTGGTGAAGGATGGCGAGAGAAGGGATTCGGTCGCTTTTGGTGTGGATCATGCTGTGACAGCTAGATAACATTGCAACAACCCTGGAGGCTATCATCTTACTAGATTCTGTATGACTTTGTATAGTATTGTTTGGCTTTTGCTCTGATATGGCTGTTTCTGTTTGCCTACTATTGCCTAAATTTATAAAACTCCTGCTAAACGTATATCTATATATCTTTATTCTAAAATAAAACTCTAACCTGCAGTATCACATTACACAGTGTTTTTTTGGATTTGTTGTTTTTACATACATTAGCTATACGTACCCTATGACAAAAAAATAAAATAAATCACAGTACCAAAATTTCAGTATTTGGTACCAATACCAGTGAACTACTAGTGTAATTGTGACTCACCTGGAGTCACATCCTGAGCTGAGGCAGGCACTGAGCAGGGTGTGTTCGCTCTTCTCCGGGGGCGTCTCTGAGGTTGACGCTGACGACGACTGGGACGACACCGACTCGTTGCTGCCCATTGAAGTCTCATCCGTGGCTAGACTCAAGTCCACCACTGGTGACAGTGAGTAAAAAGAACATGCGGATTACATATTTTCCTGAACTGTGAAAGATTTGGCCTAGTTTTGCTGAGTGATGATAGCTCATTGCCTGATAAAACACGTGTGAATAATTTATCAATACATAAGGCGAGGCTGCATCAGCAGGGGACCTTATAAATCAAAATGCTGTCAAAACAGGCAGCACTTATGTTGAGGTTTGGATTGTTCATAATAATACACTCCTGCAGATACGAGCAGGAACCTATGAAAACTCAAGGGGAATATAAACACTTTTATTTCAATTTTACTGTCAAGCAAAGATCCTGCTTTTGGGAGACGATAGATGCCTCAAAGCAACTGTTAATTTTTAAGAAAGTGTAGACTTCTTTCACTTTATTTATTTTTAAATAAGTTACATGCTATATTTTTACTTCTTGAACTTGTCAAGAGCAGAGTGAGATTTTAAAGTCTCATAACAGTCAATAAAAGCTTGCTGGGTGTATTTGTAGAACTTGATTTATGCCACACTATACTGACCAAGGGAAGTCTATTTTTATATACAATTATATATATATACAATACTACACAACTTTGAAGCTAACCAAAATCTAAAACAAGATCCACCACTTTAAAAGTTTTAACGTTTCTCTAAATTAACACAAGTGTCTTTACTATATCTATAAGTTTTTTGCTAGAGTAATAAATATTATTTATTGGAAATGTTTGCTGCTTAGCTAAAAGTCTGGTCACAAATTTTAAACGAATCATTTGCACAAAAAAAAACCTTTCCCAGCAAAAATCAAGCATTTTACCTGTGAACAAATATGTGTAAGCAGTCAGAATGAGATGGGTGTACAGTTTGTTATAGAGGTTAAAGCTCGCTAGAACGCTTTGCACCTCCTTTTATCTTATTTGTCTTACGTTTTCTTACTGCCTCACCTATTTCCTGCATTCAAATGTCAGATGTTAACTTGGAATTTATTCTTGTTATAGTGGGAGCAAAGCACAAAACCTCTACCTACTTATTTTAAATCTAGACTGCTATCTAACACGTTATGATTTGCCCAATCTAAAGATCTCTGCAACAGCACTGCTGAAAAAACACGTGCCTCTTCCCATTTACTAACAATGTGCTGTTGTAAACTAGTTCAAATCCATTAAATCAGCATAGAAAAATAGAACCTATGTGTAAAATGTATAAGGATAAACATCCCTCAAATACAGCTTATCTGATGCAAGTTTTCATCTGGACTGCCTTTGAATGCACCTACAGTGTATTTATAAGTTGTTTTCTCTGGATAAGGGAACGAGATACCAAAAACGTATTGTCTGTTTGTTGCAAAACAAATGAGTCGGGAAGCCATGTAACTGAGTCAGGACTAAACTACAGTAATTAGTGTTGAGATATAAAACTACTTGTACTTTTTCATCAAAACTAAAATAAAAAAAAAAAACATTTGAATATAAAAAAACTTTAAGTTTTAATTAGTTGGTAAATTTTGCTCTGCTTATTGTCTGGAACCATGAAAATATTTAAGTTAAATATTAAGAAACAAATGTAAATAGTGTTTTTCTTACTTTATGAGGATATTATATAAACTGGACAAAGATTAATAAAGGATTATTAGTTTTATCCCTGATATTCAATAAGCTAGGGTTAAAGCTGGAGCAAAGGGACACAAACTGTATAAGCTGATTTAGACTTGTGTGTATGTGTGTGTGGTATTTTGGAGAGGAAAGCTGGCCCAGATCAAGAATTCCCAGAGTTAGGTCTGTTTGAATCAGCAGGTCAGACGTGGTGACCAGATAACCCGATGTAGAGTGCATAGGGCACATACTTTGAAGTAGTACAAGGGCACTGACAAACTGTACACCCATTTCAGTAGTCCTTTAGTAGATGTTTACCCTGGTCAACCAACATATGTTTTTTTTTCAATTCAACTCAAAGAATTTTACTGTCCCATTTTTATTCTAGTATGATTTACAGGGGGCGGGATAAACAGATGCATTTTAAAGTTCCACTGTAAGAACAAATGAAAATATTACCAACCTACACAGAATTAACTGCCTCTTGACTGATGCAGTTTTAAAACATACAACCAATTGGAGAAATAGAGCATCACATAAAGCCAGTCCTATTTTACATAAATAGTTATAATTGGTCAAGTTGGATGAATTCCACTGGAAACTGGTTTGAGTGGGAGGGATTTTAAACCCACTGTACTTCACTAGGGAAGTGAATGGGTCCAGGTGGCCAGGCTAACAGTATTACATTTTCCTTTAAAAGTGTATTCTAAGGGTAAATGCAGTACCACTAGTGGTGATATGTTTAATTACTGAAATACTAACATGTAATTATATAACAACATGTTAATAGCTTACTTTTTTTCCCCAGAATTTAAAATTTAGGGACACAAATTTTTAAGATGTTGGTGGCAACATTGCAGATTGCAATGCCACACCACATTCCCTTCCACTCTAGAGTGTGAGCACCTATGGTGGCCCTGTAGGGACATGCTTTTGCCTACAAATAAAATCCAAAAGTGTATTTTGAAAAATGTTGTTTATTTATTTATTTTTTACTTGGTGTTAATTAAATGCAACAATTATATGCAACAACATTCATACCTAATCTCAATCTCATTTTAAGAACTAGTGAATAATATACAAACACTCACCAAACAAGGGTGACAAAATAAACCGTATTGTAATCTTTGTTGTCCTGTTACTATCTAATCTATTTACTGGCTGATGTTTAACTATGAGGAGCTAAACTACTGCCCAACATACATTTGCGTGTGTACACATTTCCTACCGTTCTGAATGTTGAGGGCCTGTGGGTTGTAGACAGCCAGGGGTCTACTTTGTCGACTCTGCTTCTTGGACTGCCTTGTGGGAGCGGTGAATACAGAGGCAGCAGGTGAGACAGGGCAGGACTCTGGCGCATCTGCAAAGATCTGAATACACAATGCTGGTAAGTCTCTATCAGGCCCGAATAGCAGCATAGTGCAAAGCAGAGCAGAGCAATGAGACTTCTGGAGTGTGGAGCAGCAACGTGTCCTCAGTCAACCTCGCTCCAGCTTGGGGATTTGAGAAGTCAGAGGCTTTCTGCAACAGCAGATGAATGGAAAAAGACCATTTGCAGCCATGGCTTCGGCTCCCTGGGATAAGTCATTGATTAGCCCCTAAAACTGCATTTAAAGGATTGTATTTAAGGCTACACAAACAAAAGTCCATTTACATTTAAAGGCTTCACATCCTGTTTGGAAATGTGAACCTAAATCTTGTTTCCATCAAGCAGTGGCGCACAGTTTGGAACGGTGATCCCTAATCGGGCGTGTGGCTTCACTGTAGGTGGGGATAGCAGCAGCAGCTATGTAAACAGTGAGAATCATTCCAGTGCTACAGTTTCCATTTGAAACAACCTTTGAAAATCTAGCTGTGTTGCCATTAAATTCCAAGGCCATTAACGCAACAAAGACTGCAACTCAAAGAAAATGAAAAGAATTCTTCAATTATTGACCATTGTAGTGTATTCTTACTTCAAGAAAAGACAAACTTTTGAATATAGCTGAGGAAATTTTTTGCTAGGACTGCTCAATATTAGGAACATACAATATGAAAAAACTATGTTGAAAATTGCAATATTTCTATGACTTGTGATAACTGAATGGCCACATTCACATGGTATGTGCGGCAGTAGCTCAGTGGATAGAGCAACCGGCGGGTGGGCGGTTCAATCTCCACTCAAAACATCCCAAAACATAACATTCTGCTCTCCCCCATATATACTGTCGTTGTGTCCTTGTGCAAGACACTTAACCTACCTTGCCTCCAGTGATGTTCTGTAACACTGGAAAATAGCTTAATGTATATAAAGCGCTTTGAGTGCCTACTACAGAACATTTACATTTATTCATTTAGCTGATGCTTTTATCCAAAGCGACTTACATTGTTCTACAGTAATTACCAGTGTTACAGCCACTGGAGGCAAGGTGTGTTAAGTGTCTTGCCCAAGGACACAACAACAGTATGAACTGTGTGGAAAGTGAGAATTGAACCGCCTACCTTCAAGACGACTGCTCTACCCACTTGGATCAAATTAAATATATCAAGAAATACAACCATCTAAACTAATTTCACTGAGTTCACTTTTGCCCCGAGTAATCAGTTTGTTGTACTAAGGTTTGATTTAACGTCCAGACATAGAAGACTATGCTATTACTGCAATAGAACAATATAATGCACTTGTTAATAGTAATTTTGAATTATACTCTGTAAGTTTAAAAATACCGTTTTCATTGAAACTATGACATCACAGATGGTTCCAAAAAAACTATTGGCAGCAGTTACACAAAACAAGTGGAACAACAATAAAAAAATTATTTAAATAGTATCAACGGTTATGATAGCCGTGTCACAATAACAGCTTAAATTGCAGAAATTGACCTGTCAGGGCCTTTGACTTCTTTGTAGTTCAACCAAATGTGATGGTACGCGGCTCCCTTGTTAGAAGTAGAAGTGAACAGACATGAGTCATTTTAGCTCTACCTTCCTGTTACAATTTGTGAATGTGAAAAATCAGAATAGCTGCACCAATCTTATATATTTATGCCACTTAGTGGAAATGGGCCTTTATACTGGAACCCTTTGCACCTCTATGTAACACCAGCAAAAGCATGCCGTACCAACCCAATCCAACTTAAACAACTTGGTGGAAAAGGGCTTAAGTTTAAGTGTTTGAAGTCTCCTCAGTGGCTCTGACCTGAAAGAGCAAACAGATAAGAGTTTTGGACCCAGAGAGAAATGGGGGCTATAGCCAACTTGTGTTTACACCGAGCCATGTTTACATACAAACTTTAGATGTGGAGTTAAAAGAGAATAGGGCTGCAGAGGAGAGGAAGTCTCAGCAGAGCGAGCCTTAGAACCGATCACAGCAGACGAAACAGAAGAGGGAGAGAGGGAAGGAAGGAGAGAAAGTGGCGGAGAAAGCGAGACGGAGTGTGAACGAAGGAGGAGGGGCGGTGGGCATGAGAGAGAAAGTTTTGGAGAGGAAAGGCAGATAGAAAAAGTGAGAAATCTGATATGGCTGAGAGTTTCTTGGTCTCTGCCTCTTCTCTCTCTCACCCTCTCTCTCTCTTGTGCGCCAGGCTCTGCAGATGGAGGTGAATGTAAAACAGAGCCTACTGTCGGTATCTGGGGTATCAACAGTCTGCGGTGGGACTCAGCTGGGAGGGAAGTTAATGCCTGTCTGTCTGCTCAACTTTTCCCCTGCTCTAACATGCTGTACTTTTGAAAAACGCTCTGCTGCATTCTAACACAACAGCCTTTATCACCTGCACGCCATAGAGGAAGTATATGCCTTTTGTGCTCAGACCAATCAAAACTCAGAACCTCTGTGCATCACAAGCTTGACAGTATGGAATAAATGTTCTGGGTCCCATCAATACAGCAAACTGTTCTGATTATTCAATGCATACAAGTGCTGTAAAAATGGATCATCATGGCACTATCAATGTGCAACAAATCAGAAAAGACTGATTCAATTACAATAAAATGTGATAATCCAAGTTTTATTATTAGATTACCTGTAAATAAAATAAGTAGTTTACCTTAATTTTTTTTCCATCCAGGTCACCCAACCCTTACTGTCCAACCACACTATAGCAATATACCTGCTTTCATCGTACTTACGAAAGTCGTTCTATTGGCAAACCTTTGCACTTCAGCTTAAAAGCTTTATTATTATTATTATTATTATTATTATTATGTAGTTTACAAAGAAATACAGATACAGTAAGGGCATGAAAACATTTGTAAATTGCTATAAGCTGAGACGGGGAAAATACTGGTCGACCCTAAAGACAAGATACCCTCACACAAAGTAATGTGATTTATGCAGTTCAGTGCAGGGTGCAGTGACAGTTATGTTGGAGAAACTAAACAACAGCTTCACAAGAGGATGTATCAGCACAGAAGAGCCAATCCTGGAGGACCTGAGTCTGCAGTCCACCTCCACCTCAAAGAGGAAGGACAATCCTTTGAGGACAGCAATGTCTGAATTTTGGCCAGAGAGGCCAGATGGTTTGAGAGAGAGGTGAAGGAAGCCAATTGTAATGCTTTACTGAAGCTTGTATTTATTTGTCAATCACTTTAACCAATAATATTAAATTTTTATCTGCATTGCTTCTACAGCCCTGTCTAAACCATTAGACTTATCTTGACTTGATAACACTTTCGGTGGAGTTTTACTATTATACGCCTCTATTAAATACCAATATGAGTAGTAAACTTATTCAAGTTTTCATTCAGTTCTGAAATTAAAAAGAGTATAATTTTCATTCACTCGATTGTGATTATACATTCATATTTATCACATATATACAATTTGTTTGGTAACTACAGACTATACATGAACTTAATCTCCAAAACTAAACCGGTAAACCACAAAGTTTATGACAATATAGAAATAATGCCTTGTAAATGATAAATTAGGTAGTTAAAAATACTAGTTTGTAGTCATAAATTATAAACCATTTGTTTTTTAATTGTATTCAATCATATAATATTCTTAATTAACACGTGCTGAATTACCATTAAGATCTGAATGAAATGTAATAAACACATTATAGCAATCTTTTATTAAAACTTATAACTGTTAACTGATAAATAAATTGTATTAATGACAATAAAATGCTTTATAAATATTGAATAAGTTGAAACTAATCCTTAAATAATAGCACAGTTTTTGTATACATTACTTGATATTGACTTAGTTTCTATCTAACTTCTATGCAGTAATCCCAGATTAGATATGTTACTTTAGGTGCAGATATTTTTCACAACATCATCCATTTAACTCAAAAACAAAAACATTAAAGGCTTGGTTTCATCTGATTCTACACAAAGTGCCGCGCTGCTCCAAACAGATTAGAAAACTAATCTCAGACCTTTTTTCTCTTTTGGCACAGAGAATTATCCTCCTTTTGAGGATTGGCTCTGATTATGACAGTCTGAGATTACAGGAGCCTATGAACTACAGGTTATGAAACAAATAAATGTATTAAGACTGGATGAAAATAAAAGCAGGTAATTTTACAATCTATCATTTAATAAACAAAGTAGGACTTAAGAAACAACCAGTTGGGGAAGACAGAAGAAGCACTTAGAGCTCCCCCTATTGGCTTAATTTAAAACATGGTGCTTTGTGATTGAACAAATGGGTGAAGTGAATGTGGTCCTGGGGGGTTATGTAGCATTATCAACTGCATAAATTATTTTCACTAGTTTGAATTTCAAGAAACAGACTGACAGACCATAAAATATCAATAACTCTAACAGCATCTTCATTCAGAGTCAGATTGAGTATAGAGGAATGGGAGTGTTACAAAAAGGATGATGGGGGTAAAGAGTGAAGTAGCTCACATGATTAGCTTGGCAATGTTTTTACGCCGGGCTTGGGACCGGCACAGACTGAGACTGTGGCTGGAGTTGCTCTCAGGGGGGGATTCAAACCCCCAATCTCCCTAAGCCGGATGCACTAACCTCTTCACCACGGAGGAGCTAAACAAAATAGATGATATACAGTATACTCTAATATTAGATTTTGCACAAACACAACATGCACACTGGTGTAATGCTTAGATATCTCTCAAGTGTCAAACTTTTGAATTTTGAAAACCAGCCCGCAGTACTAACAGATACTGGCAAGTGGTTGGGCAGTGGAAGTGTAAAAATTCAATAGTACTTTTGACAAGTCAAATCAATGTGTTAAAAAAGTGTTAAAAAAGACTTTGTAAGTTTTGGTAGGTAATTCTTTGACAAATACTGTGCAAATATAATTTTTTTGATTTATTACATGTATGTGCTGATTTTTTTTTTATCAAAAATTCTCAGTGTATCTCTATCCTTTTTTTGGCTGCTTCTCGTTCATAGAATCATATATTCATTATGTCCAATTCAACATGTGTTGTGTTGCTTTGCCATTTTGTTTTATAATAAGTTTTGCCACAGATTTGTGTTTTGCTTTGTGTTTTGACTTGTGTTTTGACTTGTGTTTCGCGATTTGTTTTGTTTTCCCCAAATTTTATTGCGTTTTTTTGTTATGCAAAAAAAATTTAAATGAAGGGGTGCACGCAGCAAGAAGGTTGAAAGTTTAAAACCCGGCCGAGAAGCAAACATTCCCGGCTGACTCCGGTCTTTCTGTGAGGAGTCTGCATGTCCTCCACGTGTTACCGTGGGTTCTCTCCGGGTACTCCGGCTTCCTCCCACCGTCCAAAGACATGCATGTACTGGTTAATTTGCAACTCTAAAGTGTCCCTAGGAAATAAATGTGAGAGTGAATGTTTGTCTGTCACTGTCTGTCTATAGATGTCAGCCCTAAGGCTAACCATTGTCCAGGGTGTACCCCGCCTAAGGCCCAAAGCTGCTGGGATAGGCTCCAGTCACCCGCGACCCCTAACGGGATTAAGCAGTAGGACAAAAAATTATTGCTTTGCAATAAATGTTTGTTTTGCTGTTTGGTTTTGTCTTTTACAATTAGTTTTTTCTGCTTGATTGTGTGTTCTGTTATTTTATTGTTATAAAGAGATTTTATTTGTATTCATAATGATTGCTAAAATCAATCTTAAACTGCGGCGAGCATTCACTGTATTCATGGTCCGAACTCTGGCTGCACTGGCTCGTTGTGAACAATAATGTGGCAGCCCTGACAGGTCTGGACATGTTTAAGGTTTGAAGATGTAGCGACCGTTTTACCGTTACAAACGCAAACAACATACCTTTGCTGAATGGATATCTGCGGTTGATGAATGCAATCAACAACCAGGTATAGAACCGGACCTTTTGCATATGCTTTCAACGGGAGCCCTCCCAGATGGTACTGTGGAGCAGTTCTATCTGGCAGTCAGGTTAGCAAAATCTAACAAGTCTGACATTGTCTGACATCAGGTTTATTTGCTTCTAAGCAAGTTTCCAAGGTCAGAAAAAAAACAAGATTTTTCAGATTTATATATATATATTTGCATATTTTATGGAAACATTACTTACAATTGTCATTGACAAAGGGAAGCTTCTGCAATGACAATGAGTACGGTAACATTGACATTTATTTACATAGATTTTATTGCACAATATAACCTTTAATTCTACGCTTAAATCTCTTCTAACCAAGAAAAATAAAAATAGAAACGCTAGAGCAAGACACTCATTAAATAGTAATAAACATCATTTAACATTTGCGGCTCTTGTGCATTTATTTTCAAGAATCAAGCACATCTTAATTAATGCTATGAGATATGCTTGGCCCTGATAGGCTCATTCTTGTGCTACAGTAGCCCTTGGTAAGTTAAACAAAAGATGTTGCAATGTTGGAATACAAAAGCACTTCTATTTATGATTTATTTTAAAAGAGGCAGAGTCAGATCATATGAGTACAGAGATGTTAAGAGTTTGAGTTTAAAGTTTCCTCCTCTGTTTCCACTGACATTGCAGTAATAACTTCCAGTGGAACATACAATTCTTTGAGCAGACAATTCCACTTTCCACTTTTCATTGCTTTGTGATTGCACAGTTGATATTGTGTTGCATGTCTGTGGCAAATCCCTGTTTGGAGCTTTACCTTTTTGGGATGTTCGATGAGGATCTCCACTACTATGTTCTGGAACTTCAGATCCATTATGGCGGCAACGGTCTCCTCCTGTGATCTCATTAACGTGGGGCCGAACACCACGCCCAGGTTGGCCACGGTCATCAGGTTCTGCTTACTGTGAGCCGCCACGCTGAGGGAGAAACAGCACAGAATAAGACACACTCTCACAGCCGCTAATTGACTAACTAAACTCAACTGACAATGAAAAAGCTATTTCATTCCAGCTCATAAACTGAGGCACTGCTATTTCTCCAAAGGTTAACGTTTTATGTCATAAAAGTGTAATCATTCACAGATGAGGCAGGTAGCTTGTATAAATCATTGTGAAAACCTGCAACAAATTATAGTATTGATCTACATTTGTGTAATAAGAGACGCTACTAAAATGGAGAAAGAACAGCAGCTAATGACGCTTGCTGTATAGAAAAACACATTTCTATACAGATGTGCCTCGGTTTACTCCTTTTACGCACATTTTGTAAAGTTTGAGATAAAAGTTAAGATGGAAAACAAAAATATAACTGAGAAGGATAAAGACAGATTTAATCAATAAAATATTTAGTTTCTTTGTATTCAAATACCACACAAAATATTGTCTATTGTGTATTATGGCAAAAAAACTGATAATATTTATTTCTATATTGGCTGATATTGATATAGCAATATGGATATTTTTCATGATTAAAAACACAGGTATTTAACAATACAATATAAACATTAAATAAACACTATAAAAATCCAATATTGTTATAAAAATAGCATATTAAGTCTATAAAGAACATGTTTGGAAACATTTTTTGAAAAGTTTAATAAACTCAAGCCTTCAAGAACAACTGAACAAAAAGCAAATAAATGTCTTTACATCTAACTTGTTGTACAAGATCAGCACAAAATAAGTGCATTGTATCATTAGCATTTCTGCCTCAGGACTGATCTCAAACCCACTGCACTGGATCAGCTGCTGAAGTGAAGCACTGGCTTGATTTCAGATGGTTCTGTTCATTTCTTGCTCTGTCACAATAAAGTGCTTTTAGCTGCTACAACATGACAAGGCTTTTATTTTGAATGAGTTAATGGAAGTGTTAAGCTGACATAAATGTACACTTTATATTGCTTCCAGGGGTTCTGTGTTGAGTAACTTTTAGGCTAGAGTTTTACTATTTTCTTGGAAAAATTCTTGTTTAGACCTGATTCACTCCTACATCTAGCCCTAGTTTATGTAGCCCTGTTCAGTCCTGGTTTAGTCTATGGCTTTGACAAGTGAAGGTTAGTCCAGAGCCTTGAATTTCTTTATATTTCTCAATCAGGTATTGTTATGTCAAAGAGCATTGAAATATCACCGGCAATATCGTTATCACAATATTTAAACTAGTTTTGTATACCGCACGTTTTTTCAATGTTGTGCAGTCTTACTACGAAAACAAAATAACAAGAGTATAAGACACAAAAAGCACTATAATAAATTGAAGCACTTGGCTAATTTGCATAATTCCACTACTCCATGGTGCACTCCATCTTTATGTCAAATGTAGTTGTAGGGAAAATTTGGGACATGTTTTATAAGATATATGTAACGGCTGGGCACCATCATATTTCTCATTTTCAGACCACAATGTACCATTGTTTTTCTTATGCTCAGTGCAAACACAAGTGACCAAGGCGCAAAAAGCACTACATTAAATGGAAGTGCATAATTAATTTGCATAATCCACTGGGTCCACTGGGAATGACACTACCACAACTTTTTTATTTATTTTTTTTACATTCAAAATTAAAAACTTAATTTCTATATATAAACCCATCAAAAAAATAGAACAGCATGTTCATGATACTTTCTGTAGAAAGCGTGACAGTAAAAAAAAAAAAAAAACTGCCAACACAATATGTGGAGAAATAATATTTGCTGGGTTGAGTCTGGTCTTAATTGAAAACATTAGGACTTTCAAAAACGGTATATATATATATAGAGAGAGTAGTATGATAGTATATTTTAATGCATTAATATTTGTTCTTGATCAAACTGCCTAAGTGATGGCCAGAAACATGACAGATGTAAAGAATGTACGCAGCAGCCTGAGATAATCAAAAATTGGGACTTTAAATCCAGTTGATGGCATTTCACATATTTGCCAACAGCAGTAATCCTCGCCAATAATCTTCAATATAGGGTTGGCTGTGAATATGGCTTCTATAGTTCACTTTACTGCAGAGCTTAGAGAATGTATAATATGTTTTAATTATGGTCTTTTAAGTGTCACAGAATATTAACTAGCACTATCTTTTAAATCATGACTTGGGAGTATAACGAGGTAATAGGTAAAAGTCCCTGTACCCACAAAAATTTAAGGACTACTAACTATCTAAGCACTTTTCTTTAACATTAAGTCCAAAAGTAGGACACCTCCAAGAGTGAGAGCCGTATCTTAAAAGGTCAAAAAAGTAGGTGGGTATTGCGGGAAAAAAAAAAGTAGGAAAGTTATGGACAGGTGAAAAGATTTCACACTCCAAATATGATGATATGGCGCAGCATCTACAGAGAGACAGTTTAAATAGCTTCAAAGGAGGCCTTTGAAGACAAAAACATTGGTGACAACTCACATTTATAACATCTCAGAAAGCGTTTCAGATAGGGGTGTGAAATCCTGGCTTTGCTTCTTTCCCCTGCAGGACATGCACACGCGCCAACTTCAGAAAAATATTCAAGTCTTTCCAGTCTGGAGAATTTCACGCTGGATAATCCAAATTCAATTTCAATAGCGCTGCCTTTTTACCAGCGCTTGATTCTGCAGTGGGCTTCTATGAAATAAGATCCACCAGACTTTCAGTGCCTTGGGGAAGACGGATTATTTACTTATCTTCAATTTGCTCATATTTAGTTTATAAAAAGCTCGCTGAGGTAAAACCTTGTAATGTGGGCTAACATTATTTCTTAAATCTTCCAATCTATCTAATCTTTCAAATGGAGTGATACAGAATAGCGGTGGGTGTGTGCGGAGTAATCTCGGGAGAGGGCTTAATTTGAGTGGTCCATTTTATTCCACCTCAGTGTGGAGACAGGAGCTGCATGTTAAACAGGTACAGCAGCCACACACAATGAGTCTCACAAGTTTAACTCTACAGCATATGGACTTTTCCTGGATGATTTACTTGCTCTGAGCACAGACAAGGGATGGGCATTTAAAGCAAAAAACATTACTGATTATCTGGCAGTCTAATTATATTAATTGGTTAATTACCATTCACCCCTGAGGAAACATAAAGGTTATGATGCCTTTAGTTTTTGCATATTTTGCATATATGTGGTGTTCCCAATACACTTTACTGGATCCGCTAGCTTAAAAAACCCATGTTAAACTAACTGACATTAGAGCTATATAGAACATATTAAGTATTACTAAATTCAGCAATATTGTGTTTGAATTGTGGTAACACAAGGGGTAAAAAACACTTTAGAGAAATATAATTAATCACATTACAAGAAGTGTACATATATGCAAATTAGTAGTGTCCCATCACTAATGTGACGGCCAATCAAAGAAGAAGATCTGGAAGACATCTGCAGGAAATTGGGGCAAGCTAAAGCATGGCAGCTTGAAGCTAAGAGCATGAGCAACATGAGGGCTCATGATGCTTCTGGTGTGAATCCAACAAAACAAGGGCCAAACCAAGGCGCGTTAAAATTGAAAGAAAAAAATAAAATGGTTTCCAAAATCAACTGACTAAAACAATAAAAATAAAGTGACACTACAAAAAGACAAATGAACCCTAACTAAGTAATGCTATCAGTTTCAAGACAACAAATTCTTATTTTTAGACTTTGTTTTTTTAGAATTTGTTGTCCGGTCATGACCGGTCAACAAATTTAGGTTTGTGCAATTATACTCCAGGTTTTCCCAGGACACTTGGGAACCCTGACAATAAAAAATCTGATAAGATTTGAGCGTGAGATGATCAACAGTCACTGAAAAGCCTGAGAAGATATGGAGCGACAGCAGGGAAGGGGGAGTGCAGCGAGTGGGAGTGAGGCCGAGAAAGAGAAAAAGCATGTGGAGTGAGAACCAGGAGACAGACAGGAAGAAGAAGTGCCCAGAGGGAGGGGGCGGACATGGGCTGAACTGCGACACAGGGATTACCAAACACTCACTTGGCCAGATGCTTCATAAGCAGCCCGAGGACTTGTCGATTTTTCTCCGGGAGTTTGTGGACCAGGCAGTGGACGGCTTGGATGCGAGACTCTGGACTCTCGACCTCTGTTCAAACGCACAACAAGCACTCGCATTAGACTACAAGGAGATCTCCGGTGCTCTGGAGGTGGCACGGAGCCAACACAGCTGAGATCTGGAGCACTGCAGCAGCAAAGCACAGTTATTTCACACACATTTGGTTTTAACAAACACATCTGATAATATGAGCATAGAAAATTGTTGATTTAAGTATGGTCCAGTTTTACAAAACCCTATGTCAGTGTTTTCTGTTAGATCTTTATACACATATATAATTGAGATCATTCCATAATAATAATTCATTCATCTTCTACCACTTTTTGCCACCATTAAGTCTTCTTGAGTTAAACTATCAGAGCATTAGTACAAATAAACTAACTTCCTAATCGACCGTGAAAAAAAAAGCACAAATTTTCAAAGATAAAGAACAGCTGATGCCTTATTTGCTGTTGTTGGAATATATTGTTTTACCTGCAATATTTTGGGGGCCAGCAGAGGATGGTGATCCAATACAATGCACTATATTTGAACTAAACTGTTTGTATCTTCCTTAAGTTCAAACTATTTTTTTAAATTGGACACATATTGGACCATGTATTATAACTCAAGTACTTTTAGGCTTTATGCCACAAACTATTATTCTTTCAAGACTCAACTTCCTACAAGTAACAAAGTGGTGACCCACATATAAAAACAAGCTACAAACAAAGCAACACGGTAGTACATTCTTTTTCTAAAAGCAGGCCTAGCATATTCATGCTAATATTATGCTGCGTTCATGTGGTCCTCATAAATTTACAGAAAAAGGCACTTAGTCGTTTCCTGAAATTGTAAAAAAAAAATTGTAAAATTGGTTCAACATTGGAGCCCAACATTTCCATTGATTTCAGAGGTATTCTCAACATCCCGGCAAAAAATTAGTTTTAATTGTGTGTAAAAGTGTGTCTTAAAATGTTACTGTTTCCCTGAACACAGTTTATATGGGATTAACATCAATTGTCGTCTACATATAATTGGCCTGGACTTGTTAGTTATTGATTCATTTTTAACATTCAGGGACGTTAGATAAAGCTGTATTTGAGTATTTATTAGCATTTAGCTTTTAATTTAAATACACTTGTTAAACACAGAAAACTGAAAGTTGGAAAAACGACTTCCTACCTTGGTAACTGGGACTAACCAACTGTCCCTTAGAATTATAAAATTCTAAAGCTTTTCTTATCAGTTTTGAGATAGTTTTGACATTTGATAACAATCATAACCATGATTTTCCAGATAAAACTTAGAAATAAAATAAAAAGGTTATCTAAAAACAAGATGAAATGTCAATAACTAAAACATTTTTAAATGTCCAACAGAACCTCATAAAGAATCTACGTAGCACAAAAATGTAGCGTTACAACATGTTTTGTCAATTGTAGCCATTTTATTGTTTCCATGGCAACAAAGTGTCTACCTCATAAGTTAGATAATGTCCAAGAACGTTAGCGTATGTAGCCAATTTGAGTGGAGTCTTCTAAGCTGAGATAGGTCTAAAGGCAACCGCTTTTTGCAACAGTATATTAGCAGAAATTAAAAATGGCCAAAAGTTAGCGGACCTATAAGAGCGCAGTCATCAGAGCTGATAACCACATCATATTCCAGTGAATAAGCCGGGAAGAAGTGTGATGATGGCGATATACGGTCTGCAGCCTCCCAGAGTTTGGCAGCAAGGGAGCACTGTGCTGTCGGAGCAGATAGCTTTACGTTACTGTTTCTGGCGTGTAAACGGGTTGTGTTAAAAACCCCCGAGATCATCTCTTAAACATTTCCTCACACATGGGCATCTGACCGCCTACTCACACAAACACAAGCTCACAAAAATCATTACTATGGGAACGACAAGGATTTAAACCAAAAGAAAATATAAAAAATAAAGCTTGTGTGGAGGCTGTCATCCATCAAAATAATATTCATTGCTAATCCATTTCCCCTCTCGTTATGAGGGCATTGCGAGGGCCTGATAAAAATGTCAACCTGATCCAATTATAGAACTTGTTGTAATATGATTCGAGTTTGGCTGGCTTTGTACACATTTGATACATAAACGACATGTGTGGGTGAATGCATGTTTGGTCTTTTTTCTCTTCAGCGCTATCGGGCAATTTAAGGGCACCGGAAATAATAATAAAACAAATTTATCGTTTAGCCCCAGTCTTTAATGACATATTTGGCCAAAGATATTTAGACGATATTCCATTAACCCTTATGTTTATTTTGCTGTACAAAACAAAACTTTCTTAAGGTTGTACAATTTGGAAACATACAGTAAATGTTGATTGTGAAGATTTTTCTTATAAGCATTGTCCAGTATTTTGGAAAAAGGAGTCTATATGACACTAATTCCTTAAGTTTGGTAGCACTGCCCCAGTTTGGAGAAGCATACAAAAGCAATGGCATAGGTTCTGGGTTTTGTATGGCTGCTAATCTTTCCTACAAACGCACTCTATTATAACAACTAACAAGGCTTCTAAAATGTTATGCAACTTTAAGGGCATGTGTGTGGTAGAAAGTTTCTCTAGACTCTCCCTATTTCAAGCACCTCAGCCAAATATCTGATGATGTTTAAATGAGCAAATAAGTATAGCAGGAAAAGTCACAAGCAAAAATAGCTGTTGTAGTCAGAGACAGGAATCTGTAAACAAGCGGTGGCATTTGGCTATATGGCTGTCTGACAGCGAGGTAGATCTGTGAAAATATTAAATGCTAGTTAAGCATAACCTGACATAGGTTTTAAGTGGGAGGATTTATTTTTCATTCAGTGATAAGCTGCTGACATCAATGCAAGCTTCCATGCTTGCGCTCCTGTCTGCTTCTTCAAACTGGTGGCTTGTTAATTGATCACACAAAAGAGATAGCTACTAAACTCAATATAATTAAAGCAAAGTAAACTTTAGCGATCTATTTTTGATAAAATATGGAATAAATGAGTACATAATGAACATATTACATACTGTATATTGTGGTAGAATAGTTGTCAACAGAATGAATGATATCACAAAAACATAGTTTGTGTTTGGGTAAAGCCATAAATTGTCAAATTTATGGCTTTACACAGTTTAAATTTATTTATTTAAACTATGTTTACTTTTTAAATCATTATGACAACAGAAACTACCCAAATAACCCTGATCAAAAGTTTAATACTGTGTATTGCCACCCTTTAACATCAATGATAGCTTAAAATCTTTTGTGGTAGTTGTGGATGTGGCTCTTTATTTTCTCAGATGGTAAAGCTGCTCATTTATTTTGGCAAAAAGCCTCCAGTTCCTATTAAATCTTGGGCTGTCTTGCATGAACTGCACGTTTGAGATCTCCCTAGAGTGGCTCAATGATACTGAGGCCAGTCCAGAACCTTCACTTTATGCTGCTTGGCCTTGTGCTTTGGATCGTTGTCATGTTGGAACATCCAAGTACGTCCCATGTGCAGCTTCTGGGCTGATAAGTGCAAATCTTCCCCCAGTATGTTGCATTCATCTTTTCCTGTGCCTTGTAGCTCACATATCCCCAAAACATCAATGATCCACTTCCATGTTTCACAGTAGGAATTTTTATCATAGGCCTTGTTGACTCCTCCCCAAAGTCAACAATTCAGTTTTGGTCTCATCACTCCAAATTAATTTGTTCCAGAAGTTTTGAGGATTGTCTCTGTGGTGTTTGGCGTATTGTAAGTGGGATGATATGTGGCATTTGCGCACTAATGGCTTTCTTCTGGCTCGAAAATAACTCAACCATGCAGCACATTTTTCTTCAAGGACCTCTTTATTGTACATCTTAAAACAGCCACCCCACATTTTTTCAGAGAGTCCTGTAGTTCAGCTAAAGTTATTTGTGGGTTTTTCTTTGTATCCCAAACAATTTTCCTAGCACTAATGGCTGAAATCGCGCACGCACGCACGCACGCACGCACCAAGCAAACAGCTCACAGGTGAGGATGGTTACCTTTAGTAGCCATTCAAACCTGTTTGTGTCATTTGTGAGCATGTTATTAGGCAAACATCACCAGGGTATGTAAACTTTGAATCATTTACATCATTACATCATTTATTGAGCTACTGTCCCCAGTATTAACGAAAGAGATTTGTTTTCATTATATGTGATAGTCAGAATCTGCTGATCTTGTAGCAGCAGGTAGATCATTCCAGCAATGTGGAACAGATCCAAAGAAAGAGTGAATTTTTTTCCTTTTTGGGATGGTACCACCAGGCGTTGTTCATTTGCAGAGCGCAGAGATCTGGTAGGAACATAGGTCTGTATTACCAAGTTAAGATATGAGGGTGAAGAACCAGTGGTGGTCTTGTAGGCCAAGAGCATAGTGTTGAACTTGATGTGGGCGTCAACAAGTTTCTAATGATGAGAGGAGTTACGTGCGGTCTCTTTGGTTCTTTGAAAACCACTCTTGCCGCTGCATTCTGGATCATCTGCAGAAGTTTGGTTGTGAAGGCAGGGAGTCCAGCCAGAAGAGCATTGCAATAATTAGGGTCATTTGGGTAGTTTCTGTTGTTATTGTGATTTAAAAAGAGTAAACACAGTTGTTTTACAATAAATGGCTTTACCCAACAACTAACAATGAGTGGATAAAAAGATCCAAAAGAAAATTTTGTGTAATCATTCAAATTCATAAAAAATAACCAAACAATCACAAATTCTGCCAGGGTATGTAAACTTATGAGCACAACGGTATATGGAGCTATTCTTTTCATCCAATTAAAATGACATTTGTTTTTGTCAAACAAACTAGATCAGTGGTTCTCAACTTAAAATGACTGAATCAAATAGATCTGCAATTGAAACCCTCTTTTGTCAAGGTTTGAAGTCTGTTTTAGCGCTGGTTTAGCTCTAGTCTTGGTTTAATCCTAATTTCTTCTGAGTTATGTTGGTGTTGGTTTAATATTAGATTTAAATTTAAAGTTTTAGATTAGCTTTATTGAATTCTGATAAAAAAAAAAGTATAAAAAGAACAATTATTTATAAACCCTTACAAAAACATAATTGATAAAAACACAGCTGCGACATTTACATTAGTGTGGAAATTAAAAATGACTAAATTAAGGCACTTAAAATGTGCAAAAAACTTTCACCTAACATGTATGTTTAACTATAAACTATATTGCAGCAAAAGTTGCAGTTTTGTTTGCCATAAAAAAATGGGGCATTTATTTTATTGTATCTTTTGTGGCTATGGTTGACCACATGGTTATTTTTTTATTCTGTATATTGTCCTAAGTATCCAGTGAGTTCACCCACTCACTGACAGTTTACACATTGTCATTTAGTTGCCACTTCATAAAAAACATATTTTTTACGCTGACATTGTTGGTACCCAATGCACTATTGTCTATTAGAACAGAGATCCCCAAACCTGCCTCCTGTAAGCATAAAAAAATACTAAAATAATTGTTTAAAAAGTGTAGATTTGGCTTGAAAAGCAACCACTTAATCCAGCTAAGCACCTCATACACCCACATTCCAGACAAACTAACCACTTACTGCAGTTCACTGCTGTGCTTGAACTACAAAAATGTCTATTCCAGGCAGACAGTTGTATCTGTGTATGGCCAGAATACAGATTAAGTGGTGGCGTGCGTGGTGGTCGAACTTACTTGCCAGGCTGATGAACTCTTTGTACAGTCCATAGGTCATCAGTGGCTCGGGAAGGCTCCTTGTGGGAGACAACAGGAGAAGCAGAGAAGGGTCGGGGGGAAGTGGGCGCAGAAAGAGAGTTCAAGTGAGCGAAGGGGGAACAGAAATAGCCGGTGCACTGTTTTATAGGGTCTGCACACAGGAATGATTAATGCGGCTGGGCCAGGGGATGGAATTAGATGGTGCATGCGTTGAGATAACCAAGTTCATCTGAAGGTACTTTCACACTGCAGCTGGACACTGGCCAAAGGCACTTAGCCTCTGAGGAAATGCAGGAGAGTGGCCCAGCACCAGCACAAAGGAAAAGACAAAGTTATACTATTTAAACCTATGACAACAATAATTACAATGCAATCCAGGCCTGGGAGGCAATGAGATTTGGATACTACTATAACCTTGAAGAATGCAGCCCTTTATGGCAAGGCTTTAAACTCACTTTTCTATTGAATGTCTTGGTGTTAATGGTCTGTTCATCTGGCCACATCAACTCCTATTATACAATTTGATTACATAATCTGACAGCACAAACCGTTAAAGAGTATAATAAAAATGTAATTTCTGCTCCTGCTTCATTAGCTGAAATTACATAAATGTTATGCCACTGTATTAGTAGTACCTTGATTATTGTGACATCTTAAACTGTGGTATACCTTGAAACTAACTAACTAACCCTTAATCTGTTTTTGCATGCTATGTTCAGCTTGAGAGACAATAATTACAACCTTAGAGGGACTTGTATGTTTAACAATCCACATTACACACATTAGTGCTGCAAAATTATTCATTGACCTGGCAAATTTTGAGTTAAAGTTACTTTTATTCAACCAGCAAGTTTTTCTTGATTGAAAATGACATGGTCGTTTTCCAGAAGTTAATAAGATGTTGTTCAAGAAGCATTGTTGTGAAAAAAAAAATTCTCGGCTTTTAATTACATTTGAACAAAAAGTGGCATGTCCATTGCCAATTGGCAATTAAAGCAATCAAATGCTTCCTATAATTGTGACCAGCTTTTTACCCATTCCTCTTTAGTGATAACCTCCAGCTCTTTCAGGTTTGGAGGGTCTCTTTGCCATCACCCTGATCTTTAGGTCCCCCCACAGACTCTCAATTGGATTCAAGTCAGGACTCTGGCTGGGCCACTGCAAAAGGTTAATGTTTTTGTCTGCTAACCATTTCTTCAACGTTTGACATTGGGGTGGGTGTTCTTAGGGTTGAAGGCTTCTCCTTTAATACGCCTATAAACATTCATGAATGAATGCTTGTTGAAAAAAAAAACATTTTAATGGTTATAGTCCAATGCTTTTGACAATAGTGTAATAAAAAATAAAAATTCATTCATTTTCTTTCGCTTGTCCTGTCAGGGGTCATGGGTGACTGGAACCTATCCCAGCAACTTGGACCTTCTTGCTGTAAGGCAGGAACGCTAACCAATCTGCAATTGTGCACCCCAAGTTCATAGACTTTTATGGGTTAATTTTATTCTTCTACAGCAATCTACAGTTTAGGTAAATTTGATACAGTATTGCCCTATCTTCTGTACATGCATCTTTACTTTTTTAACTTATTATTATGGTGTCTTAAAAAGCCATGCAGGCATCCCTTTAGGCACATCAAAAAGACTGGAAAAGAATTTAATAATTCTTTGTGATTATTATATATTATATATCCCAATCTTACTGTCATTACCCAGCAATGGCACTTTCAGTTCTTCAACGGTTGATTTACATTTATATTTACATTTATTCATTTAGCTGACGCATTTATCCAAAGCGACTTACATTGTTCTACAGTAATTACCAGTGTTACAGCCACTGGAGGCAAGCTGGGTTAAGTGTCTTGCCCAAGGACACAACGACAGTATGAACTGTGGGGAGAGTGGGAATCGAACCACCTACCTTCCGGTTGAAAGACGACTGCTTTACCCACTGAGCTACTACTGATTTACACAAAAATCGGGTTTTGGACACTAATAAGATAAATATCTAAGTAAAAAAGTGTATTTTTTTTCATAATCCTTTCAGCATGTAATACTGAAACCTATGTTGTAGCTTAAAATTATGTCATCCAACAAAAACGTCAGCATTTGTTAATACTTTAAAAGCACATCATTTCAAAAAGTTAAATTTTGAGCTTCATTTAATAAATAACTCTTTATTAACTCATTTTTACTAACACCTATTTAAGGATTTTAAGCACCCCACCTTGGTTTTGTTCACTTAGTTTGAGCTCCATGCCATCATCTGCTTAAATATTAGTATAATGTTTACCAGCCTAGTGTGCTAGCATATATTAGCACTTGTTAATTAGCTCTAAGGCATGTTGCTCTGCCAGTCAAGCTGAAGGGAATGTGATGACTTTCTTTTCAAATTAAAGACTAATGATGGCTGCTGAAGTTATTAAACTTCATTCCAAAGACACGAACCTTATCAAACGCCATCAAATATTTCAATTAAAACCTAAAAGAAGTCCAAGTCAATACAGTGTTAAATAAAACATTAGAGTAACTCGGTCATTAGGATGCATCTAAATTCTTATGCTAATGGTTAAACATGCCAATGACTGGAAAAGTAAACGTTTTAATAAACAGAATACTTTTTATTGATTGACCTTGTTCCCTGACTGTTAATGGGCATGAACTTACATAATGATTATCCATTAGATTAAAATTATTCTAAACATACAAACGGACTTCTATTTCAAAAGCTTTAACTTTAATCAGTAAATAAAACCATAAAAATACAAAACGCAATGAGAAAATTCATCTAATAAGAAAATTCTATTTGATTCAGTCTTTTCAAAGTAAAACTGCATTTTCATCAGTGGCCTTTCCCATTGTTTTGCTAAGCTAAAATGTAATGTAATCAATACTAAAATTTGAAGACAGGTTACCAGGTGACAAACCCTATTATTTGATACACTAGGCAGACATATAATGTCAGTATTTTACATTACCTTGCACAGCAGCTGGATTCTCATGAGATTTGTGGGTTCACAGACTCACAAAAATCAATCTTGTACTGCTCCAGGCAGAACGTTTTAATTTGACCTGCTGCATGTTCAAACCAATGGTGACACAGTTTTTGCAGTTTTGTGTGTGTTTGACAACAAATTACTAATGTAAATAACATGGCATTGCTCTGATTGGATAAAATTGGGGTTACCATAAATCTTTGTGTTACGGCCCTTGATTTTTGGATAAATCCATGCATTTCTTGTTTGCTTTGTACAAAACAACTAAAATTGTTTGGCATGAAGAAGCAAGTCAGCTAAAATGTAGTACACAGTTGGCTAAAACGCTAAATAACGTTATCAACACCAATTGATGATGCTTTGCTTGTTTGGGCTCAATTAGACATTTGCGGTCCACTTGGGGTTCACTTTTTAACTGTGGAAGTGTTCAGTCTGAAGGTTCGTATGGCAGCATTCTCTTGGATAAGTGTGAATGCTGCCATATGAATCTCAGTGGATCCTGAACAAAAGAAAATGAGCAGAGGACAAATGTGGAGCACGGTAAATGTCGTATTGGTTTACTGACCACATCTAGTGTGTTTTTGGAGAAAGACCTTGTTTTTGTTGTTTGATCCACAGTTTAAAATGCCAGTGGCTTGTTTTCTATTTGGCTGTCAACTAAATGAAGCAGAACACACCCTTAATTGCTTTCATAATTTAGTTACTGAAAATACATCTACAGGTTAAAGGTTTATTATATAGAAAAATAACTTGTGCAGCACTGGCTAATACTGCTAGAGTCACAAGCCCTACAATCACATTGGAAACAAATACCAGATTTCAGGTTACCAGCCCAATCTATGCGGCACCAAACTGACCATTGCCATTTATACGTGGCTTTTCATTGAGCAAAGTGACTGACTTTGCATAATTATCTGTGTAGCACTTTGTAAAAGACAGATCTGGCAGTGACTCAACCCACAACAGACACACACTGAAAATCATTACCCACTTGTGTTATGTTGGGTCAAAACTTCAATTGCTTAGATATATCCCACTTTTAAATAATACATTCTGGTAGTTTCAAAGATTAATCCAAGTTATAAAATATGCATCTGCATCTCTGAACAAGGGCTGTTTGAATATAGTCCCTGTGGTAACCCAATTTACAAAATGGGGCTTCCAAAATTTCTTTAAGTAGAGAAAATCAGCCATTTGAGGACATTTATGCAAATTTAAATTACCAAAACCAATAGGCAATGGACTACTGTTTTATATAAATATAATTTACTCTCATATTCCATAATATTTACCTGAGATAAAGCTTTAATGCACTTGTTAATGTCTTCACATCCCAGTCCTCGCTGTTGGACAGGTCCACATCGTTCTTCTCATCTGAAACAAACGGAACCATAAATACATACTTAGTTAAAAACCAACACCATTGGAGAAGAAATACAGCAAATGAGGGTAATTTTGTTATTATTCAAGAGTGTCATCAAGAGCTGTGTCATTATAGCCAAGGAAGTCCAAATACGTAATATAAATATGTGACTTGTAATTAGCCAAATGAGGGTAAAAAGCAGTGGTACTAGCCTTGGGGTTTGAGTCTGGCCCCAGTGGATACAGAAGGAAGTTACAGCTTGTGTTGCTTCTATACTCATTACAAGTTTAATTAATCCCTTACTACTTGGCTGGCTCCATAGGGACTTGAGGGCTGTGTTGTGCTGAACACCGAGAGTTTTTTTTTTTAGTCACACCGTTAAGTAACCTCCAATGAATTACAAGGCTGCGGAAGTGCAACGAGAAAGTGTTTTGATTCAAGAATAAGTAGAAGCAAGGGTGGAAGACTGGGAGTTTTGCTTTGAGAGAGTTAAGTCGGTCTGGTGTTAGGAGTGGTTTTCTCCACAGAGTGCTTTATCCAATATCAGTTTCTGAAGGCAAATGTGTGGAGAGTTTGCAGTCAAAGGTGGGTTTCTGGCTGTATGAGATCAATGATATCTGAAGTTTTTTATTTTACTGTAGCACAAACTGGCCTGACTTGGTGAGCTCAACTTTTTATATTAAAAGTGAATGAAATGGACCCCAACATATATAAGTGGTTGATATATAAGCCCCAATAAGTACAACTAAGCTAAGCGAGGCAGCAACTGAACTAAGAGATAAGATCACGGCTAGAATGAACATCCGGCAACTCCGAAACCGATGACAGAGGCGCAGTGAAGTACCATCAGAAAGTCACTTGTGAACGCATCATTAAGAATAATCCCTACAATGACCAACACTAATACCAATTAGCTGATATACACTACAGCAGCAGTGATCCTTGAGATGCTTACCATAAGAAGAAAGTTCCACCATGGAAGAGAAGGTAACTAAAATCAAGGCAGGCCAAAGAGAAGGGAGCCAACTGTCAGAGCTCCAGAACTCAATCTAGAGTGTACTAATATATCACTTTTTTTTTTCCCTCACCAGCCACTTTATTAGGTACACCTTGCTAGTACCGAGTTTTGCCGTAGGAACTGCCTTAATTCTTTGTGGCACAGATTAAGCAAGGTGTTGGAAACATTCCTCAGAGATTTTGATCCATATTGACATAACATAGTAGAGGGGCTAACAAAGAGAAACCATTGTTGAATGAAACGACTGCTAAGTTTTGGTTTGAAGAAGAAAACTTGAGACCTCTACACTAGCAATAAAGTGTATCATGCTAGTTCATTTTTGCAAATTGAAATCAACATAAACCCCGTTCCATCTTGTGCCAAGATGTAATTTACATTTACATTTATTCATTTAGCTGACGCTTTTATCCAATGCGACTTACATTGTTCTACAGTAATTACCAGTGTTACAGCCACTGGAGGCAAGGTGGGTTAAGTGTCTAGCCCAAGGACACAACGACAGTATGAACTGTGGAAAGAGTGGGAATCGAACCACCTACCTTCCGGTTGAAAGACGCTCTACCCATTGAGCTACTGCCGCTAAGATGATGATGCTAACAAAGAACAACTGTTGATAAATAAAATGGTTCCGCCTATTTTGTTCTGCGTGACAAAGACGTAACGTTACATTATTTTAAAATGAAAATAAAATGTTCTTTACGTTGTCGGTTCATTTTTAAGACATTTGAAACATGGATTTAAGACATTTTAATGCTAATTTAGGCCTTATTATTATTACATTATGAATTTTAAACCTTTTAAGACTTTTTAAGGATCTGCGGAAACCCTGTGTTGGTGAATAACACATGGTTTGTTAATCTTTTGATGTGAAAACCACATATAGCTTTATACAATACAATGCAATTAAATGATCATCTAACAGAACAGAAAATACAGCCACTTAAATCAGATTCTAACACGATAGTGGGGATAACTCAAACAAATTAACAGTAACTGCATTTAAAGGTTTAAGATAATGCTGCCATGACAAATTAAAGGTGAGTCAAATATCAATCATCCATAAATAAATCCTTAAAAAGAGTCACATGGCTATTCGCATCTCTAAAATGAATCATATATTCTTTAGTGCAACAGGTCTGACCACTATGTAATTCCATCTTTATAAGGAGAAATTCTAACTCAGCATCCATACAGTCATGTTCTCACACAGACCTCACACAAACTCTGCAGAGAGAATGGAGCTCACTTCCTGATATATTGTTGCCTGATATTTAATCGGTGCCTCTTCCTTTGTTTGTACTGTAATATGATGGGAGTCTCATCCTATTGTTTTCTATCAGTCTGTCCTCTCTCATTGGACTCTGGCCATGTCAGTGGGTGAGAGATGAAAGTGAGGAGGAGTGGGAGGTCTTTCTCGGGGGTTTAACGCTGCCTTCTCCCACACACCTTGAACTATTGTATGCATGGAGCATTTGTCGATGTGTTTGGGAATGTGTAGAGTTTGCCAGTCGTTTCAAATACAGTGTAAAAGACATTGTGTGCTGTCGAAGAACTATCTCCTGTAGTCACTCGGCAATAAAAGGTATTAAATATGCTAAACAGACAAATACAACAGCTCCAAGTGTGTGTGTGTACAACACTAGGGCCGTGAAAGTTGTCAGTGTGATCCAGCAGAGTGTTAATGAAGTCTCCAGCATGAGTGTGCAGGTTGGGAGGCTGAAAATGTTTCGAAATGGGGAGAAGCTGAGACAAGCAGTCGGCTGCGGAGAGTTTGTTGTCATTCTGAACACAGAGCTGAAAGTGAGCTGGTGTCTGCTGGAGACGGCAGGAAACCAGAGAGCAGACAGGGAGCAATATAAAGGACAAGGGACAAGCTCCATCTAAAAAGGAGTTGAGTGAAAGGGTGTCAAGAGATGTCAAAGGTGCAAGAGAGGTGACTGACGGACCATGTGAGCTACAACTACATGAATGATGCTCCTAGTGGTATGTTAATAAAAGGCAAGATGAGCACCAATTTCAGAGAGAGGTCAGAGATGTGCCCATTGTCAAAAGTATCCCAATTAGTTGCACTTTTAAGAGTGTCAGACAGTTAAGTGGGGCTAAACCCTGTTGATTGGATGACAGTAAATCCTCAACATGGACTTTGCTGTGTACACTGCAGTAATCACAACCATAACTTATGAGTTCCTTAATGTTAGGAAGTAGGTAAATAAACTGGGAGCAATGTTTTTTCCTACTGCTGTTTTGCTGAAATAATACAATTAATCTTTCATGACACCTGTATGACATTCTGCACACATCGCAGTGGAACTATGAACCTCTTTAGGGCTTATCAATACCATCTCAATCCATACTGTACACAAATACAGACACCCAACATAATTAGGTCCAAAGTAAAAAGAGATTCTATGGTGGCATAAAATTTGTCTTTATAAAAAAACTACTTATAAATGTAAAATAGAGTACAGTTTATTTACCAATCATTAATGAGAGAAGCTTCTGGACCTTGGAGTTAACCCCGACCACTCTGTACAAGCCTTGGTCGTTAATACCTGCAAATAAAAACAACAACACATTTCTATACATTGCTCTTTTCACAAATATACAATATAAAGTGGGTATGGCTAATGCAACAAACAAATCTGAGCAATACAATTAGACATTTGAAATGATGAAAGGTTTGTATAGATATAAACTTATGTATCAAATGTAAACACAGTACTTCTTTCTAAACCAGCCACTTGTCAAGTTTGTAGCAACTGTGCCCTCTTGTGTTCACACCAAGGTATCACACTTTATGCCACTGTGTGTATGGAGACTTTATGAGTGATCATAACACTATAATAATTCAACATAATTACAATATAATACTCACCCCTCTTTTCTATGGCATTAATAGAGGTCTTGACAAAACTCAAGCCTTCTTCATCGAGCTGGGCATCAACTGGAGATTAATGCACACAAGAGTTACTAAAAACACTGTTTTTGTTAAAAAATAGTTGACATAAAGTAGATATGTCTGCTATGGCTATAGCTAGTCACTTACTTCCCCTTTCTTTGGACAAAGTCCTTCCAAGATAATTCCCAAACTGTTCAACAAAGAAAAGATACAATCTCAACATTGATGTCTTAGTGCAGTTGTTAAGGATATTACTTAAATAATAAATGTTGTACTCCATAAGGATGGGAATGAACAAATTGCAGAATGACAAGTGTGCAAATTCTTGGAGATGTTGTAATAAATAAATGACTCACAGGTTCTTTCCCACCCATTGCCTGCATCCAAAACTTTTGGTCGTCTTCTGACAGGGCCTGCACTGTGAGCACTGTTCCTGGCCTAGAGGAAATAAAAAAAAAATAAGGTTCATTCACCTTTTTATAAATTAATTTCCATGACTACTCATAAATATTCATCAAATCTTGTGATTGATTACCAAAATGTAACTATATTTTCGTATTTCAAAAATAAAATGTCTAAAACACAAGTAGCACAGCAATCATTTTAGGTTTTTGCTGTTATCTAAAAAGTCAAGTACAATACACTAAATTTTTTTTTTAATTAAAAATACATCTAACCTTGAAGGCCATTCAATAACTGAAACATTGCTATCAATATTGGGACAAAAATAGAAACTCAAAATCATACAATGTTACTTTTGGGATGCCAACAAAAAGAAGATTTAAAGAATGAAAAAACAAGGAACAAGGAACTTATCTTTAAAAATAAACCAGAGAACTTTAAGGTTTTTCCGGATGAACCACACTGCAAACATAAACCAACTTCTGTTTTGGGGCATGTAGTTGTTTGTGACTGGAAGCATATCAACTTCCAAATCACAGTCAGAATGGGATGTGACAGCTCAAATATCCATTCTAAATCTGGGCTGTTGCACTTCTATTAATACAGAAAAAAGGCAGGGGCCGGAGTTAAGTTGTGTGAGATATGAGATATCTATTACAGGCGTGTGCAGTGGGGTGTGACAAATCCCCCCTGAGCTCAATGTGTGAGGGCTGTCCTGCTTCAGCAAAAATACAAACGGCCCAAACAAGCGTCAAGTTAGGATTTGTCAGCTGCTACAACAAACAGAAAACACACAAATGGCATTTTGTTTAGGATTCAGCTGCGAGAAAATGTAACGTCAACACTTCTGCTGCATGTGACACGCAGATTCATCCTTCCTATTGGACAAAGAAACACGTTAAGGTGATGATTTACCTGTCTGTTATCTCAAGCTCTAAGCAGAACCTCCTGTCTAACATGTCTGTGGTTTTGCGGATGCAGGATTTGAGGGTAACTGATTCAGTCTCGCCCTAAAAGGAGATAAAAAGTCCAAGTTAATGAGTCATAAAATATGTAGCATTAATGATGCATAGCTGTACTTACAATCTTCCCTCCAGATCTGTGGTCAAAGGTCACCATGTGGAGAATCTTCTGCTCTTTGACAAATGTGCTGTAGCGCTTCACCCAGCTTGAACCGAATGGAGGTGGCCCTAGAACGCAAAGGGCAAATGAGTTTTACATATAACATACTCTAGAATGTGTTAAGCACAATAATATCAGTAAAGGGTTTGATAATAATAATAATTATAACTACCAATTATAATTGTTTTTTTCTGTTGATTAGAAATGTTATTATAATCTCTAATTAGAAATTCATAATGTAATTTCTAATCCTGTTAATTTCTAACAGGATTAGAATGTAATTTAAGACTCAAACTAAGTAAGCATAATGACTTGTTTTTTTTAATTTCATGGGACTGTGCTGACTTAATAAAAATGTCTGCATTGTTTAAAGTTGCAAGGCTCATAAAATGTTTACAGTCAACGGTTGGCTGTAATTTATAATACCTTGGATCTGAATCTTTTCAGAATTGCTTTACTCCGTGTTCTCCATTTCTCTTGTGTTTGTAGATTAAAAACGCAGGGACAGGATATATTATAGCACTGTATAAATTGCTTAAACTGCTGTAAATTGTCACAAACATTTTTTATCAGATATGTCTATGCAAAGGTGTAAACAATGTCAAACATTGAAAAGAACATTATTTTACTTGTAGTTCCATGGAAACCTTCATTAAAGTTTCTAACGTACAATCATATGTGCAAACAGTAATGCCAGGAAAAAGTAAAAAAAAAAGTAATGAAAGATTTGTTGTAATTTTAGTCCCATCATGTGCTTCAAAGACACTTAAGGTGACTAATTTCACACAAGCTAGTATAAATAGTAAAACAGATAATATCTAAGCTAGTTTAAGAGTATAGTAGTTAAGAATATATATAATCAGAGAAGTGGGAAAGAGTGTGAACGCTGATTATTTTCAAACTCCCAGATGACTAACTAGCTTCGCATGTTGTGAGTCAGCATTGTCATGATGGCTCAGCAGGAAAGCTCTTATTTCTGCAACAGAAGCATTCCCCTCACAGACTGTTTGTCCACTGTTCCTGTTTTACTCCAAATTCATTTTCACACAAACATAGTACAAATAAAAAAAGCAACATGAAACTCAAATGTCTATGGCAACCTATAACCTATTTTGTAATTACAGTGTCCATCTTGTACTCAAAGATTGTAAATATAAAGAAATTATATAATTTTTAATCTATTTTCATCTAAAGTGTGCCCCAGTGTTATTATTAAATGGTACATTTTTCTCACTCTTTTAGGTTTCATCTAAAATTTATTCAAACAAACTTTCTTATTCTTTATGTCTTGATAATTTATCCAATTTAAAAAATGTAACCTTTTTGAGAACATTGTCTACGTACGTTTTTCCTGCACATAGAGGTAGCCTTCACAGCTGATTGGACTGGTCTGTCTGTATTCCTGTGGCGCTTCCTTGATCCTCTTCATCAGTTCATTCACCTCCGACCTCGTGCCCTCAAATCGGCTTCTTGTCTGTGAGAAAAGTTGCAAGTACAAAGTCACTGACTAATACACTCAAACACGGCTTACTAAGAATGAAATGAAATCACATCAGTTCTTTTGAAATAAAATCTTTATCACCAGTAAAAGAGTTTAGAAAACATTCTTATTAGATCTCAAATAAAAATCATATAGTACCGTAGGGTTATAGCGGGCAGTGCTTTTGTCCTTTAGCTTTTCTCAGTTGTGAGAACTTGTCAAATAGGCTGTGTACTGTAATCATTGGCTTTTAAACAAGGGCAAACAAGTTCAAATCTATCTTCTGATAACAACATACAGTAGATTTTTGATAGCTCAGTAGGTTAGGTTTGGTGACCAGGTTTGAGCTACCACTGTGTTTAACTGTGAAACATAAAAACGTGGCAACATTAGCTCTTAGCAAATAGCAAAAATGTAGCTAACATAGCAATATTAGCTCATTAGCAAAAACTAAATTCATGTGGTCAACGGATGTCAGAGATCGGAAGTTGTTTTTTCCGACTCCGTTGTGTTGACATGCTTTTATCTCAAAGTCAGAATATTAACGTTAATTACAATAGACTGAGGCAGTTATTGGTCAGTAGTAATGTTATCTTATGGCGTTTAACACAGCCTACATGTCAGACTAGCTTTCTATCGAATAAAAAGCTGAATATTAATCATATCTCAAATACAGCATTGCACTTCAAGGCCAGGTCACTTTAATGTGAGCAACAAGTTACAATAACCCAATATTATAAACAATGTCTAGTCAAAGACTTGATGGACAAAACACAAAAGAACTTATCTTTTTCAACTGGAGCAGGAGCTCACAAGCTTTTTTCAGAAGTTTCCCTGAGTTTCTGAGGAAAACTTGAATATAGCATTAGCAACAATAGCTCTAAGCAAACATAACAAAAAGTTTGCCAAAAGACAGTCTGTTGTCTGTTTGCACATACAGCTTTAACCCACTAACTCGCATTGGAATATGTCAGACAAAAACAAGTTTTGTTTCTTACATTTTGAATATTTATTTGCAGTTCTCTTTTATAATGGTCAAAGTCCTTAGCCAGCTCGAAACCTTGGTGATAAAATGTAAAGACTGTTTGAAAGAAGGCCAGCATCTAAAAATAAGAGAAGAAGCAGATAAGAAAATGAATCATATCTGTAATAAACAACTGAAAGAGAAAGTAATTTCCATACAACAGTACTTTCCCTTTCAGTTAATGTATGATGACTTTATTGTATATTTTTGTATCGGCTTCATCAGTTACTCACTGGCTCCACACAGTCAAACTTTTTTCTCTCTTGGATCTCCTGAAGCATGCAAACGTAGTCGAGCGACTCCTCCTGAAAGTGCTGCCTCATCATTTCCACCTGGCCGTCTGCCTGAGGAACACACACCGAGATGATTATAACAATTATGGACACAGTCAAACTAATCTGAACTATGTCACAGGAGTTTTTTTTTTTTTTTTCAAATTGAGTACTAACAAATTAAATCCTTGCTGATCTCGAGTACAGATTTGAGTATCTAATATTCAAAACCAAAAACAGATTTTAAATACAATGTTGATTTTTCATAATGTGACTTGAATTGACCAACTGTCAATTGAGATACGCTTTACTTTCATCATAATTTTTATTATCATCTTCATTTGTACTTATACGTTGATTTCCTCAAGTGCATGAGTCAAATAAGATAATGTGGAATTAAGAAAAGTGAGTGGTTGTGAGTAACCCTTGTCTTCTATGGACAGGGTTTACTGTGTAAAGTGTTGTGCAGTGTGACAAGAAAAGGTGACCCTGACTATAGTGTGGTTAACCAAACTCACTGTTAGACAACAGCAACAATCATTTTTCAAACAAGCAAAAACATTTGAGCAGGTTAAAGACTTGATAGTTTACGTTTAGTGCAATAATTTTGCAGTTGTATTTTATAGCATTTCAAATGTCTTAATATTTGCACCCTTGAATGAGATAGACAATCACATATCAACATATCAACAGGCAGGTATAGAAAAAGTATTTAATATAATATAAAATAATTATATAGTGTGGCCAGTGTCAGTGCTATTCAAGGTAAGTCATTCCCTAATGATGTGTGTGTGTGTGTTTTAATCCGGTGGTAGCATGGGTTAAATATGTATAAGTAAAAGTGTTTTCTTCCTGTCTAATATGTCGCTGTTTTTGACAAAAGGTTAGTGCTGTGTGCCTCTGGAGTGGATCAGTAGACAAGAGCTGCTTATTTAAGACTTGCTGACAAAAACATGGCTCCACTCCACTTCACAAATCCAACACTAGATCTAGATGTATGCATTGTCAGGAGTCTCTTAAAAAGGTAGAGAGGAATCCTAGCTCCATATGTGTAAAATGCAGTACTCCTAATTTAGTGTTAGAATTGTTCAGCCTGAAGACCTGAAACTTAGGAAATGTTATGTAAATAGACATCTTCTTTTTATATTTTCTTCAGATGGAATAGTTTAGCTCTTACATTGATTTCATATTTGTTTTGGGTATTGCTAAGCTGCGACATAAATAAACATTGGCTCATGCTGTTGAAAGGATATTTCTAGGGACTGGACCTAGATATAACAACAACAACATGTTATATCTAGGTTTTCACAAGCCCGGACATTTAGCAGGGTGTGCCCTTAGTTTTTACCTGTCCAATCCTACACATAATAAAGGATGATGATTGGGGTTTGTGGAGTTACAAACCATATAACCATGATACTGTGGTACATGTATGAAGCAATCAGGTATGTGAACGGGACAGTGCATGTTAATGATCTGTGTTAATGAGGTACAGACACATGAATTGTAGCCTTAGGCTAATTTTTATCCGTTGTCTCGCATTCATACACCAGTGCCACAGACACTGGAGGCAAGGTGGGTTAAGTATCAAGTACACAACAACAATTTTAAGTGTTCTGAACAAAGTTCATATCCTCCATGTCATTCCACAATTTTTCCCCTGTTTCTTGATAACACTAATCACTATTTAATAAGGGCAAAAATTATTCTTGCGTGATTTGTGCATTTAAATACTTACAAAAAATTATATCCTTCTTTAAAATAAGCAATTTCAACAAAACCACAGTTGGTTTGGACCAATGGCAGAAGTGACAAACAATCACTACCATGTAAACCAGAAGTCATTGCTCTGGTTTTTGTCTCAATGCATCAGGTTTTCTGTAGAAGCCCTTCCATCTGGGAATATTATATAAATATACTGATTTCTTTATTACATTTTAGGGTTGATTTTCATTTGTAATTTTCATTTGACAAAAAGTGACATGCAACTAAAGCCAGAGAAAACTACATGGTGTGTGGTCTTGTTTATTCAATCCTTCTCTTTAAAAAAAAAAAAAAAAAAAAAGTAAATAAATAAAAACTTTTCCTATCTTTGTATACTGTGCTGAGTTCTAACCGACTAGTTTTTGGTGCACTTATGCTTTTTGTTATCATGTTGTTGAAATTGCCTCCATTGTTTTCCTCACTTGTAAGTCCCTTTGGATAAAAGTGTCTGCTAAATGACTAAATGTAAATGTAAATGTCTTTGAAGATAAAATTAAACAACTGCTGTAAAAGTATCACAGTCTATTTAGTTAAGTCTGATAGCAATCAGCACTGTACCACAGACTCTCTGGTCACAAGAGTCAGGCAACAGAGCGGTACGTACTTACAATGTCAACAGTTTCGGAGTAACATATGGGTAAGCCTTAAATGGCCACATGGAAAAGAACCACACATCCAGCTCGGGACAGAGACAATGAGAGGTTGTTTTATTCTTCGTGATTTAAGATGATCATTTTATGAGATGTTCCACGACCACGGGGGGCCAACAGGCTTTGTACTGAGGCTTTTCATTCATGGCATCAAAGAGCGAAGTCAAAAGAGGAATTTTCAATCCAAATGTAATACACACTTCCCTGTTCGTTTTGCTGTCAAACTGAATTGCTTGTGTACATGTCTGCGAGAGAGTTTATGAGGGGATGTGTGTTACCTCTTGAAGCTGGGGCTCTTTCTTTTTTGCTGACAAGTTCAAAAGTTTTTCCAAAGAGCTGTAGTACTTCTCTGTTTCTTTCTCATACTTTTTTTTTCCTGCCTGTAGAAAGTGCAAGAAAAAGAGAAGCATATAAAACAACAGATCACTCTCATTGGAGAATCTGAAAAAAAGACATTCTAGGAACATAGGGAAGGTCATCTAACGCTTGGTCAAAACTTGGTCATGTGACAGGACCTTGGACCTCATTTGTGAACCTACATACAAATAAAACTCTTTTAAGCCAAACATATAAAGATTTCATTCAGCCATTTTTCTCTTTTTCTTATCTTTTTTATTTTATTTATAATATTATTAGACTTAAGTATTAAACTATCATTGTCAACAATGTAATTTTACAAATTCTTGTCAGATCTGCTTGCAGTGAGTCTACTCAGTATGGTCTTGCATGGGCAAAAACATATGTATCAACAAATCGGAAAGGGTGAGAAATTGAAGAATCAGCGTTTTGGGAGGGCTTACTCGAAGTCCAGACCCAATTAAAATGTTGAGCTGCGCAAAAGCTGTGCGTACGCAAAAAAAAAAATCCTAAATAAAACTCAACTCAATGAACTGACAAAATGCAAAAATAATAATTGGCCAAATCTTTGCTACAACGATAATAATAATAAGAAGGCATACTACTTTTAAAGTAAATACTTTTACTTTTAAAGATACCCAAAGATGCTTTATAGACCATTATTCATTCACTCCGCAGTCACACACTGGTGGTGGTAAGCTACATGTGTAGCCACAGCTGCCCTGGGGCAGACTGACAAAAACGTGGCTGCCATTTTGCGCCTACGACCTTTCCGACAAACACCAAACATTCTCACACATTCATACACCAGTGCCACAGACACTGGAGGCAAGGAGGGTGTCTTGCTCAAGAACACAACAACAGTATGAACTGTAGGCTGTCGCCAACCTTCAGGTTGTAGGTTGACCACTCTACCACTAAGCCACTGCATCCTTGATGTGAGAGACTGCTAAAATCATTAAGAAAAATTACTTAATAAAAGTTTGTATCTGTGCTTTCAAAATTGTTTGTCCAAATTTTTTATTGTAATCTTTGCCTGTATTTGCCTTTTAGAACTGCTACAATATATATACTGTTATATACTGTTGACATATATACTGCTATTATAATTGTTTAGACACAGACTAGAGTAGGAATAGATATGAAAAGAATAAACACAGAATTCACAGAGGGGATGCTAAACTTTGCACATGACTGTACTTTTGGACGTTACACTATATTCTTATCGTAGATTATTAAAGTTTGATGGAAAATATATGAGAATAAAATGGCATACGTTACCCTTACTGAGCCGAGCTGCTCTTTTCTGAACTTCTCCAGGGGTTTCATTAAGGTTTCAGTGATGTTTCTCATCTAGACAAACCAAATGCACACAAACAAGTACAATGCCTTCATTATAGAACAACTTAACCACAGCCATTAGCATTTCATATGACACAACTATTTTAAGCCTTTGTGGTTTCTAGTTAGATGTGTTATCAGTATAGTTTCCTGGCTTTCAAAGGTACTATGAATAATTTACATGTTGTTACTAGTATACCTCTTACACAGTGTGTCAGTATTTTCAGATTGCATCCATGTGAACAAATTATAGAATTCCTAGCATTATAGATTTCATGCAAGTAAAAGATGAAGCTAGTATTACTTTGGCTACAATTGTGATTTTTCTGTTGGCCAAAACATTGAGGTTTTACAGCAACATTCTTTTGCTATTACAACAGACATTTAGGTGATATAATAGCAGCTGGTTAGAATCAGGTTTTTTGCTGGACAATCACAGCTAATACTATTACTGCTATTACATTACATGTTTAGGTGCATGTCACGATATACAAATTGATGTAAACCATGAAGCAAAAAGAACTCTTTTTGCCTTCAGACTATTAGGGTCCGTTTTTATTTTCAAAACAAGAGCAAAGCAATTCATCTACCCCTGTCCAGAACAGCAGCAGTTTACCACAATAGAAGGGCACTTTGTGACCCTGTGATCTTTGTGGCTGTATGAAAAACCAGCAGTGATCAATAGTATTTGTATTGAGTTAATTGATACATCATGACAAAAAGCCCCAGCAAAAAATATGTTATAGAATAAAAATGATAATAGTTTTAAACACTCCACATTTGACACAAAGATCAATGTCAATCAATCTCTATCATCTAACATTCGACTGCCTTGACCGCCCCTAACAGATTTCCCAGTCAACAGAAAAACGTCAAGTCAGCAATTGCATATATTCTTCAAAGCACTCAAAACACCTACACCTGGAGTTGGATTGTGGAACTACCACTGAAGCTTCTTTCCTTAATCAATAAGGTAATTCCTAACATCTTACTGTTGACCTCATGATGTATAATAATAATAATCTTTATTTGTATATAGCGCTTTTCCACCTACTGTAGTAGGCACTCAAAGAGCTTTACATACATTAAACTATTACCAGTGTTACAGAACTTCACTGGAGGCAATGTAGGTTAAGTGTCTTGCCCAAGGACACAATGACAGTATGCGGGGGAGAGCGGGATGTTATGATGTTTTGGGATGTTTCGAGGGGAGATCGATCCATCCACCCGCCGGTGGAAGGACAGCCCTACCCACTGAGCTATACTGCCGCCCAGTATAACTTTTGTAGCTCACAAAAGTTAAGGAACAGTGGTTAGGAACAGGAATCAGGAGCTTTCTTATAACTGACTTCGAATTCAGCCTTTTTAGCCCACTAGAACAGCAGGTTGCACTGTGAGAAATTAGGTTGCAGAAATTAAATAAAAAAGAAATTCAATTTTCAAGTGAATCTCAGTGCCTCTTCTCTGCAGACATGTCTAAGCGTGCGTGCTTTGTCTGCTTCGCCTTACTTTGAGAGACTGTGATGTCATCCCACTGGGGCTGGGCTGAGTAGTGCGGTGCTGAGCACTCTGTTTACCATTATGATCCATGTCTGGCCCTAAAACAGTCATCCATCTGAGCCTCTGATGACGGGCCTACTCCCTTACTTCAGACATCACACTCAAGACTTTATCCAGCTTTTTTATGACAACGAATCGCAGTTGGTTTTGCAGTCCCTGTTGGTATTTAACGACTAAGTGTAATGTGGAAGTGCACTCCTGTCTCCTGTCCGTTCAGCCACTCCCAGACAATTAAACCAACAGTGACCCTTGGACAGACACGATGGGAGGAAGTGTTCAAAAATGATACATGCCACCAACGAGAAGTAGTACGTATTGTAAACTATATGTATTCTGTAGGTATTTTGTAGTAACTGGCAAATAAATATAGGATAAATTTATGAGGTCACATGACTTTGATGCAAGTATGTGGCATTGTTCCAATACTTGCACAATACCCTAAGCAATTTCTCAAAGTGTGCATTTTATGAAAGTGGGATCATGTGGACAGAAATTCTACCATTTGGTTTTCTGTAGACAGCAATATTTCTCAAACAGAGGTTTAAAAAAACTATATGTGCAGTAGATCTAAGAGATGCAAATGCCATGACAGGAGCACAGTAGATGAGTGTGAATTGTGTAAAAACCACCACCACACAGTCACATGCAGGTATTTTCCCAATAGTTTAAGCAGGTTGTGACTGGTTGTCCTCACCATTAGCTCTCTTTGGTCTTCAAGATTCTTAAGGAATAAGGAGAACTCCTGCAAAGACTCATCTGAAAAAAATAAAATCCAAACATGGCAATAAATAAAATGCTTTTTACTGTTGACATAGGCATCACATTTAACATTATGATTATCCGATGTGGTCACCACAGACCTACCAAGGCTGCACTTAAAGCAATGGTGTAGACAGCACCAGGCATAAATAAATATTTGCAGCATATGTCTGCTTTTGTGGCTGCAAACCTAGTGGTTAGTAACCAAGATGTGATGGAGGAAAGCCACACTCACCAATACATCTCTCATCGTCAGTCTTTGCATCGCCAATGTACTCAAACTGAAACTCCCCGAGGCACTGTGCAAACTTTCTTTGTGCCATTCCAAGCTCTGAAAGACAAATAAAAAAACATGTTAAATCATCTATTTTTACATAACTGTAGCTGCTTTAAGATCAACTCTAATTTTGTGTGAAGGACAATTATCAAAGTAATGTAAACATGACAAAATGACAACATGGCAATTTAAAAGTAGGTCACATGGCATCACATGGGAACCACATTTCAAACATCCTGTGTGCTTAAAGCCTGCTACATCCTGTAGCAAATCAAACCTCAGTGCACCAGGAAGACAGGTAGGCCTACTGCAATGAGCAAACTATATAATTATGTTCCAAAATGTAAACAGAAGAAAGTCAATTATAGTATTTTATAAGACAACATTGCAAGGTAGCCACTACAACATCACACAAGGTATCTTTTTTTTCTATACCAGTCTGGATCATTAGCTAGATCTGGCATTCAGTAAGACTTAAAAATAAAAAATAAAAATAAAAACACTAAACAATGACCATTGATAATTCAGATTTAAAACTGCTTCACCCTTTAAGACACTCCCAGATACTAAACAAAATCTATTTCCACATACTTCAGAATTGCCCTAGGGTGGGTTATTTGACCCAGTCCAGTTCTCACGAGATGCAAACAGAATGTTGTATGAGTATTTTAAGACTCTGACAGAGTCTATGAGTATTTTAGTGAGGAGTGTTGTTACATTTAGGAGATTGTTATGGGGTGGCTATGACACTGCAGGGACCAATCGACTAAACTAAATCATTGAATACAGCACTTAGAAGTATCTGGTCCTGCTCAATAAATAATCAATGATGCCACCAATGCAAATACAATTTAAATGGTCTAAAGAGTTTTTATTTAAGGCATATTTTTACTGATTGGTTTGTGGTAGTTTAATAATTTAGGTGGTTATCTGTCTCTAATACAGGCCTATTGCCAACGACAGCTAATTTGGATATGTGCTGCTGATATCATTACCTTGGGGGCTAATATTACCTAATTTGGCATGAAAACATTATTGCTAATAGCACCTTACATGGCTAATGTGTTGTTGCCAATACCAACTAACAATTGGATTTTTATTACAAGTCACCAATTAGGCTAAGATAGCTATTACTAACAGTAGCTAATTAAGCAAAATTACTGCTAATGTTATTTGGCTTTAACTGGTACTGCTAACAGTAAATAACTTGGCAACTTTAAATTTAGCAATACCATGTTGCTACATCGTTGCCATCACTGACGTTGTCTGTGTCTAATGTAATGAGTAACTTTTCTGTTTACAAGGTGCCCCAAGAAATGTGATTAGGACAATTGTTTATGTCTGTATTAGACATGTATGTTGCTTAAAGTTTAAAATGAGAGTTTTATTAGTGGTAAGTTGTATTTTCAGTCTGTTAACTCTGAAGCAGTAATGTGTCTAAAAGTGTTTTTTTTTTTTTTTACGTTTCTAACTGTTAGTTGGTTCATATTTCACATTTGATCTTTTTGTTTTATGGCACTCAATTATATTAGTAACATAATTAATGTAAGTAATTTCTGTTGTTTATACATTAGAACAACTCGTGCACTGCTTGTTTCAAAGACCAAACATAGCACCTGAAAGAAATAATTTCACATGGGTGATGTCATTTGTTGTTTCTAAGAATTTAGATGTGCTATCAAGACAGAAGTCAATTGACAAGACCTTTGAGCAAATTCTAGTGTCAATTTCCGAAATACTGACAATGAGCTAAAACATAAGCCTAGTCATGGTCTTAAAATAACTTTTTGGCTTGTATGAAACACTACACAGATCCAAAATGATTGAACAATTTTAGATGATCCACTTATGGGCCTTTTAATGTTAGGAGTGCAACACATCTTTTAGGTCTGGTAGAGCTTTTGGCCTGAACAAAGTCATAATACGGGAGGTTTATAGTGTAAAATCAAAATGATACGAATTTTGCAGCATGAATTTATTACAACACTTTATATTATTTATAAATTTTCAATTGTCTTTTACCTGACTGTTGTGTAAAAACTTTTAATAATGGATTTTTACAGTCAAGAAAGAGATATGGAAATGTCAGTATGTCCCCCCAAACATTACTTTGAATAGATAAAAAAAATAGATAAATGTAAATCAGAAAAGAAAAAAATACAAAGCACATACAGCACTGGGATTCAGGTCCATAAAAGGTGACAGGCCTTGGTTTGCAGTGTGTGGATCTAGTTCAAGCAATACAAAGTGCCATTGTAGAAACCCACTACGGCAACAAAAGCTGTGGAATTTCCAATTCTGTTATATAAAAGCGTAAGTTAAACACTCTGGTTAAATTTTCCTGGTCTATTTCAGTTCTTCAAGTATGTTATCTGCTGTGTTGTTTATTAGCAGATATTGCAAGAACGTAATTAGCTGGACCCTTACAGACATGACATCATTGAAAGCTGCACACGCATTTTGTGGATGAAAGTAACAGACCTTCCCATTCACAGTTAGCAAACTAAAACTGCTAAATAAAACTTATTCATTTGCTAAAAAAATGTTTAAGTAAAAGCATCTGGACTCAGTTTTCAAGGTGAAGATGTTTTGTCTCTAATTCCAAGAGACTTTATCAATTCTAAGATCAACTGGTAAGAGAGCTGAGCTTATATCTCTAGAGGGAAGAGTTTTTCCTAAAACCAAACCTGATGGACCAGGCTGTCCTGGTCTCACAGTCGTTGGCCATAAAAGGAAAGTGTGACTCCTGATGGGAGTCGTTAGTGACACTGCTCCATTCAGATGCAGAGTTGTTAGTGACACTGCTCCATTCAGATGCTGTGTTTGTTGTTCTAGGGGGTATCTCTTTTGTTTTAAGTTTCAAAACACTGTTATAAATACAAGGCAACATGAATCTGAGGCAACCTCCTCTGTTCAATGAGGGCTTTTCCATTTTCACAAAAACAACTTCCTTCACCCCTCTCTCAAACCATCTGGCCTCTCTTAGGAAATTGGACATAGCTGTTTGGACATTGCTGTCCTCAAAGCAATGTCCTTTCTCTTTGAGCTGGAGGTGGACTACAGACTCAGGTCCTCCAGGTCCTGATCAATTTCACTCAGGAAACATAATGTACCACAAATTTATTATCACAATATCAACAATTACAATATCTGTATTGCAAAGACCTGCTTGTATCTCCTAAACATTATGGTCTTAATTCAGAAATTTATGTCAAAGTAATCTATGATAAGAGCCTTAAATCAAACTTTCTTTTTCTGGTTTAGCCCTTATTTAGTTTTGATTATATATATATATATATATATATATATATATATATATATATATATATATATATATATAATATATAATATATAATATATATATATATATATATATATATATTATATATAATATATAATATATATATATATATATATATATATATATATATATATATATAATATATAATATATATATATATATAATATATAATATATATATATATAATATATATAATATATATATATATAATATATATAATATATATATATATATATATATATATATATATATATATATATATATATATATATATATATATATATATATATATATATATATATATATATATATATATATATATATATATATACACACACAAATTATGCAGGTTATATCTTTATTCAAATATTCAAAGTAGTTATTATCAAATATTGCATGTTTTTCTGATTTCTTGCGCTGCTCATATTTTTTATTCATTCATTTATTCATTCACCTTTTTTATGCAGGATTTACAAAATTTTCGTAGCCAATGCCCTTTAGAATAATGAAAATGCTCTACCTCTAGTATAAACTCGTATTTTATCAAATGAAATATTGCTACCAGTAGGGTCGTGTGCAATCTCACCACTTGTGGTTAGGTAAACCCATTGATTGTTTATCATTGGCAAACCCAGAAGAAAAAAAAGAAAAAAAACATTTCCTATTCACGGTTGTCGACAGGACTTTTTTCATTATATTAAATAATTCCCTAAACTCTATTACCTTCTTTGTGATATTTTAACTATGTCTGGTTGCACTTGCACGGCTCATATTAAAAAGGCTTGTGTTCTGCAACATTTGAATATGTGTACCACACCCACAATCAGATAATTGTGGCAGAGCAGCGGTTGTAGAGATGCAAATCAGGAGTCTTTTTTCTTGTTTAACATGATAGAGACCAATATAAATAATATTCTTATTATGTTTATTTACATAGGGATCGAGCACAACACTGTTGGCCAGACTTAGCATTCCAAACTGAAATTGTATATTGTATATTATTTTTCCTTTAGTGTATTTAGAAACTATTAGATAGGGCCTAACGCGATTTCATTTAAACACAATGCGTCAGTGGATTCTTTGAATAGAACAACAAAGTACTGTTTATAGCATGAGTTTCAGTGAGCACAAGAATAACAAAAATATATTCGGTTCCACATATAATATTGTTTAGTTTGGCAAAACAGAATGACACTAAGCAGTCATCATTATTCCTCTCATTCATTTATGACACTTGTTTTCTGGGGGCTCTACAGTTGACAATCTGTTATTTGTAAAGCAGCTTTAATTTTGTATTTTTATTTCATCAGCCTGGCTTTGTTTGGTTCCGTACACCAGGGACATTGATCAGCTCTATTGTGGGCATGGATATTGAGCAGACACAGACACTATACATATTTTTACTGTAGCCTTTTGCAATTATGTCATCACAGGCTCAGAATGACGTTGTGCCAAAAAGGTTGCATTAAGGCAGTTTGTAGTGTTGTAACTACAATACTACTAGCGCAATATTGCAAAGAGTCTTTATATACAAAATACAACAATAATCACCCTCATACGGCTTTTGTTGGTCAGCTCCAGCACCAAAGATATACCAAAGCACTTCCCCTGAGATAGCAAAAAAACATGTTTTGACAACACTATACTGAACCTTGACAAACCTCTTCACCACCATGAGTTCTCTGACGTAATGCTAGGACAACCCAATGTCACTGTGCAGTAAAAGATAATAAAACTGGCATGACTTATATAATGTGCAAAGAATCAATAACCTTGCAAACTGCAGGCCAGCTGTGTTTACTGCTCCATCACGGAGCTCATTCAATATACTGTACCATTGCACTACATACAAAAACAGATTGACACCATACCGTATATGCGGCTGTAAACAGAGTGTACTGTCCTCTGGCTAAGAGTACCACTACATCTGGTGAAATAGCCGGCTAAGACGTCAACATTTGTGGTTAGTAATGGTAATTACGTCTTAACAGCACAACAAACAAACAGTAAAAACGTTTTTAAAAGTTGATAGTGAATGGCGGGATTTTCAATTTCTCTTAGTCGCCATAGCAGACTAATACAGAGGGATAGTGCAATTTAAAGTGGAGCTAAAAGCTACATGTATATGGTATTAATCGAGTTACAATTGGACTAAGTCTCTGTTTATGATGTAAACCAGCAGTTAAAGCATGATGTAAACCTGTGGTTAGAGCACTGCTGAGACATTTGAAAACTGGCAAATATACACAATGCAAACAAGGCTAGCAAGCTAACTAGACTACTTTTGAAGTTGTTTGGGTCTCACACAAAAACACAGATTCTGTTGTAGCATTTATGTGCTCCTTGGAGAACACAGTTGTTGAATTAGGAATAGGACGGAATGATAAATTTGAGAAAGAATATAACAGTATGACAATATTGACTAAAGCTTGAAAAGCTATTATTTTTCAGGTAATTTGGGCATGGACAAAAATATATATATTCAATTAGACAGTAGAAGAATTATTGATTCCAAAAAAAATTACTGCAGTCTGTTTAAGGCAGGGCTTCAGTTGTTATTTGAGTCTCAGTCAAGCCTCTCTCATGGAACCAGAGGGCAGGCTCCAAAAGTAAAAATATAAGGAAATATCAGCACTTTACGTTCAAAAATTATATTTACAGCCTGGTACAAAAGATGACGCTGGTCTCTAGCGCTATGTTTTTACTACATGACAACTTTGGGGGGGGGCCCTGTGTTAGGAACAATATCGGTAAATAGGGGAGCAATGGGCGGAAGACGTCCATATTTTTTACAATCATTGGTCTTAGTTCACATCTGCAGAACAGCAGCAGCACTTAACCCATTTGTTTTGACTTGCCTACACAGGGTCTGCAGGTTTCTGAGATTTAGATTTACATTTTAATGCTTATTAAGGCCTTATTTTTACATTATGAAATTTAATACCTTTTAAGACTTTTTAAGGATGCTACAGTATACAAGCTTTTTAAACGCTGATTGAATTTATTTTTATTAACACTCTCTCTTTTCTAATTATTCAGTCAATAGCACATACACTGTGCATCACTTCACATTACACAGTTCTAATGAAGCTTTGAAAGGATTTATCAGCAATGTGTTGTTTCAGTGTTTTCTTTGACTTGATTCACACTAAATGCAACGAGGTGTGTAACAGAAAAGACACAGATACAGTTAAACCTTTGTGTGTGGGTTTAATCAGACACTAAAGAAATAGTTGGTGCACAGAAACACCCTTCCATGTAACTCTCAGTGAATCCCATCAAACACCAATGGAAATAACACTGTTCAGAGTGCTCTCTGTCCTGCCTTAGTCTTTAAAAGTGTCCCATTAATTAATTAATACCGTGAATAACAGTATTGATACCATTGCAGTTTAATACCACAATATACTGTAATATCATAAAGGAATCAACTTATTACTGCAAAATATTGAAGGAAAAGGAAAAATGTATGCAAGGCACTATGTGTCTTGGTCCGGCTAACCTGGTAATCCCTCAGTATTCTGTTGAAAGAGCTCGAGGACGTGTGCCGGGAAAGAAAAGTCTAGGCATTTTGGCTTAGACTGCTGCACCGTGACACAACTCGGATAAGCAGAAGATGTAATAAACCACAAGCTCCATCTCACCAGTGACGTGTTTTTTGTTGTTTTTTTTCCTCCGCAAACTAGTACTACCACATTAGAAAATATCATTAGCCAATACAGCTTGACAAAAGACGGACAAAGTCAAACTGTGTCAGGTACTTGGCATTATTCTGTTTATGGGTTTACATCCAGTTATGGTAGCGAAATAGCCATAACTGTAAACACAATCCATTAGCATGGCACGTACCTTCACTGTTATGGGCCAATTCAAAATATTGAAATTCTACTGTTGGTTTGGCTGTCACAGAGAAACACTGGGCTATGTCAGAGTGAGGTGTACAGAAGGGCCGTAAACAAGACTTTGAAGGGACACTTTAAGACCCCGAGTGTTTTTGCAGTTGATGACAAAGCAATACATCAGGAATATTTTCAAAATATATGCTTGCTATATCTTAGACCAAAAAAAGCCTTGGGTCACTGTAAGCAATTAGTGTGCAATCCAAGAGCAGTGATGTCAGAGGTTAGAACTGCAGTGTTTCTATTAGAGCCACATGTGCAGAGGACAAACTGTGTATGGAATCACACCCATCATCCTCTGATTACAGAGGCCGCCTGCCTGTGCTCACTGAGGGGTTGATACTCCAGAAGAAAGGAGATGAGACAAAGCTGTAGAGAATTCATTACATACAACACAAAAGAATAAATGTCACGGAGTTGCAAAAAAGTCAGACTTGATGAAATATTGGGTTGAGTTGATATCAAAGGGATGCAAACACGAGGTGGGGGGTGTGGTGGTGGGGGGGTGTTCAAGCCAAGTGTCAGATGACAGGCCTATGTTACAGATGGAAATGATAACGGCGGCCCTAAAGCAAAGAACTATCACAAGATGGAAATACCACACACTGGACACACACACTAGTCCAAGGCGAGGCCTCCTCTGCTTTTGCCTTTTAAAGCAAGGCATTTCAGTACAAACCTGGGAACCGTCAAACTTGGCTGGTTTCTCTGCAGAAAACCAGAGACATCAGTGCACCGGCCTTAAAGAATGAGTCATCCACACAGGACCTCACATCTATCTAATATCACCAGTCAGGCTTTTCAGCAACAGGAAGAACATGAACTATTTAACGTAAACAGCACTGCCCCTATTCAGAAGAGCTAGGTAGGAAACAATGACACTGTCCAACGAGGAGGACTGTGGATAGACTGAAGTTTGAAACACATGTAGTTATACTTAAGGTTTTTATACACTTTTTAGCTAGGTCTTTTTAGGACATCTGCTTTAATTTGAATATAAACTGTAAGAATGCTAGCCCATGTTCTAAAATCAAAGGCCAAAACAGTGGAACAAAATATAAACATAAGTTCAGATATTTTATAGAGCACCACATATATCATCCCACACTCTCTTTCCCCCAGTTTCCTGCCTGTTTACTGTCACTGTACATTAAAGGGCATAGAGCAAAAATGGCCAGTAATATTTTTTTTTTTCCTCTTAATGTTATAAATAAATAAAAAGTGGTTCTGCCTTTCAAGGCTTAAGTGAAGCTTGAGCGTGTGTGTTTTTCCAGAACTTGTCATTTGAGCTAGCTAGTTTATGCCGCCCTGTATTGCTACTGCTTTCCTGCTGTTGAAAACACTGTAGTATGTCTGCCATTAAAGTAGGTGTGCTGTGAATCACAACAGTACAGTCATTACACACACGAAGCAGTAATAACTCCGCACAGCTATCCAGGAAACAACTTTTCAATTGTGGGGTTTTCTGGAGCAGCGGTGAAACTATAAACATCAGCCTGGATTAAAGTAAATTACAGGTTTTTAAGCAGAAAAACAAATGAACTTATTCATTGTCCTTTTTCACTAAGGATGACAGCTTCATACTTTACACGACAACAGAGCGGGTACAACAGAATAAATTTAAATGTTTTTGTGAAGAAAGCTGCCCTTGAGTAAACAAAAAGCAAAATCACAACTGAATCAAAATATTTTTATAAATTGACAATTTTGTATCCATATGTCCTCGGAAAATAACTATCTTGTCACACCACTGCCAAGACATTCTAATATCCCCATGATAGAGGAACTTCTAGTTCGCAACTCCATCTAGTGGTGCCAACAGACCTACTTTCTGAATCTTGACCATATCTTTGTAGTACAGTCACTGAAATTAAATTAAGTATTTCATTTAATAATCCAATGCTTTGTGTTTAAGTAAAACTGACAATTACTTATTACAATATTTGGATTATTCTAAATAAATTTGTAAAAGTAACACTGCCTATAGTGTTCTTAAACAGTCAAATTCCATTATCTGACTTTGTTTAAGACTTCCTATTAAAAAGGAAACTGTTTTTGATAAAAGCATCCCCCGAACCCACTAGAAAAGGTATTTCTGTGGCAAGGTTCAGCAATAGAAGATGTCCGCGGTGTATTCGTTGGCTCCTGTCAGGCTGCTGTTTGTTTGGATTTTCTACTGTCTCATCAGCTGTGGCCCTCAGTGAGGTCAGACCTCGCCCCGGTGCAGGCCCCGTACAGTGGCCATGTTTCCACACTGTGCCTTCCCACACTCTTCCTGTTCCACTTCGCTTTCGCCTCTGCCCCATCCCAGTCCCACCTTTGCACTGTCAGCACGAGTCCACCCATCCCCTCCAATCCATGTCCTCACCCCAGCAGGCATAACTTTAGTCACAACTTCCTGGTCTTCAAAACAAGTCAGCATGGTGAGATGACACTACCTAGCATCATAAATATGCATCATTAATATCAGATATGCAGTCTTACACTATAAAAATTCTCATTTTATTTTACTTAACCAAAAAAGGAGCACAAAAAATTAAGAAAAACACTAGTAGGCCTCATTCATTTTGGAGTGAGGCATAAAAAAGTGTTCCTCCCACATAAGTTCACATCTTGCGCTAATGCGATTTTAATGAAAGATTGTGATGTGGCTCCTTGGCAGAATCAGCACTGTGATTACAGAGAGGAGTAGGAAGCCAAGACACATCATGGCACAGGCTTCTACTAGACCTGGTCGCTGAGAACAAAAGGGTTTTTTCAATGGAACATTAATCAGTCTAAAAGTAAAAGTGAAAAGTATGTTTTTATTTTACTGGGGAAGTCCAGAAGTGAGAATGAGCACAACCTCACTTTCATTTGCTTTTGGTTTGTTAATTTACACATTAGGAAAGTGTACAGATTTACAATAGCAGGAACCACAACAGACTACCGTACAACAGCATCATAAATTAATTTGGTTTTCCTTGGTTGTGTTTATCAGTTTTTTAGGGTGGAAACTATACAGTAAATGGTTAGCATTCCTCACATAACGGCATCGTGGATAGCATGATATTTAACTTACAATATTCTTGTTGAATCTGACTAGTGCCAGCAAATAACTTTTTACATGCATCCATCTACTCCTTCTCCTCCTCAGCTCCTGGGGATGTAATGTTCACCTACTCCTCCTTAGCTCCTAGGGAATGTCAAGGTGTTAGCACTTGGCCCATGATTTCCTGACTGTATTTCCAAGATACGTAAAGTATTGTGTGAAGTAGTATAAAAATATTCTTGGTCTCCACAATCCATTGGTTTTCTAGAAATTAAGAACTATAAAATAACTATTTAAAAACTGAAGAAAAATAAAAGAACTTCAATAGAAGAAGAAGAAGAAGAAGAAGAAGAAGAAGAAGAGCAGTTATCAATGCTGTCACTCACCAGGTGCAATTCTAGCAAAATGAAAGAATTGTAGCAAACAATAACAGTATTAACAGTATTAAGTAAGAGGAAGTGCTAAGTTGATGAAAAGTGGGGAGTAGCTCCATAGCGGGTGTAAACTTAGCACGTTGCTCAGGACATCAGTGAGGGGGAGTTGAGAGGCTACAGACAGGACACAGTTCCTGTGGAGGAAGGCCCCTGAAACAGAAGCACATCTGCTTGATGCTCCTTCAGTGGGCACTTCCATGTCATGGCTCTTTGGCCCAAGGTTCCAGTGTAAAGTTTCCTTTCCAAACCAAGGACTTTCCAAAGTGGGACATCCTCTCCTCCCAACTCTGGCAAAGAGGGGAATAACTAAACAACCAAGAGAACTGGGCCCCTGACATTATCAAAACAAAACCATAGATTACACTGGGTTCTAGAGAACCTTATCACATGTCTATGTTATGTACTGCATGTAATATTTTAGCATAAAACAACAACAGTCTTGACTGTATGTCAAAGACATCAACTGTTACAGAGAAACCAACAGAAGATTCAGAAAGTGCCTTTCTGGAAGGCCCTATATCTTTTATATCAGTTGGAGTTACCATTAGTTCATTTGGGCAATGATGTGTTTAAGGCAAATAACAGTGAATTGTAATTCAGGATTTTGATTCAACATACTTACTTGTATTGCACTACATGTTTACTACAGAATGTAAAAAAATAACTTCTATCAACAGAGCGTTTGATATGACTGAAGTGTAATACAGAGGATTACATAACTTGGCCTGCGCACATAAAGCCCAGCCATCATAAACACTGTCTTAGCTCACACATTTACCAGGGCTCCAGACTGCGACCAAATGGTCGCATTTTGCGACCAAAATTTGAGAGTGTGCGACTGAATTTTACATCCAGTCGCACATGTGCTACCAGTAAATTTGCCTCCCCCACCCTCCGTATTTTTTTATACTTTAAACGTGGAAGGGGCACGTCAATGATCAATGAAATAATCAATGAGACGCGAGCGCACACGCACGCAAACACACTCACACACACAAACAGACACACACACACACTCGCACACATACTCATGAGACGCGAGCACACACTCGCGTTTCATTAAGTGATGCCCGTCTGTGAGGTGGCCAATGCGTGTGAGAAAAATAGGGAATGGCCACTGTAAGTGGCTAAAATGCGTGGAGGGGGAGGGGCCTAGAGATAATCGAGCGCGCGTAAACATCTGTGGGAAGGAAACGGAGACAAATATCATCACAACCTGATATGTGCGTGCGTCTGAGTTATGAGCAAGCAAACTATTGATTCGTTCTTCTTCTAGTGTACCAGTGCCAGAGTCTACAGTGTCACCATCAGATGATGATGCAGAGTCAGAGGTTGGTGTGGCGAAAAAAGCCCGCACTCACCATTTTCGAGAAGACTGGCTGAAAGAATTCAGCTGGCTGAGGTACTATAAGCAGTTGAACTTTATGAACTGCGAATACTGCAGCAGCTTCCCCCTGCGGGGGACACAAAGTTTGCCGATAGTACAGGCACTTCGCTGTTTAAACACAATACACTGATTAAACACAATCTCAGCCTGAAACATCGAGTATGTCGTGACATGTTTATAAATCAGAAAGCAACGCCACTGTCGGTTGCTATTAAAAGACAAATGACTGTAAATCAGAGCGCAGATGAGGCAGAGGTGATGGTGAAATTTAACACGGCCTACTTCTTGCTAAAGAGGAACTACCCTTCACCAAATACAAAAGCCAGCTCGACCTTCAAAAGGAAGAATGGCTTAAAACTTAACGAAACATACAACAACGATACAGCATGCGCACAATTCGTTAGAGTAATTGCGGATACTTTGAAGGTGAAGACTTACACAAAAATCAAGGATGCTCCGTATTTATCAATTATGATCGATGGGGACACCGACTTTTCAACAAAGGAATGCAAAATCATATACGCAAGGATCCTAAACGAAGGGAAACCAATGAATGGTATGGTAATGTATGGTATTTTGTTTACTATTTGTACTGTCATGACAGCGATGGTGCTGTCAGTTTACCTTGTTGTTGCATCTTCAAAAGTGCAGAATGCTTCCTTTATTGTTACATTACCTACTTTGCCGGCAATCTCTTTGTGACCTTTTAACACTGAGTCAGGTATATTCCTCACACCAAATAAAAAGTCTCTTGTAACAATAGGCTAGTGTAAAGGCCAGCGGTGTCCTTGACCAAGAACTGAGCTAGCAGAGTGAGGCACTAGTTTGTGATGTAAAAAATAACATACAGGCTATGTAAAAAAAACAAGTTAGTTAGTTCTTCAATAAATATGTGCCATAAAGACTTAAGCTGTAGCAGAGCTATACAGAAACAACTATAGAATTCAGAAAAACATGTTAAGTGGCAGAGTTCAGCTGCTGCAGGGGTCAAAGACTTCAACTAGCAAGTGCAGTCTAAACTTGTAAATCTGTATTGGAAGTGTGGACACTAAAAGGAGTTGCTGGCGTGTTTGGATTAGCCTGGTTCTAAGCTCAAGGCACCCTCCACAAACCTATCCCACAAGGCTAGAGTTCAAACAGATACAAATCTAATCATTTTAACCCAGTGGAGGTGTACGAGTGTGGGCAAACAGTGCAGTCTATGGGAAATAACCTAATAACCTTGATAATAATAGTCTTTACACATCACGTTCTGCACATCATAATACAAAGATATTTTTTTTTATGCCCTGACAAGAAGGGGGTGGTTACATTGACAAATTTATTTATAGCACAAAAAGAAAAAAAAAGTGTGTAACTTTAATGGTGTTTTAAATGTTAAACTCACGCTTAGTTGCGTTGATGAGATTCTTTCCATCCTTGTACAGTTCTTTGATAAACCTGTTCGTTTTGTCCAGCTCAGCTTCGTGTGCCTTTATTTTCTCCCTAAAGCTGGGGCTGTCCAGATAGCACTCACTGAACTCCAGCGGGTGTAGTCCCATGTCTGTTCCTGCTGCTGCAGCTGGCTCCGGGGTCTAGAAGAACCGCTGCTGTGGTTTAAACAGAAACCCGTTACAAAAGAGTCGGAGCGTTAAGTAAGAGCAGTGGAAAAAACATAGCGACGTCAGATAGCGGCGGCTAACGGGTTAGCACATTCACTTCATAAAACGGGCGCGTGGGTGTAGCTCCACAGTTGTCAAATAAGAGAAAAAGTAGTCAACAAGTAAAATGGCAATAAATGTTCACCGGCAAAAAGCTAATGGTGCAGAAAGTAGTCCACGATCTGCTCTCTGGTGTTCGCAAACGCAGTGTTGCTGTGTCCAGCCAGTGCTTGCTTCGTCCATGAGACAGTCCACCTTACTGAGTGACAGATTGGAAAACTCGGCTGACGTCTGTGTCCGTGGAGCAAAAACTTCTACCAAAGAGGCTTAGGCGCAACACTACAAGTATGTACCTGTTACTTCCGCCTTTGTCTTCATGAGCGCGGAAAAAAAGAATCTTTGTAATTACAACATGTGCAAATGCATTGCAGATGACTTACATTAAATAGATATCGACTTCATGGATGTGTGTACCAATTGTATAACTTTAACAAATCATAAGGGTACATTATGTATTTTTAAATGGTTTTAAATGTTTTTTGGTTGTAAATTAAAGTTATTTGAAATTTATGAACATCAAAGACTTGTTTTGATTACCAGTAAAGTTAAAGAAATTTATTTTAAAATTCTATCCAGCAAAATGTTTGATCAAAAGCAGATTTAGTAAAGATATTGATTTATACTGTAGGTTTTGTAGTGAATGCCTAGAAACTGTTTTATTTTGGTACTGCCCAACTGTAAAACTCTTTTGGCAGAAATTCTGTATTCGTGACAACATTGATAACTCTTTTGTTCTGTTTTGAAAAAATGTGTTGTTTAGACTATTCAAAAATGGCTCACAAAAGAGTGATTTAATTTATTTGATAAACTTTTTAATCTTGATGTCAAAACATCAAATTACTGTTGTAAATATTCTTAAACAATACATTCTCTCAATTAAGTATTCTGGAAAAAAAAGGTTCTAAAAACTAATGTCTTCAAATGAACAGTGTCACCCCAGCACATAATATTGCATATACCACTTTTCTTTCTTTCCTGTTGTCTTATTTTCCTTTCTTTCCTTTTTTTTTTTTTTTTTTTACATAATTATTAGTTTTATTGAATTATTTATTCATACATTCATTTTCCACCTCTTAGTCTCATTAGGGGTCGCGGGTGACTGGAGCCTATCCCAGAAGCTTTGGGCCTGAGGCGGGGTACACCCTGGACAGTGGACAGTTAGTCGCAGGGCAGACATATAGAGACAGACAACCATTCACTCTCACATTCATTCACTAGGGACACTTTAGAGTTGCTGATTAACCTATACATGCATGTGTTTGGACGGTGGGAGGAAACTGGAGTACCCAGAGAGAAATCACAGTAACACGTGGAGGACATGCAGACTCCTCACAGAAAGACCAGAGTCGGCAGAGGATGTTTGAGTCGGCCAGGTTTTGCTTGCTGTGAGGCAGGAGTGCTAACCACTCTGTCACGTGCACCCTTGAATTATTTAAGTATCTCTATATTATGCAATTGATGTGACATTTGTTTGTATTGTCAATACCTTTTTCAAATTTTGTCAGTTTTGTAAATAAAATATAAATGAAAAAAAAATGAAAGTTTAGTTTTCATTTAGAGTCTGCAAAACCAATGAGGACCAATCAGATTTGAGCAGAGTCACATGGATGTGTAAATTGTTTTTGATTCATCATTTTTATAGTTTTTACTATATTTTTTCTATGCTTTTACATGTTTTAATGTCAAAACAATTTACACTTAGTGTGAAATATCACAAAATATGTTGAGGTTTGAGTTTTTAGGTTATCAGAGTGAGCCAATTACAATTACTGTCTTAAAACTTATACAGTCACCATTTTTCTCCTGATTTTTTCTGTGACCTTGTTGCTACCTGTTTCTGAAGAAATGGCCCGCCTCTTTTCCCGCCAGGTTGATAGCCAGTGGCTAATCACTGCACAGACATGCCCAGTGATCGTTGGTTGAGGGGTTAACTTGAGTTTATAGAGAAAGTTGATAATCAGCATTGTGCAGCAGATAAACCCAAAGTTTCCTAGTGTAGATTTGTTTAGTTTTATCAACTCAGACTTAGCCTACTCTGCAACGCTAAGTTTGTTCAACTGGCTTCCAGCAACAGCTCTCTGGAACTATCTGCAGGGAAATTTGTCTTTAAACACAATACCCTTTAATTTAATTTTAAAAATGACATCTGAACCACAAAAATAAAAAAGCAAATGAATCACATTCAATCTTACTTACCGTAGCCTAAATACATAATGGTAGTTATCATGGTAGTTTATTTCACATAGGCAAATACAAATGTAAAATCTAAATGAGAAAGCACAGAATTAGGTAAACTTTTCTATTACTAGAAAAGTACTATTCTTATACTACTACTTTTAGCAACTTTCTTTACAAAACCCTACCTTAGCACTAGGGTTAGCCTAGCTACCTTCAACCTAACACCATTAACTATTACATTATACTTCTGCATTAAATTTGTATTTGTATTTTTTTTTTCGGTTGTTCCAGATCTTGATACTTATGGGTATTTTAATGATTTAAATGATGTGAAGTGTAAATGATTTGACTTTATTATTATAGCTCTTCTTTTTCTACCATACATATATTTTCTGTGAAAACATTTTGGAAAACATTTTTTCTTCCACATAACAATCATCAACAATAGACATATTGGCCAAGTTGGAGGTACTCTTGTGACTATAAAATGTGAAATGAAACATTGTTATTTTCAGTTATTAATAAAAAATTGCAGTAATAGTTGAGTGTGCATTGAATAAAGCTTATTTAGACTGGCATCAACCATTTCCCTATGTGTTTCCCTACATTTCTGGATTCCTACTTTTAAAAATGCCAAATTCAGTAAATTAAGTTCTTTTATCCTTTTAAAGGTCATTTTGCTCTTACTGACACTCCACTTTGAATGCTTTGTCTCTGTTTATTGTCATTTTGCTGTGGTAACTGCTGTTCTGACTTCTTAAGGTTTTGTCATTTGCATATTGAATGGAAATGTAGAAATGGAAATGCATATTTTTTTCAAAGGCATCTGAATAAAACTTTGGTTATCATCACTCTATTATTTCACTCGTCTGTTGTGTTGTATTTTTGATTTCTTTTTTTGTCATGTTTTTAGCTCTCTTGAACTTTCCACACTCTTTGAACAAATTTTAGGATTTGCCTCTTTATAAGAAAATCTCTGAAAATTTACTGCCAGCGTTGCTATATTACAGTTGAAAAACACCTCTTTATATTTTTCAGTCTGCGTACAGAGAATATAATCAGCTTGTAGTTGAATTAAATTGAAGTACCTTAAAAATTTCCAACTAGGAACCTTGTGGTTACATTCCCCTTTTTTTTCGGACTGAATTGTGTGTGACGCATTCCTGCTGTAACGTTGAAGAATGCACAAAAATACCAGGAAAAGAAGAAGACTGATTAATATAAACATTTTACAGGCGTGGTATTTTTGCACTTGTTGACAGTGCTTTTTAACGATGGATCTAAAAACCTAGTTCTGAGGTAACTGCTTTTAAACACGGACGGGCCGGCAAATGATGCTAACATTGCTAATGCTATGTGTCAACGTTTTGATTGTGATGTTTTTTTGCTATAGAATCAAGAAGACATTAGCAAAATAAACGAGTGATTCTGTCGACTCAAACCCAGTCATTGACCTGAAGCAAGAAATAAATAAAGAGTAAGTTAAAATATATATACTTTAAATTGAGCTGTGAGCTAAATGGAAATGTCTCACTGAGATTTGAATTTATAGTACTCAGTAGTGCATAGTTTGAGCACCACCTTTTAAGATGCTTTATTTTTGAAATGCAAAATATCTGTTTATAATCAAGTTTCTCATTCATATAATATTAAAGAATTACATAAGTATTATTTAACTCCAAAATACCAATCTATTAAATATAACATTTACAACAGTGCGCAATAGGCATAATCACGAATAGCGTAGGTACAGCGCACTTGTTTTTTTATGCAAATCAGCCATGTGCTTTGATTTCATATTGGGTTTTTAACAACACATTGTGTGACATATTTTAGATTGGATCTATGGTGACAGAGAGAACTAGAAAGAAATGTTTTTTTAATGCTTAAAAAGAAAAAAATTCAATAAGAGAAAATCTATCAAAATTGTAAATTAAATGAAAGTTGATTTTTGTTTTTTTAATATTTATTTTCATCAAAAACTCTAATGCCAACCAATTATCAACTAATATTTATCTTAAGGCTTACAAATAAAAATCATAAATAAAAGTTTAATTATTAGGAGGTATATACATATCTTGGGTTAAGAAAGATGGCTGGAAAGTATATAACACAGGGGAAAATGACAAAAATGTTTTTTGTTTTTGCTTAGTTTTTAATGAATGATAATGTTCTATCCTGATATCTGTTACTGTATCACAAGAATGTGGCATAAGAAGGAAAAGCTACAATAATGCTATTTGTAATCATTATGAAATTAAAAATCACATTTGCCTCATTCCTGATTGTTTAATGTGCTAGAGATGCCCAATGCCAACACCAAACCAAAACATGGCCGCAGGACAAGAAGGAGACGCAGAGAAGACCCAGCAAGGAATGAGCTGGTTTCCAGTTCTCTGGAAAGTGCCCAGCAGTGTCTTTTTAACCAGGACTACGGCACTGCATTTGTGCACTACCTTCTCGCCCTCAACCTGGCCCCTGTGTTTAAAGACTTTGCAAGGGTAAGAACAGTGTACATCACACCTGGAGCCAGTTTGCACTCATTCGCTACCCAATTGAAAATGCACATGTGATTTGACCTTTCAGGACTCCTTCAGATTTACACTGTTTAAATGGGCAGAGGAGCTGGACTCTGTAGGTCGCATTCAGGAGCTTTTCAGCTGTTATGAACAGGCTCTGGAACTCTTCCCTGCTGATGAAGTCATCCTTAACAGCATGGGCGAACATCTGTTCAGGTATTCTCCTTCAGCATATTAACAGTGCAGTCTGCTTAAAACTATGTTTTATGTATCAGCACATCAAACTAACACTCTTAACATTAGTCGCTCTTAATATGCTCAATAGAACTTTGTGGTTGTTTCATTACATCCTGTTACTACAGCAGCCCAGAGTGGACAAACCTAGCACTGCTAGTAAGAAAGGGCATTTGCGTATATTTTATTTTAACACTCAATTTTTCTGTGCTTTTTTTAACATTCATAAAAGTAATTTTAAAGCGACACAAAACAAGCAAAGTAGGAGCAGCAGCAATGTGCATTACATTCACAGTGGAAATAAAGCAGTTTAGGTAGGATGCCATTTAGTATTATAACTTACACACCACAAAGTCCTTGTGATTATTAGCGTCTTTAAGCGTCCAGAGACTCAGACTTTATTTGAGCTGCTCTGGCTCCGCTAAGCTTTTTTCTGTTAAATAAATAAAAATAAAAAAAGTTTCCTGGATGACTGAGAACCTTCACAGACAAATTAGTTATTTCTGATATGGCCATTTATGATAGCTTTAAAAACTTAAATTAATTAAATTTATATTTATTGCCCAGCCCCAGTTTAAGGTCTGAAATTGCAACCAGATGCTATACAATTTATAAAAAAAAAAAAAATCTTGTCCTTCCTATTCTACAGGATGGGGTTTAGAGACGAAGCTGCAGGCCATTTCCACAAAGCCTTAAAGCTGAGACCCGATTACCCAGAAGCCCGGGAGAACTTTTACCGAGTGGCCAACTGGTTGGTGGAGCGCTGGCATTTCTTGATGCTTAACGACCACGGGAGGAACAAAAAGTATCAACAAGCCCTTCAGAAGGCGGTCCAGAGCGGCTGCAACACTGTACTTGACATAGGTACTGGCACGGGAATACTGGGGTGAGATATTTTCCAGCCAAAACAGGACATACTGTAGATCATTCTTAACATAGACTGGTATTGTTATTTACTTTGTAACATAATATATCACTAAATGTGTGTGGAAATGTGAGTATTATAGTTCTGATTTAATTTTTTCTGTGGTTAAGCATGTGTGCAAAGAAGGCAGGGGCAGCAGAGGTGTATGCCTGTGAACTGTCCAAGACCATGTATGAGCTGGCCTGTGAGGTGGTGAGTGCTAATGGAATGGATGGAAGCATCAAGATCCTCCACATGAAGTCTCTAGAGATGGAAGTACCAAGGGACATCCCACACAGGTAAAAAAAAACTATAAATACTGGACTAGAACACAGTAATTTATTTTACATTTATCTGTTGCTGAAAGCACTTTTTAGTGTAATGTGTTGTTTTTTTTTCCCTCTTTAAAGGGTGTCATTGGTTGTGACAGAGACAGTAGATGCAGGCCTGTTTGGAGAAGGCATTATAGACAGTCTCATTCATGCCTGGCACAACTTACTCTTACCACGGCAGGTAATGTGAAAATGTAACTATTACAAGGGTTCTCTTTAACTTTGGTTCTATAGTCCACTTTGTGTACATAAAGACCATTATAAAGGTGTGTTTACACTTTTTTTGTAAATTTGATGCTGTCATACCATCCCTAAATTATTCAGTAGTATACTGTATTATTGTTATTTGATTACACTTAGAAGGCACACAGCCACTGCAGAATTAAGTTTTAGAACTCAAAATTAGAGACAATTTAGGTCCTGGATATGCAATTAAAAATCAGAGCTTGGTTTTGTTTATTCAATTGAATTGCATTTGATTGTATTATATTTGATGCTATTCTATTCTGTAAGCTTTACATGCCACCTCCTTGTTGCTCCACGTTTGGCCTAAGCTCGTTTTATTACAAACATCTCCCAAACATTTTTAGTGTCCCAGATCACATTCCTTGTTTTTGGGCCATTTAAATGTCTGTAGTCTGCATTTACATTTCAATTGAAGTGTACAAAAAGTTAGTTGAAGCAAATTGAGACCCACCTTTTTAGTAGGGTCTCTCAGCACATGTTTAAAAAACAGCAGCATTTGCACTTACACAAGTAATCACTAACAAAGCAACTAGACCAGAGTTTGTTTTATACTCAATACCCTTAAAAAGCGTGCGAAGAATTTTTAAGAAGAATGCAGCCTGTGCATTAAGAGGTTTGTTCTTCATTTTTCCAGACTAGTGAAAGCAGTGAGCCTTCTGCCACAGGTCGGGTCATCCCTGCTGGAGCCACTGTCTTTGGGATGGCTGTGGAGTGTGCTGAGATCCGTCGGCTTCATAGGTAGTTTGGAATTAATACAGTTTCTCACCAATATTGAGGGCAATTCAAACCATTGTTTTAATATTATTGTATCTTCAATCAAATCTTATCAAATTCATCATGTTCAGAATGCTAGTCACTCAGGAGGGATGTTAATGCTAGGTCTAAATAGTGAATAGCAATTAAACTTAATTTAAAAATGATGCTTTATTTTGTTTTAAGTAGAGGGCGGCCCTAGATCATTTGGTAGAGCACTCCCAAATAAGCAAGAACACTTGAGACCGGGTTTATCTCTAGCGGGTCATTTGCCCAATGTCATCTCCTTCTCTCGCTCCCTGTTGCCTCTCAACCTATTGTCAACTACTGAATCAATAAAAGAAACAATAGGCCTAAGAAATTGTTTCATGCATCTTGCCTTTGCCTCGAAGTGTTAAAGTTGTTTATGCTTTTGCCAGGCTGTGTGTGTCGGAGGTTGGGGGCCTGTCCCTGGCTGAGGCTGGGCAGCTCCGTAGCCCGGTCAGCTGTAGCTCGGTGCCCGACGAGTCCATGGAGCCCTACACTACAGAGAGACTCAGCAGACTGCCGGGAGGATACAGAGCTGTGACCGAACCATTCACAGCACTCAACATAGACTTCAACAATGTTAAGGTTGACAGAAAGACTAGAATTACTATTAACAGTAACGGTTTAAATAACCCTTTAAATAAAAAAAAAACAACATTTTCCCACTGATGTATAGATAGTACAGTGCTGTCACTTAGGAACCAAGAAAACTGATAGTACTTGGGTCATGTATTTCCAGTATTAAAGTGATTCTATAGAAATATTATACTGTGCTCACTGTTATAGTTTTCTCAAATTTTGCCTTTGTTGTATGTAGGAGCTGGAGGGCCTGAGCTCCAGGGAGGTCCAGCACATGCTTCTTCCCATAACACAGGAGGGACAACTGGATGCGTTGGCCGTTTGGTTCCACCTGCACCTGGACGAGGAGAACAGTCTTTCTACTGGACCTCAGGAGGACACATGCTGGGAGCAGGCCATCTACCCAGTCCACAGCAGCAAGGGTAAATCAGGGATTTCCAAATAACAGTATTCAAGGGATGTACTACGTGTGTATGCATTTTGGGCTTTTATTGCATAGGCTAGACAGGAAGCAAGGAAGAAAGTGAGGGAAAAAAAATAAAGTTGAGCTGGAGTTGAGCCTAGGTGGTTCTGTGTGGTTCTGTGGTACTACAAAATGAGCCACCAAAGTGCTACTTGGAATAGACATTCGAGGGGGAATATTTAGCAAACTTAAAATTAAAAGGCCATTTAAAACCAGTTTTAAACTTTTTAGCCATTTTATGCTCACTTTTTTGCCAGATATTCTTTTCTTTCTTATGTCTCACCTCATCTATAAGGAGCGTTTAAGTGATGAGACGGATTGAGATAGCTTAAATATAAATGGAACAGCTCTGCGTTACAGGATAATAAATAACACAGAATTTTTCCCCTTTACATAATAAAGTCAGTGCCCTCATCTGTTGCAACTAATGCTATTTTGCTTGCAATAACATAGCTAACTTTTACTGCTGCATCACTGACATCTCAGTTACAATTAAAACAGACTGTTGTTTCCACAAACCTGCTAACTATTAATTTATCTTCTCTGACGGGCCGGGTTGTACCCTCCAGCGGGCTGATTTTGGCCTCTGGGTCACATGTGACTTAAGTATTTTTTTCTTACTTTTAGCAGGTCAGCTTTTATTTTAATTTTTTTGGAAACATCAGGACACAACATAAAAGGGAACAATGGCTCTTTTTTTTGCTGTATCACTCAAGGTTGACCGAGACAAGATATCGGTGAAAGAAATTTCCACCAAAATGAAGACAAGTTAAAAGCTTAAGGGGCAGAACGTGTGGCAGCCTATGATATCTCTTTTACCTCTAGATAGAGTCATGAGTTATTTCCAAAAAAAAGAGTAGACTGCCTGCTTGAATTTTTACTTTCAATGGGAAAACCCACGATTAAAACAAAAAGATTCCTTTCTGCTCATGTTTTTGTTCACTTTACTTTTTATACTCTTCCTGCTGTTGATGATTGGAGCTACTTTTCAAAAGTAAAAGCTACATCTAATGTGTTAGGTGCACAGCAAATGGCATCAAAATGTGCTTTTTCCATGAGATATATAGTGTACTTTTAACAATAAAATAATATCAAATCTATTTAATTGATATAGTTATATGTTTATGCATCAATTATCAGCGTTCTGCTTTTTAAAATCCTTTAAACTTGTGTTTAAAACATCTCACTTCATCGCTTTGTAAATCCGGTGTCACTGTGACGCTAACAGCCACTGACGTTGGGTGACATGTTCCAGTTGGCATTGCACTACATCTCCTCTCAGACAGGGATCAACAGTATTTCAAAGCGCCGTTAATTGACGAGGGCAGCGTCAGGGGAGCCTCCACCTTTTCCCGCTGATCAGCAACATCCGTTTCCTGGATGTGCTGACGTGTGCGCGGTGATGGCCTGTGACACTCTTTAGTGTTCATGAAATTCTTATAGGCGATAAATATGCATTTTTCCCCCGATGACTGTGACGAGCGGTGCGCTGACAAGGAGATGAGAACAGATGTTATTCCTGTAGGAGTCGTCTTGGTGCCTCCCCCACACACCCCCTTCACTCTGCACCCGTTCCCTGCATCTCATTTCTCTGCCGGGCCTCCTCTCCCTCCGCCGCTCGTGTCACGCAGTCTGCCTTTACTTTCCACTGTGTATTTCTTTTGTTTTTTCAAGCATGAGCACTACAAGGAAAAATATCTGCTAATGCATCCTGTAAAACTAGAAATATCATTGAACAGTTGTCAAATAATGGAAAAAAATAAATCCCCCAAAATGTATTTGTACTTGTATTCAGTGTCTGTGTAAAAGATCAGTGAGTTTTGGGCTCCTGACAGACGCATGCATACTTCATCCAGTGCTGCACTCATGTTTTTATATTCTCAGTCATGTGAAAAACAAAACAATTGGCAAAGGGTCTGCGGGAAAGGGTAATTGAATTGTATAAAACAGGAAAGGGATATAAAAACACATATAAGGAATTGAGAATGCCAATCAGCAGTGTTCAAAATGAGGGATTCTGTTAAAACCAAACCAAGGTCAGGTAGATAAACAAAAATCTCAGCCACAACTGCCAGGAAAATTGTTAGGGATGCGAAGAAAAACCCACAAATAACTTTAGCTAAAATAAAGGACTCTCTGAAGAAAAGTGGTGTGGCTGTTTCAAAATGCACAATAAGGAGGCATTTGAAGTAAAATTGGCAGCATAGTCGAGAAAGCTATTACTTTGCAAATGCCACAAAGCATCCTGCTTACAATACACCAAACAGCCCAGAGACAAGCCTCAGAACGTCTGGAACAAAGTCATTTTGATTGATGAGACCAAAGTTTGACTTTTTGGCCACAACCATAAACATTACATTTAGAGAGGAGTCAACAAGGCCTATAATGAAAAGTACACCATTCCTTCTGTGAAACATGGAGGTGGATCGCTGCTGTTTTGGGGATGTGTGAGCTACAAAGGCACAGGAAAGGAGGAATGCAGCATTTTATCATAAAATACTGAAGGAAAATTTGCCATCTCAGTCTTTTGACCTCAGCACTCTGGGGAGATCTCAAACGTACAGTACATGCAAGACAGCCCAAGAATTTACAGGAACTGGAGACTTTTTGCTGGAAAAAAAAATCTGAAAAAATAAAGAGCCTCATCCACAACTACAAAAGAAGGTTTCAAGCTGTCATTGATGTTAAAGTTGGCAATACACAGTATTAAGTACTGGGGTATGTTTTGCTCAGGGTCATTTGGGTCATTTCAGTTGATAATATGATTTAAAAAAAGAGTAAACAGCCATTTATTGTTTGATAATGCTTCACCCAACCAATAACTATGGAACTAGTGGGGGAATTTTTTTGTGTGTTATCATTCATATTCTCTAAAAAATGGCCCAAAAAATCACTGATTTGTTTGGGGTATATGTAAGCTTATGTGCACAATTGTAAGCTCAGTTCTCTTACCAGTTGATCTCAGAATTGAGAAAGTCTGTTGGAATTAGAGACAAAATGTCTTTACATTGAAAACTGAGTCCAGATGCTTTTGCTTTAACATTTTCTTCCTATTAATACCATTTAACTCCATAAAAACTGTTGATCATTTGTATTTAAATAATTGTAAATACATTCTATTCTAAGTATTTTCTCTTCTCTTTTATTCCAATTAAGTAATTTAAAGCAACCACAGAAACAAAGTTTTTGTAAATTCTGAACTCTCACGGATCTTTGCGTTTCAGTATATATCTAGCATAATATGCTTGTAATAACAAGAATTCTCTTCTAATCATGATCTTCACCGTATTATTACAGGACAAGACAAGACATTTATTTTTGTATAGCCCAATATCACAACAACAGCCGCCTCAAAGGGCTTAACTGACTGCACTAGACAACTTCCCCTGTCCTTAGACCCTCCATCAGGGTGAGGAAAAACTCCAAAAAAAACCCAGCCGGGAAAAAGAGAAACCTCAGGGAGAACCACAGAAGGAGGGATCCACTCCCAGGACGGACAGGCCGTGCAGAAATGTGTCCAGGACAGTTGAAAAAATACATATAAATACAAAACATATTCTCAAAAAAACATTTATGTTGACAGCGTCCAGTGTCCACTCTGGACAAGTAAACAATGTATCAAATTACAATTAAAAACGAGTTTGCCCAACTTTCTTGTGTCTTAGCCAACACTTCAGACCCAGGCTCTCTATCTGATAAATAAAGGCACAAGGAAGTAGGTTTAGAAAAAGCTATTGTTATAGTGGTTAATTATTATAATATAGCGTATATTTTTATCCACAAGCACACCCTGAGGAAACTTTCCAACATTTAGAACAACGTGTTATATTTAGTCTTTAACCTTTATTGTATGTGCTCAAGTAAGGGCTTTGAAGGATTTGTACAAACACCATTCAAGTTTCAGGGTCATATCCATCCTTCTTTTGTACTGCCTACACTGGCTTTCAGCTTGATTTAGAGATGATTTTAAACTTTGTTTTTAAAGCTATTACCAGACTTGCACCTTCGGTTCTGTGAAATCTGAAATGTATATTGACCCAGCAGAGCTCCATGGTCAGCTGACCAATTTCTCCTGGAGGTTCCCAGGTCTAAGTTTAAACAGTGGGGGTTGTTCTTTTACTGTAGCTTGTCCTAAACATTAGAATACTTAGCCTCTTGAGTTATGCACTGTCCTGCCTCTGTTTAATGCTACGCTAAAGACCTACTCATTCTGAATTGTTTTTGAGACTTAGTAGCACTGTGGCACTTATTTCGTACTATCTAATTTTCCCTTTATTATTGCACTCTTGAAAGCCCTTTGGTTCAGCTATAGGATCTAAATAAATCATTTTTGATTGATTGATGACATAGTTTTATAGTGTTTTATCAATAAGCTCATATCCTCTGCTCTGTTTGTTGTTAGGGTTTGCTCTGAAACAAGGAGATAAACTGCTGATTGAAGTGTCTTGCCACGAAGCCTACTTGAGGCTCTGCAGTGTTGCTGTGCTAAGAGATGGGCAAGAAATCCGTCTAGACAGGCACCTAGACCTGCTGGATCCCAGACCAAACCCGAACCCAGAGGCAGAACTGTGCAGTGCTTTAGCTTGTCTTCAAACGGACCACGTTCAAGCCAAAGACTTCTGCATGCTGGAAAGTTCCGAGATGGCTTTAGTGAACAATGGGGAATACCATAAGAGTTTTTGTAGTGCAATAACCAAACTCATTTCCCAACTAAAGATAAATTATCAAAATAAAGATCAGAAATTGAAGGTTTCGGGTGACTCCTCAGAGCTTCTGTACGTGCTGGATGTGTCCGAGGGCTTCTCTCTGCTCTCTCTCATTGCCGCCAGTCAGGGTCACGTGAAAGCTTACAGTTCTGTGGAGAAGAGCAAGCAACAGGAAGTGCTCAAGCGATTGGCCCGCTCCAATAATATCCCAGAAGATAATCTAGAGTTCTGGCTCAACGGCACAGAGGATGAGCAGGGTGTGCTGCAGCGGCCCTCTACAGAAAAGCTCTGGAGCGCCATCATCCTGGACTGTGTGGAGACGTGTGGGCTGATCAGGCAGAAGCTGATGGAGAAGGCGTCACTGGCACGGTAAGTACAGGTCAACCAGTAAGAAGTGGAACTCCTATACTGTTAATTACACTCTCAGCTATTTGGGGCCTTTTCTTTAAGTACGTACATTGCTGTGGATCAGAATAAATTGAGAGTTTTAGATTTTCTTGTTTACAAATGTAAAGACTGTTGTGTTATTCTGCCTCTTGAACTTTCAAAGGGTTGAAACAAGTTTGTCATTTATTATTCAAGAATTACAACATTCAAACATTTTAGTGGCTTATAAGAATTCAAACTATCGAAATTATGAATAAGACTGTTATTAATATTTGAAAAATATTCTCATATTGTCATTGGTCTCTGGCTTTATTTAATTCAAATCATTTGTGGTGCTTCATAGAAATAGCAGGCCGCATGTCTGCAAACACTAATTATTTTTTTCCTGTGTGTGTGTTGCCATTTCAGGTGTCTGCTGGAAGAAGGAGGGAGAATATTCCCACAAAGGATTGTGGTACACGGCATGCTGGTGGAGTCTGAGATGCTGCTACTAGAGAGTGCCGTTCAGGGTCAAGAGCCAACTCTGGGGTTTAACATCGCTCCTTTTATCAACCAGTTCACAGTGAGTGCTTCTTTCAAAGCTGCACCATAGTGGCCACTGTAAGAAATTTTGGCAGCACTGCAGGGAGGAAGTGGTTCCATGGTTCAAAACCCTTTACAATCTATAATTTATTTCAGTGGTTCTCACCTGGCCTCATCTGAGGACATCGATTTTTGCCTGACCAATACTTTACAACAATGTTTTTTTTTTTTTTGTTTGTTTTTATTTTAAAAAATAAAATAAAATAAAATACTATACAATAGCTTAGCAAATTTCTCAACAACTTAAACATTACAATTGCAACTGTGTATTATAATAGCACACATTAGTAATTTACAGTAATTTTATGTGTGTCTAAATAAAGTTTAATTGTAATTTTAAAGGTAAAGGCTTTAAAATAAGCCCTGTTGTGTGGCGTTTGCATGTTCTCCTCCCTCTCAGGTGGGTTTCCCCCAGGTACTCCGATTTTCCCCACCAACATAAAAAAATTAATAATCTGGGCGCCCCCTGGTGGCAGATGCTGACAATGAATTTCCTCACGAGGATAATGAAGGGTTAATATAAAATAACTTATTTTTCACCCTAAAACATCTAAACCTTTTTTAATACTATTAAATATTTTTTCAACACTAACTTAAACAGGAGACCATTTAAATGATATTGGTCCAAATTCATCAATGTTCATAAGACAAGCTGTGAAACCCCTCTCTTTGTTGGACAGGGCTGCTCCTGTCTTGTATTCTGTCTCATGTTACTGATGCAACACTAAGCCCTGACAGCGCCCACATACTGTATTCTGGGTTTTTGTGAGCTTGCAGCATTCACATTTTAGTCCTGACCATTATGTGCAAATGTGAGGAATGGCAGGTTGGCTGTTAAATGCGATCGACACGGGCCAATACTATATAAGTCTAAACTATTCTTGGAGCTTTTGGAAGCGCGTCAGAAATGAGATTATGAATCTGTTTGTTTTTCCTGAATTAGGACTTTTTACAGATCCAAAATTGTTTTATCTTTGAAGTGTGCTTTCCAGCTGCTGTAAAAGAGCTTTGAAATCTTTTTGAATTCTTTGTCTTTATTTGGTCTGGAAATGGTAGTTTTTTTTCTTTTTTTTCCTGGTTCCTGTTTGTGCTCTACTTTCACAGGGCCCAGAGCGGTACAATCGTTTGTTTTAACAGATGTTGTTCTTTTGAAGGCCTCGGTGGAGGGCACGTTTTGGCACAACTGTCACCCCAAGACACAACACACAGCTTGGGTCGAGACTTGTCTTACCTGAATCCATCAGGGCACATTACAGGCACATCAAACAGTGAGCTCTGAGGTGTAGCAAGTGTGACAGGGAGGAGGACAGATGCTTTTGTTCGTTGCACAGTGACAATTTTCTGTGCCGCAATTTGGCTTCTTCCCTCAGTTTTTATGTACAGAGTGGCTGCTACAGAGGAAGAGGTAAAGATAAGATAAGGAAGGCGTCAAGTTACTTATATCATTTTATTGCCAGTTATATGGGCACAAAAGTCAAACACATCAAGAGGTTAAACTAGTGGTTCCCAACCTTTTTTGTCTTGTGTAAGCCCTGGGCTATTTGATCAGACCATGAGTACCCCCTTATACGTGTCTGATTCTTCAGAAAGTGAAAATCCGATTATCCATAATGTATGTGGGATACTATAAAACAATAGAATTTACTTACATTAAACATGTTAGTAACATAACTGAGTGCCATAAAACTGTAAAATCAAAGGTGAAGTCTGAACAAACTAATTCTATAGATATAGTCCAGGGCTGTTAAACTTCAGTGGAATTATTGGACAGAAAAAACTAATAACAACATCAATAATGTGTCAGAGAACAATACTATTTATAGCTTTTTTGATTTAATGAGTCATTTCCTTCAGAAACATAAAGAAATACACAACTTATTTGAACGCTTTTTGTCACTACCATCCAACATTTGTTAAATATTATAATTTAGGTTTATAAAAAATAAAAACTTAAATTACTGATTTAAAAAAAAGCTCAAAACAATTGAACACAAAGTAAAGAAAATAATATTAAAGGGGCAAATTGTTTCATTACTGCTAAAGTCAAATTTTTCACCTTGTACTGTGATTACAGATTAAACTTAAAAAATACACATCTTAACAGGACTGCACATACAATATCTTTAATATCACAGCCTTTAATTAGGACCTGGGCGATGTGCAGTGAGAGTGTGTTTGTGCAGAGACAGGTGCAGAAGGGAGCAGTTATGCTAATGATCCACAGAACCATATCGACTTCCCTATTAGGACTCACATGCCCATTCCACCAGACCAGCCTGGTCCAATCACAGTTAGTTTCAGGTTTAACCCCTTACACTGACAGATATAAAATATCTTGTACCAGATCATCTAGGTAATTCACTACAGAAATCAAGAAATGTCATGTGACAAATGACACTTTTAAATGCAAATTAGTCTTGCATTTTCATGTCTCTTTTTAAAAAAAGCTTTTTTCAGCACTGTGCATGACAAACTAACTTTGATGCATTTTTATTTGTCTAACCTGACCTACCAGTATGTGTATATACTTTATTGCTATAGCTAAGAATTTTAGTATTTTGTTGTCGGTAGGTGATTACACATTAACAGTGCATGTTGTGTGAATCTTCAGGTCCCGGTTCATGTGTTTCTGGACTTTTCCACATTAGAGTGCAGACATCTGAGTGAATCTGTGGAGCTCTTTGTTCTCGACCTGATGGATACCAATGCAAACTACACAACCAGAGAGGTCAAGGTAACTACAGACATAAGTCATCCAGAACTGACCAGAAACTGTGTTTTTCATAAAGAGGATGAATGACATAATGCATTCTTGAGATAACTTAAGTTATGACTCGTTTTGTTTGCATTAATGGTAAATGGTAAATGGCATGCATTTATATAGCGCTTTTTTGCACCCTTTTTAGGAACCTAAAGCGCTTTACATTGTGCTTCCACTCACCCATTCACACACATTCACTCCTGGGGCAGACAGAGAGGGGGGCTGCCACACAAACGGCGCTCAACCTTCTCCTACCACCACCAAACACACCTCTACAGTCACACACATTCATACACCAGTGCTATAGACACTGGAGGCAAGGTGGGTTAAGTGTCTTGCCCAAGGACACAACGACAGTATGAACTGTGGGGAGAGCGGCAATCGAATCTACTACCTTCCGGTTGAAGGACAGCCGCTCTACCACTGAGCCACTGCCGCCCTATAAATACTATACAATATAACAGATGGTCTCAGTCACAGTGTTTTATCAGCCTAATCGATTTATGATGTATTATGAAATGGTATTGATTTTAAAAGGTGCATTGTGAACTGATGCCAACAGTATCACCAATGCTTACCTAAGGATTGACTCTACTTATTTTTTTTTTTTAAAGTCCAGAAGTTGTTTTTGTGTTTTTATATTTTCATTGTTGTGTTTTTCCAGGTGCAGGCAACAGGCTCAGGCAGATTGACAGCAATCCCCTTCTGGTACCACATTTACCTGGACCAGGACATTTGTGTAAGCACCCTGAGCCAGAACTCTCACTGGAAACAGGCAGCCGCCGTGCTACAGCAGCCTCTGGAGGTCCAAGCCGGAGACTGGGTCTGCCTCACCGTCAATCTGCACAAGAGCACCATCTCCATATCAGCTCTTTTAGACAGCGAGTCCCGGCCGATGGACTAACTCCTAATGGTGCCGGTTTGGCTAACAGCTCTTTTGTGCTCATCTTTATTGACAGACAAAAAGAGAGCTGTTGGGACCTGTTACTTTCTTTGCCTGAATGAATACGTGGGCTGCCATGGTTACAGCATAATTTATACAAGGGCACAACTGCTAGCTCACCAGAACACAATTCAATTCAACTTTATTAATTCCCAAGGGGAAATTCAGATAAGACTCTAAATCAAAAAGCAAATTAAATGATTGAGACATCCTCTGCCACAGACTGATCTTATGTTGAAATGGCAGCCGGGAGGATGGAGTTCCTGTGGTGTTCTGTCCTGCAGCTCACTGAGCTCAGACGTCCACTGGCTGCTCTGTGTTGTTCAAAAGCTGAATGCAGGGGACAGTCCATGTTGTTCAGTATAGCCTCCATCTTGTTACATATCTGTTGCTCCACTACCTCAACCACTGTCTCTAAATTATTATCTATATTTGAACTAGCCCTCTATTAGTTGTTTTTAACTGATGCATAAAAAACAAAAACAAATTAGCCATTACTGCATGCATAAATCTGCTGAGGTTAGTTGACGGAAACATGTTTTTTTGCATTGGAACTGTACATTTTAAAGGCTGTGACAGACAAGACGAGTTGATGGACAATGGGCCTTTCACAATGTCTGGGACTAAATACACGCCCTTTTTTCAGACACTGTAATCTTGCTTGGGCGGAAACAGGAAAACACTGTTACCACAGTTACATGCCAAGCACAAGAAACATTGCCGTTCTCCACTTTTTTATAAAACAGGTTATTAAAAATGAAAAAGGAAGATATGGTTATGGTTTAAGATGCAGGTAATAATCTTGATGCACCTGCAGTATTTCACAACTTACAACATTTAAAAAGTAAGTGAGCAAAAGCTGGTTTTGATTCAATATCGAGCAAGCCTGCATTAATGCCACAGAACCTCAACACCATTTGTTTCAGGTGCCGCTTCATGACCTAAATAGAGTGGAACTGTGAATGTGTAGGGAGCCGCTTTGGAAAGTAGGGATGGGCAGTACCAATATTTTTCTTTTTGATTTCAATTAAATCAAATAAATCAAATCAAATATACTTTATTGTCCCAAAGGGAAATTTGTCTTGGGCAAGGTGTTGAGCAGCTGCAGAACGCACACTACAAAACCGACAGAACAAACATAAGTACATAAATATTTGTATACACACATTCACACAGTAACAGAACTGTAACCAGCAATAATCTGCGAAAAATACAGCTTATTGAAATTATTGCACCTGAGTTGAAAACTTTTTAGAACTAAACTAAAATCTACTAAAACTAATCTAAAATAACAAAATTCATAAATTGGTCATATATAAAATTCAATTTTAAAGATTTTATATTTGATACCATTAGTTTATGGTGCTTTTTCATCTATATCAAATCATATGATTACATAGTGTTCATTAATAACTTTATTGCAACATAGGGTATGAGCAACATAATATATGAATACAACTCATGAACAAATAATAAAAATAAATGCTATTAAAATTGGTCCTGGGTGAAAAACAGCACAACACAGGCCTATTTTTTTTTCTCTTGGCCATCTCGCTCACGTGGCTGAGGCTGAGCAGTGAGCCTTCTGATTCTGACATCTGAGCCACAGATGAAAGATAATCATGTGAAATAGAAGAGCATCTAAAATACACCTGAGCTGGTTTTCACACATAGATTTACATAAATATAATAGCTAAAACGCTCAGAAGTGAAAACAAATCCCACATTTTGTATTAGCAGTTTTATCGTGCTATTTTTTAAGAAGTATCGACCGTCTGAGTATAGATATGCCTATTGGAAATTACGATAAAATACCTGAGTTCTGCTGTCATAAGTAGTTTTCCCTTTAGGAATACATCTTCCTCACTATCCTGAAGTGTTAAATTTTAATAGAAAAGTTTGCTCTGTAAATTTTTACTCAAATTACCACGTGTTGGAAACTACAGTGTTTGTCACACATGACATGCTTGACCTCTGTATGAGTAAATGTTATCCCTTTGTTTTTAAGAGTTTAGTAAAAAAAATATTCAAGTCAGATAAATGGTACAATTGTTTTAATTCAAGAAAACAGAACAAATGCAGTTTATCTGAAAGATTTATTCAAGATTTACAGATAAATAAACTCTGATGTGAAACATTACCTGCTGTCGTCCGATTTCTTTAGAAAAATAAAATAAGGCGATGCAACATGCTCACGTTGGACATGATGCACTTGAGGCTCTAGGAGCGTCAATATAGCAATGCATTACTGATTAAACGGCTATCAACAGAAAGTGAAACAAGAACTAAAATAAACATTAACATCAAACATGCGCAGCTGATGTAATGAATAGTTCCACTGCACAATGAACTATGCATCTGTGACAAGTCTGTAACAGCTCTAAACAGTTTATAAAAAATGCAGTTGTACATTTATTATTCTTGGATAAGTATGCACTGAATACTGTAGTGATGCTCTACAGCTGGTAAGATTTCTGTTCAGAGCTTGAAATACACACAAAATTAATTCCTGTTTTATAAGTCCGTCCCTTTTTGGGAGAATATACAATCCAAAACCAAGCAAATTTTCTGATGATTTTAAATGTGCTTTAGAAAATGCTTAGTTGTAGCTTTTTATAAATCACTAAACCAAGAAGAGGAAGAGTATATATAATTAAGGGTTGCATAATACTCTATTATTCTATCATGAGTTATGTTGAGCTAATGGATAAAAAAATGTGTTCTGGATAAAAGTGCATGTTTTACGCAAGAGACGTTCTGTAGCCTTTTATCTTTTCAAGCACAACACATTTCTCTGAATAAAACGGACCTGTAGCTCTATCCTTCACCAACGAACACATAAAATAGACTGGCCCTGTTTCAGAAAGCAGCCCGAACCAAATTGTGTTTTTAAACTGAACCCAGGGTTGTCCTACTCGGACCAGAACACGTCAGAGGTTCCAGTTTCAGAAACGGGTTTAGAGTTAGGTCAATCAACAAGAAAGCCAGTAAAAAGAGGATTCACCATGGCAACAGTGATCAAACAGAGGCCGAGGAAATGAGGAGTTGTTTATTAAGCTTTTTTTGTTTAATGAATAGTCATCTTACCATTTGACAATATTTCTATGTCATCTTTTTCTTCTTAAATTACTGTAAATGTCATACTTCAGTAAGTTTTTTTCTAACCTGACATTAACCAAGTGTGTTCAAGTCCTTCTGTTACAGAAGTGAATCATTTGTTTGTTTTTTTTAAGTGTTAAAAAGTTAATACAAAATTTATGTGTAAATGTAGTCTATAAACACATTTAGAAAAGTGTTGAACTCTTATCAGTGTTTAAAGCAAACATCCACTTTCTTATTCAAGATCATCCAATCAGAAAGCTCCATCAGGTCCAGCAGGAGTGGAGACTGGATTGGAAGAAAGAAAACCTGCCACAGAACAGGTTATATGTTCACAGTAAGTTTCCTCAGTAACTGACTTAAGAATTGAGATGAACTCAACTGTTAACCCTGAGTTTCCCTCGTTCCAGGGTTTACATACTCTCCACTATACCTGCTTCTTGAAACAGGGCCAAAAGTGGGTTCCTAAAAGGTCCAGCTGAAAAGACATTCTGCTGCCTAGTATCTTTAGAAACACAACTCAAATATTAAAAGTGCTAACCCAACAGCAGCACATTACTCATCACTTAGTGGCATAACATTCTGGAGCAGTCACTGGCAGAGAGGTCCTTGTGGTGTTGCATTTCTTCGATATAATAATGTTGAGACTGTCCAGACAGGGTCCAGCCATGTTCTGTTAAGTAATCACTATCAGATCTGCCTCTGCTGGCTCTTTGGTTTGATTGGTCTGTTCTAGTTCCTCGGAGTCCTCAGCCGTCGCCTCGTATCCTTCGTCCCACTGGGCCGAGCTGAGCCCTGCAGGAGCCGACAGCGAGTGTGGAGTCTGAGTCCTGCCCAGGCCCTGGTACTGACCGTTAGAGGTCATTGAATTGGACGCTTGTTCTGTGATGGCATCCTGAGAGGCTGAAGACAGCAGGCCGGATCGCTCGCCGTCGTTCACTGCCTCGTTGAAGTAGGATTTCCTCGGACGTCCCATAACTGTTCTCCCTGTTAGGAAGTTTGAAGGTTAAACATTTCTGTACTTTTCCGGAAAATCAGTCTTTTAACCACCAGATGTTGCCGCACACTTCCCATGTTTGTATTTGGTGATCAATACAAATGTACTGTAAAAGTACAAGTATGTGATTTAAAACAATATTGTGTACATTACCATTAATCACACTTACCAACATTGCGAACCTGTTCAGAGATGTCCGCCCTGACGTCAGATATGTCCCACATGGCCATGAAAGAGTCGAAGCAGGACCCCTCCTCGGCCTCTTGGATGTAAGGCTTGTAGCTGAAGCTAAAGTGGTGCGCAATGGCTGCCAGAAACATCTCCACGCAAATGACAAAATCCTAAACAGCACAATAGTTTAATCATTCTGGTCAAAGTGAAGACACATAGTGACATGTTTAAAATGAGACAATCCAACCTGTAAACCGGTGGCTACAGCTTCCACACTTTTCCAGTCCCACGTATGTTCCTCAGAGATCACTCCCACTTTGACCAGTAACGCAATGAACACGGCTTGCCTGGGAACGGTACAAGTAAATACATGCAACTGTGCTGTGTTTTTATTTTATTTTAAATGTTCTTTTTCAGCCTTTCATATGATTTGGAGTGACAGTAATTACCAGAAAGAGACAAACACCACCATCTTGACACAGAGGAATTTGCCGACAGGTTTAATTGGACTCAGTTCATCTCTCAGAGCCCTGTAGAACAGCACCAGGCAGTACATGGCAAACTAGAGTAGACGAAACATTATTAGACATTTCTTATTATTGCATCACTTAATATCAAGATCTGTATTTAACAATAATTTATTAGACCAGTTGTGAGATATTGTTGAAGATCACTAGATATGTCCATGCATTTTTGGAACTGAAGTTGCCTTCGTCGTACACTCCACACAGCTGACAGATCCTGGAAACAAAAAATGTAAAATTGTGAGGCTTGGTTGCAGAAATTCAAAATCAAGAACAAGTTGTACTTACAAGGCAATAATTGTGGTGACCGGTCTGACAACAGTGTACTGCAGCACCCCCAGTTTACACCTCAACAGCAACACTCTGACAAATGGAAAGAAGAATTGATTTGAACTGTTGTTCTTTGACACAAACTACAACGGTAGATCTTTATTGTCAACAGAACCATGTACAAATCTTCCAGGTTAGAGCCAGTATTCAATGGGTAGAGGCAAACAAATAAGATTGGTCTTCGAATGAGGCGAATACAAACTTGATGACAGTGATTAAACTAGCTGCTTTGATTCTTAAGATAAAAAAAAAGTTGCAATGTAATTTCCTTTGGCTCATTTCTTGAATGAGAAAAGCATTTCTCATCATTTAAACTCAACATTTAGAGTAGCTCAGGTCTCTAGCCGTTACTGTGGCCTTCACAACAGTTTATATTACTATCTATTATATATTACTAATTTTAGGTATACATTAACGACAAGCAGTTTGGAGACTCGGGTTGAAGTAGTGGAACAACAGACACTGCACTTTTGAACAACAGAGAGAAGTGGACGCCATGAAATCAGTGAGCTGCTTAAAAGTTTTTGGTAGTTTTCTGTCCAGCTGAGTGTACCGTGTCAGCGAGATAGGCATGATTCTACCAATCTCATGACTAAGAACCATCAAAACAATTTTGAGAATATATATTTTTGGGCTCAAAGTTGCACAGGATGGCTTTAAATTCGGTACTGTACGATATACACACTAGAAATGATACAGATATGGATTAAAATTGAAATTTCTATTTTCCTAAAACAAAAGCCTGATATTAGGTTTTCCTTTCTCCAGTGATAGTAGTAAGTGGTTTAGTAGTGCGTTCAAACTCACTCTCCCATGGGCCAGGGCGGGCAGCAGCAGAGCGGAGGCAGGTGCCTCTGCTGCTCTTGGACCTCCAGCATCATCACCAGACTGGGGTACTGGTTCTCCAGGTAGTTCAGCAAGAATGTCATGAAGTTATAAATGACATATGCTTCATAGCACTCTCTGCATGTGTCCACATAAATGGCTATGCTCGGGTATTTTAAAGCAATCCACTGAAAGAGAAAAAAGTTGTTAACGACTACAAGCTAAGTATGTTATTATTGAAATTAAAATTGAGAATTAAACTAATATGAATGCTGCTTACACTGTCCAGACTGTAGATTGGGACCATCCATAAAATCCTGGAGACATAAAAAACATTATTTTTATAGCTCTGGTGTTCATTTGCCTCAACAAACAACCACAAGCCAGTGACATTTCTTTTCATTTCTCCCTGCTGCTTTTCTGTACAAACACATGAGGTCAGTGTTTACCTGATGATTGGTTTCTGAAGCTTGGGCTGAGTGTAGTGAACCAGATGCTGGACAATGCTCCATAAAGATATAGGTATGGTCATGAAGACAAATATGCCAGCGATGAACCAGGCTTTGTTGTGAGTGTCGACCTGCCAATAACAGAAAGAAAAACAAACGGTCATTACTGTAGTAAGATGTAAAACTAGGTGGAAAGTAACTACAAAGAACAGTTTATTTTTAAAACTATGGAAATGTCGTACAAAATTTTCCTTAAAGGAAGTTGAAAGTTCCAATCTGCACTTTAACTTCCAAATGTTGTTAAATATATGAAGAAAAAAAAACACCTTTACAAGGACAGATGCTGCTCAAGATTTTATTCCTTGTAGTCCAACAACAAATGGAACTGTTAAAAATACCATAATTTATTTAATTAAGAATATATGTAATTGGTAAGAAACTTTAGTGACCTAATTATAGTAAGACACTACTATACCAATAAAAAAATGAACATTTCCTAAAGTATTCTTTCATATACACATTTACCCCAATAACTTTTTATTTCCATTTTATGTTTTATTACATCACCATTTTGATTCCTTTTATTGTTTTTTGATGATTATCAAAAGAGTGTTGTTTCTTTCTCTGTTGTTTCAATTTTATGCAAGGACCATGCTAAACCAAACCCTACAGTCTTTGATTTAAGACTTAAGAAGATTTGTATAAATAAAACAATCGTTACAGAATGTTACATTGTTTTATTTACCCTATAATTCAGTTCTCTTATTAAGTATAGATTGTCTTATAAGTTAGTTTCAGTCGGTTCCACTGACCTTGGATTTCTGCAGCTCCAAGATGCACAGAGGCAGGACCACCAGTAACAGTAAAATGTACAGTAAAACCACCAGCGGTCGAATCCATCTTCTCCAGTTCCCACAGGAGCACGGCATCTTCTCATGTATACGACTAGGGCCTTTCTAACCGCACAAGGCCAATCCTCTAAACGATTTAACTCGTCTCACAAGACTTGGGGCTAATGCTGGGCACATTAACGTTAGCTTCGCATATTTCAGCTTCTAACCCTCCAGTGCAACCTGAATCTCTTACTGCTTGGCAAGCCACAGATTATTCCTGGTTCTAAGATGTTGTTTCAGTCAAGTGCATAGTCATTATAGGTTCATGTGACATTTTTCTTTTACAACGAGGGCAGATGACTAATCGTACCATAACACATCTGCTGTCTCACCGTGTAAACAAACAAAGCACATGCCCCATGCTATCTCTAACGCAATTACACATACAACCACATAACGTGATTAAAGTGTTGATTAAAAATATATACTTAGCATTGTTTCTTAGCCTGTTTAGGCTGGATAAAGTTTCCCAAAGAAGTGTTTTGCTTAAGTTGTACACTTCCTGGTTTTGGACGTACTTCCGCCCTCGACCAAGTCCACTGATTGGTTGCCGTGATACGAGTAGCCAATCAAAGAGGAGGCTCCACTGTTAAAGCCTGAGGGTCTCGTGACTGGGAGCTGTGTTCATGTAGTATGTTCACCAGCAGATGGCAATGTGAAATAACAATTAGCTGCACGTTAGCCGAGGTTAAAACAAAGTTGCATATAGTTTTATATATTTAGTTTTATAGTATAAAGTCATATAAGTTTGTATTACTCCAGCTACTTTTTCTGCCTTGTTCCCTTGGCCCCTTCATACAATCATTGTATAATTACATTTAAAATGACCACTTAAAAATATTAGGTTGATTACATATAACCATTACTTATCATGTATTATGTCTGTTTTCCTTTATAATCAATGGTTGCGTCAGCTTCTCACTAAAAATACCAGTATTTCCCTAGACCATATTCATCATGAGGGTTGAGAAGAGTATCCAGATTTTAATACAATGAAATGTGATGGGTTGCAAAAGTTATTTTACTTCAATATTAAAACGTTCAAATTGGAACAACGCAATTTTTGAATAGTATTTAAAAAATGTTAAGGCCTTTCTGTATCTGAGTCCCTTAAGCATCATTGGTTGAACACATTGACATGGCCACCATCGATGTCTGGCACATGAAGTGCCATAACATCATTCTAAATTAAGCAGTCTTTTATACATATTGTACAAGTTGATAAGACAATGATAATACATTTTCAATATATAGTGCAACCCTATGGAAAATACTATTTATTACTGGGCTTTGTTGTCTAATTGACTGTCTTTACAAGTAATAAGCTACTTGCTTTATTTTTTTTTCTCCTTTGTACGCACCTCTAATTAATACTAAATAGGAGTGTTTCAACTTAAGTTTATAATTGTTTTGTAAACCTGTCACAAAAAACACTAACCTAAGTAATTCTAACTTACTGTACTTTAACAAATCAAACTTAAGTAATTTCAAACTCCTTCTTTTGTGTTTGCTTGTTTGTGTTCCTGAGAAAATCATTGGTGGCATTGCTTTCCTTTCTGTTGCAGCATGTCTCCACTGCCCCACAGTCACAGAAATCACTGGTTGTTGCAGGACAGATTGTTCATGAATTTTGTATCAATCCTTTTGGCTTTTATGAATTAGAAATGGTCTTTGCCACGAGTTGTGTGAGGCAGTGCCATGACAGATCGCTGAGAGGGACTGCCATGCAAAGTGGCAACAGTCGTGTAAGGGCAGGCTACGTAAACATATGCTAAGTTTGATCGGCGAAGATGCATATTTTAGCATAGAAAATGTGCCGTCCATTGATGAAAGTGTAAGGTGAAGCGGCCCGAGTGTTGAGCCTTGAGGGATACATGTGTAGATAAAATGTATAAGGCAAAAAAAAGATGGGGAATCACTGTCTGATCATTGAAATGGGAGTGCACCTCCTTTGTCAGAAGAATACAGAAGTCTGTAAATGTTCACTGATGACTTATTTATCTTAATACGTCTGCCAAAGGCCTTTGTGTCAGGAAATGTTCCCGCTCACTGAGGGCCTCGGCTCGTCTGTTCCCCAACAACAACAACAGAGTGTGATGGAGTGGAAAGTCTTACAGCGTAAACAGCAGTTAAAAAATCTCTAGCAGAGATGTGTTATCCCAATTGAAGATTACGTGAAGCTTTCCCTTTTCTAAGTACCTTCAGGTTGTTCCAGTGGTGAAACTTTATCAGATTAAAATTTTCAGGACAGACTATCATTATAAATAATTTGAGGTGCAGTGGTTAGAATTGTAAAATGACCCATACACTTGCAAACAAATAAATGCAAAAGGTTTGAATAAAATGCAATTTGGAGTTACAATAGCATGGTACTAAAGTGGTCCTTATGTTTTACATTTCTCAATAAAAAATAACTCAAATCGGAAATAATCTACAGTGGAAAGGTTTTTATTAATAGTAATAATCACGCCTTGTCTTTGGAGTTCTAAATTTACAACAGTGATTAAAGAAGAGGTATGTAATATATTTTTGATGATGATATAGAATTAGAAGCTCTATATTCAAACTGCAAACACTGTTTTGAGTGTTGAGTCCATCTGCTTTGCCCCAAACAGAGAATACCTTTTTGTTTCTTTAATTCAATCAGAATAGAAAACTCACAGCCTTGCAAACAATGCTAGAGCAGGTGAAACCCAGCAACATGTGAGCAGTAAAATAACCATATGTAGGTTTGGTTTGTGTCATTACTGCTTTGGTTAATAGCCAAAGGCTATGATAACCTGACAGAAGCTGACAGAAAGTTAGCCAAAAGGATCACCAGTGTCTACTTAAACTTAAAGAGTTTGGTGTAAATGTTTACATGAATTGCACTAAATCAGATTTCAGTCTGAGCTATATATTAATTATACTCAAAAGAACAACAGAGTAGACACGAAGACACCAATCCAGTGTACAATAATGCAAATAATTTTTTTCTTTACTGTTTTTGTGTCCTTGGGAAAGACACTTAACCCCCCTTGCCTCCAGTGTCTGTGGCCCTGGTGTATAAATGTTTGTATGAATGGTTGAATGGAAGCTTGATGTAAAGTGCTTAGAGTGCCTAGTTCTAAAATCCATGTCATTTACCATTACTTTAAAATACCCCATTATCAAAGATGTTACAGGACCTCTGATTTGCCTTAGATTGACCGTTTTTCTTTGCAGTATTTTGTCTTTGTATGGACCGTGAATCATTAATAAAGCTAAAATGAACTAAATATTGTCAAATACATCAAATAGCACTTTGGATCTCTGACCTTGAGTAATCTGTATCAGTTCACTTTTGGCCAGAAAAAGAGTTCCCATCAAATTCCAAAGATCTACAACCTTTTAGCCTTGTTTTTTTTTTTAATACATCAGCTTGTTTAAAAAATGTTTCAGTTTGATTGTTTCCTGCTTGACAGTCAGTATAACACTGTGTGGCATTATTTCATACAGGGAATATGAAGCGGTTTCATAACTTGGACGATATGGCTCAGAATAATCACTGAGCGCTTTAACAAAAACAGAAAACATCAGATAAGGTCTAGGCTTTGGTTGGTTTGGGGCCTTTTCAACATTTTGATTACACAGCCCTGGTGACAGTCTCCTTGTGAGAAGACAACATGGTGTAATCCCGGGTTAATGACACTTGGAATGAAACCCTGCAGTTTCCCTAGAGACAGTTCTCATTTACTGACTGATGCACTTCCATGACCTTTTCAGCTTCTCTGAAAGCGAGGCATTTGTTAAACTGTATTTCACTCTCCAAGTCAAGGGAAACACATCTTTTGCAATATATATATATATTTTTTATGTTTGAATAATGATAAGAAAGACTTAGCTCTCTACCACTTAAGAAGGAGCTTTCTTCACAGTCAGTGTTTAAATGGACAAAGTAAATATGAGTTACAACCACTTTACAACTGGCAGACCAGAGACTTGTAGAGACAGTGGGCAAAATTGAAACTGAGAGATGTCACCTGGCCTGTTAATAATTTTTGTCCTTGACATAGTGAATTGCCAATTAGTCAAGACAAAATACAAGAAAAACTGGAGACAGGCTTTCAAGATCAAAAGAATCTAGAGCACAAAGTTTACAACAAAAATATAGGATAAGACTCTGTATTGAGCTTAACATTAACAGAACTATTAATAGAGTTTGGTTTATTAAGATCACATTTTTCAATGCACATACAGCGGTGCTCATAAGTTTACATACCCTGGCAGAATTTGTGATTTTCTTTGGGTTTTTCATTTTTCAGAGAATATAAATGATAACACAAAAACCTTTTTTCACTCAGAGTTGGTGGTTGGGTGAAGCCATTTATTGTCAAACAACTGTGTTTACTCTTTTTAAATCATAATGACAACAGAAAATACCCAAATGACCCTGATCAAAAGTGTACATACCCTGGTGATTTTGGTTCTGATAACATTCACAAGTGACACTAACAGGTGTGAATGGCTACTAAACCTAACCATCCTCACCTGTGATCTGTTTACTTATAATCACTGTGTGTATAAAAGATCAGTGAGTTTCTGGGCTCCTGACAGACCCTTGCATCTTTCACCCAGTGCTACACTGACGTTTCTGGATTCTGAGTCATTGGAAAAGCAAAAGAATTGCCAAAGAATCTGCGGGGAAAGGTATTTGAACTGTATTAAACAGGAAAGAGATATACAAAGATTTCCAAGGAATTAAGAATGCCAGTCAGCAGTGTTTAAACTCTAATTAAGAAGTGGGATTCTATTGAAACCTAACCAAGGACAGGTAGACCAACAAACATTTCAGCCACAACTGCCAGGAAGATTGTTTGGGATGCAAAGAAAAACCCACAAATAACTAAAATACAGGACACTCTGAAAAAAGTGGTGGCTGTTTCAAGATGCACAATAAGGAGGCACGTGAAGAAAAATGGGCTGCATGGTTGAGAAAGCCATTACTACGCAACTGCCACAAAGCATCCCATTTACAATACACCAAACAGCACAGTAACAAGCCTCAGAACATCTGGAACAAAGTCATTTGGAGTGATGATACCAAAATTGTAACTTTTTGGCAACAAACATCAACATCACATTTGGAGAAGAGTCAACAAGGCCTATGATAAAAGGTACACCATTCCTACTGAGAAACATGCAGGTGGATCACTGATATTTTGGGGATGTGTGAGCTACAAAGGCACAGGAAAAGATGAATGCAGCATGTTATCAGAAAATACTGGGGAAAATTTGCACTCATCAGCCTGGAAGCTGCTCATGGAAAATACTTGGACGTTCCAACATGACAATAATCCAAAGCACAAAGACAAATCCGACCTGTCATTGGCTACAGCAGCATAAAGTGAAGGTTCTGGACTGACCATCTCAGTCTGACCTCAGTGTCATTGAGTCACTCTGGAGAGATCTCAAACATGCAGTTCATGCAGGACAGCTCAAGAATTTACAGAAACTGGAGACTTTTTGCCAAAAGAATGGGCAGCTTTACCATCTGAGAAAATAAAGAGCCTCTTCCACAATAGACTACAATAGACATTAATAGCTGTCATTGATGTTAAAGGTGGCAATACACAGTATTAAGAACTGGGGTTTGTAACCTTTTGATCAGTCATTTGGGTAGTTTATGTTGTCATTATGATTTAAAAACTATTGTTATTAGTAAAAAACAAAATAATAAAATTTACACAGTGGCCTTAATCCCCTTCCGTAGATATGGATAAATTTGATGGCCTCACATTTGCCACTTAAATGAGCATATTTTCAAAATCTTCTATCTAGAGATTTGGCTTTTTGGAAATAACATTTCGCTTTTAATTAATAAAACAACATATAGTAGCCTATGTAAAAATGTCTAAAAATAGTTTGCTGTACCCCATTAACCTCCATTCAGTTTTTTTTCCATCATGGGGGCACAACTTTGGATTTCTAATGGAAATGTTTTATCTTCTAGTTAAGCAAGATGTAAAACCGATATGATTAAAGAAAACTGATTTGTGACAGTAACATAAAGTTAGTATAACTGCAAACCCATTTTACAAATTTGAAGTAGCCTATTATAGTTCCCAGCAATGTATTATAACCTCTGATCATTTACAATTTTAATGTAATATAATATAACCCAAATCTGTGTACTTTATTAACAGTTTGATAAAGGATTATAGTAAAAAAGATTTATTCTCAAATGCACTTTTGACAAAAGAGATGTGAAGTGAGTTATGTGTATCCAGTTCCTACTAGCGAGCTGTTCACATCCTCTCCTTTGACATTTGCAACCCTTAGGGCTCAGTTGCCAAGCAGGTCACAGTGAGCTTCAAATTACTCCCAGACGCCTCTTTCTCACACACACACACACACACACACACACACACACACACACACACACACACACACACATCCACACACACACACCGCGAAGAAGGGGCCTCACTGCACTTCCTGAAGAACCAATATTAGACTGAGGGTGAAATCAACCCACAGTTTCAACCAAAGGAGATGGAGATGGATTTATTGGTATAAGCAGCAGCGCTAACATAATAAATCATTGAAAACAAACAGATATAAAGGCATTTTCAAATACATAGTGGCAAATAATCCTGTACAAACATGAGCTGTGTTATTCTTAACACTTCAAATACAGACGTGTATGTTTATACGAGAGACATTCTCACAGGTTCATATGGATTCACAGATATGGAGAGAGATATAGAGATGGTTCTTTGATAATCGGGTAACAATGCCTTAATCAACATTAACTGGAGTGTCTTTCACAAGTAACAATATCAAATACATATTACAACACAAATGGACACTCTACATACATATATTTTATTGGTAAATTCTACAGTGATTGATTATGTTTGTTGAAATTCACAGTGCAATAAAGCGTTGTCGTGGTCCACTTTTGGTCAGTGGGGACACAAGACCATCAGTTATAATGTATTACCATGACACAATATTATTTTCAAATCAGATTATGGTTACACATTTGTAATTACAGTGGCTGTAATGACGGGAATTTAATACAGATAAAAGTCTCAAGCGACCACTGACCATTTTACTGTGGCTGACCACTAATGCCCCAATTGAGAGACCCCACTTTCTCCCTCCAAAACATGTTTTTGTCATTTTTTTGTTTAGACTTTGTAGTGATTCTTGTCTAAATCAGTTGTTATAAGGAGGGTATATTATAAACACTATATGTATTTTTTGGGTTAAGAAATAATTGTCTTTATAATATTTATAATTCTAGGTTTTTTGTATGGTTATCATTGCCCCAAGCTCTTTGGTTGTTTAGCATAAAAATACTAAGGCACAAAATAGTTGAGAGAACAGCTGTTTTACCATGATATAAAATGATATATAACGGCCCATTGTAACGTGCAAGTGGGCATGCTGTCCAAACCCTCACACAGGTAGTTCATTCACAAGTGCTGTGCTGGGTGACCTCTAATGCAACCTTGTACCACTAGATGGAACTGTGACTTACAAAATTCCCTTTGCTACAAGGCCTATTAGAATATATTTACGTTGGTGTGAAAAACAGGTATTCCCTGAGAAACTGTAAAGCAATTTCTACTTCTTTCTAATTTCTTGTGAGTTAATGTTTGCTTATATTTGTATCTTTTCACGGATAATATTGTCTTCTAATTTTGATCAATTCAGAAATTTAATAGTTAGATACATTCTCTTTTTGTAGCACTGCATAACTTTTAGCCACTAGATGGCGCAGATCCCTCTACAGACAGTCTGTGATTTTCTTTTTGAGAAGATATTTATTCAAAACCAGCAAGCTTGGAAGATTTTTTTTTTTTTGTCTGCAACGGTAGGGGGATTTTAGTGCATTTTGTAGAACTTAAACTCTGCTAGGGTCCAGTCTTTTTGCCTGTTTTTGCTCACTCTGTTTGCTTGCTGCTGCGGATGTCACTCAAGTGAGGTTTTTGTTGTTGCGACGGCAAGGAATTATGAGGGTACTGTGTCAGTGAATTAGGTATGATTCTAATAACCATTAAATTATAGCATAATTAAATATATTTGGGGATTTTAAAGTAACGTGATGCTACTAGCTAAAAGTTACTCAGTGCTACTTTAAATTGAAATGTAATTTGAATCACATTCCACAAAAACATAAGCAGAATTTGGCATATTAGCACAGGAGAAAATGTGAAGAACGCACAAAGCAGTTTGTCTCCTAACATTTGGTCTGTACAAAATAAATCAAATCATTCTGGGGTCTGCAGTTCTAATCTACACTAATATTCTCTATCAACATAATAGACAATATATAACCCATAGACATTGCACCATTAAATATGAACCATAAGGCCCATCTGCCAGTATCAGTTATCTAATACTACAATATGACTCACAACTCATACTTTCAAACTAACATAGATATTAATGTAAAGGTAATAGTTTAACCATGCATATAAGCTAGAGTTGAATGGACGGTTTGTGAAAATTTTGTCAAAATTGATGCATTTTAAATGAAAATATATTAGTTTTGACAAGACCTGTTGTCATTTCATTAGCACAGCTGTCCACAGAATAGGTAATAAGAGCCTGCAAATGTACAAGTAAAAGAGTATCTATAATAACATTTTACAGAATGACATTTAGTGATTCAATGTAACAAATTCATAAAGATTTAATGTGATTGACCTTTGGCCTTTCAGCTTTACTTACACTTCTGTAAATAGAACCTGTAAATATCAGCTTTAGCTTAGAGCTTAATTATTTTTTAAACATTACACAATTTACCAGAACCTTTCTCTGAAGATGTCCACAAATTACATCTGCTTTGCTTTTGTTCCACCATTGCGGGGAAACTCCCATGGCAGCACGTACTCATCTCCAAAGATTCCCTATGACAGCAAACATTTGGGCTGTTTCCTTCCTTCCTCCATCCCCATTGGTGCATCTTTCCCAGAAGTGCTGCCCTTTTACAGGAATAGCATGCTTTGCTACTGATTGAGGGTAATTTATAGCTACAGTTCAGCTGTATCCTGTTAAAGACTGTTTCTGTTAATATTCATCAACTCACTCTTCCCTCCTTTTTATTTCTCACGCGTCACTGTCCGTGGGTGTGGGAATATACAGAGTATTTTGAGGAAAGTTAGGCCTGTTGAGAGGTTAGGTCAAGTTAAAGTCCATTGTTCTTGCTTTTACCTCCCTTTATGGTTTTGACTTATTTGACTGTGAGAACTGGTTGTTGCCGGAGATCCTAAAAAACAAAAATAAATATTCAGTTGCTGTATTTTCTGATGGCCCGCTCAGTGTGAAGGTTGTTCGGTTCAGGGCTTTTGCACTGAATGCTGGTCCCGTTCATTGGTCCGATGCTGCTCAGCTGGTTGTCGGAGTAGCACCAGCAGCACAAACACGACTGCAACAACATGTGGAAAAGATAAACATTAGAAGTGCACATCACATGACACGAGTACAGATCTGCTCTTGTTCATTTCCCGTCCCTGAATGACGACTATGTCTTTCACTAGCAAAGTAGAGTCATGGTTTATCTCTGCTATGCCAGGTTCGTTTGACTGCATGACCTCAGCCAGTAAACATGGCTGGGCAGACGGCTGTAAAAGGTTGCTCACTGAACATCATCATTATCACAGACTCTGAGTCAAGGACGTGGTTTACCTCAAGGTTTTGTTTTAGATGCTCTTTCCTACTTTACATTGCAACATACGTATAATTCACTGGTGTTCATGCATACCTTTAGACTTATTTGGCCACTTACATACTTTGTATTCAGATTAAGTATATCTGTATATTTACTGTATATGAGGAGCCATGTCAGTGAAAGAGTTGTGAGTCTTTTCTTTTCATTTCAAGAAATCAGTATAACTTTGATGCTATTAAATAAAAAAATCAAGTAAGAATTTAGGCTAAAAGTGACATATTGGAGCTTAAAGGTAAACAATGTTTTAAGGTGTGTTCATGCTTTATTGCTTTATTAGTTCGCACCCCCCCAAAAAAAAACTACCCATTTTGTTTGGCTTTTAGCTAAAATCCCTGGTCTGCCGAGCGTTCACAGCTGTCTGAAAAAACTGAAAAACAAACAAAAAAACATGCCTTTTTTAAGGGAAAGCACTAGATGGTGCTGTTAGCCCAAATAAGGCATGTTACTATAACATTTTAGCTTCTCGACCTTATTTTATGTAGTTGGACAAAATTGTTTTCTTATGTGACCTCAGGGAAATTAAGCATTATGTAATGTTTTTGTCGCCAAATTAACACGCTCTTCCTGTTTGAGATCATTTATAACCTGCGTGAGGTTCACACTTGAATCGAACGGCACCAGAATCTGCTTGCACCGCACCGAACACGTCAAGTGTGAACGCACTCTAAATCACAGTCAGTTGATACAAAAGTGGACTGTGGGATCAGCTCGGGAAGTTTCCAAGTGACTCTAACTTAAAACTTTGCCTTTGTTTTGATACATCAAAAACAAGTTTTATTAAAGAGGTATCTGAGACTTATAACAAATCAACTTTCATGTTACCCACATAAAATCCTGCTCGGATTGACAGCATGCTGGGCTAATGCTAACTTTGAAAACCTTTAAAGCCATTCGAGTGTTCTGTAAAATAAGAACTCCTGTCTTGTTACTTTGGGCACATGGATGTTTGAGGTTATTCTCCCTCTTTTATATAAAAACAAAACATGATCACCTTGAAACTCTGTATGTTGACAATTCTAAGGTAATAAATAATTAAAATAATATACTATTGCTTCAAGGTAAAAACAAGGTAAAATTGTTTTTAGGGACAATTTTGGTGATTAAACCCTTATTAAATTAAATAAATAAAATGTATTGCTTGATTAAATAGGGTTTGGAGACTTTCAATTAACAACCAACATGTTTATACCGTGGCTAATGGTAGCTTTGAACAACATGTTTAGCACTTACAAAACTGTGACTATACTCCAAGTATAATTTCATTTTATTTCTGGATATATAAACTTTTATTTTTTATTATTTTTAAATATAGATTTTTTTGTCAGGCTTTGGCTTATAGCTTACCTTGAAACAATTTTTGAACTTTTTGCTGACAAAATAAAGAATGATAGGATTTATGCACGAGTTGATAGTTGCAAGGTTGATGCCAACATAATCCAGGACCAGGAGAAAACTGAAAGTGAAAAAAAAAGAGTCAGACACCAAACATTGAACATTATCCTTCTTAAAACAGTGACTCACTTGAATAATTCACAGCGGGACTCATCATTGGGGTAGTACACCACTTTCTTGAGAATCCTGCTCAGATGCAGTGGGAACCAGCAGAGGGCGAATATTAAGACCAAGCAGAAGACGGCTTTGGCCACCTCCCTTCTCTGCTCAGATATAACAAATCATACTTTACCATTAAAAAAAGTGAAATATGCTTGCCTTGGGATGACTCCTATGCTGAGCTAATGATAAAGATTAAGAATTAAATAATTTATGTAGGTTTGTTGGTTAGGAATTAATTCAAACCTGTTTGAGGTGCTCGCTGAGAGCTATCCGCAGACTGCCGTTCCTGTGATTGAGCATCTCGCTGGTCATCAGGGTGTAAAATACGGCAGTGCAGGTCAGGGGTACGCAGAAGTAAAAGCCAAAAAGCCACCAGTCCTTTGCTTCTTTGTAGAACTTACAAGAAACAAACACAATAGTGTTGGTTAGCTTTATAATGAAGCTACAAAAATAAAATATGCATAAATAATCTGTTAAAGCATGAGTCAGGCCTCATTGATTGACCACAGTCCCAGCACTCTAACTCTAACTCAGGAAGCTACTCTAACCCATTTCTTTCACTTACATACTCTCTTCTCTGACTTCTTGCCATTATAATAAGGGGATTTTTGACAGATTTTCACATTCTTAACAGTACACAATAAATGTTAATGTGTATAGATAGAAGTCATGAGATAGTATGGTTAAATTACAATTACTACCACTAGATGCGGTGCTGAGTTCTATTTTCTCCCTTAGTCTGGCAGAAATGGGAGGTTCTTTTTCTATAGGGCCTTTTGTCTTGATGTTGGTGTGAAAGGGCGTATTCTGGATTCTCTTAGAAACTTCAGATGTGACAGTAAACTGTAATTCAGAGTTCTGCAGTGTGCTTGGTCAATGATTTGAAGAAATGGAAATGAGACTAAGAACCGTCACAGACGGTTTGAAGAAAGGTATTTTCAAACAACACATTTGTTTATGAATAAAATATAAAGTATGAGGCAAGTAAGTATCTAAGAAGAAAGGAAGGAAAAGAAGAAGAAATTTGTAAAACTCTCAACACGGTCTCACTAAAAATCATGACGAGTCACTGTACAATTTTATAACATATTTTGTCCCTACTGGAATTTAAATATGCCACAAAACAGAAATATTGGTAGGTATCTGGTCATACTTATAGAGATTATATTATCTGTAATTGCTTTTAAAATACAAAAAGGTTACGTTTACACTAGAACATTTTGGTTTAAAATTGATAGCATCTGTTGTATGTTCATGCAACAATCAAATGACTATTAACATCTTAAGCTTAATGACATGATAATAGACATGACAGTGCTACAAATTTGCTACAAATTTAGATTTAGTTAAAAAATTTTGAGTTTGTGGTATAGTGTAGACAGACCCAAACAGAAGGCAATAATGCAGACTAAGATTATTCTCGAACACTGTCACTTTGTTAACATGACAGAGATTTAAATTATTGCCATAGTCCGACAATAATCAGACTTTAAAATGCATGTGAAAGTTTTAGTCTGACAGGAATCGCACTGACCTGGTTGATACCATTCAAAGTTTAACAATAGTCCAGTTAATCAAGCCACTCTAGCTATGTCTGAAAGCTGTGCCTGTAGTCCATAGATGTAGTATATGGACATAGAAACAACTATGACCCAAATGACAAAGAAGCTCCTCAAACAAGCCACAATAAATAAATCACAACTGATTAAAAACTAAACAAATGAAGTGTCCTGTAATTATTTGGGTCTAACATAAATAATGTGATTGCACAGTTTTCAACTGCATCACCATGTACTCCAGTCAACCCCTGCACTCCAGATACATAACATTAGTATTTCGCTGCTGTGTACACATTTACGAGCACCCTTTTCTAATTTCACTGTGGTAATAAGGCCACCCTGGCTCTGTGCGGTTCTGACGATACGGTAAACACTCTTACAGACCAAACATTTTCCTTGGTCAGAAATAAGCTATTTCGCCTCGTTCTATTTATTTATTTATTTATATACGAGCTTCAGTATTCTGGAGCGGATATTTGAGAGCGAATACATGTGGCATAGAAACACATGTGGCTTAGCTTCAGGCATAGGCCTCTGTAATTGCACATGGCCTGCAATCAATTATGTGCTCTGAGGATGTGAGAAGGGTTGTAATCGCATAAGCTTTTTCACCAAAGTTCATTCCTTAAAGTAATAGAGGACAGAAAAGAACAGAACTGATGATGTATTGCTTGATTTATCACAGGATATGTTGTATTTGATTGATTTTTACTGGCGCTATAAATGCTTGTGAATCCAAAATAGCTTGTCTCAGTCTGCCAGCTGGCCATTAGAGGCACTCAGTGAGCCTAAACAATAAAACAATGGAAATTCAACACTGAAGTAGCGCTTTCATTTTGTGATGTTTTTCCTATCTCCTCTTCCCACTGTTTTGGCTCTTTATTTTCACATTCAGCTCCATTCACATGATGACACAGTGTTATGCCTGGGCCAAAGTGAAAGCAAAACATGCAAAAAACAAAAGCACTAAACTGTCATTTTCTTATCAGTTTGATAAGAAAACTGGAGAATGTTTTACCATCATGAAGTCAGTTTTGGGGTTGAGCATGCATGTGCGGTAGGTTTCATTTCTGTAGGTGAAGGAGACAATGTCAAAGCCGATGGCCTCGGGAACGGCCAGGACCAGAGATAGCACCCATATGGATACGATCTCGATGACTGTGAATAGTGGGACGCCCACGCCCTGCACTCTGCTCCAGGACGCCACTGCACGGTACCTGCCATAGGAAAAACACATCATGTAGTACAGGTTCTTCATACTTTCTTTTGCTAAATGCAAAAGCAGTGTACAATATCAAAAACTGAAGGTTTTATTTGAGTGCAATATCACATGACCAAATAGATAAAAATAAAACAAATCTAATCACATGGTAATAATTTACAGTATTCATAGGGTGTTTTCCAGCAAAGTGTAAATGAACAGGCCTAACTTTTATCATTTTGATTGAGACCATCATTGGTTGAGACTGTGACAAGACCAAGACTTTTCCAAAACAAAAAGTCTTAAGACCAGTACCAGTCTCAAGTTCATCATTTTTATATTTGGTGCTAAAATTTTTACTTAAACCCAGAGTGCATCCTTGTTATTGTCTTTGCACAAGGGATCCATGTCAACTTCCACTTGTTCATGCTCTGTCAAAACGTTTGCAGGCTCTACACATTTGACGAAAAAATTTATTCAAAAAGGCTGCCAATGATGCATTATCAAAAAAGATTTATTTTTGTGGTCTAATGAAACAAAAAAAGTTGGCAGTAGAACTGGCACTAGGGCAAAAGGCAGCATCGGGTTATTAAAATACAGTCACAATACAATATGGGATGCAAATACTGTATTTCAATGTAGTCTTTTTGTATAGATTAGAAATTTCTACAGATAGCCTTAGATTCCTGTGAGCTATGACAGACACATTAGAAAGTTCATATGTGACACAACAATATTTAGGGCAGTACATTTATTTTTCAAGCCTTGCTGAACCGGATTCTTTCCATCTATACGGAGAACGGAGTAGTTATTATTCTTGCCTCTCTTGACTGACAAAGCTAACACTTGCTTCATACGTGGCAGAGCACCAAGCACAACAAAGCGCTCTGTCAGCAAGACTATCAAAATGTTAAGCTTTAATGAAGCGAGATGATCAATTGTTTATTTTAAATATCTAATATTTATATTTTTGTGAAGCCTCCAAACAGACTGGCCCATGTTGGCAGAAGGGTCTGTTGGCTGCTGTCTCTAATGTACTCAATACTTGTTTGCTTGTTTGTTTCATTAATAGAAACCGCTTGTTGAAATGTTTTAGTAAAAACCTGCATCAAGATTTTATGGCAAAAACCATATATTTTTCATGACACATTTGAATATCTCTGTTGAACAACATGGCGCCATTTATATTTCACTAAGTGGTAATGTATCCACCTATTTCTCTTCCTCCAACATTGAAAAGATACAAAAGAGACTCAAGTGCATCCATAATACACGCACATATATTTGCTACACATATCCTGAAAACAAATGGAGAGCATCTGCTCTTGTATACAAGTAAATAGCACTGCAGGCAGCCTGCCTTTTCTCATAATACAGGGCATTAAATATGTCTGCCGCGATGAACCTTGGTGCCTCTTCAGAGAAATGCTCTTATCAACAGTGAGATGACAACACTGCAGCACTTCACCGTCATCATTTATTCACTATACGACCACTGTTAAGATACCACTAAAAGTACACCTTCAATTAAGATGGAATTATTTATATAAACATAATCATAAAGTGAACAGTGCATTATAGCTTTAATGCTGCTTTTAAAAGACTCATTTACATGGGCCAAAAAAAATCACACAACTTTAGATGTCAGACTGTGCACTGACATTATCTGAAGCTACACTAACCGTGTTTCAAGAAACATACTGTCGAGAGTAAAACGCCTGATGACGGTCATGTCTTAACTTGGTTCGGTTGGTTTTCAGCACTTAGAGACACTATCATCTGACTGATTTACTGCGACGCCATGCAAAACCTGTAAAACTTAAGTGAATGGAGCAACAAGTGATGACCATACTTGGTGAACACACATCTCCACAGTTACCATAAAGTTAAGTGTGCACACAAGGCAAGACAGTCACAAATTTAACTACCGAATATGTAGAGGTTATGCTGTTGATGGTAAAGAAGGCTGCTGTGATTACTGTAAGTATTAAGAGTAGTTTCTTCAGTACAAAATCTTTAAAAGCTGTAACAAGTAATGTTACAGCTGACTTTTATTTTTTAGCTCAAAACCTTGTTTTGACCAGTCAACAAGGTATCTTCACACACTTTGAATTAATTTGATTCGAGCCAAGCTTCATGGAGCCAACTTTCTTGTGAGTCATGGATCACTTATACTATAAAATATTCATACATAGTGTTCCTTGACCAGTAAAATCCGCTTTGCTCAGTTTTAATATGATTAACCTTGCTGCATAAAGCATGTGGACTAAACCTTGTTTGCTAATAAACTTACATTCAAGGCTCCTCATTTCCTCCTCATTGCCCCTGGTTTACCCCCTTCTTTCTTCCCTGTAATTCCCCTGTTGTAGAGGTCAGCACTCATCTAAGTGGTGATTCATAATCTGACCATGTTTTTCCGGCATGAACTGGTGCTGACATCCTATTAACTTTGAGACCTCTTCTTTTCCAAGTACACGACAAGTTGTAGTGTACTTGGAAAAGAACGGTAGTCTACAACTTTAATTTCAACCTTGTGTGTCCAAACCCAGAGTGTGACACACTGACCTGTCCACGCTGAGGGCACACAGGTTGAGGACAGTGATGCCCACCGAGGCCTTCTGCACAAAAGGCACCAGCTTGCACAGAAACAGGCCAAAGAAGCTCTCAGCGAATGGCCAACGAGATTCCAGGAGCTGAGGGGAAAACACACAAGAATGAAAAATGCAGTTTACGTTTTCCCACGTTTACATACATGTCATTAAACAGGGCGATTTAATCACACAATTAGTTCTGCTTTAACAATGGCAGTACAAAAACAAGTCTGTGTCTGAGGCTGAGCTTTACTCTCAAAAACAGACAAAAAGTCCCGTAAATGTCCCGTCACAGGTGGAGAAGAGAGAGAATGTGAGCACTAGGAACCATCTCTGAGCTGTACGTTTTTATTTCATAAAACAGTCAGAGCTGTCTTAAACTAAGTGTTCACCTTTTTGAGGCCCTTGTCAGAAAGATTTTATAATGTTCTGGATCATGTGCAGCTTCTGTGAGTCTCTGCTGCAGCAACTGAGAGTAAAGACCAGGGGTCTCCAACTTAAGGGCCGCAGACCAAATCGGGTCCTCTCATTAATTATTACTGTTGGTACATTCTTTTTGTTATTAATAAAAAAGACATGCATAAAATGATATCAGTGTTTTTTATTGGGTTTGATCTAAAGAGGTTTTAGGTCTTAGCTAAAGTTAATAAGAACTATTTAATGAACACAAAGTAATTAACCATGTCTAAATCCATCAGAGGCAGATTTATTGGGGATTTTAAGTTACTTTGTTAATATCCACTTATTCAAAGTACCTGGCCTTATAAGCAAATTAAATAGTATGTAAACGCATGTTGAATTATGTTTTATTTACGTTTATTAAAAAACTTACAAATGGACAAACATTAGCCTATATTTTAAATAAATATTGGAACGGCTGACATTTACTTAGGGACGGCTGGAACTGGCTTTCGGGACTGTACTCGGACGATGATGAAAAAAGTTAGTCTGGAGCCCTGAGTGAATAAAAAAATGAAATGAAAACACTAAGTAACCAGACAAATATTGGACATTGTGTTAATGTCAATAGGGTTTAAGTTTAATATAAACCATAAGGACGCAATGATCTTGATATGTAAGCTTTGTTAAAGACGTTATTTAAAAATAGCTCACTGTGTTTTTTTATCCACTTCCACTACCACTTAGACTATTATTATCCTTTGGGAAAATAAGTCAAGGCCGTGAGTATGGAGCTTTGTTTTTGCACCAAAGTGGACTTGGCAGGGTTCCTACAGTAGGATATCACCTGCGTGGAAGTCGTTTTTGTAACGGCCAAAGCCAAAGGAAGAGGCTCACAGCACGCCTTGGCTCTTGAGTTTACTTATGCCATATCTGTTTCCCAAGAGCACAACTGGCAGTAAAGAGGAAAGAGTCCACATCATTGTTTTGAGTGGAAAAATGGAAAAGCTGCCATATCCCGTCACACTGAACAGAATATCTTTGTTCTAACACTTTATGTTTGTGTTTTTTTGCCTTTTGTGAAAAGATGTCTTGTAAAATGTGTGAACTTTAGATGCTAAAGGGCTTCCTTGGGTTTTGTCTGGGAATCTGTCTTGTTCATTCACAAAAATGTACTGTATGTTATAGTTTTGTTTATTGTTATTGGTTTACAAAAACAAGTGATGCATTTGGAAAGGCAAATAAAAAGTTGCAATGTGCCTTTTAGATACTATAAGTTTGAAATTAAAGAGATAAATACATTTAAATTAAAACAATATTTAGTAATGTAAGACACAATATTAAAGAAAAAAAAACTGAACTGCGCTCTATAACCAAAAGTATAGACTTGAGCATTTTTTTATGACTCACGCTTTGTTTTGCAGTCTATAACTTAACTACGTTTTATATGATCCAGTGGCATCGAGTGGTCAATTCTGCTGAAAACACAGTACAAATTTCAAATTAGATTTTTTTAGCTTTAATAGAAATATGCCCCATTTAAAACTTTTTAGTTGACTATATTAAAGTGGCATTGCGTAACTTTAAGCTAATAGCATTATGTAGTTTTAAAGTCCCGAAATATAAATGTTTGTATTGATTTAAGGATTCTTAGACACGCGATTGGTGGACTCATACCCATTTCAGCTGGACAGAAACTCTGATTTAAATCATTTATAATTCCATGCCGCCGGGACGAGCATACCTCTCCTGAGTGACATTCTAAGCAGCTCAAACAGAGGGAGCAGAAAAAGGCCGATACAGTGAACCTTAGCAGAGTATTTTTGTACAAAATGACCCTCCTGTTCCAGAAGACATGTTTTTTCTCCCAAACTTGCTGATTTTGGATAATTTCCTCTCAAAAACAAACAACACAGACATTCTTTAGTGGGACCTGCGCCATCTAGTGTTTAAAAGCTATTCAGTGCCACTTTAAAGCAAAACTATAGTACTTTTTAGGATTTGCACCCACTAATACTAGTACTGTTACATCTCACATTGAATCTTTCATATCAAAGATGTGTGGAAAGTTGTGTTGAACACAAGTTACAGTGTGCAGTGTCTATAAAAATAAAGACATATTTGGTTATGTATTTTATGTACTGTCATAGTGATAAAAAAGTGTCCACATTGTGCATGTATGATATTATTACCTCAACATTTTAACCATTTAATTGATAAAACTATGTTAGTACACTGTATAACGCTTTAATATTTCTTACAAAAATAATATTCTGAAATATTTTTACACACTAAGGGAAGTGTAATTAGAAAAAGTTCCAATTCAGAATAATTTTTGTCCCATGTTTATTGTCATGTTATAGTTGTTTGTTATAAACATTTGTGGAATAATAAATGTAATGGTTAAAACTGCAGTAGTATTTTTTGTGGTTTCACATTGGTTAGAATTAGATGTTTTATTTATTTTTTTAACAAAATGTAAAATAATCAGCCAAAACTTTCCTTGGTAGATGATATACAAACATAATCCAATACTAGAAGCTTTTCAATACCTTAATTAAATGTTAAAAGCTCCACTGCTGTCATTAGCCACTTTAGCAGTGCTGAGTATTTTTTGAAAATAAAGCGTTTAGATAAGGGTCAGTGACTAATGCCCCAGGTCAACACAAGGCCACGGGCATGTGTGACAACATTCCTGTGTTTATTTAAGCCTGCCATATCCCTGCTCCTCTCATCACGAATCGGCTCCGCATGAGTAAGATAACCATGTCCCACTGATTACACTTTCCCGTCTGGCTACACACACTCTATCCTATTGAAATATCAAAACTTATTGGCGTTTGAAAAAGTTGTTATCAAAGACATTTCTGTGCTTTACAAAGACAGCAGTGAAATCAGAAACTGCAGTCCCCAAGGGCCTGTTGGATATTTTTTATTACGAGTAGGGGGGTTGTTAGTGACTGCAGTGTTTAGTCTGCTATAAAACAAATTATTTTTTCATTGTTTTAACTGTGACAGTTTTAAATAAGCGAGCAAGTATATGTTCTTGTAAGGTTAAAGTCACTTCTACTGCCACTGGTCCTAGCTGCAAATCTATCAAACCTGTTCATTGTCCATTGTCTTATAAAACAGAGGCTGTGTCCTAATGATTACGGCTTTTTGTAGTGGTGTCTGAATGTCTAGTGACTGAAATGTAGCGCACTTAAAGGTTCCCACAATGCATTAGTAAAAACAGTGAACGGCGATGGTTGCTAGGTCTTTAAACTGAACACAACAGGTTTGAATGAAACGAGTGCGAGGCACAAGTTTGACTTTCTGTGGAAATGTAATTTATTGTAAATTGTTATTAATAAACCATTAAAATATAAAATCACTATAGCTTACTTTAAATCATATAGATGGATATATGAGAGTTTCCCTCTTGAAGCATAAATAGTTGCAATAATAATAATAATAATAATAATAATATGAGGAACTGACTGTTTTCTGTTTATAGAACATATAAAGAGCTCACGTCAGGCTGTGCCAGGCTATAAACTGTGCACCATGTCTCGTGAGATGCTTGAGATACTGACCTCAGATCCAATATATTTAGGTATATTTTAAGAGAAGTTGCTTTGTGACACACAACTGGGATCTAGTTTTTGTCAGACATGGCTGATTGTCATTTGCACGTTTAGCACACTTTTAAAGCAGATTGGTTATTGACAGGACTTTTCTTAAAACGTTTGTAGTATTTTCTGAACTCTACTCCCCCTACTGTTTATTTCCTAGAATTCATAACAAATGAAAAGCAGCACCTGGTTACAACCTACCCTCTTAAATAATATGGAATCAATAAAAGATACTCCATTTTGTCCATGAGTGTTTTTTTTTTTCTTTTTACTTAGTTTATAATGAAGTTATATGGTATAGTTCTTCTAAGGTCGTACATACTTAGACCCGTTATATTTACAGAATCACACAATTATCTTTCACCTTACTGTTGCCCATTCAAGGAGCACCAGTTTTGTGTTGAAAAATGTAATATGTACCTTGAAGACATTGATGGGTTTTTCGATGGTCAGATACATCAGGTCTCCCAGAGCCAGACTGGCTATGAGTGCGTTGGGCCCATTTCTCATGCACTTGTTCTGGTATATAATCTTCAGCAGAGTGGCGTTGCCCACCAACCCCACCACAAGCACTATGATGGAGATGATGGTGTTGATGTACTTAAAATAGACATTAATTTTGGTCCGCCTGGTGCACGCTGGAGGTGGGTTGAGCTTTTTGATTTCAGTCCCATTCGAAGACCCCACAACTCTCTCAACAATAGTCCCCGTGCTGGGACCCATTGTGGTAGTGTGCAGGGCTGGAGACTCTAGGGTGGAGTGCACCAGGGACATTGGGTGAAGCTGCTCCTCTTCCTCAGCTCTGTTTATCTGGCACATTCCACTGGCCGCCATACAGGCCATTAGCGCCAACATACACGCAGCTGGGGTGCCCATTATGGAACACAGTCTGTGCTTTGATTTTACTGATTGGAAGGGCTGTCCCAATATATCACCGCTGTGAAAAGAAAACAAATAACAAGGGGGAAATTCAATTACTTTGCAGCCAGGAAGAATTATCAAGCCACATTCTGCCTCCGCTTACCTCGACTGTGGAATCTTATGTATCAGCTACAAGAACGTTTGTCAGCTTAGTGTCCTTTTCAAATTGTGAGTGCAAGTTTAATGTCTTTGTACATAATTCAAAATGGTTTCACCAAGGCGCCACAGATGGGAGATGCCAGCACTGGTTATAGTCACGGTATATATAGTCTTTGTTAACCAGCAAAGTGCAGTGGACACAGGAAAACATATTTTTGTTAAACGTTGCAATGACAGTAAGGCTTGGGATTGTAAGTGTTAGAATTTAGCTATAAGAAAACGTCTACTGATCATTGGCCATCTGATTGGCCAACCATTCCTAATGTTGGATACGAAGACAGATCATTGCACTTCTGTTTACTGTGGCTATTTCTCTCATTTCTTACACATGTTCAATGTAAAACATGCTAAATAATCAGTCATTATTTAAGGTTCTTCTTCTTATTTTATTTCCCATTTACAAAAAGGCCAACTATTCACTCAGTCAGAAATAGCACGTTACAAGCACTTTAATAAGACAGCATCGAAAAATCATGTACTTTCAAGGATTTTAAGTATACTAGAGGTTGGCGTTGGCATAATAACACTTACACTTAAAGTGGAAGTTTAGAGGCTCTGGAACACGGTAAAAATAGACATTATGATTCAACCTAAACTCAAGTAAAAACATTACAGCACATGATCAGAAATGCACATATCAACCTAACCTTAATGGATGAGAGTAGATTGTGCAAACATACTGTCTAGGTACATTGAATTATTGAAGCTTATTATTTCAAACTCATGTGACTATAAAAAAAACATTTTAGAGTCGGGGGCACATGAATTCATATTTTAATTCATTCAGGGCTCATGCATTAGTATTTGCATTAAACTTTAATGAACCACCAGGAATGATCATGTTTTCATCATATTTTCATCTTAACCCAATGTGTCCCCAACTCTAAAGTGTTACCTATATATTGCTCACTTTGGAAAATCACAGCTCTACGGAAAAAAGATTGTTTTCAAAGTTCATTTCATGTCCCTTGCACATAAGATACACTGATCCATTCGGACCATTTACTTTCAAACCATTTTTTTTTTTATTTGAAGCTTGCCATTAATACCAAATTCCAAAAGTCAAAAAACTCTGTATAAAGTTTTTAAAGAAATGTAATTAGAAACAGTGTACAGTAGAAAGGTTTCCACTTGTGTAAAAGTATTCACAGTAAATTGCTTCAAGCAGTGTATCAAGCATTTGTTTTTTGGAAACTGCACAGTTATGACTTCATGTCAAAAATGTTTCATCTACAGTCAAAACGTGTGCCTATTTGTGGTACTTCTCCAGTCAGGCCATTGCGTGTTCCATTTTCTCCCTTTTGCATTCAGCCTGTTTCTAATTTAGCCAGGTTTTAAACATGTGGTCCCAAAACAAAGAAATCTTTTTTTTACACGAAAGGATGGCTGCAGGGTTATCCAGTGTTAACATCAGGTTGAAATCAAAATTCACTCACTCACAGTTAAACATTTGCATTCTTTGACTCATTGTTTCACTCACAAAGAATCAACTTACAACAAACTAACTTGGCCGACCCAATGTGAGCAATACATTTCATCCAACTCCTGCTAAAGTTTCCAACTGTCACATTGATAGCGGAGCCCTTTTCATCATGTCACAGTACAAGCAACTGCTTTAGCCCCCAGTTCTTCCTGTTCAAAGTCCCAGCTGTCACCAAGTACACAAAGAACTATTTAGCAGCCAGCCCTTCAAGTAGCATCACAGTTTAGCATCAGCATGACACTACTGGGATCTGTGACAGAACGCAAACCGAGCACAAGCATCAATAATAGATACGTTTGGTTTTCACCTACCTACTGCTTATAAAATGTCTGCCTGGCCCCCTTTGGAAAGCGTCAGGCAAACTTTCGGCTGAAGCCCCCAGACATCTGTATCACATCACATGAGTAATTAACGCACTATCAAAGGCGTACCGTATCCCAATTGGTTTGAGCAATGCAACCGCCTGCTCGGAGGTGCCTTCGCATTATGGCTCAGAGTTTTCCTGTGGAGACTTTGCAGTGTGTGTGTGTGTGTGTGTGTGTGTGTCAAAGTACCGGAGAGACACTTTGACTGGGTGGGATAGTAAATCTCCTCCTCCCTTTGGTAACAGACCCACTGGAAACATCACCCCCACTCACTCTCTCAGAGGCACCGCCTGCTGACAGCCATAGAGGTAGAGGGGCATCTGGGAGCCAAAAACGCCCCTCCAATCTGCCCTTTTGCCTAAATCCCACCTACCTTCTTCCTCAATCTCAATATGATGTGTATACATTACATGCAACTGTTTCCTCACAAGGCACACTACATAGATAAGCCTTGAAGGATCGGGGACTCACTTGTCAAAACTCGGTGGGTGGCCACTGCACTTCCACCATTAAAGAAAGGGTCAGATAAGAAAGCCCTGTGTAAGTCATTACAGCATTTTGTAGTGGTGTCCAAATCAATTATTGGGTCACTAGGCAGTCAAAAATAGACTACAGTGCTTTCTGTGAGTAGAGCAGTGCTACTTGTTTGCATGGAGCACAAGTTTGATTAAGGTACTATGTTCTCACTAACAATAGCTTTTCCTGATGTACACTATAATAGCTCTCTTTAAGAATGAGTTGCAACATGAGATATTGTACTTATAATTAATTAATGTATAATACACACTCTTTATATTTATTTTAACCAACTCTTTTCCAGGGTTTATGGTAGAAGTTTACTTTTAGTGGAGTCTAGTGGACGTTTGTTTACATATTCGCTAGTTTTGAAAACATGAGCTTACCTAAGGTTGTATGGATATTTAATATCTTTCTTAATGAGAAAGTAATAATCCATGATAATATTAATTAATGTAGCAGGCTAAATATAATACATGAGCTAGTCTTTATTTGATAATAATACACATTTAAATTAAAGTCTTTTTACAAAAGATGACATTTCATTTTTTTACATATAAGCACAAACTACTAATTGTATCTTATTTAAGAATCTGGTTCCTATGAGACAGTGCCATTAAGACTTTATGTTACCCTTAGCTTGTTTGGATAAAGCCCTTCAGGAGTCAAGCGGCTATTTGTCATACACGCTAAACTAGGTTGTACAGATATTTTTCTTTTTTATAAAGATTTTAACTGTAGGACTACTACTACTTAATTAACATGAAAATAAAAGCTAAGTATAATACATATTGTCTAATATTTGTTTACATATACAATAATATAAGTATTATTAACTTACATTTTGCCTGTACGTTTTATTGTATTTCTTAATTATATTTTTGGCAGTTTTTCAAAGAATTTTAATAATAACACAAAAAACTTTCTTTCACTCATAGTTAGTGGTAGGGTGATGCCATCTATTGTCAAACAACTGTGTTTACTCTTTTTAAATCATGATAACAGCAAGTGCCCAAATGACCCTGAAGCTACTGTAGAAGCTTAGTTGAAGAAAAAGTTGTATTAATCTGGTCAGAATATGAGACAGTGTAGCGCAGTTTGATATTATTTATCTAGTAAGTTGTGCCAGGAATTATAATTGAAGTCCACTTTTTAGTGGAGTCTAGCAGACATTTGTTCATTAGGCCTACAATAAAATCACTAACACTAGCTAAATAAGCCTGTACTCATTCAGTATTTAATATCTTGAGGTGAGTAATAATCCAGTTACAGGGTTTGATTTCATAAAAAAAAGATCTATTGATTTTTTGAGTTTCCATATACAGTAAAACTAATAATGTTATCCTAATTGAGCTTTTATGGACATATAATGGCTTTCCCGGAAGTTGCAAAATCCCAGAAAATGTTTGTTTAAGAATCCACCAGTGCTGTGATAAACAAAACAGAAATAAAGGTGCATAGTGCACATAGTGCCTATATAGTGCTTGAGGAAACTGTGGGGTTCTTTCAGGAAGAATAATGTAATAATCCAAAAATGTTCATTAGGTCTTCCATGAAAGTTAACTTGTTGTTTTTTTAGACCAACTTAGACCAATGTTTTTGGGTGTTTTTAACTTAACGGCAGTCAAAACACGTCGAGGTAAAAACACCCAAAAACATTGTTCTAAGTATGAGAAAAACAAAAAGTTAGAATAAGATAAAAAGATCCTAGGTATGTTGACATTAAAGAGTTAAAATTCATCAACAGACCAAGCCTCGGTACGATACATAAAAGGCTGAACATGCAAAAGACAGTTCAATGTTAAGAGAGTGCCCGTACATCAGTGTCCATTATAGATTCAGGATGGACCATTTATCAGGATGGGAGCTGAGAGCAGGAAGAGGGCCAGAGTCACCACAATATTGTTTTTCCCACAGCATCTTACATACCAGCTGCTTGAAGGAGCCTGCAATTAAAAATAATTCTTGGTTCTCCAAGACATATTTACATCAGTTCAATTAAAGGAAGATTCTTTTTTTAATTATTATAAATCCCTCATGTTTTTTTTTTGTTTGTGGCATTAAAGAGATCTATTAGATGCTTTTGAATAGCTAATATCTTCCCAAGAAGGCATGATGCAGGCTGGAGGTGCTGTTAGCATTTTGGAGAAGCAGTTAGAGTTACATTTTGTAAAAGGTTAAAAATCAATGATTTTTCTGATTCCATGTAGGGCCATAGTGGCTCCTATAACAATTCAATTCCAGCTCTCCACAGTTCATACTATTGTTGTGTCCTTGGGCTAGACACTCCACCAACCTTGCCTCCAGTGGTGGTCCAGCTGTGACACTGGTGTATGAATGTGTGAGTGTGTCACATTAAGGGCTGTCACGTCCCCCAGTGTGTGACTTTGAAGTGAATGAATAATGGACTGTGAAGCGCTTTGAATTTTAGAAAGATCAAACTCATTTTCAGTGGGTTTGTGTTCCTGCAGGGCTACCATAGCTTTGCATATTGGGAGTGGAACATGTAGATTTTTTGCCACCAAAAACTACACTCCCCTCCTTAAACCGCTTTAAAAAAAAATAAAATAAAATAAAATAAAAATAATAAAAATAAAATAATTTTGTGGTATTATTTTCAGTAAATTTCGGCTAGTATTGCTCATCAAGGTCTTTTGCTTTCTTACTCAACCACTCCAACTACTACCTCAAAGTATATTTGATTATTTTACTATGTACTCCATTAATTGTTTGACTTCATAAACCTAATTTCTAGTCTGTGCTCCTGATTATGTTGCCCATACATCACTTGCAAATTCTAATAATTATTTCAAAAACGCCCTACATAACCTAAGCACTCCTTTTCTCCCATTCTCCTTCCTAGAGAATATAGGTCCGATGTTTATGGTTCATTTGCAGGTACTTTTCCTCCACTTCAGTGTGACTTAATTGGGTAATGCCAATATTTACTGTCATTTAAAATTAAAGCGATCATGTTTTCTTTAATTGTAGTCATTAATATGCCAGGGCTTGTTAAATTAGTCATGGTCAGCAGTGGCAAATATTTAATTTATTGGAACGTGATTTGCTGATGGCATGTAATTTTCACCCTCAGATTTTTTCTCCATATCTAATCCCTTGATTGTTGGCAGCTTCTACGCCATTTTAACTTTTGAGGGGGTATAGTTGAGCCTTTGTTAGTAAATCCATTAATATATAAATGATGAAACCTTTACCTGCTCCCAGTTGCCTCGGCTTTCATGTTGTTGTTGTGTTGTTGTTTGGATGGTAATCAGGTATTAATGCCATTCTGTCTGAACTCAAAGATGGCAGGCTGCCTGGTAATTCATATGCTTGTTCTCTGATGGCATCTGTCGAAGTGTGCTCTCTGCATATTGGTACATACCCCGTGGGAAATTTCAATCCAGCCCCAGACTGAGCGGGATGTAAGCAATTTCTTAACTGGGACACTTGCGTGAAAACAGAGAGAACAGAAAGAGATTTACAGGGAAGGAGGGAGAGAAGAAGAAGAAAAAGAAGTTTGAGGCCAATTCTACTGTGACAAACGGTGACAGAGTGCGCAGCTTTCACTATAGTTCTTGGCTTGATTAATTTAGGACATATGGCTCACAAAAACAATAACTTAAGAAAGAAAAACAAGTTATGACAGAAATATCTTTATAATAATTGTTGCTTAGTGCCAGGATATAACTTATTAAGAAAAGTAGCTATATGGCATTGATAAGAGACTGTTGCAGAGGGAACTTGTTTGTATTTGTCTGCTTTGCATCAGAGAGGAATTAACTTTCTTCATGGAGCAGATCTATCACTCTGACAAAGGTGTATTTGTAACAGACAAGAGGATAACATTAGTGAAAAGTCTCTATGGTAAAGGAAATGGCATTTAAAGGTAGTGTGTACAATTTTGCAGTATATAGGTTCTCTCAAGCTTGACAAAATAGACATGCATAATAAGCTTTACAAAACTAAGTGGAAGTTCTGTTGTTTCTTGTTTTTGTTGCTTAGTCAATTTAAGTAAATCCAAGTAAATTAAATTTGTTAAGTTTGTTTGACAACAGTGTGTCCCTGCAGGGCTTCCATAGAAGCCCACAGGCTGCGGTAGATATTGTTGTCATGTGAACACAAATCGGCAATAGCATGACCCTAACCAGCGTTCTTGTGTAACCTGTCCCTGAGTCTAAAAGGAACAAAGGTTGACACTTTAGAAATCTTGTACTGATGTGAACGTAAAAGCCCAGGGAAAACTTAACTGGCAAACTCATACATATACATAAAATTAAAACATGTTACACTAATGGAGCCCTATGAAAGCTAAACGTGCATCGTATTTACCCAATTTAGCTTCAGTTGGAGACAAAAGGTTGTGCATGTTCCAAGAGGATTTCAAGTTTTTTGTCAACTTACCTTACCTTTCACCTTACAAAAGAAATCTTTACTGCATGAACATCACACGTAAGCCCTCCTAACCACCAACAGAAATAAAGAGAATAGGGGCACAGATATTTATACTAAATTTGGATTTTGGAACCAATAATGGTTTTGAATTTTTTCAATAAAAAATATGTTTAATTGATTTCACCCCAGCCACCCACTGCATTCCACCCAGATTCCTAAACTGTCCACTTCCAAAAGGCGACTCACTCTTACTGGCATCACAAGTGTTGGCCTACTGGATCCATAGACATAACTCATCTTTTAACATATAGAAAATCGAGAAATTGAAAACATGATGTGTCTCCAACATGATGATATGGGGAGTTGGCAGTGTGGGGCTCTTTTCCTGTTTTGCTGGAAGCTGGCTGTTTCCACCTGCTCCCACTGGGCCAATCTCTTCAGTGGAGGCAGGAAATTGAATGGTGATCATCTAATCTAAGTCTGGGCCAGAGAGAAAACAAGTCCATTTACTAAACAATTACTCTAGTCTTAGCAGGCTAACATCAATGTCTTGGCAATATTAATACCCTTACTATTGGTCCAGTACAGGTGAGTGGAATAGAATGATATGGCATTAAAGGGAACTGCAGGAGACAAGATATTTACAACTGAACCATACATTACGTGTCAAATCCTGTCATGTGCAGTGGAAATGTATAGTTTTCATAAGCTAACTACACAGCTCCAGACGACATAGATATCCAAAGCCTAGACACATTCCTCCTCACAATCTGGCTCTTGTCGGACAGACCTTAACTACTCTGATAAGCCGAGTCCATCGCACTTTGCTCAGCACTATCACAAAGCTCAGAATGCATGCACAAAATGTCTGGGACACAATTATAACATTCCAGGCCTGCTGGAAAGTTCAAAATAGTTCACTGTTTTTCAAGTGTTGAGGTGGCTGTAGTATCTGCAACTGAAAATGTGATGATTTTTTTACTCAAACTAGGTAAATAAAAACACATCTGTGGACAATTTGATTCGTGACAGGCTACTTGTAAACACAGCTGTGAAGATCGAGTGGATCCACCTGAAGATAGCAACTCTCTGTCAAGTGAGACCAATGTGTTTTGAGAAAAAGAGCTCCAGATGTGGCTTAATTTGAAATGTAATTGCAAGATTGTACTGTCTAAAACTAACTCACATTTCAAAGTTACTGTCCTTAGTTTCAAGCCAAAGAAAAACTAGAAGCAGAAAAGAAACTGTAAGTCTCAGACTAGACTCAAGTTAACTTGAGAACTTTAACACAAGTTAACTCAGCTAGTATAGTTCTGACTTTAGCAAATAAAATGGTCTGTATTGAACTGTGTTGCACATATTGCCACGAGGTGCTCTGAATTCCATAAACCCTCAGCATGCTTAACACCCCAATCTATTTCCAACTGTCAGTCATCTCCAGTCACTGTTTCCATTGGGCTAACTTTGTGCTTACTCCCCCACCTCCTCCCCAGAACACTTAATCCCTCCACTTATTTCCTCTTGATTGCTAGCAGTGTTGTGTTCTACTTTGATGTGAGGCATTTAGCCCATTTACTTCCTCAGGGATCGTAACAGAACTAAGAACAATCTTACTACAAATAAGGAAATGTTGCTGAAAAGGTAAACCGAAAATGTAAAGTTTATAATCTTTAAAGGCAGCCTGCTAAAGTGTTTGCGCCAAATTGCCCTCCGGTGGCCCACTCCAGTGTATGTTTTTATCCCCCCTCCTACACAAATCCAAATTAGATTAAAATGATTTGTTATTATTTGATATTTGACCTTTGGGCTATATTGTCACTTCTTTGTTCAAGTTTGCAGTTTCTAGTATGAAACGTCTGAAATGTCGATAGGAGGTTCCTTTTTTTTTTTTCAAAAAAATTAAACTATCAAAAAAGGAGATAGATCTGTTTAGCACACAATCTCTAGAACATTAACGCTCTTGTGTAAAACCAAAATATTTAATAGGATTTCAAAAATGGGGAGAAGAACAACTTTCACTGTTGCTGGCCAGCTGCCAGTGAAATATTATTGCCAGTAGAAACAAAGGAAACAAAGGAAAAAAAATTGTCATGCCATAGACAAGAGCAATCAACCCTCTATTCTTGTGGTCACAAAGGGTTAATTATGTACAATCAGGGCTATTTTCTTTGTATGGAAAATACACAGTCAGCACATGCTCACATGAATCTACCGGTCGCACCTGTGGGCCACACTCATTATTTCACTGAACAATCAACTTGATTAAATTTTCTGCTTTTCTAACTGGACACTTCCATTTTGTCAATGTTTCCAAATGTTTACCCACATCTCACGTCTTCACAGCATCAAACAGCAGCGCTTTTGCTCACCTTAGTCCACTCATAAGGCCTTCATGCATGATGCATCAGCTTTTCATGGCTGCCTGGTGTTTATCATCCATGTTGATTAACAGAGCCAAGGGGTTTGTTGGCCTGAACTGGCCCGTCAGTCTATGAGTATGAGTCTCACTCCTCCAGCAGATCAGGACATAGCTCACCGACCTTATCGCTCTCCCTGGTGTTTGTGAGTAAGTCATGCAGGGGAGGGGGTCAAAGGTTATAGCGGGGAGACGACTTACACCATCTGGTAGTGATTTTGTCTCTGATGAAAGCTTGAGATTTCATATAATGTGAAGGTATAGTCCACATATCGAGGATGTTGTTGTGTGATTGGCAATGATTATATTTGTGGTGGCACCTGATGCCCATTAGGAACAGCAAAAACACATTATCAAACATGAATATTTTAGAGAGATATTCAGCTGAAAACAAACTATTAGCAATCCTCAAAATATCAACCTATGTGGATGAACACTGACTGCCAATGATCGTTATTGAGTGGATATACATATCTAAGCACCACTCAGACCAATTAGCCCCAAGCACTAAACTGACCTTTCACCTCCACACTGGGGCCCACTTTTGACCCTGAAAGGTCAAAGGACACTTAGCGGCCCACCTGTGTACACAACTAAAAGAGGAAGCTTGTCGTAGATGAAAATACTCAATGAAAAAGGCATTTTAACACCAATAAAACTGATCAGCAAGACCAGTGCATTGGTTTGTAATGGTTAATTTTTAATATTAGATCAAAAGGCCAGATGGACACAATTTAATTTATGAGCCTGCTACATTAATATAAGTAACTCAATTATTATTTAAAGTTACACCACATATCCTCTTAGACAGAAATTACACAAGCATAAAATAATACTAGTGTAATTTCTGTATAAAACAAATGTGACATTATTTGAAACTGGTTTCAGACTGCAGTTGTCTTATCGCTCATTCAATCCATCTCCAGTCCCAGTCCTAAGCACTGATTGGTGTTTCCTGTGTTTTAGGATCAAAGCTGGGGAAATGGGCACTGCCAGTCCTTTCAGGGCACAGCACGGAGCACACTATATGGATGGAAATATGGCTCATTAACTGCAGTCTGGGCTCTTGTTGTAAAGCTATGTTCTTTTGACAGACATATTTTTCTTAGACGTCATATCGGCTGGCGTGCATTGTTTGAAGTTAAAATAACATGTGAGGCTGAACCAAAAATGATGTTTATGAAGTATTTGATTCTAACCAAATGCATTGCACTGCAGTGCGCTCATGATAACCGTAGTCAAAGTGTCAACACTTAGTGCAGCAGCCAGATATATAAACTATGACTCTAACATGTTTCCTGACAACCACGAGGTGGACTTGAGTGTCATCATTTCCTGTCCCTGTTTATACTGAATGTTCTTTCAGGAAACTGCGTAAGGTGCAGTAAAGTTCATTTGATGTAAGACGTCATTGTCTTGCGTTTCTGAGATAACAACAGAAGTGCATACTGTTGGCTGTAACACATTATAGCTCTTTGTACCACCTTGTGTAGATGGAGTTGTGAGGTACTGCCTTGGTCAGAACTAGTCATAAACGGTCCACTACAAAGAGTAGGGTTTTTGGGCCAAAGGTCTAATTAGAAAATCTTGCCTAAGTGTAACATGACAGCTATTCGAACTCATGTATGAACTGTAATTCAGAGTTCTGTGGCATGCCAGTTTATCCGTTCTTACACTGTTAAATGGTGTTGATGAATGAAATGACTTTCTTAAATGTCTAAATTGCACATACATACTGAAAGTTATTTGTTCTTAACTAATTATCTTTTATGTACGTCCAAAAGAAAGAGTTAAGTGAACATTAACAGTTCAATTTACATCAGCCTAATCTGTTCAGTCCAGTTTATTTGCCATTTTCAGATAAAAACCACATTGTAAAAAGGTGCAAGAGCTCAAGTGCAAAGTCAACAAAGAGACAATCATCTTAGGATCCAAATATTTCACAATTTTAACTAACTGCTTGCTTTGCCGGTTCATGACCGCTGCTGTAGTCTACAGAGCTACTCTTAACCTCATAAATGTCTCATGTTACATATTCTCATTGAAGACAATTTGATTAGATCTATTCCTGCTGTAATAACTTCAAAAAATCCATACACTGACTCCGGCCTTTCATATTGAACACACAACGCAGACATCATAAACATCAAGCCAGATCAATTGTTGGATGTTGTTCTGTCATTACTCCTCTTTATTGCCATATCAAACCTGATGTCATAAATTAATTTAATTTTTTGGGGTCATAACGGGGTAAAAGATGCAGTGAGCTCCAGATCAGTGAAGCAGCATGAGAGGCTTCCTGTGGTTAGGGAGCCTCAGAGCAGAGTGGATTACATGCTTAAAAGTCTTGGATCACAGTACAGCCTACAGCCATACCTCCATCTGCTGCTGGAGCTACAGCAGCCAGGCTAATGACCTCGGCCCGCTAGCGAGCTCGCAGCTCAAATGGGCTCATCATCAATATGTCTGACCTGGGGATGGACTTGCAGCTCCACATCAGCAGGAGGTCTAGCACTCAATTGCATTGTTATTATTTACAACATCTAGACAGACCTCTTACAAAATATACATTATACATATACACTTTATATGTCACTTACTCTTTGTGACACGTTTGGATGTGTTCTTGTACTGGAGATAAAATGAATAAGAATTCTGATGTGTGTTTTTAAAAGAATCCTAAGAAGATCCATATTTTCTCCCCTGGTGTTCCCCAAGAGTCAATTCAAGGCACTCAATAATTTTGTTTATTTTCAGGTCTTGCTTTTGATTTGCTTTTTCAAAGAAATGAAATGTTGCCAGGTCAAAGTGGCACTACCTGATTTTCTTTTTCCATCCCAGTCGCACACTACCTCTCATCCACTAACAGGAGCATAGATATCTTCCTGCTTAATTTTTGTTAATAAAAGTAAAACCAGATAAATTTCTGCAAAATACTGATGCATCAAACTGAAGTTTAGAATTTTTACGAAGTTTCACGTTGCCTTCCCTTTCTGTATTTGTGTTTTTCTTTTTTGTTTTTGCTGTGGGAAAAGACGTATTCGGGGCTGAATATTTACGTTCTTTGTTTTGTTGGCAGCCATTACTTCCTCATTGAGAAAATTGTGCAGACCAATTGGAAGCATTCCCTATTAGACATCTTACATGTGATTGGCCAAAGCTTCCTGTACAAAATATATATTCTTATCTATTAAAATTCTTGATAAGGAGATGGCTCCCGTTACAATATGCTGTCAGGTGATTAAACTTTCATAAAACAAATTACATACTCTCCGTTTAACAAAGGTTTTACCAAATAAAGTTACGTTACATTCATTAACAATTACATCCAATTATAATAATATATATTTACAGATCAGTCACATGACTTTTATCCACTTGCCTATATTTAAAAAATTTTTGTACAATGTGTCTTCCTAAGAAGTGAGGTTTCTCCTAAACAATGGCACGATGGGCCACCGAAGCCCTCCAAAGAATTATGAAGCCAGAGGTAATTACCATCTTTGGGAGGCTGGAATGCACAAAGGATGATGGTTAGAAGTTAACTGTAGATACAGCCTTTTGTGTTGGTTCTCCTCTCTCACTTGTTTCCTCTCCGTCACAGTCCGATAATGGTTAAAATCTCTGAATGTATCTGAAATATAATCCTTGTTTACCATGTTGTTCATCTCGTTATATATTGTAGTACCCCCACCACCACCCTCCCCTCCCCCATGGGGTTAGGACTTCCCTGCAAAAGAGATTTGTAATCTCTGTGAGACTTTTCAGATAAATAAAGGTTACATAAAAAATGTTTAAAAGAAAAAATAACAGCTATAATTAAATCTTTAAGTAAAGATAATAAGACCAATTCTATGGCTTTAACAAAATAAACTATGTATTTTGCAATTCTTTTATGTGACAATAGATGTCAATTGGAGATAAAGTCAATGTACAGTTGTCGCTTTATGCTTACTGTTTCAGTTGCCTGTTACATTAATCCGTGTCTACACATTATAACCCTTACTGTGTATCTTACTAGGCTGCACATGAATTTGTCAAGAAAGTCAAAATAAAGAGCAGCTATCTCAGCAGGAATCAGGACTACTTTGTTACATTGTTATACTTACTTAATAAAACATAAACAGAGAAAAGCGACCTGGGGTGACCTGCAGCTTGTTGTGAATGCAGGGCCACCTACTGGGAGCCAAACAGGGGTCTGCGTTGCCTGTAGTGTTAGGGCTCAGGGCTGAGGCTATACGCTGTGATCATCACTGTTCTGATGTCCTGAATCCACTTCTCCATCATTGGGGTGTTTTTTTTTATTTTCACAAGACCCAATTCCCAGGGACAACACATGGAGTCTCATGAAACACGTCCAAGAACAACATGGACCCCCATGACCTGTGGGACTGTCAGTGTGGGGCTCTAAATTCTCCAGGGGGATCCCAGGGGCCGAGCATGAGATGATTTAATTACACAAGGAAAACATGGTGTGTACATGTGTGGGTTTGGTTGGTGAATGAATGTTTGGCCTTCTTTGCTTCCCCAGAAAGACCAAAGCATGAGTGGCTTTTTGAACCACAAGCTATTTATTTGTCTCATTTCTAAATAGTCCATTAAAAGTTGAATTAATGCAATGCTGCACATAATAGACATGAGCGAGAAGAACACTGGAAAAACTTCAAATTGTGTGTGTTTTTGGTGTTAACGGTGGGTCACTTTTAAAGGACTTTAATTTATGTTCTTGGACATAACGAGATCAGAAAGTTGATAAAAAGAGTATTTTTTTAATTTGTTTAAATAGCTGTGGATGTTTGTGTTTATTCACATTCAGTAATAAATTATCTGCTCTGTTTGACGGTGGTTGTTTTTCATATCAGACAATTTAAGTTGCAACTGTAGATAAAAGAACATTGTTATTCTGTCTACAGTGTGTATACAAGTCTGTTAAGTAAAATTATACTTTATTGTCCTTGTAGGGAATTTCATTCTCTCTCTCTCATTATGTTTGCCCATCTTCGCTTGTTCAGTAAACCCTCTTTTATGCTCCTTGCCGTGATATTGGTGTGAACGATATGACCACTGTTTCCTTTTTCCTCCTAGTGTTCTGTAAAAAGCTCCTAATGTGATGGATATTACACACCTGACCAAATCATTTTCACTTTAGACATATATGTCTCGGCATATATACAGCTAATATGTAACTGATATCTTATTTAAGCTGTCTTGACCCATCTCACCCCGGTGATTGATCTGTTAATACCTTCTGTTGTGGGATAAAGACGGCACCACTTCTCAGCCCCTATGTTGACACAAAACATTTTGAAATAAGATGAGATGTAAGAAAGACTCTAATTATAATTTTAAGATGTATCTTTAAATATATAAATACATGTGTGTAGAATTGGCATAGTGTCACTGTCTGCATTATTACAGTGAATATTTCATTACGCTCAAAACCCATGGACTAATTTTTGAAGCCACTCTTCCAATAGTAAGATTCAGGAACATTTAGTTCTGTTAATACGTCTGTTTGGGTTACATTATTTAAAAATGCAGTTATTACATTGATAGCAATAACCCGATATTATTTAATTATCCACTGAATGCATTTCAGTGAATATACTATAGCTAATTGCCTTTGCCTTTATTCAATAATGCAACAAGAAAATGTATAAGCAAGTGGAACATTACAGTCAAGCATAGTCCCTCAAGTACACTTGGTTCACATTATCTTCTTTATTATCTGATCAGTGCAGAACAACCCTCCAAATAAAATAAGCATAGCCATGAAAAATGCCCCAGATGAAAAGGAACCATTAAAAGAAAACAGACAGAATACTGACGAAGTTGGCGGTGCAGTTGATTCAATCTTAGTGACTGTTATAATTTATGATACATAGAGCACATTGTGGAGCTTATAAAAAGAACAACAAAGGACTGATATGTGCAGACACAGACAAACGAGGTCAAGTAAAGTCAGCTTATCAAGAGTGGTTTACGGTGCCAAAGTTTGGACAGCCTTTTATTACAAAAGTGTTTTCTTTTAATTCTGTGGCAAATTTCCCAAACTCTAAAACCTTAAGGCCTTGCTGCCCATGTGATTGCTCCTGCAGTGCCTAACTACAAACATATGCATGCTCCGCTCTTGCCCCTACCCTACATACTCTACATATGGTTGCACTTAATTGGTAAAGGCTTGAAGGCTGGGACTTGGATCAATGACAAAGAGTGAAAAAATAATAATGACAAATGAAAAAGAAGTGGTTTAGAGATAAAAGATTAGTGGCTAAACAGTGGCCTGAAAGATAGCTCTAATGACAAATATTCAGCCATCTGCTTTGCAAACAGAGATGATTACAGATTGTATCAGAAAAAAATGCTGGGTTATGACCTTCTGCGGCATTGCAAATATTTTAAAATGTGACGTGATGAGTTTATTTTCAGTTGTATACAGGAGCTGGGCGAAGCTTCAAATATAAAAAACAAAATGACTGATTGATTTTGTATTTGTTGTAAACTCTATTGACATAATGTTATGGCAATGCTGCCATAGGAGGTTTTGTTAAGCAAAGATTTAGTACAGACCAATATTGCATTTACATGGAATCAGACTGTATGTCTTTTTAATGGACTATGCTATACTGCTTTATTACCATAGTTGATTGAATTTGCTAAATCTATGACTTAGTTGTATTTTAAGTTGAACAATTGTTAGGTTTTCTTTTTGACTGTAGCAAAACTTGCGTTTTAAGTGTTGTAGTCACTTCATGCAAGCTTTATGCTATACTACTGTATATTGTGGTCTGTTATGTTTTGCCTTGTTTACAATAGTACTGTAAATAAATGACATTATGCTATACAACACTATATTATATTCAATGCAACTATATTATTCAAAACTTTACTTCCCTCTCTTATGCACCACACTATACTATAGAGCACTATACTGTATGACTCAGTGTTCAGCGTAGTGGCTCAGTGGTAGAGCAGTCATCCTATAACTGGAAGGTTGGTGGTTCGAATCCCGCTCTGCCCTGTTCAAACTGTCGTTGAGTCATTGGGCAAGACACTTTACCCACCTTTAATCTAGGATAGATTACTGTAACGCCCTTCTAGCTGGAGTCTCTAAATCCACACTTAACAAACTTCAATATGTGCAAAACTCAGCCGCCAGGATATTGACTGGGTCCAGGGTTTGCAATAACATCACTCCAGTTCTGGAGTCCTTACACTGGCTCCCAGTCCGATTCAGAGTAGAATTTAAAATTATGATGCTGACATATAAAGCATTGCATGGCTTGGCCCCTTATTATTTATCTGAGTTGTTAACTTCCTGTACCCCAACTCGGAGACTGCGTTCTGCACAATCCAACTTGTTGGCTGTTCCTCAAACACGCTTAAGATCTATGGGTGACAGGGCCTTTTCTTCATATGCTCCTGTCCTTTGGAATTCTCTGCCTCCTGATCTTAGAGAAGCACAGGGCTACGACATTTTTAAGGTAGACTTAAGACTTATTTTTTTAAATTAGCATTTGATTGTTGATGTTATTTTATTGTTTGAGCTTTGCTTTGCTTGTTTTTGTACAGCGCTTCGAGAAGTTGCCTTTAAAGGCGCTTTATAAAATAAAGTTTATTATTATTATTATTGCCTCCAGTGTCTGTAGCACTGGTGTATGAATGTGTGTGACTGTGGAGGTGTGTTTGGTGGTGGTAGGAGAAGGTTTAGCGCCGTTTGTGTGGCAGCCCCCCTCTCTGTCTGCCCCAGGAGTGGATGTGTGTGAATGGGGTCAGTGGAAGCACGATGTAAAGCGCTTTGGGTTCCTAAAAAGGCTGCATGCCATTTACCATTTACCATTATACAGCACTATACTATATGGTACTTTTATATACCACACTATACAACACTATACTCTACAACACTAAACCATACCACATTATACTATACCACGCTATACATTTACATTTACATTAAGGCATTTAGCAGATGCTTTTATCCAAAGCAACTTACATTTACCAGTGTTATTTTTAAATAATTTTTGCCCAAAGTAGTTGGTAGGTGCAAACCATTGCAATAGTTTCAGTGTGGTCCTCAAAATTATCTGTTTGAAGGGGTGTATAACCCTTCCCCTTAATTCAAATGAGTTTTGGGACACCACTTAGTCTCTGTTGAACGCACACAACTAGGGCTGAGGGCTAAGGGGTAGGGGTAAGTTAGAAAATTGGGATTCCTGTAGGTAGTGAACCTTAGCTTTGGAAAGAATTACAATATACAATAATACACCATGCAACGCTACCTTACTATAAAATGCTATAAGACACTACACAATACTACATCCTCCTACACTACTCTACCCTACCACACTAAACTATATTTATACCCTACTCTACTACACTATGCCATACTATAGAAGAAGCATGAACTACAACTGTGAACATTATCTTAATTACCATTGCAGGACTAATAAAGGTTTTCTTATTTTATCTTAAAAGGTAGACACAAAGAAGGCAATACTCAGTTCTAAATCTGCATACATTTAGAGTTGTAATTTTTTTAATAATTTAAAATAATTGAACACATCTATTAAAGACTTTGGCCAATATAATGTATTTTTTATTAAAAATACCATACTTGTTTCTGATTATTTGATTGAAGCTGTTTTGTTTGTTTTTCTGGTTGTGTAAAGCAGGCATTCTCTTCCTTTGGGCTGATTCCATGTGAGGGCAGTATTAGCCATCCGAAACATATTTTCTCATGGCACTATAACCAGGTCAAATTTTGCATGTGTTTGCATCTAGTGTTCATTTTACTAAATGAGTCAAAAACACTCACATGAAAGAGCTGGCTAAATGACACATACCTTTCTACCACGAACAGTATTGATGTTAAGCTAGAGGCTTAAGTGTACATGCTGTTCTGTGCAAGTTAATAAATCATCTTCTTTCTTAAGTCCCACTCATGGTTGTATTTACCTAAAACAACGGAAGAAAATATAAAAATATTAACTTTGACTACATTAGGGTTAAATAGTAGCTCTATAATGAATTGTAAGTTTGGTAGTTTTATTGTGCAGACTTGTTTACTCTGAGGTAAAGAGTTTATAGGTCTACATTTCTACTTGGTAAATGAGGAAATGCAATGCTACCTGAAAAAATTGTCAGAAAGTTATCAAGATTTTTTGTGGACAATACCCCTTTTTTATATTTATGTAAGCACTTACAACTAATTGTTACTGAGGTTACAACAGAGTTAAACAAATTGAAGGAATAATTCGACAGCATCAAGTTAACAATATAACAAAAACAAGTGCTCTCTTATATTGTTCACTCATCCTATCATATATTAACGACTGCACCGAAGTCTGGGAAAATATCTTCAAGAGCCATTTTGAGACATAATGCAAGACTTAATCAAATTAAAAACATTATTGATATTATATCAAGCTAGAAATAATCAGCTCCCAAATTACATCCAAGAAAGGATGTAACCACCTTAAAAAGACTGTCTGTCGTCCACATTCAGTCCATCTACAGCCTCAGCCTCTATACAATAAACTCTACTCTTTTATTTGTGTACAGCTGGGTTCTTATTGAATATACAGTATTTTCTCCAGGATTGAGAGGTGTAAGTTCTTGTTTGCGGTTTAGTATGGTAATACGTCAAAGCATTGATAGAAATAGACCTGCGAAACACTCTTTTTTAGTTGGTTAATATTGTCATAGCCATGGAAACTCTGTGACATGTTCAGGATGAAAAGTTGCAAGCACAACGCACTGCTTTGGCTCGAGCATTGGTTAAAAATAGACACATTCGGGACAGGGAGAGGGCAAAACTGGGAATTTTTTGTGTTTTTGTGGATATCCACAGGGACATGGGAGAGGGGACTTAAAATCGGGACATGTGGTCACCTTTACAAAGCTGGCTGTTGCTAGCTACTAATGCTAACAACCTAAAAAAAATAAAAGCAGAGGTTTAAACAGCATTAGTGTTCTTCTTCAGCTGAATGTACTACTTCTACAGTAACAACTTACTCACTACAACATAAAGATAGTAAGGATAATAAGATGTATTCAACTTAATTGTTTACAAGGGAAAAGTAAATCTTTAGGTCTCTTCAAAATAAAATAAAAAGCTAATTCAATGATCCATCTTCATCTGCCATGGACCAATTGATTGTAGTTTAGCTCACTGATCTCAGAAGTCCACTGGCTGCTCTCTGTTGTTCAAAAGCCCAATGCAGGGGGTGGTCCATGTTGTTCAGTAAAGCATCCATCTTGTTGTGTGTCTGTTTATCGACTACTTCAACTAGCTTGGGCTCTTTCTGAAATATCTAATTTGGAACAACTCCTCTCATTCATCAGGATTTGGCGTGGCGAGGGTTTATTTTCTCACATCTAAATTTTGTGTCTTTAAGCTAGCAACTAAAGGTTAGTGACCAACCCTCTAGTACAGTCTTTCCTGACCATTGACTGGGTTGCTTATTTTCCTCATAATGTTGTGCAGCTGAGAAAATAAACCAGAGATGGGCCTCAAAAGCAAAAGGAGTGCTCAAATAAATATATAATTGCCAGAATAAACCATGGAAAAAACTCAAAAGTTTTTAAATGTAATTCACTGAAAGCCAAGCTTTTTGGAGCCAAGCTTTTGTTTACTGAATCTACTCAACCTGACTGTCAGTGGTCAGTTACTCAATGTTATAATGCCACTGAGATTTCCGTACATCCTTAAACACTCATCTGATGTGCATAAACAGCTGATATGGTCTAACACTGTCAGGGCACGTACCAGTAGTCTCTGTGTTATAGGACAAATGTGCCAAGTTTATTTATAACCACATCTATCAGCAGATCTTTTACAGCACTCGTCTAACTATACTCAAAGTAATCCTCTTTGATGGACATGTGGATTGTATTCAAACTACAGAACAACTGAAAGCTTGTGGAAATGCCCTATGTGTTGCTGAGCATTAATGGCAACAAATAAATGAACGAGTAAAGTTGACTAAGAACAGAAAACAAGCCCAACGACGTGCGTGAGAAATGTGTAACCTTTCGCAGGGTTCAGTGTGCTTTGGCTCTCTGCCTGGAATCAACAAATAGAAATGAACCTAGGGCTTTCTGAATCCAAAATATGAAAGGGACTTCAATAAATTGGTGACATAATTTAAAATGAAATGATAGAGGTCACAGTGTATTTCCATTTGGCCTTAATGGAAGATGCTTTTGAAAAGGACTACTACATTGTTCCCACTGCGTTTTACACCCTGTTTGTATGACACATGCTGTAGTTCAGCAGCTATACATCACAATGTTCCCAGGCTAAGAAGTGAGTTATGTGAGTTTGATCGAATGATTCACACACAATGTTAGTGTGCATCATCTAATAAGCGGTGGTGTTAGCTACTGGACATTAGTGAAGGCACATATCTAAAGAAAGATGTTGTGATTGGTATGATATTGATAAACATATAATGAAAAAAGTGTTTTGCTCTTGACAATATTTCTCTGTAAACTTTTTAAAATTCACACAAAAATACTTTGGAAATGTAAGTCTAACACATACACATGAATCTAATGTCATATCTAAAACGTTGACACAAAATACAGAAGAGGATTAGGGCCACTTTAAAAACAATTGAGTTATTCTGAGATTAGTCTAAATTCTGAGAAAAAAACAAAATGTATTGCTGAAAGGATTTAAAAAAAATCATAAAACATAAACAACATTTTTTTTTTAACAAATACAGGACAGGGTTCAGCCTAATACAAAAATGTAAATCAGAATTTGCATCATCCACTGTCTCAGGTCTACTTCTAGGAAATATATTGATACATCCTTCCACAATGGCCTATAAAATGACTGCACCATCACTAGATTGAATACTTTACAACCTCTTTCACTTAAACCCTGGCTGTGTACTTTAGGGGCATGACCACTAGATGTCAGAGTTGCCTGTTTTTCAGAACGCTCTGATACTTTTTATTCCAATACAGTTCACAAATTATCCCTGCTTTTTCTCTGTGTGACATTAATGTGGTTTGGACTAACTACTGTCTTTTATTACTTTGCTACTGCACCCAGTCAAACAGTAACTCGAGGTCACCTTTCCCATCCAATTAAATTACAGTATAGTATATATCTTTATCTATATATATATATAAATATATATATATTACATTTAATTGCAATAGGAATTAGAAATGTTTTCTCATCAGTTATTTCCAATTCCTTGGCAGTCATTCAAAGTCCTTTAAAGTCCACCATTAGCTCTGAGAAAGTCTACCTTCAACACTTCTCTGCACAGTCGGAACAAAAGAATCGTATGAGCCCTCCACCTCATCACAATTACCCCCCGCCCTTCTCCGTCTTCCCACTTGCTTCCACTCCTTGTCTCTCTAAACTTCCCCTCGCACTGGCGCTGCTTGCATCGTCTTTCCAATTCAAGTCAAGACAGATGCCTCTCTCCGGAACTTCAGAGCCGCGTGCGTGGAAGTGATGAAAGCCACAAGCCGGGGTCCCACTGCAAGACCCTCAGCTCCTCTCCTCTGCCAGCCGGGGCGCAAACTCCCCTCATTTAAGAAGCACATCCCGGATCTGGGGCCGCGCGTTTTTTAATTAAAGCCTTGGTGAATTGGTGCCAGACCCAGTAGAGGTTGTGAGGGAAACTTTTAAGTTGCACTTGACAGGTATATTTAAGTTCACCAAGTTTGACCAGATGGAGCATGTATATTGTATAAGTCTTTGAATATGGTGGTGATGGTGGTGGGGTGGAATGAAACATATCAAACAAGTGAAAAGAAAGCAGAAGAAAAAAAAATCATGGGAGGGAAAAAGGTGGTGGGTGCAAAGGGGTGGAGGTGGAAAAGGCAGCTCAGAGCAACTAACACAAGCAAGCAGAGCGAGCGTGGTCTTCTGGGTTAGGCTTAGATGTCTCACTGTGAAAGGATTAATCCACTAAGAGCAGCCGTCAAAGCCGTCAAATGAAGTAAGAGTTTAATTAATCAATATGGTAAATTATGACAAACCAAAAAATGCATTACTATCACTAAGAGCAGAACTTCTGAGGTGGACTTCTGAAGTAGCAAGAAAACAAGTTGAATTTAAAAGACTTTTTAAAGAGATCATTTTAAAGAGTAGATATTAAATATTCCAATTTCAAGTGAACAAGTGAAAGGGATGATGCATAGACATATATAAAGAATAGACGAAAGCCTTGACCAAGTGGGTAGTAGCTCAGTGGATAGAGCAGGCGACTTTTAACTGGAAGGTAGACGGTTGGATTCTCACTCTCCCCACAGTTCAATCTGTTGTTGTTTCCTTGGGCAAAACACTTAACCCACCTTGCCTCCAGTGTCTGTACCACTGGTAAGTACTGCAGAACAATGTAAGTTGCTTTGGATAAAAGCGTCAACTAAATGAATAAATGTAAAGAAGAGCGAGAGGCTGGAGGTATAATCATATACTCCTGCAACAAACAGTAAAAGAACATTGTATATGGTTCAATTACAGCTTCAGAACTTTAAATTCAAAGACTGCTTTCTACTTTTTGGCACTGACTGTTAAATGTCACAGGTTATGTCCATGTTTAGTGCTATGTGCACACTATATTGTCCAGTCTTTAGCAATGCACCAATTCTCATGAGTTGACAATTTCCATTTCACACTCCTCATTTGACAATGTCATTGAATCAATTAGTTCAAATATGATTATCAATAAAATAATGATGAAAATTAAAATCAACATGTAATGCAAAGCAATATAGTAAATTTAAATGTAGTGGGCTAAATGTAGCCTATTTTTTACGTAACGCAACACTATGTAACGTTTGGCCATAAGCTACATACAGTAGCTGCAAAATCATTACATTTAGCCTCTAAGTCTTTTTGATGGTGCCCCAACATAAAAAAAAAATAAGACCACTGTGACAGACTGCTCTTGACTGACCATTTAGGCCACTATGTCACTACTATGAGTGACTAGACACATTACTGTATATTACAACTTCCAACTCATCTGATCTGTGCAAGATGTGCAATGATACTCAATAGGCACATGTTCTTTGCACAGCTGGTCTGAGTCTGATGGGTGAGTTTTTACTTTTCTGCTGAAGATGGACAGACATTCATTGAAGGTAGACTGCTCAGGCTCGGTTTGACTTGGAACAGTGTGAGGGCAACAAGCGGCAGATAAAGGAGTGGAGAAAATCATTCTTCAGTACAGGTCAACTGGGCCAAGTGTGAGTGCACCCTTAGTCCTGCTTTTTTCCTGGGTTTTTACTCATCTTGGATTGATTGTGGTGTATTGTTTTTCCTGAAGATTTAGTCCTGGACTTTGTGTTGGTTTATGCCCAGTCCTAATAAAATCCAAAATTCCGTCTTGTTTGGGTCCAGGATTAGACCTTGGACTTAGTCATGTTTTACTGGCCTGGGTTAAATCCAAAGTTTAGTTAGGGTTTATCATCAGCTTTAGTCCTAATCCACCCCTGGACTTTATTTGAGTATAGTTTTCATTTTCATTTGGATTCAGTCAAGCTTAAGTGCTAAGAAACTGTTTATCTGGCATTAGATAAAACAGGTTGTTTGTGAGACTCAATATTCATCGACATGGCTAATTATCCAGAGGAAGGAGTGAAAAACACATTATGTCCCAGGAGCAGAAATATCTGAAGTGGCTTTATAATTCATTCATCTATCAGCACAAATCAAACACCGGACAAACAAACAGAGCCTGACTTAAATGAAGTGATCAAACAGAGCACACGCAGCAGTGAGGATTGGGTCGACACTGGGGGCCACAGTCATCCAGTGGACCGGCTTCGGAGAAAAACCAATGGAGAATGTTGTGTGTCCAAATTGAAAGTTTTAGAAGTGTTTTTTTTTGCCGGGCCTCAACTATAAAGATGTGGAAATAGATGTATCACTGGGGCAGCCTGGCCAGACAGACCCATTCCCTTTTTTAGCAAAGTGAAGTGGGTCTGGAATCTGAGATGAGACGGACTTTGTGTGATGTTGTTTCTCTGATAGTATGCTGAATGTATTTCAAATTGTCTCGGTCCTGAAGCCCTTCTGTGTATGTTGGTACTGTCCCCTGAAATATGCTGGGTTGTATCTACAGTACATATCCAATTCCATTCAATTGTAGTTTTATTTGCATCCATTTGTTCAGCCTCTTGAAAACCACACTGAAATCCTTGTTTTGGTCCAGTTTTTGCTGTGATTATTGCTGGCATTAGACCAGGTTTTTACTTGAATTGTGTAGCATTGTGTTTAGTCTTAGGTTGGGTTTATTCACAAACTTACTTTCATGTTTAGTTTAGTTTTAGTTCTTATTAGTCTTGCCTAGTATAATATGGATTATACTAGTGCTGCGCAATATCAAAAATCACAATTTTGACATGGTTTAACTTAAATTTCTATTGCACTAAAATGTGAACATTGCTAATCCTCTAATCCAAGGTTAAACGTAACGTCATATTGAACCAAAATTCTGAAACACATTTTTAACTGTGATCTAGGAATTTTATATTGAACCTAAACCTATCATATTGCTCACTTAATTAATCCACGAAGTCAAAACATATGAATCTAAATAAAAAACATTTTAAATTGTATGTAGGCATCACAAATGTGGGGGTGTGGTGGCTCAGTGGTAGAGTGGTCGTCCTTCAACCGGAAGGTAGAAGTCGATTGGATAAAAGTGTCAGCTAAATGAAGTCTCACAATATGTTTGCCTTTAGACCTGGTTAAGCCCTGCCTTAGTCCTGGTGACTAATAAAAGGTTAACTAGGAACAAACAATAGTCTATGACAGCAGTGTACATTAGATTATACTGAATGCTGTAGGATAACCATGTGTATATCTATGTATCTATGCTCTGGCTTCTCAAGAGTTCTGTATTTGCTCCCTCTAGTGAATCAATCTGGAAATGACAAAACCCACTTGACCACAAGTCTGCATATCCACAGACAGTTTTATCTGTTCTTCAAGTGGTATGAAACTTTCAGAAAGCCTTTAGCTGCTGAAATGCCCGATCCTGTGAGCCCAGTTGGGTATTTCCCAATACCAAAGTGCTTCTTAGCCTTTGGCCAACACTTACACTTTGATTTCATCATCTTACTGGACTTATGTAATTGGGAAACTGTGGAGAAAGTAGCCCAGTTCTATTTCATGGATGTTCAAACATCCCCTCAGCCCTCTAAATTTTTCATTTTGGACTGATATAATAATGTAACAAGAGTTAAAACTATTGACAGTAGATGAGAGTGGACTCAGTAAGAAGTGTAAGTCTTTTGTGAAAATGAGGCCTGCCTCCATTGACATCTATCCATAATTAGAAAAGATTCCTGTAGTTAGTGATACTTACGATTAACAGAAGAAAAATTGTATGTGACATATAACAACTCCAGTCAATGGTGGTGGAATTGGTGACAGGGGCGTTGTAATGGGGTAGCTAAACATGCCACATACAACCTCAAAGGAGGGCCTCACAAATTGGGGATATTTTAACTTTTAATTGGTGACATATTTTAATAAAGTAGGACACAGATACAGTATTTGCCCTTAATGTTGATAAGGGCCAATAACATACATTTGGTTTTCAATTATGCATTTTTCTTATGAGCCCAAAGGCATGTTAGTATAATAGGTTTGTGTAGTTTGTGTTGTTGCCTCTTAGAGTTTTTCAAAATTTGTTGAAACACTGAAATGTAATTGTAATGATTCACTTTATCTCCCGGAGCTCTTACTAAACCAAGTGACCTGTTTCACTTTGGTGTGTACCCACATAGGGGTAAGTCCTCTCGGTGGATACTACTTCAGTTCAAGTTAAAAGAACCTGCTTCAGTTTCCCTTTTGCTTCTGTGAATTAATAATCAAAGAAAAGAGGAAGAAGTGCGAGTGAAGCCTTCAAAAATCAATGGTCTCATCAACGGGCCTGGCTGTTGTGGTTCCTCTGCTCACCTGAGACACTCTGGGAGGGAAAGCGGGCATAGCTACACTAAAACATCCAAATTCAATGATTGTTCCTCATCACTTGACAACAGCTGTACAGTAGTTCATTAGTAAAGGGTCTTTTATGGATATATTTTAATTTTAATATTTAAAATATCTAAAATTGTACATTTAAATTTTTGATTTGAATAATCTACATCTAAGAAAGGTACATGTTTTAAGCAGCTTGCAATTGTTTAAAGGTGGTGTGAGTATTTTTTTTGTCAACATCTGGAGGAAAAAGTGCAAATTGTTGCAAAAAGTTTTTACATTAGAGCACGTGAACAGCTATAGTAGCCTGGCAGGGACATGCTTTATATATGAACAAACCCATTGGACATTACGTTTACATTTAGTCATTTTCGGAGACGCTTTTATCCAAAGCAAATTACAAGTGAGGAAAACAATGGAAGCAATTTTAGCAACACAAGATATCAAAAAGCATAAGTGCACAAAAACTACTCACAAAGCACAGTACATAAGGCTAAGAATAAGAAATATATATATTTTTTTTAAGAAGAAGAAAGGAATCGATAGAAAGGAAGTAGAATTCAGTGTTTGTTAGCTAGGTGTTGACGGAAGAGATGTGTTTTCAGTTTTTTTTTTAAGATGGCTACAGAATCAGCTAATCTTGTATTGGTGAGTGAAAATATAAGGGTGCGGAGCCAGTGGTGGTCTTGTAGGCCAAGAGCATGGCTTTGAACTTAATGCAGGCGTCAACCGTGAGCCAGTGTAACCTAATGAAGAGAAGAGTTACATGCGCTCAGTTCTTTAAAGACGACTTTCATTCTGAATCAGCTGCAGAGGTTTGGTTGTGCAGGCAGAGAGTCCAGCCAGAAGAGCATTGCAACAATCTAGTTTGGACAAGACAAGAGCCTGGACTAGGATTTGCGTAGAGTGCTCCAATAGGAAAGGTCTAATTTTCCTAATGTTGTAGAGGATGAATCTACAGGACCTGGTGGTGCTGGCAACATGACTTGTGAAGTTTAGCTGATCATCAGTTACCACTCCCAGATTTCTGGCAGTGCTGGACGGTGTAATGGTTGATGAGCCTAGTTGAATGGATAGGTTGTGGTGGGTCTTTGGGTTGGCAGGAATCACTAGCAGTTCTGTTTTTGCAAGGTTCAGCTGCAGGTGATGGTCCTTCATCCAAAGTGAGATCAGGCAAGTGGAGTTGAGTGTCATCTGCAGCAGTGATAGGAAAAGCCATGCTTCTGAATGACTGAGCCAAAGGATGTCATGTATACGGAAAAGAGTAGCGGTCCAAGCACTGATCCCTGTGGTATACCAGACCGTTTTCCTTTTTTCAAAAGAGGACGGTCTTGTCTCTTTTCTCACAGAAAATCCCTTCGGCGATCTAAAACAAAATTAATGTTAAATGTTTGTAAATGTCCTAAGACTTTATGCAAGAATGTCTGTTAGACTTTTGTATCTGTTTTATCAGACGGGGCTACACATAAAAACTTTGAGAAGGTTACGAACAATAATTAATACAGATGTTTTCCAGCATCTGTAGACCTGGGGCAAGTGCTGTACTTGCAGGGGTTAATCAGTCTTTCATGTGTGATTCTTATAAAAACAGGAAGCACGTACGTTGTCCAGCTGCATCAGATTGGTGAACCATTTTTCAAAGCAAACACATACATGTTTAGTGCCAAGTGGGTTTTAAAGTGGTCTCCTCCAATCAGTGTTCTGTGCCATACTGATACCGTGTGAGGGGACCTGAGGGGTCCTGAGGGGTCCAGGCTCAGATGGTGCTTAGGCTCAAAGTGGAAGAAGGACAGCATATGAACAGCATATCTGAATGTAACTGGGAGTAAATGGTTGTAAAGATGTCTGTCTTTAGGGATAATGGTGGTCCTTGGATTGTATAAAAGCCCCAACCAGGATAATGAGGACACAAACTGAAGAGACAGAACGGTCACACTGAAGTCAGAATGTCATACTCTTCAATAATAATAAATGTGAACGCGAGAGTAAATTAATTAGGAGACAGGTCAGACGTAATCAATAGATAAATATTACATACAGGTGGTGGACCTAATCGAGTGGATGACAAAAATTGATTTGCTGTGGTAATTATCACTTAAGAGTTTAATTCACTTTTCCAGGCTGATAGTAAACTCCTAAATTTCTCGAGGTTAATACTGATATTATACACTATGGTGTTATTATTTCAGTCAGTTCAAAATACAAGGAGCTTTTCAGGGTTATACAAGTACTAATAAAGAAGATATTGCAATAAAGTAATCTTATTCATACTAATTACTCCAAAAATATAAAAAATATCCATACATTTTAATTTTAGACCTTGAGAGATCTAGACCAGGATCACAGCAGGACAAGAAGATAACAAAGTCCAAACCCATGGAGGTTTTGTGTTTTTTATTTAAAAGACAAAAAAATTTTAATGAGGCAGACTCCTAGTGTGATCTTGAGTACTACATAACTAGCCACTGGCTCAGTGGTAGAGCAGTTGTCCTGGACAAGACACTTAACCCAGCTTGTCTCCAGTGTCCGTAGCTCTGGTTTATGACTGTGCCTTGTAAATGACAGTCTGTCTGAAAGGAAGCATCATATAAAGTGCTTTGGGTGCCCGAGAAGGGTACGAAAAAGCGCTTAATAAATGCACAACATTTACCAAATTGTGAAAAAGTAAAAAAACATTATATTTTTAACTTTTTTTTTTATTGTCAGTTTATTACACTGTCCCCCAGCATGTTTTGATTTTGGTAAAAGAAACCGGAGGAAACGCCATGTCTTTTGTCAATACCTGAATAATGTTGAAATTAAAACTCCCAAATCGAGCAGTAGACTTTTATGGATAACAATTTACAATAAATTATTTTAAACTATTAAACAAATGGTCATACTTTAGCATAATATTATATTAGCACCATAATATTAGTCACATTTAACTTCATTATATTAATTTTCAATTCTTTAATAAAAGAAAACGCAGCGAGAGCGACTATTTTTCTTAAATAGGCTGGTCATTGGCACTTGGGCATTTGAGAAGTAATATTAATTTGCCACAAATACAATAAAAAGTTAAACATTGACACATTATGATCCACATTACGGACAAATAAGAATGAAACAATATCAACAGCATATACTTGTATTGAATAAACAAGCAGTTATTTGACTTGTGACACCTTGAACACACATAATGAAACTCTGTGATGAGTTCAAATGCTGTTTTTGCTAAAACATGGCTCATTTCAAAGTCTGACTGTTGAATTAATGTCGACCAGGTTTGCCGCACCTTTAATGAGTACTGCGTTTGAAGCTAAAGACCTTATCAAAGCAAACTATGATGACCATAAGAGCGAAGTTGGAGCATCAATATTTGAAACGATGGGTGATATTTATTCACACGTGTCATGGTGGAATTGGAGAGTGTGCTTTACCTTGATGTGTTTTGATTTATTCTGCAAGCCCCGAGGTTATCCCCGTGAATTAGAAGGCATCAATAAGGAAAGACCATCTCCCCTCTCCCAAAAGTGATAATTACCAACATCACTATTGATCCGACTATTGATGCATAGCTAATTGTTTCTTGACGATTCTTTATTTAATTCCATCTCTGGCCACGTGAATGCGTTGACCTTGCACTGCAGGAAATCTGAGGCATGTTCAGTCGAGGAAAAACACGCATTAGGATTCCAATTTAAACTGCGAAAAAGCCAAAGGAGAAAACTTACTTGATGAGTTTGGAATGAGAATTTCACTTGAGACCACATCGGATCACCTTTTCCTCCAGCCTTGAAGAGCGCTGAGGTGTTGGGTCCCCACAGAGATGGTGTCATATTGACTTCTCCTTACGTTACATGATAGAAGATATAGAATAATCATGAAGATTATTCATCATTAAGTGTGTATCGGATTGAAGGCATGAAAAATGCATCCACATCTGCTAAATTACTTCTTCCACACATTGGCCCTCACGTAAAGCCAAGGTCTGGCTTCATGAATATGTCAGCGTGCTCAGAGTAAATAGTGAAAGAAGAAGTTGTTGGAAGTTTGGAGGTTTGTGGTCATTTGCCATTCTTTACAGCTGGTATATTTTGATGTACAGGGAGTTTTTTAATTAATTGTCTTCTCAATGAAATTGTGCCAACTGTAATGAGCTTTACATTGGTTATTTATACTCAATGTTTTGCATGTCCCCAATGATACAGAAGAGGCACAATCAACAGAATGAAGTTTAATGACACAGTGCTATACTTGCATTAGACTGCTCCAAAGGAAGAGCTATACACTGATTCTGCATGTTCAACGGTTTCATTTTGGATCTATGGAAAAGATGTGATCAAGAGATTTAGTTTTTCTTGATCAAGATCAGTGCTTTTGAGACCTTGATATGCTTTTACTGCTCACTTCCTACAGTCTTTCTCAAAAAACTCATGTGGCGTTACTGTAACACATCTTGTGAGCTTTATCTAGGTTTGGTCTTCTTACCGGGAGCCATGGGACCACAGTGTGCCCTCTTCTTTTGAACAGCCTCTGGATATTGTGTAACTTTGGTCCTTTGAGCACGCCCTAAACATGAGTGCGCTCTATTGCCGGTTGCCTTCCGTTATATAATGAAAATGTATTTGAATTAGTCTTAGGGAACAGTAAGGACTAGACAATGGAAATTGCTTGACACAAATTCTTGTATAATATTCAAAATACATTAAGCATCTCAGACACAAAAGAAAATAAATTTTAAAGGTGGGCTTCGGTGGTTCACCACATGAATGGAGGCACTCAAATCTCAAATCTTCAAATCTTGGCTTGTTTTTTTTTTTTTTTTTTGTCATTTTCTCTTCCCTGTGTCCTGTTGAGCTACTGTCTCTGTCTATCGACGACAAGGAAGCCCCCCCCAAAAAACACAACTTCTACCACACAATAGATCTGCTTAACAAACTGTATTACACCTACAAACTTTGACATTTACGTAAATGTTCTGTATTTGGAAAGAACCTGTTGGGATTCCACCTGAGTCACAGTATAAATCAGAACCGACTTGAAAAACACAAAATAATTGGGCTTACTGACTGTGGGATGCTCAGGGAAATGCTCTCACATAATGTACAGGATGGCTAAATGTGTGTGTGGATGGTAGGAGCGTCCCTGGAGACATGTGGCCTTGGAGGACATCTGGCACCTGCCACATTGCTGTGTGAGCGTGAGCACTTCATCGCTGTGGCCTGCCCCGTTCAGCCCACCCATCAGGCACCTGTTAAAACCTTTAGTCAGTCTGCGGCGGGACATCGGAACAGGTTGTGTAGGTGTCTAATGGAAGAGTTTGTCAGGCATGTCAGTGCTCTGTGGAGGGAAGTCATTCACAAGGTGTTGGGCTCCCTCTAGATTATGGGACGTCATCCAGAAGTCAGGCAGTGACATGAGTGGACATGACATCACTGACCTCAGCTTTTTTAAGAACAAGCAGAAAGTCTGGTTAGGACTAACAGAAACTAACAATTTAAGAATGACCTGTACCAAAGGTGAGGCAGACTGCTGTAGAGGTGGGCTTACCTGATACGAAAGGTGTTGTGGGGAATGGTTTTTGAACATGATGACGTCATGCTGACCCGGTCTTCGGATGCTTTCAACCTGACTAGGGCAGCACTCATGTGTTTTTACATCATATTTGTGGAATTAAATTATTTTGCAGGATTATAAACTATGAACTGTATTAATAAAGGCCTAGTTATACAGATTGACTTCTAAAAAAAAGTTGGTATGGGGTTGAGTTACCCTTTAAATTTCCCTTATACTATTTTTAGGATTTTTTAGTTTCTATCAAGTGTTTCATTGTGTTAAAGAAATTTTATAAATTTTATAAAAAAAATAAAAATATTTTATAAAAAATGCATGGGCTTACTTTATTTTGAATGTACAGTCTGTTTAAAAACTGGTCATTAGTGATTAACTCGCAACAATATAAAAAATATTCACCAGCAATAACTGTGTGTGCTTTTAATTTTTAAACAATTGTTCCTTAAACATGGCGTGCAGAAATTACAACCCAGGGCCTGCTGGTTTAGTCTCTTGACACAACTTGATCTTAGTCTCTACCTAAACTCAATTTTACCCCATCTTTTCAGGATGACCTACTGTTAATGTCTCATTCTTTTTTATCATTCTACCTTGATCTAAACTGGCCATATTCTTGGTCTTAATACAACTAAAAGACCTCTTAGGCACTGTCCTAAGCAGTTGACAGTCAAGGGGAAGTTTTTCAGTTTTTATAGAGTGACCTTACTTCCAGGGATGGGTTGAAAGGAATGTCACGGTGCTATAAAATAGGACTCCCAAAAGTCAGGTGACACGTGACCAAGTTGAATCTGTGTTAAAATCTCTCAGAGAGCATTAAACAATGTGAACAAAAAAGACAGAAAAGTTGAAATAAACAGACTTGTATAACAATTTCATCACAAGTCTATTCAGGTAAGAATCTTTCTTGAAATCGGGACTTACTCTGTAAGTTGTACAATTTATTTAAAAAAATAGCTTGTACTGGAGTAACTGTACCTACCACCTTCCTCTCTTTTGCACTGACTCAAATACCTGCGCACATATTTACAATGGTTGTCAGCCGTTGAAGGTAATTACTTTCTGCTGCTCTTGCGTGCGTCTCTGACTCCCGCCCCTCCAGATTGTGAAGCCGAGCCTGTAGCGGTGGAGTGCTGAAGGTGTGTTTGTGCTGTTATGCCCTCTGGCTTGGCTGCCAGCTTACTCCCACTGATCTGAGCCAGAAGGCAGACTGCCGAGGAATACCGATCACCTTGCCCAGACCGAATCCTTTGAGCTCTCTCTGGCATCTTTCCCCCTTCTGCCAGTTTCCTCCTCTGCTGCTCTCTTCCCCCTTCTGAAGTTGACAACAAAGACATCCTCAGGGTCCTGCTTGATGTGAGACCCACTCTTGATCTTTTTTCCCTATGTTTTTGTACCTTATAGTTGCACTACTTTCATATTCCGCTAGCACAATATTTACACACCAGAAGACAAAGAAACAGGGGTCTTTTCATGTAGGAATCCCTGCCAACATGTTAATCACCTGAGGACCTGCACGGGTCAGGTTAGCCCACAAGACTGGGCATTAGCAAGACATGGATACACTCCAGCCCAGGTCACCATCTATCAGTCCTGGGTCTCTGAGAGTTTGTATTGCAATTAAACATTTACAGAATAATAATATGTTATTATGGAAGTGCAAAAGTACATTTGAAAAATCACTGCATACTTTCTTTTTCTTCTTTCAATGAGATTATGGCCATGACATATTATGTTGGACTCCTGATAAGTGAGGTGTATTGAAAATGGTTTGGTTATGTTTGGAGAAAGAAAGTGGTTTCATGAAAGCAAAACAGTTAAGGTTTGAAAAGACAGATAGACAGTCATCTTTATTTGTCTCTTGGGTAAATTGAGGTGCATTGTCAAACTACAGTGACTGAAAATGAGCAGGAGTCATTTTAGTCATGTTTAGAAAATAAATGAATACATTAATATTCTGGTTTCATTAAGAAAACAAGTCCAAAATAAATTGTACACGGTTTTGTATATTACTAGAAAATAGACAATAAATAATATGCCATAATAAATTTACCTAACCTTCACCAAGTGTGGCTCTTGACATAAACATAAATGTAACTATGTAAAGCTAAAACAGCTTTTCCAACATGGCTTCTAAATACTTAAAACACTTAATCTAAACATTATTTGTCACCATGTGCAGCCTTTACCTAAACAAATATAACAACTGTTTTAGTTACAATAGCATTCCCTACATGTGCAGCTATTTATTAATCTCCTTGATGCCTTGGTATCTTTCCTAAACTTAACTAATTGTGGCTCTTGTCTGAATATAACAATAAAAGTAATTTTTTTTACAATGACCTTTCCTATATGTTTTGTTTATAAAACATCACAACCTCTTAAAACAGCTGTGGGTTTGCTTTAACATAACAGTAAGCTTAATTTTATGTAGTTTAAATAAAATCTCTCACATGCCTATTATTCTCTATTAGTGCCATAAACCGGTAAAAACGGTTTATTACATGGTGTTGGTCATACTTACCTAAACCTTATTGGGTGTTGCATTTGCCTAAACATATTCATTATCTAGTGATTATTTTGTCATCTTAAAAACTGTATATTTTGTTATTTTTTATAAAATGCCACAAACAGAATACCCCTTTTCTATCTCCTGGAATCTATGTATGTGCTGTCACATAAGCCACTCTCTTCAATCACAGTGTCTCAGCCTTACACAACCTCCTGACTGCTCCTTCGTTCTTACCCCACCCCAACCCTCCAGCCCTGACCCCCCACCACCAGCCCCCTGCCTCCATGAAGAGAAATCTCTGAAGAGCTAATTAGCGCTGGAATGGGGTCCAGGAACAGCCAACGGAGCTGAAGAAGGGAGATTGGCGCCGGTGCTAGCTTTATTGGTCAGGGCCTGACAGAGGGGTGACAGTGAGTGGAGGCAAAGCGCCGGCTCACAGCTGACAAACACAATAAAGCCAGCCTCGGAGCAGAGAGGAAGAGTGACAGACTGGCAGGGGAAAGATGGCTTCTATAGGGGATGTGCTCTGGCTCACACAAAGCACATGGTCCTAGCTGCTGAGGCAGGCTCCTCCTGTCACTGGAATCCACTGTGACAGGGTTCACTGACCGTCTTCAGGTGGAAGTAACCAGTGGTCTTGATTTCATTCAGTATGTGCACATCAAATGAAAATGTGTGGCTTTCCAACCATAACCAGACGAATTCAGACGGAAACAGTTTTGGTTAGAGGAAGAAAAATGTGCATTGACTACAGGAGCATTTGACTGGCCAAAGTTTCATGTATGTGCTAAACATGCTCAACGGCTTTCAGATTTAAAGTTGGAAAAACTGAACACATCAGTCAAAACTATGCTTTTAGTAGTATGTCTACAAATCAAAACAAAGCTCTTTGCATTTGTCTATCCTTTAAAAATTGGAATTTAAAGTTTAGTCACTTTAGTTCAGCCACTTCCTGATACTGTTTTTGCAGTAAGTGGACAAACTGAGCACCAATAGAGGAGAAGTTTATATGTTTTTTTAAAGCACACATTCTTTCATTATTTGTTTATTTTCATGCAAGAATTAATCACAATTTTTGTTTCCTTTAAAAAAAAAAAAGATTTTACCATCAGAAACATTTTTTATTGGGTTTCTTTAAAGACAACAGCATGGCCCTGCAGGGCTACCATAGCTGTTTATCACCAAATGTTGAACTAGCAATGGAATTCATGTTGTTTCTCCTTCCATAATTAACCTCTTTCTCATCATGTCAAACCTTACAAATTAGAGTCTCACTTAACACATGCAAAAATACTTAATGAAATTAATGGTGAAAAGAGAATTAAGAAGGTTTAAACAAAATATTTGCAAACTCCTAGGCAAAAGTGGCAGTTTTCCACTTTTTCTTTAGCTTTGCTTGTTAAGATGTAAATGAGTAAACCAACTGAGCTACTGAGCTAAGCTTTTGATAAGGAAAGAGGATATGGCCCAAAAAGAGAAGGAAGTTTCATTGTGGTCACAAATCTGACCAATCAGATGGCACTGAACTGAATTTGTCTTTTTTGCAATTTTAATATATTCTATTCAAGCTGATGAACACAGTTACATACTCATTCATTCATTCATTCATTCATCTTCTTCATAGATTATATTCCAAGTTGTATATTCCTCCAACTTTTTCCGGTGGTTGAAGGAATATGCAACCATATAGTGCCATTCAACAATAACTCCTGTCTCTCATGCGCTTTATTTATATATTTCTTCTTTGTCTTGAATACGTCTTAACCCTCAAAGACAGATGGAGTAATTTGAAGCAGCAGGCCCAATTCCTGAGAGGAACACCCACAGATTTCTCTGGCAGGTATCAGGAATAGTTTAAGAGCAAGAAAGTATCTAACGTGAGAACAAAAGCTCGTAACGATGTTTGCTGCACCATACCTTCACAAACACGGCTGGAGTGTGCGGAGGGGTCAGCCAGGTGCCATTATGATTTTATGAGTATCATTTATTTATTTTGTCAAGTAAATCCAATCAGAATGCCTGGGAGCTAGCCGGATAGCAAGCAGGGATAATTAGCATCACTGGGAGAGGTGGCGTCTCCTTGTACTCTGGCCTCCGCTCGCTTTTATCTGAGAAGAGGTGAGCTGTGGAGGAGCTAAATATTGATGGGGCTGCCCTCTTTCTGTGAAGCACTGTCCGGCTTTGTTAAGGCCTTTCTCTCAAAGCTGGACCCTTACATTCTCATACACTCCCCCAAAGATGACAAACTGCAAACATTCAGGTCTGATGCTTTGCTATACACATTTCTTTTGGGTGCTCTCTTCAGGGGTGGACACAGCTTATATTTACAGGTTTTCATATTTAGTTTTACGCCAGATGCCTATGTCACAGGCAGGATGCTTACCACCATACTAACAAGAAGTTAGTACATAAATACATCCTCTTTTTTTCATAGAAATGGAAGATTATGGTTTAAGGAAAAGATCACCATGTTTAGGTTAATGAAAAATCTAGGGCAACGGAAATATTTCAACAAAACGTCACTAATATATATATATATATATATATATATATATATATATATATATATATATGTAGCATATATATTATTTAATTAACATCTTTAAAGTTGTATTGTTATACCCCGGGGCTTTGAGAATGAGAAACAATTAAGCTATAATTAAAATCAATAAAGCAGATCCAGTAACCTCTTGTCGTTGGTGGTCCAGAGTCTTTTCTTGAAACAGTCGAGAGTCAGGCAGTCCCACAGCTTTAGAACAAGGTTTAAAAGTTTAGTTAAAAAGTGAAAGTGTGAGCGGTCCAGTGATCTACTAGTGGGGTATAAAACATCAGGCTGGATGAGGGTCCTATTCCATGTCTGGAAATTAGAATGCCTAATGACTGGACACACAGAAAGGAGGCCTCGAGGCAGTTTCCTGTGCAGTATTTGTATCTGTAACACAATAATGCAAAGTGTTGATGCTGTCTGAGTGAGGTTAGTTTTAGCTCATGATAACCATTCTCTACAAAATATGGCAGAATATAGCATATCTTCTCAGAAGTAGATTACAGTCTGCAGCAAACGAATGCAAATTAAATGGCTTGACTTTGAAAAGAGCATAGCTTTTATTTGACTAGGATTGAATTGCATCAGTGGGCCATTGGTTGTGGCCCACTGAGCTATAAAGGAGAGATCTCGATTGTCTTTAGCCACCATAAGAGGGAGCTGTTGGGATGCTACTAACAGAGTGGTGTCATCTGCATAGAACTGACAATCATCAATGATATCAGGTTCACATGAAGATTGAATTGACCCAGGAATCAAACTTAAAAGACCATTCATAAACAGTACAAACAGGGTGGGGGCCAAAGTGTTGCCTTGCGGCACACCAGAGCAGACTGGACGCATTTAGCCGCACTGATTTTAACTGCTTGTTGTCTGTCATTTAGCTAGTTTACAATCCAACAAAACAATTTTACATAAATTCTATTTGCTGGGAGTTTGTTAGAGTGTGTTACAGAGTCAAAGGCCGCAGCTAAATCTAAAAAGATAGTACAGCATAAATATTTATTTTCTATTAATGATAGGCATTTGTGGTAGAGGTAACTTAACTGGTCAGTTCGAGGCAGAAATAATTTTATCTGTGCATAGAAAATAGAGCAATTATCTTATTAATTATTTGCTCTTGTAATTTCCCCACATTATAAGTTATTGAGATCGGCTTGCAATTGTGATAAATGTTACAGAAACATTTTGATTAGACATACGTTATAATACCCAATATATGTTTGTGCTGGAATACCAGGATATGTGCAAAAGATTTCAGAGATGGACATCTTTTTAGACTCAATATGGCCACACTGTCAATGGTAAACATGCTTGAATGACAATAAAACATGTCTCATGGTTCCTGGCATTTTGTTGACACCTGTAAAAGCTCTCATGACAAGTATTTTATATTTAACAATTATTAACTTTTACTTAGTATAATTAAAATAAAATTATCTTTGTTTGACCTTTGTTGAGTATGTTGGTTCTGTAAAAATCTTTTTATGTCGACGGACAGCATAAATGAAGAAGGTCTTAGTAATACTAGACTGTAAGTGTTGCGATGACATCCTTGCCTAAAATCTCTCGCTTCTTTGTTTAAGATTTGCATCTAAATTAAATTATATTTACGTCTAGGCTTGGCGAGCTTTAGTAAAAATGTTATGTCCTTTGTGCTAAAGCAGTACAACTCTTAAGACGGCAGATGATAATTGTTGTCGGACCCTAGGGGCAGCTCTAAAGGCAGCTACAGTATTGATTAGAGGTGGTCTCGTGAGCATTGAAGGTCAATATTTGCTCAAGTCTAGTTATTCTTTTTCATTATTAGTGCTTTTAACTTAAGGGACCAGATCTGTCAGCAGATCTAAGTGGACACTTTGGATAATGTCCTGCAAGAAATTACAGATGTGGGTCAAAATAAGAACAACTGGCAAGTGAAGCCAGGTTCTTTATGTCGTCCACTAGGGAAGGCTATTGTCCTGCTTTAGTTTTGTTCAGAGTGTTGAGTGTGTACCTCGGGGTGTTTTGAATTATTAATGGAGGCCTAATGACAAACGTAAGCCAGAATATCAAAATGACCTCAAAACATTGATCTTTTTTTTGTACCATGAAACAATAAATCTGTTTACATTTGACCCTGGAAAACTGATCTGAAGCCAGTATCATCTGATCATCAAAGACAAACGTTATATGTGTCTGGATTATGGTAACTAGTTTAAACTCTTTTGGTTGAAATATTTGATGAGGTTTAAGATTCAAAGGGGTTGCATGCAAGACATGCAGCGTCATAGAAATTCATTTCAAATAATGTTTAAAAGCATTATGTAAAAATATTTTACAACTTGTCAGAAATTAAAAGAACATTAAATTTCTACTTAAAGAATCAGGTGATGTGCTAAGATGGTTAAGTACGCAATAGCCAAACTGTTAACTTCATCCCATCAAGAATGAGACTAAGAGTGATTTTTTCTGACTGTACCGTGGAGAGTGCCTTAAAAAATATCCTTCAGTACCACTCTCAGTGTGGGCAAAGCCAAACTTGTGCATTAGTATTGCATTAGCATTTCAGCAACTGACAGAGGCTTTTGGTCATTTCAGATTTTGGTAGACTCCTCTAAACTGAAGAAAAAGTATGATTCATAATGAACTGATGGGTAATGGGTAGGCAGTGGCTCAAGGTTACAGTAGTTTCCTTCTGCCTAGTGACAGGTATCGTACACTTGCAATATGGCCATGGATACATTGCTGATACAGGCCTATAGTCTGGCATATGTACATATTCTACCTTTGTAAATGTTAATCTTCCATGCTGTGGTTTGCAGAAATGCAAAATACGCAACAGATCTACAGTTATGGACACGAATAAGGAGGTAGTGATGGAAGGTTGGGTGTGGGCCACTGGGACATGTCCATCCTGGTACGGCTGCTCTAAGTGGAGGTGGCAGCATTCAAACACAGTGACCTTGTACAGAGGAGCCATGACAGCCGTCTGCGACCAAAGGGACATATCTGGAGGCTCCCTGCAAGGCTTTTCCTATTTGCAAGGACCCACCATCAAGGGAAGCTAAGCAGTTGTTGCGCCTTTTTCTCTTGTCTTTACCTCACACAAACATCTTTTTAAAGGCTGGATGGATGGAAAGTTGCTGGTAAAGGAAGCGTATTTTGTTATAATTAAAGATATTTCATCCTGGAAGTGCAGCGGATATCGATTTGGTAAAGTTGTACTTCATAAAAGTAATATCAGGTGTATGAAAGATATATGAGTGCTTGGAGATCTGCTAAGTTTTGGTACTTTTTTTCAATAGTCAATACTTCAAAAATGTCTGCAAATTCATCAAATGCTAACTATATACAGGTTGCTGAGCACTGTCAAGGTTTTTAAAGGTTTACTTAGCAAAAGTAATGGATGAGAGATGTCAGTTTCACAGTTTATAAGCCCTGCGTGTCCCCAGGGGGCTGCCGTAGCCTCTGGCCATTCTCCCCTTACCTTAGGCATCATGTGAAAAAAAACCTGATGCTTCTAGTCATTCTGCATCCCTGCATCTGTCTGAAAATAATTGGTCAGGAACCTTCTCTCCAAAAAGGGGGCCATGAAAGAGTAATGGCTTGCAGCAAAAACGCACATGTCTGACAGATCATATTTTAAAGTAAAAATGTATAGAGCCCTTGCTACGTGCACCACAAAAACCTCAGAGACAAAGTTTCCTTCACTTCAACGTGCACTTCTGCGGAGAATATCAGCTCGGTTTAGCGGTAACTCGGCAGTGACACGTACAGGGCGTTCAGCGGATCGATGGGTAAGGCTTGTGATGTGCGCAATGTGACAGTTTTGTTTTAATCCATTTTTAATAAAACACTGACTGGTCATTTGTCAGATGAAAGTAGAGGTGTCTTAGTCTGGTTCATTTTTTGTGGGTTGCAACTAAGACCTGATTTTCCCAATCGAAAGAGAAAGGCAAATGGCTTAAAGTGCTTTTACAATTCGGGGTCTGCACAAGAGTGTCTGGATGAACTTACACATGAAAGGCCTTTATCAGATCTATTTATTGTGCCAGAGGTGAATGTTCTGAGCAGATATCTGGATTAGTGGATATTACAGATAATGTGAATGTATCCTCATTTTACAGTGAAGTCAAAGATGTCAAATAATAAGAGCTATAATGATGATTTGTGCTTTTGTAGACATTGGCTTGTAGTTTCTCAGCAAAGAAAATTTCCTCCACTGATGAGCATTGGGATAAATCTAGAAAATGAGTGATGTAATTTAATTTTAAACAAAAAATCCCCTTGAGGGAGTGGTTTGACAAGTGTCTGTCACTAAGAATGGAAAGACCTATGTGAGTGACACAAAAGCTCAATATGAATACTTTAAAAAGCTGCATCACGGGGCCAACTGTAAGAGGGTAGGAGGTTTCTTGTTGATTAAGAAAGGAGCGACAGCGCTGTTTTGAAGATCATCCTTTAGAAACGAGAACCCACAGTGAACACCACACAACAGCACAGAGTGCAGATGTATTCAATATGTATCCATAAAAGACTCACGACAGCAACATCTCCAACATCAGCTCTGTAACTAACCATAGTCCTGGACTGGTCCTGGTCTGGTCCTGGTCCGGTCCTGGTCCGGTCCTGGTCTTGGTCTGGTCCTGGTCCGGTCCTGGTCCTGGTCTGGTTTTGGTCTGGTCCTGGTCTGGTGAGCAAATGCTGATGTGGATTTATGCATAATTGGTTACCCAACTTAAATTTCTTACAAATGTAAACAAATGTGCGCAGAGCGGAGGGTTTTACTGCATTGAGCTTAAACAATAAATAATAAAAAGTCCGACTCTAGAGCAGTGTCTTTTATAAACTGTGCTTTGCAGATATTTATAGAAGTGCCTAATGGTAGTTACAAAATAACTTTAAAACCATCACAATCTTATCACATGCAAATTGGCCTCTGTCTGACATTTTCAGAAAGGTTGTGGTGGCTTAATGAATTGTGCCAGTAAGCTCTTTATCTTTCTGTCTAACTTTAGGAATGTCCAGAGGTCCTTATGCTAAAGGGTGTATTAAAGAGTGTATCAAACTGAAGGTCCTTTCCTACCTCTCTTTTTAACTGATGTGAGAATTCAGACAGCCCTTATGGTGACCATGAAATACATCCGGAGATTCAGATTGAGTTTAAGGCCCAATCTCCAGGATCCTTTCTTGGTAGGACTCCAGGTCATCTTCTGCTGCTGAAGGTGTGTTCAAAATGGTCCTAATCAACACCTCCTCCAAAGGACAGAGAGGAAGTATGCATTGATCCTTTGTTGGCCTTTCCCTACCGTTCCCCCCACAATGCACTGTAAGAACCGAGTGGTGTTAGCGAGGATTCTAGCCTTGGCTTGAGAGGAGTCGACTATAAAGGAAGAACCCTGGAGATTGGAAACTCATCTCACAGACCACTTTACTTTACCTGTCTACTTTAGAACAAAACAAATTTCTGGGATGAAACATCTTTTGTTTCTAAACTATGTTCAGATGCTTTTTTGTGACTACCTGGATGACTGAGAACCTCGACAAACAAAGATACTATAAAGTGATTTATGTAAGATTGCTCAGACAAAGTTGGATTTAAATGAGAAATGTCAATACATAGTTTCAGTCAGAGAATATTCTTTTCCTATTTCCCATCATTAACACGTGGCCAACAACACTAGACATTTCATATTCAAGCCTCGTGCATGGGGAAAGATGCTCAAAAAAAGGTTTTCTTCTCTCACATTTCAAGTAAAATTGTATAAAAAAAATACACATTTATTTACTCAGAATCTCGCGTTATAGAGGACACAAGCTGGACTGGAAGTCTTGACTCTGTGCTAAGGCCCTATTAACATGGCACATCTCCATTTGCCATTCTTTTTGGCCCCGTCTAATCCAGCAGAAGAAAGGCTCTGGTGCTGCAGCACTGGAGGGAAAACAATACCACTGGGCTTTGCTCTACCTGTAAGCTCACAGATGAGACAGAAAGCCAGAAATTACAGGAAAAAATCATTATTCTCTGAATGAGATGTCTTGGGTTTGATCAGAGCGTGAATCAAAGCCCATCTCTTAGACTACTTAAACATTCACTTTTAAAATTCCAACCTGATTGTACTTTTATGGAAATTTCTCGCCATCAGTGGCTGCATTCTCTCCTGTCTGCAGGTCCTGTGTTTCCCTATAGATATCCCACTCTGCCCTTCATTAGAATTCTCTTGGTGAGAGAAAAGCTGCAGAAATGAGCACCAGATGTAAATTCAGTGGAAAAGAAAAGGTTTTAGATCTTTGCCTTTTTTGTTCGGGGAATAGAGGAAGAGAAGAGGGGAGCACATCATGGAGTCAAACCTGACACCGGGGCACAAGACTTTAGAATTTCATTAACCCTGCGTTAGCATGCATTACCCTCATTGTCATCACAATAATAGGAGATAGATTATATTCAGTGAGCTGCTCACTTCATGTAAACATACACACATTCACTTGTTGCACAACAAAATATGTTTAGTAATGTTTACATTGTTCAAATGGGAAAACATCAAGCTCTTACATCACATGCCATTTATAGATCGTCACTCTGCTGCACTATAACTATCCTCACTGATGGCAGTGCTTTGTAGACTTTTCTGCCATTTTGCTAATTTATTTTGTTGTGTGAACTATTAATCGTCAAAGTCTGTGGAGGTTCTCAGTCATCCAGGACATCTTGAAGAAAAGGTTTGAGTAAAAGCATCTGGATTTCAAGAGACTTTCTCAATTCTGAGTTCAACTGGTAGGAGAGCTGGGTTTATGGTGGCAAAAACTCAGCTCTCCTACCAGTTGAACTCAGAATTGAGAAAGTCTCTTATTAATTGTCAAAGATGCCCAAAACAAAAAATAGTCCATACTATGTTAAGAAATATGCAGTAGTTTGTGTATACCAAATTACAATTTTCTTTACATATTTCCCACATATTTTATTTCTGTATAAAGGAAGAAATAGTTAATTAATATCAATGAATCATCTCAGTAAAGGCTTGCTTGACTAACACTTTGGATTGTAGTAAATCTAAAGGACCAAACTGCAGTGCACTGGAAAAGCATTGATCATTTTGCGTTGGGTGTCATTGGTATTATGTATTTGTGGTAGCATTTGTCTTTATGAAATGGATTTAAAATAGTGTTGATAAGATTCATCAGATACTGTAAACACTACACACTTCTGTCCTTTGCCAGTGTTAGGTTATGCAATGCCACCAATACAATACAATACACACAGATGCTCTCAGTAAACATGCCTTTAATAACACCATCTCATTTACTCATGACATTTAAGACACAAATGCAGTTAGTATTTCTCTGAAATCTTTGAGGCGTCAAACTCAATTAAAAGTAGTAAAAATCATTTTGCTTTTGGGCTATTTAAGGTTTGAGCTAATCTTTCTGAGGTTTCTGATGTTTGATGCTTTAATATTAATATAAACTAAAGCCTGTAGGGGGCAGACATCCAAATTACTCAAAGTGACTAAAAGCCTTTTTGATTGCTACGTTTATTGTCATTTTCCTTCAAATTAACGGCCACACCTAAAGAAAGAAAACATGGAGCTCTACTACACTTTGAGCATGACGACTCGTTCAAACAAGTAATGCTAACAATGAAGAAAAGGTTAAAGCCAAAGCATCTGGACTCAGTTTTCAAGGTGAAGACGTTTTGTCTCTAAGTCAACTTTAAGATGACCTGAACGACTGAGAATCTCCACAGACATAATGCTAACAATGTTTGCTAACACAGACATTGATTTGCATTAACAATTGAATGAATATTTCAACCATGGCCAGTGTTAACCTCATCTATTGCCACACAGAAGCATTCATGACATCACACACTGTCACATCTTCCCAGTGATGACCAGACTGCAGATATGAACCAAGCTTTTATTAGGTCTGAGTCCTGACCAGACTGGGACATGGCCCAGACACATGGCTGGGCTCATTATCGTAGCGGCTCACTCATGCTAATCAGGCTCCCAGAGACCTCCGCACAGATTTACTGCTCCTCTCAGCTTTTATCAAAGATGAGCGTTCACACAGAAGCAGAGAGATGTTCTCCAGACAAATGTTGAAATGCAATGCAAAGTTCTAGGCTTGAAAGACTAAAAGTGTAGGATTATTCCACTGCTGTCCCAGCGAGGATAAAAAGACTGGAAGAATGTGGTACAAAAACTTCAAAGGGCAAAGAAAAAAGGGGTAAAAAGGGAGAAAGGCTGTGAAATATTTAGTATGAAGTCTCAACAGGTGGTCAAGAGTGCAACACAAGGCTAGGCTTTCATTATCATTAATAATACAGCATGTACTTACAATAACGTAATGGTGCTGCTATTGGACATAAAGGGACATTAAAGGGGATAATTGTTCCTTAGTGTTTTAAATGCTATTAATGTGTTAGCTGTAATGAAGATCACATGTGATATTGACTTGTTATTTTGTTATTATTGGAAGCTAATATTGTTTTTGGTATTGTTCTAAATATAACAATATAAGTCACATTTACAGTTCTAACAATTTGTTTTCAATCATTTTTTTAGATAGAAGGCCATTGATTACAACACCAAATATATCTCAAATATCAATATGTTCTATGTATTATTCTGTCCCCACATTTGTATTTTAAAGTAAAGAGTAAAGTTGCTGAATATGTTACATGCACTTGATTTAGAAGATCTAAGGATATCCCAAAACATCATTGCTTTGAACAGTTGGTTTCTATGTTTGGCCAAATCACAATTTGAATTACCAGAAAAACCTTGTGATTCCCACAGATGAGTTGGAGGAAGTGTTTCAGAACCTATGCCTCCCCTGACAATGATACACACTTATTAATCAGCGACGTTGCATATATTTGTTCAAAACCCAAACGTTGCTGTAGTGTATAGCCCAGTTGTAGAATGATATTTCCTCAACAAAGACACCAAATTATAGAACAAGGATATGTACCTCTCACTTTTAAAATTTTGGCTCATAATATGGAATTACACCTTTGTGTGTTTCTGCATAAAGCTTTCTTCAATAGAATTCACTGAAGTACAATTCAATTCAACTTTATTTATTCCCAAGTGAATGTTCAGTTGTTAGGCATCTTTAAATTACTTGTTAGTATTTTTGTTACACTGTATACTTTATTATTAATGCTGGGCAAGTTAACGCGTTATTTTCGTGTTAACGCATTAATGAATTAACACCGGCAATTATTTTATTGCTCGTTAACGTCGGCCAATTAATAATGTTAAAGATGTCGGTCTGAAGAACATTCTTAGGATTGCAACAAATGACGGGATTACAACGTGCAGCTACTGTTGCCCTCACCGGGACTACTGGACATCGCTAGGCAACCATAATTAGCTCGGCGTTACAGTGCATTATATTGATGAACAGCGGAAACTGCACTCACATGCTCTGACTGTAATGAAAACACAAAACAGACATTTATATTGTTTACATTGTTATAATGTTATGATCTGGGCATAACTTGTTTTTCTATAACAAACTAAACAAAATAATAATGCAGTGGCAAATATTTTTGGTTTAATATTTAATTTGATGACATTAATGCTTAAGTTGAGATTTACAAGAAATATTTCAACTGCTTCTAACTTTTAACTGCTGTAAAAAGCACCTTATTTGTTTAAAGTGTTTGCAAAACAAATGTTATTGCACTTTTGTTTATATAGCAGTACGTTCAAAATAAAAGTATGCAATACACAAATTTTTTATTCATTATTAATTTTCTTTTTGTATAATGCGATTAAACACTTTTATTGTCGCCCAGCACTATTTATAATGTATATGCATTTTACTAACTATACATCTTGTGTTCATCTTTGTAATTACTGACACTGTGGCTAGAAACGTGAATTTCCCTTGGGATCAATAAAGTTTGTATCTAATTTACTCTAAATGGAATTGTGTGGCAAATTGCAATGAAGTCAATGGTGAAAGTAGAATGGAGAATGTTACAAGCCAAATATGACAAAACAATGGTCGCATTTAGACATCAATTTAAAGTTTAAGTGGTTGTTTGGAATTTAGGATTTGTTCTAATTTTGTGATCCTCAATCCATTCACTCTGTACTCACATTAAGGCATCACTGGACGTCCTGTTGTGCAGGCCGCTCTTCTAGCACTACAGTCTGACTACTCCACTGTCTTTGCTCACTCTTTCAACATTTAATTCACGGGAAACCAACAGTAAATTATAGACGACAAGTAACAGCCGTGCATCAGCGATCTTTTAAGACAGGCCTTTTAAGTTTAGTGGGTCTTTGGCGAGGGCAGCTCTCCACAGATGAACCCTGGATCTCGGATTATTAAAACAACCCTTGGGGAGAACAAACTGCAAGTCGAGCAACTACTTTATTAATCTCTTCTTAAATTAAGGAGCGGTGGTGGGCATCCTTTTTTCCTGTGTGTTTCCTATGAGCAGGTTTTTACACACTGCGAGATCGTAAAAGCCAAATGTCCCCTAGCCATTATTAGACGCACTAACTAACTAACGACAGTGCAATTAAGCCACACGCCTGGTTTAAAACAACTGAGTGTGCAAAAAAAGTCAACCATACGCCAGTGTTTTTATTTGGCTTTAGCCGTCAGGGTGCTGGGCCTTCCTTTTACGAAAGAAAAAAAGGGGTTAATTAACATATATTTACAAATTATACTACTCAAACGCATTTAATTTGTGCATTGGACTTAAAAAGGAATCCAAATGGAAATGATCATTAAAATTAAAACAAATGACTGTAGTATTACAACAGTCTTTAGCGTCACAGATTTTTTTATTCAAGTTTGCTGGATCTGAATGAACAGTGCTAAAAGAGGATCACACAACAACAAATTATGGATGAGTTCACACTTGGTTTGAAGTATTGATGGAGACCTCGGGGTATAGTTCTGGACAAGTCACTCCCTTTGACTCAACACTGTACTGTGATATAATTATAGAGCATTTACAGAATATGGCTTTACTAAAGTCTTGAGGCTGGAATGTTTAAGGTAAAATACTGTCAAAGAGTAAATACCAGTAAAATGCAATATTGAATGTTTTTGAATTGAATATTATTACATACATAGCTAGTGTTTGAAAATAAATGTATTTATAAAAGTGTATGGTGATATGGTTTTGAATCATTTTCAATATATGGCTCCCAGGAATATACTGTTGAGACTGTAGTGTGTACAGTAAAGTACTGTCAGAAAGCAAATAGCAATATCTTATGTCAATGTACTAAAGACACTAAATTATTCTCAAAGGAATTTATTGTAATAACATATACCATTATGTGCTGTATATACCACACTGTCAAGGCTGTGATATATTTTACAAAATACAGTCAAATAGCAAAAGTAAATACATACAAAATCCAACATTTATACAATTATACACTGAATTATGTGAAGTTAGATTTCAACCTTTAACTTCATTTGAGTAAAATATAAATGAGTTTAATAAAATTCATGACTGTGGTACATAGAATTATCTGCTGTAAAATCTACTGAATTTGATTATTTCTTATTTCAGATTTAACTGGTGACTGATGGCATATCAATATCATTAAAGTTGTATGGTCAAATGGTTAAAAATAATCATAATGGTTTAAACTTTTCTTTATTTTTCTTTATTTGTATCCTTTGCTTGATAGTGACAGTGAGCTGGGAAAGAGAGGGCAATGACACTGAAACTAGACTAAACAGACCTGGTCTGAGGTTTGAACCCAGGTGAGCTGCGCATGTGCTTTGCTAAGCTACCAGGTACTATTTTAATAAAATATTAATGATTTTAATGAATGAGTTGAGGGCCAAGGATCAAAAACACTGCAAACTTTATCAAATAGAAAAAAAGTTTGTTTTGTGGTCCATAAACTCTGATAACATTGTGTCACATTAAGTCCTCAGTTACTCAACAAGTGGCTCCGTATTTGGTTGATTATATTACTCTGCTAATATTAACATTGCAGGCCACAATGTAATTTTAAAGATGCATACAATTTTTTTGAGAAATATGATTTGGTGTCCTATCATTAGTTAAGCTCATCAATTGGGAAATTACTTGAATTGAATTGGGGAGGTTGGGGTTGCACTTACAGTATATGTTACATTATATATACCTTTGAAAATACATACCGTTATAAGAGGTAAAGGAATATGTCAACATGAAAAATACATGTTTAATATACCATAGTATTAGAGCAAAAGGCTGTTCTTATGAAAATGACTTGTCAAATAATAACATTTATTTTTAACAATCCTTGCGCGTAAATTATTCCTCATTTATATTTTCAAGTTACCACATTAATCCAAATTAAAAGTCTAATCCAACGTCAAAAAATATTGGTACGTTTTCAGACAAATATTTTGTTTTGTCTGATTTTGAGCTCTTCTTTTTCTCATCCTTCTGCAAATCTGAATGTAACTTCCACTGGTTTTCTATGTGCCACACAGTTGTCACTTAGTTTTATTCTGCTTATTACTATTCATTTTAACAGCCAATATACATATCATGATTTGATAATGCAGCCGTAAAGTAAGAATTTCTTTCCCGATCCATAAAGCAAACCATTTGTTCACCAGCTCCAGTTTTTGTTCCTTTTGACTCTGCCATACACAATTTATTATTTATCCCTGTCTTCTGTATTACAAATGGTCTCAGGATTAGGACAAATCAGGCCTCTCCAAACTATCAGGAGGGAGATGGATTCCTCAACAATATGTGTCGACGGAGAAATTGGCAAAGGAGCGGCGGTGGCCCTGGAGAGGGGCCCAAACAATGGCTGCGTGTCACAGGAGGAAACAACGCTGTTCCACTCGAGACAAACACCATTTCATATTAATGAATAATTGAGAAAGTTTAAAACTGGGTTGGGATGAATGTGTGCGAGTGCTACATGTATCTGTGTCATTGGAATACTTAGAGTGTTTTCAGAAATTCAGCTGTGCACTGGCTTTGTTCGGTGCCATAGTCCGGATCTCCTGTAGGGTCAAGACAAAATGGGATTTAAATAAAATGTTGAAAAGGTTGCAGAATATGATGAATATATTTTGCAGTACAGAAAGAAAACAGTGCATATTCATTCATGAAAATGTAAATTTAACTTGTCAGATTGCATTGAGGTTTCTTAAAGATGGGATTTGTTTAGAACAGAACTGAACCACTCCTGAACTTTGACAAGATTGTAAAAAGAGTATCCAACAACTGTGACTGTTTTTGTGCAAATCTTCATATACAGAATATATAGCACATTTTATTTTACCTATAGTTTACAGTCTAATATATGCCACTTTATTGATTATTATTATTATTATTAATATTCATTTAATGCCTTGTTGGTCTTGTGATTTTGAACCCTTATGTATTGCTGGGAATGTTTTAGTCCTCCAGGGTCAATTTTCACACATGATTTGGCCCTAACTTTTATATATCTCACCAAATGAAATGATTTTTGGTGACGAACCTTAATTTTACTTAAATTCTAGAACAAATTTCATAAGGGATGTCACAGATTTGGGGCAAAAACAACCTTTATCAAAGTCTTGGGTATGTCAAAGATAAGTAACAACATTGACTTTAATGCATTATTAGTTTTTGTGTAGCATTAGATTTTTTTTTCTCCCTAAAGTGTTGTTAGGTAACGTTTTTGTCCCATTGACTTCCATTAAAAAACCAAGCGTCTCCCATGGGACCTCCTAAATGGTCCTTGCGTAAGGGCGCCTCCATATTGCAAAGTATGGTGAAATACAGCAATATACCGCCACCAGAGGGCAGGCTCCAAAAGCAGAAATATAAGGAGAAACCCAAAGGCAACTTTACAAGTGTAAAAATCTTGTTTACAGCCTGGTACAAAAGATGGCTCCAGTCTCTAGAGCTAAGTTTTTACTACGTGACAACTCTGGGGGGGTGAATTTTTATTATTACGTTCGTTTACGCTATCTAAAACTATTGTTTTACTGTGGAGTAAAAGCCAAAAATCCCAGATGTAACGGCCATTTTATTGCAGAATCGTAACGACAATATCAGTAAATAGGGGACCAATGGGCGGATAACATCCATATTTATACTATCTATGTTATAAACACATTTTGACTGCACAGCCATGACACTATATAATCATGTATTTTTGATTGCCGAAGGTTTTCCATGTTGAGAAGAGATAGAATTTGAAATAGAATTTATTGTTGACAACCATTTGTCCCCATGTTTCCTTTACATAAGGTTACAATGAAATGGTTGTCTTTTACTGATGCTAATGCCAGTTTGAACCTACCTTAAAAAACACTCCATTTTTCTGTAAAACAAAATCCACTCTCTTGCTTTATGAAAACAACAATTTATTATGAACTAAAACTCTAAACTAAAATTATGAGCTACTGAACACCAAATCTGGACAAAGAAAATTAAACAATGACAATTTGCATACCAAGTGGATTTAAAAGTGGTCTTATTAACAACTTTTGTCATTTGAACTGAGGGTGCATAGATTTGAACTGATGATGTAATGTAGCCTCTTGCATCCCTGTTGAATGGCGTGTCCACCTGATTGTACCTGTCCGTGTACAGTCAAACTCTCACATACATGATGGTTTTTACCCAGATATAATAGGTTGTGTTAATAATTGCTTTACATTTTTTATTTTCAAAATCTGCAGAAACTAAATTCTTTTTACTTTGTGTGTAAACACCTTAACAATTTGAAGTAAATTACATTAGACATACAAAATACAGTAAGCTGATACTTCGTTGAGTGTGTTTGGTGCGTGTCTGTGTGTGTGTGTGTGTGTGTGTGTGTGTGTGTGTGTGTGTGTGTGTGTGTGTGTGTGTGTGTGTGTGTGTGTGTGTGTGTGTATATGTGTGTGTGTGTCTGTCTGTGTGTGTGTGTGTGTGTGTGTATATGTGTGTGTGTGTGTGTGTGTGTGTGTGTGTGTGTGTGTGTGTGTGTGTGTGTAGGTGTATATGTGTGTGTGTGTGTCTGTCTGTCTGTGTGTGTCTGTGTCTGTGTGTGTATGTATATGTGTGTTAGTGTGTGTGTGTGTGTGTGTGTAGGTGTATATGTGTGTGTGTATGTGTCTGCCTGTGTGTGTGTGTCAGTGTGCGTGTGTGTCAGTGTGCGAGTGTGTGTGTGTAGGTGTATGTGTGTGTGTGTGTGTGTGTGAGTGTGTGTGTGTGTGTATATGTGTGTGTGTGTCTGTCTGTGTGTGTGTGTGTATGTATATGTGTGTATATATATGTGTGTGTGTGTGTGTGTGTGAACCTGTGTGCGTGTGTTTGTGTGTGTGTGTGTGTGTAGGTGAATATGTGTGTATATATATGTGTGTGTGTGTGTGTGAACCTGTGTTTCGCAGTAACAAGGCCTGGGCTGGTTTGTTCCGCTCCAGCAGCAGAAGTGATGGAGCTGTAGGAGGAGGCAGGGTGCAGGGGTAGGGGGTGGACGAGGACGCTCCACTCTGCACCCCTCTCCTTCCTTCTTGCTCCATGCTAATGATGCGAGCAGTGCACATAATTAAAGCACCCGTACGAACCCCTCTCTCCTGCCGAACACAAGGGGGACCGCGCGTCTCCCAACGTAGCTAGAGGAGGTTTGGAAAAGTTCTGAACATCCAGCGTCCATTATGTATAATTTCAAAACACATCCCAAGTATGAGGAAAGAAAGTTTTCATTTTTAATGACACAATCATGAATTATTCCATTTATTGTATACACTGCCTCTTTCAAAGGTAGCTGGTCCATGAAAGGTGAGAGGGAATCAGGAGGGAAGTCTTTTTTGCTGTTAAAGTGTGGTGGCAAACGGCACCTGTTGATCGCCGTGGAAACGAGAGCAAGCTAAATGAGAGCAACATTAAAGGCCTAGTTTTTTTTAGTCTTACCTCAGCTCTGAAACTACTGCACCATTATATTCACACTGACTCAACTCAACTGTGTATGCTGCCCTAAAAGTAACGGTGTGTAACAACGCATCTTCGCAGAAGTTTTGAGAACCCTTTTTTTGTATTAATTACAAATATGTATTATTTAAATTCTTTGACAAGTCAGCTTGAATAGCCTACACAAAAATGAAACATCATACACTGGTGTGGTCAGGTCAGTAGTGCCAGTGCAAAATAGTTATAACAAGGAAAAATAAGGAAGATAAAAGAGACACCACAGTAAAACATCAAAACATGAACACTTAATATATAATACATAGATACAATTTGAAAAAGACAGGTTGTAGTGATTAAACAATATTTATACTTATGTTTAAGCCTCAACTACAGAAAGTTCAGGTTGTGAAATGCCACACGTTTACAAAAGATAATGTTATATCAATACAGATGTAATGTACTACAACATTTTATCAAAAAGTGATTCACACAGCTCATTTTTAACACATCTGTTTTCAAAATGAACTATTACTTTGAGTAAAAAGCACAAGCTAAACTTCTGTGTCGAAGGTCAAAATAGTGGTGAACATTAAGCTTCTTTTTGCTAAAACTGGACTCACTTGGACTTTTTTAATTGAACTGAACTGGGTATCAGTAAATAGATTAAAAAAATAAGTATTACTGATGCTATTATATCAATTCTTTTAGATATTAATTATTTTGTAGTCTATTGCAGATTATGTCATATTGAGTCGACAAAATATTAGCAAATTTTATACCAATGTGCTTTACAGAAATGTCACAAAAGCAAAGAACAAACTTGGAAGAAAGGGAAAATAAAGAAATAAACAAAATAAACACAAAGTCAAAACACTTACTTAATAAAAAATTCAAAATAAAAGTAAAGTATGTTTAAGTTCTTTATCTCGTTTAACATGTTTTTTCCCCTCTTCCTGTGCTGCACATGATGCTGCTGTCATGTATCATGTTTAAAAGTCTTCTTTACTGACTGAATGAACCTCTATGGACTGGTCAACAATCACATTTACAATAACAAATACTTTACAGGTTTTGTGATTACTGTACTCGGGAGGTATGAAATATGTGGGTTTATACAAAAAGTATCCAAATTTGATAAAACACTGGTGACCTTTTATTGGATTTGAAACATGTAGATCATGAAACATCTGGACAGTGCTGTTGTAGACATGATTATTATCTTTTGGTTTGGTAAAAATTTATAAGTAAATATGGATGCTAAATTTTTGCAACTAAACTTTTTGGCGTGTCATTCAGAAAGTGAAAAGGTATATAACCCAAGGTAAAAAAATGATGAGGTAAGTCTCCATTATTTTGCCGCAGATGTTTTCTGAGACAATCTGTAAAGACAATGCTCACTGAAGCTTTTCATGTCAAAGGTTTTGTTGCAGTATTTCAGCCATGTTTCCACTTTTAATTACAATATTACTGCTTGTTGCTCATCCTGGGACTGCGCTGAGAGCTCGTGGCTGGTGAGACGCCCCGTTTATAAACCAATAATGATTATCTTTTATACATGATTCATTAGTATGTCCTGAGGAAGCGGTGCTTTTATTCCTAACAGGCTCACTTGACTGCTCTGTTTTAAAAAAAATAAATTATAATTTAATTCTTTCTGTTTTTAAAGAAAGGAAATAAGAGGATGCATTGCACTTTAATTGTTATCTATTATAAATGACAAATGTTGTTTGTTATTCAGCCTTAATGAACGGGGCAAATTAAAAGAGACGCTCTCGACTGTGGGACATGTTGGGTGCATTTGGAGGTGACATGTGCTGTAGTGTAAAGGTTTGGCCAACAGGTGTCCCCATAAACCATGTTTACATTTGAGAGTGCAGGATATTATCAGCAGATTTAATCACATTTAACACAGTACCATTGCATTGATATGAAGTTGTTTTGTTGAATTTTTAAGATAATACAGTATAAATAGTGAGATCTGCAATGGAATTTGCCCAATCTACAACTCAATATGATATTATTAGAATGCAACAATAAGAAAATAAACTATTTGTGTTCTACCTGCAAAACTTTGGGGCATCTTTGTCTCCTTTTCTACCAGCTGGAACAGTTGCATTGCACTAGTCCAGTGAATGAAGTCATTTTGTGTTTGTGCTCTCCCGGTTCATCGTTAATAAAGTACACTGTGCTTTAAATCCCTGTCTGTGTGGCGCAGCAATAGGCCAGATGTTAACCTGATAAAAATCCACATAGAAGCGTACACCTGAAAAAATACTAAGTGGTAGTATATGAAGAATGGGGTTATTTTATATAATTTTTAATTCTTAAATAATAGAAAAGTAATAGCTCAAAATTGGGAACTTCTGTAATATCAATACATATTTCTTGTATTGTAGATCTTACAGATAAATTAACTGTAGACTGAACAAATTCTTGTGTACAACATACCTACAAATCGGAGTTCACATGGAATTAGGCCTGTACTATTTTATTTTACTGCCATGGTTCCCCCCAAAAAACAGCAGAGAAAACAGATGATGCAACAGTTCCAGGCAAAGCCACTGAAGATTAATGATAAGGAATGATATACAAATAAATTAATTCATTCATTTTCCAATGCTTGTCCAAATTGCCATTGTCTGTTGTAGTTCCATTTGTAAAATGTAATCACAAATGACTAATGTATCCATCTCAGTCTAAAACAACTGGACCAATCCGATCTACTTCATTTAAAACATATCAAGATGTCATTTGTTATTATAAAAATAAAATAAGACACACTTTTATCATTTGTTCATATTTACTTTGGGCTCAGTTTACTCATTTGTCTGGGGTTTGTACAAGTGTCCTGCTTCAGTACAGCTCTGCTCCACGAGGGGGTAACCTGAGGTGACTGTAGGAGTTTAGAGGAGGGACACAATGTGGAAAGATGGAATAACTGTTGAATGTCTTTATGGTTGAGGGTCATAAAACTACAGTAAATCAATATGGGAACTGAAGCTGAAGTACTGCCTATTAGCCACACATTACACATTTGACCTCTTTGAAAGTAGGACATCTTTGAATTACTTTATGATTAAGTGTGATTGGTAGATGTATGAAATCATTTTACTGTTATTGAAATTTGAATCTGGATTTGAGTTAGTCAGAGCTGAAGCATGGTGCACATTAGAATGTTTGAAAATGTATTATGAGACAGATACTATTATACAAGTCAAGTTTATAACAAGGTTAAGCTTTGGTAATTTTACACTCTATGGACATTGTTGCTAAAATGAAGCACAATAACTATTTTGTCTGACTATAAATGTCTTGGGGCTTTGACTAGACACCTTTTTAGCAGGTTTTACCACTGATAATTAGGTCAAGGTATACTAAGGCAAACCTTTTTTGGATTAGAGGCATAGTGTGAAGGGGTTCCAGGGGATGTTTGTGAACAAACCTGGCCACATCTGGACACGTCTTTTCTTTTATAGCTCCTGATTAAAAACAAACCCATTCTTACTTTGGCTTTGAACTCTAGGCACACATTTTATTTTGCAGTATCTTCTTTCTACTGGGCTGTGATTGGTTATTAGCTACAGAATCAGAAAGTGCCTCTCAATGTAAACTAAAGTAAAATAAAAAGTTAGATATAGGCAGACAATAGTTGGTTTACAAAAACCTCTAACTCGACTTTGTAACTGGGGGACACGTGTGGAATAAAAGGGACTGTCGTGTGAGCATAAATCACATTTTTTTATATAAATCCTGATTGTTATAGCTTTAAATTATATGTTAAACTGTACATAGGCTTGAATTATATTGTCTGACATTAAACAAGCGAAGGAAACAATTTGTCATATGTTGAAGATTGCAGTATTTAGTGTTTTTAGTGCTGCTTTAAGTCTTCAAGCATAACAATTACCGATGTAGCTGGGAAAAATTTCCTGTTAATACACTTCGTCATTTATCACAGCCTCACCTGTACATTTTGCACATATTGCAGACAAAGAGAGCCTCTTTTGGTGTCATTTGATGATTGCAACGATTAGCTCCCAACCTAGGCATGCTACAAATCTCTGGTGTCAGTTCTAATACCCGCTCTGCTCTGGCCGTCAGTTAACAGTCCCCAGAGCCGCTCCTCCATCACACTCTGCTCATTACTATTTACTGTTCACAGCCTCCACAATGAGCCACGCAGAGCAATACTGAAGTGGCCATTTTTATTTCAACAGCTCAGTGCTTTTTACGGATGTTCGCTCCCATAATTGCCTCTACCTCCAAAAGGCAGCAATAACGCCGCAATAAGGCAAAGCTGATGTTCCTCCTCTCAGTGGCGTCTCCTTTGTTCTCTCACAGAGTTTAACTGTGTCAAGTCGTTTTCTGGGTCTGCAATTGTATTCATCATGGCTTATTGTCTCACGTATTACTGTGAGATGTGAAGCTGCATCGCCTTCGTGGAATATTAACAGGTGTCTACTAACCTGTCCTGCCATTTGTCAAATATTCTGTATCAAGATTACTAGCATACTAGCAATGTATGTTTCAGAAGGGCACTACAATTTTCATATGACCACGTTAAAGCGCTTTACACAAGAGACAGTCAGGCCACCCCTTTATCCCGCATCCAAGTATAAAATCAAAATATACTTGTCATTAAACTATGCATGTTGAAGGAAGGTCACAATGTCAACTGTTGCTAGTAATGCTAACTGGTAAATTCAAGGAAGAGATTTTTGAGATAAAACCTCTGTTTTGAGGAAGTCCTGGCCAAGAGGCAGAGCAGTAAGAGTTAAAACATAAAATCTACAACAACTGACAACATATAGATTCAGTTCAAGAATAACATCTACATACCGCTGTTCAACAGTCTGAACAGAATGAACCCAGGGGAATGAAATGCTGGAGTTGCAATGAGTTTTGAATATTGACCATGGTGCAGAGTATGGCCAAGATGGCCTTAAAATGAGTAACCCACAATGTAATCTTTAATATAAACCTTGCCCTAGTGGCAGGCTAGTAATTTGTCAATTTCACTTGGACTGAACAGGATGGAAAAAATTATACAATGTATTTTTATTTCTAAACATTTTTGCAGTTTACATCAAGGATCATTTACACATTAGGTGAAGGTGTTCGTTTGGAGACTTGACATAAGAATGTACCCATCAGTACATGGAAGATGAAGTCTCAATCAATTGATTTGCTTTTTAATTTATTTGAAGAGACCTGAGAATTTAATTGAATTTCCCAATTTTACAGCAAGTCTAGCAAGGCCCACACCAGGACATAATGGACATATTTAGGTGTTATAGTATTGGACCTGTGCAGTGTGCCAAAGAGGAAAAAAAGAAATTGACACAAATGATACTGCTCCTGTTTTGAGCCTAGTTTTGGCCAAGTCTCTAATGTAACCTCGTTTTTTGATAACAGATACACATGCCTTAATCATCAAAATCTTTCTGATAAGAACATCACTTTTTTGTTCATTATTGTTGCAAAATGCTAGCCTTAAATCCTACCAGTCAATTGTACCCCATGTGGGACAAGGTCACATTTGACAGTAACAACATTATGTTTAAAGGAAAGGTAAGGTACACTTTCAAACAAAGACTATTAGAAAACTGTTTTATTCTTTTCATTGTATCATTTAAAATTTGATAAGCTAAAGGTGTCTAGTGTTACTCTAATGTGGACATTCCTTAACATAGGGCTTATATATACAGTACATAGACAAGAAAGAAATCAAAGCCATAAAGCAATTACAAACTTAACCCATTCAAGTTCAAATCTGAATTATATTTCTATTACATGTTTAATTTCTTCATGTACCATTTGATACATCTAAGTACATGTTGTCCTAATGTAAATGCTGTCTTAATTGTCCCAGGGGCAAACAACGCATGTGGCCCTTGAATAAACATATACAAATGAGATAACAAAGAAGCCACAACAGGCCTCTGCATGTCTGTGGGAAGTGCTGTTCGACAGAGGATTCTAATAAGATGTCCTTTTTTCCTCTTGTTGATATACCATGTGGGCCGTGTAGTAAGTGCATCCCTTTAGGCCTGCAAATAATGACTTTCCATATCCACACATCTAACCTGTGCGCTCGTTGTGCTCGAGGGGAAATGTGTGACACTTGAAGTCCCTCCCTTCGCTTTGCTGGTCTTTACCACACCTCGACGCTGGATGTTTTTGACTGTGGAGAAAGGCAGAGAGTGGCTGGCAGGATAAAAGGCCGAGGTAGCGCCCCTCAATCATCCTGCCCCCCAGGAGGCAGCAGGCATGAGGGATGAGAGGCACAGGGGGCCTAGCAGGGTGCACACATGTAGCACACATTTAGATCCAGCTTTGGCTGGTTTGAATACGATTGACTCTTTTAACCTTCTACATCTTCACTATTCTCTTTTCTTGTCTTTAAGGACAAAGCATGCAAATATAGAACTGAAATGAGCAGTTAAAATGTCAGGTCACTGTGGGAAAAGTCAATCTGACACCTGATGGGAGATAGGTTGCCATTGACTCTGTGTCATAGACTTATCTGTTAAAAAATATGAAGCACTCCAGGCAGTTTGACATTGAGAATTTGTTAAGTATTTATAGCACATAACAATATGACTGTGTCTAACTCACACGAGGGAGCAACATGCGACACGAGCAAGGTGAGGAACGCAAATCCAACAATACAAGCATAGATTTCAGTTGAGCAGCTTTATGCAACTCAACTTTAAGCAAATAATGGGTCAAATCACTGAAGTGACAGCCATTCACTGAACAGGACTTGATAGACACCTGAGAGGAATACGTCCAAACAAAATTGAAGCGTCTTGAACCTCATGCTCCCTGCCGGCGACATGAAGAAAGACTGGTGACACGGATAGAGAGGGTTGAGCGCAGGCAAACAGTTTTTAAAGCTTTCGGTGTGAAATCAACCTTAAAAAAGTCACATCTCCTATGTTGGGTTCAAGTCAATATATAAATATATATATATTTCTACTCAGTAGAGTAGTAGTAGAGCTTTAGGTCAAACTTGAGCAGTTTTTTTTTACATTTGTTTTACACATATTTTGCTTTATTTTTGCCCCCAGTGGATCCACCACATGACTGTGTTCCACCAATCAGACGTAGCCCTGCAGTGACTACACTCAAACTTACAAGTGGCACAAACTCTTCACTTGTAGTGGACACAACAAAAAAATGAATAATGACTGTGTTGAAAGTGAAGAGGATGAACAGCCCTGGTCTCACACACAGGCCTATTGTAGTGATTGGTTTCAAATGTTTTATGTTGTAAATTCTTTTTTTTTTCTTTTTTTAGTAGTCTTTTAACCAAATACTTTTTTACTCTTACTTGAGTAACATTTTAAATGACTACTTTTTACTTCTATTTGAGTAAAATTGATTTGAAGTAACGCTACTCAACCTTGAGGACAATTTTAGGCTACTCTACCCACCTTTGTATATGTAAATTTTTTTCAATAAGCTTTGGCTAGAAATGTCTGACTTATTAAGCGTTATCTATGGCTTTTCTCTCATGGCCAGGTCATTCCGATGAGGCCAACAGTAGATGTTTTTTTTCCTTGCTGGATTTACAAACTCACAAAAATTTAACTGCTCCAAGCAAAGGATTCTCAGTAACAATTTTGGAGCTTAAACACACACAAGGGTGATATTTTGTTGTAATATTGTAATAGTGTCAGTAACAATGAAAACCTCATAAGATATCCATTTTAGCTGATCCATCAATTTTTGTCATGTCAGTAGCCAGGTTCATCCTTATTAACACACAGTAAACAGTCTGTATCTAAAAATATGCCATTTTATAGTCTATGCTCTGCTCTATGATTTGGGTCCCAGCTTCATATTTTTAGGAATTTACTGAAACAACACTTGTGTGGTGATACTCGGGTTTGTAAAAGCATTAGAGAGAGACCAGTGAGTGTATTGTGTGTGATGCAGGCGTGGGACACCCCTGGGGAGGCTGCAGGGCCTGGGTCAGCCATATGGTGGCATAAGCCCCGGAGTAGCCTGCTCAATAAGCTGTATACAACCAAAGCTCAGGTCGCCCCACCGAACAGGTGAACGGGGGTGAGGGGTGGAGGCAGTCAGCCGCAGCAACAGCCTTTGGGCACATTCAGGAAAGATGGTTTCATCCACAGCATCTGCAAGTAAAATGCTAAAAAAAAATGTTTACTGGAAAACAAACATATAGGACAATAAATGCATAACCATGTGGGAGGAAATGTTGTTAATGGCAGCTATTGCAGTAGTTATTAATCAGAGAGGAACGAAAAGACAGTAGAGGGATAGTGGCTTTAGGGTTCGGTTGCTTATAGGTATTAAGCAGTGTGTATAACTCACTGTATATAAACAATTTACTGTACTTTTATTGATATATTTTAATGTGTGTTTCAGATTGAACAGTGAGTGACAGCATCGATGATACACAGCTAGATCGTCTTCATATAGCTACCAAGCTGTTAGCTAACTTTGAAGACATTAAAGAATAAAACTTGCTGATGTGTTTATGATTCATGGCTTTTTGAAGTTCAGTGCTACTTCACTGAACATTAGCATCACAAGTGCAAAGCAAGTACATTCATAGACACATGTATTTGCTGCCAAAATGTTTTTGACTCCGCAGTTGGTACATGGCTAAAACCTGCTCATAAGAATGCACAGAAATCAGATGTAACTGTCAAAAACATGATCATAAACATGTGACCCTGAAATTGGACTATATTCAAACACAAATAATAAAAACAATTTAGAGTTAAGATTGAGATTAATGGTTAAGTATAATTAGTAGGGTTTCTAACTTTTGTCTTGTAGCTAAAATAAAAGATCTTTTCTCAGCATAGCCCAGGGCTGAGAACTTGGTGTGCTGTTTGTCTTGAGTCACTGCTGTATTAATGAGTTGTCCTTTTAATTACATCCACTGATGACTAAATAGACCCTCTGCAAATTCTACCACAATGGCTTTTTAATATCAAACCTGATTTTTTTTATATATAACTGACATCATTTCTTGATCTAAATTCTTATTCATAATGTATCAAAATGACTGTCTGGACGTAGCTTACAGTATTGAGGCGCAATCTACCGTCAGATTCTAAAAGAGACAGTGTGGTCCAGTGAGAGTAGCATTGTTGAAAGTTTTCAGTCAAGTTTCTTAGCCGGAGCATGTCATTTCCATTTTGTTTGGCATTTTTGAGCCGTCTCAGGGAGTTGGTGTGCACTTTAAGAGCTGCTGACATGTTATCGTCTGCGTGCCTCTCGGTCTTCATCTCTAATAGAGCATGGCTTGCCTTTTGTATTTATAATGCATGCTGTCTTTGAGGCTGTTACAGGTGCCACTGAGAGACTCCTTATCAGTCTCTCCTTGTTGATATCCCCACAAACACAACTGTTTTACCCTCCTTTACAATACCCTATGAGCGGTGTATGTCGGCTGATTATGCATTCCCTCAGCAGCGTGGCCTTAGTCTGCCTCACCTGCTTGCTAATTAATTAGCTATGTTTATGCTAGCCATTATAACCTTGACAGCTCGTTACCTTCATCCCAGGAAAGGGTTCTTTCATGACAAATTACTAGGCTGGATGTGTGACACCTCTCTGACTTGCCTGTGGTGTCCCGTGCTGGGGACAAAAGCCCAGATGACTCCACCAGGAGCCGTGTCTTGAAGATATGAGATATTCAAATCAGATGCTAACAGAGAGGGACTCTGTGATGCTGGATGTCTAATGTTAATGTTCTCATTTGAATATAAAAGAATCTTTGCCATTTTTGGTGGATCAAAAAGTGGGAATAAGGGATGTGAATTCCTAAGGCATGACTGACAAGACAATGGGAAAGTTTTACAACACTGTCGCCTTTGTTTCAGCAGATTTGAGCTAGAAGCCAAAAAGATACAATTATAGGTTAAATACTGTACTAATGGTTAAGTGGAAATATGTGTTTTATTACATATACATGTTTACAACAACAGTGCCAACTTTAAAGACACTGAAACACACATGCACACGTTAGTTTGTGTCAGTGGCTGGCACGTTGCATTAGTAATCAGATAATCAGCTTTTATCTTGTGCCAGAAATCTGCTGTGTACGAAAAACTGAAGCCAAAAAACTGATGATATATGCCTAATTTATTGTACTGTACTGCAACAATTTAGATTTTATTATGATGTGCAGTATTGGACATTGTCATTGACATCATAAGCACAGACTAGTTATCAGGTGTTAGTAGTAGTACTGGCTTTCTCTTGCCATGCAGTCGGAAGTGACAAAGATGCAACACTCCCACCAATATCTTCCCATTTTAATCTGGTACAAGCATCTCTGCTTTGGCTTAATGTACATTGTATACTGTCCTAAAGAAATTCAATTCAATATGCTCACACCACACAAGCTCATATATAATAATGCAAAAAAAAACAATAAGCACGTGGCTAATTTGCATAAACTAACCCAAATGCAGTGTGTTATTTTTATTTTGCGCATTTAACGCTGCGCATAGGCCAATATGTAAATAATTTCCTGTAACACAGTTCGGTCCCATTTTTACTCAAGATTTTACACTCGGTTTCTTTAAGTGAGCATAAATGGGGCTTTAGAGTCTTTCTCTAAAGCCAAAACCAAACAGTGTCATTGTCATAGGAATAAATGGTTAATCTATTCACTTTTTTTATCAGTAGCATATTGTTCTCTAGGATTGAGATAAATTCTCAGTTTGACAATGTAACCTAAAATATTATTTTAGTGCATGTCTTTAGAAAACAATTACAACTCACTCTGACATATAGGCCTATTCTGGAGTGGTTCTGATTTCCTTGTACTTTATAGAAAGTCCTTCAGTGGAAAAGAGATAATAATTCATGCTGGGGGCTCCGATATGCCAACAGGTCTTGTGCACCGGCCCTCATTCGCCATCACCGCTCAACACACTATATTGTCGAAGGCAAATTGAGGATGTATAATTCAATAAGCAATGTGCTAAAGAATTAATATATTCAAGTTAATTATGCCACCGTGTGAGGAAACTGTTGTACATCGGATTACTAAAATGATTTTTACTTCTGACCTTGGTCTCTGCGGATCAGCTTCATTATGAGGTGTTAGTTATAGCTTAAAAACAATTGGCATGGATAGCACTCTTCATTTAGGATTTGAGAATTGACATCTTGTGTTTGAATAAAATATGCCTGAAAGGTGCAAACATAGATGGATCTTTACATGGGAAGTTTACTTATTAATGTTTATAGCTTTAGTGATTCTGAAGCAGCTCTTTTGCAGAGGGAACACTGCGGTGGGTAAAGAGGAAGTGCCTGGTGGAAAGCTGTTGATTGAACCGATAATGAGACGTGAAGGCTCTAATGAGAGGTTCTGCTTCACAGTGGCAGTGTGCACAGGCCCCCACAGCTCCTCTACTGACTCCCAGCTCAACAACTTGTTCAGCCATAAGAGAGTGGCCTCGTTGTGTAGCCCAACTTTGACAGCAGAGAGGCGCCTAAGGCTCGACCCGGAGCTACCAGCACTTTTAGGGAGCAGAGCGGCTGGATAAAGGCTGGAGATGGCAGTGCAGTGTCTGTCGTGCTAGTTGTTAGATTACCTCCCATATCTTTGTCACCATGAAGTGTATGGATTCTAGTGGAATGTCCTTTTTCGTATGAGTAAGGCAGCCAGGACCTTAGAGGAATGGTCAAGTATTTTGGAAGTGGGGTTCTATGAGATAGAAGTTGCCTGGCCAGCCAAACCTATTCACTTTTATCAAAGTGAAGTGGGTCTGGAACTACTCTGCATATATTGGTACTGCTCCCTGAATTCCAGTTACACAGTAAACTTAGACACAAAAGCCACTTTCACACATTAAGTCCAGACAGGGTTATTTCAACCGCACTTTAGTTGCATCTCTTGTTTGCATAATGGCCTGTTGTATATGTTCATACATCCAATAAAAAGTTCCTTTGCTGTGACAGTGGTTATTGCGCTAATTTAAAATGAAAATTATTTAAACATGTGAGTGGGTCATAGAATCAGGTCACATGACTACGGTCGACGCACGGTGCAGATCTCAGTGGATATGTTAAAGTGGCAATAGAAGGACATAACTTCAGAGCCATTAGTTTCACAAGCTTTGTTTAAATGGATAAGAAGGTTTATTACAGTTGTAGGTGTATGTTATCACCCTGATTAGCGTCAACAGCTAGGGACAGCAAACTCATGCTTTGCTCTGACCTGTATCCAGATATGGAAATCTCTTCTGGTTCCTAAAAGTCTACAGACTTTCTTCCCAGGTCCTGTAAAGTTTTATACAGTGCCTCACAGGTTGCATGCTTTTGTCTGTTACTGAGAAACGAATGTTGCACATGACCCTTGGAGCCTGTCAGCATAACTTTTTGGAAAAAAATGTATTATTTAATGTATTATTTTTAATATTGGCAACCATATTGTAGTTCGAGTTGTCTGGAAAAAATAAACTAGACAACATACACCTGTACAGAGGTGAAGTTTTTTAAATGGGGCCAGATTTTATGTAAAATGTGCCATAGCCACCTGACATTTACACCAAAGTCCAACACATAAATGCTGTTTTTAATTTAGTTTTTAATAAGACAGCTGTTCTGCCTTTTTACCTTGAAATTCTATCAACAAAGCTTTAATAAAACCTTAAATGCAGGAAGGGGCTACAATATTAAAATACATCCAAATGTTATTGTCAAACTGAAGTCTAAGTATGAGCCTTTGAGGAGCAACTTGTGTAAATTGCATTAAGATTTCACAACACAGACTGGGCTCTTTGTGTCTGCTAGCCTCATCTCATTACATCCCCCATTATTATTCCTTTTCACTGCGTTACTACGGGCGAAAGCACACACCTCTGACATTGTAAAATAATTAGCTACTCCAAATACTTCAGCGGCAGTGTGTTTTTTATTTCGGGCTTCATGACACTGTGAATTACCTGAAGAATACCTGGAGCAATGTGTGAACCTAATTAACTTCCCACAGAGATCAAATGTACACACCATTTTAAAACGTAGGAGAAATCTAAACAAGGTCTTGTCTGGGCCTTTGTTTCAACACGTCTGAAAAATCTAACCTTATTGTGAACATATGTATGCCGCGCTGAAGAATGACAAGAATGGAATGTGGTGCAAAGAACCCATTTATTCCATCAGGTAATCAATGTGCAGTTGAATTCATTTGAATACACTCAATCATGGGCCTAATGTTGACGGCACACCAGTGTTTGAAGCCCATTCATCAAATATTTATGGAAGTGAGTCAAAATAAGAGCGAACAGATTTACAATTAAAGTAACGCTATGTGAGTTTTATGCACCCTCTAAAGGTCTTGCCGTGTAACTGCAGTGCAGCAATCACATTTTTCTCTTATGCCTCCTGCTTCATGGACGTCATGCTTTTATTATGCATCAAGATGAAGAAATACCATAATATATATGGATAAATTAGATTTTGTGTGCAAATATATGTATGTATGTCTAAATGTTCTTTAACTTGTTAACAACTGGTTAAAATATCACAGTATGAAAATTCACAGAAGGGCGACTATGGGTGGCACAGCAAGACCCTCCTGGGGGACCCATCCAGGACAGGGCTTTTCTGTGTGGAGTTGTGTAGGTTTCCTCCTGGTACTCCAGTTTCACTTAAGACATGTACAATTGTCTCCCCCCACACACACGGGACCAGGACTCCCCTGCAAAAGAGATTTGAAATCTCAGTTGGACTATCCTGGATAAATAAAGGTTTAATAAAATATTTCTGAAAAGCTTAAATCACATTTGATGCCACACATTGATCACTATTCCATGTTAATACTAGGGTTTGCAAATAGCTCACATAAAGAGTTAGAAACATATATAAACATTTAGATGTATTAAGCTGAGGACATTGCTAATTTTTCTTACTTGAGATTACTTTATCAATGAATAATATTTGTTATACTTTTGGTCCCCGATTAGCTTTGACTAATAATTTTAATATGTATTTAAATTCAATACATATGTTAAAATGGTCTCTTGCATGCTTCTTGTCTTTAGTCTGGTTACTGATGGTTTGATTTTCAGAATTTGTGCAAATTTATTAGGGTTCTTAGTGCTATTTCAAAAAGGGGCGTTGGGTTCGGTTTTATTTGAAAGAGTTGGAGATGTCACACAACTTTTTTCAGTCTCTTTTTGGCCTTATTTACTCAGATGAACTCATCACAACCCTGACTTTCATGCCATAAAAGCCTCTTGTGTGAATGGACATATAGAACAAAAGCAAGTGATGCAAAAAGGTGAAATAGGGCTACGTTTGTGCGGCTCAATCGCCCTCCTCACTCTTCATCAGCCTCTTGTCTGCCCGTCTCAGAAGTGATGTGAGCGCTGTATTCTCTCAGACTTTTGTGAACCGCCGCTCCTTGTGCTCTTTCGCTGCTGCATCCCTCCAGTTATATTAAATTTGCAACTGGGCCTCTTAAGTCTTTTTCATGAGATGTATGTTTTAAAGAGTGTGTCAATTCTTAAAGATGCCCTCGGCTTTTATCAGCTCTCAATAAAGAGTGTGGCGGGGGCTCGATGTGGCGGGGGCCCATTTGGCTTGCATAAACTGCATATAAAATCTTAAAACAGTCACATCTTTAAGGCTGATCACATGTGACTTAGAACCAGCTCAACAAAGCCTAGGCTTCAATATTAATGCACGTAGCTTAGCACTGTTTTAACAATGATTCAATGTTTGCTCTTTTCCGGAACTATGCATTCTGTTTCAGGAACGGTTCAGCTCTGACTGCAATTAGGTGGTCAAAGCTCTGACTTTTCTATGAAGAACTTTTGGGTTTGAAAGATTTCATAAGGGAAGGTTCTACAGATAAACCACGAGTGCTGTGTTTGCTTTATAGACCCGAGAGGAAAATTGGAACAATTAGTCCTGTAGCCGAGAGAAAAGATCAAGAGTTGATATCAAGTTGATATATAAACATACCATCAAATGTTCTCCACTAAAAGAGAATTAGTTTAATAAAGAACTTGCCTGCATTACATTTTGTGCCCTAAATCTTTAGGGTGTCTTAACACTTAGTGCCTTCCACCCACAATGACTCATGTCTACACAAACAGAAATCCATTTTGTCCCACTCATGGCAATGCAATTTCTTGTTGCTGGTTTAGGCAATGTTTTGGCAGTGCTGGCAGGGTTTTTAGGTATTGCCTAATAACACAGGTCTTGCGTTTGTCTTGACTTGACTGACCACATCAGACGTAATGGCTTTATGAACCTTTCTTTTGTAAACTTCTGTTAGTGCAACAACAGCCCATTGTTTATAAGAGTTGTATCATGTCTGCCACATCCTAGTCACAGTAAAGACATGTTGTTCAGAGCTGGGGCTGGGGTGCATCCTCAACACCAGGGCCAGCTGTCATAACTTAGTTGAAAGTAACACTTAGCGTAACTATTAGACAAAACCCAGCCTCACATGATTTTTTGGCTGCTTTTGAGAATAGATTTCCATTTAAAGAAATAAATCGGTGACGGTCTTAATACACATAAAGCATAAAGCTGTGAACGTAGGAAGATAGTTTAAGTTTATGGAGACAAAAGTGATGACCATATTTAGAAAAAGGTCAGAGTCCTGAAAGTGAGAAAAATTATGAGATATTTATAGTGAAGTTATGACAAGTACAGTGGCTAATCTCAATAGCAATAATTTGTCTGTTAATAATTTTATTCTTGAGCATAAATAAACAGACCTCCAGAAAACATCAAATATCCATGTAAGACCAAAAATATTTTGGGATATTTATTTTTATGTTGAAATAAAGAATTTATGGAAAGTGAGACATGTGATGGCATGAAACCAATTGGGATTTGAATCTGGACTACTCCAACTAATGTGGAACATGCTAAGTCAAAGAAGATACACGTAGAATTGAACAGGAGGTAATAGGAACTGGGTTTCTTAGCATCAGTTTTGCCCACAATTTCCTGTGTTCAAATGATTACAATATTTAGCTGTGTTTAGTTTTTTTTTACTGCATCTGCTTCTTCTTCCTTTTTTTGCACCAGTGACATTTCTCCCAATAGTGAAAATGTGACTCTTTGTCTGCAGTTGGAAGCGTGGTAGACTCACTGAAGGTTTCCTGCTGGTTTCAGCACAGATCACACACCCCACATCCACAGCTCACTTCTGATACGCTGGCCTTTTACAATATTAAGCACTTACACAAGCTCCTTCTGCTGCCACTCATGTCAGGAAATAAAACCTGCAACAAATCTGCTCTGACAGATCCACATTAGCAGGTAATTATGTGTTTACTCGGTAAAGGAATTAATCACTTACACATTAAACTGTTGGATGTTGGCTAATTATTCATTTAAAGTTTTGAAACTCTAAAAATAAACAGGCCTCTGAGTGCGTGAGTTATACAGGCCTCTGAGTGCGTGAGGTCATGTCACTAAGATGACATTTAATCATGGACTCTGATTTGGATTTGGACACAAAACCTATGACAACAGAAACTACCCAAATGACCCTGATAAAAAGTTTACATACCCCAGTTCTTAATACTGTGTATTGCCACCTTTAACATCAATGACAGCTTGAAGTCTTTTGTGGTAGTTGTGGATGAGGCTCTTTATTTTCTCAGATGGTAAAGCTGCCCATTCTTCTTGGCAGAAAGCCTCCAGTTCCTGTAAATTCCTGGTCTGTCTTGCTTGAACTGTACGTTTGAGATGTCTCCAGAGTGACTCAATGATATTGAGGTCAGACTGAGATGTCCAGAACCTTCACTTTATGTTGCTGTAGACAATGACAGGTCGACTTTGCCTTGTGCTTTGGATCGTTGGATTGTCATGTTGGAACGTCCAAGTACGTGCCATGTGCAGCTTCCAGTCTGATGAGTGCAAATTTTTCTACATTTTTTTGATAACATGCTGCATTCATCTTTTCCTGTGCCTTTAATCCACATGTTTCACAGAAGGAATGGTGTACCTTTCATCATAGGCCTTGTTGATTCCTCTCCAAATGTAACGTTTATGGTTGTGGCTAAAAAGTTCTATTTTGGTCTCATCCCTGCAAATGACTTTGTTCCAGAAGTTTTGAGGCTAGTCTCTGTGCTGTTTGGCGTATTGTGACATTTGTGTAGAATTGTCTTTATTCTGGCAACTCATACAAAGAAGCCCATTTTTCTTCTAGTACCTCTTTATTGTGCATCTTCAAACAGCCACACACTGATTACAATCAAACAGGTGAGGATGGTTACCTTTAGTAGCCATTCAAACCTGTTAGTGTCAACTTTTGCATGTTATCAGAACCAAAATCACTAGGGAACCTTTGATCAAGGTCATTTGGGTAGTTTTTGTTATCATTATGATTCTAAAAAGAGTAAACACAGTTGTTTGACAAATAACAGCTTCACCCAACCACCAACTATGAGTGAAAAAAGGGTTTTATGTTATTATAAATATTCTCTGAAAAATAGCCAAACAATCACAAATTCTGCCAGGGTATCTACAGCACAAGTGTAGATATTCCAAGTCTTGCATTATAACACCCATCTTGACAATGTTTGAAGTAATCATTGTTTATTCAAGCAGCCACAAAGAGCATTGATTTCCTTTCATTTCATTACAGAAGCTCTGCTATTTGCACACAGGCCTGACCTGCACATGACTCGACATATTGATCTGCACACACTCTGTAGAGTGGCAAAAGGAAAGGCCAAACAGGAGGCCAATACCTTACTAACAGCTAATTTTGAATAATTATGTAGACTCATTAACAGACTGGCAGATAACTTTTTTCTGGTTGTACCTACCTTTCTGATTCACTTTGTGACAGTGATTCTAAGCAACCAAGAGGTTACATGGTTTTAATTAATTAAACTTAAAGAACCATCTGATCTAAAGTAATAAACAATTTTATTTTTCAACTGTCTGGACAGTTGAAACAGTTCTGGATAGCACAGTTGTCTTGTTAATATTAGCTTAATTTAACCCTTTATCTGTCACGATCAGTTGTTGCCACGGTTACAAGAACATAAGTGAACAAGGTGTGTATATGGACTACATGGTTTTGTTTTGTTGCCCACCTGTCAGCCAATTGGAATCCACGTAGAGAAACACACACACACACACAATCACACACCAAACACACACACACACACACACTCCAAACACACACACACACACACACACACATACACACACATTAAACACACACACACACACACACACACACACACACACACACACACACACACACACACATACACACACACACACACACATACACACACACACACACACACACACACACACACACACACACACACACACACACACACACACACATACACACACATTACACACACACACACACACACACATACACACATACACACACACACACACATACACACACACACACACACACACACACACACACACACACACACACACACACATTTACATTACATTTAGTAATTTAACACACATACTGAACAATGCTAGAATGGACCAAAGCCACCAAAATTAAAAAATATTTTGACTTAACATGCGCTGTCAGTGTCATTAGAGAAGATTTCTGAGTTTCTTAATATTTAGCAGTTCCAGTTTTATGAGCATTTGTGCTTCCCCTGCTAAAGGCCACAGGCTGCAAGTCACTGTTTTCTTAGGATTATATCAAACTGGACCAGTTAAGAGCGCCAAATAACAGCACACAGGGCAAAAAGTTATTCTTTTAGGACATGTGCTTCCACATCAAAGACTGTTAAAGGAGACCTGCCTAATGAGGTTGGAATATACATTGCTAAAGCCGCAAAAACCTATATTATGTAAAAATGCAAATTGCAATTATAAGCACAAACATTATACATATGGCTTTAAGGCTATGCAAAATATAGCATAGCCCTTAATAGATATGGATAATATAATTTTTTTAAATGATAATTATTCCTGTGTAGAGCTTTATTTTAGAAAGTAATTAATGTCCAAGGTGCACATAAGCAGCCGGTCTAAACAAGCTTTTACATATTCATATAAAAGTCTTACAGTTTTATAACAAATTTGTTTTATTATCGAAGCTGAAGTTGTTAAAAGTTCGAACATAAAAACTTGTGACGTGCTGTTCAAATATTACAACAATAAAGGCCTTTGATGCCTGGCGTGCTTATGCGTTCTCTTTATCTATTAGCAGCGTCTCATTCTCACATGTGGAAGCTCCACTCGTATACTGTGGCTGATTTAAGGTTCAGGGATCTGATCGCCTCGGGCAAGTTATTCTAAGAGCCCCTGATGTCAGTGGGACTGCCTGGCAGAATAAAAGGCAAGGCAATAAACTGGGGGAAAAAGTAGCACACACGCATTGAAATGGGGGCCTCCCTCAGGCGATGGCCCAACTGGCCCATGGTTAAATCCTCTACTGAAAGTGTAATAATCACACCACAGCCCCACAGAGGCAAGAGTGGGGGGATGACACAGAGGTACCAAAAACAAAAGCCACCCCTTCTCAGTCCTGTTCCCTTTGTGCCGTCGCTCAAAAGGGAAAAAAGACGGCACAATCCTTGCACTAAGAAAGGGAATTTAAGTGTCTGTGATGAAGACTGATGGGGAAGAGGAACAAGATCTGATACGGATCACAAGGGTTTATGGCGGCTCTGGTTGTCATTGTGATGTGTTTGCAGATAGAAGCATTACACTTGTCCTCTAATCCTGTCCACAGGCTCTTATTGGCTCATGGCGCAGATAAATGCTGCATTAAACTGGGATGAACCAAAGCAATAGGGTGTGGATTTACTTATGAGACATAAAAGATTAAAGGTTTTAATTTGAACTCCTTTACTTGGCTTAATAAAAACGATTCTGCAAAAAAAAAAAAAAATCATCTACATTGGTCATATTTTGGCATTTCCACTTAATTCTTTTGCAACATGAATTGACTCACATGATCCAATTTTCTGACTTTTGCCATGTGCAAATCCAGGCTTCAGTATTGTTTGAGAAAATAAAGTAGGGGAATGTTTGTCCCATGCACAAAGCCGTGTTTCCTCTTTTGTTCTGCTGCTAAATTGTGGGAGGCTGAACGGTCATGCTAATTATGACAGGAAAGGTCAAACTAATTAGCTCTCGTTGAACTTGCCATTGAAAGTTCCTGATACCTCTGTGAGGACTTGACAGAGTTCAAATTAATCAAGAGTGAGTTTTCTTTCCCTGGAAACAATACACATTTTTGGAGAATTTGATGATCCAGTTTTGAAAGTTTCAAGGTATTTCATAGTGTTGTTAGGGTAATAGCCGAGCTTGTTTTATGTTGCTGTTCAGTGGTGGCTGGTGGTGATATTTGGTAAGTCCACAACTAAATACATCACTTGTATTTAACAGGACTAAGGATTAGGTCAAACTCCTTCACCCAAACACTTTCAGAATTATCTATGTGATAGCTTTATGGATTCCACTTAATACTGTAATGTTTTATCACTCACCAAGAGAGACTGGAAACAGTCTTTATTTTTAAATAATGCTAACGCTAAATGTGTCAAATTGTCCTAAATGGAAACAATATTGCCATAGTTAATGTATTTATAAGAAAATCTCCTGCTCTTCCTGTCACTTCTTTTCCAGTATCTCGTAGAATGTACAAGGTAGTTCACTGTTACTATGCAAGTCTTTAAGTTTCAATCAAATCCAAGTCTCTGGCCTGAATACATTTAGCCCCAATAGAAATCATGGGCGGGTCTTAACACCTGTCAATCACCAAATGAAAAACTATGATTGGTGCTTTGGTCACTGTTAGTGTCATTGAAGCATGGGCGGTAAAAAATAAGCCCACCTAGCCAATTGATACCAGCCGCCCCTGTTGACGTTGACAGAGACTTTTCCTTAATCATTTACCGCAGACCACAGTGTGAACCCACCTGTGCTGCTATTAGAAATGTTGACAGTATGACTACACAAGGTTGGCAAAACATAAATATGGCAATGATCAAAATATAAAATGCAAATTGATTTTCATTTGGTCATACCACAATGTAATTTGAGGTGCTATCACATTAGTTCAGACAAAAAAGCATGAATGACTATCTTGTGTAATAACATGAAAAACATTAATGCATTTCAAGCAAGCTTTGCAAAAGTAATAATAATTTACATAGTCATTCCATTAGAATATTGTCATGCACTAGTATGATCCAGTCTAGTGATAGACAGAAGGTAGGCTGGGGTGTGTTTGACGGGACATAAAATCCAGGACAGCCACTGAGAAACCACTATTTGCATTGTAATCAGCATCGCTCTAAGAAGGCATGAAAAGTGCTTTTGCTTGGAGACGGGTCGTGGTTATATTTAGAATAACCTATGATTACATTTAGAAGACAAACTGTGGTTACGTTTAAGGAAAGGTTGCATGTTAAATATTAATGAACCTAGCCATTTAGTGTCATGGACACTTATTACACCAGGTACTGTTGCAACTCATTGTTGACTGCCCATATGCTTTTAATTCTTATTAATACACTTTATATGTTGAATTCTGTTCCATCAACAATCTGGCTTTCTTTAAATCTAAGCTAGGGTTTTGAGACTTTCCTTTAGAATTTCTTTAAAACCGCACAACTACAAGTATTCATTTTCATTGATGTGAAGCTTTGGTCAGCTTTTGTATGCATTGGATATATTACTGGAACGTGTTAACCAGAAACACACTGAAAATGACTGCTGAAATTGCAAAGGGAAAAAGAATGATGCCAAAAAGCAATCTTATAAAAGTTGTTCTTCAGCGTTCAAAGAAATATTTTCTATTACACAATGTCAAGTGCTTGAAGATTCTACTCCATACAGCTGTTAAACGTTAAACCTGTGTCAAAAAATGTTTAAGTAAAAATAAAAAGAGATTGAATGACAATATGAGCAAAAGAAAGTTGTGGAATGGAAGGGATTTAAAACCATTTTCACCCCTGGACACTGACCCAACATTCCACCTAAAAAATGGACTCAATGAATGGAGAGCTAACCTCACTTTGGGCGTTCTGTTAATCTTGAGCTCATGATTTTGAAAAAGGCTTTGATTTGTGGAGGAATGGTTAACAAGCTTTCTATCTCAGAGAAAGAGAACACTTTGTGCACCATTAAACCTCCACAAAGCCATAATGCTCTTTGTTTAGCTACGTTAAATAAAGCCCATCATTACGCTCCACTGGGTGCTAAGTGGTATTTTAAAGGTCCATAAATTCAATTAGACACTCGTCAGCTCTGGCCCCTTGCACTGCGTTAGCGACAGACACACGTGATCGCAAGCTCTGTGTCAGCCATTTTTAAGAGTTATTACTTAGGATTTCCATTTATATTGTCATTTTAATAGTAGGACTGTGTTGAAGCACTAGGGGCCTCAGATGCTTCCACGGCCCCTCCCTCAGGACTGCAGCTTATTATTTGTAGCAGGGTAAGGAAAGATCTCAGTCTATCATTAACGCCGTCCCGTTAGCCCAGTGCTAATGTGCAGTTTAGCAGCCGCGCCGGAAAATGCTAAAGAGGTCCTGACAAGTCCTGAGGGCGATCTAAGCGTATGTGTGTGAGAGAGAGTGTGCATTAGTGTTTGAAGAGGAGGGGTCGAGTGGGGTCCCAGTGGTTGTTTGCCTGTTTTCCATCAAGAGCCCTCATCTCCTTTATCCCCTTTGTGGCGCAGGGCCCTCCTCGGGGCACTTCCCTCTGAGGGGGATCTAAAAAGAGCAGCTGCTGGGGAACCAGTGCCATTTCCTCCTGCTGTCACCAGCTCTGGCAGGCCTCAGTCCCGGGTCCGTCACACCCCCTCCGCCTCCATGAATATGCACATCAACTTGTTTCTCTTAGTTCTCAACTCCAGTGACAAAGTGGGAAAGCATATGGCTGAAATATTCATGACGCCGTGCGGTAATTAAGTGGTGAAGGAGTGAACTGGAGAGTCACTAGCCTCCGCCGCAGCTAAAAACACACCTCTTTTTTTCTCCTTCAAAAGCATGTTGTCCTCTCATTGTGTTGTGCAACATGAGCCATTTATCACATTGGAGTTAATGAGGCTTAAAATAAGTGCAGTTTTGTTTAGCAAGTTAACTCCAGCTAAGCGCCGAAGAGAACAAACAATTTGACAGTAGGACTTTTTTTTTCTTTCTTTCATCGTTAGCAGTTCTTTTTTAATCTCAATATTTTCCACAGAAAGTTTCACAAAATGATATTTTTAACCCAACGTTAAAAAAAATAAGGGTCTGCGGCTCACACTGTTTTAAAGCGTGTAATTTGTGGCAGCGACCTGCTGAGCAACAGATGAGGCTTTAGCAGCACATTTACAGGCGCTGTGCTGCTGAAATTGCTGCAACTTTTCTTTTGGAGTATTTCACAGGAATTAAAAAGTGCATGTTTATTTCTAAGCAGTGTAACCTAATTTACTCTGTGACAAATAATTCCCAGATTGCATAAATACAGGCATAGCAAGGCAATTCTATTTATATAGCACAATTCACACACTGGGTCATTCAAAGTGCTTTACAGAAATAACAGACACAAATAAAATACATAGAGAAGATTTGGGCACGAGCAGAAGGCCTTTCCCAGATGTTATCAGAATTCAAGAAGTTCATAAGCAACTAGCATTTCAGGTATATATTCTGGTGCTAAACCATTAAGAGTCTTGTAAACCTGCAGTGCTGTTTTAAAGTCTATTCTCTGAGCCAGTGCAGAAATTTTAAAACTGGACTGATGTGGTTGTACTTCTTGGTGTTAGTTAGAACCCAAGCAGCAGCGTTCTGAATAAGCAAGAGCTGTCTTAACCCTCGTTTTGAGAGACCAGTGAGCAGGTCCTTACAGTAATCTAACCTGCTGGAGATAAAAGCATGAATAAGTTTCTCTAAGTCTGGTTTAGGCATTATCCTTTTCACTTTGGAATTTATTTTAATGATTATAAAATGCTGATGATGTAATTGACTTAATGTCACTGAAGAATTTCAAGTCCAAATTTTAAGATTTTAGAAAAAGAGACACGAGGTGACTGCTGACACTTTCTCTTTGTTTCTGTTCCCAAAGATGATTAGTTCAGTCTTGTTTCTATTCAGTTGGAGAAAATTATTTTGCATCAACACATTCATCAACACACAGTGAATGGATTGGTCCATTTTCAGCTGCTGTGAGTGAAATGTAAATCTGAGTGTCATCTGCATAATTATGGTATGATACGTCACAGCTCTGTATTAACTGGCCTAAAGGAAGCATGTAGAGATTGAATGATAGAGGTCCCAAGACAGACCCCTGTGGAACCCCACATGTCAGGGCCATTTGGTCTGATACACAGTTACCAATTGAAACACAGTACTTCCTGTCTACAAGATAGGACTGAAACCTTTTAAGAACAGTTCCAGAGATACCAATCCATTCCTCTAATCTTTGTGACAGGATTACATGGTCCACTGTATCAAACGCAGCACTCAAGTCCAACAGAACTAAGACTATAGAGGCCAGTAATTTCTGTACAGGTTACTTTCCTTTTTTTTTTTGCTGCTAAAAAATACATGTCATCCACAGATATTAAATCAAACATCTGTACCTTTATTTGGGTCACAATTAAAACAATAAAAACTAATGCAAGCAGTTCATGAAGAGATACTTTTGGGTGGAAGCTTTATATTTTGCATCTGTATATCAACAGCTGGTTAATATGTAAGAGAACACAAGTGAGTTGATAAAGTTTGTGGTGGTTGGAATGGTTTTGTATTTAACATTTTAAACCGAAGCCATTTCTACTTTTAACATGGCTCTCACACAGCTAAATGCCAACTAGACACAATATTTGTATTGTGTAATCACAGTTTTGTACTACTGTGGTACTGCTAGATAGGGGCAAATTGGCAATACAGGGATCCCGGGGAAATCCCTGGAAAGCCGGTGGGTTGGCTGGCTGGTCTTTACAGACACATACAGGGTCTTGCTTACAAGTTTGGCTGGTGAGTGAAACTATTATAGATGGTGTGGCAGAAAAAAGTCACTTGCTGTGGAGGTTACTTACTTCTTACATCCCTATTGTAATTTTTTTATATGCATATTTTTTAATAAGTTTCACAAATAAACTCAGCAGCTGACCAAGTGGGCCAGTCTTTCAGGAACTCCTGGGCCTCTTTTTCTCCCCAGTCCGCCTCTGCTACTTACAGAAGTAAACCTATCCCTAGAACCCAGTAGTGGCTTTACAACAAAATTGATTACAGACTGCAACATAACATTGCAATACAACTAAGATACTCTTCGTTTTATAAAGAAGGTACATTTTTGTTACCACTAGCTTTGAGTATGTAGTGTCCTGTACTTTTTCATTATTTATTAAAGAAATAACAAAGACAAACGTTACCTGACCAGTGTGACAAGAAGGGTTATGTAACTCTTTAACCCATTAAGCCTGAGAGTCACATTGGGGGACTATAGGATTTGATACAATACACATTCCAAGCCTAATATGGCAAAGCAGCACGTCACATTGATCAGCTGAGACACAGCTACAATTTACCATTTACCATTTACATTTACTCCAAACACAGACCAAACAGCAGCAAACAAAAACAGGTGGTTCCAAAATGTGCCAAATTCTGCCCTATTCTATATAATTGAGACTCCGCCTAACCATTTCATAATAAAATCTTAATAGTTTTGGTTTGTTTCACATTAGAACAATTATATTTGGTGCAGGTAATGTTGACATATGTGGCTCTAATTTAAAATAATGTTTGAGCTGCAACTGCGTTCATCTAAAGGGATTTTTTTTTAGGCGGAGATGTTTTTGTGGTTATTTGGCTGTTTTCCATCTTAATGTATTCTAAACATGTAACATGCACATTGAAAAATTTCCCTTCTGGGAATTCTCACAAGAGCCCCCTTCATTTTGACACCAAAATTATTGAAATACATCTTGTTGTTGCAGAGATACAGTCAATTCACTTTGGACATGTCCTTTTCGAGCAGACACACCAAAAAAGGGTATAAAGGGTTAAATTATTTTTCTAATATCTGGTGTGTTGAATTTTCATAGTGCTTAAGACCTAATGAATGTCTTGGGCAAGAGAGGTTTACTTACTATCTAAGTCAGTAAACAAACACTAAACAATAAAATAATAATGTATCTGTTGCACGTTTAACAACAGATCTATGACAGAATAAACACTGTGTTTTTTGTGACACTTTGAAGTGCCACGATAAATTTCTCCAGAAAAAGAGATGGGATGGAGAGGTTGGACGACGGCCCTGATGCGTCACTGAGCCAGAGGAAGGGGGGTGACGAGGGGGGTTGGAGAAGGTGAGGCACAGGGAGAGAGATAGAAGGCTGTGTGAGCGGGCCCAGAGCGTTGACAGCCAGGTAGATTGTATCTGACACAAAGCCTAGAGATGAAAGAGGAGCGGACAGCTGGCCCAGTGCACTCACCTCACCCCCCTCCGATCCCACCCCTCCTCTGCCCCCTCCTCCGCCTCCTCGTTATGCTCCCCTGACACCTCCTCGGGGGGGCGTGTCCGCTGTGGTCCACCGTGACCAATCCCAGTTGGCCCTGGACTGTCACTGCCAGGGAGAAGAGCATTGAGGGGCACACACGTGATGGTGCTCTTTTATCCAGGTTGTAGTAAACTAAAGGTTCTTTTCAGTTATCCAGTTGCAGACTTCTGTGTCCAGATGTCTACTAAATTCTCCAACACAATTTTGAAGTATTGGGTAATAGTAAATGATAATATATAAAAAAGCACAAAGCACTCAGTTTTTATAAATTGTATTTTTTTAAATTGTATTATTTGCTGAAGGTGATATCAGTTAAACCAAACTTGAGTGGCTATGACCAATTAGTACCACTACAATGGATTTGGGTTTTGAAAACAAGTGCTATGCAAAGAATAAATTACAAGCCTCAGTTCACTGATTTCCAAAATGGCATTTATCTGTTTTTGCAAATGAACTCTTCAAATATAATATGATATTATATCTGATAATGCCAAAATTATTAAGAAAAAAATAAAAAGGTGTTTCTTGTCCCAATCACCACATAATATACATATGATTTTTTTCTAAAAAATATGTTTATGTAAATATACATAAATTATATATAATATATATAATTTTATTTATTCACTTTTTTGTGAGGATGAATCATCTTGTTTTTGAGGGGGTCTCTTTCACTAGAAACACTTCAGAGTTGCCAGTTAACCTGTACATGCATGTTTTTGGACGTTTAGTCCACGTAACACGTGGAGGACATGCAGACTCCTCACAGAAAGACCGGAGTTGGCTGAGAATGTTTGAGTCGGCTGGGTTTTGAACTCACAACCTTCTTGCTGTGAGGCAGGAGTGCTAACGTGCACCCCCAAATATATTGTAAGATGAAAATATAGATCAAACAAAAGATACAACATAGATTTTTTTTCACAAAATCATAATTATATAAATGAAAAGTAAAGTCTATTAATTACTGCTCATGTTTTTGTAAAAATGCTATTTTACATACTGTTGGCCAAGGTTAAATACAATTTTATAGTCATGTTTAGACCCAAAAATTATGATGCACAAGATCACAAATATTAGTTCAGCCAGAATAAATGTAAAGCCGTAAATCAAGAAGGATACAATTTTCTTTATTATTATTTAATAGATTTTACATAATCTTTTCAGTGTTGTCAAAAACTGATGAACGCAGGTCATATCCTATATATTATATCCTGATTAACCCAGAACTCTGAATTTCAATTGTTCTGCTTTTTGAAGCCCCTAAGCAATACCTATTCTTTCAAATAATAAAATGTTCTAATAGGTTTTGTGACAAAAGAACTTCTAATTTGAGCTATAGACTAGGGCTGCACTAGCTCAGAACTCCCCCTAATGGTACGTATGATTATTCAGAACAATTATGAAGCATGAAATCATTCAGATTATGAGTGAGACCAAAATAAAAATAAAATAAAGAGAAAGGCAATGCAACAAAAGACACAATATTGTTTACAATAAAAAAAAGCTGTCTGTGTTTCATCTCTTACTGCCCATTGCCATATTATTGTTTGGTCCCACACTGCACCTCAAACTTCCTTCGCCCCTCTATTCCCAGCCTCCTGTCTGGATTCCTCTCCTGTCATCCCACAGCCCACTCAGTGCCACACTGCCTTGTTTTGTCAATAACCATTTATTTGTTGCTGGAATGGCAGCAGCCGTTACATCTGACCTCCCTGTTTCATCAATTATGGATAGATTATTGGACGTGAACATCTGCAAGAGCTTGCTGTTGGACTCACCTCCTGGCAGGGATTAGATCAAGTATTAAACTGTTGTTTATTGTCAGGCCAAAACTCTACTGGGAAAGGTGGAGCATTTCTACAAGCCCACAGCAAAAAAGAACTCCCATCAACAAGGCACCTTAAATAGTTTAGCAGAGCTACAGAGGGCCCCTATGGTAAGATATGGGCCATTCATTATTTACACTTATTACCAGTTGTTTTAGCAGTCACTGTAAAAGCTCCTGGCAGATGGGACTTTGTCATTGTTTGTCACCTTTGTAAATGCCTTCACCAGGGGCCAAATGTATCTGAATATTTTTAGCAACTTCTTACCAGCCATTTTTTTTTTGTCTCATTTAAAAAAAAATCAGCAACTAATCCGCCAATGATTAAAAGGACAAGCTAAAATACATGAACACACGCAAACCCACATAGTCTCGAGGGTCAGAGAGATATTTAAAAACACTTTTAGGTTATTTATTTTTAAAACATGCCAAATAAAATGTTTAACGCATGAATTATAGATTTCAAATGGATATCCTCTGGCGGAATATGGAACACTGGCATCATATTTAAGGCAAAGGGAACGAGGAAGTGGGCTGCTAAATAAGGATAAGTTGGATGCATGACCTATGGCTCTACAAACATTTAGCTAAATATGAATGTCACCCATAACGTGTGATTAAAACAGATTATACGTAGTTTCAGTTTTTCTTTTTTAAATAATAAAATTTTGATTTAAATAAAATAAAATAATTAAGAGTACTGCAAATAGACCCTAGGCCTTTTCTTTTTTTAAAACAATACATTTAAATGAAGAAATTTATATCAAATTCCTGTATACTAGTTATTTTATATCTATCTACTACTACTAGCTACCTTAAAATGGCCACATTGTTGTTCAATAAATCAGCAAATTGCATAATGTATTATTTTACAGTGTAGAATGTCAGCGTTTATAGTGAGCCGGACCCAGACTCATGTGCAGACTTCCTTACCCAGAGTGCACTGAGAACAGGTTGCTGGTGCCTTTTTAGTCCCCTGTCAAAGTCTCTCACAGTTCACCTTCAAGGCATGTGCTCAGCTGTCAACAACAGTTGTCAAACCGATGCTTAGCATTCACAATGTTTCTGTGAAAATGAAGAGATATATTTCCACAGTGCAGTGAAAAAAAAGCAGCCAGCACGTAGCCACAGCATTTTTGTTAATGTCTTTAGGTGGTTTAGGCAGTGATGTAACCTCTGTCAAACAGGAAGTGTTTTTTCCCCCCTCCGTCTTTGAACAAAGCGTGAAAACCTCCTGTGTGCTCGGGAGTAGCGGGGCACTGTGCATCAAAATATCAGCCCAGGTTGAAAGGCATAAAATAAGGTCAGTGTCACCACACTGCATTATTAATAGGCCACTGTTTATCTCCTTGCCCATTGAATCTGTGCACAAGAAAATGCTGCCTTCTATGAAATATTGATGCAATTTCCGAGCTTAACATGTAGAAAAGCGATGGAAAACATGGTGTTAAAAACTGGCAGTGGGTTACAGAATGCTTTGACGCCTGCTAACACATAAACACTGGTGAGATGGCATGTACAAGTGGAAGGGCACACCTCCACTGAGGCCCCACAGGCCTGCAGTCAATAACAGCACACCACCAAAATGGTTGCAAAGTTCAAGCCCCGCCCCTTTTCATTGATCCACTTGAAAACAAGGGCTTTATAAAATATTGTCTCACATAAAGGCTTTTAAAAGTGCATATAGACTTAAAAATGACAATTTTTAGTCTTTCAAGTTTTATGGTTCAATTAATATAAATGAATGATGAAAAAATTGCAATTGTTCTAAATAATTCATAATGCTAATACACTTTTCACATTTATTTTTCTGACCTTTAGTTGATAAGGTCTAGATAAAAATGATATAATATGTACAAGTCTAACATATCTCCAAGAAGGAGAATACTTGCTCATTCCGCACAGGTGTAACCAGTGCATAGTCAATATAACCAGCGCTCCCCTTCTCTCTTCTGTTTCTTTCAAATTAAAATGACTTAATGTAATTAAGCCAAATGCCAGTGCATCCAGGGTGGTGCACATACAGACAAAGCGACAAGAGAGAGTGCTCTAATGATCAACATGCACCAGCCTTTATTATCCACCATTGTCTATGTGTTGCTGTGCTGTTTAACTGATTGTAAATCATCCTCAGTAATGGCTGAGATTAGCATACTATCAAAAAGCTTTCTTCATGCATGATGTGGTAACATCTCGGCCCAAGTGTTTTTATGGAGAGTGAGAGCGTATTGCGGTGTCATTAGGCGTGTATTGGTGGCCGTGCAGGCAGCTGGAGCGTGTGTTAGTGCTGGCAGATGCGTGAGGAGATGCAGCTTGGACTGCGGCCCATTATGGGCGCTGCTGTCAGGAGCCATTAGGCACATGCTTTCTGATTAATGCTCTAAGTGATGGTGTGAGCACTCCTCAGAGCTGCTCCAGGAAGAGGGAAAGTAAAGGTTATGGGCTCACTCAGGCCGCCTCAGCGGGCGCGTGGTGTCACTGCTGATCAGGAGTGAATGTGGCCTCACAGCCCTGCGGACCACTGAGAACAGCACTAAGATGTTTTATTTTCAGGCTCAGATTTCCTGTTCCTGTTTGGAGGTTTGTTCTTAGAGAGAGTCTGAGGGTGTCCCCACCCTCCCCCACTCACACCGCCTGCTATTGTGACCCATGAATTATTGATTAACCTTGGTAATAGAAAAGATAGGACTGTGCTGTGCTTAGACCTGCCTCTTCTGAAGTGCATGGTGTTAATACCACATGGATATGCATAAGCATGCAGATTACATCAGATATATTTCCAATATGATAAAGATGCCTCGCTATTTTCTAGAAAATACACTTGTACATCGCAGGCAGGAAACAGATACACATTTGTAAATATACAAAATAATTTTTTAAATTGATTCCACAGACTCTATTTAACTTTAGCCCTGTGCACTTTGAGCATCTAATGTTGAATAGATCCCCACTGAAAATGTTTTCCTCTGACGTGTCCAAATGAATCCATCTGCTCAGGTGTTGTTCTTGTGATGATCTCACCTTCTACAGCGGATCAATATACGAAACGCAATGTTTAAACTGAATCAAATTTTCCAGTGACGGCCTTAGGCTTTCATGCGCAACAGGCCGCCACACTCGTCAGTCTTAGCTTTAGCGTATATACAATTAAACGCCCCAGTAAGCTGCGCGTTTTCATTAGATTGGACCTGCAGGGATGTTACAGCACACTTACCCCCCGCCCCAAACCAAAGGCGATGACCAGCCGTGGTAATTGCATGGTGCTATGTTTACATTTATTCATGAAACGCAGGGCTGCCTTTTCATCCCACCTGTCACCCATTCCATTTGCCGCGTCAGGAGAGACCCCCACTACACCCCATCAAACTCGCAGCTACAATCACTAATCAGTCCCTCCTCCTTTTTCCACGATACGACCCGTGCCCACTTGTTCCCTTCCGATATTTGATTCCCCGCCAGCCTCAGCGACTGATTAACTTTTCATGCATTTGGTTCCACCAAAATGTATGTGCACTCAGCCACATCCTTTATTGATTACTTCTAGTGCAAACAGTAGGCAGCGTGTGATATACATAATTGGACAGTTGTCAGGGGAAGCCAAGCAGTGATAACCAGCGTCTTATTTCCACTCCCTCATGAAGATAGGGCACACCTTGACAGTGAGCACATGCTCCTTATATGCTGCAAATAGATCAACATGTTAGCGAGGGACTCTAACAATGGGACTGGTGTACACACTGAGCTAACAATGACAGTAAAGGGAGGAAGGTAAAGGGCCTAATCCAAACTTTAAACATAATATTTGTGGTGTTTACCTTTTTTGATGTATTAAAGGTAGCAGGATTTATGCAACACCACCTAACTGTCCAGGTTTAGTCTAGGACAATTGCACTGATCTAAGCACACATTGGAGTGTTACATAGTTGAGGACTGTATTAATGAAAGAGGGGTTCTTTTTTATGTATTGCTTTAAAATTTCAAGGAAGCCCATAGCTTTCAGAAGTTTTTAAAAAAACAGCAAAAAAAACAAACAATCAAAATAAAAACATAATTGAATTTTCCTAAAATAATATATATAAATATATATAGATATTTATTAGGGGATCCATATTAATGCTGTTCAATCCCTTTTTAATTCTATTCAATTACATTTTTTTCAAGCTTTATAGTTTCTTTATAAATCTTTTTATAGTTCTGTTAGGACTCAGTGCTTCCTGGAATCTGTCCAATGAAATCTGCCAATATAATTATGGGTTCTGTTAATATACTTTCAACAGTCCTGGACACACTGCATGGCCTGTACGTCCTGGCAGGACCCTGATGGAGGGCCTAAGGACAGGGGATGTTGTATCTATGTCAAAATCAGACAGGCTCATTCTGCACATCAAGCTGTTAATGGGTCAGACAAAATGTCATTTAAACCATTGAAACTTCCTAAGTTCTAAAATAAAACCAAAAGAAGGACAGAAAGTCACACATAGCACATTAACACTGTGGTCCATAGCCCTCTTGGTACAACAACATAGAATACCAGAGCGCTCCTTCAGCATCAGTAAACAATGATACATACCAATGACAAATACCAGTATGTTTTGAGACGGTAATGAGAACAATCTTATGTTTCTTATGCAAGCATCCAAATCTTTCTCTATGCAACAAAATGCAATACATTGTCGTCTCACAAATGACAGTCACAGTCTGGAAAGGTAAACACTCTTATTTAATTCAGTGTTCTGTACAAATGCAAGCAGACGCAATTCCCATTTTGCAACAGCCACCAGTGTCATTAACAAGCTTTTTCTGACTATTTAATCTTAACCCTTTAATTGCAGCATGTTTACTAAATGCTTAAATGATAAAACACACACCAGTTTTGACTAATGTGCAACTGATACCACTGTAATGTTTACAGTGTAGCTCTATCTCTTTGAACTACCACACCATTAAAAAAAGACTCCAGAGATTAGATAGCGCCTTGTATGTAATATACCCAACATATGCTTGGCTAATTATTCTTCTGAATGCTTATAAGCACAATAAACTGGCTTCACATTGCTGGAACAAAAGCCAGCGTGCTGAGCCAAAGTATTCTCTCTCTGCTTCTTAAATTACATTTTCTGAGGCACAGTGGATATAATAAGTCTAATCATGGCTTGTGTAAATAGGGTTTGGTTAAGAAACTGTGCTGTATATTTGAGATTTAAGGCAGGTTTTCCTTGGAGCTGTATGATGCAAGGCAGTAGTGTACTAAAGGCATTTCCATTGTCAAAAAGGGGTTTGAGGCGGCCAAATGAAGCATATCCTCTTGTAATCCTCGAGCTGTGGTATGTCTTTTAAAAGGTAGAATGATTGAATGGGCAACAGAAAATTAGGCAAAGATGAGCGTCCAGAGTATAACTCAAAATGGAAATGTTTTCACAAATGAAGCTTAACGTTTAGTGGTAACACTGCTACAAACATTAACTCACATTTTTATTCTAGTTATTGGCAAAAGTACATTTAAAGTTTTTTTCAAAATTATTCATTAATTTTCTTCTGCTTAGTCCCGTTAGGGGTCGTAGGTGACTGGAGCCTATCCCAGCAACTTTGGGTACACCCTGGACAATGGCCGGTTGGTTGCAGTGCTAACTTTTTTAAATTCATGATTTGTCATATCTTGTGTAGTACGTGTACAACATCATTTCAATGTTAATTGAAACAATCGGGACTGTGCCTAGTTTGGCCACAGTGGAGCAATACAATTATTTTTATAGTGACTTTATATAGTAATATAGTAATTTATGTAATGATATATTTTTGGGTTTTATATGCATTTATTGATAAAAATTGATGGACGGGAAATGGGATTGGATGGAGTGAGGGAAAACATGGAGGAAATTAATTTTAAAGTCAAGATTCAAACCAGGGTCACACTCTACAGAGTTGTCCAAAGTTACTTAACATCTAAACATAATTTAGTGCATGGAACATGATTAATGTACACTCTGTATTACAAGACTACATTAGAAAATTGTTCCATACATCTGTCTGTGAAGGTTCTCAGTCAGCCAGGTCATCTTGAAGAAAAGGTTAAAGCATCTGGACTCAGTTTTCAAGGTGAAGACATTTCCACTCTCTTAATTCCAAGAGACTTTTTTAATTCTTTTTTATAATCTTAATAAATTAAGAGATGAATTGCCTTCACCTTGAAAAGTAAGTCCAGATGCCTTTGCTTTAACATTTCCATACATCTGAAAAAAGGCTTAGTCAGCTACAGCACTGACACCCAGTGCTACTTATTTTAACATACTTTTTTCTTTACAACCATTCAACACTGGGATGCCTCTCGGATTAGACAGGCATCAACACAAAGAGACAAATCAAGCTAACTCTACGGAAGCTAAGCACTAAAGGGTTAGCAAGGGTTGCCACAACAAACTTAAGCGCAGCAACTAAACAAACATGTTTAGTCTTGTCTTGTACATATTGACGTTTGTTTTGTGTCAGTTATATTTTTTCCATTACCATGGGAGAAATTTATTGTAATTCTCATTGAAATTAAATTACTAACCCTACCCAACGTCTTTGTTTATGTAGGCTGCACTATTATCCTGCACGATGTGCTGTAGAAACTTGCCCATACAAAACCGTGTCGTATGGCCCGGCCCATACCATACTGCTCAGTGGAAACATAGCTTTAGTAATGAAAGGCAAACAGTGGCTGGTGCAATTGGCCGACCCGTGACACAGAGGTGATGAGATGTCCCCACTGAATCCCGGTCTTCTCCTGGTAATACATACAGCTGCAAATGGTAGAAGCCCTGGCGTGTAATAACTCTATCAAACTCACGTCTCTGTGTTTTCACAAGGTTAGATACACACAGAGACACCCACTGGAATTTTACATTTTGCTCCTCTTCGCCCTTCGTCCAATCCAAAGAATAATTCTGTGTGGTCAAGGTTACAAGCACTGTTTGTGTTTGTTGGGTAATCAGACAGCACTTCCAAGGTAAACCCCGCACCACTCTGGAGCCTTCAGCATTACAAAAACATCCACTTACACGGCTTCATACGCCCAGACACACGTCCATGCCGGCTAGGAGTCTTCAAGGAGTTGGAAGCAACTGGAGTGGGACCCAAACAGAATCCATATTTAATGCTATTTTCCCACTTGGACGTGTACGCTTTCATGTGGGCATAAAAGAGGCTACTGAGACATTGCTTCTCTTTGACCGTGGCATTGTGGAATCACAGACAAGCCGCTAGCGTAAACCAGCCAAGGAAAATCTGCATGTTACGTACAGAAACAACAGTTGGGAGATAGAAGCAGTGGTCACACAGACAGGTCCAAAGGAGTGTTTAAACCTGCAGACCGATGGCATGTACACCGAGTGAAGATGACATGTTCAGTGATCTGAGCTTATCCGAGAAGTCAGTGGTCACAGAGCACATTAGGGCTGCTCTTGACTGCCCAATGCTTCCTGGTTAGGGTTTAGTAAAGCATGGTTTTATTTTAACATGAAAAGCTCAATAAATTTGGAATTCACGTATGTAAGGTGACAATTTCCTAAACTCCAAAACCAATGGTAGATAAAAATATTTGCAGATAACAAAAATCATTATGAATGTTGGATATGATTGTTGCTTTATGAAAAAAAGCAACTTTTCAACTGAGCTCAAGGATTTTATCTTTTGAGGCAATACACAATCAGTTATCTTATACTCCAGACATGCTGCAATAAACATCAAATGAAAGCCAACAAATGTATGGAGACATACAACATTTCTTTAGTGGCTGATGCTACAAACACAGGAATTATAAGACTCTGCTCTTTTCACAGATGAACAAACGTTGGAAAGGCCTCTTATTACATTTTGACCTTTGTGGACAGCTACCTTGGGCACTCCATAGAACCTCTTTTTGGTTTCATAGTTTGATCTGTTGGAGCATCCATAAACTACGCAAAACATTGGCATATTCACACTTTACCAGCCGGATTTTCAGTAGAATCACTCCCTGCCCTTCATCTAAATTTCAGTACCTGCTAAATTTCAGTGCAACCTTTAAAATAAACACACCAACTGAATTCAGTAAAAAAATTCTACTGCTATGTAACAAAAGTTTGCTATGTTGTGTTTATTTTTTGAGTTAAAACAATGGCATTTGTTGGGACATAGGACAGGGAGCTAGGAGAAGAGACTAGAGGCATATAGTTTTACACCAACAGGAAGATCAACAATGTTACCAAATATTCCATTTTATTATTCCATTTAATGCTAGTGAGAGCCATGGGTCTTGATGGTGCCAGTGTTGAGCAATATCTGTAGCAAAATGACAAAAACAAATAATTGAACAAAAAACATCTTTTTGGATGGATAAATTCTATTTTTACTTACATACCAAGAAGGTAAAAAGTCTATTTGTTGTATCTCATTCAAAATAGATCTGGTTAAAAGTGCTGCAATGTGATCAAGGTCTTTCCTCACATTCGGCCTTGGTTGAATCTGATGGGAGTTTAGAATCAGTTGGGTTTATATATGTGTCCATTTCATCTAAACTCTTTTATATGGATGGATCCTCTGACTTGATTTCATGGCAGAGAGACCATATTATATTCAAAGTTCAGTTATAAAGGCCATTTAAATTGTAACTCCTGGAAAATCACTCTATCAGTAATTGTAATTCATCACTCACTCCACCTCGTGTGTTCTCCAGCTAGTCCTCACTCATAATAGATTCAGCTGCCTTGCTTCCATATATTAATTTTCTCCACATGCCTTCATTCTTCCTTGTTTCTCTACCTGTTCGCCTCACATCCTATGACCTGCTCCGTCCCATCATCGGGGTTGTATGCTGCATGTAATTACCCAGCCATCAAAGCCAGGGCTGCCGTGCCAATCAGCCTATCAAGGGTTAAGGGGACACACTTGTCTGCGGCGCTACATCTCTGGCCCCGCCGTAGCTCAGCAGTCTTTGCTAATGACTTGTAGCCAACAAATTCCTAAGACTCTCAGGTGGCTTCCTCCAGCCAGGCAAGGCGCGATGATGAAAAGCCTGAGATAAAATAAACTGACAGTTGCAACTCATTGCGAAGAGCAGGCAGCACCCTAGCAGCAGCTGAGGCCCACGAGCCCAGCACTCTATCGCTTTTTTTTTTTCAGCCCCCCCACCCATTCTCCTCTGCCCTCCTCCTGTGCAGTAGAGTTCAACTGTGTGTGTTTTGTTGTTGTATGTATGGATACTACATAAGCCATATGTGTGCATGAGTGTCTGTTGAGGGCGTGATCTGGGGAGGGGGCCTGGACACCCCTCTCACTGTTTCCTAATTAAAGCCCATAATCCCGCCTCTGTTATTTCAGTCTATTAAGCAAAGAAAGTGTGGCCACCCGTCTCTCGCTTCCACACATGACACACTCCAATCAATACACTCCCACTGGCTGCCTCACTGGGCGCCTCAAATGAATAGATTGCAGCGCAACATTATGTCTAATTGAATTTTGGAGAGGACGCTATGTGGAGCTGGGTTGAGGGATTGTGGATTCTGTGCAAAACAACAAAAACACAAGTATATTTTAATGGAATTATGGATGTTAGAACTGTGGATATGTTTTTATAATAGTGCTTTATTAGTAATACTACTTCTGGAAAGTATTTTCAGTAGTTTTCTGCATAAAACATAAAAAAACATACCTTGGTACGGTATGCCATGAGAGCCTTAAATTTTCTATTCTAATAACCGTAACACTTAAAACAGTGATATAGTGAACAACTGTTCTCCAGTTGTTTTTGTACTGTTATAATATTATTTTTTGTACTTGTTTTTCTGGTCTTTGGTTAATCAATATTACACTGAAGCAGGGTAATGTCACTTTTATTGAATATAAAAGTCGTAACTTGGCATGTTTTATTTTTTTAAACTTTACAATGTATGCTTTTGTATTGGTTTAATAGACATTTGGCAACATGTGGAATATGGTATTTTGCTGTAAAAAAAAAAAAGTAACTTACTATATTACTATATATTCTATATTTTCATGGTGCTGCTGTTTGGAAAGTACAATAGATGTTTTTTGTCTGTTTTCTAAACAAAATTATGTAGATTGGTTTAGTATTTGGCAAAAAAAAAAGTTACAGTATTTATATATAGGTATATTATATTAGTTTTGTTATGTTTGCAAGCCATAACCACAAAGTGAAATGGATATGTAATCCCTTCCCTTTACAACAATTTCCTCAGTGAATATCCCTATGTCAACGTTTGCATTTCCAGGTTTCTGTTATGCTTTATTTCTGTGAATGGTTGTATGGTTTTCAATTTGCGTCCAGAGACCGTTGATACTGCTCTTGAAAGTTGAACTTGAATCTACATAGACTGGGCTAATCCTTTGTTTAGAATAAAAAGGAGAATTTGGATGGCTGCCCAAGCTTCTATTATGTTATATACTGAATGTTATGTCACTTACTGTCCTAAAAACAGTACCAGTTCCTGGTGCTGAAAAAAGTATTATTTTATGCTTTATGAAAATGGTAGCTAGTACTCTGTATTTTAATTTACAGAAGTTACATCATTCCACAAATACAAATCTCTACTGTTTTCTGTGTGAATATGGTTATCAATAGTGTAATTTATTGTCCTAAATCTTTTTACCAGGTGCAGCTCATACAGTATGCCATTGATCTTTTGGACTTTGTAAGACATACCTTTAGTGTATGTCTGTGAATAGATTTACCTGCATATAAACCGTGCACCCCGCTGTTCTTCACACTCGGTTCAAGCACCTATCCAGCCACTTGGCTCAGCACCACAAAGATTCGCATTAGCACATGATTCCCCGGGAGAGAGGCTCATCCCGCCTGGTGACTGCGGGGGTTCATCCAGCAAGAAGGTTGCAATGGGTGTTTCCAGTAGAGGTGGGGGGCAGGTTGAGGCTGGCATATGGCTTAGTGCTATGTCGGATGCACTGACTGATGGATGGACAGTGCTAACTATTCATCTTCTTTGTGTGTTTGGTCATTATGAACCGAAGATCTTTCTGAGTGCTTTGATGAGGTGATTTGAGCTGGTGAACATGGTAACCTCATGTATTAGTGTAACTATAATTTAAAGCCATTGTATTTACATATGACAGAGCACAGGAAACAAAAAAATGAGATATGCAAATTAAATAATTAAATATTGTCTATATTAATCCAGTTAAAATAAATATAAATGAATTATTTTACTTGAACTGTAAAATGTATCTATATAAAGCTGTGAATATGGATCTATATAATATCACTTTTTATTAATGTCAAAGGAACACTAGTATTCATATATTTAGGCTACATGCAGATAGGTTATAGACGTAATTATTTTTATTACACCTTGGTGGTTCCCCGAGACCTAATGATATCGCAATTTGATACCAAATTTGGCAGTATTGCACACCCCAGAGCCCGTTACAGAATGCATGTGAAAGAGGACTTATTCTTCTGGGTCCTATGTTCTATGTCCCATCCACCATCCTGACCTACATTCTATCAAGGAAAAGCTTCCTGTCACGATGTGTGTCCCCTAATTGATTTTTTCACCTCTGCTAGTCATTTTCAGTGTGAACACCTCTCTGCGTTTTGGGTGACCACTACAGCTGTTCCTGCACCAATTAGCCACTTGTCTCAAAGTAGGTGCCAAGGCAAATATTTAGCTAATAATTAATATTTAATCATACTTATGCACTTTCCTAAGGTCCGGCAGATGCTATTAAATCTCACCCCATAGATACACACTGATGACATGTAATAACTACTTGAATATAAAAGAGATTAATAATTTAAAGTGAGCCAACAAATTAGGACCATCATTAAAAAAACTGGGCTTGAAACCATTTTGCATAAAACCAGCCCGGTTCAAGGTAATGCCAAGGCTCTTCTGATAAAGAATTACAGCATTAATTCAGCAAAGTGAACTTATTGCTCCTTCTTCTCTGAGATCCCCGGAGCATTCTGTGCAGAGGAATGAAATGATAGCATTCACAGGCATACAGGCGCTTATTTCCATTTCCCCCATCAAAACCGCGGCTGAGTTTGGAGTGTGTCTGTCCGTATATGTGGAGTTATAAAGGAAAGGATTGGTGCCTCTTTCTTTATTGCTGAAATTCCTCTGAATAGCACACTTTTATTGTGAAGGCTTCATCCCCAGAGGGTCTGAGGTGGCTGTCTCTATACCAGGAGTCTATTGTGTGTCCAAGCAAATAAACACACACACATTTTGACCTCACTGGGCTGGTTGTGGAATTACACACCACATTTGACTTCCATACATTTATTGGCTTCCTAATTGACTTTCTAAACTGTTTTGAATGAAAGTGGTTAAAAGAAGTTATGTCATTATATTATTGCACCTGCCAGGTAACCATAGACAGATTATAAAAATACATGTGCGTTAGTCCGACACCAAATTAAAGGGGCTAAAATGAAGACTGCTCTGTGTGACCAGCTTAGTCGGACTGGAACTGGACTAGCATACTTCACAGTATTACACAAAGGGAGACAAAAAATAAAGATTATGTTGGCTATTGCCAGCACAACACCTAGGGATTTTTGAACCAACAATGAGAAACTGTTTATGCTTCTACTCCAGTAGCAAACCTCTTTCTAGTTTTTTGGTCGCTAACTTAAAAGGGTAAATGAATAATGGCCCATCTATTATAGTGGAAGTCTGTGATTGGAGCGGACTGTGTGTGTGTATGTTGGGATACAAATAGAGTTGTCCAGTTTAATGTCCTGGTAAAGGTATCAGTACAGTATTACTGTGGTATCGCCTGCTGGTTGGCTTACTAAGTTTTGGAGGCAAAAGTGATGTACCATGCTTAGGACTTTGCTTACTCTCCTAACCATAACCAGGTGTTGTAATTGCCTAAACACAACCAGTGCCATTAAATATCTGGTTAATACATACATTTCATTTACATGACAAAATAGTGACATTTTGTGGTGTTTTAAAATAAGCTAATGATAACCAGGCTTCTTGGATCCAGCCGTCACTTCAACTTGAAATCCTCTGGTCCTTGAGTCCATTTATTCACACTCCCTTTCACCTAATGGCAGCCACACAATAAGGTTACTTTTACCCGCACATTGTCTCGTACAGATAAACTGTTCAAAGATTCTTGACATTAAAGTGATTTTCAGTATTCCTGCTGAACTCCCACTGAGTAAACACTTCAGTAGCTCGCTCTGCAGCACCTTGCACTGCACACTCTTTAATGGAGCATGTTGCTGGAGGCATCGCTGCTTGCTTGTGTGATATTACCATTTACCTGCTGTTTTGAATTTTATTTGAATTGGGATGAAAAGACCTGTAACTGTGTGCGTGTTTCTCAGACATTTCCTAACCCCGGTTTATTTTCTCCTTCAATATTCTAATCGTAATGATGCCATATGACATGACATAGTGCTTTATGCGTCTATATGTCGCCCTACCTTTTGGGATTTATAGTGCTTTGGCAGAAAGGGAAGAGAGTCTACAGTATTTCCCCAAGGAGAAGCAAGGTGAGGGTAAAAAAAAACATCAGTCGACCATGTGAAGTGTAGAGACTTGGATCTGTGCTCATGTGACGCACAGTTGTCAAATGTTCTGAATGATACACAGTGATTTTAACTGAATAAAGCGTTCTCTGAAAAAGGAAAAGTCATTGTGGAGTCAGTATTTTTAAGATAGTTCTAAGGGCAAATTTGTTGCTGTTTCTGTCTGTATAGGTTTGTAAAGGACTGAATAGAAATAGTTAACTTGCTGGAAATGTTCCTAATACTTTAAGGTTTCAAAACAATGACAATCTGCGAATTTTGTTGCTCAGATTACACACTTTTGTTCATGCTGTATTTGAATTACGTTTAGAAGTTTAGAAGTTAGATTACAGTAATCTGGAACTAGGCTACATTAAATTGATTTTTTGGTGTTATTATTATTTTTAAAGGACTTTTCGGTAGCTTGCACTTTCAAACAGTATCAGTGTTGAGTTGTATGATGTCTGCATAACTCTTAATATCTGTGCATCTACTCACCGCCTTCCAGGATGCAGCTTGTAAGGTAATACTAGCTTTAGAGTCACATATTGCACAAACTTCTAAAAGTGAATGAACACATCTAACACTAGCTGAGTTATTTATTTATTTATTTTTTTAAGCAAATGGAAAAACTGTTTAGAGGTTATCTCCATAGTGCACTAATAGAGAATGTTGCACATTATAGATCAATAGCAACCATTACAAAAGACAATAATATCCAAACTCTCTTCATTATCTCTTTTATTTCAAGTGTATATAAAGTATAGACCCTGACACTATTGCACACAGCAAGTAAAAATCTCTTCAGCCATTGGGGGTGAAAAAAACACAGGTGTCAAAAAATACAATGAGTATGCCAAACCTACTTGACTATGTCACGTAAGGTTCATTTCAATTTTATGTAGGTTTTGCAACTTTAGCAATGTATGTGTGTACCTCTGGTTGTGTGATTGTGTTCTGCACTAAGAATGCAAAAAGTCACTATAGATACTATTAAAATGACAATGCTAATAGTTCATTTTAATGTGTCCTTTTCCTTATATTAACATTTCCTTTAGGTTTGTCACACATTAACAGTGAGGTTTAATATGACTTTGCAACTGTACTATTGTTGTCTTTCCAGATACACGGCCTTTGTCTGCTTTGCAAACACAGGACACATTTTATTGCTCTATAAAATAATGCATTTGGAAAACACAGTGCAAATGGATACAAACTCGTATATTGATTTGAAGATTCTCTATTAAGGACAAGCCTGCGGGACTTTTTTTGTTGAGCTCTGGGTCCTTGAACGGTAAATAGAGCTGAAACATAAGGACATCAAATAGACCATCCCAAGGACACCCATCTACAGGTAAAAGGTAAAAAAAAATGCTGTTTGGAATTTAAGTATTAAAATGAACTGTGGGAGAGACCTTAATGAGACAGAAAAAAATTTAACACAAGGTCATCTTTGGTAAGAGCAGGAATTCTATCCCTGTGGGGCAGAGAAGACAGAACTTTTTGTTTTAGCAAACTGCCCATCAAATAAGCATAATCACCATCAGAATTCATACGGTGTTGTGAAGCTCCTAAAGGCAGGCGGCCCCGCTCAAATTAGCCGCTCTGATAAATCACCATTAATTAGCTAATAAAAGCCAGCAGGTGGTTCGCGGCCCAAAGACATTCCCCGCTCGTCTGAATTATGGATATTACACCAGTGCAATGAGTAAATGAGTAGGGGGAACAACAGATAGCACTTCTGGAGGGCCCCAGTGTCGGGAGAATGCTCCAATCAAATCTCGTACAATCCCACCCACAGGAATACAAGTGGCTCTGACCCACACTCCAATCACGCATCACACGGGACTCCAGTCTGGGCTGTATTTATGCATGCGGAATGAAGACTTGCCACCCGTGAACATAATGTTTAAAAATGCTACACTGTGATTATAGAAACAAAAAGGGCAAATGTTTGCACAAGTGGGAAATGTGCACTGACTAAAACATGGTGACCTACAGAACACAAGCTCTGTAGGCTACGTCTTGATTATTTTATGAAAGCATCACAATCACAATTTTTTGTGTCATTAAGATACATATTTATGTATTTGTTCTGCTTATTGTGTTTCCAATGTACCTTTTATTTCATTTTAAATAAAAGTTAATAGCTAAAGTTGATATCATTGTTCTACCAATAGACTATGGAGTCAGCCTCACATTCAGAAAGGACTGATGAAGCAGGTAATGAATCCAGAAAAGATTACTGTGTTTTGGATAAAAGCTCAAAGTTTGGGTGGTGTGATGTTCACAAAGTTAGCTTTAGTGATAGCCAGTGTAGCTAGTAATGCTACATCATCAGAATGGACTGATGATGCACTTAATGGATCCAGGCGAGATTACCATATTTGGATAAAAGGTCAGAGTTTGAGAACTGTGAGGTATTAGGGTCACATGGTAAAACACTAGCTAATGTAGCTATTAATGCTAACACATATTAATTATATTTATTCATCCATCTTAATTAGACCTTGTCAGAAGTCAGTATCATCTATAGCTTTTGAAAAAGTAACTAATTCTGTGGTCCACAATTTCTACCTCATGGGGCCTCCAGAGTGGCATGTGACACTGCACACAGAGTTAATTATAGGCAGTTAGGACTTTTTACTTAAAGGTGGGGTGTGTAGTGTTTTGGTGTCCTTTTTGGCGATGCCTCCTGGTAAAAGTGTGGACTGTAATTTCACATCTCATTTTTTTAAACAATTGAACTGCTCTGGAAGCCCTGCAGGCCCATGCTGTTAACTCACAAATGCCCTAAACCTTTAAATGAATATGTGCTGATATAAAATCATTCTACGTTGTCCTCTCCAGGCAGTTGAAGGAACAGGAAGTAATAGAACAAACTAAAAGTATAATCACATATACTTGATTTCTTGTTCTGTAACCTCCCTCCTAAGTGGTGTCAGTGTTGTCTTATTGACTCTTGAACCCCTTGATACACAAAAGAGCAACAGTACTTACCTCTGAGTGTGTGCAGCCACTTCATCTAATCCATGTGAAGCATCATTAGCCTCAGCGGGGGTTAACAGGGGTTAAATCAACATGTAATTGCTGCTTGCCTGGCTGGTTAGCTTCACCGCTTCATCGGATCACTGACACCTCAATGATACCATTTGTACTGTGTTTCCCAGCTGTTCTTTAGTTTTACAGAAAGGCAATTGTAACCCAAGTAACTGTTTTAAAGGCTGTCACAAGCAAGTTTTTTTTTCCTTGTGAGCCGACAGACTCCGAAATCTAGTTTGCTTCGTTCCTCCTTGGGTAAATGAGCTCTTTTCTCTGGGTTAGATGTCCTGAGGCAGTCACTTGGCAGAGGGTGAAAGAAATGGCAAAAAGGCATCCACACAAGTGGGACATGGGAGCAGATGGGACACTGATTGCCGTGTTGTTTACAGCTGTTGAGGACCTTATATAGAGGTCAGAAAATAAGTCTGTCTGCCACATTGCAGCACTAAACCACTGAGGCCCTGTTTACATGACAGGAAATGGAAGTAGTTTCTTGTGCTCTAAAAAGAATCTGTGTACATCAACACACATTAGCAAAGGCTATTAAGAACAGTGTATACTGTATGTATACCAGACCAGCAGGTAGAAACTTTGATTTTTCAGCAGAAAAAGCACAACAAAACATCATAGCTTAGGTCATTAAACAAACAAGATGCCAAGATGAATAAAGGTAAATGTATTTAGAGTTGTAAATTTGTTGTACTTTACTAAATTGCTAAATTGCTATATTATTCAGACACTTTATTCTTAACACCTTTTATTGGATAATGACCTGTAAGACACAATCTTTACTGTGTAAGGTTTGAAATGTGTATATACTGTATATTAAAGCTCCAATACCTGATTTTCTTTTTGCCCTCCCACTCACCCCCAAAATTGGCCTAGAGACCTTTCCTGTGTATATTTTATATAAAAAGTGAAACCTTTTTTCTTTCAGATTGCTAATATTAATCCAAACTGAAGTTTAGAGCTTACTGTAAATCGTTAGCTGGGTCTTTAAGGCAGTTATCTCCTCCTCGTTAAGTATTTTAATTGAATTGACAGTATTTATCCACGTTTTACCTTTACATTTATATTTAGTCACTTAGCTGATGCTTTCATTCAAAGTGACTTACATTAAGCTTCATTTCACCAGTGTTACAGCTGGAACACCACTGGAAGCCAAGTGTCTTGCCCAAGGACACGACGGCAGTATGAACTGTGGGGAGAGCGAGAATCAAACCACTAACCTTCGGGTTAAGGGACAACCACTGAGCCACTTGCCTCCCTTTTCTCTGTTGATATTTTTCTTTTTTTTCTGTGTGAAAAGACATATTTTGTGCTCAATAAATACTTCAGTTTTATCGGCAGTTATTAAACTTGCTTTTGACAGCTGTGTGGAACAATGGGAGCACCCATTGTTCCACACAGGAAACAAGTTATGATTGGCCAAATCCCTGACATGAGCTGAAATGATTGAAATCCTCAATAATAAACTGTAGATGGCATCATAAAGCCAGTTTCTTTACAAATCATAAACTATTACAATATTTTGAAGTTTAGACCATTTTTCTTGGATAGAAAAATCAGGTACAGTCTGTTTAAAGGGCTTACAAAATATAAAAAAATATGTTTAAACTATTTCCTGGTTTGGGTGTGAGAGATTGGGGGTTTAAGTCCTCTGTGGAGCAACTCCAGCCACAGTCTACTTGTGCCGGTCCCAAGCCCAGGCAATTGGAGATGGTTGCGTCAGATGTATAGTACTTTAATTTAAATGTTAAAAAATAAGTCTTGACTTCAGCCTAAACCTTTTTGGTCAATGTTTCACATTGAATAAAAGTATTGTTTTCTTTTCTATTTACTTTTAATGATCAAAATAAACTGAACAGCATCTGCCGTAAAAACATTGTCAAACTACTCATGATGTGGAGACCCCCAGAAATGAGTCTAAAGCACCTGATTACGGTTTTTCATTTTCTTAGTGAAGTGAAGTTTGTCTGGAAAACAGGACCTGAGAGCACACTGCTCATATTAAAAATTACACTCACTGAAGAGATTTGTCTTTTTCCAAGGCTACTTGGTTATTTTATTAGAGTGATACAGATTCCTCCAACTTCTATAAGATATAATATTATACTTAAATGTCCTGGCAGAAAAATACAATCTCCTAATGCTTGCACTTTTTGGTTTTCACTGAAATAAAAAGGACAATGCAGAGTCGAGTGGAAGAACAGCCATCCAACATAAAGGTCTGTGACGATCGTTAACATTTCTTTATGCTAGCATTGAATCACTTTATATGGTTTTAGCAGAGGCGCAGCCTATTCTGGATCGTTCCATCAGGGTATTGCCTGTAGTCTGTATCTCAAGCAATAATAGCCCAAAGCGGCAGGTGAAATATACCCACAGTAATCAACCTTTAGCAAAGCCACAGCACATGCACACATTTCAACAGAGCTGGGTAATCTAATATTAGAGTGGCATCAACTTTGCTCCGGCTGTATCTGCATGGCAAGTCATGGCACAGATAAAGAAACGCTGGCCTTGTGTTCAGTGCATTTGATTAGACTGACATTGAGCCTAAAAACACCTTTTGTTAAACTTTCCTCATGCCTAATACCTACCTTTGTAGTATAGTCCATGTTGTATTTGTATTCAGTGAAATGTCTCTCAATGAAAATCTTCACATGATTTTTTTAATGATTGACAGTGATCAATTTGTAGATTAAATGTTACAGCTATTATACTTTTTTTTTTTTTTTTTTTAGAATTTAACAATTTATCCTATGTATAAATTACACATATGTATATTATGTATGTTTAAAAGAATGTCAATCACCCCTTGGAAGCAGTAAGGAGATACATAGTTTTTCCAGTTTTCTCTTCATATGTGTTGAATGGTGCTTAAATAAACCATATGTTGTTGTGCATTTGAGGTTGGATTTAACTCATACTAATAGCCATTAGATAAAATTTCACGTTTACATTAGGCACATTAAAAATAGTGCATGTATGCTTATCTTTAATTATGCCTTATTAGACTTTGTACCGTTACCTACAAGAATTTTCCTTAGACAAAGTAAAATATTACGTTTTTAAAATGTACATTGTTTTTAATGATCAGGAATTGATTCAAATGTGTGCAACAATGGAGTTAAAAAAAAGTCAGATACATATCAGCCCCAAAAACTCTCTGATATATTCATGTTCAGAGTTGTTAAATCTGATGGAATTCTAATGCATTTTTAATATTGCAAATATTTTAATGAGCCCCACCCCCTCTGCATGCATGTAATCTCCAGTGGATAGTGCTTAGTCTCCATGTCTGTGCTGGTCTGCCTTGTGTTTGCCATCAACTCCTCCTGTAGTTCTCATTTTACTTTATGATGTCTTATTTTGAATATTTTGCAACAAAACTATGCGTTCGTTACAAATGACAGTGTTTGTTGTTGTTAGAATAGAAATGTATTTGAATAAAATTTTATTATTATCAATTAATAAAGTATTATTATATTCCACACTTTTATTTGCAAGCATTACGTAATTCTGGATACATTTAGCTTGAACATAGAGTAGGTTGGGATTGGCTTGTGTTGATATGTGTGTGTCCTTATTGGTGCTTTGGGATGCAGAGCCATGGAGGCCATAATTTAGTCCATTATGTCCTCTGGTTTGCAGCCGTAGCCCCAGGCCTCTGGCACTGACTGTTGTGTCATTTGCTACCAACTGGGTTTTTGATGAGAGTGTGTGACCTAGACGCCTCATCCCTCACCACTGTCTCATTCCCTTTATTTACATCTGTCTTTAGCATTCTAATTACTCTCTTTATTGCTTTAGCCTGGAGGAATCTGTTATACTGCAGCAGGGGGAAAAAACGGGGCTAAGGACACTGAAGTTTTAACCAATAATAAAGCAGCATAACTCCCATTAGCCATAGGCAAAGATTGGGGTCTCCTGTTATGGACTGTGGGCTCACAGGACGACGTCGGGTTTATGGTAAAATTCATTTGCCTATAAGTTGTTTTCTCGCTAAATGCACTCTAAAGAAAATTATCAAAATAAGTTGGGCCTTTAGAGCTTTTCCTGTGACAATAAAATAAGCAAATTTTAACTAAGTCTGGTCAGTGATGTTGGTGAAATATTTCTATTCCAGATATGTGCATATAAGCATAAATGTTTTCTTTAATTATAATAGAAGACAATAACAAAACAGCAATGGATTACTTTTAAAGTTATGTTTAGGCATAACAACATCAGATAAAGGTTTTCCATGTGAAGAAGAAATCTGTAACATTTAGAGTGTGGATACAAAGACTATCAATGTACTAAAATTAAAAAACACAGCATTTTAACTTTATAAATACATACTTTATGAAGTGTATTGAATGGATCATTAAAAATGACGTATGGTTAGACAGGAAATACCCCTGAAAAGGTTACGAATTCAATTCCGTACAAAACCTTCTAAACATAATCACTTCTGCAAAACTTAACCAAACATTATAATTCCTGGATAAATAATGGTTGAATAAAAACATAATGCCTGAAAATGCTGAATAAACTGACAAAGTCATTAGTAAATAAATGCAAAACAAAGCAGTTGTTTTTAAATTTGGATACGTATAACAACTCAGCTAAACTTAACCACTTAAAAGTCTGAGACAGAACCCTGCTTTTTTGCTAAGTCCCAGTTTTATGTCCCACCACCTAAACATCGGACCTTTTACTGAAGGTATCATATGTATTTTTTTCTCATTCAACATACAAGTATTGAAAAGCAAGAATACAAGGTTAGTTTGTCATTTGAGAAACTTAGGACACAAAAATGATCATGTATTTTACATTGCAAATGTATTGAGGTAAACTGGATGCAGATCATTTTTTGGCAATGTCAATGACCAAAATAAAACTTCCAAATGTTGTGTCCCTTCTCTGTGAATTGTGCGAAATAGCATCAGGAGCAGGCCCAGCAGTGTGTAATGAGCTCTCAACTTTAAAGACTTGAAGGATATTAACAAGCTGCTTGACAAATGGTGCTTAGAAGCACATTAAAGACGCAGCTAATGGCGCGCATAATGACGGCTAATTTTCGATCAGATATAAATTAGAGCCCCCAACAGTTATTTGCCTTAAGGACTTTATGTAAATGATTCTGTTCTGTATAAACTGAGAATGGAGAGAGTGAAGGAGGGAGGGAGAGACTAGCGCTCCTTGTGGGTATGATTAATAGATCTGCAACAGAGCACGGCTGTCAGAACCCAATGAACACACATTTACCAGACGGCTCTACCAGCTTCTCATTAGGCTCAGTCCGGTCTGGTCTACAGCTCACTCATTTGGAACACCAGAACTGTGTCGGACCGTGGTCACACTGAGTCTAGACCTGGCTGTCCATGGGCACCTCTTCCCACAGTGGTTACATATCAGATCGCTGAAGGCACTTTGATGCTATTAATTTGCACACTGGGTCATAATGCATAAGTGATGATGTGACTGAATGAAATAATGGGCACATTCATTTAATAGTTGTATGTTTAGACACATAATAAAAGGAGGGGGTCATTGAGGGGTCAGAGGTTGTGGCTTGTGTCCATGTGAACAAGAACTAATCCACTTTACACACAAGGGTTAGTACTAAGGTGGGCTTTAAAGACATTGTCAGAATTTAAACATTTGAACATAATTGAATCAGCTGTATTTTAAATAAAATAGGAACAAATTATTAATCTAATTAATTTTATTTTACTAATAAAATCTGGTAATGTAGCAGATACTGTATATTTTTCCTTTTATCATTTTTTGTGGATGTGTTCATAACAAGCATAAGCATCAGTTATGGAAATGTGGCCTGTAGGGGGCCCTAAACAGATCCAGCATTTGCTGAATTGACTGACCCAGCACCGCCACTGGTGACACTGAGCACTGCTTTTTAATAGAAACAGAAAACATTGCTGAAGGAAATTTAATTTTATTCAATACAAATACATTTGTTCACTTAATTTTTTTGTGAACATTAATTGGATTCATAGACTTATCACTTATATAATAATAGTTATCTCTGTTTGTGATAAAGCAAAAATATAACAAAACAAATAAATGAACAAAAAACAAGAAAAGGTGCTTGAATAATCATTTGTATTAATAAATTATTTTTTAGCAATGTGGTTAATTTATATTTGCAAGGCCATAGCCATAAAGTATAAGCACATATGGAGTAAGAAATCTATTAAAATGTCAACTGTTCTTTACTGCTCTCCTCTCTACTCCCCCTATGGGTAAGGAGGGGTAATACACAATGGTCAGAATTTGTGAATTGGTCTAAATAATACTATTAATAGACTGTAAATATATTGGTATTCAAGAAATGTATATTTATTTTTATATAAACAGCTGACCTAATGTGAATCTAAATGATTTAAACAGTGTGTATTGATGATATCGGCGTGATTCAAACAGGTCTTTATAAAGTCAAACAGCATCTTGAGTATTTTCTCAAAAAGAACATTGAACTATTCCTTCTATCTTGTAATAAAAAAATAAAATTGTGAGTTTTAAATTCTGGGCAAAATGTGTGTGTGTGTGTGTTTTAACATTAATAATATTTAAAAATGATTATTCAAACAGCTGTGAGCAGCTTTAGGAAGCAGATGATCACTGAGGAGGCCCAAAGGTGGCAGTGGCCTCACTGTGTCTAATCATACCCCTGAGCTCTGTCACGTCCAATGGCCACAAAATAATCAGATTGGTCTCTGTATTTAAAATAAAAATCTGTCAAAGTCTGTCCATTTAACCATTATTAATATTTATTAAACTGTATTTTATTTGTTTCTATCAAGGAATACCACCCAATTTCATAAAAGCAATGTGTGCATCAGAGGCATACATTTTTAATGAGAGGGATATCTTGAGTACGCATGTCCGGACGTTCACCAGTGAGGGAGCTGTACTTTAGAAACATGAAACATCTTGGCACAGATTAAACATAGTTTAAGAGAGCATTTTCAAAACAGACAAAACACCCTTTTAAAATTGTTTTACTGCACGTTCTTCCAAAACACAGCAAAAATTATTTAAAACAAAGAAATTAGGCCTATATATTTAGTAAGTATGTTGTGCTTGTTCCAGAAAGTAACAGTGAGAAATAATAAGATCATTTCAAAAGATGGCATCTGTTTTTTCTTTATAACGTCATCTTTTAATGCGGCACTATTATTTTGCTCATCATATTACTATTTTAATATATGAATAATTCTTTTAATACATTTATTTCTATAAATACACAGTAGTCTGTATATCTATTTTCTTTATACTTCTTAAAACAAAACCTCAAGCGTCGTTACAAGGCATCACATTCACATTGGTCAACCGTGTGACCCTGGCATCCACTCATCTGTTTACGAGCGTCGTGCGTGCGCATAACCGTGTGAGAGCGCGTGTCTCAGAGAGCGAGGGAGAGAGAAATGGTAGTTCTTCCTTTTTCGCACGCCTTTACCAGATCAAAAACCGCGCCAACCGTAGCCTCCTGCTCGTCGCCATCGATCTCTCCCTGGAAAACACTTAACAAACTAATGTCTATTGATGCCTGATGAATATTGCATCAACAACAACTGATTGACGACACTATTGCAAAAGTGAAAAAATAAATAAATAAATTCCAAGCAGTCTCGCTTGTGATGAATACAGTCAGGTTTACAGTGGTCTTTGAAGGCAGACACTTGGCGTAAATGTACAGTTAAAATATTCCACTGTGCGTCCCCAGGCGGGGCTCCGACAGTCCCTGGCTTCATTAAAAATTCATCAGGATCCCTGTGAAAGAGAGGAAATGTTCAGGGGGGGAGAAAAATAAAACACAGCGCGTAATTATAACAAAAGGAAACGGGGCTGGCCTTTTGCTTTGGTAAAGCTCCCACTGTGTCTTTGTAAAGCATTGTATACGTGAGGCGTAAAGGTCTAAACTGTAAGTGTATGCATTCATTCTGAAATATAACAGCTTGATTTTAGATTTTGTGCCAAGGCCTTTCGCTCTGCTTTGCCTCCATTGATTCGCTATCAAAGACGCTCCATCGATTTTCTCCCAATAAGCAGCCAGGTGGAGGAGAGAGCGCGCGCGTGTGTGTGTGTGAGTATGTGGGTGTGTGTGGATGCGAGGTGAATTCCCGTGGAGCACCTCTCTCCGTGACGCACACACGCAGCCCTCCCTGACCAGCGCTAATTAACACGGTGCGATAATGATGACTACTTAAAGCCCCCCTCCCCCCCATCATCTGCTTTTCATAATTCCATGTGTAATTTAATAATTCGCTCTTATTAAGTCAATGACTCATTTAGGAGAAATTAGAAGCACTCACCAGGAGCATCTTTTAATTGATGAACCATCAGAGCTGTCTCGTTAATACGTCTCCGTTTGGAAAATGGCGACGGCAGCACTTTGTTCAAGGCGTTTTGATGGATAAATATTAATCCATGACACCATAGATTATAGGATTCAGAAATACATTTTTATTTTCTTTAAATTTGTAGGTAAGGTATTTTTAGTGTGTCAAAATGTGTGATTAAATATCAGTATTGCATCCTAAAGGCAATTTGAATCCATTGGAAAAACAGATAATAATGCTATGCTAATGTATGGCAGGTGCTGTAAGTAATGAGTGCAAGGCTTTCAGAAATGCTAATAGAGCAAGTGCAGCTCTCAGCTAGCTTTTCCAGGCTTGGGAAATTGAAATGAATATAAAGTAATTATTAATTTTATGTAAACAAGACAAAACGTATACCTTTTGAAATACACAAAATTTACTGTCATAATTAATGAGTTGCATTGTATTAAAGATGGGTTTAAACTGTGCTATTAAGTTTTAAAATTTCTGTAAACAATCTCTGCTGAAACCTTTTCAAACTTTGTAGAATTGTTGTAATATAAGGCGTGCATTTATAGGGTTACACTTGATACACATAGTGGTTAAGTTCTGGCATTAATATAATTTTAGATTTTGGTTTAGAGGAAAGAAGTGGTTATCTTCTGTTTTAGTGTTTTTATTGCTTACTTTTACACAAACCTCTGAGTAACAACAATTATTTTGCGTACTTGCGTACTGTGAACATTTTCTATATCACCCAAAGCCTTTGCTAACCTTAACCAAGTGTGCATCTTACTTAAACGTAGTCATAAATCAAACCATAATGTTGCAACTTTTACAGACAAGGTTAAAAAATTTTATGTAACTGGAATGTAAATATATCACCTGCATAATTACATTTTTTATGCCTTCTATCGTTCCTTACCTTAACCAAGTGTAGACTTTGTATATTGTCATTTAGTTGAGTTTTAATTTTACTCATTTACAATGTTTCCCTCACAAACCTTTAAAGACATAGCATTAATTCATCATTTATTTATGTTATATGACCTGGCATCTTTCCTTAACCTTAACCTAGTGTGGATCTGAACATAACCATTCAGTTAAGTAATTTTATTATCATTCTGTCATGTATATATTTTTTTCTCTTATATTTTATAACATACCCTTTACACTCCTTTTTTTCAACATTAACCAAGAGCAGATATTGCCTAAACATAAACATATAGGTGTTTTATATAGCAATTTCTGTATTTTTTATTTTTTCTTGCAGAAATCCATACCCACATTACGTTCAAATGTTACGCATTTGTAACGTAAATATGCTCTTCTTTTTTTTTTTCAGAGGCAGTGGCTGCATTTGAGTTGGTGCTTGATCTGTCCATGGTGCTGAAACGCTTGCTCAGCTCACAACCATCCATCCTTCAAACCTCCAAAGCCTGCAGCCCCTCTCTGCTCCTAACCCCTTCTAACTCCACAGCTCTTTTTGTGCTGCTTCAAAGAGTGTGTGTATTTAAATGGAGACGGGCACGTTGGCAGGCGAGCTGTTTTTCTGGCGGGCTGACATCTGGCAAGTGTGCGCTCCAGGGAGCCATCCAGCTCTCCACAGACCTCCTGATTAGGCTCTAATAGAATATTAGCATTTGCTCTCAGGTAAGGCAACAGTGAGCTGCGGATAAGCCGCTCCGCTAAGCATGCCACGTGCTCTTTTACGCGCTGACGGCGAGCGTGTGAGGCCTGGGAGCGCGAGGTCTGGGAGCGACACACGCTTGGATCACGCAGGCTCGTGTTCTGGGCTATAGAGCAGTTTGTTAAGGAGGGGGGTAGTGGGTGGGCTTGTGCTCAAGGCTTCAACCAAGAATGTGGAACAGTGTACAGACAGTAGAGCCAGCTCCAGTGTTAACCAAAAAATCTTCACTCCCAATAACCAAGTTCCATTTTTTTTGAAGCAGTGTTAAAATAAAATATGGAAAAAACTGTATTAATGCTTGTTCTGCTTTTGTTGAGACATGCTTAGACAAGAAGCAACCATAAATGATTCATATTGAAATACCATGTCTATTGAATAGGGCTGGTTATTAATTAGACAGTATCACATTAATTCAAATTACTACTTTAGGTTTTAAATTGCCTTTAATTTGGAGTTGGTATGGTGCACAGTTTTATGTCTACCTCAAAACAAGTGTCCAACACCCAACCCTACACCTTTACCCATATTTGTAAGGTCTCCAAAGCTTACTTTTGTGGAACCCACTTTTTTAAAATGCCAAATGAATCTCAACTGAGTTTAAAACAGCAAGCCCTTTTTTCAAACCAGTAAACAACTACAATATTTGAAATGCCAATGGATGACAGCACATGCTTTTGGATTTTTGAAATGGTGTGATACCAGGGCAACCCAAACACAGTCTACTGCGGCTGATGGATAACACTGGAAACACACACATTCATTTACAATTTACAACATTTACAGTGTTGGTAAAAGAATCAGTAACACATTATTTCTTTAACTTAAAGGTGCAATAAGCAAAATTTGAAAAAAGTGTTGACAAACAAAGGCATGTGCTATTCCTCAGCCCTAAAAAGCTTAATTTCTGAGACTTGTGTGTGGATTTTTCTCCATATACACACATTTTGCTTGATTTATAAACTCGTTATTCTTTAACTTAAAAATGCAGTGTAACCTGCTTGTTTTTTTTAAGTCAATTTAAATTTTCAAATATGCACATGTTTTACACGCAAATACCAAAAATGCCTACTCCAGCTTTAATTGATTCGAACTAGGCAAAGGCATGTTTTGTAATTTGTTTGAAAGATTCATTTGGATAAAATTAAACTAAGAGAAGCAAGCTTGGTGAAAGTCAAAAATAAGGCTGGACAATTAAAACTTCAACAATTTTTACATAACAAAAGTAAAGGTTATTTTATGTTCAACCAAATCTTACAATCAAACTTAGAACTTGGAAAAAAAAAAACATATCTGCAGCGAGCTGAGCCTCAGCGAAGAAGCGAGCACAGAGTCCAGAGCTAAACACTTGCCCTCCTCCTCATCCATAAATAATCAGATGACTAAATAAAAGTGGCGTAAATACAGTGCGTAAGAAAACGTCCGATTAAATGTTAAAGTTAAGCCTTTAATGAAACACATTTTGCAGGTCAATAATAAAATAAATTAAAGTTACATGGATTGAAATAAATGAATAGGTAATTTCCAAAGCCCAAAGCAACATACATTTACAGAAAGACCAGCTAAAACAGCAATACAGCAAAAACCTGTACGGATATATTTATGTGCATCAATGACATATTTACATCGTTCCACAAAGCTGCTCTTTTTCTCTTCAGGAAACAAACAAATAAAAAAAACATTTAAAGGTGATTTGAACAAGCAACGACTTCATAAGTATATTTATACAAAAAACATACATAAAAAAAAACAAAGCATATATTCTTCTCGATTGTACCGTCTCCAAAAGGAATTTCCCTTGAACAACACGCCTAGGACTGCTGTCACTATTTGATTTTCGCAAGCAAAGAAAAAAAAAAAAAACAGGAGGGGAATCCCAATAAATATATAATGAAGTAAACATGACCTCACTCAATAAATAGTTCATAAGACGCCGGCCCACGCTGGAGTTATTGCAGCCGGTTTGAAATTAAATATTTGGAAAAAAAAAAAAGAGCTGTGACTATTTGAAGGTGAGGCCTTTCGTAAATAAAAGGGCGTCTTCAAAACAGAGCCCTATTCGATCACACAAAGAATTAATTACACATTTAGACACAAAATGAAGTGTGGGTCATTTACAGCAGGGCCTAATGTCAGCTCCTTTTATAAACTGCATCGAGATAAACGCCAGCCAAGTGCTTTTTAAAGTCCCCCCCACGCACCCCTCACCCCCACCCCATGCGCTTTGACGCACGCTACGCTCACATCCCAACAAGGAATCACATAGTCCTGTAGCTACACCTATGCTGCGCGTAAGAGTCAAGCGTAAAAACAGTGTCTTACTTGTTGTGTCACACGACTCCATGTCCACATCATGGGCTATTTTTCCCCCGATTTTATTTATTTATTTTTTTCAATTGGAGGAACTGTTCGATGATTGAAAAAAGGGAGTGTGTGAGGAAAATATAATACAAATGTAGACAGTTCCAAAGTGGATTTAAACGCATGCGGAGTACTTCATTCGTTTCTGTTTTTGCCGCTGGTTACAAAACCAAACGCGCACCACGTTCTTTTTCAAGTCCAGTTTCTCTGCGATGGCTGCGATTTTCTCCGACGAGGGCCGCGGCTGAATGGCAAAGTAGGCCTCCAGTGACCTCTTCTCTGGAGCAGCTATCGAAGTGCGCTTCCGCTTTTTCTCGGCGCCGTTAAAAAGCTCCGGCTTGTTGAGTTTCTCGCGGTGGGACTTCTCCGCTTCCTCCAGCCACGCTTGGAGAATAGGCTTGAGCGCAATCATGTTGTTGTGCGACAGCGTGAGCGACTCGAAGCGGCAGATGGTGCTCTGACTCAGTGAGCCCACGCCGGGGATCTTGAGGCTGGCTAAGGCCGACCCTACGTCCGCTTGGGTCACCCCTAGTTTGATCCGCCTCTGCTTAAAGCGCTCCGCGAATGCCTCCAAGTCTCTAGGATCTGCGTCCACGTCGCTCATGCCCATGTGTTGCTGCAGCCCGTGCGCGTGGGCCATGTTGATAGCCGCCTGGTGCATGTGGTTCATCCCTGCCATGTGAGCAGGGTGCGCCGGGGTGGATCCGTCCGGGCATCCGAGCGCTAAACCCGGGGTGATGTGGTCCAGAAGGTCGCCCTCTAAGGCTTGGTGCGGCTGGTGGTGATGATGGTGGTGATGGTGGTGATGGTGTCCGGACAGAGCGGAGGGGTGCGAGATGGGCACGGAGGAAGACGAGGACGAAGACGAGGTGCAAGGAAGCGTGTTCATGGTGTGGTAGGTGGCGTCCGGTTTGAAAGGGCTGTGGTGCGGAGGGTGATGGTGGTGTTTGGTCTGCGAGACGATATCCACCGCCGCCAGAGCTTCAGCGCGGGCCAACAAACTCTCATCCAAGCCGCCGAATATATTGCTCTGCAATTGCAAATAGAATGCACACATAACTGTCAGCAGGGAATTCTCCTCACTCCTCACTCCTCGGTTTAAAACATTTCCAGAAAAGAAAAAAATCCTACAAAAAAAGAGGGGAGCACACAAAACAAGACACATGCAACATCCCAGGTCATAAAAATTAAATAGTTGGAAATGGAGGTGTTGGGTGATTTGCTGTGCAGACATGAAAAAAACATCAAGGAAAGAAAAAAAAAGTGGGCTGTCAAAACGTGCCTTTAAGCAGTGATTATGCAGAGTACGTACCGGTGGGGTTGGGAGACAGGCGCGGCGCATCGCCTCTGAGCTGCTCCCGCCGCCACTACTGCTACTGCTGCTGATGATGGTGCTGCTGAGGCGAGAGGACGACGAGCACGACGACGGCGCATTGGAAGTCAGCGTGGACGAAGAGGACGAGTGCAGGGAGTACTTGGGCTCGGGCAAGCTGGAATGCGCCATGGCAAAAGCCTGCTTGCTGTTCAGAGACATCATCATCATATTTGCGCGCGTCCGAGCCTCGGCAAGTTCCTTTTAATAAGTTAAGACTCCGCCTCCAAGGGTCGGGGAGTTGTCGGAGCCCAATTGAGTCGAGTCAAGTGGAAGCTGAAATAAGGCTCGTCGAGTTCTCACATGTATTTATTATTATTGTATTTACAAAAGCGTTGTTGTTTGGGGCGAGCCATGCAAAGGTGAACGCAGCTCTCCTTCAGTTGAAGTAGAAAAAAAAACACTTCTCCTTTTCTCCACTTTTACATAATACAATTTTTTTTACCTTTGAATTTTTCTTTCTTTTTTGATAATTTTGGGAAAAATGTTCTCATAAAAAACAAGAAGAAAATCGAAAACTTTCTTCCAATCTCTTAGAATTTCCAAAAGACGTCTCCGCTTTTTCACGCGTTTCTCTCGTTGATCTGTTTGTGAGGTTTTTGTCAATAAAAATGACAATAACGAAAAAAAAAGTTTCCGTGTTGATATCGGTGATAAAAATTGGCGACAGAAGCTCTTCTTGACTCCGGTGAATGCTGCGGGGACCACGACTGTCTCTGCTCTGAGGCGAAGGGCTCTCCGCCTCCTACCTCCCTCTCTCCTCTCTCTCTCTATGCCTTCCTCTCTCTCCTCCTCACGCACGCACACGCTCCCCACTCTCTCCCTCTATCGCCACCCCCCCCCCCCCCCACCACCTCTTTCTCTCTCCCGTACCTGTACCGAGGCTTTTCATGATTTATTATTCTTCATTAGCCACAGCAGTAGCAGCCACCGCGCCGCTGGGGACTTTGCGCATGGGCAGTGCGCGACGAGGCATTTCTTTCAAACGACTTAACACCTACCACCTCGTCTTACAACTGCACTACATCCAATGCTTTAAAATATACGTCTTATCCTCTTTATTATTTTTTGTGTTACATATTCCTCTCATTTTCTTAAGCGTTTTTTTTCTCGAGTACCATGGACAGTTCCACTTCTTAACGATCGCATGGAAACAAAATCTCTACAATCTTAAGCCATAGTTATAGCGACTTTATTTTCAATCAGTCATATTTTTATTAACACTTTTTCCATTTTAAAACATTAGTAGAAAAAAATGAGTATGATTTTTATGTGCTCAAAGTTTACAGGCTTTAAAGTGCATTGAGTGTCAGTCATTAGCGGTGTTTAATTGCAGATCTATATACTTGTCATAGCAGGCTATTATCTTATCTCGGCTCTAATTAAGTCATATTGTCGCTAATTAAAAAGCAGTGGCGTAATTAAGAAGGAAGGATCTGCGTCATTTATTTCACTTGGCCTCAGCGATGGAGAACAGCTCAAGTGAGGTGAGCAGTGATTCTGGAGGATTGGAGTGGGGTTTTGTGGTGATGTTTGGGCGTATATATTACACTGTGAGTTATGACGAATGTGTGACAGCTGCATGAGTCTGCTCTCACGGTATGAATGCAACAGAAATGTAACGATTTTATGCTGAAGTAGACAGGCCTACAAAGCTGTCAAAGGGACATGTCTTTACAAAAATCAGCATGTGTTTTTCAAAAATGCATTTTTTTTGATGGGGACCATATGCATTCATTACACCACATGTTTCTAATTGCAGGTCATCTTGAGTCCATCATAAAAATATAATATAAATGCACACAGCACTGTGGCCCATTCTTACAAAGCATTATACATAATGGATTTGGTTCTTATACTGTAACCAGAGACAGGCCAATAAAACGAGATGCAATAGTGCATTTTAAATAATAAAAATCAACATCTTAAAGCAATTAAATGTCATGTGGAATTGGGATGGGGGCACATATTCTTGTACAGGTTTTTGGTAGATATCTAATAAATTCGATTAGACAGTATTTTCTATACAGACTACATAGGATAAAAAGGATAATATCAATAACATGGCAAATCAAAGCAGTATACAAAGGCTAATGTTAATAAAATAATGGTTTATAATCGCTATAGTTGGTGGAGAAATGTAAGGTTAAATCCAATAGATATAATCCTTATGACAATTATGTTCCGGTATGTTATTTATTTCAGGCTTGGTCTAATAATAGGCTGCTGTAGTGTTGTGAAAGAGGCTTACCTCGTTTCTAGAGCTGGTGCTTTCCTATACACAGTTAACACAGTCTGACAGCTGCCTGCGGGACCTATGTACAGAGGGGTGGATAGGCAAACTAAGGCCCCAAGCAGAAGGGGGAGATGTCTGCTTACACATGAGTAGGAGTTCATTTTATTTAAGTACAAGATTTTAGGGAACCCCTATGTGCCTTCTACCTAGGACCCCCTATGGACTCACCTCTGCACCACACCACATCTCCACATACCTCATAACCTGGGATCAGACTCACGAGACTTGAAGGAGCGATCAGTGTCGGCTCACATATAGCCACTGACTGATTTATGATGAAACTTTAAAGAAATCATTCATATTTCACTACAGCTAAATCGCTCTATGAAATTTTCATTCACAATGAAACACACAAAAAGTGTATCTTAAGCCAAATAAATCAGCGTGAGCCCTGCCCTGTGATTGACTTTGAAGTAGGACTTCAGCAGCCTTTGCCCACACCCACCCAAGGCTCACTTCCGGTGCTGAAAAAGATTGAGGCATTCAAGGAATGGTTTTTGAAGGCTCTAATCTGTTCCAACTCAAGCAGCATTAGTAACAAGACAGTTCAGAATTACTATAGTAGCAACCAACTGTTTTTTTTTTTCTATGCAATAAAATGAACCAGTTGTTATGTGGACCAACAAAAGTAAAACCAGCCACTGGGGTTTATAATTTAATTTACTTATATGTAAATAATATCCTTTTAATACATAAAAAATTCTATCCTTTAGGTGTGGGAAGGTTCTTATTCAATGCAGTCAAAGTACACTGAAATCATTTCTTTCCTTAGGTATTTTGACAAAGTGAAAGCTGCTGTTAAGAAACAAGTTGTTAAGAAAAGTGTAGCTATAAAGGTGGGGTGGGTAGAATTTAGCCTCACAGTCGTAAAAAAAGAAACATTACTGAACATCAGGCCACTTCCTGTTTAGATAGTAAGGGTCATTGTCATGTTGCTCAATAATCTAAAAATCCTCATGCAACTGAAAATCTTAACACAGTGAAAATTGCCTATGTCTTCTTTAATTTGATCAGATGTTGACATTCCTCCACATGAAAGCATACGGTGTATTATTAAGGCTCATGCATCAATACCAAATATGTGCTGTTTTGTGTTTATAACCTTGTAATTATTGCGATAGATTTTTAGTACTTTTTCAAAAGATAATGCCATTGTGTCTTTCTTAATTCCTCTTTTTCTTGAACATAAAAGACATGTACGTAGGCCTAGAAAATCTGATACATATTAATTATAAAATGTTGATAAATTCAGTCACTCTCAGTACTTTTCATTAAAAAAATAGTGTATTGATATGGATGATGGTAAATTAAAGGTGCAGTAGAAGAAATGTCATATCAATTTTAAAAGTCTGTGAAATTATTTGAAACTGCAGTGCTGCTCCTCGAATTAGGCCAACAGTCATACTTAAACATACTTCTATGATGCATTTTTGAGACAAGGTAAAGACAGAAAATTATGAAAGTGGATGGCTTTTTCATATTTTGCTGGCTAAATTGTGATAGGCTAAAATCAATACAAAAAGTAAATTGTGTCTGAAAAGAATAATGACTAATTAAAACCTATTCAAAAGTCCAGACAAACTACATTAGCCAGCATTAATATAGATTTTTCACAATTACACAAAAATTGCCTTCACTTGCTTTAAAAACAGATTTTTAAAACCCAGCTAAAAGCCCTTCCAGTATTGAAAATATGGCATTTCAATTGTTTATATCACACAATAATTGGAGAGAATGTCGCACTGATAAAAGCACTTGTCTAAAAAGCTGCGAGGTGCTCTCATCCACCTTACTGTTAAAAACAAAAACCCCTCGGTGGAATTGTGCGAGAAACCATTCCTCTCACTTCAAGGCGCTTAAATAAATCTGCACTGTCTCCCAATACAAGTAAAGCGGCGGCAAAACAGAGAGAACACACTCAGCTGGGCTTGATACAACTCAGGTGACTTGTTTGCTTTTTTTTTTCCTTCCCGTGCAGTCTGTCGAATCAAGGCGCTCTGCAGAGGTGTCTGTGTGCTTTACACAAAGACGTACTCCTCTCCGTCTCCCTCAGGAGCTCTCCACGTTAACAATCCCAATTACACCCGGACCACCAGAGACAGCTGTTTTTATTACAGAACCGCTCCTTTGTGCCGAGATATGTGCGTTCGCTCCGGCAGACTCCAAGACAAGGCAGAAGTGAGAGAGAAGAGAACAATGTTAGTTTCTGGGCTGCTTTAGACGAGATGCCTCTATTCAAGAGCCCCCGCCCTGTTCTGATCTCACTCTTTACATGTCGGAGCAGAAGGTCAGTGCTTGTTGGAAGAGGGTCTAAGAAAAGAGATGAAGCTCTAACTCAAGACAACAGGGAAAGGGGACGTTTGAGCTGTTATTTCTTCATCTGCTTTACCTGTGGGTGTATGTGTGACAGCTTCCACTAGGAGCCTTTAATGTGTTGTTTAAATGCATGCAATAATGGGAGAAGCCTCAAGATGTACTAAATGTCACTGTACTCCACTGTACTGTACTCAGGATCTCGTGGGAAATGAGAAGCTTGAGATAATGAAAGAGCTTCAAAAAGTGCTTAACATGCTGCTCAACTGGTTTACAAACTGTGTGATATGTCTGTATTCAATGTTTCGCCCCCTTATCACAGCACATTAACATATCTGACTACGACAATTTGCAATGTCTTATTTAAAAAAAAAAATGACTATGCTCAAGTTGAGATAGCCGGAAGTGATAACCATCAGATATTTCAAATGATAATTGTCACATATTTAGCTAGTGATGCTAATGGTCAGTGAAGCAGTACAATATGGTACTAAAGCATAAGTGGAATTCCTTGTGGAGTGTCTGGTAAATCACAGTAACATGAAAAATAAATTGATTGAAAAACTTTCATATCTACAGAAAAGTATATTTACCTAAAACTACTACAGTGCAAGTTGTATACTTTAAGAAAACAAACAGTAAAGGTTCATTATTTTTTCTTGTTTGCAATGAGCTTATGTCTAAAGTCACCTTAATGCATTGCATATAGCCCACCCCTCTTTAAATTAACTAGTATGATTATTCAGCAGGAGTGGAAATTGCTGTGAAGGAAAGGAGTTCCAGATTTGATGATAAGTGAGTTTATCGGCCGTGGCTATTTAGCTAGGCATGCTATTACTACAATTGCAAAATTCAACAGTAAATAGGTTAAACCATAAAAGCATCTGGCCATAGGTTGATGCTTTAGTCTTTATATTGAATCGTGATCTGGATGACCGAGACAACATTTTACAGTTTTCTTCTTTTGGCTGCTCCCTTCAGAGGTTTCCAAATCATCTAATGGTTTACATATTTAGTCTGGCATACAGACACATTTTCTGTTGGATGCCATTTATGACACAACCCTCTGTGATCCTCTTTATGCATGGGACCTGCATAAAGGTACAAGGGCTTGTGACAATTTTGGAACCCAGTCTCCTTTGGAAGTCTGTGCACATACAATGACAGACAAAAAGATTAGCATTGCTTGCACCATCCTTACAGAAAATACCATGTTAATTTTGTTCTTTGTTGCCCCTTTATTCCATACGTTGTGTCTCCTGTGTGGTCATCATGTCTGATAAGTTGGAGATCAGCTGTCATTTCATCCTTTCCCATGATTAACAAGAGCTTTAAATACACCCAGCCTCGGGGCAGGTGTACAGAGGGCAGACTAGATGGAATGATTTGGTCTCAGCTGGTTAGTCTTCTGTCTGAAGCAAATATCTGTGCAACAAAATGCAATTAAATTTTCCAGTGCCACCATTTTGGTAAAATGATATGTTCTTATTTTTTTCTACATTTAAACAATGACAAAAATAATGCTTTAAAAATTGCAACTGACACTGTTAAACTCTCTTAAGCATTTCCCTTGCTTTACTCCATTTAGAAGTGTGACAGTGGCTCAAATAACATTATCATTTGACAAAATTTAGTGCTGTGCCTGATACAGGCTACATTTGCCTTACCATGGTTTTATACTTGTTTACTTGTGTGCTATGCTGGTGCATAACATATTTTTTGATCGTAACTACTTTTTTATGTAATTTATGTAAGAAAACATGTCAAATCTTGACTACTTTGGAAGAGAACAACTTCAATGTCAGCTCCATTTCTGCATTGGGACAGTCAGGTAATGTTAAATAATCAGGAACAGTTTTATGTGTTCCAATAAGTATTTCCAGTTTGGTCTGTCATGATTAGAGGCCTTTAAAGTGAGGTGTGCCATGAGGTCTAGAAAACAAATAACAGTAGCACCCATGTCCCTGTCCCGTGCTCTGGGGGAGCATTAGATTCTGGCCCAGGCCCATCGACAGGCTGCAGGGCAGCAGATGATAAGGTCAAGCCTCATAATGATGTCACATACCTTTAGGTATTTCAGATCAATATTGAGGGAGGCGCACCTTCCCTGACAGCCAGTCAAATAAAGTCTGTCTGGATGAGCGGAGAAAAAAAATGCCTTTGAGATTGTCTCCTCTGATAATATGAGATCCTCCTGCTACACTGCTGCTGGCAACAATCATATTAGTGGAAGTCTTTGTGATCTTAAACACTGTGGTCTTTCAGATCACTTTTACATGTTCTTTGGCCTTTAGTTTAAGAGAAAACAACCATCTCTGAATTTACAGTGTCGAAAATATTTAGAATATTGTTACAATATCAATATCAACATTCATTTCAGAATTATGGACAATGTTTGCTGATTTTAAAATAATTACACCAAATTAGGACGTGCATTGTCAGCAGGCATTTATGTACTGTGAAGTTTTATGTTCCATTCACTGCCCCAACCTTCTGTCAAGAAAATGGTCATTGTAACTTGGTCTCAAGACAAAAGAAGTAATGTATTCTTAGATAACTGTGACCTGGAAATATTTGTCTTTTGTCCCTGAATACTGAAAATGTAAATGCGTACAGAAATAACATACCTAACAACATATACTATTAATGAAGCACTACAGAAATGTATGGTTAACTAGTGGTTCATGTTTGGTTTGACAGATATGAGCCGCTGACATTTTATGACAAAAACATGAAGGCCAGGAAAGCAGCACGTGCAAAAGTAAAGATTCCGAGCAGAGGACTATAAAAAGGCATGTGTCAAATGCTGTAGCAGTGATTAATGTAGCAGGAGGATTGCAGAATTGTCCGACCTGGATGAGCATTCCCGCTCCCCTCTCATTAGTTTGACTGTCCCGCGCTGTAATATATAGCATGTCACTGGCTTGTCTAATGGTTGATGCTAATTGACCTCCTTTCCCCCTCTCCACTGCACAAATGAAAAGATTTCCTTGCTTCTGTGATGGAGCATGTCACAATCTGATCCGACAAATTAAAAAGCTCTGTGCTGTCACACTGTCATCGTTCCGAAGCCTCGCCTCATCAGCTATAATGATCATTTTTCTTCTGAAACCACTGCATAGCGCTGCCAAGCACGTTACTTAAGAGTGTGCTGGAGCTGTTGTGCAGTGTATGTGATACTTGTGAAGGTCTGTCATCTGTGAACAGTTCGCTGCACTTCTAAACATTAGTTTATTTCTGCAATCACTTTCAGGTCTTGCTTAGTTAGAATCCAAGTATCTGTCACTCCATAACTATGTCAATACTAATATGTGTTCATTTAATACATAACTTTTGCTGCGTTCTTTCCGTTTTAGTTTGTGGTATACTTTATGTTGTAGAGCGCATTGCCAAACGCCCTGTTGCTTTAGTGATTGGAGCTCATGTGGCCAGCATCAGTGCAAAGTGGGAAGGGGCCTAAATTTGTTATGAATCGCTTCCTGAAAGATCACATCTAAGAACATATTTAGAGGTGGCTTGTTAACTGTAAACATCCATGATGTTGTGTTTTTGAGCCACAGGAGTAGCCTGCCATTGTATATAAGCTCTTAATCACAACGGTACTAATACATGCATGTAAGTGGGACAGTTGTGTCCTAACATGTTATATGTGATCATTTTTGAAGAATTTAAATCAGAAAGAGTCATACACAAGAAAACATTTGAGAGAATAGTACAACAGAATGATTTATATATTGGTAAATCAAGACAATGTCAATACGCTGTCAATGATGTCTTAATAATACTGGTGCCTTGTACACTACATTAAGAACTCTTTTAGCCAAAGCTGGTGTAGTTTTGCACATGTGGACTCAAGATGACACATGTAAATAATGGATATGAATACAATAAACCGAGCTGGCCTCATGTCCAGAAAGCTGCTAATGCTTTTTAATTTGAAAATACTAGTCATTTTTGTAACATTTAACACAACACCATGTTGTTTACATTGATAATGGTAAAACAGTCTTTGTTTTCAAACTTTAAACTCAACCATAACTAAGGGTACTGCCACACCATTGGTCCGAACCGGCAGTGGGTCGGGAGAAAACATGGATTTAAGTGAGTTTGTAAACTTATAATACTTGCTAGAATCCAGCTGCTGGGCAAGACAGACTTTTGTTTCATTCTTTAACATTCTTTTAAAATAAAAAATACAATGGTCTGGATGTAGCTTTAGCCTTAATAGAATGTACTGGGATCATAGCTGAAAGGCTAAAATAAAGTGAAATACGGTTGTTTTCATCCACAGCGCTGTTTTATAATAAAAAATGCATTTGTATACACATATATGTTAAATATGACTTAGTATGATTAGTATTGTTGTTCAAAAATGCTATTTTGTGTTGTATTAGGGTTAATAGTGTGTTTTAAACTTTGGTCATGTACTGAAACACAAAAGCAACAAAAACACAAAATAAACAATGTTGTATATGTCGGACTTGTGTTCTTTTGAATTTCAGGTGAAAACCAATAAATAAGCAGTGAGCAGGTGCACATGTAATATTTCCTTTTCATGCAACTGGCTTGAACATGATGGCAACACGAGAGCGGCCACTGCGTATTATCGGCTGCGGAGTGATGATGGCGCTCATTACCTACAATCAGCTCCCCCATCTGTGGCCGAAACAAAAATTAACAGTGGCGTTCTACCTGCTGACTTTGTGTGTATAACTTTATAATTTATGCGGTGTACCCATACTATTGACAAAAACGCAGCACGCTGATCAAAGCCTGCCGTTCAGGAGTTTGGACAGGGCCACGAAGACAGGGCCTGTAACACTAATGATCTTCAAACGCTCGTCTATTTCACTGGGAGCTATGTGCAACTCCCCAGCAAGTCCCCCGTCCTCTCCCTGGAGGTAATTGTGCCTGGCTGGGTAGGTGACAGGTGTCAAGTGGCCCCTCCTCAACTGATTCATCATGCAAAGCAGAGAGGAAAAGCTGAGCTCACTCTCACTGCCTTTGTTTTTTCAACTTGTCCATGCCTCTTTTTTTTTTACTTTTGTAGAGCTTTACATGTAATCGCCCCAAGCCTATTTGTGTAACCGTTTTATTAATCATGTTAATCATGCTAATATATATATATATATATATATATATATATATATATATATATATATATATATATATATATATGTACATATGTTGTTTTAAAATGTAAAATTGCTAATGATCTCCAGTGTCAGCCAAGGAATATATAATGAGTTTCTGAAAGTTCATTAAAATGTATTGCCCAGAAAGAAACTTTAAGGTGCATGGCATAAAATATTGAAATGTAGAGAAGAAAATAAAACAGAAATGTACAAAATATGTTTTTATTACTACTTAGTAAAAGTAATGCAGGGTACTGGCAGTCACAACAATACTGAAATTCCTCGTCCTTGAAACTGAAATGAAGAATGGCCATATTTGTTCAAGGTAATATGACCTTATTTATATGATTTTTACCTGAAAGGATTTAAATTGTTTATGGGTAATGTTTTGGTATATATGAGGTTATTACATTGTTATTACATAGTAATTATATGCTACAAAACTACCTATGGTCATGGGGTGTCTTATTTAGCCCCTTGAAGTGACTGTTGTGATACTGAGCTAAACAGAAAGAAATGTCTGTTGTTACTGTTACTACTGCCATAGTTTTATTATTATCTCTTTTAACTATGGACAGTTACCCGGCTATTACCATACCACTACTAAGATGTGATTTGAAGCACTAATTAGATTATTTTGTGAAATTAACATAAAATTATGTTTCTCATTTTTGTCAATCTAAGTGTTACTTTGGCGAAGCTGCAGCCCCATCAGTTGAAGAAAAACTGTTGAGAGTTGAGCGAGTGAGTGAACACAGAGCTACTGACAGGCAGGTTAGCACACAGGCTATAAACCCAACATCCCAGCGGAGACAGGCAGAAAAAAAAAAAACGTCTACATTGTGTGGAAGAGACACACATAAGGATAGAGACCACACCCTCAGCATGCCCGCCTGTCTAAGCACAATCCCACTGGGACCTGCCATACACACACCCCAGTCATTAATTCCTGCTTTGCATCTCCACACCATGTAATATTTATGGGTCACCGCAGCTTTGTATTCACAAATGGAAACGCCAAGAGAAAAAAAGAGAGAAGACACGATACCTCAATCAATCCTGTGAATAAGGTTCAGATAGTCACATCATGGCTTTTTTATCCACCGAGCCAGTGCTTAGGCAGCAGTCTTCTCTTCGACCTCTAAACAAGTGTTTTGTATGACAGATTGTTAGACGTAACCTTTGAGTTGGAGTCATATAAGTCTCGTGGAGTTAAAAAGCTTAAGGCAAAGGTTTTATTAGCGGGACTAAAATATTCAGAGCAACAAGATTTGAAGAACCACAAAAGTGCATTAGTCAGTAATAACAAATGCAGGCCTGTTTTTTGCTGGATATGACACTGGAGTCGAGCTGCTCAATGACACTGAGGATTTTCACCAGTGTGTTTTCAGATATCTGCAGAAAGTGAAGAACTACAGGACTAAAATATCTCAGATTGCAGATTATTACTAATTTTTTCTGGTATGTTTGCGGATTTGTGGATGGAATTTAAAATCATAGTGCTGGGTTAGTCCAGTGGTTCTCAACTAGTCTAATCTTGGGACCTAATTATCTTGAGTTTGTTAAATGTATTAATAAATTCAGTTTAAAAACATTAGATAAATTGATTTTAGTTTGGAGGTCAGCGCATTGCACACAGTACAAATATTTGAACAAACGTTGCACTAATGAAGGGGAGTCTCCACTGTATTTTTCTGTTCTATCTGACAGATAATGATTGGGAGCTTTTTTCACTTCATAAGACAATGCCTGAAACCTGTGAGACAGCAGTGGGAGCAGTCTTTCAAATCAACAGCGGTGTCAAAACAGAGCCCTGAGGAACCCCCAGTAGAGCGTGGCTCACCAGACCCCTGTAGAGATTTGAAGACCACTTTGGAACTTTAATCCACTCAAAATGTGCTGATAATTTTCCTTGCCAGGACACTCTCTGCCTGGTGTCACAAGAGTGGCCTCCGGGGAGCAGATCAGCCAATGATAACAAAGTAGCCAGATGTCTAGCGCTGGCAGAGTCCCAGAAGCCAGACAGCGGCACGCAGCAGCATCCGCTGTGGGCCACAGATCAAAGATACCTGAGAATTACTTATGGGCACAAAATATGTGTTGCTTACTCTACAGTTCCCATTAATAACAATCTGGGAGAATTTGTATTTCTAATTAACTCTTTTCTTTCGGCATACAAAGTGCTGTAGGTAGTCTAAGGCTGCAGCAGCAATTTTTTTGTGGCAACTGCGAGTCGACAACAGGAAGTCGGATGCAGCGGTGTCTGAAGGAGCCAGATCAGCTTTAAAAGCAGTTCTAAGGCTCAGAACACCCCCTTGACTTGCCTCAATAAACAAACAAGCAGTGGAGGAGTCAGCAGATTTCAATTTAATCATGCTGCTGCTAAACACCGGCCTTTCGTTCTTACCTAGAAAACTCTAGGTACGAACGAAGATTATTTCACTGTGTTGACATTGAACTAATCTAAGTTCATTGTAAATTGGTGTTTATTTTCTTGTCATTTGCCCTCAAACTAAAGATGAGATATTTTTAATTAGTTTTATAATGTTTTTGTGCAAAGTTGAACAAAATAGAAAGCATGAAGACATTTGTAAACTACATTAATTTTGTTTAGGGTGAACGGCATAGCTGTTCACATGCTCACAAAAGGGTTTGAGGAGTAATATTGCACTCAGAGGAAAGAAGGGCAAAAACTACAGATCTACCTTCAGTATGACATGGTACTGAATGATAACCATTGATCTGTCTTGTGCTTACACTGTGTAGGCAGTTTGGGGACATTAAGCTATCACCATAATATCATATCAGTACATTTTAAACTTTCAAAATGTTTTTCCTTCACATTAAAGATAGAGTTTTATGTGTATTGAATGTGTAATAATGAAAAACCAAGTATAGTTAGTACAGCTCTTGAATCTTTCTAAGCTCCAAACAGAAAAGTAATGGTTTCATATTTAATCAATCTTATTAATCTCTTTAATAAAGTGACTGCAGTGTATTGAGCTCCACCCCTTAGCACCTTATTCGCGCTGGTACTTCAACAGATGAGAACCCAAAGTATATTAGTAGTATTTGGTAGTATTTGTTATCAGTTAGTTTTCCTTCCTAAAGGTTTGACAAAAGCTTGTTGTACCAAACTGAACTATACTGTGTACAAACAGGGCTTTAGAACTTGTTCCATGGCCTCTGATTTACTAATGTAGCAGATGTGAAAGCCTGGCTTGTTTTTCACTGTTGTTTGTGTTAGTCACAGTGACATTAAGAAGCATTACACCTCCATGTTGTTTTCACCTGCAGGCCCTACACTTCCTTTTACAGTCCCCCATTTATTCCATTGCACGCTTTGTGTTATGTTTTATACACAAATATTTAGTGTAGACCCCTGACTTTGAACTAAGAAGAATAGTTAAGCTGTGTATGCCTAGGGATGACATTAGGTGCAATTTTTTTGTTCATCTTAGCAGCGAGGAGGGGGTGTTGTACCTCATACACACTCATATGATGTCTGGTTGGTTTTGCTCTATTGCACATAAAAATCACAGTTTAGTGGATAGATGATATGCAACATAAGCATTGTATGTGTGGTACTATACTATACTACTACAGGTATTATTAAGAATAGAAAGTGTTGCTTCATGTCCGTATTTGATGAAGAATCTCTCTCACACACACATACATACCCTTCTTGCAATTATGTATATTACCTTTTCTGGAGCACGGTTCATGCAAATTCTCATTTGCATGTGGCGGCTGGAAGTCCTTAAAGCCTATAATGAAGACTGCCCTTCATCAGATCCTTACAGTGACCTTTTCTCTTTTTATCTGTTATTCCACTATGGATCTGACTGTTTGAAGTGCACAGATGAACAAGCAACACAAAAGAGAATTTCTTATGGAGCCATGTTGTACTCCCATTGTTTTTGTTATAGTGGAAACATGTAGGAATTGTCGCACTCATAAGATACCAGAGGATTTTTACACCTTATAGACAGACAAACTGACTAATGCTTTTTCCAAATATGTTAATGTGGGTCTTGTTTATGCACCGAATATATCTTCAGTAATTTGTGAAAAAAATCTTAAATACAATATAAATGAATACATAACACTTAGAGGGGTTTAGAAAGAAGAGCTTTTCTTGTAAGACATCAATGTAGGCTAGGGGTTAGGAATGACATTTTACACCATGCTTTTGCAATTGCACATAAATCAGTTTTCATTTTTATGATTTTTAAAACTGGATGGGTTGTTGTAACTTGAGATAAACTTTTCTCAATCCTGTCTCAATCTCAGTATAGTTAAACAAGACCATTGTCAGGCAACTGGCAAATAACTCACAAGGCAGACCCGTACTCAGTAGAAGGAAAGGTTGGTTAAGTGTCTTGCCCAAGAACACAATGACAGTATGAACTGTAGGAAGAGCAGAAATCGAACCGCCTACTATCCGGTTGAAGGACGCTCTACCACTGAGCCACTGCGCCCCCTATGAGACACAGGCGCAGCACATTAGGGCTGAGCTGGCAAATGCTAACCCCTTCATTAGTCTGCAACTCGTCTCAGACTAGTCTGTTTTGATTTTCCTTGGTATAACTTTTCATGTTCTCATCAAGACCCAATCTCGATCAATTAAAAGGTTTGTTCTGGATCTCAAAACAGATTAGTTATAGTCATCACTAGTTCTTGGGTCCTCACTGTAACACTGTCTGGGTTAGACAGTGTGAGCAAACTAGTGTCTGCAGAGTCAACTGGAGAAAACCTTTTATAATCTCATAATAGGAAAAGAAAAAACACCTTGGTTTATCAAAAACATGTCTCTATGTTATGTCAGCTTTAGGATACAGTTGGGCTCATAAGTTTATATATCTTGGCATCATGTGTAATTTTTTTTTTGGATCATCTTTCAGTGACTATACACACACACACACACACACACACACACACACACACACAAAAATCATAGTTAGTGGTTGGGTAAAGCCATTTATTGTCAGACAACTGTGTTTCATCTTTTTAAAATCATAATGACAACAGAAACTCGCCAAATGACCCTGATCAAAAGTTTACATTCTCCAGTTCTTAATACTGTGTATTGCCACCTTTAACCTCAAAGACAGCTTGAAGTCTTTGAGTATTGAGTCTTTTGTTTATGAGGCTCTTTATTTTCTCAGATGGTAAAGCTGTCCATTCTTCTTGGCAAAAAGCCTCCAGTTCCTGGAAATTCTTGGGCTGTCTTGCATGAACTGCACGTTTGAGATCTCCCCAGAGTGGCTCAGTTATACTGAGGTCAGGAGACTGGTGGTGCGTACAAATGGCTTTCTCAACCATGCAGCCCATTTTTCTTCAAATGCCTCCTTATTGTGCATCTTGAAACAGCCAGACCACTTTTTTTTTAGAGAGTCCTGTATTTTAGCTGAAGGTATTTGTGGGCTTTTATTTTCATCTCAAACCATTTTCAGTTGTAGCTGAAATATTTGTTGGTCTAGCTGACCTTGGTTTCTGTGGAGAAGCTGGCCAAAGTGGTCAAAAGTAGGAGGCATAGAACATTCCCATAAAAAACTATTTATTTAGCACCGTGGTAAACGTGGAAAAGTAATACATATTTACAAAACCAATAACTGCACCAGAAATTACCGAAACTGCGTAAACCCCACGTGGACCAGGCTACACTCTTCTCTCCAATTACCCCCTTTGACCTGACCATGTGGTGGACCAGGTAAGTTTGTAGATCAGGGGTCCTCAATTAAAATCAGCCAAGGTCCGCTCAGTTAACTTTCCTCAAGTGAAGGGTCTGGAAAATTTTAATAAAAGGATATGTGTTTGAATATAATTCTTTAAAGTAAAGTCTCATTTATTCCACACCTACAACCTCTTAAACAAAATGGAGATGAATGTCCACTGTATTCTGTATTTTATCCTTTGTTTACTAGAGGAGGACGTTTGAGTGTGTGACTTTCACCAAACACAGCTCACAGACAAAAGGAAAAAAAAATACAAAATCAAAAGAGGCTAAAGCTAAAGCTCAAGACCTGGTGGTTTATTGACAGCCTGTAATCCTGCCGATACTGCCTAGTACTCCTTTATACATGTGTGAGAACATTTTAAATACAAAATCATCATCAAATCAACTCAAAACATATTTGTTAAATAAATATGACAAAGATGCCTGTCATAATTTATTTCTTTCTATTTTCATTCCTTTGAAAACAACAGGAACAAGGGAAAAAGCACTGAGCATTTCTTTAGCATTAGCTGTTGCTAAACAATAACTGTTACTGTTAATTATTAGCAACAGCTAATGCTAACACAACTTAAGGAAGACTTAACCTTTGTCACTCATCTCCAAACCCTCCTTTCACACCTTTTCTGTTTTTAATCACCAAAATGAACACAAAAAGCATGAGTTAATTACTCACGTTGTTTGTAAATGGGGTCAAATTTGCGACAAACGAGTCAATACTTAACCTACGACAGATGAATTGACAGACTCTTGACAGATGAATAATAATGTCTTGCGGTCCAGATCAAAGCCTCTCGGGGTCCGGATCCGGACCGCGGTCCGCCTATTGAGTGCCCCTGTTGTAGATGAATGACTAACTAAACTGTACCAACTTTACGAAACCAATTTATAATAAAACATATTTAACAGAACTGTGTGTTGTGTGCTAATTAACTGGTAAACTAAATACAAACTAAACAAAACAAACTCGGGATAGTTTAATTTAGCTGTTATGTTGAAATGGTTGATTGAAATTTAACACATGCATGAAATTAACAACTATATAAAGTAAAGGTGAGTTATGGGACAAACCCACTTTTTCACAGTTTGGTTTCAACAAAATCCCTAATTTTAAACACTGCTGATTGTCAATGTCAATTCTTGGATATCTTTTTATATCCCTTTCCTGTTTTATACAGTTCAATTACTGTACCTTTTCACGCAGATCCTCTGACAACTCTTTTGCTTTCCCCATGACTCAGAATACAGAAACATCAGTGCAGCATTGAATGAAAGATGCAAGGGTCTGTCAGGACCCCAGACACTCACTGACCTTTTATACACACACTGATTACACGCGAACAGATCACAAGCTACAGATCACAGGTGAGGATGGTTACCTTTTAGTAGCCATTCAAACCCTGGTTGTGTCACTTGTGCATGTGATCTGGTCAAAATCACCAGGGTTTGATCATTTGGGTGGTTTCTGTTGTGATTATGATTTTAAAAGAGTTAACACAGTTTGACAATAAATGGCTTCACGCAAACACTAACTAAGAGTTTTTTTGTTATTCATATTCTCTAAAAAATAGCCAAAGAATCACAAATTCTGACAGGGTATGACTTTTGAGCACAACTGTAAGAAATTCTTGCTACTTGTGTCTGGTGTGAAATTACAGTTCTTTTCCCTCCAGATGCTCCACAAATGTGGCAAATGATAGCAAAAAGTACAAACACCCCTTTTTAAACATATTCCAAACGTATGCATTACAGTTTTTATTGGTTTCTTTGGCATTTACCATTTCTTTTTACACATTCAGTTGTTCCACGTACAGTCCTATTATGGGACACTGTAGCATCACCCCATCCAAGTACCTTTCGGGGTTACCCTAGTTCATTTTATTTTACTTCAAAATGAAACTTTCCAATGGTAAAAACTGCCTCAGTGAGCTTCTGTCTCCCCGCTCCAGCAGCTCATCACTCCTAAAACAGCCGCTCTCGTCCAGCTCCAGCTCCGACCGTTATTAATGTGCACTGAATTATTTAACAGGGTAAAATTACCATGCTCTTTTGAAAAGATTTTTGCCTACACAATTAAAAAGCATTATAGTGATTTTTAGTTGAATAAGAATTATGACTGTTTTCCCTCCTCAGTGCTCCACTCGCTGGAGATCCTTGTTACGACCTGTGGGGGAGCGGGTTTGTAAAGGCCTGCTAGTCTCGGCTTGTGTCTGGCTGCTCAGAGAGGTTGTGCACTGGCTTTGACCTACTGCAATCAGCGGGTAATTGATGATGGATGAAGCAGTATGTGCTATGTACAACTTCTGCTGAAAAAGACCCCCATAATGTTTGCTTGGCCATGCTAAACATAGGCTATATCTAGGCTTTGAGATTGTAGTCATGTATGTATGCAGTGCAGCCGTCTGGAAATAGCTACAATAGATGAACGCAATACCTGCATCTCTTTCAAAATTTACAGATTTTAAAGAATGTTAGAAAAAATGTAAAATGGGAAATCTTTGAAAAGGCAACAGGTGGAGGCTTTGGATGGCACCTAAAACCTCAGGACTTGGCCAGAGTTATCATTAGCATTACATTTGCCTTAAAAAGTGGTTTTGTTATTACTCATAATTTTAGATAAGTTTTTTTATTATTCTGCCACATTTATTGACTTTTGTTTCTGTCAAATAATTTTTTTTATAAATAATGAATGGTCATATAGCCTATGTATGTCAGAAGTTTGAAAAATATCTAAAATAAATGAACAATTTCATACATCTATTGTTTCCGGATCAAAATAGCCCACAATTGTTGTGGCAGTGCCTGGCACATAAAAGATACATTTGGTATAGGGTATAGATATTACCAGCTTTATGTTTAAGGATCAAGCAAGTGAGCAATGTTCAAAAAGTGTATAAAAAGTCACAGATTATGGTTTATAGACTGTCTATGTTTGTGAACAATGTGTTTACATCATGTGCCGCCAGTTAAGCCGACCGTACATTTTTTAATGGCCGAATTAGCATTAGACGCCAAACATTGCAAATTGTCCCCAACAGACGACATGGGTTTAATGTCAGAGCCCCGGGAGGGAACATCAGTGCCTAGCTAGAAATTAAGCTATTGTAATGGTGGCGTAGCCATAGTAACTAGCTAATGAATTTGGCAATGTTGTAGCTATTATGCTAAATATACAAATGCTACGCCAATGTATTTTTTGGTTTTGCTCTAATGTATCTTTTGTTTTTTGTTCTTTATGGAAAACAACCAATCAGTTGTCTAGAAACAATTTATTTTGTGGTTTTAGTTAGCTAAAACTTGAAAGGGAAGGTACTTCGGTCCACAAAATCAGAGTGCAGCTTCTGATGTCACGTCTGGAAGGGTCTATATTAACCTGAAGCTTTCTTGAATAAGTCTGGTTGCTCATACTTATTAGATTAATGCAGTGTATGCTCTGCTATTTTGAGTCTTGCAAGAACAACATAAGGTTTGAAAACAAAGTGGGCAGCAATCATATTTTGGCAATAATTTAACTTATTTCTATGTTTTCAACCCTTGAAATCATTTATGGATAAGCTTATTCTTTTCAAAACTGAATTGCCTGAATATATTGAGCTTGAAAGTTTTGATCTTTTTGGTCACAATACACCTAACCCAACACCTGTCCTGATAGTAATACCTTGTTTTATGAAAGTCTGTGTGCTAACAGTACTGTATTATATTGCTGTTATAAAGCATCAGCGTCAGCCGGAGCCGCTTGCCTTCACTCTTATTCCATGTGGACAACTGTCCACATCTCAAGCACAGGGCAACAATTGGCAGTAATTGGCACGTTGCCTGGGCTGTCCTGGGAGAGATCTGAGAGCGCACGCGGCCACGGACAGGCTGCCCTTTCCACCAATTAGAGAGCTGTCTCCTCATAGGGCGGGGGCTGGGGGGAGGGCTACCTCACTGCCATACCTTGTCTCATGATCAAAATGATTTGTGGAGATCCTGCTTCCTTCTTCCACCTTTTTCTTTCCGCAAACCTTCACTTCCTGTGTGTGAACTGAGTGAGAGTCTTCAGTCAAGGAGTCTAACCAGCAACTGACAGCCTTACAGCAGCAGTGAGTGGGAACATTCACATTAGAGGTGCTCTGACAGCCACTGTGCTCGACAGGCCACTCTATTGAAAACTCTCCGCACAAGGCTTCACTTCACTCACAACACATTCATCTATTCTCTATATGAACTTCTTGGTAACTTATTGCAGAAAAATATGATTGATCTGATTGAGTTGAAATATGGATTATAACCATGTTATAATCCATATTTCATATAACCAGGCAACCGTATAACCAGGCATGTCGGCCTCTCAGGCTACCTGGTGACTTTGTTTGCCTTGTAGGCAAGTCATAACATCAGTCACCTAGTTCACACTAGTGTAAATGGACAAACAAATCTATGATTCTAAAGTTGTACTGATAATCTTGGCTAACTCAAACATTCTGTTACTCAAAACAGAATGCAAAATTTTAGCTCATAAAGGTTTGATCCTTAAAGCGTGTAACATTTGGCCAGTAGAGGATGCAGATCCCTCTACAGCAGTGGTGGGCAAACTAAGGCCCGGGGGCCACATGGGAGCCCTTGGGCTGTTTAATCTGGCCCACCAAGCATTCACTAACTAAAGTTAATTAAACACTGCTTATAGTGTATTTTCCCTTTTTTCCTTGAATATTCTGCAGTAAAAGTTGATTACATTGCATCTCCACGCTCAGCGAGAGGTAGTTCTTCCTGTTTTTTTTAACAAACTGTAAAGAAAAAAGCAAATGTGACTGTGGTGTTGAATATACTGTATATATATATATATATATATATATATATATATATATATATATATATATATATATATATATATATATTTGCGCATATTGTTTTGTCTGTAATTACAAACTATTAAAACTGTAGGCAAGATAAATGTGTTTTTATTGAGCACAAGTGAGAGTTGGCCAGGCCCTCCATCAGAGTCCCATGTTCTCATGTGGTCCTTTACGTAAAATAATTGCCCACCCCTGTTCTACAGACTGTGTTTTTTTGACAGCGGCGCAATATTCACAGACGCCATTTGTTTACAAGTGGAGACTATCCAACAGAAGAAAATAACATGTTATTTGAACCAGTAGAACAATTTTAGCCTTTATTCCTGGTGACAGGAAAGTTATACTGGAGTCTGTCCAGCTGAGGGCACCGTGTAAGTGAGATAGACACAATTCTACCAATCTCATGACTAAGAACTATTAATCAAGAGGATTTTGAGAATATATACTGTATTTGTGTTATGTAGTGTTCCTTTAAGTGATCTTTGTAAGTTTGGGAACTTCTTCCCAAATTCTCAACATTGAAACCTTTTATTCGGGGCTCTGTGATGTTAGTGTAAATTTCTACAATATCTCATTTCAGCCTGCAACATTAGAGCTTCAGAGACACTTATTCGGCAGCTTGGCATTCCATAGAAAAAGCCAATTGGCCTCATGCTACTCTATGTTTTTTAGCAGTTAGCCAGATAAACAAGAGGAGACTACCTATCCAGGGCCTGATTATTCCACGATGTAAAGTGAGTATAAAGATGCTCTTCTATAATACAATGTAAATTAGCTGCAGTCTTTAGACATAAAAGATTGTAATAAGTATGCATCATTATTCAGATTACTCACAGAAACCCTTTTTCCTGCAAAAAAGTCCAATAGAGGGCACAAATCCTCAAAACCTACGAAGTCCCACTTTAACCTGCAGAATTGTCTACCAGGACCAAAGATTTTACGAATTGCTCAACTTCATTTTCTTTTCTTTTCTCTTGTTGCTTTTTGTTGTTGTGTCTCCAGGCATAACCAGAGCACATGCCTTTATTATGATGGCTTTGGCGGGATGATAGAAAGTGTCTCCTGTGATTCAGAATGTGCAGGCCACACCAGATACCATGGGACTCCAGTGCAAGAGATCACAGGCCTCGGTGCTCCCCAGCCGATGCCACAGGGAATGCTGCGGAGCCTAACACCCAGCCGCCTTCTTCTCTCCCCCGTTGGTCTCTGTTGTCCTCAAAGCTTGTGTCTCTGCGCGTTTCTCTTCAGTAAATAGGAGCCGGCGAGGAGATGCTTCCTACACTGTGAAATATGTGTCAGGCTACTGGGTTACGTTGTGTTGCAATGTGATGTAGAAGGCAACAAAGCAAGCGCACACAGAGAGGGAGAAAGAAACAGTCTTAGCTATTCTCTTTAATCCATCCGTGATATTCACAACTGGGTTAGGTTTTACCTCATAGTTAGTCTCATAGTTAGCACTCCAGCATATAATAAGAAGACTTACACATAATAGAGCTGCTTTATGATTATGGTGGCTTGGGAGGGAAATCACTATTGGGACATATAAAACATAGGTATCACAAGATTCCTAACTATATGACCTAAATTAAATAAATATAAAAAATCTTTTAATTGGTTTGTTAAAATATTGAAGTAATTTGCATTATATTTTAGTTATATTGTATATCACAAATGGTAGAAAAGCCTTAAGGTGGAGCATTACTTATACGGTCTACAAATGATGGAAATGTTTAGAAGATGGATCATATTTTCCAAAATGTTCCAACTTCCAAGATAGGACGCTGGATGAACGTGCCTTGTTGAGCAGCATAAAAAACTGTTATTGAAAAGTACTAAATGCAGCTTTGTCAAACAGCTTACCCATTCATTATTGTGTGGTATCGTCTGGTCACACTTGGTCAGGCCTGACAGATTCTGCTTAAAGCACTGTGCATTGATTTATAATCAAAATGTTTAAACAAAATAATGCATCAAACAATGCCAAACTTTTGGTCGCATTCTTTTTTAAATAAACCTGCAATTGTTTCTACAGATTATAGATATGAAGGGTTATATATGTTTCATCAGCTACATTTCACAAAATAAGAAAATACAATAATAAAGGCCATTGTATTTGATTTATGGTCACTACAAAAACATTTGGAGCTGTTTCTGTACTGTTGGTTTTGTTAAGTAGTACAAATTTGTTTAGACTTGCATTTTACATTTGAGAGTGCATTATTTTCATTGATTTTTCTGAATTACAAGCTTTTGGACGAGGCAGGAGGCAGATGGGAGGACACATAAAAACTGCACTAGAAATAGGAATAGTGCCATGAGTTTAGTGCTATCCATTTAGGGTTTAATGGTTATTAATAGACAATAATTATCCTCAGTTTGTACAAATAACATGGACAATTTGTATTTTATTACTATCATGTAAAATCTTTCTGTAATTGTACATTCTTTTTGACAAGCTTTAAATTGCATTAAATCATTGAACGTCTTTACAATGCCCATATTCCACATGACATTTTTAGATTTCTTTTGATTATCATATTTCATTAATATGCTAAAAACTAACGTGTAAAAACCTTACTATGCAGATTGCCTTGCATATACATGTATTGACAATTCCAAATGGCTATGGCTTCTGTTGATGTGGTCTATTTAATTTGCCCCCCAAAATTTCTGTATAAAGGACTTTTATACTGAACAAAAAATTGAGCTGAACTTAAAGAGCTAAACTTTTTCTATGAACACAAAAGGCCTAATTCTGCTAAATATTGTTCACAAATCTGTTCAAAACTGTGATAGTGGGCACTTTGCTGAGATAATCCATCCAACTCAGAGGTGTGGCATATCAAGACGCTGATTAGAGAGCAGGGTAATTGCACAAGTGTGCCTTAGGCTGGCCACAATAAAAGGCCACTCTAAAATGTAAAGTTTCACTGTATTGGGGGGTCTGAAAACCAGACAGAATCTGGTTTGACCACCATTTTGAAAATAAAACACCTTCTTCAAAGTGCTGGGTGCGATTGCATGTGAGCATTTGCTCACTCAAGTCAGTTACGATGACAAACTGCAGTCAAGTAGTGACCCCCGATGAGGACAATAAGCAGATGAGCTTCACTGAGACAGTTTCTGACGGTTTTCTGCAAAAGTTCTTTGGTTATGTAAACCGATTGTTGCAGCAGCTGTCCTGGTGGCTGGTCTCAGAATCTTGGAGGTGAAAATGCTGGATGTGGAGGTCCTGGGCTGGTGTGGTTACACGTGGACTGCAGTTGTGAGGCCAGGTGGATAAACTGCCAAATCCTCTGAAACGCCTTTGGAGATGGCTTATGGTCGAGAAGTGAACATTCAGATCACGGGAAACAGCTCTGGTGGACATTCCTGCAGTCAGCATGACAACTGCATGCTCCCTCAAAACCTGCAACATCTTTGGCATTGTGCTGTGATAAAACTGCACATTTTGGAGTGGCCTTTTATTGTGGACAGCCTAAGGCCAACATCTTGATATGCCACACCTGTGAGGTGGATGGATTATCTCAGCAAAGGAGAAGTGCTCACTAACACAGATCTGGAAAGATTTGTGAACAATATTTGAGAGAAATAGGCATTTTGTTTTCTTAAAAAAAGTCTTAGATTTTTGAACAAAAGTGTTGCATTTAAATTTTTGTTAAATATGTTAGTCTCCGCTGCTTGTGACTCTTCTTCTAAGACACACAATTAGCAGCGTCAAGGCTTTCCCGTCTGCACAGGTCGACAGGCTCAGAGTAAACCAGCTTTATTTCTCTGCAAGGACCTTCACGAGGGGGGCCTACCTAATATGCTGTCTGGCCCCGGGGCCTGTGGGAGCGTGCTTGGATTATTATGTTAATGCATGTGCCTCCTGCCCTCTCTTCAGTCCCAGCTGGCCTCGCTGTCGTTAGGAAGTGCTTTGCTCTGACAGAGGAGTAATATGCTCCATGATTGAGGGGCCAAAAGATCGAGCTCTATAAGACAGGGGCCTGCGCTGATAAGCATATGATAAAAGTGCCATTGTACGTCCACCAATGCCTCAGAGATATGGGCGATGACTTAGCAATTCCCATGGATTTGAACAGCGCAGAGAATATGTATAAGGGCTGTGTGGTCTCTTGTGTGTCGGCTTTAATTGCTCATAGCATTATATATCTCATACCGTGGATCATATTCTGCTTTTATTGCATGGACTTATTTATTATGTGGTCCTAAGTATAATGACAGAACAAAGAGAGACGTGTGCTTTTAAGCATCCTGTACAAATCAATATGAGACGCTTTGTTTAGGGTGGTTTTATAATCTAAATAAAGTCAGCTCCAATGTTGAGCACTGTCTGGAGACTCTCAGGGAGAGATCTGTCTTAAGATTCTTTGGTTACCATGGTGCTTGTTGGTTCACAGCTTTTTGAACAAATTATTACTTCTTTGCAGTCATTCTTTATTATGTTTGCACTCCATTCCACAATAAACACTGGCTCATATCACAATAAAATGTATATAATCAACAGTAATCACAGTTTAGAGCCAGTGGAACACTTCCTGCTCCTCCTGAAAGTGGGAAAATAACCTAAATAAACTGAGTTTTGTGTATAGTCATATGAACCATGTTGTATCATATACTGTCTATGTGATCAAGATCAGATTTGTAACTTTATTTGTTTATTAATAAAAGCAAGACTTACATAAACGTTTACAGAAACAGTCTGATGTTAACCTAATCACATAAGAGCTACATGATACAAATTAAATTAATTGTAAAATTTCAACACAAACATTTGTCAGATGAACAATTTACAGATCAGAAAGTATAGCATCAAATAACAAGTTTCAAAGTCTCGTGACTACAACTGGAGCACGTCTCGATCTAGAGTCTCGATACAGAGCAACCCAACAATCCTCCATAAGCAAGCATATGGTGACAGTAGCAAGAAAAAAAATGCTTTTTATAGTGGACTGAGACAGTTATTGGTGCTGACTGGCAGCAATAAGAGTGTGGGTGACTTACAGAGAAATAGCTAACAATGCTAACCCATGCTAACATTTTACTGTTACTTGGATCAAGCAAGGCATTTAGAGTTTCTGTTTGTTATACAAAAGGCAGTGAATGTCTGTAATGTATGTGCATTTTCTTCCCAAAGTATATCTTGTATGTATTGACTTGCAATTTCATTTATTTTACTTTTTTATTTTATTAAAATTTATTTATTTATTAATATGGACAACACATTGGACCAAATCAGAGGCATTGTTTGAGTGTTATACCATAGCATTTCAACACCATTAATTATGCTAGTCGAGTCATTGTAAGTGATGACACTGTTACACCCAGATGGCACTACCCCACAGATTCATGTCACACACTTTTATGGATTTAAACAATTTGACATAAAAGAAAAAACAGGAAGTGAGAGGGGAAAACAGTAAACTTCTTGAGACTTGTCGTAAAAAGAACTGCAGTGTGCACTCTTTTGGATTCTGCACATAATTGTATAAATATGTCAGGCAGACAGAGGACGATCTCTCCTTTTAAACACTGTCTTTTTCATCTCTTCCTCAGGAGAGTAGCTTCTGATTAGCTTTGCGCAGGCCCATTCACAAAGTGCACCGAGTGTTTGTGTTTTGTATAGGGGTTGTTTTGTTTGCTTTTTAATCAAGTTCAATTTTATCTGCATCAATACAAGTTTTTTTTTTTTTCCCAAGTCGGCATACGTTCTGATATGTCTCTTTGCCGAGGAGCCTTCACTGTTGTCATTGTTTGTTCCTTTTATCAGCCACAGCTGTAATGAGAGGAAGGGGATGTGTGGGTAATTGGTGGGTAAATACTTTGCTGTGACTTAACGTCAGAGCGGCACAGGTTGTAACGCACACAGGTTTGGAGACGCAGGGAGGCAATAGAAAACAGGAAAAAGTCAGCTCTGTGATGTTTTTCACCTTAGTTCCACCCAAAACAAAATGTGCGTTACAAAATAAAGGTAACACAAGGAAGGTAATATAGAGTGGAAATAAAAAAAAAAGTCTATTCTAAAAGAATAAAAAGTCTAAATCTATTAATATAGTTCTAGTGGAACCACTCACTTTAAGATGATCAATAGAACATTGAAAATAGGAAGTTTGCATCCAACAACAATGACAACGTGTTGTGTAAAACATTCTGGGAAATGTTAGAGCTGCTAGCTTAAGCTAACTATACACAACAACTATTAAGGATATAAAAATTAATAAAATCTCAGATTCAGTGGTCATTTGTCAAAAACAGGTTGGGGTAAGAAAGTATTTCCAAACAGGTAACAAATGCATCCGCTGGCTTCCGTAGGTTAGTAACTCTTGCACTTTGAAGACAGACAGATGGATTTACAGTGGGGTTCTTAAACTCGCGGCCAGGGGCCCAACAGCGGCCCGCAAGACGATATTTTGTGGCCCGCAGGACGTTATGAAAGTTTAATGTTAGTGCGCCCTGCAAGTTTTATATGAATGGCACATTACCATGTTGTGTGTGGAAGGACTTGAAATTGGTTGATTTGTTTGAAAGTTGATGGCAATTTGACCGCCACTATCCATGCGATTTTTTTATCATAATGAATCTGCAAATTAACGCCGATGTTATGTTGACAATATCACCGAGGGGAGTGGACATCCAATGGGTCCACTCAGCCAGCTCATTCATGTTCTTCAATATTCCATTTAAGTTTAGGATAGCTCAGGTTCAGAAGAACCCATTTAAGTTAAAGAACTGCTAGTAATGACATTTGAGAGTTTTTAACAAAGCTTTTTTTGTGGAATACCTGCCCAGCCTCACCCATACTCTGCCTCCTGCAGCCCCCAAGTAATTTGAATTTGAGACCCCTGGTCCCCTAAAAGCGTACTACCATGTGTGTGGTCTGTTTTCCAATATTTAGAGCTAAACACTGCAGTGTGCTAATTGGTCAATAGCTAGTACATAGTGAATTGGATGTTTGTGCCGTTGTATGAATGTAATGTTCAGAAACAGTGTACTATTGTTCATTGCAGTAACATATCACTACTCCTCCAGCTGCTCGCACCACTAAACACCAGGATTTACTCTCTAAAATAAATATTGGCAACACATCCACGTTTTTTGGAAGGTCACTGCAAATGGAAAATGTAAATATATACACATATAGTGTATATAAATCGTTTTGTACCATTCTTAGAAACCCAGAGCACTTAAATCCTGCTTCCATTCACCCATTCACACACACATGCACATTCACACTGTGGTCAGCTACTTTTATAGCCACAGCTGCTCTGCAAGGGCTGTTCTAGGGGGTTGCCACGGGTGGCCAGTGCCCCCCTAACGCTGAGCTTCTATCCCCACAGGTTGAGTAAAAACTCGTTGCACTTGTGTGACATCACTGATACACCTTAACCAATCTATGTTGAGCCTCATAGTACCATAACAGTGGAAACAAGGCTGTAATGTATTTTTGATGCTTGTGCTTTTCAGTCCTCAATAACTAATAAGGTTATAAAAGGTCTATAAACTCTAGTAACCATTACAAGCATCTATTAGTCCATAAAATATCTGTACTACTTGATGTAAAAGTATATATTTTCCTGTACTTCAATTAAAAAAAAAAGTTAAATTTAGACAAAGATACATTTTATGGCTAATTTTATAGACCAATGCCGAGAAATGCCACAATAACCAGAATAAAACCAAACCATACAATCATTTGAGTCACATTGGACTTAACCAATGTTTTCAACCTTCTAAGACTTGCCTCCATTCACATCCAATTGGGCACCTAACGTCATGTCACATGTGAGTTCCCCTTCAGTTTGTGAAAGCAGAAGCTGGGTACTTTGATGAACCTGTCCTACTGTTGGTTGTAGGTCTTGAGGTTTGGCAGCCATTGTTTTTATAAACCTGTGTTAAATGCAGCAGCAGCCCGGCTAATGAGAGGCGCCTTCAAACCCTCCACGAGAGGATGCTGTCAAACGGGTGACACCAAAACAGTTCATGTAATCCCTGCGTGCAGGCCCTGGCTGTAAATATGCCAGCTCCACCATTTTTCGCAGCGATTACTCTCAGTTCAAACAAACGCTCTCCCACCTCTTTCCCTCAAAACACAGTGACAGCTCTGCGAGATTCGGCTCCACATTCCTCCGCTGCATGCGACCAATGAAACAACCAGGAATAGCTCTGATAGTCTCCTTCATCCACAGTGTGGGTAAGACATCCTTTTTGTTGTTGCCCGGGACTGAAACTTCTGCCACCCACAAATCGTCTGTTCTAAATTTGGGTGTGATACTTGAAGGATTCCTGAGCTACGTATAGGTGCTTTTTGCTTACATGACTTTTTTTGTCCACTGAAAGGATTTGGCAGTTTAGTTGGGTACAATAAAACACTACAAAGCACAGCATTCATGAGCCTTACTGATGTGCCAAGCCTCTTACAGTTTTACAGATACAGCGCTTCAGTGATGTCATATGGCCTCGCTTTTTTATTTCCTAAGGTTTTTCTAAAAATAAAACATGATGCAATTAGTTAGACTTGTATTGTAGTTTTTGAATACAGTACATGATAATTGTTGTTTCAACTAACAATGTATTTCAGTATAAAAGGTAAGATCATAGCCAATGTCTACACTAATGTCTGAAAAATGTGCGTATGCAATCAGAAACCTCTGCAACTACAACAACAAATCACAAATAGAAACAAAAGGTATAAATGTTAGATCAACAATTTAAACCCTTTAAACAAATTACAGTAGGTAAAAAAATGTATAAACAGATGGCAAAAACTGCTACATTTAATTTGTCCCCTTTCCTTTATTTGACTTTTTTGTGATTTATAATTTCTTGATTTGTCTTTGGGTTTTAAGTGCATTTTGTCTTAGCACTTTATATTTTGCTTTTGCGTTCTCTGTGTTGTTGTTTTTTGTGTGTCACAATTTCTTTTTTGTGTTTTGCAGTTTTGAATTTGTCGTTCACAATGTGTTCTTGTAGTGTGTGCTTTTCTGTTCTTATCCCTGTTGCAACAGCTAACCTTGCTACATAGTCCTTCAATAATTCCACCTGTTAACTATACCCCCATGTTTTGATAATTATCATTGACCACGCCATCTCTGGAGGGACATAAGATCAGATCCTGACACTATTAGCTGTCTTGCTCTTAGGCTTGTGACTTACCCAGGAGACAATCATCAGGAGAGTTTGTTGGTTGCTGGTCGCTTCTCCTCCAGGTCCTTTCTTGCCTCCTTTTTCAGATCTCACTACAACTTTAGGGATTTTAGGAATGCCCAGGTCATTTTCACTCACCATTTCTTAATTTCTGCTGACATACTTCCACCACCTATCATTTGAGCAGTTATTAGGCCAGTGGATGGTGCAGGTCTTTTAAAGGGAGCTACTGTAGTAGAGGTTACCAACCTTCCTCATCCTCACCATGGTCATCCTCCACTTGTACATCTTTGTTGTTTTAGTCTCTGTCTTTTCTTTCATTTCCAGATGGGATGGAGTCAGTCAACCAAGCTGCACATACAGAGAAATACAGCTAAATAAAAGTTCTCATACCACAACTCTGCTTGTCATTGCTCATCATCCTCTCTGTTTCCGGACCCTTCATCACATGACCCACACATGCTCCTCATCCATCCCTTGTCTCTGTCTAGTTTGGCTGCTTACCGTGCAGCGATCCATACTGTGGCTTCTCATTTGCAGGCTGCGTGTTTTGTGTGGTCCCTCTTTTGCTTCCCATGGATCTCTCTGTGGGGAGCTGAGCTGACAGACTGCTCTGATTGATGTATTGGGGGGCGTCTCGTCAGCTATTGTTTTCCTCAGCGGCGTTGAGCGCTTCCACTCATCAGCCCTTTTTCTGCCCTTCCTGTGTGGATACAGATGTCAGATTGAGTGTACTGCAGGGAGAAATGGTGACCTGAGACTGGTTAACGTTTTTGTTATACTAGATTAATGTTGGATCACTGACCCATCTTGTATTCATCAAATGTGTAATGCACTGTAACCTTTTGGGAAAATTAGGAAAAACAAAACTATGAGACCTAATTGTAATTTTACAACTGTAAAGTTTAGTGTTTTTTAAAAAGTCTGCTTGTGCCCCACTTTCTGCAATCATCTGGCACCATTTTTGTAGATTTCAATGAATCATTTTGGTCTGTCAGATTCAGTCTGACATTCAAGGCCATTAGTGTTACTAGATTGAGGAAAGTGGATTATACACTTTTCTCTTAAAGGTGCAGTGTGTGTTATTTTTGGTAGCTAATTCCTCCATCCCACACTACTCTTTTCTAGAACCTGTGAGCAGCTATGGCAGCTCTGCAGGGACATGTTTATGAAGAAACCCAGTGAAAGTTGTGGCTCTGGGCAGTTGTAAACATCAAGTAATGGAAAAAATCACTCTTTCCAGTGGGTTCTAAAGAGATTTAAATGTTGATTTTACTCTTTCAAAAAGAGCTGCATTATCTCAGAGGGTTAAATAAAACTTATTGTTTTGCCTAAACTTAACAAAACTTGGAAAAACTGTAACTTTGTTCCAAAAGCAAACTTAGGCCAACAGTAATAATGTCTAGTCCCATTTTATATGACACCCCACCCTACAGCATGAATCCTGGTAAGGGAGAAAAGCTCATAAATTATTGGAGACTTGGGTCTGATTTAATGCAAGAGTAATGTAGGTAGGTTAATACTTTACTCTATGACAAAACTAGTGGGTCAGGACAGAATCTGATATCTATCCATATCCTGTATCTGTATAGGAGGAGATGTGGGAGGCCATGCTGATACATCACGCCTTTGGCTGAGCTGTTTAAATTTGTTGTGTGATTTAGCCTTTGCATTCCTTTGCCCTGTCCAACTTTACTTCGAATGACTTTCCTAACTTCCATATCAAAATAGTCCTGACTCCATGCAAGTCGAGTACACGCCTTAACCCTATGAATAGTTTCTTCTAGTTGGAGTGTGTAGCTGAAAAGTTTCCCACAGAACTTTCTGGGATGTCAGTGCTCACTCTCTGGCCTACCTCTGCACCTTTGATAATCCTGCCCAAAACTCCTTAAATCCACAAGAGAATTCTTAAGAATTCTTGAGAAGCTCCTCTCTGGCAGTCGATGTGTTACTGCCCAGACGTTCACCTACTCCACTTGATGAAGTGGGCAAGGCTGGAAGGTTGGAGAGGCTGGATGTCCGATCACGGCACAGGCCATTAAAGATAAAGGACTAGTGTATGGTCAGAGGTAGAGGGGAGAACCAAGCCAACTATGTGGACGGTGGGCTGCTCTAGCACCCTCCCTTATAGCATCACAAACCAGGCCGACACTTCCCGCAGTAATGAGCAGGGGCCCAGACTATGGGGTCAATTATTCATTGGAAGTCAGCTGGGAGAGCTGGAGAGCGAAGCCTCATCGAACCTTACAATTCCACCACACTCCACTGTGATTTCTGTTACAGCGCTGCCTCCATCCACAACTAAATCTAAGTCCGAGTCTTGTCTGGATGGAGTGGACTATAAAAGGCATATGTGAGTGGCCACTCACTCCAGTGGCCATCAAGCGGAGGAAAATTCAGCTACTCACGTATTCTGTGCTTTCACAATTATTGTGTTGAAAGGACATACATTGATCGTCAACAACACTGCAGCTGTGGCCCACTACCGCCATTATGCATACAGCAGCAATATTAGGTCACTTCTCAAAAAGAATTTCTCAATGTGGGAAACTTGAGTGTCAAGTATACGGCATGGACCTGTCTGCTCTACCACACGGATAACTGCATTGTATATGTCCTGCTTCTACAGTGTAGAAGTGTAAAAACTCTGGCAAATATTTTGTAAGAGTAAGGTAGTAAGGTGAGTTAGGTAAGTAAGGTAAGTAAGGTGTTAAGCAAAAACTTTGGTCACTAGCCCACCTTGTCTTCTCTTGTCCCCATGTCTTCTTTAGTGATGACGATAAAAATGAAGCCCTTTATCACTAATGATGAGTGGCAATATAATGCTGTTAACCTACTTTGGCATTGGATGCTTTGGTTCAGGGCCATATTCACATCTAATCAGCTTAGATCAGGCACAGGGCTGGTTGAGGGTATGGCTGGGACATTTAAACAAGACATTAAGTTATTCTGGCAGTTGAAGTTTAGAAGACCTGTATTTTTATTCTAAAACAATAATTGTGTCAATTGACAATAAATAAACTGTGAAGACAAAATCTGAGGATGTTCCAAATGTTGAATGTAACATTTAATTGTAAACTGTTTTAATACATTAATGAAAACTCTTTTTATTAAAGAGTTACCCAACATAAGCTAAACATTTTACTTTATTTGTGATTTCCACACATGCATCCAAATCACCAATCATTTCTTCTTAATATTTATTGTTACAGCCACTTATTAGCCCTCCTGCTTAACCTGTACTTATATGTTTTATTACTTAATACAGGCCTCTCAAAGATTGCCATCAGGATTTCCATTAAATGTGGAACTCAAGAGAAGATTAACCTAAACAGAGGCTCTCATTCCTTTCCGTTTGAACAACATGAAAGAGTCAGATGGAGGGATGAGTCTTCATCCAAGGCCCTTTTGCTGTCGTAGAAATTTCCATCTTTGCCATGTTTAGTGGCAATATCTCTGATGCAAAGATAATCCACTTAGGTGACAGATTGCTGAGCTTTACAAGTTATCAGTCTGCATTTGAATAGTTCACCAGCACGATGGACGAACAAATGCAGTTCTCACATGCTATAAACACACAAGGTTTAGAATGGTGCGTGTAAAATATAACAAACGTGCCTGTAAATCCCATTTTATCTGTGAATCCATTTCTTTTAAATCCATTTGACAGAAAATTACATGAATAAGCACGTTTTTGTAAAACATAGATAAACTCCACATTAAGTGAAGTTTTAGTTTTCTTATCTGAAGACAGATACAAGCAGTTTGGCTTTGTTTCTATTTTTGCAGTTAGCAGTTTGTATTAGTTAGTTTATGCATTTTTGGCCTCAAACAAATGATCAATAGAGAGCAGAAACTTGATTAGCAAACAAGCACATCTAATAAAACCAGCTGCTGATGACAAACCTAACCTACAGGCCCCATTGTTTGGTTTTCTGATTCGACAATGCAGATGGGATAAAAGAAAAATGTATTCTCTGTCGCAAAGCAGAAAAAGCTTAGTTAAAAATTATTATTATTATTATAGACATGTCTACCAACATTAGCCTAAAACAGGAAGTGAAGGTGATTGATTCTGATTGCCCAGTAAGAAAAAACGAATAACTATAATTGGTCATAATCTAGACTCGGAATGGTTTTTGATTAAAATTGTCCCAGAAGATTCAAATCAGAGGCGGGGCTTGTTTGTGTGCTGCAGCCAATACTTTACATGTTGATGGGTCATATTTCTGTCTTTTAAGCATATACTCTTTGTAACTATTACTTAATAGTACATGCTTATTTTAAGCTGACTATAGATAAAATACACAATTAACCAAATCAACCCTTCTAATGAAACCATTACAGCGCTGCTCCTATAAAATATGTGTCCAGTGTAAGTTAATAGTGTTGACTATTTCTCTGTTCATTCTAGAGAGCATGCTGTGTACATTGTGCCAGGACAAAGGAGACACATCTATCAAAGTCGTGTAATGACCACCATCAAGACGTGCCTCGAAGTAAAAACACATGGAGAGAAGACGCTCCTCTTTATTAGCTGTCATCGTTCTCGTGAATATATGTGCAAATAAATGGCTATTACCGCACGGGGAGGGAGAGGGGAATGTGTGTATGTGTTTATGGGAGTCTGTTATGGAGGCGGGGTTCTGAGATGAAAAATCATCACAAGTCCAAATGCAGATATTGCAGCGGCCTCGCGCTCCTGCCAGTGTCACCCTCCATTCGTCACTGTCCGCGAGGCTGCCTCTCATTAAGTGGCCCCGCTCAGGCGACAACTTAATTTCCTTAAGAGGAGCAGACACCTGATTCAATTGTCAGCCCCATTACACATTTGTTTTCCCCCGTCTGGGCCTAGCTGGGACCACATGGCTCTGAACTCGAATACACTCCCACTATATTAAATGTTGTGGACATAATTCCCAGACATATGATTCATGTCTGCCTCCCGGTATCCATCCCTCACTATGCCCTTAGCTCAGATGGTGGTGCAGCTCCATTCAGCCTGCACTAGTGCTCTGGACACATGGTATCACTGCTTATGTCCCGGATTACTCACATTACAGCTGATAGATTGTTTCCCTCACAAGAGAAAGACTTTTTGCAGACTGAAATCTATATTTTTAATGATCCTAGTGGCGATTATGTGAGCAAAAGTTTTTTGTAGCATTTAACTTTTCCTCTAATACTATATTTAAACCAAACATAATCCATTTTTTCTTCATATTTGTATGTAACAATAGCCTGATCAGTCAGACCCCTGGTCTGGGCAAAGTCAAGTGGCTATGGAACCCCACCCACTGAACTGGTCTTCCACCTGAGCTCAACACCATCAACCAATTAGAATTGTTTATCTAAAATAGGGCAGGCTTTGTGGGATTACTCAAAAGAAACAAGTCTCATCCCAGCGCCCCACGTCAGGTCCTTCATTTCTCTGATTGGTTTTAGTCTGCATCCATTTGTCCCACCCCCTTGTAAATCAAATTCCAATTAAGAGGGACACACTACATTACAAAAATACCCACAGTAAAATCATCAAGATGAGGCAAACTTTTGATTCTGATGTGATTGTAATGCACATATTCATCATGATCATGTTGCCTACAGCTTAACGAAACCCGATTTGTCAAACCAAATATCCACAGACATGCTAAACTGAGTGTACCAGCCTAAAAGATATACAAAATTGCAGATTTTCTTTTGTTTACGTTGTTAGGAATAATAATTTTTTCAGATCATTGTTCAGTCCTAATTACGAACGTGTCTGCTTTTTTATCAGAAGACCCGCCGCTCTTCAATTATTCAGGCCGACTTTTGAACCATTTCAACACGACTGCTCCTCCGTCCTGTGTTTTGAAGATCAGACGGCGAAAGATGTTTTCAACCAACACAGGTGAGACGTCCACTGTCCATCTGACTGCCGGTCTCCATAGCATACCCCTCACCAACAGCCGTCAATCATGTGCCGGCCATCGGAGACCATTTAGAAACAGCTTTCTCCTCTTGTAGCAGCTCTAACTGATTGTTGCTGTAATTTTTCTGTCATGGCTTTTATCGGCGAGGTGTGAGCATGTTTGATACCAGATGCTCACCCAAAAGCCTCATGTATTCATTTATTTATGCCTCTCTCTGTGTTTTTAGACGCACTTCCTGTCAATTACCCCAAAAAGTAACTCTTTGAGCAGTCATTTTTCATCTCCCAATACGCTAAATCGGAAAGTGTGAGGTTACTACTGGCAGCTGTGAATAAAAGCAGAAAGGACACCACTTACTTCAGTGAAGAGTACAACATTAGCCCTAAACCTAACCAGGAGACACCTTAAAAATGTAAAACTGCTGAGTTTGGGTCTGCAGCAGCCAATGAAAATGAGCAAAAACTCCCCGCTTACTGCTGTCTTCCAGTGATGCTCTACCTGCTGCTGCATATTCACTTATGCTTAGTGTTGCTGCAATTAGTGCTGTCATTGTCATTAATGATATACTGTATTGCTTAGTTGTTGATGATTTGCTGTTCACTACTCACTGTTTGATCAATTTAGTCAGTAACATGGGTATCCTTGGCCGATACTTTTCGCGATTCAGAATCAAGAACTCAAGCAAGAAAAAAAAGGCAGTATTTCATGAAAAGTGTGCCGTATTTGACTCCACTGTTGCCTTGTAGATGTTCGTCACCTTAATAGACTTGTTGTCAGTAGGGGGTGCAGGGTGGCAAAGTGGTTAGCACCTCCTGCCTCAGGCAAGAAAGTGTGGTTTCGATTGTGTCTCCTGACACTCCAGAGAGAACATGCAGGGTGGATTTGTGAATCTAAATAACCCTTAGTGAATAAATGTAAGCGTGAACTGTCTATTAGTGATTGTCTTTAGGTGTTAACCATAAAGGTCCAAAGAAACTGGGATAAGTTATATTAATAATTCTTAGTCCACACCATTTCAAAATGGTCAACACTCTCTTTTCCATCTTGGCTGAGGTGCCATTATTCTGTTATAACCATCTGAGAAACAGGCATCTGTTAAAGATGGAGAGTGATGTCAGAGATGTAGACTTGTACATGAGCCTACAGATAGCAAGTTGGGCAGGAGCAACAGCAACCCAAAATAAAATAGGATGTAACACAATATTAGGAGTGTTGTGCAATTTTGGACAAAGTTAGCTGACCTGGATGTCTGTAAAATGTGGTAGTAAATGTAAAAACACAATTAAAAATTCATAAGTAAAATACTTTGTTCTGCCTACATTTCTTAGCTTACCTTTATAATAAGAATCCCATTTTACTTTGTAGATTCTATGCTATATTTTCTGTCTATTTCCATCTGGTGGAGTGGGCTCAGCAGCGTGTGGAGGAGTGTCTCCAGTTCCCTCTGTCCTGTCCCTCTCCAGGAGCTTCAAAAGGAGAAGGACCCACACAGCGTGTTTGAAGAGCCCACCGACACTCCCCTATGGGTGGTGAACTGGCAGATGCTCGAACCATCTCAGCTGGTTTCTATCTCATCTGCTTTTGTAGCCCTGCCATTGGTTTCTCTTCAGTCGTCACCATCCAATAAATTATAATACATTATCATTTAATGGTACATAGTCATTAATAACACAAGACTATAAGCACTGGTTATATATTTCCCTTCGAATACTGTTTGCATTAGGACCCTGTTTTCTTCTGCATGTTTAATTTCATTGCTATGGTATGAGTACAATGAAGAATAACAGGACAGTCTGTAATTGCCGGTTAAAGATGAGCATAATGGCAATGTTATTATGTTCAGTGGTCAACTCCTCATTTTACTTGCACAAAATAACTCTATTTTTCCAGCTCTGGTGAATCTGGAATTCCATCTTAGAGTAAAGAAAAGTCATCTGGATGTAGGTTTCAAGGTGAAGACATTTTATTCCTCATCCAAGGACTGAGCCAATCTGAAAATGTTTCTTGGACGAGGAATGAAAGGTCTTCACCTTGAAACGTCCAGAGGCCTTTTCTTTAACCTTTTTTTTCACAATGTTCTGAATGACTGAGAACCTCCAAAGACATCTTAGATTAAAACCTGCTGTTAAGAATAAGGTCCAGATCAGTGCCATTCTTGTACAATACTTATATTGGCATAATTAATCATACAGAATGGACGTTTGGTGCAACAATAATAATGGGATAATCTTAACTGTAGAGATATAGGGTAACAGTGTGGTAACAAGTTCCCAAAACATACGTTTAGTTAGTGTGTGTAAATTACTCAAACTGAACACTAACAATGACTAATAAAAGTAGACTGGGTTTAGAGGGAGGGGCTTAAAGGCATTGATGGATGAAATGCTTGTGCTTTAAAAACGGTTTTCTAAACACATACTAAAATAACTTCAGCCATCTTGATTTTCTATTCTGGAATCAGTCTGCAATCAGTCTTGTGGATTCCAGTTGTATTTCCAGGCGGCAGAACCAATGGACACCACCCCACCTAAGATAAAGTCTTATGATTGCTCCATATGATTTCTAATTAGAGATGAAATCACTGTGAAGGAAAGGGATACCCAACTCCTTTCAATGACAAAAAAAACCCCCAGCAACATTCTCTAATCTGTCTGAAATGTCTTGGTAGTCTTTAAGCCAGACTCCCTGCTACAAAGAGCAATCAAGTAACAAACATTTATGCTAAATGCTAAGGTCTAATAACCTGTCACATAATAACATGATGCATAATAAAAGATATTTTCTAGTTTAAGCAATAACAGTGGGTTTAGGGATGGAGCTTAAAGTAATGTTAGGATAGGTAAACTGATTTTAACATCTTGTATTACCAAATTAAATGAACATCTATACGGTTTGTACAATTTCTGTATTTTTCTTGTGTCTATTTGGAACATAAACAGTTGCTGTGTTAGCTGCCGTCACATTGCGCTCCAGTCTGTTGTCAGTATGTGTCGAGTATCTCAACCATCACAGTCTTCCTGCCGCGGCAGTCTGTGCCATGCTGATCGTCTGGCCTTTAGCTTCCTGGGTGGCAGCGCTGCATTTTTGACCCGCTCCGTCTGCAGCCTTCCACCTGCTCGACAGCGCTCACCTCCGACAGGCCCTCCCAGAACAGGTTCCTCTGAAAGACAAGCCTCTATTGAATTCTTTATCTCTTTCCTCCTTCCAATTTTTCCTAGGCCTTGTGAGTCTCTTTTACTCTGCCTGTCCATCCATCACAGCCAACTCCTCTCCCAGCTCCTGTGCTCTCATGTCAGCCAGAGGTGAAAGAGGTGTCTTACTGTAAGAAGCGTATTACACACCTCACATAGAGCTGGAGCTGTCTGCTGCGATCATTTGAGGCTGCTGCAGCACACAAACCATCTCACTGGTCTTCATCTATTGTCTGGTTTTCAATGTAACACTCACAAAATGACAATCAAGCCATGGTTCTGTGAAGATTACAGTGAAATACAACTGTTCTCATAAGTTACATACATTGAATTTGCCATTTTTAAATGGTTTCACCCAACCACATGAGGTCATATTCTCTGAAAAATGGGCAAAACAAAATCACAAATTCTGCCAGGGTATGTGAACTTATAAGCACAACTTTTTTATGATGCACTGGCCATGGACTGGGATCAAGACAGTATTCAAAACTATTGCAGCTGCCAAGATAAATCACAAAATATAAAATGCAAAAACAAGTAAAGTGCAAAAAAGAAATTGCTAAATACCAAGACAAATCAAGACATTTCAATAACAAATTGTGAGAGAAAATTAATCCCTAAATTGTCTGTGAAGGTTCTCAGACAAACAGGTCATCTTGAAGAAAAGGTTAAAGCAAAAGCATCTGGACTCAGTTTTCAAGGTAAAGACATTATGAGATCAACTGGTAAGATATATCTTATATATATATATATATATATATATATATATATATATATATATATATATATATATATATATATATACACATATATATATATATATATATATATATATATATATATGTGTATAAAAAAAAAAAAAAACCTTGTCCTTCACCCTCCGCGGGTGGTCTCATCCTTCGAGCTCGGGTCCTCTACCAGAGGCCTGGGAGCTTGAGGGTTCTTCGCAGTATTTTTAGTACTGCACTTTTCTGGACTGAGATGTCTGGTGTCCTTCCAGGGATCTGCTGTAGCCACTCTTCCAGTTTGGGGGTCACTGCCACGAGTGCTCCGATGACCACGGGCACCACTGTCGCTTTCGCCTTGCAATAGCAGCTGAATAGCTCAGCTGGTAAGGACAGGACTTTTCACACGGGGGACCCGGGTTCGTATCACCCTCCGGGCACTATTCAGTGGGTCCTTAGCGAAGGGTCCTTAGGCAAGACCCTTTGCGCTACTGCCTACCTCATAAAAATGATGAGAGACAATAAATGCTATGAGAAGCCGGATCAGACGGCGACCGGCCAAACAAGGTCTGCGTCAGGTGTTGGGGAACCAGAGCAACTTGATGACAAATGGGCTACTGGAACAAGAACAAGAACTACACGGAGATGGGCGAGATGCAATATATATATATATATATATCTAGAGGGAAGGATTTAACCTGAAACTAAACCTGATGGACCAGGCTGTTCTGGTCACATAGTCGTTATCTATGAAAAAGCAGTGTGACTCCTAATGTAAGAGTCGTTAATGCTCAAGAGAGTCGTTAGTGACACTGTTCCATTCATGTCAAAGATAACTTTTGTAAGATTCAAATGAAGATACAACTTCACGTTCAAAACCCTGAAAGAACTCTGATTTACTATAGAAATAATACTTTAGGGGTAATACTAAATAATAATACTAAGTAAGGTAAGTAGGTAATACTAAACAGTTTAAACTTTGGCCACTGCTTCTTTGTTGTTGAGTAATCAGCAGTGTTGTTCACAATACACCCAGTGGCCTGGCTTGCATATTACAGCTTTTTCTTTTAACTGTAAAAACAGATTTTTGAAAAAGAAAAATGGCAACTTTATGGTTTTAGGAAAACAGATGTAATAAAGAAACTGAAAAGGTTCTAAAATAAAACACAATACTTTGGGCACTTTGTCTACAGTAGTGATAATTTGCTTTGAAAAGTTATATTGCTGTAACTTCTATGTTAACTGTTTTGTACATTGTGCCACTTTTACTATTTGTAAAAAAACAAAAAAAAAAAACAGCTGCCACTAATGAGCTTTAAAACCCGCTTCCGAAAACGGACACTTTGCGTCATGTTTGCTTTCTAATGCATCTGGGAAACAAAAAGCACAATTCTATTTTCACTCTACATTTACAGCGCTCCCCCCAGGAGCCAGCGCGGTCACATTTCATTAAAGCACTGTTTAACATGCAACATTCTTAATAGGCTCATTGTAACTTTGTGTGTGTTCGATCCCTTTATGTGATCAAAACGGGGCTGTGTGCCCACGCCGAAGGAAGTGAGACGGTCTCTACACATGTAATCCTTGTCAATGAATTTAGGCAATCTTTTTTTTTTTAATGAATATTTCAGCAGTGATTGCAGTCAGCTACTTGTGCGAGTCTATCTTTTTCACAGCTCCCTATGCTCCTAAGCGAATCACTCATCTAATGATTTAATTAATAGCATTGTATCCACAGATGAAAAGCTTATATTTAATCAGCAAAATGGAGCGAGCTGAGATCAGGGGGCCTTGCATGTCATCAAAAACGCGCTTGAGGTCCCACTTGCTCGCAAAGCCACTACTGCAAGCCCTGGGACACCCATACTTAATTGAGAGTTAATAAATAAATGTGGTTAGAGTATTCCCTTGATCCGGCCCCCTCAGTGCTGTGTGCGCTCAGACGCAGACAGGCGCTGGCCCCCTTCACCGCACCCTTGCACTCATGCCAAGGCACAGCCCGATGACAGAGTGCCAAAAACAGGGTTATTTACCTGAGCTACTCCCCGTGTCACTGCTGCTGCCATATGTTACATCCCTGGACGACGGGTCCCAGGATGTATCGTCTAGCCTTTTTTTTTTTTGTTTTTTTTGCCACAATTTGTGCATTTGTTTTGTGAATAATTAATGTACTATATTTTTATATTTGATTTCACTGTAATGTAATCAATAACCTGACTTTGCTTCGTGCACAATTATGTAATTGTATAAACTTGTGTATGTATTTATGTAAAGGTTTCAATGCTAAGTTATAGTCAAAAAAATATAGTAATGAAGAAAATTTGATAATTTATTATTATTTTTTATTAATTTATCCATCCATCTATGGAGGGATACAACCTGTACAATGTTAGTCTCTGGGCAATCACTTAGATACATACACAGATAGTTTTTTATGTTTTTATTGTAAACATTATTGTTTGAAAAATTTAAATGTAATTGCTTTCTGGCATAAATCAAAATAGACAAACTGTATTAATCTGTCATGTTTCATTCTTATTGTTCATGTTTTGTTTATTCTGACAAACAAAAAAAACATAAAGCATTTTTAATTAAGAAGAGTTATTCAGTAGTAATGCAAAAATAAAAAGTAATAAAGCATTAAAGTAAGTATTTATATAAACTGTTATTCCAGAAATGTTCAAAGAAAAACAGCGTGCAAATGAACATTTCAATTGTAAGTGACAGGTTGACCTACTGACCTTCGGTACATGTCTACATTCCTTTAAGTAGTATTGTATTTTTAAGGAGTCCAGATTGACACCATTTTACACCAATTTAGACCATCTTTTCAGAGTTATGTTGACTTAAACTCGATGCTTTTAGCAAATGTCACAAAAAACATTGTTCTCTATAAATAGTTATTTTGTTGAATTTGAATGGATTTGTTACTGGCATCAGGTTAAATACTTTTTGAACATTGTAATTTACTTGGTCTGAAACCTTTTGCATTTGTGACACCGTTGACTTTAAGCCACTGTGAGATAAACGTTACTGTTCGTTGCTTTAAAAAATCTTTTCTAAGCTGATCTACTACATTTTCCTTTAAGAGAGAGAATAACAGGGAGTGTGTGTGTGTTTAGCAAAGCAGGGCCAGCCCCTGGTCCATCGCCCATCATTTATTGATAAAGGCCCATGAAAATGCGTATGAGAAAAAAAAAAAAAACTAATGAAATTATCAGCGTTGTTGAATTAATGATGAATGGGAATAAGAAAAGGCTGGGCTCTCAGTGGAGCCGGAGAGGAGTGCGCTTCATTAGCCATGCAGTCTCATCACAACCTCTTTTGGAGCGGCAGACACAGGGGCTCTCCACTCTCCGCTCACCGCCAGGACATGCCACTGGATCCCATTCAAAAAAACTCCCTCCGCACAGACTTCTCTTCGAATTCTCTACGTTTCTCCCCATGACTTCACCTGCCTCCCCCATCTGCATCGCTTTCAAAGGACAGCAACTCTTTTGTGGCTAATTTGACTTCTTTCACTTCCTGGAGATGAAGAGAGTGATTCTGCAGGCAGTCATGGTCAGGGAGCACACCTCGCTCTTTTTTTTTTTGTTCTCAACTCCCTCCTGACCGGCTCTCTGTGGATACCATTCCTGATTCTGCACATGCAAATGATATGGAGGGGGTTTGGATTCACTACCCCTCCTCCTCCTGTCTTCCTCTTCTTCCTCTTCTTCTTCTTCTGGAGTTCCCTGGGTGAATGGGGAGTGGGCTGGCGAGCCGCGGCACGCTGAGAGGGCTCGGGCATGGGGTCTCATTAGGTAAGCAGAGACCAGGGCAGCAGGGCTTCACACGGACAATGATTATTCCAACGGCAATATCAGGAGGATCACTTGAGCTATCTTACCTGATTAGTGCTAAAGACTCCAGGTTCACATCCTCGTTTGACTCTTCTCTGGCTTGACAATGGAATATCTTTAAATTAGTATACTGTGTATCTTTTTAATTATCCTTTATGTTTAAAAATGATTTTACCAACTGTTGCCTGCTCTGCCAAAGATGTCACTGTTTTGTGTTGTCATCAGGAGACTCACATCTGGTCAGGAGTGCACATCTGGTTGGCCTGTTATAATACTATCCAGCAGAGGGAGTCAAGTGCGACATCAGCCTTTCCCACAAAACATTTTAATAATACTTTAAATTAAGTTAAACTTTCAGTAAACTTATTCTGTGTAGGCAGTTATAAATTTCTTTTTTTTTTTTTGCTAACCTAAATGTGATGATATGTTTTTTCACACTGTTAATGCTCTAATTGATGCCACTGAAGCTAACATGACTTTATAAAGATATTAATAGCAAAAGTGAGCATGGTGACACTATAGCATTTCCTTTAAAAAGAGTATAAAATGCTGACATTTGCTCTGTTTTATCGGCTATAGGGCTAACTGCAGCCTAAGGCAACAGGGTAATGAGAAGACAACAGAACAGTAGCAATGATTTATTTATTTGTTTATAATTTATTTTACCCTGTGCTGAAAATATTTGAAATCTAGAAATTTACTGCATGTTTTTTCTTCTTATGCTGACTGTAAGGGGCTAATGTGTTTTGTAACCTTTTGTGTTTAAACAATAAAATTGCATTTACATAAACTAAAAATACTACTAAAAGAAATACTACTGATAGATTTTGTTTTAATTATGTTTTTTATGTATGTATGTATTTATTTATTTAATTAATTAATTAATAATGTAGAATGATGGGGTGAGAGAGAGGGTGATGATGTGCTCTTAAAGGTGAGCCAGATAAACTAGATAAACTAATACAAATAAATTGCATAACTCAGTTTTGTGTCAGATTTTTCATTCACAGTACAGTCTCCTTACAATACTGTTTCCTTGTCATCTAAATATGCCAACACTATTTAGATGACAAGGAAACATTTTCAAACCAAAAAGCTAATGTGAGGGGCCCTTCTTCTATTGACGTTTATGAGATATTTTGTGTACACTATTGCCCCTGCTGAACATTGTCCATTATTCATGTTAAAACTACATAGTGCCCCTTTAACAATTGCACTGTATTTTAACAAACATCCACAGTGATAAGTGTGATAGTATCAACACTAAGGCCTTCCTGAATCATTGACTCTCATTTGTTTTAAGTGAATTAACTTATAAACTATACTAAGGCAGCCCACGCACACATACACCACTCATAAAAAACTGATGACCCAACGCCTGACAACAGACAGCAGCAAACACTCGGCTCCGTGGTTTACATGGTAATCGGATCTGAGCCTGATTCAATTATTTAATAACAACACCGCAGACTATCATTAAAACAAATTGCACGTGTCGGCAGGTCACAGGTGTAACATTGCCTGCGTTTGAAGTGTAGACTCCGCCCCCTTTACACCCCTCCTCCTCTCACTGCTCCTCTGTCTTATGAATTGGCTGAATTGATCCTCATACAAATTAGGCCCGTCCTCAAAGGGCTCCATCAATACATTGACTCCTTTTATGAGGGTCATCAAACAGCCATTACTGGGCATCGGGGGGTCCCGTTTGGGGAGGGGCTGCCCAGGGTGACTGATGAGCCGGATGGGGAGGCTACAGGGCTCGTCTGGGAAGAAAAAGAACAGTGGGCCTCTAGCAGAGAGACACAGGGAAAGAAAGGTGGGGGGGTATTGACGTGCACATTCATTAGTTAAGCACAGGCAAATGTGTTTATAGAGCAACAGAGCGGCCACTATTACATCTGCTGTCTACCATTCTGCTAAGAAATACAAACAATCGGAATACATACCAAATAGAACAGACCCCAGATCAATAAGTAATTCCCTTTTAATTGTTCTTGGATTCCAGTGTCTGTTAAAAAATAAATGTAATTAAATTTATAGATAAAAACGTAGAATGAAATGCGTCAACAGTTATTTTATGTTGCTTTTACATTTTGGGTTGCATTCTTGTTCTGTGGCTAACCATTTGAGCCTCATTTTCACTGGCCTGTGTCCAGAGACTGGCGTCTGTCAAAAAGGCCTTTTGTGTTCATAGAAAGAGGTCTCAGCTCATAAGAAATGGGGGCAAAAACAAAAGTGTTGCATTTAAGTGTTTGTTCAGTATAAATAAGAGCGTAAATCCAGGTTGGTGTGTGGTTTGTTTTGAAAAAAATATGGCCCTAATGAGCAATTTGAATTCTTTATCCATTATTTACTGTTACAAAAGTGATAACAAATTATGTCTTCTGTTAAAATGATCACTGAGACAGACATCACATTTTAAAGCTACGCAATATTTGGTTGCTAATTTGGCAGTGGCTCATAATCCTTTGCCGCTCCTGCAATTACAAACAATCACACCGGTAAAAAAAAAATGCTGGATGTCTCAGTCTGACAAGAAAGACAAATGTTGATCTTCTGACAATAGACAAGTCGGGAAAGTGAGCCCTGGAGAATTCCCCACCACTGCTCACAGGTATTACCCAACGATGTTTGAACGTGAGGAGAGATGCGGCAGGATGTAAACAAACTGTCAAACACTGGCTTCAAGAAAGTGTCACAAGTTCAGACTTTTCAATTACCGCTGCTTTCATATGCACGCCGGCCTCCCCTGACTGATTAAAATGCACCGTTTTAAGTCTAATTGTTGAAGAATACGGTGTTCTATGTTGCTGCTACGGTAATAACTAATGATAGATGCATAAAATTAGCATACATTTCCCGAGACCAAGAGAATATCTGATCATTGTGCCATGGAGAATTGCTCTAAGTTAGGAAGTTAATTTCATTATCTCCTCCTCCTCGTTTAAAGCGTGCCACTTTACAATAATTGGAAAACAGAATAAAAGATTAGCTTTTGACTGGATGACGAGCGTTAATAAAGTGTGATGGAATGTGAGCGTTACAGAGCGGGCACCAATTACAGCAGCCAGTCGGAGCCGGGGAAGCACTGATGGTGGTGGCTGAGTCTCTTCATGGGCGAACAGTTCCATGAGGGAGTCACTGTGGGGACCTCTGCTCCAGCAGTGGCTAATTGTACATTCTGCTTGAGTCGTACCGAGAGCACTTTCACCCGCGCTTTTGGAGTTAAAAAAGTCCAACTGAGTGAAAATGTAGAGATGAAATTCATAAAAAGGGGAAGCTGGAGATACTTTGTGAGGATATTACAAAGTGCTTTGGCCCATATGAAAAAGTATTAATGTTGCCTTTATGAAATAGTTAATAATGGGATGCCGTCATTTTTATGGAACGTGAACCTAATGAAACTAAAGTAACTTTTGTTAATACACATTAACCCTGTTATGATCTCTATCCTGGTTTTAGCCCTTGGATGTGATGAGCACAGATAAATCCTATTAATTTCCCTTTTTGTATGTGCAGGTTTTTGATCTATAAAATGAATGGTGGCACTGTTAAAATTGGAGAATATTCAGAAGCCGTTTACACTACAATGCAATTCCTACAAAACCAAAAGATTGTGGTTGGTCATTTGTTTAAAGAACCAAACTGCAAACTTTTCAACATGGCTGTGTTGTTGTGTAAATATCGTCATTTTGTTATTTAAAAACTTCTGCTCCCAATAAAGTCTATGAGCCAACCTTCTTCCATTAGCAGCAGCAGAATTCATAACACCCCTACTGGCCTGGAGTATTCCTGTGTGAAGACAGATGAAGCACAGACCCAAAACAGATCGCGTTTGTGTATTTGTGTTGTGTGGCTTAACATTGCTGTTGAGTGGTATTATCAACTTTAGCAACAGATGCATGCTCTATTCTCAACTTTGATTGGAATTTACTGGCAGCATAGGAGAAGGAGCAGACTGAGAGAAAACTGGGTTGGGATGATGTTGGTTAAATGTTCCTTGAGACTCGAGGTGACACTGGTACAGTAATTGTTAGTTGTATTCTGTTTTATGATAATGGACAAATTAAACACATATGGTAAATATTGCTTGATGAACAGGAAGAAACAAGGTTCTCACATTAAAATCATCAGAGAGTTTTTTAGAACACTGTAAAATCTGATATACAACAAAAATTTATTTAATTTATTTAACATTTGTTTAATCAGGAAAGTCCCACTGAGATTACAAATCTCTTTTGCAGGGGAGTCCTGGCCCCATGTGTGTTTGGGGGGACTGTTGTACATGTTTTTGGTGGTAGGGGAAACCGGAGTACCCGGAGGAAACCTACGCAGACACAGGGAGAACATGCAAACTCCACACAGAAAGGCCCTGTCCTGGATGAGATTCGAACCCAGGACCTTTTTGCTGTGAGGCAGGCGTGCTAACCACTTTGCCACTGTGCCGCCAAAAATAATAAAATGCATAAAAAATGCACATATAAACGTCAAAGTCTGAGTCAGAAATTGCTTTGTAATGAAATATACTGATCCATATGGCCAGATTAAGAAACAGGACCGTCCTAACTGAAGGCCTATAGTCACAATTTTGACCTGTTACATGTAACTACACCATTCTTAACCAAACCACTTCCTGTCTACACAGATAAAAATTGTATTCATGGTTGGTGGAACATGGAGCACCACTGCGTCATGGCGATCATTGTTGTGGGCGTTTGGTGAATAAAGGAAAAGCACGACACCAGCTTGTTCCTAATTCCTCTGGGTCAGCCTCATCCCTCATGATGTCAGAGCCATCACATTAACCACATCAGTCACGGAGGCCAGCATGTCACCCATACTGCTTCCCAAATGAGACAAACCAATCAAAAGCACACTGCTATTTTCATTTTTACATGTTTGTTCTGCAGTATAGCCATATACAGTAGTATAAGGTTAAACATCATATTTAGTCAGTTATATACTCAAAATAATTAGTGTTAAAACAAATCCATCGTGTTTTTTTCTTTTTTAAATATTTTTATTTATTATTTTTGCCCACCACATCAAAAGTTTGCATTTAGCATCAGATGGAAATAAAAAGTTAGCATCCAGGAATATTGATGTTAGCTATCTGCCCATGAAGAGGAACAACTGCAATGCATCTGTGTTCTAATTTTGTTTCTTGTGCTCCTCCAAGATGTGCCACCTCCTCCACGTCTGTTCCTGGGGAATGTCAGAAAACACCAATGCCATTAATTCCAAACGTGTTTTGTTTGTGTTTTACTGGAGCAGCTTAAATGTTAAAGCAACATGATATTATACATTTTGTATTGATGTACTCAGGCTTGTATGATTTCCAAAAATGCTCTACATACATGCACTTTTAATTTATTATTTCCTCTTCACCTTGTATTTAAAAATAGAAGAAGTATTACAGTTATAACATAGTAATGATGCTTTGTAAAAAAAAAAAAAAAGCACAATAAATAAATTGATAAACAATGACAGTAATTGCTTTATTATTACTTTTATTTGCAATTCCTTTTATAAAGGTAGAGGGAACCACACAGGGGCCATTGTAAAAAATACAGTCACAGTTTAATGCAATATACTGTTTTACAACCTGTTTATTACAACATTACAACACATACTTAATTCATTTGCTGACTCCAAACTATTAACACAATGTCATAAAAATCAGCTGTTTCCAACCCACTGGATCTATCCTCTCTTCCATAATTGGGCAAAACTGAGATTTAAGTAGGACAGAATAGAAGGAACAGTAACACACGCACGCACACCTAAACAGGTAGAAACCCCAGCCTCATCAAAAACAACCCGCTTGTCCCTTTGTTGTCAAACTCTTTATACAAAAATTGCATATTCATGAGTTGTATTTAAGCCATTTCTGCTGGCATAAGCACACAGCGCAGCGGCAGCACTCTCGAATGACTGTCGTTTTTTGCTAGTCTTTGCCACTTAACCCACCTTCGTGCAGAGGAACATGGCACCTTGTTTTTTTGATGCTTATCATTACTTCTTCTTGCCATAGAATCTAGTTTAATGGTGGCTCGGAGGCCTGTGGTAACACTCCCATTGTTATACACTAAAGAGCTGGATGTGCACTTACTGAGATCACCTGACTTTGCTGTGAGGTGGCAGTGGACAAATATAACAGCTTTGAGTGAGTGCATGTGATGTTTGCAGGAATACAATAGAAATGTCTGCTCACAACAGGCGTTACAGATAAAATAGGCCTGAAAATCCTAATCCCACAACTAGAATCAAACACATCCCTACAGAATTTATGGCACAATTACAATTACAAACTATTTCTTGCCATCCAAATCCCCCAAAAAATAATATCAAGGCCCAAATTGTAAGGGTCTATATGTAGAATAAAGGACTACAGACGGAAATGAGCTGTAAAGCTATAGTCTGGTACAAGCATCTCTGCTTCGGCTAAATGCACATTGTACGCTGTCCTAAAAGAAACATCCATAAGAAGATGACATAGGCTATATGTAAAAATCTCACAAATTATATAGACAGATAATTATTCAGGCAAAAAAATACAACTGTGCTCTTAGGTGCAACATTTATATTCCTAATATTTTTTTGCTATACCGTTATTCAAAATTGCATCTCACCATTGTCAGAAATTACTCAGAAGTCAACTGCAATCCTGGTATAAAATGCAGACTCTAACAAATGCTAAAATTGGATAATGACAACAAGTCTTGCAGTGGGCCTATTTTAGTTGAACTCAGAGACCGTTGTACAGAATCATGTAATCACAATCTTCCTAACTGTTACTGAATTGAAATGAATACATTGTAAAACTAAGTTCCTGACCATGTCTGTACACTAGTATGTGATGTTGTATGTCATGTGTTTTCCCATAAAGAAGAAGAAACAAATAGCCAAACCCTCTTTAGTCTCCTATATCCCTGTTCACCAGTCGACTTGTGTTGTTTTGTTTCTCTTCTCGAGTATTATCCACCTGCTGTCAAGCCTCTTTGATCCTCACTAGATTCAACATTTGCAGTTTCCATCAAATCTTGTTTTTGGGAGAGCTGCCAGTAAAACCAGGCTTTTGAGGGGTGATATCCCAGACCTGCGGGACAGGGACCAGACTCCCCCTCTCCCACACACACAAACACACATTTTGCTTTCTCTGTACTGTGGGTCAAACAATCACAGGAATTATTGATTTGTGGAATGTTATATCAGACTGATTTGTGACCTCTCATTGTACAATGATTCCTAAAAAAACAAACACTGAACCATAAAGATTCTGTATATGACATTAATTTTTTTTATCATTTAGTCAGATCTGATGATTCGCAACAGACAAAATAGGCTGAGGGGGTGGATAGGCCCTTAGAGCCTAGGACTTTCCTTCTGGACACCAAAGTTTGTTCCCATCCATTAATTTTACTTCCGTCATATTTAAAAGAGTATTTCTCCATAGAGTCAATATCTTACCGTTGGTATGTTTTTTTTTTTTTATGTTTTTTTTAGTTACAAAAATTAGCTATTAATCTTTTTTTTTAGAAGCTATATATTACACAAAGCCTTATTTTCCCCTATCCTTGACTAGATGTGATCCTTGCCTAAATATAACTACAAAAAACTTTGTTTCAACCTATTACATATTTTGGTAATAAGGTGAAAATACAGACGTAAAACAATGTCATCTCAATTAAATTTGCCAGTTTGTAACAATTGATGTAATTGGTGTAAAACAAAATCACAAAACCTTCTATAGAGGAAGGGTATTTAACTTAATTATAAAGTTTATCCCAAGCCCTTATCTACTGATCGTCCATCTCGCCAAATCCAAACTTATGTTGGACAGTTACCGAGAAGCCATCTTTGATTAATCATCTGCCGCTTAATCATTACTCTTTAAACAAACTTCCTCTTCTTTTAACACGTTTTCCGTTTGGCCCCAGTCTTTTGTATTTTTAATTTTCTTTTCCCAGCGCTTCATTTGATGTTTTGTAACTTTTTATGTGTTGCCAGTGGATCGGTGCCTTTAGAAATACGATACTTCCCTTCCAGGGTGGCGAGAGTGTACCCGCCTATGAATATTTTCCATTGATGAATAGGATAGACGGCCGCGGCGCCTTTGATAGCCTCCTGCCTGGGTCCTGAGTGATGTCATAATGGTGGGACGCCGACTCCGGGCAAAACATCCCAATGCACAGCACAGTGGAGCAAACATTAGAGGCCTTTGACGTCCTGTGTGTTAAATATGAGAGCATGCTTTACACAGACGAGGCGCGTTTGTGTCCATCGGGGAACACCAGTAGTTTTAAGGTCAAGCCATTGCAGTTTCTCTTCAGTCAACTTCAGCATCTTTGATCACTTGTTGTTTTTGAGTGTGCCACTGTGAATCGTGGCCAGGTCTTTATAATGTATGAGCGCATTACATAGTGATGAATGGCTTGGCAGTAAAAGTTGAAGAAGTGGTGGAACATGCTCGAGGATAAACTTTATGTTCTTCAACAAACCTATAGCTGGAAGGAACTCTCAATTCTTGCTTAATGCCTCACTTAAACTCACACCCTGTCATGTATGTGTTGGGTCAATGTGATCACTTTTCTTACAGCTGGCAGATACACTTTTTTGACAATGTAGCATTTTGATAGCTAAAGGTAGGATTGAAATAAACTCTATGAACCTTAGCATAAGTTTTAATCAGCATCTAAACTTTACATGCATTTTGTTTCCATAAATGGTTGCATTTTTAAATATTGAATTAGAATTGTGAACTTGAGACACTGGGCCTCATTCAAAAAGACTCTTAAGTAGAAATGTCTACTAAATTTTGGGAATTTGCACATGTTAACTGAAAAAAGTTTGTCTGGAAGGACAAATCCCAAGAAAAAGTGAAGCACTTACACATGTCTCAGCCCTGAAAATAACACACACTACATTACATTACAACTATAATTTGAAAATAAAATATGATTGTAAACTACACAATTATTTTGAAATTTAAAAATAGCACTTAACATAAATAAATGATAGAATGGACTGTGCATGAGTTCAAAACACGCTTCAAAATTAAATTATAAGCTTCTAGCAACAGACAGTTATTGCCTGCAGTCTGTGCAGCAGTGTAGCTCCTCTGTTTGGTCTCTGTATGGTCTGGCCTGGACTGTATGCAAACATGAATCAGGCTGTTTGAGAACGCTTCATGAATCCCATGTAGAGCCTTCTTAGAGATTCTCCTAGGAAGAACATTTAAGAACCTTCGTACGAAAACATTCATGCAAAAGGCCCATTGGCTTTTACTGTTGTACAACCTCTTGTTTATTTATTTATTTTTTTCTTAATGTTGATGTACAGTACTTGTGCCAAATGTGTTATTTGCCCTTGTTAATGCACATATATAAATAATTAGTTTTTATATTTATTTAATTGCAGCTGAGGGTGCACGTGGCAGAGTGGTTAGCACTCCTGCCTTACAGCAAGAAGGTCGTGAGTTCAAAACCCGGCCGGCTCAATTCTCGGCCGACTCCGGTCTTTCTGTGAGGAGTCTGCATGTCCTCCACGTGTTACCGTGGGTTCTCTCCGGGTACTCCGGCTTCCTCCCACCGTCCAAAGACATGTATGTATAGGTTAATTGGCAACTCTAAAGTGTCCCTAGTGAATGAATGTGAGAGTGAATGGTTGTCTGTCAATGTCTGTCTCTATATGTCAGCCCTGCGACTAACTGGCCACTGTCCAGGGTGTACCCCGCCTCAGGCCCAAAGCTGCTGGGATAGGCTCCAGTCACCCGCGACCCCTAACGGGACAAAGCGGTAGAAAATGAATGAATGAATGAATGAATAATTGCAGCTGTATTTGGTTTAAATAATAATATACACGAAAACACATACTGTATGTACAACACAAGCAAACAAAATTTTCTTATGTGTCAAATGTGAAAAATACCTTTAGTTGCAATATTAATATAATTAATTTAAGGGGGTAAATTTTGAGAAGACATTTAGGTTGGCTTGAGTGACCCTAAAAGAGGCCTAATGGCGCCTGTGCAACTGCTTTGGGAAAGAGTGCTACTGCAGGTCACTCATTCCCACAGCTGTCAGACCGTACAACACACACATACAGTACCTTTCCACTCATGAGTTACTCTGGTCTGTTTGTGCTCACAACTTTTCTGTATCCATGTGTCTGTGTAACTTTATTAAGTCATTTCTTAACATTATTACTCTGTAAATATGTTTAAAGAAAAATTAAAGTAATTTTATCAAAACCTTTGACGTCTTATTATATTTGCATGCAAACTTTGCACTTTTATACTTTTTCTTATTTCTGCATGTTACCTGGTTTTGAGCTGAAGTAACAGTTATATCAATCTATCTCAAAACTCAAAAATGTCCTTGGATTTTTTTTTTTAATACACTGACAAAATAGGATTAATATTTTTTATCCCGGTGGGAAAATTCATTGTCACTAACTGGAGAATATAGCATGTTTTTATTCTGGTGCTGGAAACCCGCCCAAGCACTGGAGAACATCCACACAGAAAAGCCCCGGCCAGCCCAGGGCTTGAAACCTTAGCCTTTTGCTGAGAGTGCTAACCACTGTGCCACTGTGCCACCATATGATAATGTAGTTTGGCTTCATAATCAGAAGTGTGAAAGTGATGTCAAACTTATAGGCGGTAGGATGGACCACCTGCAAGTAACTGCCAATCACTTCTTTCATCCAATCAGAGCAACTCTATGTTGTTTATAATGTAACATCAACAGCTGCTTTGTCATTAAACCTAAAACCAACACGTAACTGACAATACTTCCAACACCATTGGTCCAAACCTGTTGTTTCCGATTGAAATTGTGAAGCTTTGACAAGGACAAGATGAATATCTTTGAGATAATAAACTCTTGGCTGCTAATAATGTTAACCCATGCTGTTTTTACTAAAGCTTTTTCTGAAAGTTCCTCAAGGAACCATTAATATCTGACACTTACACCACTTTCTTTGTATTGTACAGTTCAGGTGTAAACGGTTTGTCTCTGTTTTCCAAGCATTGCAGGTGTTGAGAGGATCTAACGAAGGTTGTGTAGGCGGGAGCGAAAAAGAGGCAGAGCTATCGAACTTGTGTCCTGGTTTCCCTGCTAGATAATGATCTCTTGAAAGTGTATGTTTTTTCCTCTTCTTGCAGTAAGAGCGCGCTCCAGATGAAAGCTAGTTCCGGGGCTAGTGCAGCGGCGCACATCTGACTGAGGCAGGTGTTGGAAATGTAGATGGCTGGCGGAGACTAAAGACAATACAAATTTGAAGTGAAAACGCTACTGGCACACCTCCTCTGTTCTTAACACGTGAAAGCCCCGGGCCCATCCATTATTCATGGCGTCGTGCGCGCGCGTGCCACTGTGTTAGTTCTGTAGTCGGAGGAGAGAAGGTGTCTGTTGCACTTAAAGAGAAAGTGGCTTCGGCAGGCCCAGGTGTCAGCCAGCGTCTTCCTCTGTCTGCTTGTTCAGCCTCAGCCCTTTTAATGATGGGATTAGGGCCTGAGAATTGGTGGCTAAAAGTGAAGAGCCAGTAATTTGAAAGAAAATAGCGAGAGAAAAGAGCGCAAGGAAGTGGGGAGGGGAGGGGAGGGGGGCAGCAGTGGAGAGGAGGGGGCTCGTGCGTTGTACACTGGGGGTATTTTTCAAAGCAGCGCAGACTCGAAGCCATTGGGAGACTCCTTTGACTTTAATCTTGGCTGCTTCTTTGAAAATTATGACCGAGGACCACGGTTGCTTCATTAAAAGACATGTTCTGTTTCTTGTGTAGTTGCAGCCAGTATTTTTTTTTCTTTTTCTTCTTCTTTGTGCATGTGCTGCTGATGTGGGCTTTCCGCAGCGGCCTTCCAAGCACCTTCCCCAGCGCTGAGAGGCCGCTCGCTCTGGCCGAGTGTATGTAAATAGAGTGAGGAGTGTTAATGGAGTGGACCCACTTGATTTCCCCAGGACTCTTTATCAAGTGGAGTGGACACTTCACTTCCACTTACGCAGTAGCACTTCTGACAATGAGAAGCAATCTGAAAGCTGCAACTGGTAGCATTGGGCCACTTGTGAGATTCCACTGGACCCATGTGGATTTGCAATGTTGAAAACACTGATTCTTTGAATAAAGTTTTATTTCACTGAAATAAATGAATAATTCATTATTGTTGTTGGGGGCATTACAAACTTGTGTTGGTATGTCTGACTTCCTATTATTATATCTCCAGCTTAACCAACTCATTTTGTCCTAAAATATACTCTAAAGCAGTTCTTGTTGATATTTAGAAGCTTAAAGCTTAGTGTGTTCTGTTGGACTGGCCTGTGTCACATCAGTACCTCATCAGTGGAAGGTGCTATGTACATATTAATGAAACATTCCTTACAGCTTAACGTTTTTAAAGGAATGAAAATGTGAACAGACATCTATAATTCCATTCATATCAAAGCTTGGTAGAAACATTAATTTAGTGAGGCTAGAAAGCAACATGACGCCACCATTGTTTGGTTTGGTTTAGTTGGTTCCAACTGAAGTTATTTTTGGGATGATTATCATTGGTTGGCTGGTTTGTACTTAGTTGTGGTTGATCAGGAACCAGTATAGGCATCAAGCCAGGTCAAAGACTTAAGTTGATTTCAAAATTGTAATCAAAGTAGCTGTAAATAGTTCAGGAGTTAAAGGTTTCAAATGAGATCGGTAACTTAGATTTAGAGAATTAAGAGAATGCTTCTGCCTTTCTCAAAGCCTGTTCATGTTACGGCCTCAAATTATGGACAACTCAAGTTCTGTGCAAAGTTTCTTTAATTCAGGAGTGGAGACATCAGTTGGTATGTGTTTTCATAAACCTAGAACCCTGATCAGGGACCAATCAGAAGGTTGACAAAGCATCAATGGTAGATTATCACCCAATAATTCTACAAGCAACATTACACAACTTGGTTCATTTGCTTTGGCCTAAGGGTTTTAAATTATAATAATGTCTCACTAGATAGGCGTCTAACTAAACTTAACAATAGGTTAACAAAACACAAAAAAAATAGTAAAATCCTACAGTTTTACTTAAGATTTTAAGTTAAGATTGTACAAACTACAAAAAGTGTGAATGCAAATATACTGCGACATATTTACAGTTATAATTGGATGAATGATGTGACCATAAAGTGTGCAACAATTCTTTGTCTGTTTTGTCCACTGTTTTATCCGGCCATGTTAGAGATGGCTAAAACACTTTTGTTAAAGGAGGGGAACCACAACAGCGCTAGTCATTATTAATAAAATCATAGTATTTCTGTTTTTCCAACCAGCTACAATCTTTGGGTCAAAAGAAGTTCATGGTTTAGTAAAGTAAAACAACTAACAAATTTCCTGCAAACTGTAGACTGCCTCCATTAAACTCCCTGTCAACAAGGCTGTAAAGTGAAGTATAGAGATTCTATGGGTAAATGTGTTTTGCAAAAAAAGTTGCCAGCAGATAACTATTCCAATGTTTTCACAGCGTTTTAAAGTGTTTTAGCCAAAGGCGGCACCACAACAAATCATCTTTATGTTTCTCACCAGCCCCCTTCAGCAAGAGGCCGTTTTAGATACAAAAGCTCTGTTCCTAATGCTCTGTGAAGACTCTCATTTCACTTGGCAATGCTGCACTCTGTATCTGTATTCTCACTGGCACTCACATCTGTGTACTGCAGGCAGGTATTTTTATACAGTCACACTGAAATACCTTCACTGGAATAGTTTCTGTCAATGATATAAAAGTGGTTTGTCATAATTTTTCTGGGTGCCCACAGTCAGTTTTATTATAGGTTCACTAAAACTGACATTTAGCTGCCTTACCATTAGAACACACTGAGCACAGAATAGGCTTTAAATACTGCGGTTAACCAAAACCATGGGCCACAGAAACAGAAAACCTTCAGTCTAATTCAGTGATAACACAATAAATGTTTATTTCGGATTTTGAAAACATACATCAGTAGAGTTTTTGTGTTAACTGTTATCTAACAAATGATCAATACGTATACAAATGCAAGAAAACAAATAGAAACTAAAATTGGATAGAACAATGGAAGCTCCACTAACCCATTATCCATTTGTTCCTATGCGACAGGGCCCTGTACTATGAAGCTACCCTGGAAATGTCTCCCCTACCCAGTTAGACCAAACCTAACAATGCTTGTCTGGATAAGCGGTATATAAAAGCAGGTTGTTAACATGTTTAGTTAAACCTGTAGCCTGGTATATCCAACCATTTTCCTTTTTTTAAAAGCAGAACAATCTGGTCTCTTTCTTACAGTGAATCATTTCTCTTGGTAATTTTGCAGATGGACCAATCACAAGTCGTTGGTCTGCAGCAGGGTGTGGTTTGTTGGCTACATCATACACAAGTAGCTCATGACAGACATTGAGAGGCTGTTTATTTTTGCTCTCGCCCTGGTTTTGAATAACCAGCAAAGTATAAAAACCGCTCTGGTGTCCGCTCTACTGCTGGCCATGTTAACTAGCGGCACTAACATAGGCTCAATTGTGTAGCATCACGTCCGGCGTTTCTCTCCCCTCCTTAAAATTGAATGCAAGCAACAGGCTACCAAACTAACTTCTTTGTACAGAATAGGAAAAGACTTGTGAATGTTCATGTGAAACAGGCGGGGTCGGGTCAGGTTAATCTGACCTGCCAAGCATTTACTAATATTTTATTGATAATTAAACACTACATATTTTTTCCTTAAATATTCTGCAGTAATCAGTTTATTCCACTACAACATGCTCCAAATGGTAACAACCTTTCCTAAAGCTAGCATCTCTACTCACAGCGAGAGATAGTTTTCACTGGTTTTTGAAAAAACTTTTATTGTGGCGCTGAATATGGTGAATATATTGTTTTTACACACATTGTATTGCCAATAGTTCAAACTTTAAACTATCGGCAACTGTACTTTTTTTATTGAGCACAAGTGAGTTCACTATGTTTGCCCGGCACTCCTCAAGAGTCCCATGTTCTAATGTGGCCCTTGGGGATAAATCAATGCCCACCCCTGGTCTAGGGAGTACCCTGCTTCAGAAGCAAAGTTGCTGGGATTGGCTTCAGTCACCCATAACTTCTAACAGGAATAAGAATAAGTACTTTTATTTTTTAAAGAATTACAGTTCAAAACCATTGTATTGTAATTATAAATTTATCCACACCTAAGAGACAGACAAGAGAGTATAAAACCGTCTAGAAACCCTGTTGAGAATGAAAGAATATAATGGTGGGTCCAAAAGGGTGACTATTTAAGAACCGCTGCCCTACAGAATTGTTTTATTCCTTTTTGCCAACAAAAAAGCAAAAAATGTGGGTCCTCAGAAAGAAAGACTATAGAGGACCAAAGGTTAACACAATATACTTTCACATACACATCATATATGGTAGCTGTGCACCAGTGGCAGAAGGAAATGAAGAGGGAGATGAGGCCTGTGTCAAATGCCACACAAAGTACTAATCGATCCCTCGCTGCGTTCACACACTGAGAATGCACAAATCAGGGCACAGCAAGTGGCCTCTAATGACCTGGACCAACACACACCCACTGCAGCCATCAGAATATATGTGAGCCTAAACCCACACAGAGGCCACCTGTACACACACACACTGCAGTGCCAGCTGTCAGTGCAGAGCCAGGGTCTGCTGCTGCCCTCTGCCTCTCCACCGTCGAAACCCTTTCCCACATGAACATACACATCCATGCAGCAGAGTGGTAAATGCTTTATGAAGTGCCAGTTGTTAGAGTTGTGCCACCGCAGCTCTCCAAAGCTCCACCAGCAGGAAGTATGTGTAGGTTGTGATCCTTTGTAAACCATATGTGTTTAAAACATTGAGTGCATGCAGTATTCATGGCATTCCAGTGGGCCGACCTAAACATTGAGCCTGCAGGGTGGCAGTCTCTCACTGGCTCTGAATAGCATAGTATACTCACTTTATCATTAACAACAAGGATCACAACAAACATTAGGTAAATTGTTTTCGATAAGTTTGAGTTAAAATAAATGCTGTTATTGTGCAACGTACTCTGTCAGTCCTTTTCTGTGTAAACAACCTGATCTGTATTGTAATGTTCAACACAAACCACTAGCTGATATTGGCATTCAATTTAGAGATAATATGCCATTGACCCCTGACCCTGACCTGTATCTGACCGACCAATCAGGTTGTTGTATATACCATATAAAAGTAACCCACTGCTCATCATTGTAATGTTTCATTAAAGGACAATTACAAGAACAGGTCATTTAAAATTATAATAGTTAAAACTTGAGCCTGCCGTTTCAAACTTCATTATCTTCAATGTGGGGCTCACTATTTACCCTTTTTGAAATGCATTTTTTTTAAAAAGCTATACATTACGCCATACAGTGTTTCTTCAGGTGCAAGAAGTTGAATGTAAGGTGAAAGAAGATGGCAAACTGAAAAATGGGGGACATATTTAAATTGCAGTGAATCAGAAATGTTGAAAGCCAGAATAGTGACATCCACTTATCTGTTAAAATAAAATCAAACCACATCCCACTCAACAATTATATATCACTGTATGTTATATAACAACTAACCCAGGTGGTAATTTGGACACACACTGGTTGTGTCTGTTGTAGTTTAGGTTAAGCTTAGGATTATCCAGGGGCACATCATCACAAAGGATTTTGAAATGAATTATCAGCAGTTTTGAAGTTTTGCATGTTATATGCAAAAATATTTTTCACTTAGGTTTGGTATTCTGGAATAAATATGAAAATGTGATGAGTTTCTTTTAATTTGCAATGCAAAACCAATCTCAGTCCAGACACTTAAACAGCTGTCTTTAAAAAAAAAAATAATAATAATAATCTGTTTTTTTTTTGGTATGTTTTATATTTGGAACATGAGTCACAGATAAAGCTGGAATATAAAATTATAGCAAAACAAACAAGAACAAAAAACACTGGCCAATCATATGCTCTCAAAATAATAATGGCTGTCCTTGCAGCGAAGCTAACGTTAAGCTAATGCTAACCTATTAAGTATTTTTTGGAGGAAAAATTGGTCTGGTTTTATTTTTTCAACAGAAGAGAAGCAGTAGAGGTCCCTAGACTGCTTTTCGGGGAGTCTGAGACAGGAATGGCAAAAAGAAGCCAGGTAATGGAGATTTAACTTCACGCCCAATCAGTTTGAGCCTCCAGTGACAGTGCCATCGAGTTGTGTCTCTTAAGAAAGTCTAATCTCTTTTTTTGTTCAGTTCTGTTTCCACAGTTGAAAATACTCTCAGGAAAACGAACCTAGCTAATTCAAACTAGTTGCATTCTGTTTTCTTTTGGTACAAACCCAAAGAAGCAAACTGCAAGTGTGAACACACCCTAAGTTTAAAGACCTTCTGACGGTGCTCCAGTTCTACTCCTGCTAAATCTCCCACTTGTCAAAAACACATAATGAAAGTTTGTATGATTCATTACAGAGCTGTGGTATCCTTGTTTGTTGCAGAGCAGTGAGTCAAGTCAAGGTAAGACCTCTCACAGAGCTCTGTGTTTTTCTAAATCTATCCAGTATTTTATCAAATGGACTCATAAATTACAATTTTCACAGTGCAGTAATAACAGCCAAAGTGTCCCTCAGTGCGGTACATGAAACAAACACAGAGAAACGCGGCGGGCTTTGATCAGTCAGTCCGTAAACAAAGCCCCACGCACAAGCCCTGCAATCGGCTGTGTGTAGATCAAACCGTGTCAAATCATCAACGGGCGAATAATAAGGCGTTGTTCTCTGAAGGGCAGCAGTCACAACAGCATCATCAATTAGACTCCACACTTTGTGCCTGTTTCCCCTCAAAAGATCGCCAGGCTTTGTCTCGTCAAACCTGTGTGTTTATATTAAGACGACGCAGACTTGAATGTAGATTTTTGGGGAGTAATTTGTTTTTTCCTGCCATTATCATTGTTTTTTTTTTTTTTTTTTTTTTTACTTAACTGAAGATTGCAATCACAGCAGTGTTGCACAAAAAAAATGTTACTAATGAAAATTATGTTATGTCATTCAACAGCATTTATTATCATCTATTGTACGTTTTTACTTTTTACTTTTTAGAGCAAGGTGCCATTAACTTATATTTTATGTTACATTTTGATTTGTATTTGGCAAGGTACCAATATTAAGCATACCATTCCCCTTCAGCACCCTTCCATCAGGGCACAAACCCAGTGCTCCACACTCTAAAGGATGTGTTGACTGGTCAACAAAAAACTACATGCCAAGACATTTTTTATAAAATTAGAAACATTTATACATTGAAACAACTTCCATTACACTGAAATGACCCTATCAACAGCTGGTTCTACATTTAGTGTCAGATGGGGTCAAATAAAATTCTCCTGAATTTATTTCATTTTTTCACTTTGTAGTTTACACACCTGATTAGTTCAAAATAGTAAGATATAAACGTCAATTTAAGGTGGAGCGCTTACTTTAGCCTGCACCCACTTTTTCTTCTTTTCTCTTTTTCGGGTTTTCTTTTTTGGTTTATTTTGCTATGCTCATAGTGCTCATTGTCAGCTCTGAAACAGACAATTTCCCAGAATGTTTTGCTGCCATTGAATCACTGTTGAAAAGCCATGAGAAGATTGGCCAAAGCTTGCTGTCAAGAGCTGAAAATTCTCATTAATTAAAATCCTAGACACGGTTCAAAGGTCTTGTTTTAACAGGTCATTCATATTACAATAAGCTCTCATGTGAGCAGTTCTTATTAGTAAAATACAAGGTTAAATAACTTTCTGCTCCTTTTTAGCATGATATTGTTTTTACGTATTCCATCTCACCAAGAAAATACATTTCTGAACTGGATCAATGAAATTGGAGCACATGCCTTTAGTTTGGCATGTATGACTCAGACACTTCCTGATAGCATATACAGTAGATTGAAATCTGCTAAGCTTTGTTTGACTTGTTTAGATGTCGTCCTTGATTGTGCGGCCACATAGGTAGACGCCTCACAACTGCACATGAAGTTTGCAGCATTCTTTTTTCTCTCTCTCTTCTTGTTAGTGCATGGCTCACGCTGTGCACAAGAGTATTACCCTCAAACAAGTCTGTCCTCTTTGTTTTGAGCTCTATGGGGACTCCCCCACCCTTGCAAAAAAATAATGTTTTGGAAAGGCAAGCCAAAGCAACGTATGAGAGAGTGCGGAATCAATAGTGTCTTCTCTTCTGACTTGATTTAAATGAGGGCTACCATCTCTGAAGTTCCTTTCTTGCCATGTTCATCTTGAAAGAATGTGCGCCGGGTTGCACCGACTCCAAAGCCCAGCGCAGTTACCATTGGCATATTAATAATTTAATGCAAATAATCATTGAGTATGCAGTTTGTGTGAGAATTTGAGCTGAAAGACAAAAGTAGAAAGTGCGGCCTCACATTGCGTTGAAGAAAATAAAGTGAGATGTTACCCAGACTTCTTTGGAGCGTCTCCGCAGGCGAACGCTGAAATTAATCCCCCCAAGAGCCGCACCATCTCATCCAGCGTTCTCTGATTTAGATCCTATCAAGCCATCTTGTTTTCACGTTGCCGTAATGCGATGTGTCAAAGAGTAATTTGACAAGATTTCTCGAAGTAAACAGGCAAAATGTGGGTTTGGCTGGTTCTTTAATTGTGCTGTTGGAAGCTGAACTTGAGGGGATTTATACAGTTGTATTTAAGGCCAGGTTGTTCACTGGAGGTGGTCATGGTAAGGTGAGGCCTATGGTTGTTTGTAGAGCTCGGTCGGTCAGCGGTGGGGGGTGTTGGTGCGTCACAGAAATAGATATATTAACGCTTCTCTTTGCCACAGTTGCTCTTGGGCTTCAGCCCCATTCCGTCTTTCCCATTAGACTGTCAATAATTTATGTCAGGCGTTTCAAGGGATTCAGCACATACTTTCGGCCCGTATTGACGACGAATTTCTTTTATTTACAGTGGGTCTGTAATGAAATCAGAAGCTGCACACAACTCACACTGTAGGCTAATTTTAGAGGCGTTGGATGTGTTGTTGTTGTTGGAGGAAAGCCAGGGGAGTTTTGGTTTTAGCACGGGTCCCAGAGCTGCTCCACTCAGAGGCTCAGATTATTCATCTCATTACCGGTCACTCACACAACTCTTCACCACTGCCCACACGTGTAACCGTAGCTTTTTATGGTCTTGTATTTATGTTACCGAGATTTTTAGCTTCTGTTTGGGCTTGTAATGTACTGAAGACCGGGATGGCCAAAATAAAATTGGGTAGTGGAGCTTTAAACAAGTCACAAATTATCTGGTTAAACATAAAAATTGTATATAAGGGGTGTTGAAACACTAATGAGTACCAGTAAAAATATGTCTATATTATCCACTTCCATTAGTTCGTATGTAATAGTATATAAATCTTTGTATGTGAAGGTCTACTGAATTACTTCTGAGGCTATTGATAACATGCTGTATGTCAGTGCTTCTCAAAGTCTGGGGCGGGCGCACCCGTTTGGGGGGCTGCAGACAGTAGGAAACCTTGTAGGTTAAGAGGCACATAGAAACAGTGCTGCCCTCTCATGTCAACAAACCACTTGAGTTTTTCTGAACAAAATTAGGAGAATATAACAAACAGCATAGTACATTAACAAAGGTGGTTACCATAAACAACGCAGCACAAATAGCATTCTATTAAGTGGCATTCAGGAAATCTGTCTGCAAAAAACCAAATACAATCGCCGAAGAGCTCTTCTGCGATTGTATTTGTTTATATGCCGTCTAATGACAGGGGAATTGGGGCTTGAATTATTTTTTCTATCCAAAAGGGGGGCATGGCGAAAAAAGTTTGAGACTAATTGCTGTATATTATTATTGCTTTTCATCAGCATCGAGTTTAGATTCTCTGATTTCTTCCGATTATGTGAGCTGGGAGAGTTCTGTTGTACATGAGATTCGTGACATCAGTCGCTGTGATTGACCACATTTGTTGGAGAGTTAACTGATTATAGCAGTTGTTGAGCTGAATGTGTGAATACATTGTGAAATCCTGGAGAGAAATGTACTAGTCGATGCACTTTTAAGCATGTCAAGTATGTGAATGCAAGACATGTTGGTATTATTCCTTCAACTTAATGTCAAAACCAAAAGTGTCCAGACAGTAAACAGTATTATTATTTTTGATTTGAAAACATTACATTAGATAGTGATCCTGTAAAAAGTATGCTCATAAATTCTGCATAAAATAAAAGTCACAGATATTTCATGCATTTATTTTTTCTCAGGCTACAGCAAACTTCATTTAAATCCCTCTCACGTCACACAAAAGTTAATGTGCTTCAAAGAAGTTAATAAAAATGCACCTATTTCACATTTTGTCTTTGTGACAGTACATTACAGAATTGTTTTATATAATAATGCTGCCGTTTTGAAACAAACAACAAAGTGTTCGATGAGCTCAATGGCCTCAGTCCTGAACAGGATGCTACAGAGCTCCATTAATTCCTTCAGACTCCAGATTCATGTGGGGCATCTTTCCACTAGTACAAATAATTAAAATGTAAATGTATAGGCTCTCATAAGTCCAAATGATCAAGAGGTACTTCAACCAAGCACAAAAACACTCATAAAGCGCTTCCATCACCTGCTATAACAATCAATTAAAATACAATATGCAAAGACAGTCTATGTGTACGAGGCTGCGGAATGAATCAGCGAGTGCCCGTGGACATTGTCATATGGACATATTAGCACCAGCCCTGGATTCCTTCGTGCTTTATGTGTATAATTTCCCCCTGATAGTGCTGCTGTGTGTGAGAAAAGGCAGAGAGATGATGTGGAGGGATGAGGGAGGCTGAGACAGGAGAGCTGCCCCCAGTAATGAGGCCCTTTTATGGGCTTTAATTTGTCCCACTCCCCCGGGAGACTGATGGATGGCTCTCTTTATGCTCACACTCTTTCTTTTCCCCATCTGTGATACGCAGGATTTATTTATACCCTCATATTACCTCTCTAACAAGTGCTGCCCTGCCATTACCACCACACACACACACACACACACACACACACACACACACACACACACACACACACACACACACACAGATGCAAAAATACACTGTATACGCCAGGTTACAAAAACAAGCTTTAATTTGATCTCTTTTAAAACAGCTGGAAACAGTTATCCTTATGTGATATATATACAATTTTTATAAGCTTTGTAAGCATTTATTACTTTTCTAATGCGTGTGTGCTATTAAATCAATCCATTATCATCATTTTAAAAGGACTAATAAGTAGGGAATCCAAAGATTGTTAGTAAACAAAGTACTAACAAACTATGAAAGTTTACAATACTAATTTGTAAGAGCTTGTAAAACGTATCATTTAGTTTTACTGTTACTTCTTTTTTTCAGCACAGCATTTGTCCTTTTTTCTAACACTACTCTTTTGTGGTGGATTTTACCTTCTGATCTCTGCGCTGTGATTGGCTAAGGGGAAGTCAAAATGCTCCTTGTATGAGTACGTGCGACCATTATTGTGAAAGTATAGAAATTTGTACGACAATGACTTCTTAATAGTATGGTCTAGAGCTGCTCTAACTGGGCCATAATGAGAACTTGTGCTAAATATTTTCAATTGAAAAGTATATATAATATTACAAACGCTAACTATCAAGACAAGTTAATGGAGTTTTTTTTTCTTTAAGCAAATCTTATTGCCTCTACTTGATTGGGAACGAATAAGAGCACAAACTATATAGTCAGAGGTATTCTTTTGTCAGGTTCTGTCCACTCTTTTGACATAATAAGCAGACGACCTACAGCAGCTTTTCTGTCATTGCCAAGTTACATTTTGTATATTACAGAGGTATGAACATAGCAGTTCCAATTAATATTTTTGTTATCACTTTTCACCTTTAAATGGAGTAGTAAGCGGCTGAACCTCTATCCAAATTTATTTGGCTTGCAGTTTTACTGGCCTGACCTGCCAAACCTATTGACTTTTTTAGTAAAAGTGAATTCTGATTGAATGTATAGCTTACTTCATTCAGTAGAAGTTTATTCTCTGTTAATTCCTTTTGCACCCTGGAAATCCAACTTAAACTAACTTGGACCACACACATTCTTGGAATAGAAAAGAAAAAAATAATAATTAACTTTGCTGGCCAGGCTAGAGTTTTACAAAATGTTTCTTTAGTTATTTTGACCTGTAATACAGCATGCCTCTGTATGTCTCATCAGTTTTGTCCAAATCCATTTTATTTAACATTTGATGAATAAAAAAGGTGCAACTGTTTGTACATAAGGGTAAATATGTTTCCTCTTAACACAGATTAACTTACCAAAGCAATTTTTTTTCATTTTATACAATTTTTTTATACCCTACTTTTGGGCTACATTACTCTCACTACTCACTACTCCACCTAGTGTCAACTTCCTAGAGTCCAAGAGCCTTATCAAACTATGGGAGTATATTCCAGCCTCTGTTCTCAGTTCTTTACTTATTCTTTGACTTGACTTTGTTTCTTCTCCTTGTGAGTAGGTATAATGAAAAAAAAAAAAGAAAAACACACACACACACACAAAACATTTTGCCCCGGGGCAATTCATTGCAAATTCTGGCTGACTCCTGTTCTGCTTTGACTCTAGGGAAATGAAATTTAAAAACGAACTTAAAAGTTTATCACCGGGTTGGCAGTTTTGGCAAGTGATAAAAATGACCAGTGGGAGAGGCTGATGTAGTTTGACAGGCACGCCGGGATGAAAATAGCTTGCTGCATACGTTTACCTTGCTGTTTTCAAAGGAGCTGGGCACCACGCTGGCACGGCTGCCCAGGCCCATGTTCATCCATTCATCCACTGCTCAGGGGCCTGTCACCACACTCACTTCAAAGCACACTTTATCAGTCACCACAGCCATTCTGCATCAACAAACACTTAGGGAATTTACATATGTTTATTTTAGAATAGTGGTCATAAGTTGGTGCTGAAAAGAATGTGGTAAAAAAGTTAGAAAAGAACGCAGTATGGCAAACAGAAGAGAAAGTATGTGTTCATTGAGCCTCCTGGACCACTGTAGTTTCCAACCAACAATGCTATGTTGGTATATATAGTGAGTTGTTCTTAAGGATGACAAAACATTAAGGTGACCTATCTCAGGGTTAGGCCCCAAAGGCAAAATTCCACATAGAAAGAATGTAGCAATGTAAATGTAGCATTCAGTAGGCTTATTGATTGTGCTACAGTGAGGATAATCAAACTACCTTATCAAGCAACACATCACATTAACTGTTTATGGTAAACAACATGGAACTAATAGGTTGCTTCAGGAAGTGTGGGATCATGTGTTCAGATTCCCAAATATATCCAATTACATTCACTTTCACAGAACTATATATATATATATTTATATATATATATATATATATATATATATATATATATATATATATATATATATATATATATATATATATATATATAAATATACACATTGATGCACATCTATCTGTCTATCTGCTCCTTTTGTTTACATGGGAGGGACGTTTTTAAAAGGGACACCTAACTAATTAATGATAACTTCTAGAGGCAGATTAATTTACACATTCACATGTTAAGTTGGACTGTCTGTTCTTAAATTATTGTACTGCATTTTATTAATGGGTCTCGGCCTAGGAAAATCCAATTCATTATTATCGATCATTTTTATTACTTTTTATTTGATTAATTATAGAAAAGGTCCATTGGTAACATATAGTAACTACATCAATTACGCATAGTATATCTGTTTGTTATCATGGGCAGGTCGCGGGGGCACTCCCTATCAGGGTAATATTCTATATATTCATATTAAAAAGCATGTTATAAAAAGTGTGTTTTTATAAGATATTGTAATGATAATTACAAAGTGGACATTGTCCTTACCATTCAAAGAAGTCAAAGGTCATTCTTTTTTTTTTTTTGATGAACATAGTTATCAACAACCATATGTCCATGTTACAATTTTACAAATTATGCATTTAATTATACAATTAAATTTTATTTGAGTTATAAACATTAAATAAAATGGTGAGTTTCCTCCAGCCATTCATTTTTAAGACATATACACTGTCTGCTTGTGTATATGTCTTAAAGTGTGAACATGGATGTGCTTTCATATGTTAGTGCAAAGTTGAAAGAATACTTATTTACTCCTACTGTAGCAGTCGAACGTGAGGATCAAATAGCCACTGGCAATCCCCACTACTCTATCCGTGAACACTTTTTTAGTCCCAGCCGTTTTCTTGAAGATGAAGTGCTGCTTTTTACCTGCTTCTATCCGTCTCCCATTCATCCTCCTGCCTTCAGCTCACATAACTGAAACGCAGCTCGGATAAGAAGAGGAGCACTCCAAGTAAACAGAAAATATATATATATATATATATATATATATATATATATATATATATATATATATATATATATATATATATATCAGTTTGCCTTGTCTCTGCTCTCTCTCCGCCTCTGGATATGTGATCATGAACATCTTCTGCATGTACATAGGGCTGGGCGCGGGTTTGGCTCGCAGTTTGTTAAATCACACCTCTGAGTGCCGTCTCTTGGCTCAGGGCCCCTCCAGCTTACATAATCCTCTGATGTGAGTGCGTCTGGAGCGGGGCCAGCCAAGGATTGAGGAACACTAACAGGACTGAAGGACTGAAGGGAGAGAGCAGCGATGACAGGCACAGTGAGTGCTAACATTGTTGACAAGGCTGTCTGTCGGATCCTAAAATCCCACTGCATCAGGAACTGCTAGGTCAAAGATACAGAAGTTCTTCTTCATGGCCTAAAAATGTTTGTCAATGTCAGCCAATGACTAATAATATGAATTTATTTTGATCTAAAATGTCCATTAGCATCTTCATGAAGACATAATATTATCCATATTGATCTCATCTGAGATGTTCAAAGCTCAGTTGTGACATTGCCAGTTATGAACTACTACAAAAGAATTGGCCTGGTCAGCCATTGTAATACTCTTTCAGTTCCATACAAAGAATTTGGCTTGTCTCTGTGAAGTTGGATTTCCAGCAATTTACCAATGAACACACAACAAACTCTGAACGCGTTTGTATAAAGCATGTGACAAGGGCTGAGTGACACACAGGTATCCAAGGATGAGTCAACCTTCAGTTAAGTTTCTTTGCCAACTGTGGCTAAAAAATTGGATAGTTGTTGCCTAAAAGGCCATTTTAGAAAAAACGATTATGATGGGTCCAACTGGATTTCTACTGAGTGGAAATCCCTGTGAAGGAAAGTGAGCCTAGACCCATTTCATGAAGAGAATTTTTATATGTCTGACGAGGCTGTTGATACTAGTCTGCTTTGAACTGGTGTGTAACCAAATATATTCTGGTGATTACATAAATAACATTGCATACTGTAGCAAATGTGACTGTTATTGTGATGTTGGGAGCTCATGTGGAAGCCTTATGTATAAAAACTGGGAGTGCAGGGTCTGTTGTGTTTTGTTGTGGTTGAAAGCACCATGCGCCATGATATCGCTGTATATTTTGGCACCTGGACCGACAAGTCAAAGGCCCAAAACAAAAGCTAAGTACAGACAGCTATGAAGTCAATAAACTTTTCAGTTTTCACAATGTTTTGTGACACATCACATACACATCATATCATTGTTATAACTTTTATATACGTTGTCCAATTGGCCCTACCACTAAACAACATCTCTACATACACTGACAGGACAACTTTTTGCTTTTTGAAAACTCATGTCAATGTCTGTCTACCCTGTAACACCTCTTTTTGTATGGTGATTAATAAAGTAACCATGGTGGTCTCATTTGAATACCTCACCCCAGTCACCCTCCCACCTTCTCTTTTTATCCCCAATCTGACCCTCAGTCCGTTTGGCTGGTGAGAAGGGAAGCCCACCGCGGTGCCCCTTTGGCAGTTCTTTTCAACTTCACAGTGTCCCGCAGTTGAGCTTGGATCAGCTACAGAAAGCCATCTGCCCACTGTGATCGCTCGCTAAAGTGTCTTAATTAGGCCTCATTGCCTTTGTGTGATATACCCTATCAAAGGAAGATCCACTAAAGCCATCAGGAAAAGGAAATAATGTGGTGTCATTGACTTCATATTTGTACTGATTTCATACAGTATATCTCCCTGGCAGATATTGCTGCTTTTAAATGATCAGATTTGCTGCTGAATGGCCTTACTAATCCATTATAATTTGCATTTTGACCTTGATGTTGCCTGGCTTCACAATGTGCCACAATTACAAAGTCGATTGAGCCAAAAAATACAGATTTTTCTCACACAGGACTGTCTCTGACACCCACTTTCCTGTTCTAAAGCCCTTATTTGGTAAATATTTTAGTGCCTTTAGGACTTACAGATTGGTAACTTGTCTCTTCTTATTGTGATTCACAGTAAAACAGGCCAAACTGCACACAAATAAAACTTTTATACTACTTCATACATGTCCAAAGTCCGGCCCAGGGGCCAGTTGTGGCACAAGGTAAGATTTTATGTGGCCCTTTAAAATTGTATTGTTTCCCCAGCAGTAAGACACAAAATACAATTTCTGATCAAATCCATCTAAAACCTGATCAAATTTAACTAAAACCTGTTTAGATTTATCTAAAAGCTGTTCAGATCCATCTAAGACCCGATCAAATTAAACTAAAACCTGATCAAATCAATTTAAAACCTATTTAGATCCATCTAAAACCGGATCAAATCCAAATAAAACCTCTACAAATTCAACTAAATCCTGTTCCAACCCAACTAAAACATATTAAATATATCTAAAATCTATTCAGATAGTTTTAAAACCTGATCCTAATCCAACTAAAACATGTTCGTAAATTAACAATAAAATCACAAGAAACTGTTTGGAAATGTTTCCCTCATCCAGAGTGGCCCTTTTTGCAAAAAGTTTGGACCCCTCTGTACTAGAAAGAGACAAAACTCCAGATGGTCGTATTTTTGGCTGTAATGTGTATGTATGTATGTATGTGTATGCCAGCATATGTTAATGAATGCATACACCTTGTATTTTATTGCTTTTGAGAGCAAACATAAAATAGATATTCTTTTAGCGACATCTATCTATCAGTGGGTTTTACCATCACTGGCCCAAAAAAAAGAAATTCCTCAAAGAGCTAGTAAAATATCATAATTGTAAAACCTTCTCCAAGTACAACTACAAGAAAGTCCAACTCTGTCAGCAGTCACCCTTTTGTAAAAGATCTTTAGAAAGTCAAATGAGGAAAGAGTAAAATAAAATATGGACGCCAGAAAAAACATGTTTCCAATCACATAATCACATAATATTATAAAAGTAATGTCATGTGTTTGAGAAATGTTTTTTTCTTTGCTTTAAAATGTGTGTGTGTGTGTGTGTGTGTGTGTGTGTGTGTGTGTGTGTGTGTGTGTGTGTGTGTGTGTGTGTGTGTGTGTGTGTGTGTGTGTGTGTGTGTGTGTGTGTGTGTGAGTGTGTTTTGAATCTACAAGTTGGTTGGTTTATTTCAATTGCATTTATTTTCATTATATTGTTGCATCAGATAATCCAGAAATACAAATTGTATCATAAAAAAAAAACTTACAAATAAAAGTAAACAAACACAAGGACAGGACATGAATATTTATAATGGACTTAATTTATGTTTGGACCCCCCTTTCATTTTGCTGTGTTGTTTATGCGACAGATGCACCACAATCCTCTAATTTCAGACGTCTTTAGGGCTGATTGATCCTTCATTTGTCACCGTCACTGGAAAAAAAAAAGAAATCCAAAAGTACCTCTAAGTGTTCTTTTTCTCCACTTCCTCCCCCCGTCTTTTTCTCTGCACTCTTTCTTTCATCATCCATTACGAGCGGGTGACAGCTTCCAGACGGCTTGAGAGGAGAGAACAATGTGTTGTGACCCTCCGTACCGCCCTCCAGCTCAGCGCCTGGCTCAAGCTCCTTCTCCCAGCAGGCCGTGGGGCGGAAGGCAACCCCTCCTTCTCTTGCATTCAAATCCCCCCCAAACCTCCTCCGCATCCACCAGCAGCTACCTTAAATCAATCGCTCTGCCAGGCCATATAAACGATCTGCTGAAGTCCATGCATCACGACACACAGCACCACCTACAATGACCAACGCTGTGGCTCTGCACTGAGACAGACTTATGAGGGTAAATACAAAGGAATCAGAAGGAGTCAGAAGGAGAAGGTCGGAGAAACTGAACAGAAATAGACTAATATTGTGTATCCTAGCATATTACACAGCATGCAAAACTAGACATTAGCTTGTCAAATCTGCATATGGTGATGTATTATATCGATTGATATTATATGTCAAAGTCATTTAAAAGTTAAAAAAGAAACACATGTGTCCTATGTAGGACTATTTCATAGTCCATTAAAGCATCAGCACAGCAGCAGGGCTTATATACCAATTCAAAGGTCAAGCAGCTGATCTTTACATCATACACACATATTTAAATTCATTATTGTAGTTGAATGATTGAGTTGAAGACCCAGATCATTGGTAAACTACTATATTACAACAATTAATACAAGAACTGGGACAGACCGGAACAGGCTTTTACTTTTCAAACACTTTCCAGGTCATTTTCTAAAGCCAGAGGTGGCAGAGATGAAGATGTTGAAGCTGTCTTTGAGAGCGAAAAGGATGAATTGGATTAGGAATGAGTACATCAGAGGGACAGCTTAGTCTAGATGTTTTGTGGATGAAGTAAGAAAGGCCAGGTGGGGATAGTTTGGACATGTTCAGAGGAGGGAGTGAATATATCCGTTGAAGGATGTTAAAGTAGGAGCTGCCAAGCAGGAGGCCGAGAGGAAGACCAAAGAGTAGGTTTATGGGTGTAGTAAAGGATGGCATGAAGGTAGTTGGTGTAAGAGAAGAGGATACAGACGATAGGGATAGACAGGGGCACAGGATTGACTGTGGCGACCCCTGAAAGAAACACCTCAGAGGAGAAGGACAAGTTATGATATAGTAGTTGGCTATGTCGTAAACCTGAATAAATAACATTTTAATCCATGTCGGACTGATTTACCCACTCATACAGAGGTCCTTTACCAATAATAATAAATAAAATAAATATTTGATAAACTGGGTGAATTAAAGTGACAATAAATAATTGTAGCTACTGTAGTCATTTGTTCAGTAACTCCTGACAGTTTAAAGTTTTAACAGTTGCACGTTTGACATTTACTATGGTCACATATGAAGAAACCAAACATGAGCCACTAGTGTGCACATTGTTCTGTTGAACCAATAAAGACAGTGATACAGTGATTGTGGATATTTTAAAAGGCTACAGCTTCATTTGTGAGTGGCTTTATTGACACACATGCACATTGTCTAGTACTTTATGTAATAAACTATATACTTTCAGTCAAAACAGCATAAAATTCAGTAAAAATATATGTTAAGTTCTGAACAAATATTATTTTTTATTATGTTTGAATATAATAGTCATTCTTAACCGTATTATACTCAAATGTTCAGTGTGCCGTACTATAAAGGCTTGTCCATAGATACTCTTTGTCATAGATTAGGCATTATACATCAAGTATGTTACCAGTGTTGAATATGTTTTATTGCGTTTGAATGTTTATCAAATGTTTTTGGTCAGGGCAGTTATATGGTAAATGTCTTTAGAACATACACAGACAAGTCAAATTTATTCATAAACTTTCATTTATTGGCTTTGCACACGCATTTAACGCCAAATACCATATTCACTCCCAATGTTTACCCAACCCATATAACCATTGTATGTTAGAGCCCTGCCAATATGTCCGTCCTTTAATTGTATCCTGCCCCATTCACTGTGTGCATCTGAGGTCCTCTCTGGTCAGACGCTGCTATTGTTTATTTCAAGTGTTGTGATCCCAGATATCCCCTGGGATCTCCACAGCCCTCTTTCCCAACACCCCGCCGACCCCCATCACCGCCACCAGCAGCAGTCTCACACCCAGGCACTGCGACACACACTCACACTCCGACTACTATTGTGAAATTGTGTTAATTTAGCCAGCCACTAGTATTAACCATATTATATCAAATAACTGCCACAGACAATTGGGCAGCCGGCTCGGTGACTTCATTTTAATTGATTTTCTTACATGCTCTCAGCTGTGGATGATTTGGTTTCCCTCTGACACTATGTTTATTAAAGGCATATTGCATAAAGGAATAAATAGATATTGTTGGTTGGATTTATATGAGCTTTAAGGGAATGCTGAGATTCACCGCTCGTTTTAATATCACTTTAGTTTGATTAAAGTCAATATGTTGGTTTAACCTCAGGGCCAAAGGGACACCTTCAATAGACCCATCCACAGTTGACGTCATCAATAAAATGCAACAAAAGCAATGGTATTTCCCTTTCATTTGTGTAAGTGTAAAAGTTAGAAAATAGAAATTCTACCAGTGACTGCTGTGTACAATTAACCGATGAAGGAACCGTGCTGTTAAGTTACGTATGTCCATTACTTATTTTTGTATAGCCTTTATGTGTGCTACTAACCTAATATGCATTTGGATAAGGAATAGGCCAATAATGGTGCAGTCTTCGGTCTTTTTTGATTTTAGTGAAATGTTTATTCCACGTGCCACACACCTCCTTTTCAGAACATAGCTATGGTGGCGCTGGAGGGACATGTAGTGCTCTATGGACAAACCAAGTAACACTATGTGTGTTGGTGATTCTGTTTTCAGATACAATCAGTTAAGTTCATAAATGCTCTAAACTTCCAGCAACTGTGCTTCTCCTGCACCAGTACACAGTTTGTCCACAGCTGTAGAAACAGGAACAAAAGGTAACAAAACATCTACTGGGTTCTATGAAACTTTATATGCATTTTTTTAAGATTGACAATTGCAAATTTTGGCTGAATTGTTACATTTTGGTGTTCCAACTATACACTAGTTAATGCAGCTTTAATCACTTTAGGTTTTTCTGAATTAGCTTAAAAGCCTTTGATGGAGAAGCGTAGGTCCTTAAACCAGAACTGTAGAAAGTATAACTCTGGGTCCTATGTATTGTTTTATTTGGCATTCTGTCATGTCTAGTCCTTAGCATTTAGTCTCGGTTACACTTTATTTTACGCTACACTTACATTGTACATTGTATTTACCTCCTTGTGTAACAAACTGTAATAACATGTAAACACATAATGGACTTAATAGACGTATGTGTTAGGTAGGGTTAGTGTATTTGTGTACAATGTAGTTACTGTGTTAATGTTAATACAGTGTGTTACATTGTACTTAATGAGGTAGATAAATGTACAATGTGTAAGTGTAGTGTAAAATAAAGTGTTTTCCTAGTCTTTAGCTAGTGAAGCCTAAATGCTCATAAATAGAGAAAGAAGCTCAATTTCAAGGCACTTGCTAATGTTCTATACCCACTAACTTACATCACACATATGTAGTCAGTCAGTTAGAATCTTCCAATACCATCTTGTTTATGCTGGATATGCAATTGTTGTTGGCTAATGGCCTTTTGTTCACTGAAAATGTATTGTGGTTTGCTTAACTTTAATGGCTAAAATGCACAGCCAGGTCAGGTTGTTCACAAACAGTAAAAGGGTTCATGGAAGTGCAGAAAAAGTGGGGGCATATTGGGGGATGTTTACATTTGCACAAACCTGTCCATCATCCGATACCTGGGTGAAACTCCCTTCGTTGGAATACATGAATAACGCCATGTGCAGCGATGGCCAGTTTAAATTTTGCGTCTTTTCTCCAATGGCTGCAAGGAAACCCCAGGACCATTTCATCTCGAACATCCTTTACCAGCTGTCTCGGTCTTAAAGGCATGCTGTTCAGCCTGCCGAAAATCCCACTAATCATCTTTTTGTGTTTGGGGGCACAATATGCTGAAAAAGGCAGGGTGCACACACACACACACACACACACACACACACACACACAGACAGTGCCAGCCTGCTGCTCTCTTGTCCCCATGCCCTGAGGCGAGAGAAAGCAGGAGAGCAGAGTAAGGGGGGTCGGTATAATCACTTGTTAGAGGTCTGCCTGCGTCCCCCTCTCTGAGACTCCGCTTGTGTCTGTCCTGCAGTCTCGGTGTTTACTCTGGGATTGTGCCTCTGTCGGCTGCTGGTCCTTGATGGTCTGCCTTAAAAAATGACAACTGGTGCATCAAAAAGTTAGATGTAGGTAAAATGGAACAAAGACATTTACTAAAATACACCTAGCTGTTGAAAAACATTGTCTGCCAGGCCACTAGGAGTGCTGTGAACCTCACTGCTACACATCGCAAAAATAATAATGGAGGTAAAATAGTACCAGAGGTAAAATAGGAAAATTATTAAATCATGCTTTTTTAAGGAACAACAATAAACCTACTAGCTTCTGTCTCAATGTATACATTTACCACTAAGAAATTATTATCCTAAAAGAAACAAAAGCATTATCTTTTGCTGTTGTTGTTCTACTTGCTGTGAGAAGCCAGCAGCCAAAAGCATTCTGGGACTGTTTTCACTAAAAGAGTTGTATTAACTGTGGACATAACAACACAGTTAACAACACAGGCCTTAGCATCCCGCTCTCCTTATCCGTAGCCCTAAGTGACCTGTCCACACTTCAAACTTCAAACAGAACATTATAACTTAATTACACTAACCATTGACTCTAAAACAAAACTGTTAAACTGGAAAGACAAAAGAAAAATCTCAATAAATCACTGGTTACACCTTAGCTTGGCACAGCCTGACATGAGCTCTCTGTACATTCTATAAACAGAAACTCTGGCAAAGTCTGTAAGTACTTCTTCATAGATTGTTGCTTAACTAATGTCATGTTTGTTGCAACTCCGATTGGTTGGACTCCAGTAGTTTTGCCCAGTCAAGCCCTTCCTTGCATTGAGCTTTTTAGGCTAACACCTTCTTACGGCTCACTCAACCCTGAAAAAAACGAACACATACTTCTGACTACAACAAAATACAGGCACAATTTCTAAACTTTCTGGAGAAGTGATTGCTATGATTCTTACCCATATTACTGAACATTATTAAGTAATTAAGTATTTTGTAGACATCTATGAGTTTATGTATGCATGTATGTTTATTTTGTGTAAGGTTTCTTTTTCGTGCACTGTGTGAAGGTCTGTATTGGTGTTAAATAAGAAAAAAAATTTAATATAAAAACCACAATTGATGAAACATAAAAACATTGTCTTGGTCAAATTTAAATGTTTGCAGTTTTGTGGACTAACGATTAACAAATACAGACACACAGGAATGTTTGTCTCTGTGCCGTGTTACTTGCAAACGGTGTGCCACAAATCCCATGATGGATGCATTAGACACAGATTTTCACAATGGCTATACAAAAATGAGAGCTTTTAGTGACAACAATACAGACACTGAAAAACGCTGCTCATAACCACAGGCAGTTCCCCTGACAGGACTCTAAAATTATCTCTCTCATATGTCAGTTAGCAAAGATCTCTGATTGTGTGGTAAGTTTTACTTTATTTTTACTTCGGGCTACCTTATTGTACATTACAAACCAATGTGTGACATGACTGTGTGACATGACTAATAAGTTCTTAATAGGCCAATGAAGCTACAGAAGTTAACCAACAGAGAATTTTAGAGTGATTGTGGTGCCTAAAATGATTGGGAAAAGGTCACAGTTAAAGAATAACAAGGTCTTAGTCGAAAAGAGACAACCTCAACAGAAAAGTGAGCAGCAAAAAACATCATTATCTACTGCCTTCTCTGCAGGACATTTACAACCAGAGCTGTATTTGCAGAGTTACTCTACACACCGCTTTCATTTCCTGTTTAGCCTTATAGGAAAAGCTACAAGAACTTTACAAATAAACTTCTTTCAGGTCCATACAGAAAGACAGAAAGACATAAGGCACACAACTCTTACAAACAATAAGTCCTTTCTCTAATTTCCTTCAATGACTTTATGACTGAACAGGTGATACATCATCCTTCTTCCTGACTAATGTCCCGGCTCATTTTGTCCTTTCCGATTGGCCAACGCCCGCCGTGCAACGCTGATTAATGCCTTCACACAAATGAGATAGCCACGGAACAACATGTTTATCATTTTCCAGCATTAACACAAGTACTTCCCAGGTTCATTTTCTGCTGTGCGTTCAAAGCACTGGGCACTTCAAGGTGATGTATGTCCACTTTATAGAGAGGGAGGGGGCTGTTAATTGTTCCTGTGAAGGGTAAGAGGCAAAGGACAAGACTTGCTGTGAGGTCACTGTTTGAGTCAAGTAAATGCAAACTGAGAAATTGGTAGAACTGTAGAATACAGGGATGTGCTATCTGCTGCAAGCCTAATATTTATGGACTGTTAAAGAGGTGGAGACAGGGTTAGTCTGCAGGAAAGTAAAATCTATTTTGTGGATGGACATGTCAACCGTGACCAGGGTCAACAAGTCAAGATGTAGCAATAGCAGCTATCATGGCAGTGTCTAAATGCTTTTGTCAAAATATAGCAGAGACAGGCCTGCACTTTTGTATATCATTACGTAAACTAAGTAAACAAATTCTAAAGAGCCACAATGTGGTTTGGTTGTTTGTAGTGATGTCCTTTCTTTAGTTAGGCCGATAGGAAGTATTGTTGGAACACAAAGAGAACCCTGATAGGGCCAGGGCTACAGCCTCAGGTATTGACAGAAAGAGAGCAGGCGCTCTGATATTCTCATACCATTTTTATCCTTATATCATGCTGAGAACGTAGCCTGGCATTGGCATGTTCTTACCCAATGTTCCCTCTCCCAGGCTGTATATCACATCATAAAGAATACATAAACTCCCCCAAAAAAAAAAAAAAAAAAAAACTCTACCCAGTCTCCAAGGCATCAGCGCCTGGCCCTGTTCCCCAAGTCTGAACAGAAAAGAGCCGAAACAAAGAACTTTCCTTCAAAAGAAAAGAAAAACAACATCGCTCAAACAGAAAAACCCAGAGACAATGCTAATAACTGTAAAATATGAATGGTGACTTGACATATTTACAAATGCGTTAAGAGGCGTCCCACTAAATGCGTTGAAATGGGAAACCAATGGCTTGGAAGCTAGCGGTTGCATGGCCCATCTCTTGCCATTAGATGTTCAGTAGAAGCTGTCAACAGAAGGCACATTTGCCTGCCAAGCTCCCGGTCTGACTGTGCTCTGCCTGCAGCACGCCCCAAGCCCCGCTTTGACTCAAAGCCTTCATTTCACTTCTTTTAGCCTCATTCGCATGTGCTGCTCACTCACAGCCTGTGTGTGTGTGTGTGTGTGTGTGTGTGTGTGTGTGTGTGAAAGACTCTTTTACATTATATGTGTGTGTGTGCAACTCACAAGGTGCAGCCAGGAGCATCGCAGCTGATGACCAAAAGATGACCAGAGGCAAAGGTGAACGTATCATTATACTGTATGTTTATTACTGCAACTGTAACTGTGGGAGTCAATGGGCGCTACTAAACATTGAGTCAGTATGGAGTCACTATATTCTGTTCAATATGCTTAATAATGCTTTGCTTTCAACAAGCAGTACAGTTTAGTACAGAATCTTTTTGTATTTGAATGAAATGTACTGAGGCCTTTGCACTGCAGACATATTTTCCTTGAGTGTTCCATGTCCTTTCAGTGCGGTTGTCCTTCTGGCCAGTGTGTTCGCTCGCAGCCCAAGGGTTGGCCCAGTGGAGTGGAAGTAGAAGAGGGCTGTTTGAACGTAATCGCTTTTGACTGGCATGTGTTACACGCTTCACTGCACCATTGATTGAGCGCTTGTTTGCTAAATCACTGCTGGTTTTCCTGCGTCTGTTAGGCCTGCGACACATGTGGAGCGGTCATTTTAACTCAGAGATAGCAGGGTGCAGCATTGATGACCGTAAAAATTACCAAGCCAAAACTACGTACAGGTTTTTTTTAATGGGTACTGTTCTGTTTTTTATTCACAAATCTTAGCACTTAACTGCTTCCCTGGACATAACACCCCACCCCTCCTTACTCTCCATCTCAGTGTCCCCCTCCCTACGTGTTTCAGACATGCTTTTTGCAGCTCGCAGGACTTGGAAGAGGAGGAGGGGACTGGTGTCATGGGTCAGTGTCACTTATCTGCAAACAGACCATAGCCTTGCCCCTTTCTCTTTAGAAATATAATGTACTTAGATATTATGCAACATAAATTAATGGACAAGTTCTGGGCCCTGTACAATGAAGCAGGATAACGAGGTTACAAAGGCAACTTATGGGTTAACCCTGAGTTTTCAGTGCCAGGAAAATGGTTCAATGTCCATCGCGGGAGATCACAATGGTAAGTTACGCTGGTCAAATGCTAGATAAAGGATAAAAACAGCCCACTGACCACTGATCAGAGATGACAAACAAGCTCTCGGGCGTTGGAAAAAAGTAAAACAGTGTCTAACAGCACAAGGGGTACTGGAGCATATTCCAGAGAAGCACTTTGGTAACATTTGAACATAGGTTTTTGTAAAGTTGTAAGTTGTATGTGCATGTATTTACTGTAGAATGGTATTTTTCTCAGAATGGTTTTAACTGTCAGTGAAAAAACGTCTAAGAGTAACACCTTCCTCCTAACAGCAACAAGACTGTACAATCAGATGAAGTCTGATCAACCCATTTTAAGAGACCAAACAACAGAATTTCTCCTTTGGGATGATAAAGTGCGTTAAAATTTTGAAATAAAAAGATTATTGATTTTAATTTAAACACTCCACACTTCTGTCTGGTTGGTAGTTTTTACTTGGTTAGTTTATGAAGCTGTTCAGAGTTCTGGATTCTGGGAAGATTGACATTAACATAACCAGGCTATGCCAACCGAAGCAGTTTTTATTCCTTACAACTTACAACTTAGAGATGACATCTATATCTGACAAGGATATTACATAAATTTTACACTATGACTCAAACCAGTCTGTAGTTAAAAAAAAAACAAAAAACATTAGCCTATACCTGGTAAAATGACTGACAGTTGTTAAACAAAATGAATAATGGTCTTTGGTAAAATGTGTGCCTAAGGTAACAGGTGCTCGCACACACTCCTGTTCCCACATAATATCCCTCATCAGCTCTAAACTGAACTCATGAGTGCTGTTAATAAAGTCTGTGAAGGTTCAATCGCTGCTCAAGGCTTCGAGTGGACTTTACAACTGTTCCATGTTCTCTGAAGGACTCTCATTGAGAGCCACCTGAAGCTAGTGCTGAACTTATTACTCTTCCAGACCTCCACCAAATCAACAATATGCACATTATCCTGCTTCATAATAGTGTGTGTGAACTTGTACAATGCTTTACAAAATATTCTATATAAATAAGCAAACACAGGCACAATTGTTGTTCTGAAAAAGACAGATTAATAGGTAATAGTTTTTGATGTTAAACTAAATGAGTATTTTAGAAGTGTTTACCCAAAAGTACCCAACCAATGAATAATGGATAGGAGTGAGTGCATTGTTGGCAATATTCTAATAAAACTACGCAAATTTGAGCAGTTTAACATAAAAATAAATAAAAAGTTTAAAAATTCCAAATAAATCAAATAAATCCATTAATTGGGTAACACAATTTTAGCAAAAACTTACAATATGCAAAAATCATGTTTAAAACTACAATAACAATAATGCCCCCTTTTGCAGAGTAAAATCTGTATGTAATTAAAAATATATATTTACTTTATAAATAATAAAGGAATACAAGGCCATTTGCACTAGTCAAACTTTCTCAAGCATGTTTATTATTTCCAGCTGTAGTATGATTTAAGGGTCTTAACTGGACAACTATCATAACTGTGTCACATGGCTTGCCATAAAATGATTACAATAACATGTACACAGTATATTGCCATTTATCATATTGTGATCATGACAAATTATTAATAATTAAAGAAACTCCTTTATTAGAGTGTATGTGTGTGAAATACTGGGCCTTTAGCTTCTCTCCCTCTCTCTTCAGCCATATGTGAGCTCCAACACTTTGATCTGTTATTGATTGTCTCCCTCTTCCTCCTCCTCCTCCTCGTGCCTCCTCCTTCTTTCCTCACTGCTGCTAAAACACAGTGCAGCGGCCTGAGGCTTGGAGACATAAACCAAAGGCACACAGTGATCACCAGGTTAATTGACATCCTGTCTCTGCTGTAAAATATATTATTATGACTAACAAACGGTCGAGCATTCTCAGTGTTGGTTTATTTATAGTATAAAAAGAATTATCCTTATAGTATGTCTAGGATACATATAAACATAGATGGTTCAGGTGAAGTCTTATATAGAGTAATTATTTAACAGGTCAAGACAAAGCTGAAAAAAAATCTGTTAATATTTGTTTATATATCACTTTATTAGTAAAATAAAAACTCCCAGGTGCCAATTCTGTATAAATGTATTATGCAATGCCCCCCTCAACAAATGCAATAGTGTGTAGAGATCTAGGGCTTGTGCGAAGATAGATTACTTGTTAGATGGACTTCTGAGTGAGGAGGAAATGCAATTCAGTCTAGAGATACTTGCAAGTGCAGGTTGTTTTTCTTTTACTTTTGTCTTTTAGAAGAGGTCTGAATTGCTGTCCTGCTTAGTTTGTTTTTTCCAGACTGTAGCCACACTGAAAATAATCTAATGTTGAATTTATTAGGTCCGTGGATGGTTTGTGTTTTTTTAACCTGTTCATATATTTTAAATCTCCAAAATTCAGAATATTCCAAGATGAGGTTAAAGAAAAAGCACCTGGACTAAGTTTTTAAGGTGAAGATGTTTTGTTCTAATTTCAAGAGACTATTATTTCTGAGATCAACTGGTAAGAGAGCTGAGCTTATATCTCTAGAGGGAGGAGTTTGACCTGAAACTAAACCTGATGGTCCAGGCTGTTCAGGTCTCATAGTTGTTAGCCATGAAAAGGTAGTGTGACTCATGATGTGAGAGTCATTAAGACTCGGGAGAGTCATTAGTGACACTGTTCAATTCAAGTGTTGTTGTTCCAGAGTGGAACTGTTTTGGTGTAGATTAGGTTTCAAAACACTGTTGTAAATAGTTCAAAGAGGGATTTTCTATTTTAACAAAAATGGATTCCTTCACACCTCTCTCAAAACATCTGGCCTCACTGGCCAGAATTCTGACATTGCTGTCTTTGAAGGATTACTTTTCATTTCATTTCCTTTTCATGGTAACGACTATGTGACAAGAACAGCCTGGTCCATCAGGTTTGGTTTCAGGTCAAACTCCTCCCTCTAGAGATAAAGCTCAGCCCTGTTACCAGTTGATCTCAGAAATGTCTCTTGGAATTAGAGACAACACATCTTCACCTTGAAAACTTAGTCCAGATGCTTTTGCTTTAACCTTTTCTTCACTGATCGATGCTGATACAACTCAAATTTAACGTTAGCAATTTTTGCCATTTGCTAAGCTGATTTGCTGATAGACCTTTAGCTAACGCACCTGACCACGAAGGCTTAAATACCGTACTATTAATAATAAGTAGCTTTCCAAATGAGTCAGGACCACTCTAATGCAACTCATTCTAATCACACAATGGAAAATGGAAAAAAATCTGTGTTTCCAAGGACCATATTAATAAGAATAAGACACACCTATTTTATGCATTCCTACCTAAACTATTACTTAACAACATCATACATTGCAAAAGTGCACAGAAAACAGCTCACACGCCTTATGTTCTTTCAGCTGTTTCTGAGCAGATATGTTTTTAAATGAGTACCCAAATAGAACCATGTCGACTTCTTGTTGGAAAGTATTTGCTTATTTGTAGTGGATACCCACGTATTGGACGTGCCATGATTTGTGCAGTGTGTGCAGTGGAAAGGCTGAAGCCCCCCAGGAGCCAGGGGCCAGATGAAGGAATTGTAGAATCAATCAAAGCTCCGGTGGCAATGAGCTGAAGCTGCGATCTCTCCAATATTTGGGTTCGGTTTGACACCAGAGAGTGATTAAGTGCTTCGAGAGTGCTAAGTGTCATGTTCCCACACTCTCCTGTCCTTAATGAGAAAGTGTGAGAAGGAGTTGGTCTGTTTTCATTTTTTTCTTGTCTGTTTCATTTCTCTCTCTCTCAGCTGTTGGAGTGAGAGCCGCTGCAGCTGTGAGATGATGAAGTTTCAGGGAAAGGTGGAGGTGCCATCCATTACTGGAGGTGGAAAGGTGCGGATAAATCACCTTATCAGGCCTGCCTTTCCCCACTGAGCTGAGGGAGCGGAGCAACGGGGAAATCCATCAAGTTCCACAAATGGGACATGACTCAGAGATCACAGGGCCTCTGTACAGGCTCTGTACATACCTTCTGCAGGCCTTAACATTGGATTACAACCACACGGCAGCTTTTGCCCACACAACTGAGAACAGGATGTCACAGGATGCAAAAATATCCAGTGAACAGGTCAGACTCCTGTATTTTGTTTTGACAAACCTCCAAAGGTCTTCTACAATTTGGGGACTAGTGTGGCAGTACAGTAAAGATGGGTCTTTTAGGATGGATGACAAAGCTACCACTATGTTGTAACTAGTCTGTATGTGAAAACTAGTCTGTATGTCAAAAATTTTATCAAACTTATCATTTATATAGGAGCATTATCTCTTCTGTTTTAATGTATTGTATAATTTATGGCTTTTTATTGCTGCTTTGAATTGCTTACATTATCCAAAAAGTGTTGTTTCTCTGGTTATATCTACACTTTGTATTTAAATTGATTATGCATAGTTTTCTTGAATTTGTTGTACCAGAGGAAAGCAATATAGTGTCCTTGACAAAGTTTGTTTTAACTTATATGATAAATGTATCAATTGTGGCCTTATTAGGTTTTATTGACAGAATTTCTCTTTCCTTGTTGAATTGATCACATTTGTGAGGACCTGTTTGCTGTGTTTGGTGAACCATTTTGCCTTTTTATCCGTACAGTCTACACCTATGGCTCCACATACAATGTTGCTTAGCAACAATAATGACAGTGACCTTTTGGAAACCAGTGGGGTATAATCCACCAGCGGAAGGACTGGAGCTCACTTGTGAGGTCTGAGTGTTTATCTCAGCTCAGAGATTGAAAAGACAGACTTCTATGCAGCAGAAGTACCAACACAAACAGCACGTACAGGCTTTAAGCACATTTGTGCCCTTGAGGAATGTGGAGGAGTTAGCATTTCCCTGCTAGCACTTGTCACCACCCCCTTAATGTAACACAAGTCTATTGGTATTCAGCTGCTCAGGTATCTAAGAAAGCACTGCCTTTTAAACATCTTAACCACTGTTTGTTCTGTCTCTAGAGGGCATGTGCAGTACACTGGGGGTTTGGGAATAGACAAGGAGAATTGCAAATTTGTTTTGCCAGCTACATGTGCGCTGTAATTCTGTGCCTGCTGCATTGTAGCTGAGTGCCTTAGATTTCGACATAAGCATGTACAAAGGTGTAATGTTTTGTTTAATTCTTAGAAGATTTGGGATGTTACGTTATGATTAATGACATCTCTACGGGAGAAAGATTATGCAGCATGTATTTGTGTTGTTGTGTTGTTTTCTATATGCATGCTTAAGAAGTTACATCTGTAAAAAGTGTTCATATTTTACCTTGACATTAGATAGTGTAGTTGAATGCAGTAGTGTGATTAATTATTTACAAATTACAATCAGATTATCACATTTGTGACTTAGTACAGTAGTCGCTTGTGCAGTGCAAAATGTAGTTTTAGTAAGGTATAGGAATAAATACTTGTACTGGCGATGCATTTGTGTGATGTTCAACAAGACGGAGATAATTGTGGGATCACATCGGTCTAACACAGAACTCAAAGCTAGAAGGTAAGCTCTAAACTTTGATTTACTGTAATGTATGAGTATTTTGTTTTAGCAAATTGGTTCAGTTTTACTTTTTCAATCAAGTAAGTCGCTATGTTGTTGTGAAGGTGGGGGTCCTAAATGTTATATTAAATATATTGCATATGCCTATATTTAACAATCCAGCATCTAGGCTTATATAGCAACAACTCTATATACTGTACACATCTGTGATGGGAAATACCTGAAACATATTAATGAAACTTCTCACAGACTGGATTGAGATAGTACAGTTGTCATAGACCTGTTGTACTGTGATACCTCACTTTAGTGGAACCCAACAGGGAACAGGGCTAAATGAAAGCAGACGAAAGTTCCCCAGGCGGGAAGTGTAAGAGAACAGGAAACCCTCGCAGTGTGGCTCTCTTAAGTCCTGGGCATGCATCTGAATGACAAACCTGTGTGTCGGTCCCCCTTTTAAGAAATCCTTTACAAGTACTGAGACACCAGGGCCTGGGCTGTGGAGGCTGTATATTTCTATTCATAATTGATGACCGGGACCCAGACAGACAGCACACTACACATGTAATATGGATTCACTCCTGGTTTCAGATGCATGCCCTCGTCTGGACTTGACTCTGAGCATTCATTGTGTGTGGATGGGGAATGCACTGTGTGTGTGATATCACTCTTGCAGCCAAAAATGTAATAGACCGACCTTGTGTTTCCCACCATAGCTTTGGCTGATGCTTTGACTCCTAATCTTCACTTTGGTTAACCCAATGTCTTTCCTTTTGAAACACCTGTTCGACCGAGTTAGCAGCTGATTGGGCTAGCACAGTGGGTTTAGGCTCCTGTCGACTAATTGATCAGGAATCCAGTCCTGGCGTGTGTGTTTGGTTCTACCTTGTCCATGACTGCACATGGGTTATCAGCTATTTGGCCTTGCTATTCAAAAGTCAGAAAAGATTATGTTAATAGTGGCAGGAGGTATCGGTGAATATGATGCAGAGCTTTGTGTTTTTACTGTGGTGGATATAGAAAAACAGCATCTTCTACATGTCACCGTGCAAGAAAATAAAATGAGAAATAAAATTTATTTTAATTAGACTTTGATAAACCTGGACTCGTTGGCAATAATAAATTAAAGGTTAGCAAAAGGCAATAGAAATAGTTTTATACAGCTTTCTGAAATTTAAATTAAAAATTGTTTGGCCAATTTTGTATAATTTTGAGACTCACTATTCAATTGCTACACATTCTGCTCATGTTTGATGTCATGTAGACAATAAATACAATGTATTTGGAATTATGTATTTGGAAAGTGTGAAATTACTCTAAATATGTTCTGCGCTGCAAACCCTTGGCCTGCTCTAAATGAGCTTCATGATGTAGGCACAGAAAATGGTTGTCACTTCACAAGTGTGTCTTGTCAGGGTTCATTTGTGGAATTTTTTGCCTTCTTAAAAGGGGTTGGGACCATCAGGTGTGTTGTGCAGAAGGTTGGTACACAGCGGACAGACCTATTTGACAACTGTTAGAATTCATTTAATGGCAAGAACCAGCTAAGTAAAGAGAAACAACAGTCCATCATTACTTTAAAAACTGAAAGTCAGTCAGTCCAGAATATTGCAAAAACTTTGAATGCATTCCCAACTGCAGTTGCAAAAACCTACAATGATACTGGCTCACATGATCTGCTGCTGAAGGTAAGTTCATCTAGTCACCGGCCACAGAAATCACAAGTTAACAGCACCTCTGATTAGAGCCCAGATCAAAGCCACACAGAGTCCTAGTATCAGACACATCTTTACATCAATTGTTCAGAGGGGACTTCACAAATCAGGCCTTTATGGTCAGCTAGCTGCTAAAAAACACGAATAAGGAAAAGCAACAAGCAGAGATTTGTTTGGGCCTAGAACAGAAGGAATGGACATTAGACCAGTGGAAATCTGTGCTTTGATCTGATGAGTCCACATTTGAGATCTTTGGTTCCACCCACTGTGTCTTTTTGTGACACAGAAAAGGTGAACGGATGGTCTCTACATGCATGTGACTTTTCTGGTGACACTGTTGGGGATTTATTCACAAATGAAGGTACACTGAACCAGCATGACTACCACGCAACATGCCATCCCATCCGGTTTGCATTTGGTTAAGCCATTATTTATTTTTAACAAAACAATAACCCCAAACACACCTCCAGGCTGTGTAAGGGCCATTTGACCAAGAAGGAGATGATAGAGTGCTGCGCCAGATGACCTGGCCTCCACAGTCACCTGACCTAGCCCCAATCGAGATGGTTTGGGATGAGATGGAGCGCAGAGTGAAGGCAAAACGGCCAAGTGGTCAGCATCTCTGGAAACTCCTTCAAGACTGTACCTCATGAAGCTCATAGAGAGAATGCCAAGAGTGTGCAAAGGTGTCATTGAAGCAAAGGGAGGCTATTTTAAAGAATCTAAAATATAAAACATGTTTTTTTTCATTCATGTTTCCTAAGAAGGTGTGTTGAAACTTGACTGGTAGTGTATATATTTAGCAGCAGTAGCTCAGTGGGTAGAGCAGTTGTCCTTGGAAGGTAGGTGGTTCGATTCCCTTTCTCCCCACAGTTCATACTGTCGTTGTGTCCTTGGGCAAGACACTTGACCCACTTTGCCTTCAGTGGCTGTAACACTGGTAATTACTGTAGAACAATGTAAGTGGCTTTGGATAAAATGAATTTTGGATAAAATGCTAAATGAATAAATGTAAATGTAGTATAGTACAGTATTAAAGTTTTGATATTAAAGTGCAATATAGTCCAAAAAATACACTTAAACATAATATTTAACAACTTTGTGATTCTTAAAGCTCTAGAATTACAAATTTTGTATCCATCACAATAAAATTCACAGTGATCTACCTGAGCACTGACCCACTGTTTCGAAAGCACTGCCCTACTGACTCAAAATGACCAGAGAACATGAGTTCAGATCACATTATTTGAAACACAATGAGCAACAACGCACTCTTTGTTTATTTTTGCCCAGCTGTTCAGTAATTAGCTATTTGTTCCGTCATTCTTCTCGTGTCTCCATTGATTGCTGCCTTTAATGGACTACTGTCTCAGCCTCCGAGTCTCACTTTCTCCTCCGGTCTCAGCTGAAGTTCACCGAGGGCAGAGTTCACACCCCACGTTCCCATAGTAACGCCTGACATGTCACCGTCAAACCCAAACGCCCTCTCAATCCTCAGAAATGGATTTGACCTCTGAACTGTGTCCCCTCGCTGCCTCTTGAGCTGACACACAGCGGAGTGCTGGTGTGTTTTGGCAGCTCCGGGGTGTTAGACCTCACATCCTGGACGCTCAAGGGTTAATGACGGGCTACAACTAGTATGTTACATTTCCATATCATTGGGACTACTGGAAATGTGAGTGTAGAAAAAAGGGAAAATCATACATAGATAGATGTATCTGTTCTGTGAACTAGAAGCTTTGTGAATAGGATATAGCATAACACCCAGTACAACACCACTAGGGTGTGTACCCAACTTCAGACTTACTGTATGTGGGCATATCTTCAGTGGTTAAATTAAAGTTTTTAGAAGTTTATTGGTTATGTACCAAAAAGTGGTTAACTTTGGCAAATAAAAGTTCACTGAGGTGTCACTGTCTTTGGGTTTTTAAGGTGAATAATTATTTAACTGGCAGGTAAGGTTTCAGAAACGTCCTAGATGATTGGATGAACATACCAGTAACGGTCCAAAACATTCAGAACAATCCAGTCGCAGTGGCTAATGTTGTTAACATTAGTAACAATATTGGTTGCTTTGTCGCCCAACCTTAAACAAGCCCATAGCTGCCAGTCCTCATCGGTCCTAACCATCTGTGATCCAGTGGAAATTACATGGGTTTAAAAATAATACATTTTTTTCTTTCTAACAGTTTATTTGAATGGAATTGTTTCTAGCAATAATAATTTGATGTAGAAAACTGGTTTGCCCTACTATCAGAAAAATCTGATGAGTGCAGATGACACAGATGCCACACAGTAAAGGCTTCATCTGGCTGTGGTTGTTGTTGAATCATAAGCTGTACCAGCAGAGCCTGACTCACTGCGACCCCTCACTGGTCCCCGTCATCGTTATGCAGCCTCACCTCTCCGCAGCCAATCCCAGCGTCCGAACTGGCCTCACTTACTGCATCATTTATGAGCACTAATCAGAAGCCAGCGCTGGTGTGCTAGCCACCCTACCGCTAACATCACTTCCCTGACCCGACCCTGCCTGTTTCCCCACAGCATTAACGTGTGTTTACGCTAACGCCTGCTCATTAGGCCTAACTACGCTAGGCCAGGGCCTGCTGCCTGAGCTGGGGCTGGGGGCCTTTTTAACATGCTCTAACCAGCCGAGGCGTCCCCCTAATGGGGTACACACAATGGCTACGTGCTAATCTCAGACAACAGGAAAAAGCAGCAGCAGTAGAGTGTGCATAGAGGTAGTTTACTGAGAGACGTGGCCTGCATGGACCTGCGATCAGGCTCCATTATTGTTGTAATTAGCGTGCCTCAGCGGAGCGGCGGCTCCCAGGCAGCGTGCCTCGACCTCCCTGCCTAGCAGTCTGTTTACAGCCAGCCAAGGCAACAGGGAGAGGGCAGGGGGCTTGCCATGCATCTCCCAGCCTCTGCTCAGCTCCAGCAGCAACACAGCTGTTTGTTCATTTGACGTGTGGACACAAGAGGATTCCCATTCCTCTGCTGTCCTGCACTATTCAAATGTTTATTCTACCTGAGCTATAGGCAAAGGCAAAACCACTGCCCAGGGGCTTATGGAGGTCAGCTCAGATCATATGAAGTGTTATGATAATGAAAATTACAGTTACGAGTAATACATGAGAAGTAAGGTAACCTTTAACTGTGAATTTATACATGCAACCAATGGTTGTAAATTGTGTGTTTTTATAAATTATCAAGTTTTATACCATTGATTTGAATAGTCAGCATGACATACAAATGACCATCAGAGATGCAGATATAAACAGTCTAGACAAGTTCATTCCAATACCTAGCAACAAATGACTAGTCTATGAGAACTAAGACCATTAAGAGAGACAAAACTCAATCTCCCAAATCATATTATACAGTGCTTTTTGGCACCCAAAGCACTTCATCCACCTCAACACACATTAACACACATTTATTACTTACTATTGTTATTGAGACCTCTCAGTGAAAACATGCATTTACAGGGATTACATTTTTTTATTATTTTCAAAGAGAACTGTTTATTTACGAGACAGCTACAGTGTCCCACATCCATGAAATCAAGTCATTACCATCTACACTTACCATTGTTATCCATGTATCACCAGCTGGATGACATACTCATTATACTCTTGATTGTCTGGCCCATCTCACCAGAAAGAGGTCTCACGTTCTCATAATCATGTAGCGTACAACAGCTGCATTCATATCCAGGGCATTAGCATCATAGGATAGACATGATAGCTTTAATAGTCACATTAGCCTAATTTGCTTCATGTTATCTGCTGGTATTTGGTGTAAATTTCAGTGAAGCACTGCTATCGCTTTAGTCATCACTATAACCACAAGTGGTTACATAATAAAGCACAGCATATAAAACAATATTACTTTATTAATCTCTGAAATGTTGATAATATTTACATATCTGAAGCTTTACTGAATACATCTTTCAGCTTCTCACCATGAGTTCACCCGTGAAGTAGTGCACTTCTTCCCCTCATCATTTCCATTCATCTTCAACCTTTCAGCCAACCGCCACATTTACGAGCCCACCCTTTGGCCCATATCATCAAGAGGCCACCCCCTGGTGCGACACCCATCCCTGATCACCAATTAGCCGGCCCCGACCCGCTCCCCTGCTCGCTCTCCAGTGCCACCGTCGAGCAGGAGGCAGCCGGTGAGACTCATAAAGCAGAGGAGGAGAGAGGCGCTACCGGGGCACAGCGAGGTGGAGGTCCCATGAAGGACACGGCTCCCTGGGTGGCTCAGCAATGAGCAGGGGAGCGTGAAGGGCTCGGACAGGTCTTTCCCACAGACCAACACTGCTCTAATGCAGCACTGCAGCAGTCAGGAGTACAACCTCCACTGTTTTTAGTTCACCTGTCTTCTCTGATGGGTCATATTATATAGTGTTTTTGTTTAGGCCAACACAAAATATTCACTAATCTCCAGGATTTAGATAAAACCCACCTATTTTTACTTAACAGGCAGGATAAAGGTTGGGGCAGTGGATGGACCATAAGTTACAAGAATTTTCAGGTTTATCTAACTAAAGACACATAGACGATATATGGAACAACCCTAATCAGTTTAAAATTTTGTGTTCTCCTCTACATATAATTCCCTAAACGCACTGAATATGAACAAAGAAATGAACAAAAATAATAATAATATCACCAAGTGCGTTAACACTAAAAAAAAAAAAGCGTTGTTTTTGGATCAGGTGACTAAGATAAGATAGTGAGTCTAGAAAACATGTAAATTATGTGCTTTGGTCAAAACTGGAGATCCATTTTTTTCCTTTGGTTAAACTTAATAATTCCAACTTAAGCCAAAACTAATGCATACGGAAAAATTTGAAAATGCAAAATTATATTAGGATTATATGTCTAATTACATGTTGTTACTATGTGCACATGTTTAAAAAAGGTCATGGTTCATTCCATTAACACTTCAATGTTTAAAAACTGTCAGTACCTGTCAGTTGGAACCACGCCATGATGATAACGTAGTTTAGAAGTAGTCATCTGGGCATAGTTAAAGTCTTTTCGGGATGTTCCCGCACAAATCCAATTGGCATCATTAACATTCTGTTGCATTTTTAAAAAGAGTTACTCTGAGACTATATAGCTTAGACTATACAAACAATTGAATTTTTTTAAAACTTCATTTAAAACATTTTAAACACGTAATCAGTTTGATGAATTATAACATGATGTTGTAAGTTTGTGGCCTGAGGTTTAAATAGTGGGTAGTCAACTAAAAGAGTCATGCTTTAAAGTCATAATGTAGTTATTTTGTGGGGAAACCCAGGTTTTATAGAAAGCGTGGGACATATTTATTTGTCCCACTATTTCTTCTTAACCTTAAGTGGGGTTCTTACCCAAACTTAAAGATTGAACAAATTAGATTGAGCCACATTACCTAATGTATCTCCAAGTGTTGGATAAACCCATAGCTTCAGTGCGTTGAGAGGCCTTCCCCAGCGCTCGTCCCAGTTGTCTCACTTCATTCCTGTCTTATTGTATGTGATAAGGGAGAGGCCGTGTTGGCTCGGCGTAATGAAGCCCGTGTTAGCAGAGCAGCACTGCAGGGCATTCCTGCCCCGTACACCTCACACAAGCAGAGAGATGCGTGCATATTGATCTGATATTGTTCCCTTGAACTGCGCGGCTGCATGCTTTGTGCTTTGAATACACCCAACAGTCTTTGCTCTAAAATGCTGTCATGAACCAAATTTAATTGTTGCTCACACCAACACACATTTTCTAATTTTATTCTTTTTAATTCATTTTAACCACATATGACTTCTAAAAAAACATCATCACGTATTAACCACAAGGACTGTATTTACATTTTGATTTGACTAACAACATAATTAGTTAATATTGCAGTCGTTTTGATTTCACACCAACCATAACAAGTCGCTGCTAAATAAAGTATAGTGCTGAATATTTCACAAAATACCAATAATTGTAATATACATTCATTATCTGTTGAAGACATGCTTATGAATAAATGAATGGGAGGTCCAGTAACTGAGACACATCAAGCTGTTTACACGAGGCCTATTCATTCACACAGCAGTGGATGAGAGGTAATAGGTTGGAGTTTTGAAGGGCTAAAGCGCCATCTGCTGGTCACCATGGTAACAGGCCTGTCTTGGAAACAATATAAAAGCATCCTTGTCTAGTGCATAGATGTGCTAAGGAACTTTTTGAATAAGTATTGTATTGTATTGTTGAATGATTGAACACGATAAACTTCCAGCACTTAAACCAATTCTTAAACCGATGTGCTTTTAATTTACGGTTTCTTGTATTTTATTTGTCCAATACAATATTCTTTTAATAGTCCATCAGAAACAAATAAACAAAACTTATTTATTAGTATATTGATGAACACTAAAATAATAAATAAAATAAATCTAAAATGCATAATATATACAGGCATCAACAAAATTTAGCCCACATTATGTCAATTGTCTTTTTTGATTTACATTTGAGTAACGTAATAGCAATTGTAGCCTATAATATGCACCCTAATACTTAAATATAAATCAATTCTTTCTGCTACAAAATATTATAAATTGCAACATAAAATATAAAATAAATTATTGTCCAGTGTATTTACTTATAATAATTATATAATTACTTTGGAATGTTATTGTTTCAAGATTGCCTTTGATGATTATGTATAGTATATATTGAAATAAGAATTAAAAAATCTACTTGCTTTTATTATTTATTTTTTGAAATAAGCAAATTATTTGTATTTTTGTGTGTTTTTTGTTTTGGCCTTTTTTGCATTTATTTGATAGGTCAGTGGAGAGACAGGAAACAGGGTGAGAGAGAGTGGAATGACATCGGGCAAATAACCTGAGTGGGAATCAAACCTGGGTCTCCTGAGTATAAGGTACTTGCTCTAGCAGGTGTGTCTATTAATGTAATAATGTACATTAGAGTAATAATAACATACATTTTTCACAAAACTATGCCCCACACCAAGGTTAATAACTTCTTTTCTTTATTTATTTAGATGCTAAATATGACAATAATTGCCAAAGGATATTCTGCATGTTCTGTGTTACATGTGCATGCTTCACACAAAATCCCTATTTGGAATAGTGCTTGTATGGACTGTGCGTTCTGTCCTGCCTAATTGCCGCTGTCAGACGTCCTTTTACGCTCTTGTCCCGCAGTCGGATCAGACAACCCAGTCCACGTGAAGCTCACTCTTAAAAAAAAGTCAGGTTGTTGGGAGGTGGCGAGCTGCTTAACAATGATCAAGTGCCAACCGCGCTCTGGTTTTCCACATAAATAGTTGTCTTTCACTCGGTATCTGTGCAAACAATGGCTGATCAGAGGTGTGTACGGCAGGTAGAGGGGGAGGGACCCTAATGCGACATGACACGAGTGCTACTTTGATATGGCTCGTATCGTTAGGAGATAAATGCCACTGATAAGATAGAATGAGAAAATAGACATCAGGAGGCCTGCTTTTAAAATCAAGGGAGGGGAATGCAAATGCTCCTTTTTATTCCCCGCAAAGTCGACAGTTCAGCATCATTTATTCATCCAATTGCATGTTTTAATTCGTCTTATGGAATCATTATACCTTGCCTATAACTTTCTGCGTGTGACAGTGATACCTGTGTTTGAGTCTTAAAGGAAGTAACTTCAGAAAAAGGAGTGTACCGTGTTGTCTTTGTGGTGACAACAGTGATTAATAATGGAAAACAGATGTTGGCGTCTTGATTTGAAATTTTCATGAATCTTCCCTAACGTGATTAAAGTGTACGTCTTCCTCGAGTCACTCCAGAGTCTTTTAACTGCGTTCTCCGGGGAGTGGCAACAAATCACGCTTGAGACAACATGTCAAATCACGCGTCGTCTCAGGCACGTCACAAACTCTTTTACACAGCTTTTCCACCGAATGTGAACTCGGGCTGTGTTCTAAGTTTGCTTTAACACACTGTAGATGCTGTAATGGCCTGACCTCACTCAGCAACCAAAGGTATAGATGTCAGATATTAAGTGCAGTTTACTCTTCTTGAAGAAATCTATAAGTTAGGGCTGCTGCCATTTTTGCATTAATGATGCATTTTGGAGCCACATAGTGATAGGCCACAAAAGTGTTTTTACTTTACTCTCGCCAAAAATCCTCATTCAGCTGCTGTATGTGCTGGAATTTTTGCACCCTACTCAAACAATAATAAAAATGTATTATTATTGATTTTTAGACAGAAACACAAATTGTCGACCCAACCTTTCAATTAAATAATGGAATGGTCTTTGTGAGATCTGGCTACATTCAATGACCAGACCTCAAACAATTAAAGAAGCACTGGGCATAAAATGAGAGATATGGGTGTTTTGTTCAAAATTATAGTTGAAGCAAGTGCCATGTTGTGCATTTTCAAACCACCTTTGGAAATACATTTGTGACATTTTAATTAACATTGTAACATTGTTTCATTACATTACATTTTTACTTGTTATCTCATTAGAAATGTCTTGTTCTCATTTAAAACCAGACTCTATGAGACTTCCTACTAATGACTGAAAGGGGGAAACAAAACTGATTTATTCAGCGGTTGTCAAATATTAGTTTTCATTAAGTTGAAAAAAATAGATTTTAGTAGCGCCTCATGGTTTGCCACATGTGGGCAACCCGGGTTTAATTTGCGCTCTTGTCATTTCATTGTCTTAGTGTCATCCTTCTTTCCCTCAACCTGTTTCCTGTCTATCTACACCTACTCTATAAAGTCTAGACTAAAAATTCTACATGAAAAAATATTTAATAATTGTCAAAGAGACAGTTCAAATGTGTAAAACTGGATTTCCACTAAGACAGCACGTAGAGGATGGTCCAAGTTGTATTATATAGCATCCATCCCGCTGCACTTGCATTGTTCTAACACAAAACTCTAAATAAAAGCAAACATGACTTGTTTAATTAGAGAGGGTTTTCAGTAAATTATTTTTTGTTTTAAAACAGACAAATAAAAGCTATTTTTATGATGTGTTAACTCCAATCTCCAAATAACCATATAGTTAAGTCTCTAAAATCAGTATCGTTTAAGCTTACGTCAAATGTAAGTTTAACGCCCCACCATTTTTTTATCCCCATGTCCGTGACTACAGCCAGGCATTTACAGTCTCCTGACACAAACTGAAATCTGATCCATATTTCTGTGCAGTTTAATGACAGATCTGCCGTTGCCTCACAGTGAGCGGATCCTTATTCTGGAGAAATGCATTTGCAGACTTGACTTCTATCTTTGGCGGCGTTTAAAAGCCCCGGCTGCTGTCACTATAGGCAGTGGTTTGTGCTCACTTTGGATTGCGAGGTGCAAATGTATGAAAAGGGCTGGAGCGGGAGATTTACTGTGAAGTAGCCAGGAATGTTGTAGCAGCAGAAAAATAGTGACACTTAAATGCTTTCTCTCATTTCTTTGAGAGGGGCTTCTTTTCATCCATTCGTTTCCTTCCGGTTTTATTTTCAATCCTCTATTCTTGTTTTGTGTCTTATCGTTGCTAAAATAGATGGAGAAATCTAGCCAACAGTCTGCTCTGTCAGGTAAAAATGATATCTCTATGCTTTTTATTATTCCTCTCTTACATAATCAATCATATTTTATTCAACCATGAACTTAACTTTTGCTCTTTTGTTTAAATATTGTATGTTATAAGGAGATTGAAAGGCCCATCTGTCGCTATAAATATATCAAATCCATTCATGTGAGGCCTACTTTTAATGTGGCTTTTTATTAACTGGGAATTTTTTTTATTCATTTTGGTGTTACCTTAAAATCTAGTGTGCTTCAATAAAGCCAGGGTAGGCATTTAAAGAATAGTCTTTGGGTAAGTTTTTTAGAAAAACTAGAGTGTACAAAAAGACTTAACACAAGCTCTTTAGAGTCACAGTCATGCAGAATGAAGTGAGGGACCACTTGGACTATCACTCACGCAACATGACAATCATACTCGCTGTATTAAAATATATTTCAACTGGATATGAGATGCGTTGAGTGGGGCAGGTTTATTTTGCATTTAGTTACTGTTGTTTGGACTATTTTAATTGCTGCTCTAAATTTAGATACTAAATGGTTCATAAGAATTGGCAATGACATAAAAAGCAACATAACATGCTATAAGTGTTAGTCCGACCACATGTACATAAATAAATAATACAATGTGTGTCAAATATCAAGGCTGTGTCATGAGCTTGGTGAACTGCCTACCCCAGTTTTATAAACCCACTGACACTTACTTAAAGAAGAAGAAAGATTCATTTGTTTTTGTATGGATATATGAAATATGACTTTATGTTGAGCATTTGTTAATCCCAGAAATAAAGCACAACTCATTTAGTGATTGAGGTTATGTTAAGATTTTTAATTGTCGAAAGATAAGCCTTCTTTTTAATGACAACCTCTTTTTTATGAGTTATGTGGAAGACAGCATGTTAGAGCTTAATCATTTCAAGCCTTGATCACGTATTGTTTTTTTTTTTGCTCAATATTACTTTTCATTTAATATATGCTAAACTTGGTAGGTTTTTATGACAGCTGCACATGTTTATGTTTATTATGTTTATTATTTGACACCACACTGGTTGCAGTCATACTCGTCATTACATCTATCTAAACCCTGTTTAATAAGTTGCACAGTGGTAGATGCAATATATTAAAGACACAGTAAGCAGACTTAAGAAGAAGTGTAAGAAGAAGTGTAAATAGACAGGAAACATTAACAAAAATTCTTACATTTTTACATTCTTGCATAATGCATTTTGGGGTCATAAAATGAAAAGGTTAATAATCCCAAAAATGTATCTTACTTAAAAAAAAAGACCTACAATTGCTTGAATATTTTCTTGCTTGTGCCAGAATTTCTAAATACTACAATAAAAAAATGTGCTTCATATTTGATTAGAATTCTTGCACAATAATCTAAAAAGTGCTTAAACCAGCTTAAGGCACCAGTTGGATTCACAATCAAACACTCAATGACCTCATTTCAGGTTTGTCTGTGCTAAGAATCAATATTAAAACAATTTTTTGTCATTCCATCTTAAAAAATTGTCCATAGTGTAATGCACCCTCAACATTTGGGGCAAAAATGGCGTTGACTGAATGTAATGTCTTGTCTCATTTAACTCTCCTATTTGAGCTTTGTTTGAGCTCTGAAATGAGAGCAGCACAAATAGCATAAAAGAATGTGTATAAATGAATATGAAAAGCAATGTTCATTTGGCCGATGATAGCTGTTTCAAATTCCATCCCTTTTTTGTGTTTTCTCTCCCACCTTTCCACGCTCTTCCCTCAGGCCATAAAACAGTACTTTTACATATATTACCTTTTGATTAATGGAGCTGTATTCATTATTCTGCCCTATTGCTAATTAGAAAACGCACCGTGCTAATGATATACAGTTGGAATAATACTTGCCCACAAGGCACGCTATCACATGAGGTTTGATACCGGCGCCGCTCCTGCTCCGAGCCGACCCCATAGATCCAGATCTGCCGGGTCCATTAGCAGCAGAGTCACGGCCGGCGCGCCTCTCATTGTTTTTGTTCTGGCATAATGAGGCCTGTTCTCTCCCGGGAGTTGTCGCTGAGGCTTGATGAGGTGTGAGCACTGAGTCACTCTTAATCAGAAGATATGTGAGAGCGCCCTGCATGTGTGTGGGGTCTTGATTGATTCGGTGTTGTGCATTTGGATATCTTCATTCTGCAACTCAAGTCTGCCACAGTTTTGGTAACTTTTTGGGGGATTTCTGTCAAAAAACAAGTCAAGTTCAAAACTCTAAATTTAAATGGAAGAAATGACATGACATTCAGTCCTTGTTACATAAATCCTGGTTATTTATGCTGTCAGCTGTTTCTCAGTTATTCAGGATGTACTGTATGTTGAGGTGGTGGATGGGACATAAAACCAGTGCTTTACCATGAGACAACAAAGTCTGACAAAGTTGACAATTAGCATTTTTTTTTAAATAAAGTTTGTACAAATAATTAACAAAATGATTAAAAAATATTGTGTTTACTACTTGATATTTTTTTATTTATAATTTTATTTATATTATTTATAAACTCTAAAAAGTATATTGTAAAAGCAATCATTTGAGGAGGAAAAAAAAGCTTTATGTTGCCACTACAAAAGATTCTAATAGATTAGGAACCTGTTACTCAGGAATGGAAAACCTTGACCAATCACATGCTCGCAAAATCCCACGCTTAAAGAAGGAGCACTCCCACTGGTCAAGGCCGGCTTGTCATATGACGTCCCAGAAAGTTTAATAGCTGCTGATTAAGTGTATATTCTTTTTAACTCAGAGAAACAGGTTAAAAAAGAAAAACATCAACAGAGAAAAAGGAAGGCAACGTAAAATTGCTGATAAACACTGTCAATTAAATCACGTAATGCCTAACAAGGAGGAGATGATTGCTAGGTTTGGAGTTAAGCTAACACTATGCTCTAAAATTCAGTTTGGGGTAATGTATTAGTATTTTGTTCCAGTTTTATTTTTTAATAGAAGAGAAGCAGGAGAGGTCCCTAGGCTGCTTTTGGTAGAAAGTGGAGTCTGAGACAGTGACGGCAAAAAGAAAATCAGGTAATGGAGCTTTAAGGCATAATATTTTGACTTACCACATACCAAATACCCAATATCTTGTATCATTACATCTCCAAAAATAAAAGGAAGAACAATAGAACTAACTTAAACGTTAACAAATGCTATTCGTTGTGTCACACTTTGTAGAGCAGCATTGGCCGACACAAGGCAGCAACAGCAATTTATACTTTTAAAAATAAATTAGATAGACAAATGCTAATTATTCTTTTTTCAAGGTGTTTATACACTATTGAAAACATGGATTTGAAAGATATTTTCCATTTTAATTAGCTGTTTGGTATAACATTTTACACACAGCACCTTTAATCTAAAAAAAAAAAAGTTAAGTGACCGTTTTTGAAAGGAATAAACACAATATAGTTGCCCATTCGGATGGAGCCAAAACAAAATTGTATTAATTATACACTGCCTTTAATCTCAATTAAATATTTAGTCCATGAGAAAGACATTGCAATAAATTATATCCATTATTATAACCATTGCAATAATCAACAGTTGTGTGTGTTTATCCCACACTGTACTGCTCTATAACTCTATAAGATGTTGTTTTATAACTGACAACTTGATTTTTTTTTCTCTTTTAACTTATTTAAATGTCACAAATCTAAGACTGACATATCATGTTTCAGACACATATCAGGCACTTATTTCTACATATGTACATTATTGAACTAACATCAGGGTCTTTACTAACAATCGGCGTAAATTCAGCCTCATAGTATCTGACACTGTACTAACCGATTCTCCAGTGCTGTTGAAGTGTTCCAGTGTGGCTCTGCGGTCACAACAACCAGTGGCAGTGACAACCATCAATATCACACCGGTGACTTGTCCGGACTAATGCAGCGTATTCCCCAGGCCGGCCCTCGCTGTGTTAATGGCTGCAGGGCTCACGTCGAGGTGCACAGGGAGCCAGCCCTCGCCGATTGGTGACAAGTCACACCAACTTTTCACATGGCATCTGTCATTTGTCCTTCTAAGCTACAAGCCTACTAACACTTTGTACCTGGATCACTCAAAAAGCCATGTGTAGGGTTTAGTGTAGGGTTATGTGTAGGGTTTTAATAGTTTTGCTATGTTGTCTCATTTTAAATATTTGTGTCTTATTGAGTATACTGTCAAACCTTAAATACATACTTTTAAATAAGAGTTAAAATTTAACTTTGCTCTAGACTGTTATATTAACAGCTGTAACAATCGGACATGTTAGATTTTGGTTTGGTCGTATGTTTGGCCAGAAAAAAAGTTAATTTTAGATGTATTGCTATTTTTTCCTACCTTTACAGGTATTGTTTAGTTTAGTTTTTTCCAGAGATTTTTACTGAGATAATTTAAAAGACCAAAAGAATTAAAGTGTGACCCTACAGCCTGAACGGATTTTTTGTGTCTTTGGTATGGTTATTATGGTCTGTTTTTTGGTCATTTTCTTTCAGTAGGCCAAAGACTAAAATCTTTTGGAGTTTCCACTACATTTTTTTTAATGCATTGATATTGTGCTTTTTGGTCCCCCTTTGTACCACAGCGCTTTACATAATGTTTCCATTCACCCCATTTACACCATCACTGTTGGAACTGAAGGGCACCATCGGCTTCAGGGTTTTTGGTCAGTGATGCAACTTTTAGTACCTATGTGTTTTTTTTGGAATGTGTCAAAATATTTCTAACAATTGTTTTTTAAGTAACAACTCAGAATTTCAAGTCTAAAACAAAAAAAAATAAACACATGTTTACTGGTTCTCTTCTGAGCTGGTTCATTCCACAGGAGGAAAACAATAAGAAGTTTGTTATTATTTATAGGGTTTTAGCTTTATTAGAATGTGCTGTAAATTCAACTGTTTCTCCCTTAAATTACTTAAAGGCACCTCGCCTAAGTAGTTTTTTGCCTTTTTGGTGACATTTGTCGGCAAAAGTGCAGGTTGCTTTTTTACTCCTCACACTTTTTTATAGAGCATGTGAACAGCTATGGTAGCCCTTCAGGGACTTCTTATTACCTGTGAATAAACACACTGGAAATAGGTCTGAAAATAGGTGTTATATATATATTAGTTTGTAATTGCACATAGCTTTTATGCAAGAATGTGTGCCCAGAAACAAATATTAGCGTGCTTCTCGCTCAGCAGTGCTCAGTTTGTCCACTCTCAGGACATATCCTCTTTCCAAGATAGACAAATCCCAAAATTTGTTTTTTTATGTGGTTGGAAACATTCTGAAAATATATGTGTTCCATTTTGTTCAAGTTTATACTATCCCCAAATGCACATTCATACTATATAAGCAGCTGTTTATTTTGTGAACAGTTCTTCAAAGCATCTCCTGAACCAAATTGACTCTGAAAAGCTTTTTGTTCAAATATAAAAGCCAAGTTGGCCCTATAATAACTGCAGGAAGGGCTCTCTCCAGTGTATGCGCTGAGAACAGGCCAAAGGTCACAAAGCAAACCTTGGTGCAGCGCCAGAAAGCCGTTAACACTTCTCACCTACCTTTTTGCAGCTCAGAGGTCAGCATTTTCTGAGATTACCTCTTCTTATTTCCTTCTCCCCACTCTGTGTGAGCACCATTACAGCAGCACATGGCCCATTACAGATCAACAGTCCATCCAGAGTTAATAGAGGCTGTGCATGGCTCTAGGGCCTACTAACCTATCGCCCCTCAGTTCTCAGTGTAAGTCCTGACTCGGGTCAAGTAGTGCATAACAGAGCCCAGTGTGTACCAACGCTGTGCACAGTCTGTCTGAACTTAAATAATAATGATGATGTGATGTGTTATTGATCCCCATGGGGAGTTCATGTATTCCTCCTGAGGGAGTTCAAAGTGCATACTCAGCAGTACAGTAGTATACAACCAGGAAGGTTTGCTCAAGGGCACTGCAGCAGGTGGGATTCTGTTCAAACTAGCTGAGTTGAAATTATTTCTGTGAAAATAGTACCAGAGTAATAGTCCTGTCTGCCTTCTCTGTTGGTTGCTATAAATGAAGGGAGTTGTCATGTCGAAATGTCATGTCAAAAAATAAATAAATCTAATGTTGTATTACTTCAACAATTTAATTTCATCCATCGGCAAAAAGACTTGTGTAAGGCAGCGGTCACAATAACTTAAATAGTCACCTGACTCGTAATCCCAAGGCTCATAGGTGTGCCAAGACAGGCAAACCCCACAGAAACCTGACAATACCCACTAGGGGCATCACAACCTTGATTAAATTCACACAATTCCACACTCTAGACCTAGGTGTAAATAGGTAATGGAACAAAAACATTAATACAAACTTCCCATGTTTAAGTTGCTTCATTTTTTTTTATTTCTGTTACTTAGGTTGTTGAACGTTTCCAACAAAGTCACATCAATTGTAAAGAGTCTGTTAACTCTATATTTGTTTCTTAAATACTCACTTTTAAACTTGCACTATTTTGCCTGTCTTTAGTTGTATCTTTGCTTTGCCCTACTTCTTCAACATTTCCCTCACTTAACTTGTTAACTTGTTTTATCTGCCCAGGGACTGCAGATGGAAATTAGCTGTAGATAAATCTGGTGTAAAGCATATTTTCTTTTGTTAGAATAATGTATTTGCACATGGTCCCTGTCAAATGAATAATAAACTAATCTTAACTTAACAGTAGATAAAAGTTGCCAATTGACAGGTGATAATGAGCCAAAATGACAGAATGGAAACAGCTTGGGCATTTGCCACTGCAAACTGTAACAAATGGGTAAATGGGCAGGCAAACTAAAATTGTTTTTGCACAAAGCAGGAGATAAAAATGTAGCTGGTGTGTCCCTCTGGAGCCACCACTTTGTAATTTTTGTAACTTATCTTTTTTGATAGAGTCACAGATTCAGTACTTACCCCGGCCTCCAGGGGCACTGTCTGTCACTGTCATTGAAGAGAATGGAGTCAGAACAAATGCACAGTGCCGGTATTCTCGGTTTTATTATCAGAAATGCCATCCATATCTCACTGAACCGGAAAAGGAGCTAAATTGTAGAATACAGTAAAACTAAATGGAACACATTGGTCGAAACCAGTTTTAGTGAACTCTTTGTCTATCTCAGTGTATTGGTCATAGGTCAGTTGAGTGCATGTTATTTTTTGCGGTCAATATGATTCATTGTATTTCATGGATATAGCACCTTGGAAGCAGTATGTATTATACATGTGTGACTAAAAATATTATATAGGCCACCAAGCCGTAACATTTCGAAGAGGTGTTGTAAAGTGAAAAGTAGCGACACAAGCAAAAACATTGCTGAGCCCACACACTGTACAGTTTAATTTCTGTAACGTGTGTTGCAGAAGTAAAGTCACATATCAGTGGCACATTTGTGGAAAAGGCAAGAAAATATAACAAAAAAGTTCAAGTGAAGCAGAGGGACTGGATGGCTATATTCATATATATACGAAACTGTTTCCATAAACACGGTACCGTTTCAGAAAACGTATCCACACGGGTTAACACAAAACCACTGAAAACACTGTAGTATACATGCCAGACCTGTTAGTGGCGCTGTAATGCTGCCACAGAAACACACCAAAACAGACAAGAACACACCGGGCATGTGCATAAAACTTGTGGAATGTAAACAAAAGAACAGTGAATCTAAAAACATATGGCGTATGACATTCACCGTGTCCACTTGTTGCTCGCGGGTGGTAGTAGAGGAGCAGAAGCTATAACCAGCTCAGTAGCTTCTGCAGCACAAACGCAAGACTGTAAGCGCCACTGTTGTTGTAGTTTAGAGTTTAGCGCATGCGCGTTAAGGGAGAGATGGGACTAAGGCATTGTCAGTTTGTCGTTTCAGTAAAGACGGAAACATTAAAACATTATTCCAAAATCTTTCCACTCTGGGACCCGGTTTAAATAAATTTTGTTTTCGGGCTCCTAAAATGCCAGATCTGTGTGGATGAAGTGCACATACTGTACAATAAAAAACCTTTGCGGATATGCCTAAGCCCGTCTCTGTGGGGACAAGGCCTGAACTCATATCTGAAAAGTGGTTTGAATGTGCTTTATTCTAACAACACAAAAAGGGGCATTGTTTCTTTGTCCATTATTTATTTATCTGAACAGACCAATGGAAAGGGCTTGTAGCTATAATCTAAAGCCTATAAATGGTTTGTCTTCACAAAAATCAATATTAAAGTTTAAATGCAAGAAAACTTTTTGTCAGTTGTTTCTTTCTTAATTTCTTTCTTCCTACATTATTTAGATGTGTGTTTAATATTAGATTGATGTTTAACTTTGAACAGAAATTGATCAAAGACAACTTTTTTACTGTCTGGCATTAAGACAACAGTGGCATACAGTCACTTTGTTCCAGACTTTGAGCAGAATAATTAACTATTTAGTAAATTAGATTGATTAAAAAATAAGGTAGTACTCTTTGTAGCTCTGGTCTTACATAAGCTTATAATGCAGTGAAGTTTCCAAAGTACTAATGTAGGGTCATAAAAAGATCAACATAACATTCGTTATGGTTAGCATAAAGCCCAGGTGGTAGTGATTAGAGGAAGAAAAATATGGTTAGCAGGTAAAATCTAGTATGTACCACAACAAATGCATCATTATGACGAGGCATACAGTGTAATTCTAACCATTTATATCATTCAGCTTTGAAGATTTAATTGTTTTGACTGCCCCGGATTTCTGTAGCTTGAAATCATTATAATTTTTAAGAAAAAAGTTAGGGAGTGCGAAACATTTATAAAGTCATAAACAATAGACTTCAACAATACCCAATCCACTCTTTTTCCAATCTATCCAAGAGTGCTTAACAGACCTACATCACAAATCTCCTGCTCCATGTCCACTTTGATAGTCTATATTACTGTACGGTATTATTTTAAATGATGGTCCCACTCAATCAGGGGTGAAAGTATGGCCTGGTATGGCGTACCCCCGCTGTATATTGGTACGCTGTACCTGGAAAAAAAGTTGAAAAGGGGCTGGCTTGGCTAATCGTGAGAACCCGGTGGGCTGGCCTGTTGTTGGTAAAGGTCTATTTAGTGATAACACGAGAGTGCCATCAGACTTAAACAAATGCTTGTTCTATGCAGCCTCTTGTAACGACAAGACAACAACAATTCAACGCATTCAGTTAATGCGTTCTTTCCTCGTGCGCTCCCACCACGCGCCACAGCGTAAAACAGCAACCAAACCGAGTAAGCTCCGACACCACACACTTATCTGTGGCCTGTGCACTGTAAAGTGACTGTAGCACTGTTAGCACTACGCCGTCTCCCAGGAGGACAGTGTGCTGCAGGTGAGCCTCTACAGCTCATGCGTAACCACCCTTTCTTTAGTCTTTAGTGTGCATCTGAGCAGAGGTCAGCTGGACTGCAGCAGCCTATGAGACTGTTAAGAGACTAAATCTGCAGCCTGTTGAGGGGAGTTTGTCTCAAAACAAAGGCAGATCAATGTGATGGGGTTTCAAGGCAAAAGCCCCCAATTTAGGGGCTCCATATAATAGGCATCCATCCAGATAATTAGTATTTATGAAGAAACTTGTACTATTTGCACCTCACGCCTCAAACATCAGACCAGTATCAACTTTTAAGATGTGCACAAACTCTTTCTGCAGTTATATCTCCATAAAGAGTAATATGATCGCAGCATTTGCTCATCGTCAGAACAAGACTTTAAACAACCTTTCAAAGAGTTGACTTGAAGGTGTCTGCAAGAGTTCTGGCATGGAACCTGGAGACAGCCGGCCAATTATAAAATTATGAGTGAAGACTTCCTGTAGATCCCTTATGGCCCTGAAGAACCCCATTACCCACAAGCCTTGGCTTTGAAACACCTCATCCCACTCGGAAAGATGACACAAACTCCGGTGCTGCCTCCTGTCAGGCAAAGGTTCAGTAACAGCAACCTCTTTTTTTTTTTCCTTCCAATTCGCCCCAAGTGTTTTAAAGCTATACACTACCACATTTCCTCCCAGTGTCGGCTTAAAGGCAGCGCTGGCAAAGTGACAGCCAGAAGAAACAGTGAGTGCCACAATTGACATACACCCCATCCTTTTGGCATGTCATCTCCCTTTTTCTGGACACCTGATTGATTTTGACAGCCTATATTGGGTATTTCATATGAAAGAGAATTTTGTGATTAAATCTTAATGAGTTGGAATTTCTCTCAGTGCTTTTATTACAGGCCGCCAGTTTTGAACATTTTTCAAAGTAACAGACACACCCAAATTCCACTGTTTGCAATGAATTAATAATACCCTCTTGTCACTGAAGTATCATGCATTCTTTAATCAGGCTCCGGGTCGGAAACAGAAGCTTCTTGAAAGGTATTGTTTTGTGATCAGAACAATTAGAAACTTAGCGGCGCTCATAAAAGACAGTATGTCTATATATTTGTCAGAAGAAGAAGGATCTCTGAGGAGGACTCAGTCTTGTATGTTGGATTATGTGTCTTGACTGGCTCACATCAGTCATGGATAGCGACTTGAGAAGGCCGAAGACTTTTGTGAACTGCGGGCACAAAAGAGCAGAAGCATGTGCTTTATTCCGTACTGTCAAAGTACTAAAATAAACATTTCCCTGTTAATTTTAATCTGGCTTTCAGCCTTCTTCCTCTAGACAAGCCCGGAACCCTTTCTTTGTTTGACCCTATTTCTAATTCTACTTAATTTATTACATTTGTGGTCCATTCTGAGCTCAGACTATGCTCATAGCTTGATTGAGCCATCTAATTTAGATTTCTCTCTTTGCTTGAGTTTTGAAGAGAATCAATCTTATTTGTTGCCAGCTTCCGCTCAGACTGATGCTAAATTCATGCGGTATTCAGACAAAGAGAAAATAAGTTAAATCTGACTCTTTTGTAGCACATGCACACAACATAAAGTAAGGTAAACAAGCTTTATCTTTTTAAATGTTTTGCTTCATGAGAGACCAAAACTTTGTCAAAGAAGTTGTCAAACCCCTAAAATACATCTCTTTGTTCTTTAAAAAAATTGCTCTAAACACTGGTCTTTGTAGTCCAAAAATGTTCATTTGGTCTTCCATGTAAGTTTTTGTTTTCTTATTATCAGACCAGTGTTTTTAAGGGTTTATATTTAAATGTTTTGACTGCTGAACGACCTACAGTCTTCCTTAGAAGAGTCACATGATGTTACTATGTCTTGTCAGCTGATTTATACAGATTTTGTTGTCCTACCTGAAGCGGTAGGACAACGACCCCGTTACTCCAATTTAGAGAAATACAAATAACTGCCCCCCTGAGATTTTGCTTTGTTTGAAATACCTACTTTGTTTTATCTAACCTCCTCCTGCAGCCGGACTTCATCCTTTTCTTGTGTTTGAGGACAAGAAACAAGTTTGTGTTGGTAGTTTGTGGTGTTTGGTCTCCTTTGTGTAGAAGTGTATGGGAGCTGACACATCTCTCATGTCTGTGTCTGCCTCCCACCTAAAATCCTCTGCGGCTTTTCCACAACTGTCAGCGCTGGAGAGACACAGGCAACTGTTTTATTTCATCATCTGAGATTAAGAGAGTGCCTTGGCTCACCCACACTCTCTGTAACTCTTAACCAGCATGAGCCACTGGTGTCTAAATCTGACCTGGAATGGGAATAAAGAATGGCAACCAGAAAAATGTTTAGGATTGTCAATGAATGTAGTAATCAAAATCAAACTGTTTACAATATATTTACATTCAAACTAAAATTTCCCTTTTACAACCGCCTCCATCAATCCCAGACTCAGCGGCTGAAACACTCAGAGACTTTATAACGTCTGGACTATTGTAATAGAGTTCTGTCTGGGATCACTCAGAAGCTGCTGGACAGGCTCCAATACATACAAAACTCAGCAGCCAGGGTTCTCACACACACCAGGCCCTGGCAATACATCACCCCCCCCACTCACTCCATAACACCCCCCACTGGCTTCCCATTAAATATAGCACCTCCTCCTTACCTGCAAGTCCCTTCACGTCCTGGCCCTCAGTACCTCTCAGACCTTCTTCACTTCTACACACCCTCCCAGAACCTCCGCTCCACCTCCACCACCCAGCTCACTGTTCTTAGTTCCAGGTTATGTCCAGGTCCCAACATTCACACATGCAATCAGCTGAAACCACTGGGCAATTCAAATCTCTTCTCAAAATATTTCTGTTCAAACTGGTCTTCAACGCCACGCAGTAACTCATCTAGACTTTGCTTTTCCTGTTGTATATAGAATATAGAGAGCTCACCATGGCATTATTGAATGAAATTTGGCACAGCGATTCTCCACATTGTACCTAACAAAAATATTATTATGGACAGGCACACAATCAAAAAGGTAGTCAGCTATAGGATTGAAATTTCAAAATACGACTTTGGCAAAAATTGCACACCTTGCATTCTACCAAACTTATCCTTGGGCGTTTGTCCGAATGAGCTAAAATTTGCACCACAAGGCAATCTAAAGATGTGTGCAATCAAAAGTTATACAAATTCTCTTCAAAAGTTTTCATGCGGTGTTGCCGATATGATATGTAATTTTTTTGTCTGATTTGGCTTCAATTTTAATCATTTATTGACTCCCCTGGCCCGAACACATATATATGGAAATACTGTCAATGAGCTTAACATCGCCCCCTAGAGTTTCAAAATAAGTTTGTCAAAAATGCACAAAATCTGGCAAATGAAGTCATAACATCTGAAAATGTATCTTGCACCTGTGCCCTAAATTCAGTTGTGTTGCAGTGGCAATGGCCCACAAATGAAGTTTATTGTACATGGGTGAAATTTAGCACATACAATCCTTATGTGTCCTTGACCAAGAAACTCTACTGGAACCATGAGCTAAGCAAAACCGTATTTCCATGGCAACGCATCAAATTATTAAAAATATTGGCCTTATACAAAGCCTGTGGGACACTAAACTTCGTTGTAAATATAAAGTTGGCAAAAACACATTCACATTTACAAATAAATGCAACTGTCTCTAGTAATCATTAGATCTGTTTCACACAAAATATTTATATAATAATTATTAGTTGGTTCACAATTACCCACTTAGAATAATCCATAAAGTGGGTTATTATGAACCAACTAATAATTTGTTTAAACAATGTAAAGCCTTAAAATGAAAGGATATTGTATATATAAAAATAGTAGAGATTCTATAGAGAGTGAAAAAGAACAATGTTCCAAACTGTATACAAGAGCTCTTTAAATTAAGAGCTGGTAATTTAAGAGGTTTTTATATTTCTGAATGTGCCGAAGCAAGAACAAATATAAAATGTAGATGTGTTTCAGTCCTGGCTATAAAAATATGCAATGCACTAAATGACAAATCAGTGTACTTTTTTAGCAAAGTTCAAAAAATGTTTTAAACATAAAATGATTAATGATTATGGCTAGGTTACACAAAACAATGTACATTTATCTTTAAAAAAAAATATTTATGACCAAAATAAACTATTAATTTAATTTTATGTGTGTGAAAACGACTCCTATAAAAAAACACACATTTGTAACAATGGGATTTTTAAAAAATGTCTAACTTTATTTCCTAACAATTTTATTTGGTGCAACTATGCAACATATGATCAATTAACAAGTCTGTAAGAACAATTACAAGTTTTACATAGAAAAGTCTGAAAAGAGGTGCAACAGCCCCCCTCAGAGAAAAACATTTATTCATTACGTTGTGAACAGATCCTCAAATATTTAATTCCTGACATTTTTGTGAGCCTTTTTTAACGGCCTCTCTTTGAGATTGTTGGCGATGCTATCGCAAAACCTGGCACCAGCACCGGGTAGCGACCAATGAGGGCTGATCATCTCAGCTTGCAGTTTTAATTATTGTTATTATTATTATTCATAAAGGACTCAATGGGGATTGTCGAATAAGTTTCCCATGTATTTTCTACATATTTCTGATTTAAGGTAAGTCAATGTATTTTCTAATGTGATTTACAATTTTGGATTTTACGAGCATTTACTGTTGTTTCTGTAAACTTTACAGAGTTACAGTATATACTATAGCATGACTAACACAAGACAGTCGTATTGTTTGGTTGTACATTCCGAGTTAAGAAACAGGAGGTTGTTTTCTATTTTTGAGAAATTAAGAATTTACCATTAAAATATAAAAATAGACATGTGTTTTGTCATTCGGTGTAGTTCTGACTTGACATATTCAAAGCTGACTTTTCCTCTCAGGCAGAACAAGAAGCTGTGACACCAGGGTTTAGTTTTGTCAAAAGAGCGAAAGGTCTTTGTAGTTGAATTGACTCCGAGTCTCGTTGGACCTTGTTTTTAAGAGTCTGGAGTTCTGCTCAGAGTACAATGTGAGTCTAACAGACCTCTGCGCTCCCCCTCTGTTCCACTGCACAACTTTCCAACAGTTGGTGCCCCTCAATAAGTTATAGGACCATCATCCCAGCTAGGGAACACGCAACAGTCTGGAAGAATTTCAGGTAAAAAGGCCTGTCTAATTAGTTCCCATCAAAAATGTAATTCTTTTCTGGAATTCTGCCGCGAGGCTTGAGTAGCCAAAAGCGAAGCTACCTGGTGGGAGAGAAAAATAATGAATGAAAAAAGATATTCTAACCTCGAGGCTTAAGTACATTTATATGCTTGACATGACTCTGCCATCAATGTTGGGTCGAATTCTAATTTAATTTCTGAGATGTATGTGTAATTTTGCCATTAATATGAATGCTACCACGCTAAATATTTTACACTTTTCATAGATATTGTGAGCCTCTCATATATCCTTCAAGGATGTATTAATTAATAAACTCTTTTCTGATACCTTTTTTAGCAAACTTATAATAAGCAGGTGGATGATATAGAGCCAAGATGGAGTCGTCTGGCGGCTCATTAACACGCTCTGTTCATTTGGAAGCCTTTTTTTTATTTTTTTTTACATTGTGCCAATGTTGTGTGGCCTTTGAGCAAGTTAATAATGAATTCATTAAGCAAATTAATTTGTGGGTTAGAGACGCTGTTCAGTAGTGGGGCCAGTCAGTTTGGATTCGGGCCCTGATGGGTGAGGCCCTTTACAAGCCGATGTTGTTCATGTTCCTGACAGTGCCAGCCCCTCGTCTAAAAGCCCTAGCAAGTGCCATTTGTCTCTGGGTTAACAGAAAGACGAGATATAGGGCGGTCTAAATTATTCAAGCTCCCACAACACATGCACTTTTGCTTTTCAAGCATGAGTTATAATTTAATTAGAAACTTCTTGTGCGTAGCTGGCTATTTAAATATTAAAATCTTCCGCTGATCACGTTGGATTAGCCGTGGCGGTAAAATTCCCAGAGATGTCAGTTGTTGTCTTTCCGTCTCCCCTCTCACTCGAGCTGTTCCGATTGTTTGTCGACTCTTCCATTAGAGACAAAGGAGACGGAGCGGACCGTGGGGATGTTTAATGGGTGACCTGATAGGACTGAGAGAAAGGAGGCTCATTATCCGGTCTAGATTGGAGGATGAGTACATTAGGAGGGCTCCCCAGACAGAAGTAAAACAAGGGGGGGAGTCGCGACCTCACAGATGACTGTCTCTGTCTTCACACAACAACCTGTTGGCTTGGACCATAGATTGTAAATAAACATGGATGTAATCCACCCCTGTTTATCAATATTGTCGTTATGAAAGGGCAATAAAAGGGAGTTTACATTCGGAATTTTCAGCATTTACTCCATAGTAAAACAATAGTTTTTAGATAGCGTAAACGGGCGTAATATTAATCATCATCATCTCTTGAGTTTCTGAAACGTGTGAACACTGTCAGGAGAGGCTTCCTGGTGAGCTGATGCCAATGCGTCTGGAGCTGAAGTCTCTTAGTCTCCGCTGCTGTTTTTACTTCACTTGGTTGGGGCGGGCAACCAGTACAGTTGTCTGGGGGCCCAAAACTAAGCCCTACTATGCTTTAGCAATATGGACAAAATTATATAGGGGGCCTCTAGCCATAAGGTTTGTCCAGGGCCCCTTTACTTCTTTCAGCAGCTCTGAACACAAATAATGTGCACATTCCACAAACTTAATCTGCATTTGTCCATGCACAAATTAGAGGAGCGTCCGGGTGGAATAAGCCTGATTTCACTCGTTACCCATTCTATTTACGTATGTATGGCTTTATACAAATATAAGCTGCAACTAACAGGCTGACTTGTGCAAATATCTAAATAGTTACATCGTCAAAAAACATATAGAATAAAATAATAAATTGGTTTGTAAGAGTTAATAATCAACACTTATATACAGTACGTTGCATTATCTGTCGTTGTCTTTTGAAGCTCTTTGTAAAATCAAACATGCCAGCCCTCATTAATCTTTCTGTCCCCACAGCACCTCGTGTAAACTAACAACAAACAATAAAAGAGCATTACTAACTTCAGTCAACTCTTACAAAGTCTGGGCTTGTCTTTATTCTTTCCAGAGGTTGCCGTTCGATGTCATCACTCGTCTACAATTCACCGCACAGTGTCATTGGAGACTGTTATTGACTGAATTCAGTAGCTGCTGCTTCCCTCAGAAGCTCATAGCACAAGTACACAACACAGGTTACAATGAGCTCTTTAGTGAAATGGTTTCTCGCTACAAAGTACATGGCCACTGATTTACTTCTAGTGTTTAAAGTGATCACAACTGGTTAACTCTTGTCATGATGCTCTGTTTTAGCCACTACAAAATAGCGTAACAGTGCACTATATAATGATTATTCTGTGGATTTGGACACAGCCTTAAACTTGTGGATAATGGCTGAAAAATAGCAAGACTAAACAAAACAATTTAACTTTATTTTAGCAAAATGTCATTATTTTTTGTTATAAAGTATAAATTATGACAATGGCAAAAAACATTAAAGCAGAACTAAGTAAGATTTGCACAGCTCCCCCTACAGCTTCCTTCAGTGAATCACGCTGTTGTAAATACTCCTAACGCAGCTGTGGACTCTCACGAGAGCACCAATATTGCAAAAAAAAAAAAAAAAAAAAAAACGATTATTACGTTATATGTAAAAAAAACTTCTGAACTTCTGAAATATTATTTTCTCTCACATTATCATTTTGGCATCTAAATTTTTGTACATATTATTGTCATAACAATTGAGTAGCCTTGGCTTTGTTAAGTCTTACATTGGGTCTAAAAATGAAGCCAGCTGCTGACACTATGTAAACAGTATTTGGGGCATTTAGTATAAAATTGAAACTACAGTTTAAACTGCTGTTGTCTCACATAAAGCTCGTAAATGAAACACACACTTTTCAGTGCAAAGTAACACAGCATGCTTGCATCTCTGCGTGTTATAAGCTGAATAAATGTCACATAACAGTAGCTTTAACTTAAATAAAATAAGGAAATAAAATAACAATAGCTCTAATGGAAATAGGAAGAATATGAAGTTGTTAGGCAAAGTATCTTAGAAGTTCAACAACATTAAAATCACGTCGGAATGACGCCAATCCGTAAAAGCTTGGCCAAGGTTGACTCAAGAACAAGCTCGCTTTTGGTGTTACTGACAATTTTTCTACCTAGAATCTTTGGACAAAGGTTTTCTTTTGTCTTTTTGGTGGTTCCACCATGACTGATGAAATAAAGTGTATGCCATTTTGGTCTGATCTTAGCTAGATCAGATGCTCATCATTCTGAGGGAGTGTGTATATCTCGCGTGAAAATGACCCGAGACTTGCGTCGAGTTGGTGGCAGCTCATCTTGCAAGTGCTGTTTTTGGCTCAGTGCGCCACAACGCTTCAAACACACCACTTCAACTCAATTATATTATCGTAAGGACTTAGAAAACTATTTGGTAAAATGTTACTTAGTTGTGCTTTAAGCAATGAAAGTTCGAAGCAGGAAACAATGACAAAGCATTTATTTTATTAGTGTAGACATTTTCATTATCTGTAAACCTTAAATGCTTTTGAGCAAGTTTTTTACACCTTTACACATTTTAGGATATACAGTGGACATGGTAAATGATCCAAGCAAGATTCAAACTCTGGCCTCCCTGTATAATTGGCATGCACTCTGCCGACTGAGCCAGAGGTGGGCACCCTCAGTGGAAATTGTTCAGCTGATGAGTTTACTTCAAAAATTTAGAAACAAAATAAATGTAGTGTGTAGTGTCTCACATTACAGGCAATTATACAAAAATATACATTAATGAAAACATAGTTTGGCCTGTGTGTTCTGTTTTGATTAGCTGTATACTCTAAACCTTTACACAATGCACTTAAAACAAAAACGACTTAATTTCTGATACAGTTAAAGATTAAGAGCAACAACAATGCTTAGATTAATTATGCTCTCAGCCCTCATTAATTGTGCATTTCAATGTTTTGTTTAAGTAATACGGGGAGGGGGGGGGGGGGGCATTCCCCGAACATATGGAATATGTAACAGAGAGGAGAGATAGTCTCGAGACAATAGAGAACCATCCTGGAAACAAGGCTTAGCAAATCTCTGTAATATAAAAGGGATAAATAACAGACTATGGGAGAGAAATAGAGGAAATGCTGGATTATAATTAGCTGCTGGCCCACAGCTAGGAGTCACTAGTACATCTCTGCCACTGGTGATAAGTGTGTGTGTCACAGGGTTGACCAGGCGAAGGATGGAACAACCTGTCAGCCATAATTCACAGATAAACTGTGGAATGAGCTGCACATGCCATCAGCCTCTGCAATGGGATTCAGATATTATTACAAATGATTATTTTTGTTACATGTAAAAGAAAATTTAAGAAAAAATAGCAAAGCCCCATTTATACAGCTCATCAGCTAAAAATGTTTTAGTGTTTAGTTCCCCTTCAAGCCTTTCTCATTGGAGAACAGTTACATTCCCTTGTAAACATTTTCTCAATTAATTTACTTTTCATTTTGGAAAACACTCTGTTACCACTGTCGCCATAGCGTGCCAAATTCAATCCCCAGTAGCACCCACTAAAGTAACTCAACAACTGAGCAGTGGAACAACCATCGAAAGAACAGTATTTATGACGGACAACAACAGTGGAGCCTGCATGTCCTAAAACACCTTCAAACACAGGAATGTGTGGGTAAATTGTTTAATCAAAGTAGTGAGTGTATGTTGTTTGGGACACAGTCTGTGTTGCTGTCTGTGACTGCAGTGGCTGCTGTCATGTGCAGAGTGTAAACAGGTGTATGTGTCTGCTCACAGTCGGTGTGTATGATACAGAGGTTCTTTACTCTCAGGGAGGAATTCGGGCAGATACGCTGCTGTGGAGTGTCAATCAGAGCACCGCAGACGGCCTCTCAGGCCGTGTATTGTTGTGGGGTCCTCTTCTTCTCCTGTCTCGTCCTGTCAACCCACATTCCTTTCATCTTCCCCCTGTTTCTCTACAGTCCCACAATCAGCAGCATCATTTATTCTCAGAAGCACTACTCCGCATCCGAAAAAGTCCGCTATGGCTACATCGCTGTTGTAAAAAAAAATGTATGTTCATGTGTGTTTTTGTAATGTAGAAATTACAAGAAAAACATGCTTAAAAACATTGTTATTTAGAGTTTAGTTGGTAAAATATTTACATTTATCATTTTAGTCAATGCAACTACATTCAAATATATATTTAATTTGATTTATTTCTTTGACTTAAACCACTGAATAAAATGAATCACATTACTAATAACAGCTGAAGGTGACTGATATTGATGGACACAAATTTTATATTTGGTATAGTCTCAATGTTCTCAAACATGTTTTATGACCTCATAAACAGATGTGTCACAGCTGTATTGTACATGTGACTGCATCATATGTTGTGGCAAATCTTTCTTCTTATCAAAGAAAGCTCTGGTATAAGAATAAGCAACATAAAAAACATAGGTCAATTTTAGTCTTAGTATAACTGTGAGTGAAATTACACTTTTTGCAAACAAATATTATTGCCCAGCAGGTGTCCTTCCTTGATTGCGTCATACTAATCAATAACTCTCATCTCCACAGATTGCATGAGACTTCTATTGGCTTTGAGAACTAGATGCTTTTTCTGTTGTGGTCCAAACTATAAAAAGCAGACATGCCCTAAAACAGGACACAGCATGAAACAGTGATTTCATCTACCGGTGATAGTTTGGTGTCTCTTAGTTCAGTGTTGGAGTAACCTTGGAGTCAAAGACTATTATTTGGCTGATAGTTCTGACGAGTTATAT